>CM075670.1:157935625-159298750 GCA_037962975.1 Clitoria ternatea
TTATTATTAATATAAAATAAGAGCGGCATCTAGCAATGCATCATTATGTCTGAATATTATCAACATAACCTATAAGTGATAATTATTTAATATGTTTGTTCCTTTTGTCACGATATCCTAATTGGGCCCAAGGCATGGTCGCGTCATCCTTGTACGGCCCAATTTATTTTACTTGATACCGGAGTAGACTGAATCCGAATAAATATCTAATATTTATTCTTTCTAGCATGGCCATGCGTTTTCTTAGTCTTACTCCATCAAGTAGCCTATAGATATCACTCCTGTCACATAGGAGAGACAAATCCCATCTACATCACTCACATCCCTCTGTATAATTTGTTCATTGCCTAATCACAACCTTTGTAGTCCTCTTGTTACAGAAGACGTTTAATTGTATTAAAACAATAAACTCCTCATGTAGGAATCGTAGTGACTTCAGGTCGAAGGACTACATATACCATTATCACATTGAGAATCGTTTATGACAATCATGTAACGATCCATGCAGCGTTCTCATGGTGGGTCTGTCCAGTACATCATTACTCTTAATGTGTACCCGTGTGAAGACTTGATATCATCTATATCTATGATCTGTGAGATCAGGTCATCAGTACACTCACACACTAGTCTCAGTTTATTTATATGTCCCCATGTAAATACTTGACTAGGGATATTTTAGGAATAATTTTTATATGACCTATTACTCCAAGGATAAATACGTTTTAAAACAATTTTAAACTGAAATATTTATTTTATTGATAAGCATAAAAAATGATACAAATGAAAAAGCATAAAAGCTCATAGTGCATACACCAACAATCTCCCACTTGCACTAGAGCCAATCAGACATTTGCCTAATGCCTAATGATCTAGTGTGCCCCTCATGTTTTTGTTGTGTAAGAGGTTTTGTGAGTGGGTCAGCAATATTCTCATCAGTATGCACCTTACATATCTTTACATCTCCTCAGTCAAGGATCTCTCGAATGAGATGAAATCGCCTAAGTATATCGTTGATGTGATCTAGGTTCCTTAGCTTGTGCGATTGCTCCACTATTGTCACAGTAGAGACTTATAGGGTCCACAATGCTAGGAACAATCCCAAGTTCTATTATGAACTTCTTGATCCATACTGCCTCTTTTGCAGCATTTGAGGCAGCAATATACTCAGACTCTGTAGTAGAATCAGTAACTGTCTCTTGCTTTGAACTCTTCCAGCTTACAGCGCCACCATTTAGACAAAACACGTACCCAGATTACGATCTTGAGTCATCCTTATCAGTTTGGAATCTAGCATCAGTGTAACCTTTTACAATGAGCTCTGCTTCCCCTCCATATATCAAGAATGAATCCTTAGTTTTTCTTAAGTACTTCAGGATATTCTTGACAGCAGTCCAGTGACTTTCACCGGGATCAGACTGGTATCTGCTCGTCATGCTTAAAGCGTACGAGACATCTGGTCGGGTACATATCATGGCATACATGATTGATCCAATAGCAGATGCATATGGAATCTTATTCATCCGTTCTCTTTCTTCTTTAGTGGAAGAAGATTGAGCTTTTGATAAGCTTATGCCATGAGCCATAGGCAAAGTTCTTTTCTTGGAATCTTGCATGTTAAACCTTTTTAACACTTTGTCTATGTATGTATTCTGACTTAGGCCAAGAAGTTTTCTTGATCTATCTCTATAGATCTTAATTCCTAACACGTAGGTTGCTTCACCTAAGTCTTTCATAGAAAAACAGCTTCCCAACCAACTCTTCACAGACTGAAGAGTAGGAACGTCATTTCCAATAAGTAGTATGTCATCAACATACAGGACCAGAAAAACAATTGTGCAGTCACTAACCTTCTTGTAGACACAAGGTTCATCCTCATTTTTAGTAAAGCCAAATTGTTTAACAGCTTCATCAAAATGAAGATTCCAGCTTCTGGAAGCTTGCTTAAGTCCATATATAGAACGTTGTAGCTTGCACACCTTCCTGGATGCTCCAGGCTTAACAAAGCCTTCGGGTTGTGTCATGTACACTTCCTCAAGAAGATTTCCATTAAGGAAAGCAGTCTTGACATCCATTTGCCATATCTCATAATCATGGTATGCAACAACAGCAAGCAGAATCCGAACAGACTTTAGCATAGCAACTGGGGAAAAAGTTTCATCATAGTCTATACCATGTATTTGCTTGAAACCTTTAGCCACCAACCTTACTTTAAAGGTACTTATATTACCATCCATGTCAGTTTTCCTTTTGAAAACCCACTTGCATCCTATAGGTTTTACCCCTTCAGGTGCATCAACCAAGTTCCAAACTTGATTAGTGTACATGGAGTCCATTTCAGATTCCATGGCTTCTAGCCATTTCTCAGATTCTGAACTTGCAATGGCCTCTTCATAAGATGTTGGCTCATTTTGATCCATTAGGAATACATCTCCTTCCTGGGTTACAAGAAATCCATATCTTTCAGGTTGTTGACGTATTCTACCTGATCTACGCAAGTCTTGTGCTACTGGAGCTGGAGTTATCACACCATTTTGTGGGTCCTGCTCTACTTCCACCATTGGCTCTTCAATGCCTTGTGAGTCTTGAATTTCTTCAAGTTCTACTTTCCTCCCACTGATTCTTGTAGAGATGAATTCCCTTTCTAAGAATACAGCATTCTGAGCAACAAACACTTTGCCCTCGGTAGGATTGTAAAAATAATAACCCTTAGTTTCTTCTGGGTATCCCACAAAAAAACATTTATCTGACTTGGGCCCGAGTTTATCTGAACTTTGACGCTTAACATAAGCTTCACAGCCCCAAATCTTAAGAAAAGACATACTAGGTCATTTCCTAGTCCATATCTCATATGGTGTCTTTATAACAGCCTTTGATGGAACACGGTTAAGTGTAAAAGTTGCTGTCAACAAAGCATGTCCCTAGAATGAGTTAGGGAGGTCAGTTTGACTCATCATTGATCGAACCATGTCCAACAAGGTTCTATTTCTCCGCTCAGAAACCCCATTCCATTTTGGTGTTCCAGGGGGAGTAAGTTGAGATATAATCCCACACTCTTTAAGATATTCATCAAACTCTAGGCTCAAATATTCACCACCTCGATCGGATCGAAGTGCTTTAATTGTCTTGCCAAGTTGGTTCTCTACTTCATGTTTAAACTCCTTGAACTTTTCAAAGGATTCTGATTTATGTTTCATGAGAAACACAAATCCATATCTATTGAAATCATCAGTAAAAGTGATGAAGTAACTAAAACCTCCCCTAGCCATTGTCCCTATGGGCCCACATACATCACTATGTATCAAGCCAAGAAGATCACTCACCCTTTCACCTTTTCTGGTAAATGGGGTCTTAGTCATCTTCCCTAATAAACAAGATTCGCATGTATCTATTGATTCAAAATTAAAAGATTCTAAATATCCATCTTGATGGAGTTTAGAAATGCGTTTCTCATTTATATGTCCTAGGCGACAATGCCAAAGATAAGTTGGGTTTAAATCATTTGTTTTAACCCTTTTAGTATTAATGTTATAGATAGGGGTTTCGAGATCTAGAACATAAAGTCCATTACTTAAATTTGCACAACAATAAAACATGTCTTTTAAATAAACAGAACAACTATTATTCTTTATTGTAAAGGAAAACCCTTTCTTATCAAGACAAGAAACAGAAATAATGTTTCTCCTTATTGCCGGAACAAAATAACAATTGTCCAATTCAAGGACTAACCCTAATGGCAAGGATAAAAAATAAGTGCCTACAGCTAATGCAGCAACTCTTGCTCCATTTCCAACGCGTAGGTCTACCTCGCCCTTCATCAAATGCCTACTCCTTCTTAGATCCTGCACATTAAGACAAATGTGAGATCCACATCCAGTATCTAATACCCATGATGTTGAAGTTGACATGTTAATTTCTATAACAAAAATACCTAAAGTGGAAGTCTCACTTCCCTTCTTCTTAAGCTCTTCTAGGTACTTTGGACAGTTTCTCTTCCAGTGTCCCTTTTGTCCACAATGGTGACATTTACCTTCCTTAGCCACCCTGCCCACAGGTTTTAAGGCTGATGTACTTGGCTTATCCTTGCCTTTCCAAATTTTCTTGCCATTTCCTACAATAGCCTTTCCTTTGCCTTTATACATGCCCTTTCCTTTACCTTTGCCAGAATTGACCATCATTATGGCCTTGCCCTTTCCTATAGAAATATTGGGCTCAGCAGTCCTCAACATATTGAGTAGCTCTGGCAATGTTTTGTCCAATGCATTCATGTTGTAATTCATGATGACTGGCTTAAAACTGTCAGGTAATGATTTCAAAATAAGATCGGTAGCCAACTTCTGAGGGAAGGGGAATCCTAGCCTAGCTAGATTCTCCAAGTACCCAATCATTTTGAGCACATGAGGTCCTACAGAACCTCCCTCTTCAAGTCTACAGCTAAATAGGGCTGAGGAAACTTCATATCTTTCTTGGTCAGCTTGACCTTGATATAGCTTCCTTAGGTTTTCGATCATATCGAAAGCCTCCATGTGCTCATGTTGCTTCTGAAGCTCAGGAGACATGGTAGCCAACATAAGGCATTGGACATCTAAAGCATCATCCTGATGCTTCTTATAAGCATCCTTGTCAGCTTTAGAGGCGTTTGCAGCGGGTGGTTCCGAAACTGGACTTTCCAAGACATACTGCTTTTTCTCTTGTTTAAGGACAATCTTCAAGTTTCTATACCAGTCAAGGAAGTTAGAACCAGACAATTTTTCTTTGTCTAGGATTGATCGCAACAAAAGGTTCGAAGGTGTGTTTGACGTCATGGTTATCTAAAACAGAAAATATGTAGTAAGTATCATTTTCAAAAACATATTTAAATTATGGTCATTTAAATTAAATATGTCTCCCACTATTTTGATTCAAAACAAAATACCCTCCACGGATCAGAAAATCCCGTTGGAAGATTTTCTAGTGGGCTAAGATCCATATTTTGCCAAGTGTTAAGTCAGCTTTGGCTGATCACCTAATACTTGGTTATTTAGGTAGGAAACTTTTTCCAATTGTATCTTTATACAACTCTTAGTCATTGGGTTAAGTAACCATTACTAATTATTCATCTTATGAATATTTAGCTCAATGTTTACGCCTCTAAGTTATATTCAATCTAATTGAAAACTTAGTTAAGTTAAAGCCCAATAAAACAGATTGGATATTACCATTATCCCATCGCGTCTTACTAACATAAATAATAGTGCCCTGCTTTGGCAAACCCACTATTTATTGACATTAGTGTTGACGAGTGTACTTATTGGAAGGCGTTTATAACTTAATATTATTTTGAGGGATTTTAATTTATTTTAAAATTACCGTCTTTGTTAAATGCTTTAACGTAATAAAATTATCCCCAAAGCATACAAACGAAATTGTGAGATGGTTATGGTCTTCCTAGAAGAAAAATAAATAAATAAATAAATAAACCTAGAGGAACTATATTGCCATGGCTTCATGAAGTCCTACTTCTTGAATCCATCATCCTCTTAGAGTCACCACTCCTTGGTTTTTCTTCTGTGTCTCTACTTTGTTGGCCCGATCAAGATTACATGATTAAATAGAAACTCGCTTTACATACGAGTGAAGGGTTGAGAAGAGAAATACAACAGAATAGAGAGAGGCACAGCACGCAGGCTGTATTTAAATAAAATAACTAAGACCATAACCATTCACCATGCAACATGTTAATTAATTGATTATAACCCATTTAAAAGCATTAAAAGAGTAATTAATTTTTAAAACGGGCAATTAAACACGTAGGGTCGGTAATAAGGCGCTACGCAGAGAATGTACGGGGGCAGCGCCCCTACCCAAAAAATTAGTACTGTAGTCAAGTTGGTTCCTAGGAAAGAGAGGTGGGTCCAGTGTGACCGCTTAAGTACCAAGTCTTTCCTAGCCAGAACGTCCCTTGACCATTAACAGCTCTAAAATTTCGGCTAGGGTTTCAACCACTTTGAAACCCTAATTCCTTGTTACGAACACTTCACAACGCAGCCGTCAAGGCACATGTAGGCAACGCCGTCTAGGGTTTAAAAACCTAGAATTCAATTTGCGGTAATGCCAACATGCAATGCCTTTCCATGACGGCCGTCTAGGTTTCAACTCTTGAACCCTAGATTAAGGAACGACCATGGTTTAACACTTAAACCTTATCACTTAACGCCCCATAACATGAACCATTCATGTTCGAAGATCAACTCAATTGATTCATAATTTGTACGATGAATATCATATAAGTAAAACACATATTAAATACAAAAATTGCATAAACTCATACATCATACAAATTTAAACGGCAACAACATACATACTAAAATTGAGAAACTCTATAACATGCATCATATACAATTTACAAAGAATAACCCAAAATTATTTGTATCATGCCAAAATAGAGGTCATACCATATACATGATTAATCATTTTAATATATGCATCATATGCGATAACTCAAAATAGCAACATAATCATGCATGTTCATTTTTGAATCCTAGTTTCAAAAAACATTTTCACAAAACAAAAATGCAAAGCTTTAAACAAGAAACGATTTCGCAAATCATATTTTCCAAAAGCTCTTGCAAACGAAAACATATCATTATAAAACAGAAACAAATGCCCAAAACACAGTTCTTGCAACCTGGCTCTGATACCACTGTTAGGAAATCCCTACCATGAGCAGCGAAAAAAAAGGGATTCCAAAGGATTTGCAAGGTTCCATGTTTCAAAGCACAAAACAAACACAAAAATCATTTTTGGATTACCTCTTGAAGAACACCGAAGTAGTCGTAGCCTCATCCTTTAGGAGTCCACACGAGCACTCCCACCAGAATCGCAACACTTGCCAACTGCTAGTTTGATGGCGTGTAGCTCTTGTAACTTTTGCGAATTTGTGTCTCACTTGAGTGAACGGCCTATGAGCATCTTATGCTCTATTTATAGGCTTAGGTTTGACTTAATTTTTTCTCTCTAAAATTGGGCTCCTTACTCATTCCAAATGAGTTAGGCCCAATAGCTTTATTTTAGTCCAACTAAAATAAGACAACATTTTCTGATGGGCTTACTCTATGTGTGTGACCCTACAGGTAAAATAATCGGTCATATTAATAATAAATTATTTTATTATTAATATAAAATAAAAGCGGCATCTAGAAATGCATCATTATGTCTGAATATTATCAACATAACCTATAAGTGATAATTATTTAATATGTTTGTTCCTTTTGTCACGATATCCTAATTGGGCCCAAGGCATGGTCGCGTCATCCTTGTACGGCCCAATTTATTTTACTTGATACCGGAGTAGACTGAATCCGAATAAATATCTAATATTTATCCTTTCTAGCATGGCCATGCGTTTTCTTAGTCTTACTCCATCAAGTGGCCTATAGATATCACTCCTATCACATAGGAGAGACAAATCCCATCTACATCACTCACATCCCTCTGCATAATTTGTTCATTGCCTAATCACAACCTTTATAGTCCTCTTGTTACAGAATGTTGGTGTATGCACTACGAGCTATTAATGTATCAATTTTAACTTATTAATAAAATTAGTATTTTCGATTTTAGACAAATGCTATTTATCCTGGAATAATAGGTCATATGAGAATTATTCCTAAAACGTCCCTAATCAAGTATTTACATGGGGACATGTAAATACATTAAGATTAGTGTGTGAATGTACTGATGATTTGATCTCACAAATCATGGATATATGATATCAAGTCTTTACACGGGTACACATTAAGAGTAATGTTGTACTGGATAGACCCACCATGAGAACGTTGCATGGATCGTTACATGAGTGTCATAAACGGTTCTCAATGTGATAATGGTATGTAGTCCTTCGACCTGAAGTCACTACGATTCCTACATAAGGAGTTTATTGTTTTAATACAATCAAACGTTATCTGTAATAAGATGACCATAAAGATTGTGATTAGGCAATAGATAAATTATGCAGAGGGATGTGAGTGATGTAGATGGAATTTGTCTCTCCTATGTGACAGGAGTGATATCTATGGGCCACTTGATGGAGTGAGACTAATGAAATGCATGGCCATGCTAGGACGAATAAATATTAGATATTTATTCTATAAAGTCTACTCTGGTATCAAGTAAAATGAATTGGGCCATACAAGGATGACGACGACCATGCCTTGGGCCCAATTAGATATCGTGACAAAAGGAATAGATATATAAAATAATTATCACTTATAGGTCATGTCGATGATAAATAATATTCGGACCTAATGATGTATTGCTAGATACCGCTTTTATTTTATATTAATAATAAAATAGTTTATTATTGATATAACCGAATATTTTACCTATAGGGTCACACACATAGAGTAAGCCCACCAGAGGATAGTTTTATTTTAGTTGGACTGAAAATAAAACTATTTGGGCCTAACTCATTTAGAATGAGTCAGGAGCCCAATGTTTAATGAGAGCTCAGGTCAAGACCTAGGCCTATATATAGAGCATGAGATGCTCATAGGCTGGGGCTCAGAAATTAGATTACACTAAAATTCCGTACTAGCATTCGGATCGTTAGTTTTCTGGTAGGAGTGCTCGTGTGGACTCCTAAGGGCGAAGCTACAATTGCTTCGATCAAGGATCTTGTTCTGCGTCTACAAGAGGTAAACCCTAATTAAAATTTTAATTTAGCATAATGCTTTGAGACATACGTGTTTGCAATTCTTTCTTGGGAATCCTTTGTGTTTCCGCTGCCTGACCCTAATAGGATTCCCTAACACAGAAGACGTTTAATTGTATTAAAACAATAAACTCCTCATGTAGGAATCGTAGTAACTTCAGGTCGAAGGACTACATATACCATTATCACATTGAGAATTGTTTATGACAATCATGTAACGATCCATGCAACGTTCTCATGGTGGGTCTGTCCAGTACATCATTACTCTTAATGTGTACCCGTGTGAAGACTTGATATCATCTATATCTATGATCTGTGAGATCAGGTCATCAGTATACTCACACACTAGTCTCAGTGTATTTATATGTCCCCATGTAAATACTTGACTAGGGACATTTTAGGAATAATTTTTATATGATCTATTACTCCAAGGATAAATACGTTTTAAAACAATTTTAAACTGAAATATTTATTTTATTGATAAGCATAAAAAATGATACAAATGAAAAAGCATAAAAGCTCATAGTGCATACACCAACAGAAGGACGGTAGCACGCGAATGTGCATCGACTACCGACAGCTGAATAAATTGACGATTAAAAATAAATATCCATTGCCTCGGATTGATGACTTGTTGGACCAACTGAGGGGCGCTGTTGTGTTTTCTAAAATCGATTTAAGGTCGGGATACCAGCAGATCTGAGTGAAGCCGGAAGATATTCCGAAGACAGCGCTTCGGACTCGGTATGGGCACTTCGAGTACATTGTAATGCCCTTTGGAGTGACGAATGCCCCTGCCATCTTCATGGACTACATGAATCGGATTTTTCAACCGTACTTTTATCAGTTTGTGGTGGTATTCATTGATGACATCCTGGTATATTCAAGGTCGGTTGAAGAGCATGCTCAACACCTTCAGGTCATTCTGTAGATACTCCGAGAGAAAAAGCTGTATGCTAAACTATCCAAGTGTGATTTTTGGGAAAGTAGTGTGCAGTTCCTAGGACATGTAATTTCCCGAGAGGGCGTCTCGGTTGACCGACAAAAATTGAGGCGGTTATAGCTTGGGAGAGACCGAGGTCGGTAACCGAAATTAGAAGTTTCCTCGGGTTAATAGGATACTATCGACGTTTTATTGAAGGGTTCTCTCGGATAGCACTCCCTCTGACTCGGTTGACAAGGAAAGAGAGCCCTTTTGTGTGGTCAGAGAAGTGTGAGCTGAGTTTTCAGACTCTCAAACGGTGTTTGACGACTGCTCTGGTGCTTGCATTGCCTGATGTAACATGGGAATTTGTGGTGTATTGTGATGCATCCAAGTTCGGTTTGGGATGTGTACTGATGCAATCCGACCGGGTGATTGCCTATGCCTCCAGACAATTGAGGCCCCACGAATCGAATTATCCAACCCATGATTTGGAATTGGCAGCAGTAGTATATGCATTAAAAATTTGGCGTCACTACCTATATGGATCCCGTTTTGTGGTGTTCAGTGACCACAAAAACTTGAAATATTTATTCGATCAAAAAGAGCTAAACATGAGGCAGAGAAGGTGGGTGGAGTACTTGAAAGATTATGACTTCGATTTGAGGTATCACCCGGGTAAGGCGAATGTTGTGGCCGATGCACTGAGCAGGAAGGTGTTGCACGCGGCTTATTTGATGGGCAGAGAGCAGGAACTACTGGAGAGCTTTAGGAACATGAATATTGGAGTTGTTATGGACGCTCCAAACCGAATGACGGTCAGAATGTTAAGGATCTCCAACGAATTTCTGGAGTCTTTGGTTGCGGCTCAGAAAGACGATGAGGAGTTGCTAAAAATGATTGACACCCAGGCTCGAGGCAAGGATATGGAGTTAACTCGGGGCAATGATGGAATATGGAGATTCTGGAACCGAGTGGTGGTGCCTGCACATGGAGATTTCAGGCAAGCTGTGCTAGCCGAGGCACACAGGAGCTCCTTGAGTATTCATCCCGGTGTGACGAAAATGTATCATGACTTGAAGAAGGAATTCTGGTGGCCGGGCATGAAGAAAGCAATAACTGAATACGTAAGGTCCTGCGTGATATGCCAAAAGTGTAAAGTCGAACATCAACGACCCCCAGGTTTGCTTCAGCCCCCAAAAATTCTGATCTGGAAGTGGGAAAACGTCACCATGGACTTCGTATCCGGGCTACCTCGCACCCGAACCGGGTGCAACGCGATTTGGGTAATTGTTGACCGACTAACCAAGAGCGCCCACTTCCTGGCGATGAATATGAAATGGTCACTGGACCGATTGGCTAAGTTGTATGTTGCTGAGATTGTACGACTGCACGATGTACCCTCAAGCATTATTTCTAATCGGGATCCCCGATTTACTTCAAGATTTTGGGGAAGCTTACAACAAGAACTGGGTACTGAGCTCAGACTAAGCTCGGCATACCATCCCCAGACCGATGGTCAGTCGGAACGAACCATACAGACCCTCAAGGATATGCTGAGGGCATGTGTATTAGAGCAGGGCGGATCATGGGAAAAATACCTGCCTTTGGTGGAGTTTGCATATAATAACAGTTACCATAGCAGCATTGGGATGGTTCCCTATAAAGCCCTTTACGGTCGGAAATGTCGTACTCCATTATGCTGGAATGAGAATGGCGATGCCGTTCATTTAGGGCCCGAGCTGATTCAAAAGATGAACGAATAAGTTGTTTTAATCCGAGAGAAGATAAAGATCGCCCAAGACCGACAAAAGAGCTATTACGACAATCGGCATAGGCCGCTTGAGTTCCAAGTAGGCGATTGGGTGTTCTTAAGGATTTCACCGAATAAGGGTGTAGGTCGGATTTTGAAGAGCCAAAAGCTTAATCTGAAATACATTGGACCCTACCAAATATTGGAACGGATCGGTGAAGTTTCTTACCGACTGAATCTTCCCCAGTCGTTGACTAACATTCACAACGTGTTTCACGTATCTCAGCCTCGCACCTACATTCTGTGTGACACGATGATAGTACCAAGTGACTCCATTGAATTGAAAGAAAACCTGACGGTCGAAGCTATACCGATTGGTATTGAGGAGTATCAAACAAAACAGTTAAGAAGCAAGGAGGTGCCGTTGGTGAAGGTGAAATGGCAAAATTTAAATTAGATAAACTACACTTGGGAATTAGAATCAGATATGAGGAGGGTGTACCCCCATCTTTTTCAATCGGGACACTGATTTCGGGGACGAAATCCCCTTTTAGGGGGGGTGGATGTAACATTCCTGGTATCTTAATAAAAATTATGAGAGTGGAAAATATTAGCAAATGTTTTAGAGACTTATTTAATATTTGATTTGCTTAGACCGAGGTCAAGGAATCCAGTGTTGAGCCGGTCTTAATCGTAAGGACCAAACAGTGTGGAAGATCGGTTGTGCTGGGAAGAACGACCAAAGATGTGCGGTCCTGTGGCTAACGCTCATCTGGTGTGCCTGGAGTGGTCTTGGATTAACCGGTGTGAGGAGAACGCCTAGCTCGGAATCATAATCCGGATCGACCTCTTGGATGGTTGAGGCAAGCGAATGTGCATAACAAAGAGGTGAGGACAGATGAAGTATCCGATCTCTCAAGTGATAGCTCGGATTACCGAGGAGCGGACACTACGCTGGGACACCGGTTGGACGGTATCCAACTCGGGTCGATACTCTTACGAGGTAACAGGCAGCTACAAATAATTAAACATTGAGAAAGCAAATAAGCATGGTGGGTCGGAACTTGTAAAAGGACCCAATGAGATGAAATTGATTAAAAACTTTTAATGAGAATGCAAATGAAATAGGGGAAAAGACTGTCTTGCCCCTAAACTTTATATAAAAAGGAAATTCCCTCTCTCTCCATTATTCATAAATCACTTCTTCTTCTTCTTAACCTGCTGTCCTCTTCCTTCGTCTTCTCTCCTCTCATTGCTGAATTGCATGTACCAAAGGAGGACTCCATTCGTGTGAAAGCTTCAATCGAACCCCATCCCTGTGATCGTGGCCTGAAGGTGAGTCCACTAATCCGTTTTATTTGTGGCTCCTCATCCCTTTCGTCTCTGGTAGCCAAGGGCCATGCATGGCTATATTCGAGCCCGTTCTCTACTCCTTAGGTGAGTATGAGCTCAAATGTGGCTTAAGAGCTGAGGGGTTGAGTTAATGGGTGTTGTATTCTGGCCCATAGGTGGTAGATTAGACAGCGAAAGGCTAAGTGTCGGGGCTGAGACTGCGAATCCAGTACTCAGAGGAAGGGATCGACACCGAGAGCAGATTATCGAAGCGTGGAATCGAGGTAAGGGGGTGTTCGGGTTATGATTAATTAGAATAGGATCTGTTTCCTATCTGAGTCACTGAACAGTGCAAGTAAGGTAAGTAAGTATTTTCGAATATTGTGGTGTACCTATGTTGTGCATGTGTGACCGTATATGTATATATATATATATATATTGATCAATTGAAGACCGGATGTGCAGTGGAGTTAACTTTGTCATGAGCTAGATATATTCAATGCTGAGAGAATGTGGATCATTATGTGTGGATGTATGTGTGTATACCTTGCAATGGCATGAGACACGTAATGCTTGAGATAATCAGTATGTGGTATTGAAGGCTTGACGAGTCGGTCGCCCTACGTTGTGAGCACTGGTCAGTTTCTGACAGTTGCAAGTGATAATCAGAATGATATGCTTATGTTTATGTGATTGAATGTGATTATGTGGTGGAGGATGACCAACGGTATGAATTACCCTGTTTTGGCTTCAGTGGTCAAGTCGGACCCAGCTAAGCTACCTAGAGGTCTTTGACCTAGTAGTTGAAAGGGGGAGCCAAGTCGGGCTCGGTGAACCAAGTCAGGTTCACGGGATGTCAAGTCGGACTCCCAACTGAAGGTCGATCCTTTTAGTATCCGGATACTATGTGTCAAATTTTATATGAGAGTCAATTGTGATAATTGATGAATTATTGGTTGTGATGTGCATAGTTGCTGAGTAACATTTGTTACATTTGTCGAGTGAAATTATTAATATTGTCGGGTGACTTATGTTATGTTTCCGAGTGGAGTGTGTCATATTGACCGAGTGTGATTTGTAAAGTTATGAGAATGCAACTGGACGGAGTTTATTTATAATTACAACTTGTTGATTTCGTTCTATATTAATTATGATGCCAAACACTCACCCTTGCTGTTGTTTCAATTTAGTAACCAGTGACAGGGAGGAAGCCGGAGCTTTGGAGTCGTGCCAAGGGGGAGATCGATGCCAAGGCCCGAATGAGTTTGAGTAGTGGTCGAATATAACTATGTATAAGGAATTTTTCCAGGCGTGTAAAGTTGCCTGTATGTTGACTTAAATTAAATTTGGGGTGAAATGACATTGTAATGTGCTTAGTTTATGTTTTACTAGTTTGCCATGACAGAAATTTACCGAGTGAGACTTGCCCGAGTCGATTCATCCATGGCTAAACGAGGGCCGCTAGTTTAATGTTTGCTTCACCACTGGGTGAAGTTTCCACCCTTGTCCGAGTGAGATTGGTTGGGAGAGAGTTCCGAGTAGTGAGGATTGGGAGGTGTCCGAGTGAAAATCTGAGTTTTCCCCGAGGGAAGTAAGAATAGGGTATTCACCGAGTGAAGTTATTCGGAGAAGCTATAACCGAGTGGTGGAGGTTAAATTATCGACGAGAGAGTTGGGACCGAGTGAAATTGTCCAATTGAAGGGGAGTAACGAGTCAAGTGAGGAATGTCCGAGTAAATGGAAGTTGAGCTCTTCCCGAGTGAAACCCTTGAGCCGAGTGAAACATTTTGCCGAGTGAAATCCCATGTGGGTCCGCGTGTGCGTTTGTTCACCCAGCCTCTAGGTGTGGCATTCGCTCGAGCGTTTCGCGGTCTCGCTTAGGAAAGAAATGTGTCCCTCGCTCAAGCGGAATTGGCTTCGCTTTAGCGAAGACTTTTGATCTCGCTCAAGCGAATCCGGTTTCGCTCAAGCGAGTGGGCTTTGACCTCATATTCCTCTTCTTACGTCCTTTGACTAAAATTCATTTTTCTTATTTTATTTAATTAATTAAATCGCTACTATGTATTACTTTAAATATGTGTATCGAAAATAGATAGCATTTTGAAATGAGGCTTGATCAATTATTTGTAAACGCGAAAAATTTATTGTAATGTTAATCAAATGAATATAAATAAATGTAAAATGACCTAGGATGTTACAACAACCAAGTCAAAATTCATTGATATCAAGTTTTTGGTTGTAAAAGAAAGAGTTCAGAATAAACAAAATTCTATAGAACACATAGGGGCTAAATTTATGCTAGCTGATCCACTTACTAAGGGCTTGGTGCCTAAAGTTTTTCATGAGCACATTGCTCATATGGGTGTAATTCCTAACAGAGTCTTAGTTTAAGTGAGAGTCCTATTTATTCTGTATGGTTTAGTTGATGTTTGTTATTTTGATTAGCTTATTTTGTGCAAAACTCATATTGTGATGATCTCTATAAAGAGTAAAGTTTGGACCAGTTGGAAATAGGCATGCCTATGATCATATTGCATGAAATCTCCATGTCACTTATTCATATTTGATCGATGTCATCGAGTACATACAATTATGGTGATCATTGTGGTCTAGTCAAATCTAATTATGATGAAATCTATAGTGGTTCCCTATTGTGTTATAAGATGGACCAAATTGTTTAAGGGTAGTCTAAAAGTAAATAGCATACAATTGCGCGCCTACAGAATTTTGTAAATATAAATACTTAAATGAATATAAAGTCCAAGTAGGAGATTGTTAGAAATTTTAATTTCTAATAATTAATATGGACTGATATATTATTTAAAGAATTTATATTAACTATTTAATTGGGCTCAATGAAGGTGATTTGATAATGTGAGCCCGTTAGACTATCAACAATAATGATATAGGCTTATATAAGTGGAAATCAGGATTTGACCCGTTAGGGAATAATAGGAACCCTAATAGGTATATAATCAACTAGTGGTCATCGTCCTCAAGACGTCAAATCAAAACCTACTTTTTTCTCTGTCCCATCAAAGGAGAAATATCAAGTCCTATTGAGGAATCAGGTGATTTGACTGAGGAAGACCATAACAACAATAAACCATTTTGTTGTAACCTTCAGTCAAAATCAATGGATCCATGTAATTCTATAATACTTCTTTTATTCGATAATCTAACGTAATAATTCTTGAGTTTTATTTGGAAATCCATAAAGTTCAATTGGGAATTTTCCAACAGGAACGTTTCAATATGGAGTTATTCACACTTGAGGGAGAATGTTGTAAATCAAATTTGAATGGTGTAGATGAAAAAGTCCCACTTCAAATAAAGATGGGCAAATCAAATAACTTATAATAGATGAATCCATACATTTATTATCAATTGATTTTGGATTATAAGGTGTTGTTGACTCCATTTAGAAAAAGTTTGAGTAGTATAATTTAGTTTAAATTTTATGAAGAAGAAAGCAGGGACACCGTTTTGGGGCTGCTACACAGAGATCTTCATCCTCGACATCGCGTTAGGGTTTTTCAGAGACTTCATTTCCTAACTCACTTTGAAACCCGAACTCAAACAAAAACTTCCCAGAACGCATCTTCTACAACCTTAGCATATTCAGGAAACCGAATAAATGGAGGAGGGAAGTTGCGAGAACGAGACGGAGAGAATCCGAAACATATGCATCATGGCACACGTGGACCACGGCAAGACAACGCTCGCCGATCACCTCATCGCGGCGGCGGGCGGCGGCATGGTCCACCCGAAGCTAGCCGGCAGGGTTCGATTCATGGATTATCTGGACGAGGAGCAGCGAAGAGCCATCACGATGAAGAGCTCCTCCATCATCCTCCGCTACAACCACCACTCTATCAACCTCATCGACTCCCCCGGCCACATCGACTTCTGCTCCGAGGTCTCCACCGCCGCCCGCCTCAGCGACGGCGCCCTCCTCCTCGTTGACGCCGTCGAAGGCGTCCACATCCAGACCCACGCTGTCCTCCGCCAGTGCTGGATCGAACGCCTCACGCCTTGCCTCGTCCTCAACAAGATCGATCGCTTAATCACCGAACTGAAACTCACCCCCTCCGAAGCCTACACTCGCTTGTTAAGAATCGTGCACGAGGTTAACGGCATCGTCAGCGCCTACAAGTCCGAGAAATACCTCTCCGACGTTGATTCCCTCCTCGCTGGCACCGGTGTTGGCCTTGCCGATGGTGAGAGTTTGGAGGATTACGATGATAATGAAGATGTGTTTCAGCCGCAGAAAGGGAACGTGGTTTTCGCTTGTGCTTTGGATGGTTGGGGTTTCGGGGTTCATGAGTTTGCTGAGATTTATGCTTCGAAGCTTGGGGCTAGTGTCAATGCTCTGCAGAGAGCGTTGTGGGGTCCACGGTATTTTAATCCAAAGACGAAGATGATTGTTGGGAAGAAAGGGATTGGGGCTAAGGGTAAACCTATGTTTGTTCAGTTTGTGTTGGAGCCATTGTGGCAGGTGTATCAGGGAGCTTTTGAAGGGGATAGAGGCGTACTTGATAAGGTTATTAGGTCGTTTAGTTTGTTGGTACCGGCGCGCGAGTTGCAGAATAGAGATGCTAAGGTGGTGCTCCAGGCGGTTATGAGTCGGTGGCTTCCTCTGTCGGATACAATTTTATCTATGGTGATCAAGTGTATGCCGGACCCTGTTACTGCACAGTCGTTTAGGATTTCAAGGTTGGTTCCTACGCGGGAGGAGGTCGTTGATGGGGTAGATAGGAGTGTGGCTGAAGAGGCTGAGATTGTGAGGAAAGCTGTGGAGAGCTGTGATCGTAGGCCTGATGTTCCTTGTGTTGCTTTTGTGTCAAAAATGTTTGCTGTCCCGTTTAAGATGATTCCTCCTCAGGAAAGGGGAGAGTTTGGCAATGGTAATGAAGGAGAGGGCGACTCTGATGAGTGTTTTTTGGCATTTGTTAGGATCTTTAGCGGGGTTTTGTATGCGGGGCAGAGAGTTTATGTGCTTTCTGCTTTGTATGATCCCCTGAAAGGAGGGGAATCTGTGCAGAAGCATATTCAGGAGGCTGAGTTGAAATCGTTGTATCTGATGATGGGGCAGGGGTTGAAAGTAGTGACATCTGCAAAAGCAGGAAATATTGTTGCCATCCGGGGGCTTGGCCAGCATATATTGAAAAGTGCTACCCTTTCTTCTACTAGGAGCTGTTGGCCTTTTTCGAGTATGGCATTCCAAGTTGCTCCGACTTTGAGAGTTGCCATTGAGCCGGCTGACCCTGCTGATGTCGGTGCGCTGCTCAAAGGCTTGAAGCTTCTGAATCGAGCAGATCCATTTGTTGAGGTCACAGTTTCTGCTAGAGGAGAGCATGTTCTTGCTGCTGCTGGTGAAGTCCATCTTGAGAGGTGCATAAACGATTTGAAGGAGAGATTTGCGAAAGTCAGCTTGGAGGTGTCTCCGCCTCTTGTGTCTTACAAAGAAACCATTGAGGGAGATGTATCCAACGTGCTGGAAAATTTGAAATTTCTTAGTAGGAGATCGGAGTTTGTTGAAAAAACTACACCGAATGGAAGGTGTGTTGTTCGGGTGCAGGTGATGACGCTTCTGCCTTCTCTTACGAAGTTGCTTGACGAAAGCTCTGATTTGCTTGGAGACATCATTGGGATAAAGTCGGGGCATAGAGTAAAAAGTTTGGAAACCCAGATACCGAGTGTTCTCGAAACTGATAGCCCAGCTGAAGTACTGAAAAAACGCATACTGGACATGGTGGAGAGTGATATTTTGTGCAGGAATGAAAATGACAAGGACCATGCTGAGAAATGTAAATCGAAGTGGCTGAAGATTTTGAGGAGGATATGGGCACTTGGACCAAGTCATATTGGTCCTAACCTTCTCCTTAATCCTGATATTAAAGCAGAAAGTACTGATAGCTCTGTCCTAATACGTGGTTGTTCTCGTGTATCTGAACGGTTGGGCTTTGTGGCTGATTCTAGTATCAGTGACTCAGTTGCTGAGACATCTTCAGATGCAAGCCAAGCTATGTGCATGGATGCTGAGCGCCTTGAGAGTAGTGTTATAGCTGGGTTCCAGTTGGCCACTTCAGCTGGACCCTTGTGTGATGAACCTATGTGGGGTTTGGCATTTGTCATTGAGGCACGCATATCTCCATTGTCAGGGCAGCATGATGAATCTGAAACTCATCAACAATCCGAGCAGTATGGCAGCTTTGCAGGCCAGGTACTTTCAACTGTAAAAGATGCTTGTAGAGCAGCTGTGCTTCAGTGTAAGCCACGCCTTGTGGAAGCAATGTACTTTTGTGAATTGAATACCCCAACTGAATATTTGGGTCCCATGTATGCTGTACTTTCCCGAAGACGGGCTCGAGTTTTGAAAGAGGAGATGCAAGAAGGTTCCCCTTTCTTTACTGTGCATGCATATGTTCCTGTTTCTGAGAGCTTTGGTTTTGCGGATGAGCTTAGAAGGTGGACTTCTGGTGCTGCGAGTGCAATCCTTGTTCTTAGCCACTGGGAAGCACTGCCCGAGGATCCTTTCTTTGTACCTAAAACAGAAGAGGAAATTGAAGAGTTTGGAGATGGTTCTAGCGTTCTTCCAAATACAGCAAGAAAGTTGATTGATGCAATCAGACGGAGAAAGGGCCTTCCTGTGGAGGAGAAAGTAGTGCAGCATGGAACCAAGCAGAGGACACGAGCTCGTAAAGTATGATACTTTGTGTGACTGTTGTTTCCTTAGCGGGATAGAGAACATGTAATTGTTGAATGAGAGTTAGCTCATACATCATGTAGTCTACCATTAGGAACTAATTTTTTTTAGCATGAATTTATTTTTTAAATAGTTTCGCCAAAGTTTTGTCATGTATACAAACAATTCACGATGATTATACATTTTCCAAGTAAACTTCCACTCTGATTTATTTTTTGCTGGAGCAACCACTTGATTACACGCCTCTTCTTTTGATTTGATATTGGGGAAGGGGACAATTGCTGGTGTAGGTGTTAAAAATATCCTTGAGTAGGTTGTTGCTGAGGAAGTACTTCCATTAACAATTGTCTCCTTCAAGTTTCATCAACAATTATCTATGATGCCCCTGACTGGAGTTAATTTTTGGAACACGTTCAGTATCGTGGTAGTTAAAATCACAATTCACCATCTTATGAGATTGCACGATTCTCCGACTTTGGCGGGCACTCAGGGATCCCAACAACATGCTATGGTGAGATTAGTGTGTTTACACTTAGGATTGGTGGGATCATAGTTGTCAAACTCTAGAGTCAACTCATAGACTCTTACGAGTCTACGTTTCTACCTAGGCAAAACGTGTTAAAACGCTGAAAACTCGGATCCTCTCTGACTCGGGTAGACTCTGTTAGACTCGGGTAGACTCTTGCAAACTCTAGAGTTTTGAGCGAGTCCACCGAGTTTGAAAAATTGAAAACCCTAATTCCCAAATTAATGAAACGCAGCATTTTGGCCCCTGTTTCTTTAGGTTTCACATGCAGCTTCTTCATTTTCCGTTACTTCGTGCGACAGCCACTGCCCTCCACACCATTCGACTTCGTGTTGGGCCCCGGCACTGCGCGACCCACCACCGCTCTCCAACTTCGACACCGACGTGATTCTTCTTCTTCTTCTTCACCACCCACGAGGCATCTTCTTCTTCATTCTGATTTCGTGACGCCAACTGCGACCCACCACCCACGAGGCACCACCCGTGAGGCCGCGACAGCACCTGCGCGACCCCACCACCCGCACTGAACCTGCGTCACACCCACCACCTGCGACGACTACGCGTCACTTTCCCATACCGCTACAATGAAAACCCACTATTTGTTTCTTCTCATCCTCCTCTTGTTCCTCTCTATTCAACATGTCCGGGAGTGAGAAAGATGGTGGCTAAAAGGACAGCAGCAACATTGTTCAAGCTCCTCTAGCAGCAACACTATTTGTTATGATAATTGGATGGTTGGATTTTTAGTTTTTAACTATTTTATGATGGTATATCTTGTTTGGATGCATGTCTTATATTAGTTTTATATAATTTTTAGTATGAGGTAAACTCTTACGAGTTTACGAGTCGAGTTAGCGAGTCGAGTCTACCTAGCCAAAACGAGTCTAGGTAGACTCTCGAGTCTGACAACCTTGGGTGGGATATTATGATGCCACTGTGACCAGACAAGCCATTTCTGGAAAAAGAGCCTTGGAACCACTCAACATGCTCTGTTACAATAGTTAGATGGAGCTTTTAAGAAGCTTCTAGAGCAAACTAATACAAAGTGAAACAGAGAATAATTCTAGACATTTTGTCCATGTTTTACTATGCTTTGAATTTTGTTCAAATTATTTCCATTGAATGTTAGATTTCAGTTTACCATTATTTAAATACTATGGCTTAAATTGTAGTTCCAATGTATGTAATTATGTACGACATGTTTGCAGTAGAGAATTGAGAGAATAGAAGTGCAAATTATGAATATGAAAATATGAATATACAGAAATGTAATTGTAACAGTGATGTAAGAAGCTGAACAGAACCATGTTTCTCAGTAAGCTTTCTCAATTATGCCATAAAGATCTACACCATGGATTGCTAACTATTTCATGATTCATGCTCTTATATCTTGAGCTTTTCACTGTCAATTTTTCATTTTTTGTAAGTTGGCGGCATAATTTGTTGCAGCACTAATTATGTTGATATCTGTTGCATTTACCTTTAAACTTCTCTGGTCATTATTGGTAGTTGCTAAATACCAGTGCACAATTTTTTATACTCTCATCTGGTGTGGGAGATTGAATATTTTCTAGTTGTTTGCAAGAAAGTAGCCAGTGTATTCCAAGGCAGATTAAATAGATAGTCCTCATAATGGTCAGTCTTACACCCTCCATCTGATAATGACTGATTAAAGAAATCAAGTTTTTAAATGGGATGAAAGAACTTCACATTTTGATAGTTTTTATCCTTGTTTTCCTGATTTTATGTTAATTTAATGTTATTTCATTCTTGTTATTTTGACTTGAATGATGTTTTGATAATTTTTTTAAAATTTAAAATATTATGAACTTAGATGTTGGCATGTTTATCCTGTCAATTACATTGAAGATTATATTTCGCAAGGTCCTCTCTCTTTTAACTTCATTTCTTTTAGATTTTGATAAAAAGAAAAAGATGGTGCATATAAGTTAAATAGCTCTGTCCACAAACTTTACTGTACAATACAATTTATCGTTAGTCAAGAATATCCCACCAGAGTACAAAAGTTAGATAGCTCTATCATGTATTATACCCCGTAGTGCTTATGGTATCCATGTACAGCTTCTCATGGAACTTTGTTCTGAATATAGGACCAGAAGAGATTTTTTCCACTTTAGGCGATGATTTCCCCATATTGACCTAGGTTTCAATAGACACCGTGTTGACCTGGTTTCAACTTTTTCTTTCCTGTCTTTAGCAGTCAACCTGTTAAGACAAGAAAGAAAAAAAAAGATCATTAAGTTAATAAATAGGTTTTATGTGGCACAGTGTCAAGGCTAACAGAAAACACCCTTTTACCACTCATTATGTGGTTTTTTAGCATGCTTTCTAATGGAAGCACCACCCTCAACAGCAACGCTGTCTTAAAAAACCCATCTTCATCTCTTAGACACTCTTAAGTCATAGATTGGATAAGGCAAAGGCTGCCTCACAGAGGCTCCCTTGTTCTATTGCCAGATGAAGAAGTTAGAGGAGGGGAAAGTTGTTTAATGTAGTCAGAACCAAATGGCAATGACGCAGAAGAAGTATTCGTGGAGTTGGTGATAATTGAACGTGAACCCATTACCTTTCACAGAATAATTGCAACCAGAAACAATGTCGGTGTCAAGTATTTGTTATTTTGTTAAACAAGCAAACTTTGCGAAAACAGTGACTTGTCAGTGTCAATTTTGTTTTCTGTTAAACAAAAAAAAAATGTGAGTTTTAGTTTTGTTATTTGAAACAATACTAATTTAACAATTTTAATAATTATTTTATTTTTATTTGTTTGCAGGATGAGAATCTATGAAGATGTCTATTTTGAATTTATGTATTTGTTATTTCATTTTGTGTAGATTAAATGTTTCATATTTAAAACTTGTATAGGTAATTTTTTTTTACATTTGATGTATTCTTTTAGTCATTTACCAAGTGGTGTATTATTTACTTTAATGTTATAGTTATTTTAATTGATAGTTTATCATTTTTAAATGTGTGTTCACATTATATAATACTGTAAATATGATATGATAAATTTATATTATCACAAATAATAATTTAAAATAAAATAATTAATATAAACAATATTAGAAAGAAAAAATAATGTAATGACAATTTAGATGATAAGGATTTCTTTCATTTCATATTATAAGTCTTTTCTTGTAAAGGCATACAGTTTTAGGAGAATATCCTATAAAAAATAATTTTATCTTTTCAAATTTCTTTTCATAGTTTAGAACAGGTGCTCCAATCTAGGATTGTCTAGATCGAGTCTGATAGACCCATGAGGTTTGGGTGCAGGTGAGGGAGGGCAATGAGAGGTTTGGAATAGCTTTTTAAGGTGATCAGGAGAAGGAAAGGTAGTGGGTTTGAAAGGATATTGGGTCTATGAATTTTATGGGGTTGGGTTTGTGAGGTCTGGGAGGAAGATGAGGTTTCTCTTTTGTGGGTGGTCGAGATAGAGGGATGAGGGATAATAGAGTCAGAATGCGAAGGTTGAGAAGGTTGAGAAGGGGGTAAAGCAAGACGAGGTGGAGAAGTGGACCTATCAGACTTGGAGTCTGGGGTAGGAGAAGGTGTAGCAGATGAAGACTTGGAGACAGATAGTTGCTTACTCTTTTTTTTTTCTTCTCCTTCTTTTCCTTATACTGTTTGGCACAAAACCTGTACTTTTCTTTCCAATCAAACACAGACCAATTTGAGCTGTTGACCAAAGGATACTTCTTCTGATATTTTTTCAATAAACTTTGACAGCTTCTTCTTAGTAATAGCTACCTTACTCAATTCTGGTAAACTTGACATCACCTTGTCTTTCTGATGGAGTTTGGACAGGAGGTGTAGGTAAAGCTTTCAGTCTGTGCCCAATGGCTTGTTGTCATATGAATGTGAGGACTCAATGATCTCAATAGCTGGTGCAGCAGTAGCAATAGTCATTAAGGTAGTGGAAAGAGTGCCTTTGACTAAGAGAGGGAGACCTTTGACTGGGGAGACAAAAGTTGCGTATTCAGACTTTCTTGGAGGTCTGACAGACCTTGGCTTTTTTCACAACAGCCTTGGGTTAGTTTGGGTCAGCCATAACTTTTCTCTTTACACCAGACTTTTTAGTAGTGGCAGACTATGCCTCTTGAGTGAGCAACAATGAAAAGGGAGAAAGCTTGGTGAAGAGAGCATTACAAATCCTCAGATCCTAAAAGGAGCTTATAGAAACATTATCTAAAGCAAAGATCTGAATGGCTAGGTAAGGGATTTTCTTCTGGTTCTTGCCCAGGGAAGAGATCATGTATGTCATGATGACATTTGGCAAGTTCACCTTCTACTTCTGCATCATGTTGAATATGCAGAACTGATTCATCTTTGTGATAGTGTCCTTGACACTCTTCCTTGGACAAAAGACTTGCCTCATCAACAGGTGAAACATTTTCACCTTGGGGAGTAGAGACCCAGACGTCTTGCTTGAAGGGTTGGATTTCTCCATAAAGAGTCTAGTTCGTCTCTGACATAGAGACTATGGTTCCTTCATAGTCATCGACATACACCATACCTTCATCACAGACGGTGGTGATGATGTCTTCAGAGACTTCCACCCTTTTACCCTTAAGGGTTCCATAGACGATGAAACGGTTTTGTCAGCTTGAGCAGATTTCCAAAACTCAAGCACCATTAAGGGTGAGTATGGTTGTCTGTCCATACAAAACTCTAACCTTCCAATGCCTTGAAGCTCGGCTATGACTTCCCAACCTTCCATTTTATGTTGCATTGGAAGAAATTAAGCAGACTCCACGATGTCTCAACAGAGTAATTGACGGCCATTGTTGAAGTTGAGGTTTGTTGAAGGGAAGGAGACTTATGGTTTTAGGTAGGTTTTTGAGAGCAGAGAGCAAAGAAAGAAAGAGAGAAAACTTAGGAGGTGAAGAGTTGTAGAGAAGAGAGAAAAGATACACTAAGTTGTATTTAAAAGGAAAGACTATAACACAGAGAGGGAGAGAGAAAAACGGTTCAAAAATGATTTCATAAAAGCAGTAATGTTTCCACATGCATACATTTTAAAGTTAATGGGATTTAAAGACATAAACTATTAAGAAAGCAGGCCCAAATGATTTAATCTCTCAGCATTTTAGAAAAGAGTAGACTAAGCTTTTTTGGGTTAAGACAATATACAATATATATGTACATATACCTAGACGTTGACATATAACATGTATACACACAAACACAAACATATATCAAAGGCTTGGTGAAGATGTCTGTCCATTGATGGTCTGTGTCAACAAACTTTATGTCCAAAACATAGTCTCTTATGAAGTGATATTTCACTTCAATGTGCTTAACTTTCACTAGTGCAAAAAAGGGATTTAATCACGATTAAAATTGGCCTTTAATCACGGTTCATGAACAGTGGTTGTTACAGCCGTGGTAATAGATCAGGGCTTTTAATCACGGTTCACAACCGTGGTTATAGATCACATTTAATCACGGTTGTTTGAAACTGTGATTAAATAAGACCCTATTTAATCACGGTTGTCAACCACAACCGTGATTAAAAGCCAACCTTCTATAATCTTCCACACCACAATCCAAACCCAACTCACCATCACCACCACAGTTCCTTTCTATCAGAGAACGTGATTAAAAGTTCTGCGCACATCTCCACAGTTGCCACCAACATCCTCCTCAAAATAACCCCAACGTTGACCTTCAAAACAGAAAACCTCCATTATAATAACAGATAGAAGCAAAACGTCAAAAATAAACAGAATAACTAATAAACATGTAAAGTCTTCATTATAATCGAAAGAAATAGAAAAGAAGAGATGTACAAAAGAGAAGCCTTACATGGTTGAACAAGAAAATAAGAGAAGGGTCGCCTGGTGGTCGTCAATGGCGCGCAACGAGAATAGCAAAAGAAAACCTGCAAAATATATACATAGAACCACGTTAGATCTAAAACACAAACAAATATGCAAATGTCAATGGCAATAGGAAAACAGAAAGGAGAAATCTTAGAGAGAAAGATGGGAGAAAGATGGAAGAAAGCTAACAGAGAAAGAGAAGGAGCACGCGACGTTCAAAATTTATATTTTGAAAACACCTATGACCACAGTTCCCAAGCACCCGTGATTATAGGGTATCTATAATCACGGTTTTCCTCTCAACTGTGAATGTAGGTACATTTTTTTAAAATATAAAAATTAAAATAAAAAATCTGGTTGTAGATATAATCATGGTTTCCTATAAAGCCGTGATTATAGATGCCCTACAATCACAGTTTTCTCTCAACCGTGATTGTAGGTGCATTTTTTAAAAATATAAAAATTAAAATAAAAAAACCTGGTTGTAGATATAATCACGGCTTCCCATAAAGCCGTGATTATATATACCTTACAATCACGGTTTCCTCTCAACCGTGATTATAGGTACTTTTTTTAAAAATATAAAAATTAAAATAAAAAATCTTGTTCCTACGACCACGGTTACGTCAGAACCATGATTAAAAAACTTCCTCATATTTATAAAAATGCCACCGCGTATTTTTCAAACACGGTTTTCCCCTGGACCGTGATCATATCCCGTTGTCGTAGCCATTTTTTGCACTAGTGTTTTGAATACTAAATGGGATTCTTTGACAAGTTAATTGCACTTGTGTTGTCATAGAACATTGAGATATCTTCTTGTTTGATGGAGTAATCTTCAAGTTGATACTTCATTAATAGAAGTTGAGAACAACAACTTACTGCAAGCATGTATTCAACTTCAGCTATGGATAGGGCAATTGAATGCTGCTTCTTGCTTCCCCATGAGATCAGACTTTGTCCTAGAAAGTGACAACCTCCACTAGTGCTTTTTCTATCAACTCTGTCTCCTGCAAAGTCTGCATCACAATAGTCACATAGGGAAAATGAGTATGTTCTTTTGTAAAACAACCCAAGGTTAATAGTCCCCACTAAATATCTCAGAATCCTCTTCACAGGAGACAGATGTGATTCCTTGAGGTCTGATTGATATCTAGCACACATATACATACTAAACATTATATCAGGTTTGCTAAATATTAAGTACATAAGTGAACCTATCATACCTTTCTACAGAGTCTAATCAACAACAGTACCAGACTCATCTTGACTAATTATGCAAGCGGGATGCATAGGTGTGCTCATTGGCTTTGCATTGGCCATTTTAAACTTTTTGAGTAGTTATTTAGTGTACTTTTGCTGATGAATGAAGATTCCATCTTCAGCCTATTTGATCTACAGACCTAGGAAAAACTTAAGTTCTCTTATCATGCTCATTTCAATTTCAGCCTGTATCATTTTTGAAAACTCTTTGCATAGACTTTCATCAGTAGCACCAAAAACTATATCATCCACATAGATTTACATAATTTTAAAGTGTCTGTTAGAGCTTTTTCTAAATAAGGTTGTATCTACTTTGCCTCTAGTAAAGCCTTTTGAAAAAAGGTACCGAGTCTGTCATACCAAGCTCTAGGTATTTGTTTTAGACCATACAATACTTTACTTAGTTTGAAGACATGATTTGGAAAGGATGTGTCTTCAAACCTAGGAGGCCGTTTTACAAAAACTTCTTCAATAAAAACATTTAGAAAAGCACTCCTAATATCCATATGATATAATTTAATATTCTTAAAAGTAGCAAATGCAAGGAGCATCCTGATAGCCTTAAGTCTGGCTACAGGTATAACACCCCTGATTTTCTGTACTCGAATCCCGATGTGATCGACATAATTAATAAAAATGCGAATAAATTTTTCGCGTTTGAAAATGTTTCCAAGACACCACCATGATCACATCAAGACCCGAAACACAGAAAACCAAAGAGTGAGATTTAGAAACCTATAACTGGATCGAGAAATAGTTTTCCCATAAAGGTATACAAAATATCAGAGTTTATAGCGGAAGAAAAATGTGTATACCGGGCACACGCCTAGTCCCATATATGAAGATATGAGAAAAGGCTCGGCAAAACATGCAATGGCATAATATAGGCCTAGTAGACAACCATCTTCATTTTACATAATCACATAAGCATGCAATGCCTAAGATATAAGTATATACTTATCTATATGGCCATGCGACATACATCTCCAACATTCAGATTCAATTCAACCTCAAGACATATGTCATCAACACTTATACACTCATCAAACGGGTATGAGTCCATACACCCCCAAAGACCAATACAATAACCACTCAAGTCTTTATTCATAATACATCCAAGATTACCACTAAAAATCAGCACTATTACATATATTCATTCACAACCAGAAAAATTACAGTCGCTGCCGGCCAAGGCATTCCATTACAACTATTTACCTTCCCAAAAGCTTTACTTTTAAATCATCCTCTTCCCATGGTTTTCCTGCACCAATACTAAAAAAGTAAACCACATGGGAGAGTGAGTTATACATTTCAAATGACGATATGAATACAATTAAAATTATGTGCATATGCATATCAACATCATGCATGCTTTGCTAAACACATCGGCAATCATCATAGATTATTAATTCAACAATATATATATTCATTTCATACTTATTCATCAAATCATAGCAAAGCAAGCATATACACATTTGTCACACCGCCACAATGGGCCAACACATCAATATAGACCATTCTAGTCTTTCATCAAAGCCACCATGGGCTAACATCATCATTATCAATCATAAGCAAATACGTCCTTCATTACATTTGGCCATAACATACATATCGTCATGTTTAACATCATTTTGTATATTCATGTCATTTATTACTTTTATGTGGTCTTTCGGTATGTTAATTACCCTTCTCATCAACACCATCTCATCATCTCAATCATCATCAATCATCATCATATTCTGGCATATCTCCATGCTATATGCAAATGCTCTTATGGCTAATGCATATGCACAATGGAATAGACAACAACAAATACGGATCCAACTGTGGGAAAATAACACCAGGTTGTGGGTTCAAGCATGATCACATACCATGCCCCTACTGCAGTAGTAAAATGTGTACACATATATCATAATGCATGCATATTCACCATATTTTTACTGGTACCAAACCGCATCACCCATCATGCAACACCTGGTCATTTTCACCATGACCGCGGTATACAACATATTCAACATATGGTGTTGCGGGCCAACCATGATTCTCAACATGGTAGCTGTGATCCAAAGGACCACCGGGGTCACCTACTCTTCAAGAGCCACCCCCCACAAGGGTCGGCCACATGTAGCTCCCCGTAGCAATACATGGGCGGCTTCGTGACTCACATATCGAGTCACAGGGGATACAACAAATTGCTCGTGCACTGAGCCACCCTCCCACTGGGTCGGCCGATGGAACTCCCCTAATGTTCCAACATCAGCGGCTATGATATGCCATGGATGCAATGCAATGTAAATCAAATGCATACTCACTCTGTGCATCCTAAATGCCACTCATCAATCATCATCATCATAATCACCAACACCACCATACACCTTAGTGGATTTCAACCTTGTTGGTTTCTTAGTCATTATTTTCAAGTTTTAATGTGGCATTTTCATCTCAACATAATTCATATATATTTCACATCATATACGCAAGTTAACACTTACAATCAACCATAACGGCATTACAATATTATATAATATTCATCAATAATATCACACTTTCATTTAGTGGATTTTCATCCCATTATTCATTACCATTGTCTCAAGTACACTTTATATGTATATATATTCGTGTGGCATTCACAACATTTTCAATTTCATAATTCATACCACACATACAAGACTATGCTTGTATCACACACAATGGCACACGATGATTTATCAATATAAATATGCACCTTTTAGTGTAAGAGAGTGCTCAACATCATCATCTATCATATTTTAATGTAATTTATTTATCCCTTCATAAATTTCAAATTCGCTCTAGGATATCACTCAAAATCCTCTCATAAGGTTCTCAATATTATTCTTTCATTACTCTATTCTTAGTAGTAATTATAGCCCAAGTAACTCATCCCCAATCACATTAATTAATTCCAGCCATTATCATACTTTATCATCATGGCATATCCCCAGATTATATACACCAAGAAGGGGATCCAAACGTAAGCCTTCCATAAATAATATAGGGCAGTTTCAATTCTGGGGAAAACTCGCTTAAGCGAGATTCCCCTCTGCTTGAGCGAGACATGCCAAAAAGAAAGGTCAAATATAAGCCTGCTACCAGTAATATTGAGTAAAACCCATACTGGTGGAAACTCGCTCAAGCGAGATCCTTTTCCGCTTGAGCGAGATGGGCCAGGACAGCCAGGGAACCACAGCATGGAGTACTGGAACGAGCCTACAAATTCCTTAAGCGAGACAACACTAAGTGTCAGACCCGATTCTCGCTTAAGCAAACCACACTCTCGCTCGGGCGAGAATTGTCCAGTAACAAATCCACTGGCATTCGCTTGAGCGAGACACCCACTCGCTTAGGCGAACTCTGACCAGAGGTCGTTCTTACCAACACTCGGTTTTCACCCTGCAATTCATTTAAAACTGACTCATCTCACTCGGTTGTCCACTCAGTAAAATCAATCAAAACCGACTCCCAACACTCGAGTTTTCACTCGGCAGGATCTCCTTGAAACCGACTCAAAGCACTCAGTTTTCACTCAGCAAGATAATCCTGACCGACCCATCATTCACTCGGCCAATTAATTCCAAATCTGAGTCGTCTCTTTATCAGTTTTCCACTCGGTAAACATATTACAAAACCGACCCATCTTTCGCCCGGTTTTCAGTCGGCATAATCATCTCAAAAACGACTTATCTTATATCAGTTTCACTCGGTGAAATTATCTCTAAAACAACTCCTTTTTCTTTCTATCGGGCTAGATTTCCTAGCACTCAGCCTTCACTCGGGCGAAGCTATTCCAGAATACCTCTGGACAGACACAGTATATCCCCATAGGTGCACACTTGGAATTGCACACTCGGACTCCACCATCAAGTTCCATTCGGAATTACTCTGACCTCTCATCACTCGAAGGAATTCACTAAGCTGTCACACTCGGGTCTATTTAAGTCTTATCCACTCAGATTATATATCTTTATTCACTTAGAAAAGAACCCCCAAGATACCTCAATCAGAACCATCACAATCACTCTCCCCTCAGGAGAGGTTCAATCGGGATTTTCCACTCGGGAATAATTAGACCTATTCTTACTCGGGGAATTCTCTCACTAAGATCCTTCTCAGATTAGGTTTATTAAAATGGATCTCTCACGGAACACATTTCTCTCGGAGTCCTCTTAAGCCTCCACCACTCGGAAAAGGCCCAATGGCTATAGCCTCACTCGACATTGCACATTAGAAGGCACTCCACTCGGCACAGGTTACACTGGACTCGAAAATTCCCCATTCGGGACTCCACTGCCCAGATCATCATATTCACGAGCCTTATACTCGGATTATGCCCACGTCCTTACTCGGAAGGTCATGACTCAGACATGAGTCACTCGAAATTCACCTGGAAATTCCACCACCTCTTAATTCATTTCCAAAACTCCCACTTAGACAAAGTTTGTTTAGAGACTTATCCAATCACTATTTACTTGTCTCGCCTGGGTGAATGCCATCCCTCAAGACTCTTCGCTCGGGCGGATTTCGTCCAGTAGCTAAATCCCTGATCTACTAACATTCTCGCTTGAGCGAACTGGCCATTTGCTTGAGCAAAATCAGACCAGTGGCTAATTCCTTCGCCCTTGCTCGGGCGAAGCTCACTTCGCCTGGGCGAATTTCCTCCAGAAACTAATTCTCTAGAACAGGGGACTCTCGCTTGGGCGAAATCCCATCTCGCTTGAGCGAGACTATTAGGTCTTACATAGAATTAACAATTCTCACAACCTGACACAGGAAATTCTCATTTTAAGCCAACTTAATCATAACCCATACTTCTTACACAGCACACACGGCATATAACTCTCTCTGCCTATTCACACTCAGAAATTCCTCATTCTAACCATCATTTAAATTCCAATTCATCAGCTATAATCACTCATCTCAAAACAATTCTTTGCAATTCGTGTGGTTCAATCATTCATAATTTATCACCCTCATTTAGTTCATGTCCAACTAAGGGACCATCAGGCACTTATTGTCAATATTATATAAATACATACATTTTCATAACAATCAACATAAGCCAAGCCATCATTCATCACTTCATCACATTAATCACATAAGAAATTCATGGCAAGGCATTGCATGAGTTCAACATATACATAATTAACAATGATTTCACTCATGCAATTTGAAATGCAAACTCCTCTCCTACCTTAAGAGAAGAACCGCAATTCCAATGCTCCAATTGCTTTGATTATTATGCATCATTGTCCGGAATATAATCCTATCAACAACACACATATGTACATGAAATTTGAACTGGTCTGAACTGGGGTCTAGGATCCGGTGTGGGATCAGCCACAAGAGTTCAGGTGTATTAGGGTTCGTACACCGGTACAGTGGGTATCCGGTGTGGTAATCCGGCCTCTCAGTGGGAGAAACCGATCTTGTTGTCCTGGAGATCCTTCACACCAACGTTTCACGTTGAGAGAGGGCGAAAGGTGGTGCCACCTGCGAAGATTCTCCGACGCTCAAGTTAGAAGAGTGTATGAACTTAGTGGATACTTAAGCAATGCAATAGTAAGAGAGTGAGTTAGGACAATGTAACTTTACATGTGTTTGGGATTGTGCTATTTATAGTTGAACGTAGGAAATGAATCGTTGGGTGCAAGTGGGCCCGTTGTAACACCCCGAATTTTTAAAATAGGAAGATAAATTAGGAAAATAAATGTTGGATAATTAACTTTGGGCTAATAAATATCCCAAAATTCTTGAAATGACTTAAATAAGGTTTTTCGAAACTGTTGGTGAATTATGGTGGTTAGATGAGCTGAAAACTGACCCGGATAAAATATAGGTGTCGGACCAAGTATCTCCAATTGAGATGCCGTTGGTCAGGGTCGTAGAAAATGTTATTGGGATTCCGAATTTATATTCGGAATAATTTTTAGAATATGTTTTGGGCCCGAACGACGAACCTGTTTGTTAAAAAAACGGAAGAGTTAATGAAGAATTAATAATTTAAATGCTAAATTTCTATTTTTCCCATTCAAAAGGCGGTTGCACTCTTTTCCTCACGTAGACATTCTTCTTCTTATCATCTTCTTTATATCTCTTTTCTTCTTCATAATTTCTCTTCTCTTTCCTTTTGAATTATAAATTAAAAAGGGGATATCTCTTTCTTCTCCATTAACAACCTACAAGAAATTCAAGAAAAGCTTGGAAACTAGAATATTTTCTCCTCCTTACTCCTCAAATTCGTGTGAACTCTCTCATCTTTTGTAAACTCACTCTTTTCTTTCATTGAGGTAAGATTATGATCATTTTCCATGTACATAAGTATATAGTTGAAGTTTAGTTGAAGTTTTGGTGTTAGAACACAATAAATGTATGGGTAATGTTGGAGAAAGTTTAAAAGTGGAAATCTAAAGATAAGTTGACATAAATACAAGCTTATGAATGATTAATGAGGTAGTTATAACTATGGTGAGAAAAGAAGGAGGTATATGAGCATTTATGAAGGTTGGTGGGTTGGTGAAAACCTTAAATTTGAATCCAAGGAGGAAAGGTAGGATATTAAAGGATATTGTAATTAATGAAGAAGTTAACATTTGTTGATGGGAAGAATGATATAAGTGATGTGGTAGATACATTAAATGATGATAAAGTTGATTTGAAGTCATAATAGGTGGGAAACTCACCAAGGTGTTGGTGGAGACCTACTAGGTGAAATAACCTAAAAATTAGGTTGTGGCCTTTGATACTAAGAGATTGTAATTCAAGGAAAGGAATTCCCGAAGCCTAAGTAGGCAAACGAATGAAATTGGTAAATAGTTTTCACATGATAAGAATCATGTGTACACCTATGTATATGTATATTGAATTGGTGTTTGAATAAATAATTGATGTGGCCCTATAAATGATTGGTGTAGGGCTTGGCAATATTGGTGAAGCAGGAACATCAACCCCAGAGGTCTACTTCTCTTGAGGTAGGAGAGGGGTGTATTTTCTAAATGCATGAGAATTGTGATGATAATGTATGTATTAATGTAGTATGACATGTTTGTGTGGTTAAAGGTGATATTATGTGTATGTGAAGTGAATTGTGTATGATGATATGAATTTAGTGTTTATATGATGAAACCTAAGTGTGGCTATGGATGGTTTATTATGTGTGGTACATGATTGAGTTCATATGAAGATTGATTCTTGTGTATGAGTTTGATGGAAAATTGTATGGTTGAAAATGAATATACCCTAGATGAAAGGGTAGGATAATCTAAATGAGCTTGAGGTATGCATGAGTATTTTGTATACATGGCATGACATACATATCATAATGATGTTGATAGTGGTTGAGATCATTTGATGATGGAAATGAAAAAGGGCTTGCGAGCACCTATGATGCCCATGGTTGCGATCATGAGGCGGGAGTACCCCTTGCGAGGAGGGAAACCTATGTGAAATGTTTATGAGGTGGCAGTACCCCTTGCGAGGAGGGAAACCTATGTGAAATGTGTATGAGGCGGGAGTACCCCTTGCGAGGAGGGAAACCTATGTGAAATATTGAACGTGGTTGCGATCACGAGAAGCACCTTGTGAGGTTGCTAGAGGGAGTACCCCTTGCGAGGCGGGAAACCATTGAGAATGAGTATATGATATGGTGGTTGCGATCACCTGAGGAAACGAAATCGGATCCGTGCATGTACATTTTCATGACATTAGTATGTGCATCAGTTTGAGAGCATGGTATAGTGTGATACCTTGATAATGGGATATGAAAAGAAACTCCCTTTTTAATTACAAAATTGTGATGGTGAATTGATTGATATAATTCTGAGAGAAATCAAGGAATAATTGTATCGAAATGAAAAATCATCAATTGATTGATTGATATTAAATAAACTCCTCTCGGGAAGAAGATAGTTGTATTACATTCATACATATATTGTTCTAATTATTGGATTTTCATCATTGAGAAAGTATACTCACTCTCCCTGTGGTATATTTTTTAGCTCCTGTGTTGTGGGTATTGCTTTGGAGCTATGGTGGAGGAGGAGTGTGAAGAAGGCCCCCCTTTTTGGTAAAGAATGCCTTGGCCGGCAATATTTTGGGATATATAGATATGTGGAATAGATGTAATGTATGTAATACAATGTATGTTTGCCTAGTGTGGATTTAGAAGGGACAATTGTATGAATAATGAGTTTGGGAGGTCATGGAGGAAAATGAGATCTTTTGTTTAAGATTCATTTTCAATTATGACTCTGTTAATGAATGAATAATGAAACTCTTCATATTTTGATGAACGAATGAAATTTATATGTGGAGTGTTAGATTTGTGAAATGGAAGAGTTAGTGAGTTGATTTATACAAAAGATGAGTTGTAATGGAAATTGATAAGAATGACTTATTAGAACAAGTTTCAAATATGTAATATGATATATATGAAGTGTTGAAGTTAGGTAAATTTGATTAGAATGAGTTTTGGTGTAGGGAGTTGGGTGATTTCTACAATTCCCCTGTTTTTCTGTCGAACTCGCTCAGGCGAGAGGGCTTCTCGCTCAAGCGAGAATGCCCCTGTTTCAATTTTTGGAATCTAGACGAGTCTCGCTTAGGCAAGAATGGGACTCGCTCAAGCGAGATCGTCCCAGCATCAGTGTTGGGACATTATTCCATTTTCGCTCAAGCGGATGTACAAGTCGCCCAAGCGAAATCGCATTAGAATCAGAGTTTGGACCTTGGTTGGTGTTCGCTCAGGCGAGCTAAGGGTTCGCCCAAGCGAGAGGGTCTTGCCCTCAGGTTTTGCTCTCGGGTTTATCAGGAAATTGCTCTCGGGAGCAATCTCGCTTAAGCGGGGATAGTGTCGCCCGAGCGAGTGAGCGTGGAATGGATTCTGGGCGTTTTTCGCCTTACGCTCACTAGCTTCGCCCAAGCGAGGATTGTGTTACTCGCTCAAGCAAGTTGGGTTCGCTTGAGCGAAGTGTCCCCTGAATCTCCATTTTCTTCTTTCGCTCAGCATTTTATGGTTCGCCCAAGCGTGCTGTGCGAAGCTCGCTCAAGCGAATTGGGATTTCGCTTGAGCGAGAGGGACCTGATTCTCCCAAAAAGCTTTAAATATATTATTTTCCTTTTTCTTCATATTAATACATGATTCTATCCTGCTTTATGAACACTTTGGGATAATCTTGACTTCTTAATTTCAACTGAGTGATCTCTTAAGAATTTAATTCCATAATGTTATTTTACTAAAGATTCTTCCGTTATTATTAATTATGGATTTCTTAAGAGTTAATTTCTTTAACTTACCTTCTCATATCTTCATATATGAGATAGGTCTCTGATAGATCCAGGGTAATTGTTAAATGGCTTCACCACCCACATGTTTTAGAGATTATTAATAATAAAATTATGAAAAATTTACCCCTATTTTTGGGATGTCACAATTTGGTATCAGAGCATTATTTGCTCTGTATTATTGTGTTTAGCCATTGCTATTACTGGAAAGTGATATGTGATTAATGAATTATTGTTATTGTTGATTGATTGCGTATGAATTGATGATGGATTGAATGTGATTCTTATAAGTCCGGCCAAGCTTCTTCACACTATCCTCCCTCAATGAAGAATATTATGTATTATGAATGCATATTATGTTATGAAATGATGATGCTGCCATCTGGATTTTAATATGAAATGTTGTTATTGGACTCCATGGGGAAGGGTCACAATGTAATTTTATAATGAAATACTATAGTATGAACTCATAGAGGAATTTTATGAACGAATTTACTGATATTGGTTGAATTTTATGTTGTGGTTTTAGATATTGTGATGGCCCGTCGTCGTCAAGATAATGATGACGCCATAGCTAGAGCCTTGAATCGTTTTGCAGATCTCCTTGAATCGCAAAACCGTGAGAGACAAGAGGCAGAAAGACCATCTGCTCCTATTGTTGTACAAAGAACTCAGGGGCTTGACATGTTTTTAAAGTGAAAACCTACTGAATTTCATGGTGGATTTAGGCCTGAGCAAGCCTATGGTTGGATCTGGAATGTTGAGCGGATCTTTGATAGCTTTGAATGTAATGAGCTTCAGAAAGTGGAGTATGCTGTCTTTATGTTGAGAGATGAAACGGAGACTTGGTGGAGACTCGCCAAGAACAGAATGAATGCTGTTGCGATTCCCTTAACTTGGGAGAACTTTAAGCGAGAACTTATGAGGAAATATGTGCCCGAAAGTTATAAAAGCAAGAAAGAACTCGAGTTCATGGAACTCAAGCAAGGCATGCTGACGGTGGAAGAGTATGCTTCTAAGTTTGAAGAACTTTGTGAATTCTACCCTCCTTTCCAACAAGAGGGAACTGAAGTATCAAAATGCGTGAAGTTTGAAAATGGGTTACGCCCCGATATTCAAAGGGCTATATGTCACCAAGAGATTCGAAGTTTCACGGTGCTTGTGAATAAATGCCGCATCTATGAAGAACATGCTTCTTTTCAACACTCTAAATTTGACTCTAAGTTGAAGGGTCAAGCTTCTAGTTTTAAGAGGCAAAGAAGTTTTAGAAGAGGACGCTTTTTGAGGGGTGCTTCTTCTAATGTCCAAGCTAGAGGTGGTGGACGTGGTAATGTTTTTGGCCGGGGTAATATAAATACCAATGGGCCGAGATGTTATAGATGTGGAGGACCTCATTACGTTCGGGAATGTGTGCATCGTGAAGATGTTGTATGTTTTAATTGTGATCAGGTGGGGCATATCCGTTCTGCATGTCCTATGCTTGTAAGGCCGGCTCCGGTACAAGCTAATGTTGCTAATCGTGCTAATACACCTGCTTATGTGAACCGCGGAGGTTATAATGGTGGTCGAGGTCGTGGTAATGGAAATAATGGCGGTCGACGTGGTGGCCGAGGTGGCTATAATGGTGGAAGACGTGGCAACGGTCGAGGAAATGGGAATGATGCTAATGATGGAAATAGGGATAGAGGAGATCGTCAACCTAATGTCGGCAGAGTATTTGCTGTGATCGGTGAGGAAGCAGCACGAGCAGAAAATCTTGTTGAAAGTAAGTATGAAATCCTTGGACATTCAGTTCATGTAATTTACGATTCGGGTGCGACCCACTCTTTTATATCTGAGGATTGTGTTCGGCGATTGAGATTGCTGGTGTGTCTAATGAAAAATGCTCTTATGATTACCACTCCAACCGGTACTTGTCTTAGGTCGGTTAACCGGTGCGATAATGTTGATATGTTCCTGGAGGGGAGAAAATTTGTTGCATCTTTTATTTGCTTACCTATGAAGGGATTAGAGATTGTACTGGGTATGGATTGGCTTTCTAACAACAAAGTCATAGTTGATTGTCAACAACGGACCGTTAGTTTCCATTCTCTTGATAGAGAACAGTTTGATGTACAAGGTATAATTCAACTTTGTGTGTTGTTATCTCTCACTGATGGGACAAGTAATCCCGGTCCCACTAATATTCCCGTAGTGTCTGAATTTCTGGACGTGTTTCCTGATGAGATACCTGGTTTACCACCTCCAAGAGAGGTTGAGTTTGCTATTGACCTTGTACCTGGTGCCGAACCAGTGTCTATTGCTCCTTATAGAATGTCTCCTATGGAGTTAATTGAATTAAAGAAGCAAGTTGAGGAACTACTTGAGAGGGAATTCGTTCGACCCAGTGTGTCACCCTGGGGAGCTCCTGTTTTGTTAGTTAAGAAAAAGGATGGAACCATGCGGTTGTGCGTAGACTACCGCCAATTGAACAAGTTGACGATAAAGAATAAATATCCTTTACCTCGTATTAATGATCTGTTGGATCAATTGAGAGGTGCAGTGGTATTTTCAAAGATTGATTTGCGTTCTGGTTATCATCAAATTCGGGTGAGAGCCGAAGATATTCCCAAGACTGCATTTAGGACATGTTATGGTCACTACGAGTATGTCGTGATGCCATTTGGAGTTACTAATGCTCCAGCTGTATTCATGAGTTACATGAATCACATCTTCCACAAATATCTAGATCGTTTTGTTGTGGTGTTTATTGATGATATTCTGGTATATTCCAAGAGTCACGAGGAACATGAAGAACATTTAAGAGTGGTACTGAACATTCTTAGAGAGAACCAGTTATATGCCAAGCTCTCTAAATGTGAATTCTGGATGACGAGCGTCCAATTCCTTGGACATGTAATATCTGAGGATGGTATTTCTGTGGATCCTTCAAAGGTTGTAGCCGTTATGGCATGGTCGAGACCTACAACGGTTACTGAAATCCGAAGTTTTCTTGGACTTGCGGGTTATTATCGAAGGTTTATTGAAGGTTTCTCTCGTCTTGCGAGACCTTTGACAAATTTAACAAGGAAGAACCAACCTTTCGTATGGACGGTTGAATGTGAGAAATGTTTTGAAGAGTTAAAAATGAGATTGACTTCAGCTCCTATCTTAACGTTGCCTGATTTACAAGAAGAGTTTGTAGTGTATTGTGATGCTTCCAAGCATGGACTTGGATGCGTGTTAATGCAGAAGGAACGTGTAATAGCTTATGCTTCACGCCAGTTGCGACCTCATGAAAGTAATTACCCCACTCATGATTTGGAGTTGGCGGCGGTTGTGTTTGCCTTGAAGATTTGGCGTCATTATTTGTATGGTTCAAGATTTGTGGTGTACAGTGACCACAAAAGTTTGAAATATCTTTTCGACCAAAAGGAATTGAATATGCGACAAAGAAGATGGATGGAATTCTTGAAGGATTATGACTTTAGATTGATGTACCAACCGGGGAAAGCTAATGTTGTTGCCGATGCTCTTAGTCGGAAATCCTTGCATATATCAACCATGATGATTAAAGAGCTTGAATTAATTGAAGAATTTCAGAATTTGAATGTTGGAACCGAAGTTCAATCCTCCAAGAAGTTATGTTTTGCTACTTTGAAAATAAGTAATGAATTTTTGGAACTTATGAAAGAGAAACAAAAAGATGATGATTATTTACAAGAGGTGCGAAGATCTCAGGATAATGGGAAAAATCTATTTCTTGTGGAAGGCGTTGATAGTATATGGCGAATAAAAGGTCGTATGTATGTACCATCATTCTGTGATTTGAGACGTACAATGCTAGAGGAAGCACATAAAAGCATGTTTAGCATCCACCCTGGTGTAACAAAGATGTATCGCGATATAAAAAAGAACTTTTGGTGGCCCGGAATGAAACGTGATGTTGCTAACTTTGTAGCTTCTTGCCTTACTTGTCAGAAGGCGAAGGTGGAACACCAAAGACCTTCGGGTACTTTAAGACCACTTGATATCCCTGTTTGGAAGTGGGACGTGATTGCCATGGATTTTGTGTCCGGATTACCAAGAACGAGGTCCAGATGTGATGGAATATGGGTGATTGTGGATCGTTTGACAAAGAGTGCCCATTTCTTGCCAATCAGTATGGAGAGCTCTTTACAAGATTTAGCACAGTTGTACATTCGGGAGATTGTGAGATTACATGGTGTGCCATCAAGTATTGTTTCTGATCGTGATCCCCGATTTACTTCCTGATTCTGGGGAAGCTTACATGAAGCGATGGGTTCAAAACTGAAGCTAAGTTCGGCATATCATCCCCAGACCGATGGGCAGTCTGAGAAAACTATTCAAAGTCTTGAAGACTTGCTGCGTGCTTGTGTTCTGGAGCATGGCGGTTCGTGGGAAAAATATTTACCTTTGATCGAATTCACTTACAATAACAGTTTTCATTCTAGTATTGGTATGGCACCATACGAGGCCTTATATGGAAGAAGATGTCGAACTCCTTTATGTTGGCTTGAAGTTAGTGAGAATCTAGCCTTAGGACCTGAAATTGTTGAAGAAACTACTAAGCAGATCAAGATGATCCGGGAAAAGATGAAAATTGCTCAAAATCGACAGAAGAGCTATTATGATAAAAGAAGAAAACCACTGGAATTTCAAGTTGACGATCATGTGTTATTGCGAGTTTCACGTGATAAGGGTATAAGAAGAGCCTTGAAGAGTAAAAAACTGAGCCCTAAATTCATTGGACCCTATGAGATTTTGGAGCGAATTAGAGACGTCGCATATCGAATTGCACTCCCTCCACAGCTTGCAAATCTTCATAATGTATTCCACGTGTCTCAATTAAGGAAGTATGTACATGATCCTCAGCACGTGATCTCTGTTGATGATCTTGAGGTGCAGGATGACTTATCCATTCTTCCCGTTTCCGTTCGTATCGTTGAGTATTCCGTGAAGAGACTACGGAATAAGATGGTACCATTAGTAAAAGTGGCATGGAAGCATGGAGATATGGAAACATTTACGTGGGAACGCGAGGACGATATCCGTAAGCGGTACCCTCATGCATTCGAGTCCGGTAAGTTGAATTTCGAGGACGAAATTTCTTTTAAGGGGAGTGGATTGTAACACCCCGAATTTTTAAAATAGGAAGATAAATTAGGAAAATAAATGTTGGATAATTAACTTTGGGCTAATAAATATATCAAAATTCTTGAAATGACTTAAATAAGGTTTTTCGAAACTGTTGGTGAATTATGGTGGTCAGATGAGCTGAAAACTGACCCAGATAAAATATAGGTGTCGGACCAAGTATCTCCGATTGAGATGTCGTTGGTCAGGGCCGTAGAAAATGTTATTGGGATTCCAAATTTATATTCGGAATAATTTTTAGAATATGTTTTGGGCCCGAACGGCGAACCTGTTTGTTAAAAAAACGGAAGAGTTAATGAAGAATTAATAATTTAAATGCTAAATTTCTATTTTTCCCATTCAAAAGGCGGTTGCACTCTTTTCCTCACGTAGACATTCTTCTTCTTATCATCTTCTTCATATCTCTTTTCTTCTTCATAATTTCTCTTCTCTTTCCTTTTGAATTATAAATTAAAAAGGGGATATCTCTTTCTTCTCCATTAACAACCTACAAGAAATTCAAGAAAAACTTGGAAACTAGAATATTTTCTCCTCCTTACTCCTCAAATTCGTGTGAACTCTCTCATCTTTTGTAAACTCACTCTTTTCTTTCATTGAGGTAAGATTATGATTATTTTCCATGTACATAAGTATATAGTTGAAGTTTAGTTGAAGTTTTGGTGTTAGAACACAATAAATGTATGGGTAATGTTGGAGAAAGTTTAAAAGTGGAAATCTAAAGATAAGTTGACATAAATACAAGCTTATGAATGATTAATGAGGTAGTTATAACTATGGTGAGAAAAGAAGGAGGTATATGAGCATTTATGAAGGTTGGTGGGTTGGTGAAAACCTTAAATTTGAATCCAAGGAGGAAAGGTAGGATATTAAAGGATATTGTAATTAATGAAGAAGTTAACATTTGTTGATGGGAAGAATGATATAAGTGATGTGGTAGATACATTAAATGATGATAAAGTTGATTTGAAGTCATAATAGGTGGGAAACTCACCAAGGTGTTGGTGGAGACCTACTAGGTGAAATAACCTAATAATTAGGTTGTGGCCTTTGATACTAAGAGATTGTAATTCAAGGAAAGGAATTCCCGAAGCCTAAGTAGGCAAATGAATGAAATTGGTAAATAGTTTTCACATGATAAGAATCATGTGTACACCTATGTATATGTATATTGAATTGGTGTTTGAATAAATAATTGATGTGGCCCTATAAATGATTGGTGTAGGGCTTGGCAATATTGGTGAAGCAGGAACATCAACCCCAGAGGTCTACTTCTCTTGAGGTAGGAGAGAGGTGTATTTTCTAAATGCATGAGAATTGTGATGATAATGTATGTATTAATGTAGTATGACATGTTTGTGTGGTTAAAGGTGATATTATGTGTATGTGAAGTGAATTGTGTATGATGATGTGAATTTAGTGTTTATATGATGAAACCTAAGTGTGGCTATGGATGGTTTATTATGTGTGGTACATGATTGAGTTCATATGAAGATTGATTCTTGTGTATGAGTTTGATGGAAAATTGTATGGTTGAAAATGAATATACCCTAGATGAAAGGGTAGGATAATCTAAATAAGCTTGAGGTATGCATGAGTATTTTGTATACATGGCATGACATACATATCATAATGATGTTGATAGTGGTTGAGATCATTTGATGATGGAAATGAAAAAGGGCTTGCGAGCACCTATGATGCCCATGGTTGCGATCATGAGGCGGGAGTACCCCTTGCGAGGAGGGAAACCTATGTGAAATGTTTATGAGGTGGGAGTACCCCTTGCGAGGAGGGAAACCTATGTGAAATGTGTATGAGGCGGGAGTACCCCTTGTGAGGAGGGAAACCTATGTGAAATATTGAACGTGGTTGCGATCACGAGAAGCACCTTGTGAGGTTGCTAGAGGGAGTACCCCTTGCGAGGCGGGAAACCATTGAGAATGAGTATATGATATGGTGGTTGCGATCACCTGAGGAAACGAAATCGGATCCGTGCATGTACATTTTCATGACATTAGTATGTGCATCAGTTTGAGAGCATGGTATAGTGTGATACCTTGATAATGGGATATGAAAAGAAACTCCCTTTTTAATTACTAAATTGTGATGGTGAATTGATTGATATAATTCTGAGAGAAATCAAGGAATAATTGTATCGAAATGAAAAATCATCAATTGATTGATTGATATTAAATAAACTCCTCTCGGGAAGAAGATAGTTGTATTACATTCATACATATATTGTTCTAATTATTGGATTTTCGTCATTGAGAAAGTATACTCACTCTCCCTGTGGTATATTTTTTAGCTCCTGTGTTGTAGGTATTGCTTTGGAGCTATGGTGGAGGAGGAGTGTGAAGAAGGCCCCCATTTTTGGTAAAGAATGCCTTGGCCGGCAATATTTTGGGATATATAGATATGTGGAATAGATGTAATGTATGTAATACAATGTATGTTTGCATAGTGTGGATTTAGAAGGGACAATTGTATGAATAATGAGTTTGGGAGGTCATGGAGGAAAATGAGATCTTTTGTTTAAGATTCATTTTCAATTATGACCCTGTTAATGAATGAATGATGAAACTCTTCATATTTTGATAAACGAATGAAATTTATATGTGGAGTGTTAGATTTGTGAAATGGAAGAGTTAGTGAGTTGATTTATACAAAAGATGAGTTGTAATGGAAATTGATAAGAATGACTTATTAGAACAAGTTTCAAATATGTAATATGATATATATGAAGTGTTGAAGTTAGGTAAATTTGATTAGAATGAGTTTTGGTGTAGGGAGTTGGGTGATTTCTACAATTCCCCTATTTTTCTGTTGAACTCGCTCAGGCGAGAGGGCTTCTCGCTCAAGCGAGAATGCCCCTGTTTCAATTTTTGGAATCTAGATGAGTCTTGCTTAGGCAAGAATGGGACTCGCTCAAGCGAGATCGTCCCAGCATCAGTGTTGGGACATTATTCCATTTTCGCTCAAGCGGATATACAAGTCGCCCAAGTGAAATCGCATTAGAATCAGAGTTTGGACCTTGGTTGGTGTTCGCTCAGGCGAGCTAAGGGTTCGCCCAAGCGAGAGGGTCTTGCCCTCAGGTTTTGCTCTCGGATTTATCAGGAAATTGCTCTCGGGAGCAATCTCGCTTAAGCGGGGATAGTGTCGCCCGAGCGAGTGAGCGTGGAATGGATTCTGGGCGTTTTTCGCCTTACGCTCGCTAGCTTCGCCCAAGCGAGGATTGTGTTACTCGCTCAAGCGAGTTGGGTTCGCTTGAGCGAAGTGGCCCCTGAATCTCCATTTTCTTCTTTCGCTCAGCATTTTATGGTTTGCCCAAGCGTGCTGTGCGAAGCTCGCTCAAGCAAATTGGGATTTCGCTTGAGCGAGAGGGACCTGATTCTCCCAAAAAGCTTTAAATATATTATTTTCCTTTTTCTTCATATTAATACATGATTCTATCCTGCTTTATGAACACTTTGGGATAATCTTGACTTCTTAATTTCAACTGAGTGATCTCTTAAGAATTTAATTCCATAATGTTATTTTACTAAAGATTCTTCCGTTATTATTAATTATGGATTTCTTAAGAGTTAATTTCTTTAACTTACCTTCTCATATCTTCATATATGAGATAGGTCTCTGATAGATCCAGGGTAATTGTTAAATGGCTTCACCACCCACATGTTTTAGAGATTATTAATAATAAAATTGTGAAAAATTTACCCCTATTTTTGGGATGTCACACCCGTTGGTTCTGATAGCGTGTGAAGTGTGTCAATCAAAGTGGCTCAGTACTCAGAATGTGTTAGGGGGGTAGGTTAATTATCAGAGTATGATCCTGTGACAAGGATGGAGGATAATCACCTTTCCGTATATTTTGCTGACACATGTACTTACTCTCTGAGATAATTGACATTGACATATTCCGCTATGCTGGGTATCTTCGCTGATAAGTTATAAGGAACTCTTATCTCACAGTGATTCTGAGGCAAACGGTTATATAGACGTGCAGTGAGAACGAGTGAAGTATCCGTTGTAGAGAGAATGAATTAGAACGTCTGATGAGATAAGAGCAGATGGAGGGATATCGGATATCCGGTGTGGCACTGCCTGAACTATGACACCGGATTCCCTCTTATGAAGTCGTTCTGATGTCATAACTTTGGGGACCGGTATCCAGACCGGATCATTTATCCCCTAGCTTGTGTGAGGGACTGTTAAGTTGCTCATATGAGCTATACAGCCTTTGAGAAGTCTGGATGCCGGTGGGACATTCTGGAAATTCTTTCTGAAAACTCTGTAATATCCATTCTGCCAACTGAGTTACCGTTCTTCTCGTGCTTTATGCAGCGGATTCAGACAGCGTATCATAATAAGGGAAATCCCAAGAGTTTTTGGAAATCAAAACCCTTGGTATTCGAAGAGTGGTTGGGGTGCATTAAATGCGTCTAAAATGATTGGACATTAAATGCGTCTTTTTACGCACGAGCCATTACTTCGCATGGATGTAACCGTCGATTGGGCTTATTGGGCCTGGATTTCAACTGATGAAGGCCCATTTCGTAGAAACATTTACTGAAATGTTACCATTTTCGCGCTTTATTGTTACGAAACGACGGAGTCGTTTGAATTCGAAAGGTTGCGTTTTGAAGTAAACGTCATGACTTTCAACCGAGCACTGTGCTTCTTCGTTACCTATAAAAGGGACACTTAACGAGTTTTGGAATTCATCTCTGTCTTCAAGCTTAGTGAACCTCTGCTCAAATTTCTGGAGATTTCTTTGCTGCCTTCAACCTTCACAAAGTTCTTCTCTTTTTTAGGTAACCTCCCTTTCCTTTGCCTCCCTATAATTTTATTCATTCTACTTCGACCATGCGCCCTAGAACAGGCAATGCTGGTACCTCAAACAGGGGGAGTTTGAGCTCTCGCGCCCCCTCTAGCCACCGTGGTGGAAGGATTCTAGTGAATCTTCCTGTGGCTGGGCTTCGTCGCTCAGAGAGAGTTGAAACTTCTTCCTCACGAGCGTCTTCTACTCAACGCCGCTCTGAGGTTCCCCTTGACTCGAGGGCTACCAGCAGCTCTGATGAAGGGTCAAGTAACGAAGGTTATTTCTCTGACGATGTTGCTTTCTACCACAGCACATACGCGTTCCATCGTGCATCAAAGACCATGGAGGTCCCTGGGTCTGGTAAAACGATGATTCTTCGTACTACTGAAGGGTGTGTCAACGTCGTGGCACACCGGCTGAACTGGGAAAAACTAAATAGGGAGAGGCCGTACTGCTGGGTTGAGGAGGAATTTTTAGAAATCCCCTCACATCATGCGAATGAAGAAGAACACCCCGTCACTCTCCGCTGCAAGATTTACTCAGATAAGAAGTATAAAGGACGCTATATTGCCTTCGCACCCCGTCCATCTGAAAGGGTTTGCCATATCGTCCCAGACAAGAGATCGGTCTACATGTACGACTTCGTATTTTAAAAGTTGGGGGTCCGCTTCCCCATGACGGAGTTTCAGATGGCCGTCCTGCGCTTCCTCGACTGCGCCCCAACTTAACTACACCCCAACGGCTGGGGCCTGGTCCGCGCTCTCGAAATTCTGGGAGAGCATTTCAACTTCACCGCCACCATGGCCAAATTATTCTATTACTGCCAGGTGGTCCACCGTACCAATAAGAAGGGCGGCCTTGGGTTCATAACACTCCGTTGTGACCCAAGGATGGTAAGCTTCAAGTCCTACACCGAATCCGCTAAGGTGGATGGACGTTCTTTCAAACATTATTATACACGGGTCCGTATCCAACCCAACAAGCCGGTCTTCTGGCGCAACAAGGAAGGATTCACCAAGTTTCCTCTCAGTTGGACGCACGAGCACTTTCTACTGCTGAGCCGTGCTTACTATACTGATGAGGGTAAGCTTTCCTCTTACTCCGTTGAGGTACTGAGTGCCATGCAGACGGCCTCAAGGACCCTCAAAGGATTTTCATGCAGGCTCCTCCTGGCAGATGGCGATGTCCGAACTACCTACCTCCGTAATATCCATTCTTACTGTGGTTATGTTTTGCATTTATTCCGCTCTGATTATTTTCTTCTCATGTGTTAACTCAATTTTCCTTGTTTTGCAGAACAAATCGAAAAAACCTGTCCAGAGATGTTGTCTCTAAGGACCATGCTAGCTGATGATGACTCCTCCTCCGAGGAGAACGAAATTCAAGCGAAGAGGAACGCCACCAAAGCTCCAACTATTCCTCTGACTTCCGCTGTGGGGGACGAAGTCCCTCTTCTTGATGAAGAGGAACTAGAAAAACAAGCGGAAGCCACTGGGCAGGGCGATAAAGAGGCCGTCCCAAAAAAGAAAAAGAAGAAGAGGCACCTGGTCAAGACAGCGGATCTGGAGAAGCCTCCCTTTGGTGACCCCGCAAAGAAGCGCCAGAAGACGCTTGAGGAATCTAGGCTGAAAAAGGACAAGGGGAAAAAGCCCGTCCTTCACTCTTCTGCCCCTGCTTCATAAAACACTTCTGAGCCGAACTCTGAGAGCGGTCCTCCTCCAGCGTTTGACCCTCCTCGTGATTCCTTTCTCTCGCCCTACCTATGGTTCCAGGGGTCCATGCCCCCTACTCTTCCAAAGGCTAGATACTGCCTCCGCCCCTCGCTCGACGCTACCGAGGTCCGAGGCGCATGTAAAGCCTGCCGCTGGCAGCTAGATGAGCTATCCGGCCTCTTGGACTCTTTGAGCGAAAAGGCAGACTATATGGAGAAGGTTGAAAAGCTTGAAACTGAACTCGCTGTGAAGGATACCTGGGCTGCCAAGCAAGCTGATATTCACAGAGGTGTGAAGGCTGAACTGAAGAAGGCCAAGGAAACACTTTAGAAGAAAATAGAGGAAATAAGCCAACTTTATTTTGCCAATAAAGCGTTGGAGCGGCAGGTCAATGAGCTTCAGCAACAGAATAAGTCCATTCCTCTCCTTGAAGAAAAGCTGCAATTGGAGAAGAAGAGATCAGCCAAGCTTGCTGACGATCTCAAAATAATGGAGGACGAACACAACAAAAGCCTTGGAGAGTGGGAAATCCTTCGAAAGGAGATGCAAGCCCAAATTGAAGAGCTGAGGAAGGGGAGTACGAGCACTGGGCCGTCGGAGGAGGATTTTGCTAAGCTTCAGAAGAAATTATCTGCTGCTAAGGCCAAGGCAGCCAAAGCCTTGGGGATATGCAAAAATGTGGCTTACGAATCCTTCGGCCTGGCACTTCATCAAGTTTTTTACCGCAACCCTGATGTGAAGCTTAATTTGTACGGATTGGATCCGTTCTATGAATTTCATGGGGGGAACTTGTCGAAGTGAAGAAGGACGGCTCGCACCAAGATCCTCGCGAGGCTCTTTATGAACTGCCTCCACTTCCAGAGGGTCAAAGTATGGAGCCAACACCGTCCACTCCTGGCCCTGAAGCTGAGACGCAAGGAGGTGTTCAAACTGAAGCAGAGAATACTTTGACCATATTTGTGTCCAGCCGAAGAGGACACAAGTACGGCCATATTTGTTCAAACATAAAGAGGACGCAAGTACGGCCATATTTGTGTCCAGCCGCCCCGCAATGAATACTTCGGAGATGAGGCAGGAAATTATGTTTGTAGTTCAGTTTAACTTCGATACGATATTGAAAAAGGCTAAGTTTTTGACTCCCTTCTCTTGAGGTTCGGTTTGATCCTACAACTCAAGTCTTCACACGGTGTTTGGTTCGATCCTACTAGCCATACTTGGAGTTCAGTGCAATCCTACAATCCAAGCCTTCAGGTGGGGTTCGGTTTATGGCCTTGAGAAAGGACCGGCCCTACAACCCACGTTCTATTCGAATGGGGTTCGGTTTGTGGCCTTGAGAAAGGACCAGCCCTACAACCCATATTTTATTCGAATGGGGTTCGGTTTGTGGCCTTGAGAAAGGACCAGCCCTACAACCCATGTTCTATTCGAATGGGGTTCGGTTTATGGCCTTGATAAAGGACCAGCCCTACAACCCATATTTTATTTGAATGGGGTTCGGTTTGTGGCCTTGAGAAAGGACCAGCCCTACAACCCATTTCCCCCTCAAGGAGTTACATCGTCAATACATAAAATGTGTGATTGAGATCATCCGTCCTGAGGAGTCTTCATCCCAATCGTAAGAGTACGGATTGAGTCTTCAAAGACTTCCATCATAAGGATAATGATGAGAATTGTCCATGCCAGGAGTTGTATCATCGAACCACAGAATAAGTGATTGAGATCATCCATCCTGGGGAATATGCGTAATGGACTATAGCTATAAATCACAACATACCAGAAAAGTGAGAGTGATAGAGTTATAAACTGCATTCTCATTAAGATTGAAAGTATATTACAAAGAAAGCGTAGTTGGGGTCATGCCTCATTAAAACCTTCTTGAGAAAACCCAATGGGAAAAAACTCAAGTAAGGAAAAAGAGTACATGCCATCTTACCAACTAGCTGTAATAAATACGCAAGTTCTGGGTGTTCCATTTATTACGGATTGGAGTCCCATCGAGTTCCTCCAGCCAGTATGATCCCTTTCCAGTCACCTCAGAGACTCTATAGGGGCCTTCCCAGGTTGGCGCAAGCTTTCCTTCATGCGCGAATTTATTCCCCACACTTGCCTTTCTTAACATAAGATCACCAGTGTTGAACGCTCTGTATTGGACACGCTTGTTATACCGAAGGGCTGCCTTCGCCTTTATTGCCTGGTCTCTCACAAAAGCTCCTTCCCTTAGTTCATGGAGAACGTCCAGCTCTGATGCTAGATTGGCATTGTTGTCCTCAGCTGAGAAATACTCCACTCGAGCCGATCTGGTCTGTAGCTCTACTGGGATCATCGCCTCGACCCCGTAGGTCAACCGGTATGGGGGTTCATTAGTGGAAGAGTGTGGTGTGGTACGGTATGCCCATAAAACATGACACAATTGATCGGTCCAACCTCCCTTTGCTTCTCCAAGGCGCTTCTTCAGCCCCTTCAGCACCTCTCGATTGGCTACTTCCGCTTGGCCGTTCGTCTGGGGGTGCTCAACAGATGAAAATATCTGGACTATCCCCAATCCTTCAAGCAAGTCTGTAAACTTTTTGTCAGTGAATTGTGTGCCGTTATCAGTTACCATCCGCCCTGGGACACCGAATCGAGCTATAATATTTTCATACACGAAGCGCCTTGTCCTTGCAGAGGTGATATGCACCACTGGCTCAGCCTCAATCCATTTGGTGAAGTAATCTACCCCCACAATTAAATATTTGATACCTCCTGGCACAGTGGGGAACGGACCCAGAATATCAAGGCCCCACTTGTAGAACGGCCAGGGCACAGCGGACGAAGAGAGTTCTTGGGCCAGTGTGTGATGAAGATTAGAGAATCTTTGACACACATCACACTTCTTCACGAAATCTGCTGAGTCTTGTTTCACCGTGGGCCACCAATATCCAGCCCTGAGGACCTTTCTCATCAAGCTTCGACCCCCAGCATGGTGCCCACACTGCCCCTCATGTACCTCCTCCAGCACTGCTTGTACCTCATCTTCTCTCAAACACAGGAGGTATGGGACAGAGAATCCTCTTTTGTAAAGAACACCGTCGACCATGGTGAAGTAGGGCAGCTCCCTTTTTACTCGTCTTCTCTCCTTCTCGTCAGTAGGGAGTTGTCCATCTGCCAGATAGCGGATATAGGGGATGACCCAAGAGTTCTCATAAGGATAGTTTACCATTATAGCATTCAGAGACGGGAACAGAGGGATGCTGGGTGATGTCAGAGTACTTTGAACCACCGTCATTGTGCTACCAGGCTGCTTTGTACTCGCAAGCCTTGACAAGATATCCGCTTTGGTATTTTCCTCTCTAGGTACGTGCTTGAACTCTAACACGTCGAATCTCCCCTTCAATTCATTCACACAATTCAAATAGAGTTGAAGCTGTGGCTCTCGGACTTGATATTCCCCCTGAATTTGTGAAATCACCAGCTGTGAATCGCTACACAATGTAACTGTTGACGCTCCGATGTCAAATGCCGCTCGGAGGCCGGCCAAGCATGCCTCATATTCAGCTTGATTATTGGAGGTCTTGAAATTAAACCAGAGGGAAATCTCTAAGTGCACACCATCATCACTTTCCACCACAACACCAGCTCCACAGCCTTTACTATTTGACGATCCATCCACATAAATAGTCCAATGTGCTCGAGGTGTGGCTGGATCCGACCCTGTCATTTCCACTACAAAATCCGCCAATACTTGCGCCTTAATGGCTCCTCGAGGCTCATAAGAGATTTCGAACTTAGATAGCTCTATGGACCACTTGATCATTCTTCCAACAAGATCCGATTTGCTGAGTACTGAACGAAGAGGTAGATCCGTTCTCACCAGTACTGGGTACGCATGAAAATATGGCCTCAACCGTCATGAAGCCCACACCACTGCTAGAGCGGCCTTCTCTATCTTTTGATACCTTCCTTCTGCCCCTGGAACGTCTTGCTGGTAAAATACACCGGCCTCTGACCCTCTGGAGTTTCTTTAACCAGAGCCACACCTAAGGCCTCATCGGAAATCGCTAAGTATAAAATCAAAGTCTCGCCAGGGTCAGGCTTTACCAAAATTGGTGGACTTGAAAGTACGGCCTTGAGCTGCTGGAAAGCTTGTTCTTGCTCCTCTCCCCATTCAAAACTCTTGTGTTTCTTCAACGCCTTATACAGGGGAAGGGATCTGTGTGCCATCTTGGGCATGAATCGGGCTAGAGCGGCCACCTTCCCATTCATCGATTGGACCTCCCGCAGACTCTTAGGGCTCTGCATGTCCAGAATTGCTTGACACTTCCCAGGGTTGGCCTCGATACCTCGCTGGGTCAACATGAAACCCATAAATTTCCCAGCTAGGACTGCAAAAGTACATTTCAACGGGTTCAGCCTCATGTTGTACTGTCTCAACCAAGAGAAAACTTGACGTAGATCATCAACATGATCTCCTCCAGCGGGAGTTTTTACGATGATATCATCGATGTACACTTCAACCAGCTTGGTGTGCATCCCTTCAAAAACTTTATGGATCATGCGCTGATAAGTAGCACCAACATTCTTCAGTCCAAATGGCATGACGGTGTAGCAGAAAACACCGCGGTCATTGACAAAGGCCGTTTTTTCTTGATCTCCTTCCCACATCAGAATCTGGTTGTACCCTGAATAAGCATCCATGAAACTAAGGTATTAATAACCAGAAGAGTCATCCACCATACGATCGATGTTTGGAAGAGGATACGGATCCTTGGGGCAACACCGGTTGAGGTCTACATAATCCGTGCACATCCTCCATTTGCCATTAGCTTTCTGCACCATCACTACGTTGGAAAGCCAGGATGAATAGCGAATCTCCCTTATAAAACCAGCCTTCAACAGTTCCTCTGTTTGTTCACACGCTGCCTTCTGCTTCTCCGGTCCCAGCTTTCTCTTCTTCTGGGCCACCGGTCTCGTTTCTAGGTATACAGCGAGTTTGTGGCAATAGAAATCAGGGTCCATCCCAAGCATGTCTGCTGCTGTCCATGCAAAAAGGTCTTTAAATTCTTGCAAAAGAGCCAACAAACGTTGCTCCATGCCTGCCTCCAAATTATCATTAATATGCTTGACCTTCTCTGGGGAATCCCCTAAGACGACGTCCTTGGAACCACCGTCCGGTGTGGGCTTTGAGGGGTTGAGAGGGTCGATCTTCAATTTCACCCTTGGGTCTAAGTCAATTAGACTGACAGACCCAACCGCTGTTCCTCCGTCGTTCAGCTTCCTCTTCTTGTTGAATGCTTCCAATTTAACCATGTTGAGGCTCAGGTTGTAACAGTACCGAGCCATCTTTTGATCACCGCGAAGGGAAGACACACCGTTGTCCTTGTCAATGAATTTAATCAAGAGGTGAGGAGTGGACACAATCGCTTCCATTGCATTCAGGGTAGGGCGGCCTATGATTCCGTTGTAGGGAGATTCTACATCAATCACTAGGATTCTTGATTTGACCGTTCTTGCACCAGGCTCTCCTTCAAAAGAAATCAGGGTGTCAAGGTACCCTTTAGTGGGTTGCTTGGCCCTATTAAACACTGTGAGCTCTTGCGTGTAAGGCTGCAACTCTGCATCATTAAAACCCATTCTTTTGAAACAGTTATAAAAAATTACATCACAAGAACTTCCCTGGTCAACGAGGATCCTCTTCACATCCTTGTTAGCGATGACGGCGATGATTACCACTGCGTCGTCTCCTCCTGGGATCGTTGGGCCGAAGTCTTCATCAGTAAATGACACCATTGGGGCTGCCATACCGTCCCTGAAAGGGCGGTTATCTCTTGGTTTACCCTGTACTGATAGAATCATACGATGGTGATTCTTCCTAGCTGTGATGGATGCTCCACCACCTGGAAATCCTCCAGCGATCATCTCAATCACCTCGCGTCTACCTTGCCTCTGCTGCTGAGGCATATTGTCCTGCTGGGCTTCTTCAGCAATCACCACTCCTTTTTGCTTTTCAGCCACAATAAATCTTCTCACTGGGTTATGACTATTATTACCCTCATCATCTGGATCTCTTCCCCTTTTGTCCATTCTGTCAGGTTCATCCAAAGACTTTTCTTTTAACAGATACTGCTTCAGCTTTCCCTCTCTAATGAGGGTCTCCACAGTGTTCTTTAATGCTTTACACTCGTCTGTGTGGTGACCCGTTTGTTCATGAAAAGCGCAATATTTCTGTGGGTTACCAATCCTCTTGACTGGGGGTGGCTTCCTTATACCAAAAACACTGAACGTTGGCCAACCAACCTCCCTCATGATTTGGGAGTGCCTGACATTTAGAGGAGCGTACTTGCTGAAAGACGAGATGCGCCTGTCTCGTTGATGAGGTCGGACGCTTTTCTGGCTTAACCCTGAAGGTGTGCTTTTCTGGCTTAACCCTCTCCTTCTCCCTTCGTGGCTGTTGAGGGGGTACAGGGGGCTTCATTCTTGCTGCTGTAGCCTCTAGATGCATTTCTATGCCTACGTACTTGGAAGCTTTCCTTCGAAACTCCTTGAAGGTTGTTGGGGGGCTCTTTGCCAAAGATAAGGTGAATGCGGATCCAGGTTGCAAAGCTTCAACTACAATATGGAGCTGTATGGCCTCCGTGAGGTTGGGGACCAAGGCAGCTTCCTTGTAAAACCTCTTCAAGAACTCCCTGAGAGTTTCAGCATCTCCCTGCCTTATCTGGGCCAGGGTGTGAGAAGTTCTTGGAATGTCCCTGGAGATGACAAAATGGCTTTCAAACGCAGCTGCCATTTCCTCCCAAGAATCTATGGACCCTGAGGGCAAGCTCTTGAACCAGCTGAGAGCCTCCTCCGTTAGTGTTCTTGGGAACATCCTACACATGACATCTTCATCTGCCCCCAGATACATAGCTTCATAAACATAAGTATCTAGATGCTTAGTAGGATCAGTTTCTCTATTGTATTTTTGGATCGACAGTGGCTGAGTCGTTTGCAAGTGCTTAGGGATGACAACACTCATGAGTCTTCTTGAGAAAGGAACACTGAGCTTGTAAGTCCCAGAAGTTACCACTGCCTGCTCCGTTCTCCTGGTACTGACTCTATCACCTGAGTCTTGGGTCTGCTCTCTCTCCTCGTACGTGGGGATTTTCGAATACTGGAGGGTTGTAGATCTATCCCTCGCTGATGCATGGTGAGCATCCTCTGCATGGGACGTTACCCTGTCCTCAGCTCCTCTTTTCTTCCGCCTCAACTCCATCAGCTCCTCCCTGAGCTATCTAATAACCTCATCACAAGGGTCAGGAGTCGCTACTGGTACCATCTTTCGAGCGTTGGTAGCAGGAGACTCAAAGACGAGTCTCCTTCCAGTCTGTTGGTGGGTCACATCCTCCACATGACCATCAACGAAATCATGTCCATCGCCTTCCATTTTGACCACAAAACCTTTACGAAAAGTGGGAATAACTCTATCGAGTCCCACTGGGCGTGCCAATGAACTGGTCTGAACCGGGGTCTAGGATCCGGTGTTGGATCAGCCACAAGAGTTCAGGTGTATTAGGGTTCGCACACCGGTACAGTGGGTATCTGGTGTGGTAATCTGGCCTCTCAATGGGAGAAACCGGTCTTGTTGTCCTGGAGATCCTTCACACCAACGTTTTGCATTGAGAGAGGGTGAAAGGTGGTGCCACCTGTGAAGATTCTCCGACGCTCAAGTTAGAAGAGTGTATGAACTCAGTGGATACTTAAGCAATGCAATAGTAAGAGAGTGAGTTAGGACAACGTAACCTTGCATGTGTTTAGGATTATGCTATTTATAGTTGAGCGTAGGAAATGAATCGTTGGGTGCAAGTGGGCCCGTTGGTTCTGATAGCGTGTGAAGTATGTCAATCAAAGTGGCTCAGTACTCAGAATGTGTCAGGGGGTAGGTTAATTATCAGAGTACGATCCTGTGACAAGGATGGAGGATAATCACCTTTCCACATATTTTGCTGACACATGTACTTACTCTTTGAGATAATTGACATTGACATATTCCGCTATGCTGGGTATCTTCGCTGATAAGTTATAAGGAACTCTTATCTTACAGTGATTCTGAGGCAAACGGTTATATAGACGTGCAGTGAGAACGAGTGAAGTATCCGTTGTAGAGAGAATGAATTAGAACGTCTGATGAGATAAGAGCGGATGGAGGGATATCAGATATCCGGTGTGGCACTGCCTGAACTGTGACACCGGTTTCCCTCTTATGAAGTCGTTCTGACATCATAACTTTGGGGACCGGTATCCAGACCGGATCAAAATTAATAAGCCATCACAAGGTATCCAATTTCAACTTAAGGCACCATGGATTTTCTTAAGCCATCACTAATCAATAAACCCTTATGGCATTTATCATGGCCTGAGACTTCATCAAGTCAAGTATCCATTATCAATGGTCATCCACCATTATTGTTATCACCAATAACATCACTCAACATTGCCTATCATTTTCCTATTCTCAAGATTTATTCCTCAAGTTACTTACATGCAAATATCATCAACCTCATTAATCAATCTTAATGATTCTAAAAATCCATTCCTCTCATATACTCCATTCATAAACATCCATAATCATCAAAATCATCAAGTGGGTCAAAACCCCCAAATTATTAATACTTAGAGTTCTCTTTCCAAACATTCAAGCCTAGGATTCCATTTCCACCCACATGCAAGGCTTCTAACATCACCATCTTCAACTCAACAACCCCAAAACCATAAATAAAACAAGGTGGAGGTGAGAAATCTTTACCTCAAGCTCAAGCTCCACCAAAACAAAAATGAAGTGAGGAAGAGGAAGAAGATGACCCCACAAGCTCCCAAGCTCCATAAACGCCATTCTAGCCTCACAAATCCAGGCTTAGCTCTTGATTTTAGTAAGAGGTAGAAGAAGAAAGAGTGGGGGACGGTTTGTGGAGAAAAGGAGAAGAAGCAGAAAAGTGAACATGGATGGTGAAGAAGAAGAAAGTGTACCGAGAATGAGAAAGAGAAGGGAAAAAATTAGACCAAAATTGGACATTGTCCAAAGGTTAAAAGGGTGCCACATTTTGCTTTTACCAATGGGTAATAATTCCTCATTATCCAACGGGAAAAGAACCAAGTGATAAAGAGAAAGTCGCCACGGTGATAATGGGAGGAGAAAAGGGATTTTTGGTTTTCTTTTAATTCTATTTGGTTCGTATTTTCCCCGGTTATTATCATACATCGAGTCCAATTAACTATTTCCTTAACACCAAAAATTATTCTAATCATACCACCTTAACCACGATAATTTTCTGAATATTCTAGACCCGTCAATTATTTGATTTGACCAAGTGGGTCCCACATCATCTGTTAATCCATCCGATTCTGGTAAATCTTAATTTACCGATAATTTATCTCTAATGTCTAACAACATCTCCCATAACTATTTGACCATAAACAATCAATTATCATCATCCAATAAATTTATTTTATTTAAAAATCCGGGATGTTACAACAGGTGCAAAGGTTTCAGTGAAAACGATACCTTTTTGCTGATTATACCCTTGAGCAGCTAACCTTGCTTTGTTTCTTACCACTTTTCCATCCTCATCAAACTTGTTTCTGAAGACCCACTTGGTTTCTATGATTCCCTTATTCTTGGGTCTTGGTACAAGGCTCCAAACTTTGTTTCTTATAAACTGATTTTGCTCTTCTTGTATAGCTATAATCCAATTTGTATCCTCCAAAGCTTCTGTTACATACTTGAGTTCTAATTTTAAAACTAGAGCAATGGATGACGATGAAGGAGAGTTAATCTGGTCCTTATCCCAATAACTTGATCTCTAATAATGAGGTTTGATGAATTGTAAGCCTTGAACTTCCAGTCTCTTGACTTGTCAGGTTCAAACACAAATGTTTAATGTTATTGAGGTTCTATATTTTCTTCCTCTACATGTTCTTGCCAGTCAGGTTCAGACTCTTTCTACTGTATACCTACATCATCATTTTCAAGATCTGCTAATTTCTTATCAGTCTTTTATACATCATTAATGTAACATCCCTAATTTTATATAAATGATTAAATACAAAGAATAAATACTAAAGAAATATATGAGTAAATTAATATCCCAAAATGTTGAAAATAATTAAATTAAGATTTTCAGGGATTTTCATAATTTATTGGGGCTTTATGAGCTGAAATTACACCCGATTTAAATATGGGTGTCAGACCAAGTATCTCTGATTGAGGTGCTATTGGTCAGGACTGTTAAGGATATTATAGGGAGTCTGGATATGTATTCGGAATAATTTTTAGATTAAGTATTGAGCCCGAACTGGGATCCTGTTTGAATTAAAACGAAGAAGCTTTAATGAAAGGATTAAAAATAAAACACAAAACCCCATTTTCCCTTACATTTCTTGTTGGTTCCTGGCACCCTTGGCAAAAAACATTCTCTTCTTCTCCTTCTTCATTTCCTCTTCACTTTCTCCTTCCAAAACCTAGGCAAAGTGTTGAACCCATCTTCCTCACCATTTTTGTTTTTCATGGGAGCTTGAAGGAGGCTTGTAGCTTGGAAATCTTTCCTCCATTCTTTTCAATTTTCATGCTCCATTCTCCATTTCTTGGAAATCCATTCCTTTCTTCCCTTGAGGTAAGTTTTCCATCACTTTTCAAGAGTTTAAACCCTTGGTTATGGGTTATGGTTGTTGGGAGAGTGTTTGGGTGCATATAGGTCATTAAAGAGAGACATTTATGATGGAAAACCCTTAGGTGGGGTGCTTTTAATATGAGTTTGAAGAGGGGACAATGTGGTATGTGAAAATGACATTAAATGATGATGGAATATGATGAACATTGATTATGGTTGTTGGGTTTTGATGAAACCCTAACTTTACAAATTGCGGGAAATGTAAAATGTAGGTAGAAGGATATTTATTAAGGTTAAGAGAGTGTATTTAATGATGTGGGATTGTGGGATTGTGGCATTGATGGTGGATAGTCATTAATGAGGTTTAGTGATTGAGAATGGTTATTGCAAAACAATTAGTATGGAAACCCATGAAGGGGCTTAGCTTTAAATGCATAATAATAAATTTAGGCACCTAACCGATGGTGGTTAAGGTGTGTGAAATGAGAATAAATGAAGTTTGAGAATTAAAGTGGCATAAAACAACAATAAATTATGAGCACTTGAATCTTGGTTGTTGAATAAAAATTGATTGTGTGGTATATTGTATAATGTAAGAGACAACCCCATCGATGGGGCAGGACCATCAGACCGCGTTGATTTCTATTTCTCTTGAGGTAGGAGGGGGGTAACATCTTTAAATGCTTGATTTCATCCATTAGTGATATATGTATATGCTTGTGTTATGCTAAATTGGCTTGGATGAATGATTCGATGATTACTTAATTGAAATGCATTTAGAATGAATGATGCATGTGGCTTGTGTTTATGGGATGATGATTATGATGTGAATTGACTCATGATAATGAGATTTATTGTTAATAGATTGGAACCATGCTTGTATTGATTTCAATGTTATTGAACATTCCATGATATATAAATTGATGAATTATGATTGCCATTAACTAGTCATGTGTATGGAATCCAATGAATGTTGGTGATGGTTAAGAATAATGAGTATATGGAGTTCCACTAAGTGTTGGTGGTGAATTGTGATTATGGAGTGACATTTAGGATGCATAGTGTGAGCATGCATTTGATTTGCATTGCATTGCATTCATGGCATATCATTCGCTGTCTATGTGGTATGTTAGGGGTTCCAATAGGCGGGCCTAGTTGGAGGGCGGCCCAGTGCACGGGTAAAATCATGTGTTTAATCCCTAGTGATTCTTGGAATCACGAAGCTGCTCATAGCTTGGTGGCGAGGCACCCTATGTGGCGGGCCTAGTGGGTGGGCGGCTCTATGATAAGCGAGTGACCTCGGTGTCTCGATGAGGCATGGCTCTCTCAATATGTGTTTGAGAAGAGCCCGTAGCACTTTGGCAAGTAAGGCCATGTTATTGTATTCGCAAGTCACAGGGTGACTAGTCCTACATAGGGGTGATGGCGGTTTGGTACCAGTAAAAGAATAATGTATTGCATGTATGAACTGAGATATAAGTGTACACATTTACTATTGTAGTAGGGGCATAATAGCACACCTATGCTTGACCCACACTTGATATGATGTTGTTTTTACCACAGTCAGATCCGTAATTGTTATTGATTCCTTTATGCATATATATTAGCCATACGAGCATTTGCATATAGCCAGAGATGTGCCTAGTTGGTAGCCCGTGGTGGCGATGGATGATTGATAAATGAAAAGGAAAGAAGATGTGGTACTAACATTGAGTGTGTGATGACTTTTATTGAAAATGACAATGATTTTGATCAGTGTGTTATGAATATATTGTCTTGAGTATGTGTTATATTGAGATGAGATAATATGATATGAGAATGAGGTTTGTGATGCTTCTTGAGGCATGAATGTTGTGAATATATATATGTTGAATTGGACATGTATGATGTTGAAATGGAATGGCATGATATGTGAATGAAGCTTATGATGTTTCTAGAGAAATGGATGTTATGCACATATGTATATGTATTATCATAATGTATGACTTTGATTCATTTGATGCATGTTGCTCCTCCTAGTTGCCATTTTAAAGCTTGATATAGGTATATTGGATATCCTACTTTTGGAGGATTGAGGAAAGGTGGAGGTAAATATGGAAATGGAAGCTTTCAAGCCTTGGCCGACACTCTTTTTGTAAAACACTTGATATATATATATATATATATATATATATATATATATATATATATACGCTTGTTTTGCTTCATGATTATTGGATGATGGCATGTATTATTTTATGCGTCACTTGTGAAAATTGAGATTTGTATGTTTTGAAAGGCCAATTTTTGATAGTGACCTTAATATTGGTTGATGTTAACTAAGATACAATGATTTTGTTTGCCATATTGATGAATGAATACTGTTCATGAGTTTCCATAGCCAATTGATGGCTTTGATATGCATGAGGCTTGATGAATTGATTAAATTGTGAAGGTTGTGTGTGAAGTTTATGCATATTTGAGGAACCGATAGGGTCAAAATGAGTTTCATGAGGTTTGGATGTAGTGTGATGGTTCCAATAGCTTAAGTATATGATTTATGACTTGTTGAAATTGGAATGGGCCAATTCTATGGAGAATTGACCCCTAGGTTGCATCAAAATGCTTCAAAGTGGGATAATCGCATTTGTGTGCATAACTCTCATTTTTAGGAATTTTTAAGTGCGGCCAGCAAGTACACGTCGTAAATAATATACTTTAGCTTGTGTCAAAATTTGATGATCATTGGATTTGATTTGAAAAAGATAAGGTGGTTAGAAGTTGGAAAATAGTGTGTTTTCTGCATAATTCGTAGTAGGGTACTGTCATTCAGGGCTTGAATCGATTCACCCAAAGCTCTGAATCGATTTAGAGCCCTGTCAACCCAAGCAAAATGTGTGAATCGATTCACCCTGGGAGCTAAATCGATTTATAGGACTGAAATCCCACCATCTCTACCTGTTAAAACACATGAATTGATTCGTATGTGGGCTGAATCGATGCATTCATCTGTCACACATCCTGGCCAATAAACCACACAATAATTGATTCACCCAGGGCCCTAAATCAATTCACGGTGTTGTCTGGATGAAAAATTATGGATTTTAATGTCTGTTGGGTTCCATTTAACCACTGCATGATCATGAACCCTGTGTAAATGTATTTTATGCATTTTAACAATTAAACTGAACATCCTTAAACCCCTTTTTATACAATTCAATGACTCACAAATTAAATTACATTTTCGCTATACATTGTTGATGATCTTAAGATTGATTGTATTTTGACTTAATTTATTCACCTCCTTATATCTTCATATATGAGGTAGGTTACTTTAATGATCCGAGGTTACTTTTTAAAGTTTTATTTCACGGTTCCTTCCATACTTTAATTGTTTTAAAAATCACAAAAAATTTACCTCATTTTTATTAATTAAATGTTAGGGTGTTTCAATTAACCTTACATGCGTTGATTCCTCAATGGTTTGAGTCCATGTGTTAACGACTCTATAAGACTTTGCTCTGACTCCCATGAATATCCCTTTATCAGACTTAGAGTCAGATTTACCAAGCCGGTCTCTTGTGTTAAGGATATAACATGTGCACCCAAAAGGATGAAAGTATGATATGTTGGGTCTTCTTCCTTTCCACAATTCATAGGGGTCTGGTTAAGTATTGTAACATCCTGAATTTTATAAAAATAATTAAATAGGATGAATAAACATTAAATAATTATAAATGGGTTAATGAGTGTCCCAAAAATGTGGGAATAATTAAATTGAGATTTATGAGGGTTAATTATAATTTATTGAGGATTTAAGAGTTAAAATTTTATCCGATTCGAATATGGGTATCAGACCAAGTATCTTCAATTGAGATTCCATTGGTCAGGGCTGTTAAGAATATTATTGGGAATCCGAATATATCTTCAGAATAATTTTTGGATAAAGTATTGAGCCTGAACGGAGATCCTGTTTATTATAAAACGGATAAACTTTAATGTGGAGATAAAAATTCTAAACCAAAACCCCGTTTTCCTTTCTCCTTTTCACGCTGGGTCCTTTAAGGTAAACACACTTGCCTTCTTCACTTCTCATTCATTCCCCTTTCTTCTTCTTCTTTATTTTCCTCCTCATTCTTCCTCTCTAAAAACCTAGACAAGATTGGAATCCATCTCCTCCCACCATTTTTGTTTTATGGAAGCTTGAAGTCTCTTCTTCCTCTTCTCCCTTATTTCCCTGTGGCCCTCTCTTTCTTATGAAAATTCACTTATTTCTTGGCTTGAGGTAAGTTCCTCACCCCTTTTGTTGAGCTTATGCCATTGGTTATGGCTTTATTTGTCGGGAGAGTGTAATGTATGCATGGGTTATGGATTAGAGACCATTTTTGGGCAAAACTCTAAGGTGGGGTGTGATAAGTATGTGGTTTTGTGAGGGTGTACATGGGTACACAAAAATGGCAAATATTATGATGGACGATAAAGAGTGATGATGGTGATTGTTAGGTTCTAATGGAACCCTAACCCTAGGAATTGGGAAAAGTGTAAAATGTGAGTAGAATGTATGTTTAATGATGTTAGAGAATGATATTAATGATGAGAGATAACCATTGATGATGGTTGATGAATATTGATAATGGTTGGTCGGTTTTGATGAAAACCCTTGCCCTAAGAATTGGGAAAATGGATATATTGTGACTTGGGAGGTTGAATTGAATGCGAATAGATGATATTTAATATGAGTTATTATTTATAATGATGGATAATGATAGTAATGGCGAATCATAGACAATGAAACTCATGGATGAGCGTTGTTATGAAATGTGTAGGAATAAATATGAACACCAAATCATAGTGGTTATGATGGATTAATGAAATTGAATTATAGTTGATGAGGTCTTAGACCATGGATGAATGAATTGAAATTGTTGATTGATGATGGCTTTGAAGAGGCTATATTGGGTCATGATGAACCTTGGGTGGTAAAGATGACAAATTGGATGGGTTGAATGATATTGGATGTCTTTTGATGAGGGATATGATATTGTTGTTATGGGTAATAGTTAACCCTTTGAGACTTAGAAAACCTTGGTTTTGGGAAAGGAATTCCATAAGCCTAACATAATGATATGAATTGGTGTTTTAGCAAGTCTAGGACTTGATGTTGAGCTTTATGATAAGCTAGCACTTGTTTAGAATTATGATGGTACCTTGAGATGGTTTGATGACTGTATGTATGCATATGTATGTATGTTGGTGTAGATGATATTCCAGGCAATGTGGCATAGCATTTGGAGTGTGCATTTGATTGCAGTTCTTCCCTCGAGGTAGGAGAGGAGTTTACATTCAAATTGCATGAGTAGAATAATAGTGGTTATTGTATGTGATTAGTACTCATGCCTGCCTTGCCATGTAGATATTGAAATAATGTGAATGGCAATTTATTGATCATTGAGAATGGTGTATGTGAATATATGTTGATTGTTATGAAAATACATATGTGATGATGATAGGTTTAATTTTGATATGGTTAATGAATTGGAATGAAAATTATTAAGCATGAATGTTTGAGACAAGTTTTAAATGCTTAATAAGAGGTGTATGATGTGTTGAATTTGACCAATTTGGCTTTGAGTGAGTTTTGGTATGTAAGGATGTGGAATTCTTATATTTTTCTACGCATGTGCTGATAATCTCGCTCAACCGTGAATCCCCTGTATCAGTATTATGGCCTCTGGCCCAATCTCGCTCAGGCGAGAAGTGGCTTTGCTCAAGCGAGACATGTGTGGAATGGGTGGATGTGATACTGGACGAATCTCGCTCAAGCAGGCGTGGCCGCGCTTGAGCGACGAGATGAAAAATGATTCTGGGCGGATCTCGCTCAAGCGAGTATCGAGGCATGCTGGGTCTCACTCAAGAGAGTGAGGATGGAAATGGCTATTGGAGTAATCTGGCCCAAGCGAACCGGAGCTCGCTCAAGTGAGATTGACACCTGATGCTTTCATCTTCTTCACCCAAGCGCGCATGCTAGCGAATGCCAGAAAATTTGATTCTGTATGAGTCTTGCTTAAGCGAGTGAGTGTCTCGCCCAAGCGAGTGTAGGTGGAAACAGATACTGGCATGATTACGCCCGAGCGAGCCAAGGCGCTCAATCAAAAATGAATTGTCTCGCTCAAGCGAGTAAGGGCCTCGCTTGAGCGAGTGACCCTGATTGAAATTTTGTTTTCTTTTCCTTAGTTTGCTAGTGATGGGCCCCATTCAAATCATGGAAAATTAATGAAACATATATATGTGGGGGCATATAACAGTTGTGAATTAATGAGAGAATGCATTGAAGGGATTTTGTTTCATTTTCTTGATTTTAATGGTGTTGAACCCCATTCCTCTATGGATAATTAAGGAAACATATATGTATGTGTGGAGTATGTGATGACAATATATGTGGGGGTGTCGATATAAATTGAGATATTGAAATATATATATATGTATATATATATATATAGACCCATGATATGTTGGGAAAACATAAATTTCCCCCACCAATGACATGATATGATAAGGATAATAAAAGTGAAATGATGGGTTTCAAGATGCCTCCTCGTGAGATAATGAGACCAATAGGGGGATGGATAAATGACGTAGTATTTGTTATAAACCGATGAATCGGAGATGACAACGGTAATGTGTAATCACGTTCAATGATGTTGATCACTCCCTTGAATAAAGGGTGATTGTTATTATTGATTGAATTGTAAAATGCCATTACATGTAACGCAATTGTAGACTTATATATGTGGTTTGAATTGCAATAATGAATTGTTGTATTACCACACTAGTCATGAAAAAATGGCAATGATGAATGATAATGTTGATTGAAAAGGGATGTTGTTGTTGAACATACCCTTGGACAAACAGTGATGGTTATTGTTGATGAGTGTGATGCCATTATGATTGATGCAAGTACTTGACTTGTATGTGTGAAATGCAATGATGATTGCTAGATGTATGTTCTGAAACACCTTGTTGTTTTACATGTATGGATAAATGCTATGATGCTTAATATGATTTTAATTAGCATGCATGGTTTGATATGGCGATGAATGTTGTGCCTTGAGGGGCCTTGTGATTACTTGTATGCCAATGATAATAAAACTAAATATGCAATATACTCCTAATTAAGAGGGTGAGAAATCCTTGCGAGGTTAAGATTTGGCATATGCATATTTGCATTTTGCATTCATGGCATGGCATAACATTGAATATGTGGTTGCGATCACAATGATAAAAGATCCTACGGGATTCTATGAAGGGAGTACCCCTTGCGAGGCGGGAAACCAACGTGATGATGATATGATATTGAGCCGGTGGTTGTGATCACCTGGTTGTTGAAATGAACGGCCCTGCGGGGATAATTGTGGATGAATACCTGTGGTTGCGATCACGAGGAGGGAGTACCCCTTGCGAGGCGGGAAACCATTATGAAATGATTAAAATATGGTTGCGATCACAATGAGACATCCTGCAGGATTGTATGACGATAAGCCAGTGGTTGCGATTACTTGGTACTTGAAATGAAAAGGGATTGCGAGTTCCTATGTTGTCCGTGGTTGCGATCACGAGGAAGGAGTACCCCTTACGAGGCGGGAAACCAATATGATGATGATTATAAGTGGTTGCGATCACTTGAGATACCATGTACGCATGGGTGATTGAAATGGATCCATTGCATATGCATTAAACAGTTGACATATGCATTAGCCATAGGTGCATGGCATATGAGATGGGATGACCAAGAGAGATGAAAAACCCCTTGCGTGGAGGAATTAAGTAAAAATCTAATAAATTGATGATGACGATTTATGAATGCCCTTAATGATAAGTGGCAATGTGATTGTGTATGTGCTTATGCTTGATGACGAAGTGACTTTTGATTTATGAGGCATGTGTGCCAACTTATGAGTATGTAATTATGAATAGTGATGAATTAGTGATTTATATGCAAAGCACACATGATGGTTGTATGCATGTACATATAATCACAATGTATTTATATTCTTCATTTTGAATGTGTAACTCACTCTCCCATGTGGTCTTCTTTTTAGCATTGTGATACAGGTTGCCACAGGATGAGTTTGGGTTTTGAACTGTAGCTCATGAAGAAGGTAAATAGTGGTAACAGAATGCCTTGGCCGGCAGTAATTGTTATATATGATGTAATAATTTATTTATGTATAATAATGTTGATAAATAGAGATTTATAAACATATAGATATCATTGTATATTGATGATGGTGATAATTGAAGGAATACCAATTGATGACGTATGATTATGTTCTAAGTGCGTAGTCAATTGTGGCCTAATAGGCTTATATTATGAAACTGTATGATTGCTTGGGCCTTTTCTCATATCTTCATATATGGGACTAGGCATATGCCTAGTATACACATTCTTCTTCCGTTGTAAACTCTATTATTTTGTATACCGTTATTGGGCAATTTAGTTATCGATCCAGTTATATTTTATTGAATCTCACTCTTCGGTTTTTTATGGTTCAGGTCTTAATGTAATCGTCGAGGTGTTTTAGAAATATTTCAAACGTGAAAAATTTACCCGCATTTTTACTAATTATTATCTTGATTACATCGGGATTCGGGTCCAGAAAATCGGGGTGTGACAATTGTTCTGGCCATTTCTTGTAGAGTTTTATTTTTCCTTTCCATAACACCATTTTGTTAAGGTGTTCTTGGAGAAGAAAAATTGTGAGTTATGCTAGACTCATTGTAGAATTTTTCAAAAGTTTCATTTTCAAATTCTCTACCATGGTCACTTCTTAGTATACCAATACACAACCCTTTCTTATTTTGGATTTTCCTTTAGAAAATCTTGAATACTTTAACAAACTCATCCTTGTGGGCTAGGAAATAAACCCATGTCATTCTTATGCAATCATCAACAATGACAAAACCATACTTCTTTTCTGCTAGACTTTGGGTTTGAGATAGTCCAACGAGATGCAATCATCAACAATTCAAGAGGTCTGGCTGTTGCAATAACATTTTTGCTTTCAAATGATGTTTTTAGTGCTTCATAAGACAAGAAACTATTAAAAGAGATTTTAGGCAGTCTCTTAACTAAGCCTTTTTTGTGAAGTTTTGAAATATGTTTCAGACTTACATGCCCAAGCTTTTTATGCCAGATCCATCTCGTTGAAGACAAGTCTAGTTGAAAAAGAAGTCAATGTTATTACTGGACCAGACCCCAAACTACATTGTTATTTCAAGACCCCAGGATCTGTTAATAACATACATCAAGATACTTAAACTAAATAAAGTCTTCTTGTGTATGATCTAATATGCTCATTTAAGTGTTTCAAGTTTTATATGCTAAATGCACAAGCTACAATTGATAGGGGGAGTTCATAAAATTAAAAGTTTGATCCTTCAAAAGATAAAACTTAGACTTTAACTGAAAGTCTAGTTCAAGAATTCTCAATCTTATGAATCAATAGAATCAAACCTCAAACTTTTAGGCATCCAAAATTGTCAATAAAAATGTTACTTTAGAATAAATTACAACGTTCTAAAAACAAATTAATGATGTATTGGAAGTCAAGCTCTTATCAAGAAGAATGTTCTTATCATAAAATACGATAAGAGACAAATCAACAAAGTTGCCAATACAATTTTTTAAAGATCTCAATATAACAACTCTGTGTATTTTCAGAAAAGCTGAACCAAGTTAGCTTATGTGTCAAATACAATCAGAAGAATTACAATGTTAATTTCTGTGTGATTGTTAGAAGAAATAAAGCCAACAAATAACTTTATTCTCTAAAGTTATCAAGCAACACCTTATTCATGCAAGTGTTAAAGTTCTTTACTACTAGACTTTTTGACATCTCTTCAGTTCATCAAAGGTTTGATATCTATGCGCAAAGAAAAATACCTTCAAAAGATTTCCAACGTTTATATCTCCTTTCTAGGTCAGTAATGGTCATCTCATATCTCCTATATATTCTTGGAGATGATCTGATTCAAACATAAACAGAGAAGAGAAGCCTATCAAGAATACTTAGTCTATGTGAACAAAATCACTTTAATCTCTTCTTAGTTCTTCAAAGATAAAGACCTTCTTTGTTTTTCTGCTTCTAGTAGACCTTGGTCTCTTATCTTTCTCAACTTAGTGTATTCATTTCTTATTGTATATCCCTTATACACTTGGTTTTGTGAGATACCTTACACATTTTAATTAAAATCAGTATTGTATAAAAGTCTGGTAAGCTACCAGCCTTTAGTTTTATTGGGAAACAGATGTGGCCTGAAGAGGTTTTTGAAAGAATACTTGAGTTGTTGAGCCAGGAGTGGCTTGTTGAAAGAATACTTGGGTATAAGCCTGGAGTAACTGGAGTCAAGAATACTTGTGGCACTAGTCTGATGCTGTTATTGTAAAGAAGATTTTACAATAGTGGAAATCCTTCAAGTTAGAAGGGACTGAGCGTAGCTTCTGTGTTAGAAGTAAATCAATATAAACTCTTGGTGTTACCTTTTCTCCTTTCATTCCTTCTTGCAATTCATCCTCGCAAAAGTCTAATTACTTGCATATTGAAGGTTTATCTTTTCGTAAAAAGAGTCTAAGACTTGTTCAACCTGCCTTCTAAGTTTGACTCTGAACCATCAATTGGTATCTGAGCTTATCCTTTAGGTTGATCACAACATATTGACAACTTTTTGATTTGTTCAGAGTAGCTTCATTGAAGCAAACATTTGTTCCTTTAAGAGTGTTGTCTATTATTCATTTCAGGTTAGGAATAGAATTGACTGGAGGAGTTTAGCATTGAGACAACCTTACATATTTAGATTTTGAATTAGTGATCCATTTTTTGTCTTGAAATGTCTGAGTCTGATGTGTCTTGAAGCTTGATCATGTGAGAGAGAAAGATGCTGAGTTTGGAGGATGACACGTTTGAAGAACATGACTCAACAGGCTTAAGTATGAGATAAATAGCTTAGAGAAATTTCTTTTGAGCATTGTCTTCAATACAAACTTAAGGTAGGGACAGGCTTCAAATTTTGAACTGATCCCACACAGACTTTGTGACACCCCGAAAATACGGGTAAATTTTTCATGATTTTAGTGTAATAAATTCATGATAGTTGTAAGTGATAAGGCTGCTTATTTAATTATTTATTCATTTCCCCAGACCTATCAGAGACCTGTCTCATATGTGGAGATATGAGGAGGTAAGTCAAGAGGAGCAACCAAGAATAAATGCTCCAATTAAAAACAGCGGAAGAATTTAAGATAAGTTAATTCTATGTGATTAGAATGGAGGAGGTCGACCATTATAGAAATCAATAAGTCAGATTTTATGACCAAAGTGTACATGAAATAATGTGGAGTCAGGGTTTAATAAAATGATAAGGGAAAACAATTCGCTCACAGCAATTGGGAAGACAGAGGGTCCCCTTCGCTCAAGCGAAATCCCCACTCGCTTGAGCGAGTGCCATACAATATACTTGGGCGAGATAGAAGGGAACAGGGTGAAAAGAGAGAAGAAGTATCAGGGGGAGCTTCGCTCAAGCGAATTCCAACTCGCTTGAGCGAGACAAACAAGCCTCGCTTGGCCGGAGCCAGCGAGCATGGGTGAAAATCGTCCAGAATCAAATTCCATACCAACTCGCTTAAGCGAGCAACTCAACTAAGGCCATTCGCTCGAGCGGAAATCGGCCAGCATCAGTACAACCCATAACTAACTTGGGCGAGACCTCCTCGCCTAAGCAAATAACTCCTAGAGCCGAGCATATACTCACTCGCTCAGCAAAGGTTCCCAGCACTCAGGTTTTTCCTTTGACAGGATCCGTCCAAAACCGACCCATCATTCATTCGGTTTCTACTCGGTAAAATTAATCCGGATCCGAGTCATCTCACACTCGGTTTTTCACTTGGCATAATAATCTAGACCGACCCATTGTTCACTCAACCAAATCATTCTAGGGCCGACTTCACACTCACTCGGTCCATCACTCGGTAAATTACCCCAAAACTGACTCAACACCTGATCGGTCTTCACTCGGAAATTGATTCCAACACTGACTTCCTTTCTTTTTCACTCAAGCGGAGTTATTCCAGAGTACTTCTGGACAAACTCACACTGAGTATCCCCAAATCGGAGCCATCCCACTAGGAATTTCACATTCGGAGGCTCGCCACTCGGAACAGGTTACACTGGACTCGGAGATTCCCCACTCAGGATTCCACTGCCCAGAATATCACACTTGGAGACCTTTACTCGGAATGACATCCCCTCCCTCACTCGAAAGGTGCCGACTCGGACAAGCTCACTCAGATTTCGTTCAGAATTTCACCTCATCTTAAATTGTTTTCAAAACTCCCATTCGGACGGAATTCGTCCAGGATCTCACCCATTCTCCATTCACTCATCTCGCTTGGGCGAATACCATCCTCATGGTCCCTCGCTTGGGCGGATTTTGTCCAGTGGCAAATCCCTTCGCCCTCGCTCGGGCGAGGCCCCATTCGCCGGGGCGAATTTCCTCCAGTAAGCAAAACACTGATACTGGGACAATCTCGCTTGGACGAGATTCACTCTCACCTAAGCGAGAATTGCCCAGAAACTGATTGACATACAGAAGGGACTCTCGCTTGAGCGAGAACCCATCTCGCTCGAGCGAGATAACCAGAAAACAAGCAGGACGTAGGATTTTAACAACACACACAGTCAGAACTTCATTCAAACCAATTCTACTCAATTCATCATATGATTATCATCTTACTAGTTAATTAAAACTTACTCCCAACGAGCCTACTCATATATTCACGTTATAATTCATTATGGGCCTACATAATTGTCCCATCACTTACTCCACTCCACAAAACTAATACTCAAATACGATATCTCATTCATTCATTAGAATATAGGTAAAGTTTCATTTCAAGGTTGCCCCACATACATTCATAGGGTCATAAGTGAAAATAAGCCATACACAAAAGCTCTCATTTTCCTTCATGACCCTTGAAATTCCCATTACCTATATGTAAATGTTTATCATCCATACAATTATCTTGACAATTCAAGTCTATTCAACATAGACAAAATATCAATACATTATAACTATTCACACAACTACAAAATCACGTGTTGCCGGCCAAGGCATTCTTTACCAAAAAGAGGCTTCCTTCACACTTCTCCTCCTCAAAATAGCTCCAAAGCAAGTCCTACAACACAGGAGCTAAAAAGATATACCACAGGGAGAGTGAGTATACTTTCTCAATGATGAAAATCCAACAAATAAGACAATATATGCATGAATGCAATACAACCATCTCCTCCTCAAGAGGAGTTCATCCAATATTAAATCATTCAACCATCAATTCTCAATCAAGTACAATTATCCATTAAATTTCTTAGAATCATATCAACCGAGTACACAATCATAGTTAGTAATTGGAAAGGGGAATTTCCACTCACATCTCACTCAACCTCATCAACAGAGTATCACTCTATGCCATGCTTCAAAGCTAATGCACATGCTAGTGTTTAAAATGCATATGCACGGATCCGATTTCATTTCCTTGGGTGATCACAACACCATAATCATACAATCATTCTCAATGGTTTCCCGCCTCGCAAGGGGTACTCTCTCTAGCAGCCTCGCAAGGTGCTTCTCGTGATCGCTACCACGTTCAACATTTCATATAGGTTTCCCGCCTCGCAAGGGGTACTCCCGCCTCATGATCGCAACCATGGGCATTCAATCTCAATGGTCCCACAGGGCCTTTCATTTCAATACCAGGTGATCGTAACCACCATTCTAATAATCACAGGAACTCGCAAGCCCTTTTATATTTCCAACATCAAGTGATCGCAACCACTTATCAACATCATCATGATATGCATGCCATGCCATGTATGCAATGTTTATGCATGCCTCAACCTCATATGGCTATCTCACCCTCTCATCTAGGGTACATTCCTTTTCAACCTCATAATTATCTACAAGTTCAATCATGAACATCAATTCTTATATTCAAGAAAACATTCCAACTGAAAGTTTAGGATACCCATCATATCATTCATGAAGTTAATAACACAACATCACATAACATGCCATTCATAACCTCATTTAGGCTTCATCATATAAACACTCATTTGAAAACACCATACACAATTCTCATTTCAACACATGGTATCATATTTAATCAAGACAATATGCCATATCACATTAATACATACATTATCATCACAATTCTCATACATTTAGAAAATACACCCCTCTCCTACCTTAAGAGAAGTACGCTTCTGGGTTTGACGTTCCCACTTCACAAGAGTTATCAAGTCCTACACCAATCAATATAGGACTTTATCAATTATTCATTCAAAAGCCATTTCAATATACATATACATTTTTATGCACACATGATTCTCATCATGTGAAAGCTATCACAAGTTTATTCATTTGCTTACTTAGGCTTCGGGAATTCCTTCCCTTAACCCACTATTCATTATTATTAAAGTAGCAACCTAAATTGTTAGGTTATCCCATTTACCACACTTATATTTAATTCTTTTCTAAGTAGGTTTTCACTTATGTTCTTAACCTCCATCTCTAATCATCATTTAATGACAATGCCTCGTCATTTATTACACTTCCCTCATCAATAAATGTTAACCCTTTCAATATTATACATTTCCCCCAAATTCCATAAGTTAGGGTTTCCACTAAACCCACCATCCATCATAAATACTCATCATCCTTCAACCCCAACCTCACATACTTCATTTATTACTCATAAATACCCTTATTTATTTCACCCACACCTTAGGGTTCATGCATTTAATGCTTCTTTTCTCTACCCACAACATTTAATACACTTCCAAGTTACCATCCTCTATTCTCTAGGTTCCAAACGTAAAAGTAGTGGTAAAGAGCTCACCTTGCTCCAAAACGAAAATGGAAGTCAAGAGGGAGGATGAGGATGACGAAAATAAAGAGGAGAAAGGGAAGAGCTTCAAGCTACAATATCCTCCTCCAAGCTCATTGATGAACGAAAATGAGAAAGGGAGAAAGCACCAATTTGTTCAAGTCTTTAGGGAGGGAGAAGGAAATATGAAGAAGAGAAGAAAGGAAGAGGAAGTGTGTTGGCATGGAGAAGAAAAGAGTTATGGGAAAAATGAGAGTGAATTGGTGAGGTTTTTATTTTTTTTTATTCTCATCACTTAATTCTTTCGTTTTTCACTAAACAGGTTCACAGTTCAGGCTCGATACATATTCTAAAAATTATTCCGAATACATATTCAGATTCCCAATAACATTATCTACAGCCCTGATCAACGACATCTCAATCGGAGATACTTGGTCCGACACCCACATTTTATCCGGGTCAGTTTTCAACTTATCCGGTCACAATAATTCACTAACAGTCTCAAAGAATCTTAATTAAATTATTTCTAGTATTTTTGGAACATTAGTTAGTCCACATTTAATTATTCAATATTTATTTTCTTAATTTAACCTCCTACTTTAAAAATTCGGGGTGTTACAATCCACCCCTCTTAAAAGAAATTTCGTCCTCGAAATTTAACATACCAGATTCGAATACATGAGGATACCGCTCATGAATATCGTCCTCGCGTTCCCAGGTGAGTGTCTTAACGTTCCCATGCTTCCACGCTACTTTCACCAATGGTACCATCTTATTCCGTAGTCTCTTCACAGAATACTCAACAATACGAACCGAAACGGGAGAGACAGACAAGTTATCCCACACATCAACATCATCAAGAGAGATCACGTGCAAGGGATCCTGAATATACTTCTTTAACTGCGACACGTGAAATACATTATGTAGATTCACAAGATGTGGAGGGAGCGCAATCCGATAAGCGACATCTCCAATCCGCTCCAAGATTTCATAGGGTCCAATGAATTTAGGGCTTAGTTTTCTGCTCCTCAAAGCTCTTCCAATACCCTTATCACGCGAGACTCGCAAGAACACATGATCGCCGACTTGAAATTCAAGTGGCTTCCTCCTTTTGTCATAATAGCTCTTCTGCCGGTCTTGAGCAATTTTCATCTTCTCCCGGATCATCTTGATCTGCTCGGTAGTTTCCTCAATAATCTCAGGCCCTAAAGATAAGTTCTCACCAACTTCAAGCCAGCATAAAGGGGTTCGACACCTCCTTCCATATAATGCTTCATATGGCGCCATACCAATACTAGAATGAAAACTGTTGTTGTAGGTGAATTCGATCAGAGGCAAATATTTCTCCCACGAACCTCCGTGCTCCAAAACACAAGCATGCAGTAAGTCCTCAAGACTCTGAATAGTCCTCTCGGACTGCCCATCAGTCTGAGGATGGTACGCCGAACTTAGCTTCAGTTTTGAACCCATCGCCTCATGTAAGCTTCCCCAGAATCGGGAAGTGAATCGGGGGTCACGATCAGAAACAATGCTTGATGGCACACCATGTAATCTCACAATCTCCAGAATTTACAACTGTGCCAAATCCTACAAGGAACTCTTCATACTGATTGGCAGGAAATGCGCACTCTTCGTTAAGCGATCCACAATCACCCAGATTCCGTCACATCTGGACCTCGTCCTCGGCAATCCGGACACAAAGTCCATGGCAATCGCATCCCACTTCCAAACGGGAATATCAAGTGGCCTCAAGGTACCCGAAGGTCTTTGGTGTTCTACTTTCGCCTTCTGACAAGTAAGGCACGAAGTCATAAAGTTGGCAACATCATGCTTCATTCCGGGCCACCAAAAATTCTTCTTTATATCTTTATACATCTTGGTTGCACCAGGATGAATGCTAAAAAGGCTTTTATGTGCCTCCTCTAGCATAGTGTGTCTCCAATCTCCGAACGAAGGTACATACACACGACCTTTTACTCGCCATAAACCATCATCGCCTTCCACAAGAAATAAATTCTTCCTATCATCTTGAGATCTTCTCATCTCTTGTAAATATTCATCATCTCTTTGTTTGTCTTTTACAAGCTCCAAAAACTCATTACATATCTTCAAGGTAGCAAAACATAGCTTCTTGGAGGATTTAACTTCGGTTCCAACATTCAAATTCCAAAATTCCTCAATCAATTCGAACTCTTTGACCATCATGGCCGACACATGCAAGAACTTCCGACTAAGAGCATCGGTAACCATATTGGCTTTTCCGGGATGATACCTCAGTTCAAATTCGTAGTCCTTCAGGAATTCCATCCATCTTCTCTGACGCATATTCAATTCTTTTTGATCGAAGAGGTATTTCAAGCTTTTGTGGTCACTAAAAACCACAAACCTCGAACCATACAGGTAATGACACCAAATCTTTAAAGCAAACACAACCGTCGCCAACTCCAAATCGTGAGTCGGGTAGTTAATTTCATGAGGTCGCAACTGGCGTGAAGAATAAGCTATAACACGTTCCCTTTGCATTAGCACACACCCAAGCCCATGCTTAGAAGCATCGCAATACACCATAAAGTCTTCTTGTAAATCAGGCAATGCCAAGATAGGTGCAGAAGTTAGCCTTATCTTTAACTCTTTAAAGCATCTCTCACATTCAACCGTCCATACAAAAGGTTGGTTCTTCTTTGTCAAGTTCGTCAAAGGTCTAGCAAGACGAGAAAATCCTTCGATGAACCTCCGATAATAACCAGCAAGTCCAAGGAAACTTCGGATTTCTGTAACCGACGTAGGTCTAGGCCATGCCATAACGGCTTCAACCTTAGAAGGATCCACCAAAACACCATCTTCGGATATCACATGTCCAAGAAATTGGACGCTCGTCAGCCAAAATTCATATTTAGAGAGTTTAGCATACAACTGGTTCTCTCTAAGAATGTTCAACACCACTTTCAAATGTTCTTCGTGCTCCTCACGGCTCTTGGAATATACTAAGATGTCATCGATGAACACCACAACAAAACGATCCAGGTACTCATGGAAGATACGGTTCATGTAGCTCATGAACACCGCTGGAGCATTAGTCACCCCAAATGGCATCACAACATACTCGTAATGGCCATATCACGTCCTAAACGCAGTCTTCGGAATATCTTTGGTTCTCATCCGAATTTGATGATAACTGGAACGCAAATCAATCTTTGAAAACACCACTGCACCTCTTAATCGATCCAGCAGGTCATCAATGCGAGGTAAAGGATATCTATTCTTTATCGTTAACTTGTTCAATTGGGGGTAGTCTACACACAACCGCATGGTTCCATCCTTCTTCTTAACCAATAAAACAGGAGCTCCCTAGGGTGACACACTAGGTTGAACAAACTTCTTCATAAGCAGCTCCTCAACTTGCTTCTTTAATTCAGCTAACTCTATAGGAGACATCCTATAAGGAGCAATAGACACTAGTTCGGCACCAGGCACAAGGTCAATAGCAAACTCAACCTCCCGTGGAGGTGGTAAGCCGGGTATCTCTTCGGGAAACACATCCAAAAATTCAGACACCACAGGAATATTAATGGGATCGGGACCACTCGTCCCATCTATAAGAGATAGTAATACGTAAAGTTGAGTTATACCTTGCATATCAAACTGTCCCATATCAGAAGAAGGGAAAATAACGATCCGTTGTTGGCAATCAACCATAATTTTGTTGGCGGAGGGTCAATCCATACCAAGTATGATCTCCAATCCCTTCATAGGTAAGCAAATAAAAGACACAACAAATCTTCTCCCATCTAGGAGCATATCAACATTATCACACCGGTTAACCGATCTGAGACAAGTATCGGTTGGGGTGGTAACCACAAGGGCATTTTTCATCAAGCATACCGGCAATCTCAATCGCCGAACACAATCCTCGGATATAAAAGAGTGGGTTGCACCCGAATCATAAATGACATGAACTGAGTGTCCAAGAATTTCACACTTACTTTCAACCAGATTATCTGCTTGTGCTGCTTCCTCACCGATCACAGCAAATACTCTTCCGACATTGGGTTGAAGATTTCCACCATCCCTATTTCCACCACGAGCACCATTGCCATTTCCTCGACCGTTGCCATGCCTTCCACCATTATAGCCACCTCGGCCACCATGTCGACCACCATTATTTCCATTACCATGGCCCCGACCACCATTGTGGCCTCCGCGGTTCACATGAGCAGGTGCATTAGCACGGTTGGGCATATTAGCTTGTACCGGAGCCGATCTTGCAAGCATGGGACATGCAGGACGGATATGTCCCACCTGATCACAATTAAAGCACACTACATCTTCACGGTGCACACATTCCCGAACATAGTGTGGGCCACCATGTGACATCCTGGCACTGTTGAGGGCGGGGAGTGACCGCCGGTGCATGGGCACGGACAAGGAGCGGCTCCTGCCTGGCTTTTAGCAGGCTTCTAGCGGGGAATTTGGCATCCCGGGCACTGTTGAGGGCGGGGAGTGATCGCCGGTGCATAGGCATGGACAAGGAGCGGCTCCTGGCAGGCTTCCAGTGGGAGGGACACATGAACGAACCGAATACATACCAGAATGAGAGGGATCCAAAGACTGTATAGGTATAGGACTATAGAGTCGAGGATAGCTTAAAGAAATGAATTCGTACTACCTATACCAACAAATGCATTAGCCTTTTCGGTGGCCTATCACTTAAGAACTCCAAAGTTAAGCGTGCTTAACTTGGAGTAATTCTGGGATGGGTGACCTCCTGGGAAGTTCTCAGAAAATGTGTGAGTGAGGACAAAAGCACATTGGAAAGGTCTCGTGTTGGTCTGTGGGGCCAGTCGTTCATTCCTAAAAAGCGGCTGGGGCGTTATAGTGGTATCAGAGCCTAGCCTCTCCTAGTACGGTATGGTTCAGGGATGAACCAGGCGGAAGCTGTTGGGCATGTGACATCCTGGCGCTGTTGAGGGCGGGGAGTGATCACCGGTGCATGGGTACGGACAAGGAGCGGCTCCTGGCAGGCTTCCAGCGGGGAATTTGGTATCCTGGGCACTGTTGAGGGCGAGGAGTGATCGCCGGTGCATAGGCATGGACAAGGAGCGGCTCCTAACAGGCTTCCAGTGGGAGGGACACATGAACGAACCGAATACATACCAGAATGAGAGGGATCCAAAGACTGTATAGGTATAGGACTATACAGTCGAGGATAGCATAAAGAAATGAATTCGTACTACCTATACCAACAAATGCATTAGCCTTTTCGGTGGCCTATCACTTAAGAACTCCAAAGTTAAGCGTGCTTAACTTGGAGTAATTCTGGGATGGGTAACCTCCTAGGAAGTTCTCAGGAAATGTATGAGTGAGGACAAAAGCACATTGGAAAGGTCTCGTGTTGGTCTGTGGGGCCAGTCGTTCATTCCTGAAAAGCGGCTGGGGCGTTACAGATTGTAACACCCCGAATTTTATAAAAATGAATAAATGATGAGAATAAATAGTAAATAAATGTATATGAGTGGATTTGTGTCCCAAAAATATTGGAATGATTAAATTCAAATTTATTGGGGATATTTATAATTTATTGAGCTTATGTGAGATGAAATTTTACCCGATTAGAATATGGGTGTCGGACCAAGTATCTCCGAATGAGATGTCGTTGGTCAGGGCTGTTAAGAATATTATTGGGAGTCCGAATCTATATTTGGAATAATTTTTGGAATTAGTATTGAGCCCGAACTGAGAGCCTGTTGGTTATAAAACGGTGAGATTTTAATGTGAAGCCAAATAATAAAAATATAAACTTCCACTTTCTCTTCTCCTTTTCACGTCACTTTCTCCCTCTCCTTTCTACACTTCTTCTTCTTCCACCTTCTTCTTCCTCTCCTAAAAACCCTAAGCATGGTGGTGTGCCTTCTTCTTCTCCATTTCGTTTTCATGGGAGCTTGAAGGAGAAACTTGTGGCTGGAATTCCTCTCCCCTCTTCTCCTCCATTTTCGTGTTCTCTCTCCCTCCATGGAAAGCTCAATGTTGGCTCTTGGGTGAGGTAAGTTCCTTACCATTCTTTATGTGTTTATGCCTTAGATTTTGGTTCTTTGTTTTTGGGGGAGTATTTATGGCATATGGATTGTTGGGAGAGCATTAATATGAGGAAACCCTAAGGTGGGGTGTTGTTATTATGGCATTAATGGTGGGTTGTTATAGGTGCATGGAATTAATATTTGGATGAGTGGAAAATAAATGAGCATTTATGATGTTGATGGGTTTTTAGTGAAACCCTAACTTTAATAAATTGGGGAAAGTATGAAATATGAGTAGAATGTAGGTTTAATAATATTGGAGAATGATATTAATGATGAAAGATGGCCATTGATGGTGATTAATGAGCATGGGTAAATGTTATTGGGTTTTGATGAAAATCCTAGCCTTAAGAATTTGGGGAAATGGATATTGTATAGCTTGAAAGGTTGAATTAAATATTAATGGGTGATGTTTAGTGATGAGTGTTGTTATGAATGTGGGATGTGAGCGATTGGTGTGAAAAGATTGTGACTTGATAAGGTTCTAAACCATTGTGGTTATTGAAGGATATGAGAGCTAAGTTGAATATTGAGTAACAATGTGATGGTGATGTTGTTGGGTTTAGTTGGCCTTTTATGATCTAGAGGATCTTGGCTTTGGGAAAGGAATTCCTGAAGCCTAACACAATTGCATATGTTGGTGTTTAGCAAGTCTAGGACTTGGGGTTAAGCTTTATAATAAGCTAGCAAGTGATTAAAATCATGATGGTTATTAATTATGTGAATATACTTGTATATGGTATGTAGATCGTACTCCGGGTGATGCGAAGGAGCTTTCAGAGCATTGGAACCGTTTCGGCTCTTCCCTCGAGGTAGAAGAGGAGTTAACATTCAAATTGCATGAGTAAATCAATAGTGATTGATGTATGTGATGGACACTCATGCTTGCCTTGCCATGTATTTATTGAGGTGCTATGAATGGCAAGTTAATGATGATTGGGAATGATGTGATATATGTGAAATTGTGGTGGCAATGTATGAATATTTGTATATTTGTTGATGATGAATTCGAATCTTACATTATTAATAAGTTGGGAATGAAGATTTATAAGTATGAATGTGTGAACAGGTCATGTATGACTGTTATGATGTGTATGAAATGTTGGATAAGTCCAAATTTGGCTTATAATTAAGATTTTCGAGTAAAAATGCTTAGAATAAGTTGTATATGCCTCACCTGTTATATATATATAACGTGTCGGAAGGGAGTATATTGGTCTTGGATGGGATTTCATGTGTTTAACTGTGAGAACTTTTATTTTCTGACTAAATACTGATGGTCTCGCTCAAGCGAGAAGGGATCTCGCTCAGGCGAGGATCCCCTGTATTGGTGGAATGGACTCTGGACCAATTTTGCCTAGGCGGGTGAGGTTTCCACTTCAGCGAGATGCATATTATGCAATCAGGGGGGTTGCTGGGCGAATCTCGCTCAAGCGGGCATGGCCGCGCTTGAGCGAGTTAGAGAGGAATTATCACTGGACCTTTTTCGCCCAAGCGTGTGTGAGTGGCTTGAGCGAAAGTGGGAAGTCTGATACTGGGATGGTGCTCACTCAAGTGAGTGACTGGTATGGTTGTGCTTTTGACCGAGTGTGACGAGTGTATGGTGAGTAAGTGGGATTCTGGACGAAATTCACTTGAGTGGGAACCTTAGAAAATAATTCTATGATGTAGTGAATTTCCGAGTGAAATTCCGAGTGGGCTATGCCAAGGCAGGACTTTCCGAGTGAGGGAGTGGATATAGTTCCGAGTGAGAGGTCTCCCTGTGTGATATTCCGAGCAGTGGAGTTCCGAGAGGGAATTTCCGAGTTCAGTGTAACTCATTCCGAGTGGAGCCCTCGTGTGTGTAATACCGAGTGGGGGATGGCACCGAGTGGGGACACATGGTGTGTTGTCCAGAAGTATCCTGGAATATCTTCACTCATGTGAAAATGAAAGGAAGTCGGTTTTTGAAATAATTCACCGAGTGAAAGACCTATCAGGTGATGAGTCGGTTTTAGAATGAAATTACCGAGTGAAAGGCTGATTTAGAGGTGAATCGGATTTGGAATGAATTTACCGAGTGAAAGTCTGAGTGAGAGAGGACTCGGTCTGGACTGATTTTGCCGAGTGGGTGATGGTCGGTTTGGAATTAATTTACTGAGTGAAGAACCATAAGAGAGAAGAATCGGTTTTGAAATAATCCACCGAGTGAGGACCGGTTAGGAGTTAAGTCGGTGTGGATATGCTGAGTGAGTAAAAGCCGAATGAATAATGGGTCGGTTTTGAGGGATTCTATCAACAGGAACCCGAGTGCTGGGAGAATTGCTGAGTGAGTGAGCATATGCTCGGCTCTGGGAGTTATGTGCTGGACGAGGAGTTTTCGGCCAAGTTAAGTTATGAGTTATGCTAGCATTGAATCATTTCCGCTCAAACGAGTGGATACCTCGCTCAGGCGAGCGAGTGTGAATTAGCTACTGGAGCTATTTCGCCCGAGCGATTGGCTGGGTGTGTAGTGCTTCACCCAAGCGAGCAACCTGGAAATTAGATACTGGCTTGATTTCGCTCGAGCGAGCTGAAGCGCTCAAGCGAGATGGGCTGTCTCGCTCAAGCGAATGTGTGCCTCGCTTGAGCGAGTGAACACTGTTAGTATTTGTTCCCTTCTTTTCTCTCGGTTTTGATTATATTGACCCTTCTTTTCTCGGTTCTGATGGCTTGGGGCCTTCTCCCCTTATATTGTATGATGCTTGAGGGGATGTAAAGGGATATATATTTAAGACAATGATATGGTGGTGTTAGATAATGATTAAGATCTTGAGATGACTTAATTATGCCTATAATACATATAATGAAAAACATAAAATCTTAACCACCAAGGATGATCATGCGAAAGCAATGTTAAGGGCTTGATGATGAATTATGAAATGCATGTCTAAGAACATGATTGTGTTAGGCATAAATATGATTGCCTTATGTGGAATGATGAGTATGCTTCGAATAATTTTATGTATGGATAAATACTATGATTGGTTGCTATGCTTTTGATATCCATGTGTGGATTATCATGAATGATGTTGTGGCCATTGAAGTGCCTATTATATTTATGTTATGTCTTGAGGGGCCTTGTGAATGTTTATATGCCATTGATGATAAAACTAAAATATACAATATACCCCTAATTGAGAGGGTGAGATATCCTTGCGAGGTTGTTGTTGAGCATATGCATTATTGCATTGCATTCATGGCATGGCATAGCATTGATACTTTGTGGTTGCGATCACAGTCATGAAAGATCCTGCGGGATTCTATGAAGGGAGTACCCCTTGCGAGGCGGGAAACCAATGTGATGATGATATGATATTATGCCGGTGGTTGTGATCACCTGGTTGTGAAATATGAAAGGCCCTGCGGGGACCATTGTATGATGATGAGCCAGTGGTTACGATCACTTGGTATTTGATATGATAAAGGGCTTGCGAGCACCTATGATGCCCATGGTTGCGATCATGAGGCGGGAGTACCCCTTGCGAGGCGGGAAACCAATGATTATGAATGATTGATTATGGTGGTTGCGATCACCCATGATATGAAATCGGATCTGTTGCATATGCATTAAACAGTTGACATATGCATTAGCTTTAAGACCATGGCATTTGAAATGGGATGACCACGAGTGTTGAGAAACCCCTTACGAGGAGGTATTTGAGTGAAACCTTAATGAATTAATGATGGTAATGATTATGAATGCCCTTGTTGATAAGTGGCAAAGTGATGGTGTTTATGATTGTGTATATGTTGTGCTTATTTATGATATGAATTGCGATTCATGAGGCTTGTATGCCTATTGTGATAATGAGATAATGAATGAATGATAATTTGATGTTTTGATAGCAAAGCACACATGATGTTTGTATGCATATACACATGATCACAATATATATATTATTCGTCATTTTGAATGTATAACTCACTCTCCCATGTGGTCTCCTTTTTAGCATTATGATGCAGGTTGCCATGGGATGAGTTCGGATTTTAATTAAAGCTTGGGTGAAGGTAAATAGTGGTAGAGGAAGTGCCTTGGCCGGCATCATTTATGAGTTCTTGTGTAATGAATGAATTGATTATGAGAATGTAGATGATTTAGAGATTTTGAGTATGTATAAGATAATTCTTGAATTGTGGATGGTGAATATATATGTAGAATGTAAGAGATAATTTGTTGTATATTAGAAAGATTGAAATTGAATGATGTTCATTGATGATTGAGATAGTAGAGAGAAGATTCCCGAATGTATATGTATATATATAATTATATCTTAGGCATTGCATGCTTATGTAGTTATGTAAAATGATGATGGTTGTCTATTAGGCTTATGATATGCCATTGCATGCTTTGCCGAGCCTTTTCTCATATCGTCATATATGGGACCAGGCGTGTGCCCGGTATACACATTCTTCCACTGTAAACACTATTATTTTCATATACCGTTATGGGCAATTTATCTATCGATCCAGCTTAGGGTTATTTAATCTCACTTTTTGGTTTTCTGTGATTTGGGTCTTGATGTGATCATGGTGATGTCTTGGAAATATTTTCAAACGCGAAAAATTTATTCGCATTTTCATTAATTATGACGATCACATCGGGATTCAAGTACAGAAAATCAGGGGTGTTCTAAGGTGGTATCAGAGCGTATTTTGCTCTGAATTGGAGTTATTGGTTACTACCAGAGCATGGCTGCTCTGTGAGGATTTGATATTATGGATGATTGGAGCATGATTGCTCAATGGTGAGATACTTATGGTGATCTTTGGAGCGGGATGCTCATTATTGGGATATGGTTATTTGTATAGATTTGAAAATGATAATTATTTAGAGGATGATGATATGTTAAGGTATTGATTGCCCTATGTAGAAATGTGAATGATTAGTTGACTAAGAATTGTGGATCGATTATGAGGGCATTATTCTTTGTTGAGGAATTATTGTGAGTCATTAATGTTAAGTTGGAATGGATGCTCAATGGGGACTTTTATGAGATTGTGATTCATAAGGTGTAGTTGTTGTTTATTGGGAGTATACCCTTTTTATTTCTGAGGTTGAATGATGTACATGTGGAGCATTGTTTCTCATTGATGATTATGAAGGAATCGTGAAATTAAATATGAGTGAATGAATTTCCTCAATATGTGATGAATGTATGTATTGTGTAAGACCGGCCAAGTTCCTTACCCTATTACCTTCAAATGACGAATATACTGTTATTGTGCATTGATGTTGATATATGAAATGCAAATTGAATTGATGATGGATCCATGATTGAATGTGATCATGGAAATGAAATATTAGAGTTGATGAATATGAAATATAAGATATGAACTGATATGATAATGAATTTGTACCATGTGTGATCATGGATATGATATGTTAAATATGTATTGATTTAATGATGGACCTATGCCGTATGTTGATTACGGATAGGAAGTATTGAGAAAGAAATTGATATGGTAGTAGACCATACCTGTTGAGACCTTGATGTACATATGCACTTGAAATATGAATTGTGGTTAGGTCTCTTATATGCACTATGCCTGTGGCGTCTAGCCAAGGAGTGCTTGTTAAATGAAAACGAAACTCATATGTTTGAGTTGATTGAATGAATAATACTGAAAGAATTCCCTAGTGTGGGTATTTTCAAATTTGAATGATTGGTTGTGCCAGTTGTGAAGGATAGACTTTATATCCTTAGGCACAAGAGCCTCATATGTTATATGATACAAGTGATTTGTTGTATTTCCCTAGATTGGGAGACTGAATATATGATAAGTGATTAAATATGAAATTGGATACATGTTAGATTGGGGTTATGTCTCGGTTTTGATGTGTGAAGACCGAGTGGACAATTGATTTGATTCTGACTCACTAGGTGTAATGACCTAGATTGACTTGGTATGATCTTGTATGATCAATTGTTGTAGAGAATTGACTTAATAGACCTTATGGCGGTCTAGGCTCTATGTTGCTTTGTGAGCCATATCCAAAGATGATTGTGTGGTATGTGAGAATTCCACGATGGGTGCTAAGTAACCTCTGATGAATGATGGATAATAATGTTGAATTTGGGGTATAATTGAAATTGATTATGGTATATGATTTTATGGAGTGATCTTGGGCTAAATTGTGTGCCCTTGAGATTATGTTATTGGATTAATTATGGATGATAATGTGATTTAGAGATGACATGTGTGATTGTGAGTCGGTGAATAGAAATTGATCATGTCATTACCCCTCTATTTTGGTTGAAGGGTGTTATATTGATGATGGGAAGCACATAGTGATGTTGTATTATATGAGGTGTAGATCCAATTCATGGACTTTAGTTGTGATCTAAGAGGAGAATTCCTAATATGGAAGTTTATTATTCGATTAAGTAGCCTACTTGATAAGAATTTGGTGAATCTTTTAAGGCTCGAATTGATTTATAGCCAACAAATATATAGGTGAGACAAGAATTTTAGGCTATTTGAACATGAATTTGGATGGATGGAACCCAAGGATGGGGTATTTACTTTGTGATGATTGAAAATATATGTTTGGTACACCGATTGATGGTGAAGTTAATAAAGATTTGATGATTGGTATGGCATGATTTATGCCAAATTAACTGTACAATGATGATGAGATATGAATATATTAGTTGTGGACTAGTGAGGAATGTCACCGAGTCTTATATGGATTGGTATCACTTGAATATGTGTGACCAATATGAGCAATGGGAATACGAAGTACTGGTCCCGATATGGTCTTACATACCGTAGGCATTGTGGCAACATACACTTATACGTCGGCTTTATGTGTTTGTAGTAACCACTACGGGATTAGGACACCTTCCTGTATGTCGGATGCAGCAACACATAGGCCAGGCAGGTGTAGGGATTGTAACTGCTTATGGTGAATGTATTGAGCCTATCTGGTTATACTGAGTATGAACATGTGAGCTCTATTAGGTGAGTTATAATTGATGATATATGACACACTGGATGTGGAAATTTTGTATTAGAATGATGAAGTGATGATGAACATGTCTTGATGGACTTTGAGAAGTCCAATTTTATTCTATGGTGTCGTTGAACCTCATTGGTGTGCGGCCTGAAGTATGGCCTTATGGTGTGTATATCGATGCTGAATTTCGAGGACGTAATTCTTTTTAGGTGGGGTGGATTGTAACACCCCGAATTTTATAAAAATGAATAAATGATGAGAATAAATAGTAAATAAATGTATATGAGTGGATTTGTGTCCCAAAAATATTGGAATGATTAAATTCAGATTTATTGGGGATATTTATAATTTATTGAGCTTATGTGAGATGAAATTTTACCCGATTAGAATATGGGTGTCAGACCAAGTATCTCCGAATGAGATGCCGTTGGTCAGGGCTGTTAAGAATATTATTGGGAGTCCGAATCTATATTTGGAATAATTTTTGGAATTAGTATTGAACCCGAACTAAGAGCCTGTTGGTTATAAAACGGTGAGATTTTAATGTGAAGCCAAATAATAAAAATATAAACTTCCACTTTCTCTTCTCCTTTTCACGTCACTTTCTCCCTCTCCTTTCTACACTTCTTCTTCTTCCACCTTCTTCTTTCTCTCCTAAAAACCCTAAGCATGGTGGTGTGCCTTTTTCTTCTCCATTTCGTTTTCATGGGAGCTTGAAGGAGAAGCTTGTGGCTGGAATTCCTCTCCCCTCTTCTCCTTCATTTTCGTGTTCTCTCTCCCTCCATGGAAAGCTCAATGTTGGCTCTTGGGTGAGGTAAGTTCCTTACCATTCTTTATGTGTTTATGCCTTAGATTTTGGTTATTGGTTTTTGGGGGAGTATTTATGGCATATGGATTGTTGGGAGAGCATTAATATGAGGAAACCCTAAGGTGGGGTGTTGTTATTATGGCATTAATGGTGGGTTGTTATAGGTGCATGGAATTAATATTTGGATGAGTGGAAAATAAATGAGCATTTATGATGTTGATGGGTTTTTAGTGAAACCCTAACTTTAGTAAATTGGGGAAGTGTGAAATATGAGTAGAATGTAGGTTTAATGATATTGGAGAATGATATTAATGATGAAAGATGGCCATTGATGGTGATTAATGAGCATGGGTAAATGTTATTGGGTTTTGATGAAAATCCTAGCCCTAAGAATTTGGGGAAATGGATATTGTATAGCTTGAAAGGTTGAATTGAATATTAATGGGTGATGTTTAGTGATGAGTGTTGTTATGAATGTGGGATGTGAGGGATTGGTGTGAAAAGATTGTGACTTAATGAGGTTCTAAACCATTGTGGTTATTGAAGGATATGAGAGCTAAGTTGAATATTGAGTAACAATGTGATGGTGATGTTGTTGGGTTTGGTTGGCCTTTTATGATCTAGAGGATCTTGGCTTTGGGAAAGGAATTCCCGAAGCCTAACACAATTGTATATGTTGGTGTTTAGCAAGTCTTGGACTTGGGGTTAAGCTTTATAATAAGCTAGCAAGTGATTAAAATCATGATGGTTATTAATTATGTGAATATACTTGCATATGTTATATAGATCGTACTCCGGGTGATGCGCAGGAGCTTTCGGAGTATTGGAACCGTTTCGGCTCTTCCCTCGAGGTAGGAGAGGAGTTAACATTCAAATTGCATGAGTAAATCAATAGTGATTGATGTATGTGATGGACACTCATGCTTGCCTTGCCATGTATTTATTGAGGTGCTATGAATGGCAAGTTAATGATGATTGGGAATGATGTGATATATGTGAAATTGTTGTGGCAATGTATGAATATTTGTATATTTGTTGATGAAGAATTCGAATCTTACATTATTAATAAGTTGGGAATAAAGATAAGTATGAATATGTGAATAGGTCATGTATGACTGTTATGATGTGTATGAAATGTTGGATAAGTCCAAATTTGGCTTATAATTAAGATTTTCGAGTAAAAATGCTTAGAATAAGTTGTATATGCCTCACCTGTTATATATATATATAACGTGTCGGAAGGGAGTATATTGGTCTTGGATGGGATTTCATGTGTTTAACTGTGAGAACTTTTGTTTTCTGACTAAATACTGATGGTCTCGCTCAAGCGAGAAGGGATCTCGCTCAGGCGAGGATCCCCTGTATTGGTGGAATAGACTCTGGACCAATTTCGCCTAGGCGGGTGAGGTTTCTGCTTCAGCGAGATGCATATTATGCAATCAGGGGAGTTGCTGGGCGAATCTCGCTCAAGCGGGCATGGCCACGCTTGAGCGAGTTAGAGAGGAATTATCACTGGACCTTGTTCGCCCAAGCGTGTGTGAGTGGCTTGAGCGAAAGTGGGAAGTCTGATACTGGGATGGTGCTCACTCAAGTGAGTGACTGGTATGGTTGTGCTTTTGACCGAGTATGATGAGTATGGTGAGTAAGTGGGATTCTAGACGAAATTCACTTGAGTGGGAACCTTAGAAAATAATTCTATGATGTAGTGAATTTCCGAGTGAAATTCCGAGTGGGCTATGCCAAGGCAGGACTTTCCGAGTGAGGGAGTGGATATAGTTCCGAGTGAGAGGTCTCCCTGTGTGATATTCCGAGCAGTGGAGTTCCGAGAGGGAATTTCCGAGTTCAGTGTAACTCATTCTGAGTGGAGCCCTCGTGTGTGTAATACCGAGTGGGGGATGGCACCGAGTGGGGACACATGGTGTGTTGTCCAGAAGTATTCTGGAATATCTTTACTCGTGTGAAAATGAAAGGAAGTCGGTTTTTGAAATAATTCACCGAGTGAAAGACCTATCAGGTGATGAGTCGGTTTTAGAATGAAATTACCGAGTGAAAGGCTGATTTAGAGGTGAATCAGATTTGGAATGAATTTACCGAGTGGAAGTCTAAGTGAGAGAGGACTCGGTCTGAACTGATTTTGCCAAGTGGGTGATGGTTGGTTTGGAATTAATTTACCGAGTGAAGGACCATAAGAGAGAAGAATCGGTTTTGAAATAATCCACCGAGTGAGGACGGATTAGGAGTTAAGTCGGTGTGGAGATGAATTACCGAGTGAACGGTCAATCAAGTGATGAGTCGGTTTTGGAGTAATTAGCTGGGTGATAGACTATGTGAGTGTGAGTCGGCCCTGGGATAGTTTGGATGAATGAAAAATGGGTCGGTTTAGAATGTTATGCCAAGTGAGAAGCCAAGTGTGAGATAACCCGAATCCGGATAAATTTTACCGAGTAAAAGCTGAATGAATGATGGGTCGGTTTTGAGGGATTCTGTCAACAGGAACCCGAGTGCTGGGAGAATTGCTGAGTGAGTGAGCATATGCTCGGCTCTGGGAGTTATGTGCTGGACGAGGAGTTTTCGCCCAAGTTAAGTTATGAGTTGTGCTGGCATTGAATCATTTCCGCTCAAGCGAGTGGATACCTCGCTCAGGCGAGCGAGTGTGAATTAGCTACTAGAGCTATTTCGCCCGAGCGATTGGCTGGGTGTGTAGTGCTTCGCCCAAGCGAGCAACCTGGAAATTAGATACTGGCTTGATTTCGCTCGAGCGAGCTGAGGCGCTCAAGCAAGATGGGCTGTCTCGCTCAAGCGAATGTGTGCCTCGCTTGAGCGAGTGAACACTGTTAGTATTTGTTCCCTTCTTTTCTCTCGGTTTTGATTATATTGACCCTTCTTTTCTTGGTTCTGATGGCTTGGGGCCTTCTCCCTTTATATTGTATGATGCTTGAGGGGATGTAAAGGGATATATATTTAAGACAATGATATGGTGGTGTTAGATAATGATTAAGATCTTGAGATGACTTGATTATGCCTATAATACATATAATGAAAAACATAAAATCTTAACCACCAAGGATGATCATGCGAAAGCAATGTTAAGGGCTTGATGATGAATTATGAAATGCATGTCTAAGAACATGATTGTGTTGGGCATAAATATGATTGCCTTATGTGGAATGATGAGTATGCTTCGAATAATTTTATGTATGGATAAATACTATGATTGGTCGCTATGCTTTTGATATCCATGTGTGGATTATCATGAATGATGTTGTGGCCATTGAAGTGCCTATTATATTTATGTTATGCCTTGAGGGGCCTTGTGAATGTTTATATGCCATTGATGATAAAACTAAAATATACAATATACCCCTAATTGAGAGGGTGAGATATCCTTGCGAGGTTGTTGTTGAGCATATACATTATTGCATTGCATTCATGGCATGGCATAGCATTGATACTTTGTGGTTGCGATCACAGTCATGAAAGATCCTACGGGATTCTATGAAGGGAGTACCCCTTGCGAGGCGGGAAACCAATGTGATGATGATATGATATTGTGCCGGTGGTTGCGATCACCTGGTTGTGAAATGTGAAAGGCCTTGCGGGGACCATTGTATGATGATGAGCCAGTGGTTGCGATCACTTGGTATTTGATATGATAAAGGGCTTGCGAGCACCTATGATGCCCATGGTTGCGATCATGAGGCGGGAGTACCCCTTGTGAGGCGGGAAATCAATGATTATGAATGATTGATTATGGTGGTTGCGATCACCCATGATATGAAATCAGATCCGTTGCATATGCATTAAACAGTTGACATATGCATTAGCTTTAAGACCATGGCATTTGAAATGGGATGACCACGAGTGTTGAGAAACCCCTTGCAAGGAGGTATTTGAGTGAAACCTTAATGAATTAATGATGGTAATGATTATGAATGCCCTTGTTGATAAGTGGCAAAGTGACGGTGTTTGTGATTGTGTATATGTTGTGCTTATTTATGATATGAATTGCGATTCATGAGGCTTGTATGCCTATTGTGATAATGAGATAATGAATGAATGATAATTTGATGTTTTGATAGCAAAGCACACATGATGTTTGTATGCATATACACATGATCACAATATATATATATTATTCATCATTTTGAATATATAACTCACTCTCCCATGTGGTCTCATTTTTAGCATTATGATGCAGGTTGCCATGGGATGAGTTCGGATTTTAATTAAAGCTTGGGTGAAGGTAAATAGTGGTAGAGGAAGTGCTTTGGCCGACATCATTTATGAGTTCTTGTGTAATGAATGAATTGATTATGAGAATGTAGATGATTTAGAGATTTTAAGTATGTATAAGATAATTCTTGAATTGTGGATGGTGAATATATATGTAGAATGTAAGAGATAATTTGTTGTATATTAGAAAGATTGAAATTGAATGATGTTCATTGATGATTGAGATAGTAGGGAGAAGATTCCCGAATGTATATGTATATATATATAATTATATCTTAAGCATTGCATGCTTATGTAGTTATGTAAAATGATGATGGTTGTCTATTAGGCTTATGATATGCCATTGCATGCTTTGCCGAGCCTTTTCTCATATCGTCATATATGGGACCAGGCGTGTGCCCGATATACACATTCTTCCACTGTAAACACTATTATTTTCGTATACCGTTATGGGCAATTTATCTATCGATCCAGCTTAGGGTTATTTAATCTCACTCTTTGGTTTTCTATGATTTGGGTCTTGATGTGATCATGGTGATGTCTTGGAAATATTTTCAAACGTGAAAAATTTATTTGCATTTTCATTAATTATGACGATCACATCGGGATTCGAGTACAGAAAATCAGGGGTGTTCTACACCACACCTATAGCATCTCGGCCCATTGGTATTTACATTACCCCGGCCAAAAGTATTACCATGTCCACCGCCTCTAACTGGTACATTAGAACGAGTACCCCTCTGAAAGCGTCCCCTTCTAAAATTTCCTTGTCTCTTTAAACTAGAAGATTGACCCTTCAACTTAGAGTCGAATTTGGAATGTTGAGGAGGAGCATGTTCTTCATAAATGCAGCACTTATTCACAAGTACCGTGAAGCTTCGGATTTCTTGATGGCAAATGGCCCTTTGAATATCAAGGCGTAGACCGTTCTCGAATTTCACACATTTTGAGGCTTTAGTTCCCTCTTGTTGAAAAGGAGGGTAGAATTCACAGAGTTCTTCAAATTTGGAAGCATACTCTTCCACCGTCATCGTGCCTTGCCTGAGTTCCATGAACTCGAGCTCCTTCTTGCTCTTATAACTTTCAGGCATATATTTCCTCATGAGTTCAAATTTAAAATTTTCCCAAGTTAAGGGAATAGCAACAGCATTCATTCTACTCTTGGTGAGTCTCCACCAAGTCTCTGCTTCATCTCTCAGCATGAAAATAGCATACTCCACTTTCTGGAGCTCATTGCACTCGAAACTATCGAAGATCCGCTCAACATCTCGGATCCAAACATAGGCTTGCTCAGGCCTAAATCCACCGTGAAACTCTGATGGTTTTCTCTTTAAAAACATGTCAAGGCCTTGAGTACCTGAACAACAGGAGCAGGTTGTCTTTTCGCTTCTTGTCTATCATGGTTTTGCGACTCAAGAAGATCCGCAAAATGATTCAAGGCTCTAGCTATAGCGTCATCATTATCTTGACGACGACGGGCCATCTCGATATCTAAAATCATAACATAATATTCATCTAACATTAGTAAACTCATTCATAAAATTCATCTATAATCTCACAATATAGCATTTTATCATAAAAGTTCAGTTATGGCTCTCCATCATGGAGTCCAATATCAATCGATCCATATTAAAGCTCATACAAGCACATTATCATATCATAGTGTGGTATGCATTCACAATACATAGGATTCATCATTGAGGGAGGATAGTGTGAAGAAGCTTGGCCGGACTTATAACAATCACTTTCAATCCACAATCAATTCATACATAATCAAACAACAAGGACAATCATTCATCAATCATATATTATGTTCTAGTAATAACAATAGCTACTCACAATAATACAGAGCGAATAATGCTCTGATACCAGGTTGTGACACCCCGAAAATAGGGGTAAATTTTTCGCGATTTTAGTGTAATAAATTCATGATAGTTGCAAGTGATAAGGCTGCTTATTTAATTACTTATTTATTTCCCCGGACCTATCAGAGACCTGTCTCATATGTGGAGATATGAGGAGGTAAGTTAAGAGGAACAACCAAGAATAAATGCTCCAATTAAAAATAGCGGAAGAATTTAGGATAAGTTAATTCTATGTGATTAGAATGGAGGAGGTCGACCATTATAGAAATCAATAAGTCAGATTTTATGACCAAAGTGTACATGAAATAATGTGGAGTCAGGGTTTAATAAAATGATAAGGGAAAACAATTCACTCACAGCAATTGGGAAGACAGGGGGTCCCCTTCGCTCAAGCGAAATCCCCACTCGCTTGAGCGAGTGCCATACAATATACTTGGGTGAGACAGAAGGGAACAGGGCGAAAAGAGAGAAGAAGTATCAGGGGGAGCTTCGCTCAAGCGAATTCCGACTCGCTTGAGCGAGACAAACAAGCTCGCTTGGGCGGAGCCAGTGAGCATGGGCGAAAATCGTCCAGAATCAAATTCCATACCAACTCGCTTGGGCGAGCAACTCAACTAAGGCCATTCGCTCGAGAGGAAATTGGCCAACATCAGTACAACCCATAACTAACTTGGGCGAGACCTCCTCGCCTAAGCAAATAACTCCCAGAGCCGAGCATATACTCACTCGCTCAGCAAAGGTTCCCAGCACTCAGGTTTTTCCTTTGACAGGATCTGTCCAAAATTGACCCATCATTCATTTGGTTTCCACTCGGCAAAATTAATCTGGATCTGAGTCATGTCACACTCGGTTTTTCACTTGGCATACTAATCTAGACCGACCCATTGTTCACTCAACCAAATCATTCCAGGGCCGACTTCACACTCACTCGGTCCATCACTCGGCAAATTACCCCAAAACCGACTCAACACCTGATCGGCCTTCACTCAGAAATTGATTCCAACACCGACTTCCTTTCTTTTTCACTCAAGCGGAGTTATTCCAGAGTACTTCTGGACAAACTCACACCGAGTATCCCCAAATCGGAGCCATCCCACTAGGAATTTCACATTCAGAGGCTCGCCACTCGGAACAGGTTACACTGGACTCAGAGATTCCCCACTCGGGACTCCACTGCCCAGAATATCACACTTGGAGACCTTTACTCGGAATGACATCCACTCCCTCACTTGGAAGGTGCCAACTCGGACAAGCTCACTCGGATTTCGCTCGGAATTTCACCTCATCTTAAATTGTTTTCAAAACTCCCACTCGGATGGAATTCGTCCAGGATCTCACCCATTCTCCATTCACTCGTCTCGCTTGGGCAAATACCATCCTCATGGTCCCTCGCTCAGGCGGATTTTGTCCAGTGGCAAATCCCTTCGCCCTCGCTCGGGCGATGTAACACCCCGAATTTTTAAGTAGGAAATTAAATTAGGAAAATAAATGTTGAGTAATTACATGCGGGCTAAATAATATCCCAAAATTCTAGAAAAGATTTAAACAAGACTCTTAGGAATTTCTAGTGAATTATGGAGACCGGATAAGCCGAAAACTGACCCGGATAAAATATAGGTGTCGGACCAAGTATCTCCGATTGAGATACCGTTGGTCAGGGCTGTAGATGAGGTTATTGGGATTCTGAATTTATATTCGGAATAATTTTTAGAATACGTATTGAGCCTGAACGGCGAACCTGTTTGTTTAAAAAATGAAAGAGTTTAATGAAAGCTTAAAAACTTAAATACTAAACTCATATTTTCTACTCTCATTTTCGGTTGCACTCTTCTTCTCCACGCCAATACTCTTTTTCTTATCTTCTTCTTCTTCTTCATTATTCCTCTTCATTTCCTCTTGAACACTAAACTAAAAAGAGAGATACATGTTCCTTCTCCATTATTATTCTTCAAGAGACTCAAGGAAGCTTGGAGCTTAGAGTATTTTCTCCTTCTTCTTCCTTAAATTCGTGTGGTCTTCTTCCTCCTTTGCAAACTCACTTTTCTCCTCTTAAGGACATGATAACGTTTGCGAAGCGGAAACATCAACCCCAGAGGTCTACTTCTCCTGAGGTAGGAGAGGGGGTATATTTTCTAAATGTATGAGAACATGTATGTTGATAATGTATATGATGATGTAATGTGGCATGTCTACTTAAATGAAAGTAATATCATGTGATTGTGGTGAGGATTTGAATTTGGTGCCTAAAATGATTGATTGTGGATTGAGACCTTTTAGGCTATGAATGGTATATCATGTGATGATTATGTTATGATATTGATAAATGTATCACCTTGGGGGTGCCACGACGGGTATGACCCGGAGTGATGGTGATGGTTTAATTGATAAATGTATCACCTTGTGGGGTGCCACGATGGGTATGACCCGGAGTGATGATGATGGTTTAATTGATAAATATATCACCTTGCGGGGTGCCACAAAGGGTATATCCCGGAGTGATGATAATGACACGATTGTTGAATATAACACCTTGCGGGGTGCCACGAAGGGTATATCCCTGAGTGATGATGATGATATGGTTGATGAGTATATCACCTTGCGGGGTGCCACGAAGGGTAAAACCCAGAGTGATGAGGATATTGTGAATTGATGAATATATCACCTTGCGGGGTGCCACGAAGGGTATATCCTGGAGTGATGATGTGCATTTAAGTGGTTGAGATCTCTGTTGTAATGATAGTTGCTCTGTGCATATGTTTTTTTTAAACATTAGCATGTATGTTAGCCATAAGAATGTGGCATAGAATGATATCCTGGTGAGTGAAGCGTATGAAAAATAAATGGACCTTACTGTTGAAACCAACTGTGAATGGATTAGTGGACGACTTGTTCTTGTGAATAAAAAGGGATATATATAAATATATGATTATGTTTAGCAAATTGATACTTGATGATTAGTGTGGATTTGAGCTTTTATAGATGATGTTTATATTGCATTCATGTATATATTATCATAAATTTTAAGTTTTCATCATTGAGAAAGTATACTCACTCTCCCTGTGGTATATCTTTTTAGCTCCTGTGTGGTAGGTATTGCCTTGGAGCTGTTTTGTGGAGGAAAAGTGTGAAGGAAGCCCCTTTTTGGTAAAGAATGCCTTGGCCGGCAATATTTTGGTTTACATAGATGTGTAAAATGGATGTAATGTATATAGTACAATGTATGTTTTGTATAGTCTGGATTTAGAATGGATAATTGTATGAATTGATGAATACATATATATACAATGATGATTTTGGAAGGTCGTGGAGGAAAATGAGATCTTTTGTCTATGACTCATTTTCAATCATGACCCTGTGAATGTATGAATGATGAAACCTTCCTTATTTTGATAAATGAATGAAGTTTATATTTGGAATATTAGACTTGTGAAGTAAAAGAATTGTTGAGTTGATTTATATACAATAGATGAGTTAGAATGGAAATTTACGAGCATGATTGATTAGAGCAAGTTCTAAATATGTAATATGGTATGTATGAAGTGTTGAATCTGAGTAAAATTGATTAGAATGAGTTTTGGTATAGTGAGTTAAGTGTTTTCTGCATTTTCCTCTGTTTTACTGTCAATCTCGCTCAAGCGAGAGGGCTTCTCGCTCAAGCGAGAATGCCCCTGTATCGAATTTTGGTTCCTGGACGATTCTCGCTTAGGCGAGAATGGGTCTCGCTCAGGTGAGATTGTCTCAGCATCAGAGTTTGGCCACTGGCCATTTTCGCCCAAGCAGGGGTGCTTTTCGCCCAAGCAAAATTGCCTCAGAATCAGAGGTGGGATCCTGGACAATTTTCGCTCAGGCAAGAGTGAGCTTCGCCCAGGCGAGATGGCTTGGTATCAGGGATTGGTCTCGGGTTTATCAGGAATTTGCTCTCGGCAAAAATTTTCGCTCAGGCGAGAGTGAGCTTCGACCGAGCGAGTGTGGAACTTTTAGCTACTGGCCAATTTTCACTTGAGCGAATGGCCTTGGGGTAGTGCTCGCCCAAGCGAGTGAGCGTGGATTGGGTTCTGGGCATTTTTCGCCTTACGCTCGTTGGCTTCGCCCAAGCGAGGATTGCACTACTCGCTCAAGCGAGTTGGGGTTCGCTTGAGCGAAGTAGCCCCTGAATCCTCTTTTTCTCCTTTCACTCAGCTCTTTCTGTTTCGCCCAAGCGTGCTGTGTGAAGCTCGCTCAAGCGAATTGGGATTTTGCTTGAGCGAGGGGGACTCTGATTTCCCAAAACGCTTTGACCATGTCATGTTCCATTCTCTTCACATTAAATCTTGATTCCAAATTATTCTATGAATACCTTGGGCATAACTTTGGTCTCTTAATTCCAAATGAGTGATCTCTTAAGAATCTAATTCCATACCTTTAATTTACTCAAAATACTTCCGCTATATTAATTATGGATTTCTTAAGAGTTAACCTTATGAACTTACCTTCTCATATCTTCACATATGAGATAGGTCTCTGATAGATCCAGGGTAGTAAATAAATGGCTTCACCATTTGTATTTTTCGTAAATCAATAATATTAAAATTGTGAAAAATTTACCCCTATTTTTGGGGTGTCACAACCTGGTATCAGAGCATTATTAGCTCTGAGTTACTGTTATTAGCTGTTGTTATTACCAGAACATGATATATGATTGATAAATGATTGTTGTTGTTGATTGATTTGTGTATGAATTGATTATGGATTGAATGTGATTGTTATAAGTCCGGCCAAGCTCTCTTCACACTATCCTTCCTCAATGATGAATCCTATGTATTATGAATGCATACTATGTTATGAGATGATGATGCTATCATATGGGCTTTAGTATGGATTGGTTGATATTGGACCCCGTGGGGGAGGGCCATAACTTAATGTTTTATGATAAAGCACTATATTTTAAGACTATAGAGAAATGTTATGAATGAGTTTACTGATGTTAGTTGAATTTTATGTTATGATTTTAGATATTGTGATGGCCCGTCGTCGTCAAGATAATGATGACGCTATAGCTAGAGCCTTGAATCGTTTTGCGGATCTCCTTGAATCGCAAAACCATGAAAGAAAAGAGGCGGAAAGACAACCTGCTCCTGTTGTTCAAGGTACTCAGGGCCTTGACATGTTTCTAAAGCGAAAACCCACTGAGTTTCATGGTGGATTTAGGCCTGGGCAAGCCTATGGTTGGATCTGAAATGTTGAGCGGATCTTTGACAGTTTTGAATGCAATGAGCTCCAGAAAGTGGAGTATGCTATCTTTATGCTGAGAGATGAAGCGGAGACTTGGTGGAGACTCGCCAAGAGTAGGATGAATGCTGCTGTAATTCCCTTAACTTGGGAAAACTTTAAACTTGAACTTATGAGGAAATATGTGCCCGAAAGTTATAAGAGCAAGAAGGAACTCGAGTTCATGGAACTCAGGCAAGGTGCGATGACGGTGGAAGAATATGCTTCCAAGTTCGAAGAACTTTGTGAATTCTACCCTCCTTTTCAATAAGAGGGAACTAAAGTCTCGAAATTTGTAAAGTTTGAGAACGGTTTACGCCCCGACATTCAAAGGGCCATATGTCACCAAGAGATTCGAAGTTTCACGGTGCTTGTGAATAAGTGCCGTATTTATGAAGAACATGCTCCCTCTCAACACTCTAAATTTGACTCTAAGTTGAAGGGTCAAGCTTCCAGTTTCAAGAGGCAAGGAAGTTTTAGAAGAGGACGCTTTCAGAGGGGTACTCATTCCAATGTCCAAGCTAGAGACGGTGGACATAGTAACACTCTTGGTTGGGGTAATGCAAATGTCAATGGGCCGAGATGCTATAGATGTGGAGGACCTCACTATGTTCATGATTGTACACAACGGGAAGACGTGGTGTGTTATAATTGTGACCAAGTAGGACATACTCGCCCCGCCTGTCCTTTGCTTACGAGGCGGGCTCATATGCAAGTTAATGCTCCTAATCGTGCTAATGCACCCGCTCTTGTGAATCGTGGAGGCCATAATGGCAGACGGGGCCATGGTAATGGAAATAATGGTGGTCGACGTGGTGGCCGAGCTGGCTATAATGGTGGGAGGCATGGCAATGGTCGAGGAAATGGTAATGGTGCTCGTAATGGAAATAGAGATGGTGGAAATCTTCAGCCCAATGCCGGGAGAGTATTTGCTGTGACCGGTGAGGAAGCAGCACAAGCAGATAATCTAATCGAAAATAAGTGTGAAATCCTTGGACATTCAGTTCATGTTATTTATGATTCGGGTGCGACCCACTCTTTTATATCCGAGGATTGTGTTCGGAGATTGAGATTGCCGGTGTGTCTAATGAAAAATGCTCTAGTGGTTACCACCCCAACCGGTACTTGTCTTAGATCGATTAACCGGTGTGATAATGTTGATATGCTCCTAGATGGGAGAAGGTTTGTTGCGTCTTTTATTTGCTTGCCTATGAAGGGACTGGAGATCATACTTGGTATGGATTGGCTTTCTGCCAACAAAGTCATGGTTGATTGTCATCAAATTAGGGTGAGAGCTGAAGATATTCCCAAGACTGCGTTTAGGACGCGATATGGCCACTACGAGTATGTCGTGATGCCATTTGGAGTGACTAATGCTCCAGCGGTGTTCATGAGTTACATGAACCACATCTTTCATGAATACCTGGATCGTTTTGTTGTGGTGTTCATCGATGATATCCTAGTATATTCCAAGAGCCGGGAGGAACATGAAGAACATTTGAGAGTGGTGCTGAACATTCTTAGAGAGAACCAGCTGTACGCCAAGCTCTCTAAATGTGAATTCTAGTTGACGAGCGTCCAGTTTCTTGGACATGTAATATCCGAGAATGGTATTTCGGTGGATCCTTCTAAGGTCGAAGCCGTTATAGCATGGTCTAGACCTACGACGGTTACTAAAATCCGAAGTTTCCTTGGACTTGTGGGTTATTATCGAAGGTTTATTGAAGGTTTCTCTCGTCTTGCAAGACCTTTGACGAATTTGACAAGGAAGAACCAACCTTTTGTATGGACGGTTGAATGTGAGAAGTGCTTTGAGGAATTAAAGATGAGGCTGACTTCTGCTCTTATCTTAGCGTTGCCTGATTTACAAGAAGAGTTTGTGGTGTATTGTGATGCTTCCAAGCATGGACTTGGATGTGTGCTAATGCAGAAGGAATGTGTAATAGCTTATGCTTCACGCCAGTTGCGACCTCATGAAGTTAATTACCCAACTCACGATTTGGAGTTGGCTACGGTTGTGTTTGCCTTGAAGATTTGGCGTCATTACTTGTATGGTTCAAGATTTGTGGTTTTTAGTGACCACAAAAGTTTGAAATATCTTTTTGACCAAAAGGAATTGAATATGCGTCAGAGGAGATGGATGGAATTTTTGAAAGATTACGACTTTAAATTGATGTACCACCCGGGAAAAGCCAATGTTGTTGTCGATGCTCTTAGTCGGAAATCCTTGCATGTATCAGCCATGATGGTCAAAGAGTTCGAGTTAATTGAAGAATTTTAGAATTTGAATGTTGGAACTGAGGTTCAATCCTCCAAGAGACTATGTTTTGCTACCTTGAAGATATGCAATGAGTTTTTGGAGCTTGTGAAAGAGAAACAAAAAGATGATGATTATTTACAAGAGATGAGGAGATCTTAAGATAATGGGAAAAATTTATTTCTTGTGGAAGGCGTTGATGGTATATGGCGAGTAAAAGGTCGTGTGTATGTACCTTTATTCAATGATTGGAGACGCACGATGCTAGAGGAAGCACATAAAAGCATTTTTAGCATCCACCCTGGTGCAACCAAGATGTATCATGATATAAAGAAGAACTTTTGGTGGCCCGGAATGAAAAGTGATGTTGCTAACTTTGTAGCTTCTTGCCTTACTTGTCAGAAGGTGAAGGTGGAACACCAAAGACCTTCAGGTACTTTGAGGCCACTTGATATCCCTATTTGGAAGTGGGACGCGATTGCCATGGATTTTGTGTCCGGATTACCAAGAATGAGGTCCAGATGTGACGGAATATGGGTGATTGTGGATCGTTTGACAAAGAGTGCACATTTTCTACCAATCAGTATGGAGAGCTCCTTGTAAGATTTAGCACAGTTGTACATACGGGAGATTGTGAGATTACATGGTGTACCGTCAAGCATTGTTTCTGATCGTGACTCCCGATTTACTTCCTGATTCTGGGGAAGCTTACATGAGGCGATGGGTTCAAAACTGAAGCAAAGTTCGGCGTATCATCCTTAGACCGATGGGCAGTTTGAGAGGACTATTCAGAGTCTTGAGGACTTACTACGCGCTTGTGTTTTGGATCATGGCGGTTCGTGGGATAAATATTTGCCTCTGATCGAATTCACCTACAACAACAGTTTTCATTCTAGTATTGGTATGGCACCACACAAGACCTTATATGGAAGGAGGTGTCGAACTCCTTTATGTTGGTTTGAAGTTGGTGAGAATCTAGCCTTAGGGCCTGAGATTGTTGAGGAAACTATCGAGCAGATCAAGATGATCCGGGAAAAGATGAAAGTTGCTCAGGACCGGCAGAAGAGCTATTATGATAAAAGAAGAAAGCCACTTGAGTTTCAAGTCGGCGATCATGTGTTATTGCGAGTTTTACGTGATAAGGGTATAGGAAGAGCCTTGAAGAGCAGAAAACTAAGTCCTAAATTCATTGGACCCTATGAGATCTTGGAACGGATTAGAGATGTCGCATATCAGATTGCACTTCCTCCACAGCTTGCAAATTTACATAATGTATTCCACGTCTCGTAGTTAAGAAAGTATATGCATGATCCTCAGCACGTGATCTCTATTGACGATGTTGAGGTGCGGGATGACTTATCCATCCTTCCTGTTTCTGTCCATGTTGTTGAATATTCTGTGAAGAGACTACGGAATAAGATGGTACCATTAGTAAAGGTGGCATGGAAGCATGGAGGCGTGGAAACACTTACTTGGGAACGCGAGGACGATATCCGTCAGCGGTACCCTCATGCTTTCGAATCCGGTAAGTTGAATTTCGAGGACGAAATTTCTTTTAGGAGGGTGGATTGTAACACCCCGAATTTTTAAGTAGGAAATTAAATTAGGAAAATAAATGTTGAGTAATTACATGCGGGCTAAATAATATCCCAAAATTCTAGAAAAGATTTAAACAAGACTCTTAGGAATTTCTAGTGAATTATGGAGACCGGATAAGCCGAAAACTGACCCGGATAAAATATAGGTGTCAGACCAAGTATCTCCGATTGAGATACCGTTGGTCAGGGCTGTAGATGAGGTTATTGGCATTCCGAATTTATATTCGGAATAATTTTTAGAATACGTATTGAGCCCGAACGGCGAACCTGTTTGTTTAAAAAACGAAAGAGTTTAATGAAAGCTTAAAAACTTAAATACTAAACTCACATTTTCCACTCTCATTTTTGGTTGTACTCTTCTTCTCCACGCCAATACTCTTCTTCTTATCTTCTTCTTCTTCTTCATTATTCCTCTTCATTTTCTCTTGAACACTAAACTAAAAAGAGAGATACATCTTCCTTCTCCATTATTATTCTTCAAGAGACTCAATGAAGCTTGGAGCTTAGAGTATTTTCTCCTTCTTCTTCCTTAAATTCGTGTGGTCTTCCTCCTCCTTTGCAAACTCACTTTTCTCCCCTTAAGGACTTGATAACGTTTGTGAAGCGGGAACATCAACCCCAGAGGTCTACTTCTCCTGCGGTAGGAAAGGGGGTATATTTTCTAAATGTATGAAAACATGTATGTTGATAATGTATATGATGATGTAATGTGGCATGTCTACTTAAACGAAAGTAATATCATGTGATTGTGATGAGGATTTGAATTTGGTGCCTAAAATGATTGATTGTGGATTGAGACCTTTTTAGGCTATGAATGGTATATCATGTGATGATTATGTTATGATATTGATAAATGTATCACCTTGCGGGGTGCCACGACGGGTATGACCCGGAGTGATGATGATGGTTTAATTGATAAATGTATCACCTTGCGGGGTGCCATGACGGGTATGACCCGGTGTGATGATGATGGTTTAATTGATAAATATATCACCTTACAGGGTGCCACGAAGGGTATATCCCGGAGTGATGATAATGACACGATTGTTGAATATAACACCTTGCGGGGATATCCCTGAGTGATGATGATGATATGGTTGATGAGTATATCACCTTGCGGGGTGCCACGAAGGGTATATATTGGAGTGATGATGTGCATTTAAGTGGTTGAGATCTCTGTTGTAATGATAGTTGGTCTGTGCATATATATTTTTTTAAACATTAGCATGTATGTTAGCCATAAGAATGTGGCATAGAATGATATCCTGGTGAGTGAAGCGTATAAAAAATAAATGGACCTTACTATTGAAACCAACTGTGAATGGATTAGTGGACGACTTGTTCTTGTGAATAAAAAGGGATATATATATATATATATATGATTATGTTTAGCAAATTGATACTTGATGATTAGTGTGGATTTAAGCTTTTATAGATGATGTTTATATTGCATTCATGTATATATTATCATAAATTTTAAGTTTTCATCATTGAGAAAGTATACTCACTCTCCCTGTGGTATATCTTTTTAGCTCCTGTGTTGTAGGTATTGCCTTGGAGCTGTTTTGTGGAGGAAAAGTGTGAAGGAAGCCCCTTTTTGGTAAAGAATGCCTTGGCCGGCAATATTTTGGTTTACATAGATGTGTGAAATGGATGTAATGTATATAGTACAATGTAAGTTTTGTATAGTCTGGATTTAGAATGGATAATTGTATGAATTGATGAATACATATATATACAATGATGATTTTGAAAGGTCATGGAGGAAAATGAGATCTTTTGTCTATGACTCATTTTCAATCATGACCCTGTGAATGTATGAATGATGAAACCTTCCTTATTTTGATAAATGAATGAAGTTTATATTTGGAATGTTAGACTTGTGAAGTAAAAGAGTTGTTGAGTTGATTTATATACAATAGATGATTTAGAATGGAAATTTACGAGCATGATTGATTAGAGCAAGTTCTAAATATGTAATATGGTATGTATGAAGTGTTAAATCTGAGTAAAATTGATTAGAATGAGTTTTGGTATAGTGATTTAAGTGTTTTCTGCATTTTCCTCTGTTTTACTGTCAATCTCGCTCAGGCGAGAGGGCTTCTCACTCAAGCGAGAATGTCCCTGTATCGAATTTTGGTTCCTGGATGATTCTCGCTTAGGCGAGAATGGGTCTCGCTCAGGCGAGATTGTCTCAGCATCAGAGTTTGGCCACTGGGCCATTTTCGCCCAAGCGGGGGTGCTTTTCGCCCAAGCGAAATTGCCTCAGAATCAGAGGTGGGATCCTGGACAATTTTCGCTCAGGCGAGAGTGAGCTTCGCCCAGGCGAGATGGCTTGGTATCAGGGATTGGTCTCGGGTTTATCAGGAATTTACTCTCGGGAAAATTTTCGTTTAGGCGAGAGTGAGCTTCGCCCGAGCGAGTGTGGGACTTTTAGCTACTGGCCAATTTTTGCTTAAGCGAATGGCCTTGGGGTAGTGCTTGCCCAAGCGAGTGAGCATGGATTGGGTTCTGGGCGTTTTTCGCCTTACGCTCGTTGGCTTCGCCCAAGCGAGGATTGCACTACTCGCTCAAGCGAGTTGGGGTTCGCTTGAGCGAAGTGGCCCCTGAATCCTCTTTTTCTCCTTTCACTCAGCTCTTTCTGTTTCGCCCAAGCGTGCTGTGTGAAGCTCGCTCAAGCGAATTGGGATTTTGCTTGAGCGAGGGGGACTCTGATTTCCCAAAACGCTTTGACCATGTCATGTTCCATTCTCTTCACATTAAATCTTGATTCCAAATTATTCTATGAATACCTTGGGCATAACTTTGGTCTCTTAATTCCAAATGAGTGATCTCTTAAGAATCTAATTCCATACCTTTAATTTACTCAAAATACTTCCGCTATATTAATTATGGATTTCTTAAGAGTTAACCTTATGAACTTACCTTCTCATATCTTCACATATGAGATAGGTCTCTGATAGATCCAGGGTAGTAAATAAATGGCTTCACCATTTGTATTTTTCGTAAATCAATAATATTAAAATTGTGAAAAATTTACCCCTATTTTTGGGGTGTCACCTCATCTAAAATTGTTTTCAAAACTCCCATTCGGACGGAATTCGTCCAGGATCTCACCCATTCTCCATTCACTCATCTCGCTTGGGCGAATACCATCCTCATGGTCCCTCGCTTGGGCGGATTTTGTCCAGTGGAAAATCCCTTCGCCCTCGCTCGGGCGAGGCCCCATTCGCCGGGGCGAATTTCCTCCAGTAAGCAAAACACTGATACTGGGACAATCTCGCTTGGACGAGATTCACTCTCGCCTAAGCGAGAATTGCCCAGAAACTGATTGACATACAGAAGGGACTCTCGCTTGAGCGAGAACCCATCTCGCTCGAGCGAGATAACCAGAAAACGAGCAGGACGTAGGATTTTAACAACACATACAGTCAGAACTTCATTCAAACCAATTCTACTCAATTCATCATATCATTATCATCCTACATTATCATCCTACTAGTTAATTAAAACTTACTCCCAACGAGCCTACTCATATATTCACGTTATAATTCATTATGGGCCTACATAATTGTCCCATCACTTACTCCACTCCATAAAACTAATACTCAAATACGATATCTCATTCATTCATCAGAATATAGGTAAAGTTTCATTTCAAGGTCGCCCCACATACATTCATAGGGTCATAAGCGAAAATAAGCCATACACAAAAGCTCTCATTTTCCTTCATGACCCTTGAAATTCCCATTACCTATATGTAAATGTTTATCATCCATACAATTATCTTGACAATTCAAGTCTATTCAACATAGACAAAATATCAACATATTATAACTATTCACACAACTACAAAATCACGTGTTGCCGACCAAGGCATTCTTTACCAAAAAGAGCCTTCCTTCACACTTCTCCTCCTCAAAATAGCTCCAAAGCAAGTCCTACAACACATGAGCTAAAAAGATATACCACAGCGAGAGTGAGTATGCTTTCTCAATGATGAAAATCCAACAAATAAGACAATATATGCATGAATGCAATACAACCATCTCCTCCTCAAGAGGAGTTCATCCAATATTAAATCATTCAACCATCAATTCTCAATCAAGTACAATTATCCATTAAATTTCTCAGAATCATATCAACCGAGTACACAATCATAGTTAGTAATTGGAAAGGGGAATTTTCACCCACATCTCACTCAACCTCATCAACAGAGTATCACTCTATGCCATGCTTTAAAGCTAATGCACATGCTAGTGTTTAAAATGCATATGCACGGATCCGATTTCATTTCCTCGGGTGATCGCATTCACCATAATCATACAATCATTCTCAATGGTTTCCTGCCTCGCAAGGGGTACTCCCTCTAGCAGCCTCGCAAGGTGCTTCTCGTGATCGCAACCACGTTCAACATTTCATATAGGTTTCCCGCCTCGCAAGGGGTACTCCCGCCTCATGATCGTAACCATGGGCATTCAATCTCAATGGTCCCGCAGGGCCTTTCATTTCAATACCAGGTGATCGCAACCACCGGTCTAATAATCACAAGAACTCGCAAGCCCTTTTATATTTCCAACATCAAGTGATCGCAACCACTTATCAACATCATCATGATATGCATGCCATGCCATGTATGCAATGTTTATGCATGCCTCAACCTCATATGGCTATCTCACCCTCTCATCTAGGATACATTCCTTTTCAACCTCATAATTATCTACAAGTTCAATCATGAACATTAATTCTTATATTCAAGAAAACATTCCAACCGAAAGTTTAGGATACCCATCATATCATTCATGAAGTCAATAACACAACATCACATAACATGCCATTCATAACCTCATTTAGGCTTCATCATATAAACACTCATTTCAAAACACCATACACAATTCTCATTTCAACACATGGTATCACATTTAATCAAGACAACATGCCATATCACATTAATACATACATTATCATCACAATTCTCATACACTTAGAAAATACACCCCTCTCCTACCTTAAGAGAAGTACGCTTCCGGGTTTGACGTTCCCGCTTCACAAGAGTTATCAAGTCCTACACCAATCATTATAAGAATTTATCAATTATTCATTCAAAAGCCATTTCAATATACATATACATTTCTATGCACACATGATTCTCATCATGTGAAAGCTATCAAAAGTTTATTCATTTGCTTACTTAGGCTTCGAGAATTCCTTCCCTTAACCCACTATTCATTATTATTAAAGTAGCAACCTAAATTGTTAGGTTATCCCATTTACCACACTTATATTTAATTCTTTTCCAAGTAGGTTTTCACTTATGTTCTTAACCTCCATCTCTAATCATCATTTAATGACAATGCCTCGTCATTTATTACACTTCCCTCATCAATAAATGTTAACCCTTTCAATATTATACATTTCCCCAAATTCCATAAGTTAGGGTTTCCACTAAACCCACCATCCATCATAAATACTCATCATCCTTCAACCCCAACCTCACATACTTCATTTATTACTCATAAATACCCTTATTTATTTCACCCACACCTTAGGGTTCATGCATTTAATGCTTCTTTTCTCTAACCATAACATTTAATACACTTCCAAGTTACCATCCTCTATTCTCTAGGTTCCAAACGTAAAAGTAGTGGTAAAGAGCTCACCTTACTCCAAAACGAAAATGGAAGTCAAGAGGGAGGATGAGGATAACAAAAATAAAAAGGAGAAAAGGAGGAGCTTCAAGCTACAATGTCCTTCTCCAAGTTCATTGATGAATGAAAATGAGAAAGGGAGAAACCACCAATTTGTTCAAGTCTTTAGGGAGGGAGAAGGAAATATGAAGAAGAGAAGAAAGGAAGAGGAAGTGTGTTGGCGTGGAGAAGAAGAGAGTTACGGGAAAAATGAGAGTGAATTGGTGAGGTTTTTATTTTATTTTTATTCTCATCACTTAATTCTTCCATTTTTCACTAAACAGGTTCACAGTTCGGGCTCGATACATATCCTAAAAATTATTCTGAATACATATTCGGATTCCCAATAACATTATCTACAGCCCTGACCAACGGCATCTCAATCGGAGATACTTGGTCTGACACCCACATTTTATCCGGGTCAGTTTTCAACTTATCCGGTCACAATAATTCACTAACTGTCTCAAAGAATCTTAATTAAATTATTTCTAGTATTTTTGGAACATTAGTTAGTCCACATTTAATTATTCAATATACATTAGTTATTCCACATTTAATTATTCAATATTTATTTTCTTAATTTAACCTCCTACTTTAAAAATTCGGGGTGTTACAGACTTAGTCTGAGACAGACTTGAAATATTTTTGAACTACTCCCACACAAACTTTGAATGATGATTGATGTGTGTTACTAACAAATCTTGAGGTATTAAAATAATATTTAAGTTCTCTAAAGTCCTTTATAAAACAAACTTGGTTCTGACAAAGTCTTTACATGAGTATGCCTTAGTAGTAATGGTAAATTGTATGGACCCACCATAAGAACATTACATGGATCGTTACATGAATACCATAAACAATTCTCAATATGATAATGGTATATATATTCTTTCAATATGAAGTCATTGTAAGTTTTAATGAGGAGTTTATTATTTTAGTACAAACAAATGACATCACCTTTAAAAAGGTGATAATAAAGTTTCTAGTTAGACAATGAACAAATCATGCATAGGGATGTGTTTTGTCTGGTATGGGGGGACAAACTTTGATATGGATACTAGTCTCTTAAGTTCTTTTGTATTACACTAGTTCAATGGAAATTCAATATTATATCTCTGAGTTCGATGGGGATTTCAAGGTCTGGATGTTTCCTGTCTAACAACCTCTGGTATTTTGTGTTGGGTGAAATAGGAAATTCGATATTATATCCTTGAATCTAGTAGAGATCTTAAGGTCTACATGCTTCCTATCTAAAAACCTCTGGCATTTTATGTTGAGTGAAATAGGAAATTCGGTATTATATCCGTGAGTCTGATGGGGATCTCAAGGTCTAGATGCTTCTTGTCTAACAATCTCTAGTACTTTGTGTTGGACTAAATAAGGTGTCATTTACAAAAACACTTCGGTACTTAAGTCAATATCGGATAAATAATACTAGAGCTCAAATAATAGATTGGTGAAGATACCTTAACTATAGTAAATGAAGGTATTATAAGGCGTTTGGTTAAACAAGTCTTGATTGTATGGTGTGTTAGTACTTTTCCATAAAAGGTAGGGAAACTGACAAAAGCGTAAAGATTCCTAACACCCTTGCAGGTCTTTTAGCTGGTATTCCTTCGGTTTACCATTCATCCTTTGTTCAACACAATATCGAGTTGATCTTGGTGTAGCGCTTCACATGGAGCTTGTTATGGCTCATACTAGATCATGTCTTGAATCTTTAATGTTATCTGTGCATACCAAACACTACCATAGTGGGTGTTGGAATATTCTTTTATAGTTAGGGTCGACATCAGGCCTAGATTATTTGCCTCATAGCTTGTTAAAGTGATCTAGGCATTGCTTCAATGAGTTGCTATAGCTGCTTTTTGAAAATTCGTATTGATGTCGTTGTTTGTGCATATTTGTTTTTGAACTCTTCTTGTCAGTATGGTATCCTTATAAGTGACTATTTTCTATAGTTGAGGGTTGTTAGTGACACATGTCGCTAATTTAGTGGCTGTAATGTTTCAATTCTGAACAACTGTCATTTGGATTGTGAAACGACATTGTCATCATTGCGTAGAATGATTCTGCGCCCTTTCACCCTTTATCCCTTGGCTATAAATAAGGGTGTCATTTTTGTAACATCCTGCTTTTAATAATAGCTCTATTTTGTAAATTATGAAGTATGGAAGGTCTGTAAGGGATAATCAATGAATTAAACATCCAATGGATGGCTTGTATTACTTCAAAAATTCCATTTTTGAGTAAGATTATGGAATTTATATAGATCCTTGTTGAAAATATCCATTTTTCCGAGTGAAGAATGAAAATTCCGAGTGACTAAGAGAAATTCCGAGTGGAAAATGGAAATACCGAGTGAAGGTTGTGTTTTCCGAGTGGAACATGGCCAAGAGAATTTATTCCAAGTGGAATCCTTGTCTCAGAGGCACTTCTGAGTGAAGTAGGACTGATAGAACCACTTCTGGGTGAAAGAATCCGAGTGACTCACCTTGGAGTGACTCACTGCTGAATCAAACATCTCAGAAAGACTCAATTCCGAGTCAAGTACTCCCAAAGACTCGTTTCCGAGTCAAATACTTCTGAATGACTCGTTTCTGAGTCAATCATAGTCAGACGTTGCAATTCTGAGTGAAAGCTCACTGAGTGTCTTCATTTTCGAGTGAAGTACAGAGGAAAATGTAATTCTGAATGTCAGAGTTCCGACTGAGTGAACTGGAATAACTTTGTGTGAATGAAGAAGAGAAGTTAGTCTTGGGGATGAGATGCCGAGTGGAAACTGGTCAGGTGATGTGTCAATCTAGAATAAGATTCTGAATGAGTGAACAATTGTGGGGGTAGAATCCGTTTCTAAAAAGTTTTATCGAGTGGAACCGTGTGTGTGGAGACTCAGATTTGGAATGAGGAACCGAGTGTTGAAGACTGAGTGAATAAGGGACTCGGTTTAGATTATTTTGCCGAGGGAAGAATGATTGAATGATGATCAATAAAGATTATTTTACTGAGTGACAAACTTGAGTGCATAGTCGGTTTCAGAAGAGTTCTACCGAGCAGAGACTTAAAGAGTTGGGTATTGGTTTTAATTGATTTACTGAGTGGACAGCCGAGTTGGGTATCGGCTTTGAGGGAATTCACCGAGTGAGAACTATTTAGGAATTAAGTCGGTGTTGTAAGGAATTTCCCAGTAAGAACCGATCGGGTATTGACTCGGATTTAAGATAAATAGCCGAGTGATGGATTAGGTGGGTATGAGTCGGCTCTGACGGACTTAATTGAATGAAAATGGATCGGTTTAAACTCTTATGCCAAGAGGGAAGCCGAGTGTGAGATGACTCGGACTTGAGTGATGATGCCAAGTAGACAGATTGAGAGTTGACTCGGTTTTGCTGAGTGAAAAACTGAGTGAAGAATGGCTCGTGCCGAGTGAAAACTGAGTGAGAAGGACTCAGATTTCCTTCTTTTCACGTTACTGACAATTTCCAGTCAGCATGGGTAGGATTCCAGTCGGCTTAGAGGCTAACCGAGTGGATTCCAGTCGGTATTCACTGTCAGAATAACATTTGACTCTAATTTTGGCTCCTTGTGCATTTTATAATATATTTTTCTTCAATTATTCACCCTAATGTGTAGAACAGCCAGTAGTGGACCATTAAGGAGCTCACTTTCTATCTAAACCACTATTATTTCCCACTAACAGCCACTAGAAACCCACTCATGAAAAGCTTGTCCCCCACTTGCCTTTACCTTATTAAACTAACACTAACCCTTGTAAAAGTTAGAAACTCTTAGAGTAAACAAGCTACCTCTCTCAACTTCTTCGAGCTGAAACTAGGACAGCAAGGGGACTTCTTTTCAGTCAGCCAAAGATCATCAATCCAAGTAAGCGGGGACAGGGTTGTGAATAACTATGAAATGGGTAGAATTGTATGCTGTTCTAGGATTCCAGTTTTAATTTCGTATTTTGTTGCTCAGCTTTGAGACTGAAAACGTGTGAATTTGATTCTGACTTCTTCTTGAAAGTTGTAGATCTTTTTGTTATTTGAATTTTGAGACCTGAATCAATTAATTTGAATATGTATAGAAAAAGTTATAGCCAAAATACTACAACATGTCCGAGTGGAATATTTGTTCTATGTTCTATGTATATATTGATATTCGGGGAATTTTACAAGCATAATCAGCCTTTGATGTCTTCATAAAAGTTGTAGATAATTGTGTTATGGATCTGCAGAAAGTGGTTTTAAGTCAAAATGATTTTTGTAGCTCGAGTTATGCCTAAAATACTGAAGTATGTTCAAGCTGTAAATCTATTAACTTGAGATACGTATTTATTTTTAAAACTGGGAATTTTGCGGTGAGAATTAGTGATCGGTATCTTCATAAAAGTTGTAGATCTTCTTAGTATGTGAATTTTGAGACCTGAACCAACTGAATTGGATATGTATAGCATGAGTTATGATCAAAATACTACAGCATGTCCGATTGAAATACTTATCTTGTGTTTTGTGTATATATGAATATTCTGGGAATTATACATACGTTTTTAGACTTTGATGTCTTCATGAAAGTTGTAGATATTTATGTTAGGGATCTATAGAAAGTGGTTTTGAGTTAAAGAGATGCTTGTAACTCTAGATATGCTCAAAATACAGAAGTGTGTTCATGATGAAAATCTGTTAACTATGAAATCCGAATCTTATTTTTAAAACTGGGAATTTTTTTGTGAGAATTAGTGGTTGGTTCCTTCATGAAAGTTGTAGATATTTTTGTTAATAATAATTTAGAACTCGTTTCATGCAAAAATTGTTTTTGTAGCTCCAGAAATGTAGAAAATACTAACCTGTGTACGTTTTAAAAATCCTCTTTGAGGCAGTTTTGTATTCTGTGAATAAGTGATGTTCCTGTTTAGAATTTGAATTTATGGTCTTTATGAAAGTTGTAGATATTTATGTTATTGAGCTATAGAAAGTGGAATCACATGAAAAGGATTTGATTTGCTCATGTTATGACTGTTTTACTAACGTATGTTGCTGTTGGAAATGCTGAAATTTGCTTATAATGGTTATTATGGATAAAAATGATATTTCCCCTATGGGTAACAATTTATTATTGAATTCTTGAGTGATTATGAAGTATTATGAATGTTGATGAGTGTCTAATGAGCATCATTCAGTTTGTGTATTTTGGTGGTAAATAATTATGAATGACTAAATTAATATATATATATATATATATACATGAATGTCTTGCGGTTATTGATATATGTGGTTGAAACAGTAAATCCATGATTCTGAAAATTATTATATGTGATGTGTCCTTTGAGGACTTGTGGTTTTCCAAGTGGTTTTGGAAATTGATATATCATGGTATGTTAAATGATAAAGAGAATTAAAGGCATTTATGCATCATAAGCATTTAGACGCACCATGGAATTTAGGGGTTCCATGATTGCCTACCCTGGTAGGGGGTTACTCTATGATGAGTTTAAGCCCTATTTTCACAAGAACCATGGAAGTGTAGGGATCCATGGTTGTGCAAATTCCTACTGGTATACTTATTTGTGCAGGAGCCATGAAAGTGTAGGGATTCATGGTTATGCTAATTCCTACTTGTGCACTCAATTTCGCAGGAGCCATGAAAGTGTAGGGATTCATGGTTATGCTAATTCCTACTGGAGTCTCTATGAGACTTTTTACTGCAGTATTCCCACCAAACCAAATGGATCCAGCATGACATCATTGACTAATTAAAGACTCATTAAATATAAATGAACTCGTCTGGCATATCCATCATATCATTATGATTTGTTGATTGTGTTTGTGCAATTTTATCTATTTTATACTTATTCTATATTCTGTCTCACTCTTACATCAATTTTTACAGTAAATGCCACGCAGAACGAAGAGTGATGCCATGATTGATGACTATATGATATATTGCTTGCACTTTGATTTTTACTTTAATTTAATGGGTTGTAATAAATATTACGTGCTATGTACTGTTACTTCTAAATTGTTTCCGCTACGCAAATATTTTCTTGAATTTTATTATACACGACTAGCATACATGATTAATATTCCACAAATATCAACTTATACGTGAAATCTGAATTTTAAATTACGAGTTTTCTAAATGATCTTTTAAAACGCGAAAAATTTATTCAGAAAATTACACGGGACGTTACAATTTTCATTGATTTCTCACTTTGCATTCTTACTGTTATTCTGCTTTAATATCAATCGACCAATGTCAAAAACTTTTTGTGCATTCCAAATCGTCTCCCAAATGTGTACCAAGTGAACCGTAAGGGTCATCTTTGAAAGTATCCTCCTACATCGTCCTTCTTTTTAAGATTCTTTAACACATCTCTCAAGACTCAATCATATGTCTTTTCCAAGTCGCTAAAAATCATATGTAAGTCTCTCTGTTTACTTTGATATATTTCCATCAACCACCTCAAAAGGTAAATAACTTCTACATTTGACCATCCTTACATGAATTTGAATTGGTTCTTTATGATAAATGTTTCTTTTCTTAACCTAAGTTCTATCACTTTTTCTTAAAGTTTCATAGTATGACTCATTAACTTAATCCTCCAGTAGTTTCCACAAATTTGGATAACCTCTTTATTCTTGTAAATAGGTACTAAAGTGTTTCTCTTGCATTCATCGATAATTTTCTTGAACATCAAATTTTCATTAAAGAGTTTTGTTAGCCAAATAATTCACTCTTCCCTTAGACACTTCCATACTTCAATAGGGATACCATTTGACCTAGTAGCTTTCCTAGTGTTTATTTTCTTAAGGGCTCCTTTTAATTCTCTATCTCCAATTATATGGTAAAGGGTTCAATTTTGTTCATCTAGACTAGTTACGTCTTGCAAAAACTACTTAACCCAATTTCATAGTTGAAGAACTTGTAGAAATAACTCCCCCATCTATTTTTAATATCAACGTCTGTAACCAAAAGCTTTTACTTATCATTCTTCACACATCTAACTTGATCCATATCTCTAGATTTCCTTTCTCTACTCTTGAAATTTTCACAAATCTTCCTTTCACCCTATTTTGTCTCCAACTCTTTATAAAACTCTTCAAAAGCCTTGAATTGTGTCTTAGTCACTGTCTTTTTTGTCTCCTTATTGGGCTTCCTATACTTAGCTCAATGTTCTACATTATCATTCAAATGTGTGTCTTTAGCATACCCTTTTATGTTTGATACTTTGTTAAACACCCTCGTTCAACTACCATGATTCATTATCCCTTATGGAATATGTTAACTTTGTTCATGTTGTATTCTTACTTTACATATTTGTCTACCATATCCAAGAAAGGACTTTTTTTTGGTAATTTTAAGAAATTACTTAAAAAGATAAAATAAATTATGGGATATGAGCATATTCTTTTAAATAATGTAGCTCTACATTGTAGAACAATTTTTTTAAATTTTAATTATATTTTTGTGGGAAAAAATTAACATATAAGCAGGTTATACTAGCAGCAAGGAGAAATAATGATATAATTAAGAGATTTTAGTTTCCAACATCAAATTGGTCTTCAATTATAATGAAATGTATAAAAACAGAAACAAAAAGTAGATAGGACAATTCAAGAAAATCCAGATAAGAAAACATCAACCATATTCTTTCAAATTCAATTCAAAGTGTTTGTTTAGTGGTTTGCAAAGTCTTTGACTTTGAAATCATCACAGGAGAGTGAATGAGGCAAAAGGGAAGAAGTGAATCCCAATCTATCATTTTCAAGATCGAATTGTAGAAGATTATCTTCTAGCTGCTTCCCTCCAATTACGATAGGTGTATTGTTATCCACGCCACCATCAAGAAAACCCAAGCACCACAAATTCACATTCTTCTCCTTATTAGTAACCCTTACCATGGAATTCGCTCCGGAGATTCTCCAAACCACATCCCGCGAATGCAGGACAAGATCAATGGCTGGCACTAAGGGACCCACACGCGTTACAGTGAGGTCTTGAGCAGGGTAACACACATTGAAATTTTTGACCGGGGTGGTTAATGGAGTGAGGTTGAAAGCAGGGGAAGCTGCTTCCTTGACGAATAACTCCGTAAAAGCTTTGTAAATGGAAGATTCTAAGAGAGTGAAGGGTGTAGCAGTGCTTAAACAGGTCCCACCATTACCGGTTTTCTTATCAATTGTCAAGAGAGTTTGGTCAACAGGAACAGGCTTGTTGTTGATTCTTATAGAAGTTAAACCAATGAAATAGCGAAAAGATGGGGGGAAGTCGTTGAATAGTACGTCAGTGTCACCGTTGCTTTTTGGGTTGATGACAAGGGGAGTGAAAACAAGTGATTTAGAAACATCAATTTTAGAAGAATTAGGAGGAAAAGCATGGTAGGGGCCAGTGGAGCCGAAGAAGGCAACCCCTGTAGCTTGAGAGGAGGTAGGGAAGCAAATGGCGGAACAATTAGGAGAGTTGAGAGCAGCGCTGATTTGGGATTGGAAAGAAAGCTTTGAACGGGCAACGGTGGCTAAACCGGTGGCCATTTTGGGGAGGCCTATATGGATATAGGGTTTGGAACAAGAGAAGGTGTAGTTGGGGATGAGAGCGAGTGAGCCCTCAGTTGTGGGCAAGGCCAGAGTGTCCACGAAGACATCGTTTAAACTGGTCTTTATGGTGACGGGGTTTTCGGGGAAGGCGCCGCAAACGCAAAATGGGTCTGATTGGTCGGGGAAATTGGCGGAACAGTTGTTGCATGTGAGTGATCCGACTCCAACGTTCCTACAGAAAGTGGGGTCGCAGGGAATGCGATGGGCAGAGGAAGCGTTGCTGTTGAAGTTATCAGCGTCGCAGAATGTCCATGGAAATCGGAAGCCGAGGTCGAGGTAGAGTTTCGTGGGGCGAAGGGTGGTTTCGAAAAAGACAGAGATGGTGAAGAGATTGGTGGCTTTGTCTTTGGAAACAGGTGCCACCAGAACTTTTGCCTGAACGCTCGCCGTCGGATACAGCACCAAAGTGCAGATTATCACATTCAACAACAAAACTGGAAACGACATTTCAACACTTGCAATTTGCAAGGAAATTGGGTGAGACTCAAGTTTTGTGCGTTCTCCTTATTATCGTTACAAATTTATAGAATCACTTTAAATGGTTAAGGCATGTTATAATTGTTATAATCATATTAGTATTCTTATAGATCCGCTGAATATTATTGACCACCCATATACTTCATTAATTAATTACTCAGATATGGTGCGCGTGAATGGCCACTGGGATCGGCAACTTTTGAAACTTAGAATATGATGCTTCACATATTGGGGGACTAATTAAGTATATTATTAGTTTGTGTTTGTGGAATGGGACTAATTAACTATATATAACCAAATGAGTTGCGCGTGTTCTATGTGAGATACTTCACAGTGGAAAAATTAATTTTAACACCGGTTGCAAGTGTGCATGAATTTAATTTGTTCACAAAAAACGCTCTCCATCACAAACAAAGGGCTTTTTGGCAAGAATGGTGTAGTTTGTGAAAATATTTTTAGGTAGAGGGTGGATGGGAAAAAACATTTTGGTTTGGGGTGTAAAACATCAAATCAAAATTTTAAAACCATACCCTTAATATATGATTTTTGCATACCATACATGGAGGAGACGAGTTTCTACGTGAGCGACACTGTAGCCATACATAAAAACTGTCTGATCAAGAGACATTTTTGTGTAGAAAATTGCACCCCAAAGATGTGGTTTTGGGGTCAAATCACTCTCGCAGACTGTGCCACTGAAAATCGCACCCCCAAGAGGCGGCATTGGGGTCAAATCTGATAGTAAGACAGACTGTCCCTTGGTACACTGAAATTAATTATGAAAGTATCTGTTTTTTAAGGGATTTAACTTTATTTTAAAGTATCTGTTTTTTTAAAATTTTAAGAAGGTATTAATTAAAGAATTAATATTAAGTATAAAATGGAAAAAGAGTATATTAAAAAATAGACAAATAAAAAGAAATTTTAATTATATTTTTTAAAGTGAGTGATAAAATAAAACGAAGAGAGTTTTATTGAGTATTCTGGTATCTTTAGGAAATCTAACATTTTTAATGGCAAATGAAGAACAAGTACCGTTGTAGCACTTTCATTTAAAAATAGAATAAAATAACTAATGTCGTGGCCGGTGATTTTGTCTCCAACCTTCGCGTGTTATTCAAAGTTTACCAAGGTAATAGTAGATTTGAGCAATTTTACTTGAAATCTTAATTATTAGTAACTCAATATATTAGAAAGCACTATACGATATGACGAGGGACAGTTGTTGAAAGTTTTTGAATAGTGTAAACTTTTCTGTGGTAAGCTCCACTGTCTAGTTGTAGTATATATAAAAACAGAGTATCGTTCCACTGGGGTACGGTATTTTAAATAATGTTTCAAGTTACTTCAGCAAGAAACAAGCATTAGTTGCATGATGTACTGAAAATAAGAATGGCAAAAAGCATAAATTAAACAAGCAGTGAAAGGAGTTTAACTATCAATTGATAAAGACTGGGACTGGATTTCATCGATCTCACCCTTCAATACGTTGCATACACTTATATAAACGGTTTTCGCAACATTGCTTTTTATGTCATAATCTTAAATCATTCGCATCGATTCCTCGACTACGAAATCCATAAGAATATTCTTAAATATGTTGATTCCTCAATCACATTAAGAATATTCCAGCATTAAAAGCGATTGTTTTGACGTTCGTTACGTTGACTATTATTCCTAATATCCTCCATAACGAGCATTCCATTAAGATCCATTTTTGCAAGCTATTTTCCAATAATCAAATGGAAATTATGATCAAGAAACTGTTTCCTAATAATCAAGCATTAAGCGTAAAATGGAAAACCAAAAGTGATAGAACAAAAATACCGAATATATAAATATAAAACAAGCGTACGTCGGGGTTTGATTCGATTACATCCAATCCCAATGAAAAGTTTAGCTGCACATGGTAGCTATTACACTTAAGAATCAAAAGAGACAAAAATGAAGGAGAGGAAAAAGATGGTCTTCAATGAAAGTTCCACGTCCACAAGATATAATCTTCGAAGCCGCCTTTAATTTCTTAGAGTTTTCCTTTTATATTAAGTATCTCGCTTAAGCTAGAGTTAGCTCGCTTAAGCAAGATAGGTTTCTTCACCATGAAGGAGCCTTTTTCACTACAAAAAAAACCTGTTAGCGACGGATAAAACTGGTCGCTATTTTATGACATTGCCATCGCTAAAACTGTTAGCGACGACATTTAAGACGGTAACGCGACGGTCGCTAAAACCTTGGTCGTAGACAGAACAACGACAACGAATACTTCCATCGCTACATTTTCGACGCCATATTATCGTCGCTAAGATGGTCCTTGCATTGGTAACGACCGCCGTCGCTAATGATTACTTATAGCGACCACATAACGTTGTCGCTATGGGTAACCATACAGCGACCACGTAGGCCGTCGCTATGGTTACCTATAGCGACCACGTGACCCCGTCGCTACGTTGTAACCAGAAAGCGACGCCATCCCTCCGTCGTTCATTTGTAACCACATAGCGACCACCTAGTGGCCGTCGCTCATTTGTAACCGTTAGCGACGCCTGGGCTCCGTCGCTCCACTATAACCAGATACCGACCACCTAAACAGTGATGCCCATTGGCCGTCGCTATGTTAACAATACAGTGACCACCATCTATCCGTCGCTGTTAGTAACCATACAGCGACGCCCCCTAGCCGTCGCTAATATTATTTTTATTTTTAAAATAGTTTTTTAACCTCTTCAATATTTATAGGTTTTGTTAATTTAATTTTAAACTAGAAATTTTGAATAATATTTTCTATTCGCTGAATGCTTGCTTTTTAAACTAGAAATTTTGATAATTAAATTTTGAATATTTTTTGTTTTAATATTAAATTGTTATTAAAACACAATGATGGATTAAATTTAATTATCAAATAGATTGAATTAATAATCACAATAAGGCGTTTTTCTTTGAATTTAATTAGAAATATCTAATAGTGACATAATAAAATAATAAATGAAGAATGACATAAAATAAATACTGAATAGAATATAATATAAAAAATATAAATCAAATATACAATGTCTATAATAATAAAAAAGTATAAAAAAGTAATCATGGTGGTGGGGGATCCTGTGGTGGTGGTGGTGGTGGTGGTGGTGACTGGGAAGTGAGAGGAGGAAGCCTCGCCATCAACTGCATCAGTAGCTCCTGCTGCTGAGCAAGTTATCGATGAGTCTCGGCGTGCTGCTCCTCGGCCCGCCGTCAATCATCCTCGGCCCGCTGCCGGTCCGCCTCGGCCCGCTCCTCCAAAAGCTGCCTCTGATGTCGCTCCTCCTGTAGCTCGTTCAGGTTTTGAATTACCTGAACAACTTCAGTCAGAAGGCCAGACGAAGAGGAAGAGGTCTTCCCCTTTTTCACCAATTGCATGCCGACGCCGCCCAATCCAAAGATCCTTCCTTTCTTGTTCATGCCGCCAACAACCTCCATATAGATGGCGTTGTCGTCGGAACAAGACAGGGTGGGAGGAACCTCCCTCTCAGGAGTCGAAGCCACCAAGTCCGCCTCCTTCTCGGCCTTCTGGCCTGATACGCTTCCTGTAAATTCAAAAACACTGATAGGATTAGTAATCTGATTTGTAAATTATAAGCAAGTGTAAGTTAAAAGTAAATACTGCTAGATCTGTAGTCTTCTGGTTTACCCATGCACTAGCTTTGTTCTTCTTGGTCATTTGCACGACCTCAAACAAAGAAGGCTCGTGATGCTCCCTCAGCTCCTGTAGTGGACAACAAGCACTGGAGTTATTATTCCTAAACATGTCAGACTAATCATAATAAAGATGTTTAACATAATAGACTTACAAATCGTTTCTTATGCTCGAGGGTTGAAATGCTACCCCCAGTGTAAATTGACACTGCAGCATCGGCGGCTCTGTTTGCCTTGTTCCGAGCACTCGCCTGCTGGAACAAGACACCGCCCCACTTCTAGACCATCCCGTCCCAATGGTCCTTGGGGATCCAACGAGGGCGCTCGCCCTTGTCCCTCACCTTCTAAAGGGTACTCTTGATGATTTTGGAGGTCTTTATGGCAAAGACCTTCCTATTCTCATCAATCATACCCTCTGCCCACTGATAATCATGCTGTAATAATGAAATCCTATTTTAAAATTAATAACAGGCATATTTTAGCCATAATTTCACAACAAAAAAAGTGTTAACTTACCGAAAAGGTGTCAAACCACCTATCCTGGACAACCTTCCCAGCATCTATCCATGAGATGTATGGACCATCCCACTAGGCCTTCAACACCTTAGTAATCACTTTGGTAGTGTGACTACTATCAACAAAACTAAAATTTTGAAGCTAATAATTATAAATAAGTAGTATTATAGGAAACACACGGGGAAGCTACCAAAATTTTAGCAGAGTCTCCCCTGTAATTATAACATTTCCAAGTTTGAACAATTGCCCTGTTACAAATAGAAGATTTCCCATTACAATTCAATGTATACAAGTACTATTCTGTCCTGAACTGGGGTCTAGGAGATCTGGTGTCGGGCCAGTCACAAGAGTAAGGATTGAATAAGGTTGAAGATAGGTTCTGTATGTATCCGATCTCTGCAATCCGATCTCTCGGTAAGAGAAACCGGTCTCGTTGTCCTGGAGATCCTTCACACCGACCTCACGCGTTGGTGTGGGTGACAGGTGGTGTCACCTACGAAGATTCTCCGATGCTCAAGTTAGAAAAGTGTATAAACTCAGTTAATACTCAAGCAGTATAATAGAGAGTTTGAGAGCAAGAACAACGTAACCTCTTTGTGTATTGAAATATGGTATTTATAGTTGAGCAAGGAAGATGAATCGTTGGGTGTTAGTGGGCCCACTAGTTCTGATAACGTGTATAAAGAGACACTTCGAGTGGCCCAGTATTCAGAGTGTGTCAGGAGGGTAGGTGAATTATCAGTGTATGATCCTAATCACCTTTTCTGTAAATTCCGTTGAAGATGGTACCCACTCCTGTCGGTGAATGAAAGGGACATATTCTGCTGTACAGAATACCTTCCTCATTATGATACTGAAGTAGTCGGTTAGAGAACGGATCAGCCACCCGGTGTAGGAGAGCGGATAAGCCAATCGGTGTCTCGGATGTCACCTCAGACCACTTGCCTTATCTAGTTGGAGACCAGACCATTACTTTGTGAGATCGGTTGTCCTCTTGGACAGTTAGATGACTTTTTTACTTTGGAGCCAGTGTTCAGTCTGGATTAATATATATACCGACTAGGTCATTGTCCTGGAATACCGGTTGACCTTTAAGACGGCTAAGATAGCTTCTTGTCCTAAAGACCAGTATCTAGACCGGATAACCTTGGGGCCGGTATATAGACCGGATCATTTGTCCCCTAGCTTGTGTGAGGGACTGTAAGTTGCTCATATAAGCTATGTAGTTCACGAGAGGTCTGTATGCCGGCGTGCCCTACAAGAATACATGTTATGTTTTTACCTTAGTAATACTCGTTAATCGTCAAATATTGTCCCCAAGTGTTATGGATTAAACGGCTCTGAGTGAGTGATTCTGAGTGGAGATTTGACTTTGAGTGAACAACTCCGAGTGAACATTTGACTCTGAGTGACCGATTCAGAGTGAACATTTGACTCTGAGTGATCGACTCTGAGTGAAGTTGGTTCTGGCTGTGCCACCTGGGAAATTCCATTACCCGGGGCCTCCTCGTGCTTTTTGATAAAAACGTGTGCATGTTATCCGAGTCTTTTATTTTTCAAACCGAGGACTCGTGCTTTATCCTAAAAAATCCTGAGTGATACTTTCGAGTGGAAGACTTCCGAATGACTCTTCCTGATGAAAGATTTCCGAGCAATCCTTCCCGGGTGAGGGTCTCCGAGTGATTCTTCGATGGCGTTCGGTTTAATCCTACTAACCATATTTGGAGCTCAGTTTAGTCTTATAATCCGAGTATTCATTCGGGTCGGGAGTTTCTGAGTGCAACTTTTCGAGTGGGGTATCTCTAAATATGACACCTCCGAGTGGGATGGCGTCGAGTGAGATATGTACAAATCGGATAGTACCGAGTGAAGCATTTCTGAACGGGATAATACCGAGTGAGACATCTCTGACTCCCACATGGTATGGCACCAAGTGAAGCATTTTCTGAGTGAAACACTTCTGGGTAGAGAAAGGCTTTGACTTCGGATGAGTGTGTTTCGGGTAGAGACATTCCCGAGTAAACAATTCCTGATTGAAACTTCAAAGTGAGATCTTCTCAACTTACTGAATTCACGAGTTGGACTTCAGTGAGATATTGCCGACTAAAGAATTCGCGAGCCTGACTTTGAAGTTGAAGTGTTTCCGAGTAAGGAATTCCAAGGGAAGTATTTCCGAGCGAAATCAATAATGAGGATGCCGATTGATTCTTCACGAGTCAGACTTCAGTGAAATATTGCCGACTAAAGAATTTAAGAGTCTAGCATCGAATTTGAAGTGTTTCCGAGTAAGGAATTCCAAGGGAAAGTATTTCTAAGTGAGGAATACCCAGGGGAAGTACTTCCGGGCGAATTCAATAACGAGTATGATGATTGATTCTTCTACAACATTCGGCCAAGCCTACAGGTCATACTCGGAGTTTGGTTTAATCCTACAATCCAAGCCTTCAATCGGTGTTGGATTTTACCCATTCACTATCTCTCTTCAGTCGGTGTTGGATTTTACCCATTCACCATCTCTCTTCAGTCGGTGTTGGATTTTACCCATTCACCGGCCTTCACAATCGGCGTTGGATTTTACCCATTCACCGTTCTTCATACTCGGTGTTGGATTTTACCCATTCACCGGTCTTCGAATGGGGTTCGGTGCAATCCTACAACCCATTTCTTGAGGTTCGGTTTAATCCTACAACTCAGATCTTAAATGGCGTTCGGTTGGATCCTACTAGCCGTATCTTCAATCGGTGTTGGATTTTACCCATTCACCGGTCTTCCTACTCGGTGTTGGATTTTACCCATTCACCGGCCTTCTTAATCGGTGTTGGATTTTACCCATTCACCGTTCTTCACCGACGTTCGGCCAAACCTACTAGTCGTACTCGGAGTTCAGTTTAATCCTACAATCCGAGCCTTCTCTGGTGTTCAGCTAAACTTACTAACCGTACCCAAAGTTTGGTTTAATCCTACAATCTGGGCCTTCAATCGGTGTTGGATTTTACCCATTCATTGTTCTTCACCGACGTTCGGCCAAACCTACTAGTGTACTCGGAGTTCGGTTTAATCCTACAATCCGAGCCTTCTCTGGTGTTCAGCCAAACTTACTAACCGTACCCAAAGTTCGGTTTAATCCTATAATCTGGGCCTTCAATCGGTGTTGGATTTTACCCATTCACCGTTCTTCACCGACGTTCGGCCAAACCTACTAGTCGTACTCGGAGTTCGGTTTAATCCTACAATCCGAGCCTTCGAAATATGGTTCACCCAGTTGTACCTTCGAAGAGGTTCATCACTAACGACGTTGTTAGGATTATCTGTCCTGAAAGTATCTTGTCACAACGCAGTTGTGCATCGAATAAAATCATAAAGGCAATAGGTGAACAGAGAGAATATTTTATTAATTATGAATTACAATACAAAAGAGAGAAAAAGAGAGCCGAGTCGGGGTTATGCCTCGTTAAACCTTTTTTGGTAAAACCCGATCGGAAAAACCCAAGTAACGAAAGAATGCACACCATTTTACCGACTAGCTATAGCAGCAGAGGGTGTTCTTAGCTTTGATGGTCTGATCCCTAATCAATGACCTCTCGACAGCCCTGATGTTGTTGTTGGGACATAACATTTTGCTTTGCAGGTTCACCAACCAGAACTCCCTTTTGCTTTTCATAAGCAGTAAACCCTCTGATTGGAGTGGAACTATCTGTTGGTGTATGCACTATGAGCTTTTATGCTTCTTCATTTGTATCATTTTTCTACTTATCAATAGAATAAATATTTCAGTTTAAAATTGTTTTAAAACATATTTATCCTTGGAGTAATAGGTCATATAAAAATTATTCCTAAAATGTCCCTAGCCAAGTATTTACATGGGGACATGTAAATACACTGAGACTAGTGTGTGAGTGTACTGATGACCTGATCTCATAGATCATAGATATAGATGATATCGAGTCTTCACACAGGTACACATTAAGAGTAATAATGTACTGGACAGACCCACCATGAGAACGTTGCATGGATCGTTACATGATTGTCATAAACGATTCTCAATGTGATAATGGTATATGTAGTCCTTCGACCTAAAGTCACTACGATTCCTACATGAGGAGTTTATTGTTTTAATACAATTAAACGTCTTCTGTAACAAGAGGACTATAAAGGTTGTGATTAGGCAATGAACAAATTATGCAGAAGGATGTGAGTGATGTAGATGGGATTTGTCTCTCCTATGTGACAGGAGTGATATCCATAGGCCACTTGATGGAGTAAGACTAAGAAAACGCATGGCCATGCTAGAAAGAATAAATATTAGATATTTATTCGGATCCAGTCTACTCCGGTATCAAGTAAAATAAATTGGGCCGTACAAGGATGACGCGACCATGCCTTGGGCCCAATTAGGATATTGTGACAAAAGGAATAAACATATTAAAAAAAATTATTATCACTTATAGGTTATGTTGATAATATTCGGACATAATGATGCATTGCTAGATGCCGCTCTTATTTTATATTAATAATAAAATAGTTTATTATTAATATGACTGGGTATTTTACCTATAGGGTCACACACATAGAGTAAGCCCATCAGAAAATGTTGTCTTATTTTAGTTGGACTAAAATAAAGCTATTGGGCCTAACTCATTTGGAATGAGTAAGGAGCCCACTTTTAGAGAGAACAAATTAGGTCAAACCTAAGCCTATAAATAGAGCATAAGATGCTCGTAGGCCGTTCACTCAAGTGAGACACAAATTCGCAAAAGTTGCAAGAGCTACACGCCGTCAAACTAGCAGTTGGCAAGTGTTGCGATTCTGGTGGGAGTGCTCGTGTGGACTCCTAAAGGACGAGGCTACGACTGCTTCGAAGTTCTTCAAGAGGTAATCCAAAATGAATTTTGAAATTGTTTTTGTGCTTTGAAACACGGAACCTTGCAAATCCTATGGAATCCCTTTTTTTTTCCGCTGCTCATGCTTAGGGATTTCCTAACAGTGGTATCAGAGCCTAGGTTGCAAAACCGTGTTTTGGGCATTTGTTTATATTTTATGATGATATGTTTTCGTTTGCAAGAGCTTTTGGAAAATATGATTTGCGAAATCGTTTCGTTGTTTAAAGCTTTGCAATTTTGTTTTGTGAAAATGTTTTGTGAAACTAGGATTCGAAAATGAACATGCATGATTATGTTGCTATTTTGAGTTATCGCATATGATGCATATTATTACAATGATTAATCATGTATATGGTATGACCTCTATTTTGGCATGATACATATAATTTTGAGTTATTCTTTATAAATTGTATATGATGCATGTTATAGAGTTTCTCAATTTTAGTATGTATGTTGTTGCCGTTTAAATTTGTATGATGTATGAGTTTATGTAAATTTTATATTTGATATGTGTTTTACTCATATGATAGTCATCGTACAAACTTTGAATCAATTGAGTGGATCTTCGAACATGAATGGTTCATGTTATGGGGCGTTAAGTGATAAGGTTTAAGTGTTAAACCATGGCCGTTCCTTAATCTAGGGTTCAAGAGTTGAAACCTAGACGGCCGTCATGGAAAGGCATTGCATGTTGGCATTAGCGCAAATTGAATTCTAGGTTTTGAAACCCTAGACGGTGCTGCCTCCATGTGCCTTGACGGCTGTGTTGTGAAGTGCTCGCAATAAGGAATTAGGGTTTCAAAATGGTTGAAACCCTAGCCGAAATTTTAGAGCTGTTAATGGTCAAGGGACGTTCTGGCTAGGAAAGACTTGGTACTTAAGCGGTCACACCGGACCCACCTCTCTTTCCCGTACATTCTCTGCGTAGTGCCTTATTGCCGACCCCACGTGTTTAATTGCCCGTTTTAAAATTAATTACTCTTTTAATGCTTTTAAATGGGTTATAATCAATTAATTAACACGTTGCGTGGTGAATGGTTATGGTCTTAGTTATTTTATTTAAATACAACCTACGTGTTGTGCCTCTCTCTATTCTGTTGTATTTCTCTTCTCAACCCTTCACTCGTATATAAAGCGAGTTTCTATTTAATCATGTAATCTTGATCGGGCCAACAAAGTAGAGACTTAGAAGAAAACCAAGGAGTGGTGACTCTAAGAGGATGATGGATTCAAGAAGTAGGACTTCATGAAGCCATGGCAATATAGTTCCTCTAGGTTTATTTATTTATTTATTTTTCTTCTAGGAAGACCATAACCATCTCACAATTTCGTTTGCATGCTTTGGGGATAATTTTATTACGTTAAAGCGTTTAACAAAGACGGTAATTTTAAAATAAATTAAAATCTCTCAAAATAATATTAAGTTATAAACGCCTTCCAATAAGTACACTCGTCAACACTAATGTCAATAAATAGTGGGTCTGCCAAAGCAGGGCACTATTATTTATATTAGTAAGACGCGATGGGATAATGGTAATATCCAAACTGTTTTATTGGGCTTTAACTTAACTAAGTTTTCAATTGGATTGAATATAACTTAGAGGCGTAAACATTGGGCTAAATATTCATAAGATGAATAATTAGTAATGGTTACTTAACCCAATGACTAAGAGTTGTATAAAGATACAATTGGAAAAAGTTTCCTACCTAAATAACCAAGTATTAGGTGATCAGCCAAAGCTGACTTAACGCTTGGCAAAATATGGATCTTAGCCCACTAGAAAATCTTCCAACGGGATTTTCTGATTCGTGGAGGGTATTTTGTTTTGAATCGAAATAGTGGGAGACATATTTAATTTAAATGACCATAATTTAAATATGTTTTGAAAATGATACTTACTACATATTTTCTGTTTTAGATAACCATGACGTCAAACACACCTTCAAACCTTTCGTTGCGATCAATCCTAGACAAAGAAAAATTGTCTGGTTCTAACTTCCTTGACTGGTATAGAAATTTAAGGATTGTCCTCAAACAAGAGAAAAAGCAGTATGTCCTGGAAGGTCTGATTCCGGAACCACCCGCGAACAATGCCTCTAAAGCTGACAAGGATGCTTACAAGAAGCATCAGGATGACGCTTTAGATGTCCAATGCCTTATGCTGGCAACCATGGCTCCTGAGCTTCAGAAGCAACATGAGCATATGGAGGCTTTCGATATGATCGAAAACCTAAGGAAACTATATCAAGGTCAAGCTGACCAAGAAAGATATGAAGTTTCTTCAGCCCTATTTAGCTGCAGACTTGAAGAGGGAGGTTCTGTAGGACCTCATGTGCTCAAAATGATTGGGTACTTGGAGAATCTAGCTAGGCTAGGATTCCCCTTCCCTCAGAAGTTGGCTACCGATCTCATTTTGAAATCATTACCTGACAGTTTTAAGCCAGTCATCATGAATTACAACATGAATGCATTGGACAAAACATTGCCAGAGCTACTCAATATGTTGAGGACTGCTGAGCCCAATATTTCTAAAGGAAAGGGAAAGGCCATAATGATGGTCAATTCTGGCAAAGGTAAAGGAAAGGGCATGTATAAAGGCAAAGGAAAGGCTATTGTAGGAAATGGCAAGAAGATTTGGAAAGGCAAGGATAAGCCAAGTACATCAGCCTTAAAACCTGTGGGCGGGGTGGCTAAGGAAGGTAAATGTCACCATTGTGGACAAAAGGGACACTCGAAGAGAAACTATCTAAAGTACCTAGAAGAGCTTAAGAAGAAGGGAAGTGAGACTTCCACTTCAGGTATTTTTGTTATAGAAATTAACATGTCAACTTCAACATCATGGGTATTAGATACTGGATGTGGATCTCACATTTGTCTTAATGTGCAGGATCTAAGAAGGAGTAGGCAGTTGATGAAGGGCGAGGTAGACCTACGCGTTGGAAATGGAGCAAGAGTTGCTGTATTAGCTGTAGGGACTTATTTTTTATCCTTGCCCTCAGGGTTAGTCCTTGAATTGGACAATTGTTATTTTGTTCCGGCAATAAGGAGAAACATTATTTCTGTTTCTTGTCTTGATAAGAAAGGGTTTTCCTTTACAATAAAGAACAATAGTTGTTCTGTTTATTTAAAAGACATGTTTTATTGTTGTGCAAATTTGAGTAATGGACTTTATGTTCTAGATCTCGAAACCCCTATCTATAACATTAATACTAAAAGGGTTAAAACAAATGATTTAAACCCAACTTATCTTTGGCATTGTCGCCTAGGACATATAAATGAGAAACGCATTTCTAAACTCCATCAAGATGGATATTTAGAATCTTTTGATTTTGAATCAATAGATACATGTGAATCTTGTTTATTAGGGAAGATGACTAAGACCCCTTTTACCGGAAAAGGTGAAAGGGCGAGTGATCTTCTTGGCTTGATACATAGTGATGTATATGGGCCCATAGGGACAATGGCTAGGGGAGGTTTTAGTTACTTCATCACTTTTACTGATGATTTCAGTAGATATGGATTTGTGTTTCTCATGAAACATAAATCAGAATCCTTTGAAAAGTTCAAGGAGTTTAAACATGAAGTAGAGAACCAACTTGGCAAGACAATTAAAGCACTTCAATCCGATCGAGGTGGTGAATATTTGAGCCTAGAGTTTGATGAATATCTTAAAGAGTGTGGGATTATATCTCAACTTACTCCCCCTGGAACACCAGAATGGAATGGGGCTTCTGAGCGGAGAAATAGAACCTTGTTGGACATGGTTCGATCAATGATGAGTCAAACTGACCTCCCTAACTCATTCTGGGGACATGCTTTGTTGACAGCAACTTTCACACTTAACCGTGTTCCATCAAAGGCTGTCATAAAGACACCATATGAGATATGGACTGGGAAACGACCTAGTATGTCTTTTCTTAAGATTTGGGGCTGTGAAGCTTATGTTAAACGCCAAAGTTCTGATAAACTTGGGCCCAAGTCAGATAAATGTCTTTTTGTGGGATACCCAAAAGAAACTAAGGGTTATTATTTTTACAATCCTACTGAGGGCAAAGTGTTTGTTGCTCAGAATGCTGTATTCTTAGAAAGGGAATTCATCTCTACAAGAATCAGTGGGAGGAAAGTAGAACTTGAAGAAATTCAAGACTCATAAGGCATTGAAGAGCCAATGGTGGAAGTAGAGCAGGACCCACAAAATGTTGTGATAACACCAGCTCCAGTAGCACAAGACTTGCGTAGATCAGGTAGAATACGTCAACAACCTGAAAGATATGGATTTCTTGTAACTCAGGAAGGAGATGTATTCCTAATGGATCAAAATGAGCCAACATCTTATGAAGAGGCCATTGCAAGTTCAGAATCTGAGAAATGGCTAGAAGCCATGGAATCTGAAATGGACTCCATGTACACTAATCAAGTTTGGAACTTGGTTGATGCACCTGAAGGGGTAAAACCTATAGGATGCAAGTGGGTTTTCAAAAGGAAAACTGACATGGATGGTAATATAAGTACCTTTAAAGCAAGGTTGGTGGCTAAAGGTTTTAAGCAAATACATGGTATAGACTATGATGAAACTTTTTCCCCAGTTGCTATGCTAAAGTCTGTTCGGATTCTGCTTGCTATTGCTGCATACCATGATTATGAGATATGGCAAATGGATGTCAAGACTGCTTTCCTTAATGGAACTCTTCTTGAGGAAGTGTACATGACACAACCTGAAGGCTTTGTTAAGCCTGAAGCATCTAGGAAGGTGTGCAAGCTACAACGTTCTATATATGGACTTAAGCAAGCTTCCAGAAGCTGGAATCTTCATTTTGATGAAGCTGTTAAACAATTTGGCTTTACTAAAAATGAGGATGAACCTTATGTCTACAAGAAGGTTAGTGACTGCACAATTGTTTTTCTGGTCCTGTATGTTGATGACATACTACTTATTGGAAATGACGTTCCTACTCTTCAGTCTGTGAAGAGTTGGTTGGGAAGCTGTTTTTCTATGAAAGACTTAGGTGAAGCAACCTACGTGTTGGGAATTAAGATCTATAGAGATAGATCAAGAAAACTTCTTGGCCTAAGTCAGAATACATACATAGACAAAGTGTTAAAAAGGTTTAACATGCAAGATTCCAAGAAAGGAACTTTGCCTATGGCTCATGGCATAAGCTTATCAAAAGCTCAATCTCCTTCCTCTAAAGAAGAAAGAGAACGGATGAATAAGATTCCATATGCATCTGCTATTGGATCAATCATGTATGCCATGATATGTACCCGACCAAATGTCTCATACGCTTTAAGCATGACGAGCAGATACCAGTCTGATCCCGGTGAAAGTCACTGGACTGCTGTCAAGAATATCCTGAAGTACTTAAGAAAAACTAAGGATTCATTCTTGATATATGGAGGGGAAGAAGAGCTCATTGTAAAAGGTTACACTGATGCTAGCTTCCAAACTGATAAGGATGACTCAAGATCGCAATCTGGGTACGTGTTTTGTCTAAATGGTGGCGCTGTAAGCTGGAAGAGTTCAAAGCAAGAGACAGTTGCTGATTCTACTACAGAGTCTGAGTATATTGCTGCCTCAAATGCTACAAAAGAGGAAGTATGGATCAAGAAGTTCATAACAGAACTTGGGATTGTTCCTAGCATTGTGGACCCTATAAGTCTCTACTGTGACAATAGTGGAGCAATCGCACAAGCTAAGGAACCTAGATCACATCAACGATCCAAGCATATACTTAGGCGATTTCATCTCATTCGAGAGATCCTTGACCGAGGAGATGTAAAGATATGTAAGGTGCATACTGATGAGAATATTGCTTACCCACTCACAAAACCTCTTACACAACAAAAACATGGGGGGCACACTAGATCATTAGGCATTAGGCAAATGTCTGATTGGCTCTAGTGCAAGTGGGAGATTGTTGGTGTATGCACTATGAGCTTTTATGCTTCTTCATTTGTATCATTTTTCTACTTATCAATAGAATAAATATTTCAATTTAAAATTGTTTTAAAACATATTTATCCTTGGAGTAATAGGTCATATAAAAATTATTCCTAAAATGTCCCTAGTCAAGTATTTACATGGGGACATGTAAATACACTGAGACTAGTGTGTGAGTGTACTGATGACCTGATCTCACAGATCATAGATATAGATGATATCGAGTCTTCACACAGGTACACATTAAGAGTAATGATGTACTGGACAGACCCACCATGAGAACGTTGCATGGATCGTTACATGATTGTCATAAACGATTCTCAATGTGATAATGGTATATGTAGTCCTTCGACCTGAAGTCACTACGATTCCTACATGAGGAGTTTATTGTTTTAATACAATTAAACGTCTTCTGTAACAAGAGGACTATAAAGGTTGTGATTAGGCAATGAACAATTTATGCAGAAGGATGTGAGTGATGTAGATGGGATTTGTCTCTCCTATGTGACAGGAGTGATATCCATAGGCCACTTGATGGAGTAAGACTAAGAAAACGCATGGCCATGCTAGAAAGAATAAATATTAGATATTTATTCAGATCCAGTCTACTCCGGTATCAAGTAAAATAAGTTAGGCCATACAAGGATGACGCGACCATGCCTTGGGCCCAATTAGGATATCGTGACAAAAGGAATAAACATATTAAAAAAAATTATTATCACTTATAGGTTATGTTGATAATATTCGGACATAATGATGCATTGCTAGATGCCGCTCTTATTTTATATTAATAATAAAATAGTTTATTATTAATATGACCGGGTATTTTACCTATAGGGTCACACACATAGAGTAAGCCCATCAGAAAATATTGTCTTATTTTAGTTGGACTAAAATAAAGCTATTGGGCCTAACTCATTTGGAATGAGTAAGGAGCCCACTTTTAGAGAGAACAAATTAGGTCAAACCTAAGCCTATAAATAGAGCATAAGATGCTCATAGGCCGTTCACTCAAGTGAGACACAAATTCACAAAAGTTGCAAGAGCTACACGCCGTCAAACTAGCAGTTGGCAAGTGTTGCGATTCTGGTGGGAGTGCTCGTGTGGACTCCTAAAGGACGAGGCTACGACTGCTTCGGAGTTCTTCAAGAGGTAATCCAAAATGAATTTTGAAATTGTTTTTGTGCTTTGAAACACGGAACCTTGCAAATCCTATGGAATCCCTTTTTTTTTTCCGCTGCTCATGCTTAGGGATTTCCTAACACTATCGTCATCACCGTACTCATGATACTTTCCCCTTTCTTAATCCGGTTTGGTTCATCAAAAGTCCCTTCTTTGAAAAGGTACTGTTTGAGTTTACCCTCTCGGATCAGGGTCTCAATAGTATTTTTAAAGGCTTGACATTCGTTTGCTGAGTGGCCCCTTTGCTCATTGAATTCGCAGTATTTCCGAGGGTCACAATGTTTGCGAAGCTGGGGCGGTTTTCTGACCCCGTATGTACTAAGTGTTGGCCATCCAATCTCCCTCAGAATTTGTGAATACTTAGAATTTAGCGGAGTATAACTGATAAACGCACTTACTCAGTTTTCCTGGTACTGCTAAGCAGGGCTATCGAAAGTGTTACCACCGAACGGCCTCTCCATGTGTTCCGATCGGGGTCTATCCTTATCTCTCCATTGTGGTTGATGTGGCGTTGGGAATTTCCCTCTCACCGCTGTTGCTTCCAAGTGCATTTCAATACCTACGTACTTCGAAGCTTTTCTTCGAAACTCCTCCAACGTCGTCGGAGGACTCTTTGCCAAGGACAAAGCAAAGGCGGATCCAGGTTGTAGGCCTTCAACAATGATGTGAAGCTGAATAGCCTCCGTGAGGTTAGGCACCAAAGCAGCCTCTTTGTAAAATCTCTTCAAAAAATCCTTGAGAGTTTCACTTTCTCCCTGCCTTATCTGAGCCAATGTATGGGAAGTCCTTGGAACGTCTCTAGAGATAATGAAATGGCTCTCAAATAAAGTCGCCATTTCTTCCTAAGAGTCTATTGACCCCGAGGGTAAACTTTTGAACCAGCTAAGAGCCTCCTCCGTCAGGGTTCATGGAAACATCTTGCACATCACATCTTCATCAGCTCCCAGGTACATGGCCTCATACACATAAGCATCGAGGTGCTTAGTGGGATCAGTTTCTCCATTATACTTTCCGATTGACAGTGGTTGAGTTGTTTGCAGGTGTTTGGGGATGAGTATACTCATGAGCCTCCTTGAGAAAGGGACATTGAGTCGGTATGCCCCAGAAGTCATCACTACCTGCTCCTTCCTCCTTGCACTGATTCTGTCCCCAGAATCTAGAGTTTGTCCCCTCTCCTTGTAAGTAGGGACCTTAGAGTAGTGGAGAGTGGTTGATTTCTCTCTCGTAGATGCATGGCGAGTATCCTCCGCCTAAGACATCATTCTATCCCCAGTTCCTCCTTTCTCCCTTCGTAACTCCATCAACTCTTCCCTGAGCTGCCTTATAACTTCATCTCGAGGGTCAGGGGTGGCCACTGGTATCATTCTCCTTGAGTGGGTTGCTCGTGATTCGAAAACGAATCTCCTATCAGCTTGTTGATGGGTCACGTCTTCCACACGACCATCCACACAATCGCGTCCATCACCTTCCATGGTTGACTACTAACTTCTACAGAAAGTGGGAATAACTCTACCGAGTCCCACTGGGTGTGCCAATGTTCTGTCCTAAACTGGGGTCTAGGAGATTCAGTGTCGGGCCAATCACAAGAGTAACGATTGAATAAGGTTGAAGACCGGTTCTGTGTGTATCCGATCTCTGCAATCCGATCTCTCGGTAAGAGAAACCGGTCTCGTTGTCCTGGAGATCCTTCACACCGACCGTTGGTGTGGGCGACAGGTGGTGTCACCTGTGAAGATTCTCCGACGCTCAAGTTAGAAAAGTGTATAAACTCAGTTAATACTCAAGCAATATAATAGAGAGTTTGAGAGCAAGAACAACGTAACCTCTTTGTGTATTGAAATATGGTATTTATAGTTGAGCGTGAAAGATGAATCGTTGGGTGTTAGTGGGCCCACCGGTTCTGATAACGTGTATAAAGAGACACTCCGAGTGGCCCAGTATTCAGAGTGTGTCAGGAGGGTAGGTGAATTATCAGTGTATGATCCTAATCACCTTTTCCGTAAATTCCGCTGGTGATGGTTGTGACATCCCAAAAATAGAGGTAAATTTTTCACGATTTTATTATTATTAATCTATGAAACATGTGAGTGGTGAAGCCATTTATCAATTACCCTGGATCTATCAGAGACCTATCTCATATATGAAGATATGAGAAGGTAAGTTAAAGAAATTAACTCTTAAGAAACCCACAATTAATAACAGCGTAAGTATCTTTAGTAAAATAATATTATGGAGTTAAATTCTTAAGAGATCACTCATTTGAAATTAAGAAGTCAAGGTTAACCCAAAGTGTTCATAAAGCAGGATGGAATCATGGATTAATATGAAGAAAAAGGGAAATAATATGTTTAAAGCATTTTGGGAGAATCAGGTCCCCCTCGCTCAAGCGAAATCCCAATTCGCTTGAGCGAGCTTCGCATAGCGCGCTTAGGCGAATCATAAAATGCTGAGCGAAAGAAGAAAATGAAGGTTCAGGGGTCACTTCGCTCAAGCGAACCCCAACTCGCTTGAGCGAGTATTGCAATCCTCGCCTGGGCGAAGCCAGCGAGCGTAAGGTGAAAAACGCCCAAAACTCATTCCACGCTCACTCGCTCGGGTGAAACCATCCCCGCTTAAGCGAGATTACTCCCGAGAGCAATTTCCTGATAAACCCGAGAGCAAAACCTAAGACCAAAACCCTCTCGCTTGGGCGAATCCCCAGCTCGCCTGAGCGAACACCAACCAAAATCCAAACTCTGATTCTAATGTAATTTCGCTTGGGCGACTTGCACATCCGCTTGAGTGAAAATGGAATAATGGCCCAACACTGATGCTGGGACGATCTCGCTTGAGCGAGTTCCATTCTCGCCTAAGCGAGAGTCATCCAGAATCCAAAAATTGATACAGGGACATTCTCGCTTGAGCGAGAAGCCCTCTCGCCTGAGCGAATTTGACAGGAAAACAGGGGAAATGTAGAATTCACCCAACTCTCAACACCAAAACTCATTCTAATCCATTTTACTCAATTTCAACACTTCATACATATCATATTACATATTTAGAACTTGTTCTAATAAATCATTCTTGTAAATTTCCATTACAATTCATCTATTGTATGAATCAACTCACTAACTCTTCCATTTCATAAGTCTAACATTCCACATATAAACTTCATTCATTCATCAAGATATAGAGAGTTTCATCATTCATTCATTCACAGGGTCATGATTGAAAATGAGTCATAGACAAAAGATCTCATTTTCCTCCATGACCTCCCAAACTTATCATTCATACAATTATCCATTCTAAATCCACACTATACCAACATACACTGTACTATATACATTACATCTATTCTACATATCTATGTAAACCAAAATATTGCCGGCCAAGGCATTCTTTACCAAAAAGGGGCCTCCTTCACACTCTTCCTCCACAATAGCTCCAAGGCAATACCTACAACACAGGAGCTAAAAAGATATACCACAGGGAGAGTGAGTATACTTTCTCAATGACGAAAATCCAATAAATAGAACAATATATGCATGAATGCAATGCAACTATCTCCTTCCCAAGAGAAGTTTATTTAATATCAATCAATCAATCAACAATTTTTTTTATTTCAATACAATTATTCCTTAATTCTCTCAGAATTATATCAATCAATTCACCATCACAATTTAGTAATTAAAAAAGGAGTTTCCATTCATATCTCATCATCAAGGTATCACACTATACCATGCTTTCAAACTGATGCACATGCTAATGTCATGAAAATCCATATGCACGGATCCGATTTCATTTCCTCAGGTGATCACAACCACCATATCATATACTCATTCTCAATGGTTTCCCGCCTCGCAAGGGGTACTCCCTCTGGCAACCTCGCAAGGTGCTTCTCGTGATCGCAACCACGTTCAATATTTCATATAGGTTTCCCTCCTCGCAAGGGGTACTCCCGCCTCATGATCGCAACCATGGGCATTCAATCTCATTGGTCCCGCAGGGCCTTTCATTTCAATACCAGGTGATCGCAACCACCGGTCTAATAATCATAGGAACTCGCAAGCCCTTTTTCATTTCCATCATCAAGTGATCGCAACCACTTATCAACATCATCATGATATACATGTCATGCCATGTATACAAAAATGCTCATGCATGTCTCAAACTCATTTAGATTATCTTACCCTCTCATCTAGGGTATATTCATTTTCAACCACACAATTTTCCACCAATTCATACACAAGTGTCAATTCTCGTATCCAAGAAACACTCCAACCAAAGATTTTAGGCACTTATCATGTCTTATATGAAATCAATAATACATCAATGCATAATAAGCCATTCATAGCCTCTTTTAGGCTTCATCATATAAACACCATACACAATTCTCATCTTCATACACAATTCATTTCACTTACACATAATATCACCTTTATTTAAGAAAAGATGTCATACTACATTAATACATACATTATCATCCCAATTCTCATGCATTTAGAAAATACACCACTCTCCTACCTCAAGAGAAGTAGACCTCTGGGGTTGATGTTCCTGCTTCACCAATATTGCCAAGCCCTACACCAATCATTTATAGGGCCACATCAATTATTTATTCAAACACCAATTCAATATATATATATATATATATATATACATAGGTGTACACATGATTCTTATCATGTGAAAACTATTTACCAAATTCATTCGTTTGCCTACTTAGGCTTCGGGAATTCCTTTCCTTGAATTACAATCCCTTAGTATCAAAGGCTACAACCTAATTATTAGGTTATTCCATCTAGTAAGATCTCCACCAACACCTTGATGAGTTTTCCACCTATTATGACTTCAAATCAACTTTATCATCATTTAATGTATCCACCACATCACTTATAATATTCTTCCCATCAACAAATGTTAACTTTTTCAATAAATGTTATCCTTTTCAATATTTTACTTTTCCTCCTAAAATTCAAGTTTAAGGTTTTCACCAATCCACCAACCTTCATAAATGCTCATATACCTCCTTCTTTTTCCACTATAGTTATAACTACCTCATTAATCACTCATAAGCTTGTATTTATGTCAACTTATCTTTAGATTTCCACTTTTGAACTTTCCTCAACATTTCTCATACATTTATTGTGTTCTAACACCAAAACTTCAACTAATCTTCAACTTTATACTTATATACATGGAAAATGATCATAATCTTACCTCAAGAGAAGAAAAGAGTGAGTTTGCAAAAGATGAAGAGGTTCACACGAATTTGAGGAGTAAGGAGGAGAAAATACTTTAATTTCCAAACTTTCTTGAAGTCCTTGAAGGTTATTAATGGAGAAAGAAGAGATATCTCCTTTTAATTTAGAATTTAAAAGGGGAAAGAAGAGGAATTATGAAGAAGGAGAAGAAGAAGATATGAACAAGAAGATAAGAAGAAAAGAGATATGAAGAAGAGTATCTACGTAAGAAACAAAGAGTGCAACCGACTTTTTGAATGGGAAAAATGAGAATTTAATGTTTAAATTATTAATCCTTCATTAACTCTTCCATTTTTTAACAAACAGGTTCACCGTTCGGGCCCAAAACATATTCTAAAAATTATTCCGAATATAAATTTGGAATCCTAATAACATTTTCTACGGCCCTGACCAACGGCATCTCAATCGGAGATACTTGGTCCGACACCTATATTTTATCCGAGTCAGTTTTCAGTGTGTTTGAATATATTTACAGGTCCAAAAGATGTGCAAGGATTTTGATAATGACAAGCACTCTTGAAGAAAACAATGCAAAAACAAAGACATGAAATCAGAATTGAAGTAACAGCGAAGCTAATCGATTAGGCCATAGATGCTAATCGATTAGGAGCTTTCTGTTTTGGAAGAAATTGCATCAGGTATGAAAGCTAATCGATTAGGGAGCTGAACAATCGATTAGGAAGCCACTGGAATTTAAGGTAATCGATTATACACCATAGACTAATCGATTACAACAATCAAAAATGGAACTAAGTGCATCAGGTACGATGGCTAATCGATTATGGAAGCTATACAATCGATTAGGAAGCCACTGGAATTTAAGGTAATCGATTGCAAGACATGCTAATCGATTAGGATGCTGCGAAAACAAATTAAATGCATCAGGTACAGATGCTAATCGATTAGAGGAAGTGAAATAATCGATTAGTGACTCTCTGACTTGAAGCTAATCGATTACAACGCGAGGGTGTAATCGATTACGCTAGTGGAAAAACAGATTTAAGTGGGAAACCAGGTCATGTCTCCACCACTCTTCAAATTCCCACTAACTGCAACGGCTATGATGGACTAGGGCACTCCTCAACAGCTATCTTGGCTCTATAAATTGCAGAGGAACACAAGCACAAAGAAGCAACCAAGGGAAACCAAGAATCAATAAGTTCTTTACTCTATTCTGTGCTTTGTAAGCCTATTTCATATATACATTGTACTTCACTTGTATATCCTCTCATCTTGAGAGTTAGAATTGGTGAGAGCTTTTCATTTGTATATTTGCTCTATTGAGAGAGTGTATTGATTGTAAACAAACACCAAACACACAAGTTATTCACTCTAGGTTGAGTGGTTGTTCACTCTAGGTTGAGTGGTTACAAAGGTTGTGGACTCAACCTTTGGGATATTGTGAGATTGAGAGATTGGGTGGGTTGCCCTTATACTTGTGAGGATTGGGTTCTTGAGTGTGGGACACTAGGAAGCCGCAATTGCTCAAAGTTGTATCTCTAGTCTACAATAGTGGAAAATCCTCTAAGTGGGTTGCTTAGAGGCGAGACGTACACCGGATTGGGTGGAACTCGTTACATCGGTTTGCAAGCTTCTCTTCCTTACTCTTTTACTTTCATACATTGCATATTTGTTGATTGGTATTGTTTGGTTGAGAAGAACATACTTGAACTTGCTTAATTTGCTATACCTTAGACATTGCACACCAAGTGTTTGCTAAATTGCCTCAGCAATATTTACCTCTTGTAGTGCATTGCATATCATTGTTACTTGCTTTCACTTGCACAATCTCATAAACTTGGTTATAGAAATCAATTTTAAAGGTATTCCAAGCAAAAGTTTTATAACTCAATTCACCCCCCCTCTTGAGTATTGAGGCCACTTGAACAACAAGTGGTATCAGAGCTTGACTCTTGGTAAATCAAGCTTAACAGCTTCAAGAGATTAAATGGCCTCAAGTTCTCAAAATGTTTTTCCCGAGGGTGGTGCGATAAATAGACCTCCCGCTTTCAATGGGGAAGGGTATGCGTTTTGGAAAGAAAGAATGAAAATCTTCATTCAATCAATTGACTTGAGAATATGGAATACCATTGAAAATGGTCCCTATATACCGATGCATACTATAGATAGCAAGAATGTTGAAAAACCTATAGATGAATGGACAAGCGAGGAAGAAAAGAAAGTCCAATATGGCTACAAGGCCAAAAATCTTATTACTATGTCTTTAGGTCAAGATGAATTTTTTAGGATAATGACATGCCAAACTGCTAAGGAAATGTGGGATACTCTTCAAGTAACCCATGAAGGCACTAATGATGTAAAGGACTCAAAGATTAGTACTCTTACTAGTCAATATGAATGCTTTAGATTAAACTCTCATGAATCGATTGTTGATATGCAAAAAAGATTTACTCTCATCATTAATCAACTTATTACACTTGGAAAGACTTACACTAACAAAGAACTCATTCATAAAGTGTTGAAAAGTCTTAACAGAGAATGGCAACCGCTAGTTACCGCCATCAAACAATCTCCTAGCATAAACGAAATGTCTCTCACCACTTTATTTGGTAAGTTGCAGGAACAAGAACAAGAGCTGAAAGAATTAAAGATGGCAGAAGAGGAAGAAAAATCTTCCAAGAAAAAGGGTCTTGCTCTCAAGGCTACTTCCACAAATGAAGAAGAAGAATCTGGAAGTGAACTTGATGAAGAAGAAGAATTTGGACTATTTGTGAAACGCTTCGGGAAATTCATGAAAGGCAAACGCTTCCAAAGAAGCTTCAAAAGCTCAGGTAAGAAACCTATCACTAAAGAAAACTCTCCCTCACCCAACTGTTTTGAATGTGGCAAGGAAGGGCACTTCAAAGCCGATTGTCCAAACCTCAAAAAGAAGGGCAAGGACAAACAAAGAAGAAGAAGAGCCTATATTGCTTGGGATGAGAATGATGTGAGCAGCTCCGACGACTCGGAAGATGAGCAAGCCAATCTTTGCTTAATGGCAAATCATCAAGAAGAAGATAACGAGGTAAATCTTCTTGACTTAGATAAAAATGAGCTGTTAGAAGCATTTGAAGAATTGTATGATAAATTCACAAAAATCTCTAGTAAACTCAAAGCATCTAGGAAAACTAGTGACACTCTAGAGATGCACCTTATGGAAGTTTGCAAAGAGAATGAATGTTTAAAAGAAGAATTGAAAAATGCTCAAATATGTTCCATTAGTAAACCTTGTAATTTTGCCAAGAAATGTGTTGATCTAGAAAATAAAGTCCTAGATCTAAACAAAACCTTAGAGAAATTCACTAATGGAAGAGATAACTTGAATATCCTTCTTGGGCAACAAAAATACATGTTTAGTAAAACCGGCTTAGGATATGATCAAGAACATAGTAATCATAAAATGGAGAAGCACTATAAAAACTTCTTTGCACCACCAAGCAAATCCTCCTCACCTTTTATGAAATGCAATCATTGTGGTACCAAAGGACATAGTGCTTATAAGTGTAGTGTTAGGAAACTAGGACCAAAGGTCTTAAGAAAGGTGTGGGTTCCCAAAGGAACATCTCCACAAGCTAACCTTAAAGGACCCAACATAAAATGGGTACCTAGTTCTCTAAAATGATTTTGTTTTGTAGGTATGCTTCAAGGCAAGCAACACCCATTGGTATTTGGATAGTGGGTGTTCTAAACATATGACGGGAGACAAAAGTAAGTTCATATCACTTACTCCACGAAGCAAAGGATTTGTTACTTATGGAGATAACACAAAGGGAAGAATACTTGGAATCGGAAATGTCGGTAAAAACTCTTCCACCTCCATAAATGATGTTTTATATGTTGAAGGACTAAAACATAACTTGCTTAGCATTAGTCAATTATGTGACAAGGGCTATAAAATTGTTTTTGAATCAAATGGTTGCATAATTGAAAATAAACTAAACAAGGAGATAAAATTTGTTGGTCAAAGAGTAGATAACATTTACATGATTAATCTAGATTGTCTTGCTTCAAATGATGTACAATGCTTTATAACTAAAGAGGATGAATCATGGCTTTGGCATAGAAGAATCGCTCACATTCATGTAGACCATTTAAATAAACTTGTTTCAAAAGATTTAGTTATTGGTTTACCAAAACTGAAATTTGAAAATAAATTCTGTGACGCTTGTCAAAAAGGAAAACAAGTAAAGGCTTCTTTTCAAGCAAAAAATATTGTTTCAACAACAAGACCTTTGCAGCTTTTACATATGGATTTGTTTGGACCTTCGAAAATCAAAAGTTTTGGTGGAAACTATTATGGTCTAGTGATTGTGGATGATTACTCTAGATATACATGGACATTGTTTCTTACTCATAAACATGAAGCATATCAAGCATTTAAGAAACTTGCCAAGGTTATCCAAAATGAACAAAACTTAAAAATAGCATCCATACGAACGGATCATGGGGGAGAATTTGAAAACCAATCTTTTGAAAAATTTTGTGAAAAGTTTGGCATTGAACATAATTTTTCGGCTCCAAGAACTCCACAACAAAATGGAGTAGTTGAAAGGAAAAATCGATCTTTAGCGGAGCTTGCAAGAACTATGTTGAATGAAGCAAATATTTCAAAACAGTTTTGGGCCGATGCCGTGAACACCGCGTGTCATGTTATGAATCGTTGTTTGATAAGGCCTATATTAAAGAAAACCCCCTATGAACTTTATAAAGGACGAAAACCAAATATTTCCTACTTTCACATTTTTGGATGCAAATGCTTTGTCTTGAACAATGGAAAGGAAAATCTTGGCAAATTTGATGCAAAATCTGATGAAGCAATTTTTCTAGGTTATTCATCTACTAGTAAAGCATATAGACTCTTTAACAAACGGACTTACACAATTGAAGAGTCCATACATGTTAAATTTGATGAACTTAACCAAAATCCTCCGAGAAAGGAAGTTGATGATCTTGTAGGTACCTTCCAAGAAATGAACTTGCAAGACAAAGAAGAAGAAGTCAACAATGATGGAGGTGCAGCACAAGTTGAGAAACAACAAGATTGGGTAACTTTGAAGGATCATCCCTTGGACAAGATCATTGGAGAAATAACCAAAGGGGTAAGTACTCGAAACGCCATTAGAAATGCATGCAATCACTTGGCTTTTGTATCCCAAATAGAACCCAAAAATATTGATGAAGCCATTATTGATGAACATTGGATGTTGGCCATGCAAGAAGAGTTAAACCAATTTGAAAGAAATGAAGTTTGGGAACTTGTGCCAAGACCCAATGATCATCTAATAATAGGCACCAAATGGGTTTTTAGAAATAAGCTAGATGAAAATGGTATAATAACTAGAAACAAAGCTAGACTAGTTGCAAAGGGATACAACCAAGAAGAAGGAATAGACTATGAAGAAACATATGCTCCCGTAGCTAGGTTAGAAGCCATTAGATTATTGCTAGCTTTTGCATGTTGTATGGATTTCAAACTGTATCAAATGGATGTCAAAAGTGCGTTCTTAAACGGCTACATTCAAGAAGAAGTCTATGTAGATCAACCTCCCGATTTTGAAAATCATATATTTCCAAATCATGTCTTCAAATTGAGAAAAGCCTTATATGGTTTGAAGCAAGCTCCAAGAGCTTGGTATGAAAGATTAAGCAATTTCCTTTTAGAACACAACTTTGAAAGAGGAAAGGTTGATACTACATTGTTTATAAAACGCAAACAAAATGACATCCTCTTGGTACAGATTTATGTAGATGACATAATATTTGGTGCTACTAATGAAAATCTTTGTCAAGAATTTGCCAAGATTATGCAGAATGAGTTTGAAATGTCCTTGATGGGAGAACTCACCTTCTTCCTTGGACTACAAATAAAACAAGCCATTGATGGAACGTTCATTAGCCAAACCAAATACTGTAAGGAACTACTTAAAAGGTTTGGAATGGACAAGGCAAACGAGATAGCTACACCCATGAGCACATCCTGCTATCTAGACAAAGATGAAAAGGGTAAGGACATTGAAATCACCAAATATCGAGGTATGATTGGATCCTTACTGTATTTAACTGCGAGTAGACCTGATATTATGTTTGCGGTATGCATGTGTGCTAGATATCAAGCATGTCCTAAAGAATCACATTTGACTGCCGTAAAAAGAATTTTGAAATATCTTGTGGGTACTCCAAATGTTGGTTTATGGTATCCCAAAGGCGTTGAATGTAATCTTTTAGGATATTCTGATTCCGACTTTGCGGGGTGTAAGCTTGATAGAAAAAGCACTAGTGGTACATGCCATTTGCTTGGTAGTTCCCTTGTTTCTTGGCATAGCAAGAAACAAGCAAGTGTTGCATTGTCAACAGCTGAGGCAGAATATGTAGCAGCTGGTAGTTGTTGTGCTCAAATTCTTTGGATGAGACAACAACTTCTTGATTTTGGTATTTCCTTGAATAAAGTCCCCATTAAATGTGATAATACAAGTGCCATTAACATCTCCAAGAATCCAGTAATGCACTCTAGAACCAAACACATTGAAATTAGGCATCACTTTATTAGAGATCATGTGTTAAAAGGGGATTGTGTACTTGAACATGTAGAAACCTCTAGGCAACTAGCGGATATTTTCACAAAACCCTTGGCTAGAGAGCAATTCATTCACATAAGAAGAGAGTTAGGCATTCTTGACATGTCCAGTTGTGTTTGAATCTTTTGATAAGAACCTTGTTGAATGGCATAATGCATGGCATATATCACATTTTATGTTCGGAACCTTGCTGTTTGATATGTTTGAAGTTTTTGACTCCATAATCGATTACATTGTTAATCCCAATCGATTACTAAGCTTCTGTTCTAATCTAATCGATTATAGCTCACCCATAATCAATTACAATCATTCTGTTTCAAAGATAATCGATTATCCATGATCCATAATCGATTACGAGGCTTCTGTTTCAAATTCAAAACGTTTCCTCTTCTTCATAATCGATTATCACATTGCTCCAATCGATTAGGACGATTCTGTTTCTAAACTAATCGATTACCCTAAGCCTATAATCGATTACCCTTTGTATGAAACGTTTGAAATTCCCCAGAAACAGTGATCTAATCGATTACCACCTGACACGTAATCGATTAGTATGCGTTCTGATGAGTCAAAACTCCAATTTCCTAGGCTCACTCGAACAACTCCCTCTCTTAACTCACTTCACTCCTTTCTAAACTCTCTTTCCTCCTTCCTAAACCTAATTTTCAACTATAAATACCCCCCTCATTCACCTTCTCATCTCACACTACCTCCTTTCTCCCAACCTATCTAAAACTCTCTAGCACTCATCTCTCTTCATCTCCTTCTTTTTGCATTTTCCACCATGTCTACCTCAAGGAATGTCAAGAGAGCTAGGTCCTCTGCTGCTCAAGCTCATAATCCCCTTGACTTCTCAAGGTTTTTCTCTTCTCCTAGAGATCTTCAGAATTTTATGAAGAACTTTTCTGAAAAGGAAATCATGACTCCTCACTACACCATTGCTGACACCTTTGACAACCCAAGCCTTACCTTCACCCAAAGCCTCAACCACTACAACCTCTTCCCCTTCCTATCCCTCAAAGAAGAAGAATACTATCCTGAGCTTATGAGAGTATTCTACTGCAACCTCCGCCTTGTCAATGGGATGGTTGAATCCAAGGTGAAAAACACCACCATCAAACTCTCCAATGCCCAGTTTGCAGAGATTTCCAAACTGCCTCTCAACAATGCTGACTTTGATGGAGGCGAACCTGAGGATGAATGGGGCTTCAATGCTCTTAATGCTCGCCAATCTTTATGGAAAGCTGACCGTCCTAGGAGCAACCACAAACTAGTTGGCCACTTGACCATGAACAACCGCCTGCTCCACTTCTTCTTGGTCAAGATGATTGTTCCCCGTGGTGGGAACTATGCTCTATTTGAAGAGGATGATGTCCTCTTAATGTGGGCCATGCTGAACCACAAAGAGATCAACTGGGTTCAGTTGATCAAGTTCCACATGCGCCATGCCAAGGACCAGCAAAAGCTCCCTTATGGTATCCTCCTCACCAAAATTTTCAAATTCTGTGGAGTAGATTTAGCAGGGGAACTCTCTGAGAAAGTGCCCCCTAGAGCTTGCATTGGCACCCATCACCTCACCAAAATGGGTCTTGCTTTCTCCAATGGAGCATGGTACTCACGAATGGAGGGCGTTTATGCCAACATTCCCTTCCAAGCTCCTGCTGAAGAAGCACCTGCTCCTCCTCCTCCTTCACCTCAACCACAAGCTGCAGCCTCTTCATCTGCCCCACAAGCTGACCCTTTTGCATCTCTCTACGCCCATCTTGATCGCCGCTTCGATCGACTTGAAAACTCCCTCCAAGAGTTTTCCATGACCGAGCAGCAACACTTTGAGATGATGCAGCAGCGATATGAAGAACTGGCTCACCAAATTGCAGAAATCCGCTTCTTCAACCCGGACAATTAGATGTTTTAGTTATCTTATGTTTAGCTGTTGGTTTCTTGTTGGTTATTTTCTGAATTATGAATATTTTTACTTCTTGTATTCCCCATCTTTATTAATTCAATAAAAGTATCTCATTTCAGTATATATTATTTCTCTTCACTGCTCTAATTATTTTTGATGATTACAAAGGGGGAGAAGAATATATGTTCATATGTTGGATAATACTCTGATACAAAATATGGATAATTTTGAATATGCTCTGATAATATGCTCTGATAATATGGAAAATAGATGCTCTGTTAACAAAATTTGAAAAATCTTATCTGTTTGTTAAATTCTTTTTGATAGGGGGAGAATTATAGATAAGAGATAATAAAACAATAGATAAAACGAGATAAGACATTTTGGCTGCTGAATTGCTTTTTGAAATTGGTCATCTGCTATTTGAAAAAGAGATAATGTAGCAGAGTTGTTTTTGCAAAAGATAAGTCTATATTATTTAAACTAACAACCCTCAAGAGATGAACATAGTTGTCATCATCAAAAAGGGGGAGAATGTGTTTGAATATATTTACAGGTCCAAAAGATGTGCAAGGATTTTGATAATGACAAGCACTCTTGAAGAAAACAATGCAAAAACAAAGACATGAAATCAGAATTGAAGTAACAGCGAAGCTAATCGATTAGGCCATAGATGCTAATCGATTAGGAGCTTTCTGTTTTGGAAGAAATTGCATCAGGTATGAAAGCTAATCGATTAGGGAGCTGAACAATCGATTAGGAAGCCACTGGAATTTAAGGTAATCGATTATACACCATAGACTAATCGATTACAACAATCAAAAATGGAACTAAGTGCATCAGGTACGATGGCTAATCGATTATGGAAGCTATACAATCGATTAGGAAGCCACTGGAATTTAAGGTAATCGATTGCAAGACATGCTAATCGATTAGGATGCTGCGAAAACAAATTAAATGCATCAGGTACAGATGCTAATCGATTAGAGGAAGTGAAATAATCGATTAGTGACTCTCTGACTTGAAGCTAATCGATTACAACGCGAGGGTGTAATCGATTACGCTAGTGGAAAAACAGATTTAAGTGGGAAACCAGGTCATGTCTCCACCACTCTTCAAATTCCCACTAACTGCAACGGCTATGATGGACTAGGGCACTCCTCAACAGCTATCTTGGCTCTATAAATTGCAGAGGAACACAAGCACAAAGAAGCAACCAAGGGAAACCAAGAATCAATAAGTTCTTTACTCTATTCTGTGCTTTGTAAGCCTATTTCATATATACATTGTACTTCACTTGTATATCCTCTCATCTTGAGAGTTAGAATTGGTGAGAGCTTTTCATTTGTATATTTGCTCTATTGAGAGAGTGTATTGATTGTAAACAAACACCAAACACACAAGTTATTCACTCTAGGTTGAGTGGTTGTTCACTCTAGGTTGAGTGGTTACAAAGGTTGTGGACTCAACCTTTGGGATATTGTGAGATTGAGAGATTGGGTGGGTTGCCCTTATACTTGTGAGGATTGGGTTCTTGAGTGTGGGACACTAGGAAGCCGCAATTGCTCAAAGTTGTATCTCTAGTCTACAATAGTGGAAAATCCTCTAAGTGGGTTGCTTAGAGGCGAGGCGTACACCGGATTGGGTGGAACTCGTTACATCGGTTTGCAAGCTTCTCTTCCTTACTCTTTTACTTTCATACATTGCATATTTGTTGATTGGTATTGTTTGGTTGAGAAGAACATACTTGAACTTGCTTAATTTGCTATACCTTAGACATTGCACACCAAGTGTTTGCTAAATTGCCTCAGCAATATTTACCTCTTGTAGTGCATTGCATATCATTGTTACTTGCTTTCACTTGCACAATCTCATAAACTTGGTTATAGAAATCAATTTTAAAGGTATTCCAAGCAAAAGTTTTATAACTCAATTCACCCCCCCTCTTGAGTATTGAGGCCACTTGAACAACATTCAGCTCATCTGACCACCATAATTCATCAGCAGTTTCGAAAAGCCTTGTTTAAGTCATTTCAAGAATTTTGGGATATTTATTAGCCCAAAGTTAATTATCCAACATTTATTTTCCTAATTTATCTTCCTATTTAAAAAATTCAGGGTGTTACAATCCACTCCCCCTAAAGGAAATTTCGTCCTCGAAATTCAACTTACCGAACTCGAATGCATGAGGGTATCGCTTACGGATATCGTCCTCGCGTTCCCATGTAAATGTTTCCATATCTCCATGCTTCCATGCCACTTTTACTAATGGTACCATCTTATTCCGTAGTCTCTTCACGGAGTACTCAACAATACGAACAGAAACGGGAAGAATGGATAAGTCATCCTGCACCTCAAGATCATCAACAGAAATCACGTGCTGAGGATCATGTACATACTTCCTTAACTGAGACACGTGGAATACATTATGAAGATTTGCAAGCTGTGGAGGGAGTGCAATTCGATATGCGACGTCTCCAATCCGCTCCAAAATCTCATAGGGTCCAATGAATTTAGGGCTTAGTTTCTTGCTCTTCAAGGCTCTTCCTATACCTTTATCACGCGAAACTCGTAATAACATATGATCGCCGACTTGAAATTCTAATGGATTTCTTCTTTTATCATAATAGCTCTTCTGTCGGTCTTGAGCAATTTTCATCTTTTCCCGGATCATCTTGATCTGCTTGGTAGTTTCTTCAATAATTTCAGGTCCTAAGGCTAGATTCTCACCAACTTCAAGCCAACATAAAGGAGTTCGACACCTCCTTCCGTATAATGCCTCATATGGTGCCATACCAATACTAGAATGAAAACTGTTATTGTAAGTGAATTCGATCAGAGGTAAATATTTTTCCCATGAACCGCCATGCTCCAAAACACAAGCCCGCAGTAAGTCTTCAAGACTTTGAATAGTTCTCTCAGATTGCCCATCGGTCTGAGGATGATATGCCGAACTTAGCTTCAGTTTTGAACCCATCGCTTCATGTAAGCTTCCCCAGAATCGGGAAGTAAATCGGGGGTCACGATCAGAAACAATACTTGATGGTACACCATGTAATTTCACAATCTCCCGAATGTACAACTGTGCTAAATCTTGCAAGGAGCTCTCCATACTGATTGGCAAGAAATGGGCACTCTTTGTCAAACGATCCACAATCACCCATATTCCATCACATCTGGACCTCGTTCTTGGTAATCCGGACACAAAATCCATGGCAATCGCGTCCCACTTCCAAACAGGGATATCAAGTGGCCTCAAAGTACCCAAAGGTCTTTGGTGTTCCACCTTCACCTTCTGACAAGTAAGGCAAGAAGCTACAAAGTTAGCAACATCACGTTTCATTCCGGGCCACCAAAAGTTCTTCTTTATATCGCGATACATCTTAGTTACACCAGGGTGGATGCTAAACATGCTTTTATGTGCTTCCTCCAGCACTGTGCGTCTCAAATCACCGAATGAAGGTACATACAGACGACCTTTTATTCGCCATATACTATCAACGCCTTCCACAAGGAATAGATTTTTCTCATTATCCTGAGATCTTCGCACCTCTTATAAATAATCATCATCTTTTTGTTTCTCTTTCACAAGTTCCAAAAACTCATTACTTATTTTCAAGGTAGCAAAACATAACTTCTTGGAGGATTGAACTTCGGTCCCAACATTCAGATTCCGAAATTCTTCAATTAATTCAAGCTCTTTGACCATCATGGTTGATATATGCAAGGATTTCCGACTAAGAGCATCGGCAACAACATTAGCTTTTCCCGGTTGGTACATCAATTTAAAGTCATAATCCTTCAAGAATTCCACCCATCTTCTTTGTCGCATATTCAATTCCTTTTGGTCGAAAAGATATTTCAAACTTTTGTGGTCACTGTAAACCACAAATCTCGAACCATACAAATAATGACGCCAAATCTTCAAGGCAAACACAACCGCAGCCAGCTCCAAATCATGAGTTGGGTAATTAAGTTCATGAGGTCGTAACTGACGTGAAGCGTAAGCTATTACACGTTCCTTCTGCATTAGCACGCATCCAAGTCCATGCTTGGAAGCATCACAATACACTACAAACTCTTCTTGTAAGTCAGGCAACGCTAAGATAGGAGCAGAAGCCAGTCTCATTTTTAACTCCTCAAAGCATTTCTCACATTCAACCGTCCATACAAAAGGTTGGTTCTTCCTTGTCAAATTCGTCAAAGGTCTCGCAAGACGAGAGAAACCTTCAATGAACCTTCGATAATAACCCGCAAGTCCAAGAAAACTTCGGATTTCAGTAACCGTCGTAGGTCTCGACCATGCCATAACGGCTTCAACCTTTGAAGGATCCACCGAAATACCATCCTCGGATATTACATGTCCAAGGAACTGGACGCTCGTCATCCAGAATTCACATTTAGATAGCTTGGCATACAACTGGTTCTCTCTAAGAATGTTCAGTACCACTCTCAAGTGTTCTTCATGTTCTTCGCGACTCTTGGAATATACCAGGATATCATCGATAAACACTACAACAAAATGATCTAGGTATTTATGGAAGATGTGATTCATATAACTCATGAATACAGCTGGAGCATTAGTAACTCCAAATGGCATCACGACATACTCGTAGTGGCCATATCGCATCCTAAATGCAGTCTTGGGAATATCTTCGGCTCTCACCCGAATTTGATGATAACCGGAACGTAAATCAATCTTTGAAAATACCACCGCACCTCTCAGCTGATCCAACAGGTCATCAATGCGAGGTAAAGGATATCTATTCTTTATCGTCAACTTGTTCAATTGGCGGTAGTCTACACACAACCGTATGGTTCCATCCTTTTTCTTAACTAACAAAACAGGAGCTCCCCAAGGTGACACACTGGGTCAAACAAATTCCCTCTCAAGCAGTTCCTCAACTTGCTTCTTTAATTCAATTAACTCCATAGGAGACATCCTATAAGGAGCAATAGACACTGGTTCGGCACCAGGTACAAGGTCAATAGCAAACTCAACCTCCCGTGGAGGTGGTAAGCCAGGTATCTCATCAGGAAACACATCCAGAAATTCACACACCACGGGGATATTAGTGGGACCGGGATTACTTGTCCCATCAGTGAGAGATAACAACACGCAGAGTTGAATTATACCTTGTACATCAAACTGTCCTCTATCAAGAGAAGGGAAAATAACGGTCCGTTGTTGACAATCAACTATGACTTTGTTGGTAGAAAGCCAATCCATACCAAGTATAATCTCCAATCCCTTCATAGGCAAGCAAATAAAAGATGCAACAAATTTTCTCCCATCTAGGAGCATATCAACATTATCGCACCGGTTAACCGATCTAAGACAAGTACCGGTTGGAGTGGTAATCATAAGAGCATTTTTCATTAGACACACTGGCAATCTCAATCGCCGAACACAATCCTCAGATATAAAAGAGTGGGTCGCACCCGAATCGTAAATGACATGAACTGAATGTCCAAGGATTTCACACTTACTTTCAACCAGGTTTTCTGCTCGTGCTGCTTCCTCACCGGTCACAACAAATACTCTCCCGACATTAGGTTGACGATCTCCTCCATCCCTATTTCCATCATTAGCATCATTACCATTTCCTCGACCGTTGCCATGCCTTCCACCATTATAGCCACCTCGGTCACCACATCGACCGCCATTATTTCCATTACCAGGACATCGACCACCATTATAACCTCTGCGGTTCATATAAGCAGGTGTATTAGCACGATTAGTAACATTAGCTTGTACCGGAGCCGGTCTTACAAGCATGGGACATGCAGAACGGATATGTCCCACCTGATCACAATTAAAGCATACAACATCTTCACGATGCACACATTCCCGAACGTAATGAGATCCTCCACATCTATAACATCTCGGCCCATGGGTATTTATATTACCCCGGCCAAAAACATTACCACGTCCACCGCCTCTAGCTTGGACATTAGAAGAAGCACCCCTCAGAAAGCGTCCTCTTCTAAAACTTATTTGCCTCTTAAAACTAGAAGCTTGACCCTTCAACTTAGAGTCAAATTTAGAGTGTTGAAAAGAAGCATGTTCTTCATAGATGCGGCACTTATTCACAAGCACCGTGAAACTTCGAATCTCTTGGTGACATATAGCCCTTTGAATATCGGAGCGTAACCCATTTTCAAACTTCACGCATTTTGACACTTCAGTTCCCTCTTGTTGAAAAGGAGGGTAGAATTCACAAAGTTCTTCAAACTTGGAAGCATACTCTTCTACTGTCAGCGTGCCTTGCTTGAGTTCCATGAACTCGAGTTCTTTCTTGCTCTTATAACTTTCGGGCACATATTTCCTCATAAGTTCTCACTTAAAGTTCTCCCAAGTTAAGGGAATCGCAGCAGCATTCATTCTATTCTTGGCGAGTCTCCACCAAGTCTCTGCTTCATCCCTCAGCATAAAAACAACATACTCCACTTTTTGGAGCTCATTGCATTCAAAGCTATCAAAGATCCACTCAATATTCCGGATCCAACCATAGGCTTGCTCAGGCCTAAATCCACCATGAAATTCAGTAGGTTTTCACTTTAAAAACATGTCAAGCCCCTGAGTGACTTGAACAACAATAGGAGCAGATGGTCTTTCTGCCTCTTGTCTCTCACGGTTTTGCGATTCGAGGAGATCCGCAAAACGATTCAAGGCTCTAGCTATAGCTTCATCATTATCTTGACAACGACGGGCCATCACAATATCTAAAACCACAACATAAAATTTAACCAACATCAGTAAACTCGTTCATAAAATTCTTCTATGAGTTCACACTATAGTATTTCATTAAAAAAATTTAAATTGTGACCCTCCCCCATGGAGTCCAATAGCAACATTTCATATTAAAGCCCATATGGCAGCATCATCATATCATAACATAGTATGCATTCATAATACATAAGATTCTTCATTGAGGGAGGATAGTGTGAAGAAGCTTGGCCGGACTTATAAAAATCATATTCAATCCATCATCAATTCATACGCAATCAATCAACAATAACAATGATTCATCAATCACATATCACTTTCCAGTAATAGCAATGGCTAAACACAGTAATGCAGAGCGAATAATGCTCTGATACCAAGTTGTGACATCCCAAAAATAGAGGTAAATTTTTCACGATTTTATTATTATTAATCTATGAAACATGTGAGTGGTGAAGCCATTTATCAATTACCCTGGATCTATCAGAGACCTATCTCATATATGAAGATATGAGAAGGTAAGTTAAAGAAATTAACTCTTAAGAAACCCACAATTAATAACAGCGGAAGTATCTTTAGTAAAATAATATTATGGAGTTAAATTCTTAAGAGATCACTCATTTGAAATTAAGAAGTCAAGGTTAACCCAAAGTGTTCATAAAGCAAGATGGAATCATGGATTAATATGAAGAAAAAGGGAAATAATATGTTTAAAGCATTTTGGGAGAATCAGGTCCCCCTCGCTCAAGCGAAATCCCAATTCGCTTGAGCGAGCTTCGCATAGCACGCTTAGGCGAATCATAAAATGCTGAGCGAAAGAAGAACATGAAGGTTCAGGGGTCACTTCGCTCAAGCGAACCCCAACTTGCTTGAGCGAGTATTGCAATCCTTGCCTGGGCGAAGCCAGCGAGCGTAAGGCGAAAAACGCCCAAAACTCATTCCACGCTCACTCGCTCGGGCGAAACCATCCCCGCTTAAGCGAGATTACTCCCGAGAGCAATTTCCTGATAAACCCGAGAGCAAAACCTGAGACCAAAACCCTCTCGCTGGGGCGAATCCCCAGCTCGCCTGAGCGAACACCAACCAAAATCCAAACTCTGATTCTAATGTAATTTCGCTTGGGCGACTTGCACATCCGCTTGAGTGAAAATGGAATAATGGCCCAACACTGATGCTGGGACGATCTCGCTTGAGCGAGTTCCATTCTCGCCTAAGCGAGAGTCATCCAGAATCCAAAAATTGATACAGGGACATTCTCGCTTGAGCGAGAAGCCCTCTCGCCTGAGCGAATTTGACAAGAAAACAGGGGAAATATAGAATTCACCCAACTCTCAACACCAAAACTCATTCTAATCCATTTTACTCAATTTCAACACTTCATACATATCATATTACACATTTAGAACTTGTTCTAATAAATCATTCTTGTAAATTTCCATTACAATTCATCTATTGTATGAATCAACTCACTAACTCTTCCATTTCATAAGTCTAACATTCTACATATAAACTTCATTCATTCATCAAGATATAGAGAGTTTCATCATTCATTCATTCACAGGGTCATGATTGAAAATGAGTTAGACAAAAGATCTCATTTTCCTCCATGACCTCCCAAACTCATCATTCATACAATTATCCATTCTAAATCCACACTATACCAACATACACTGTACTATATACATTACATCTATTCCACATATCTATGTAAACCAAAATATTGCCGGCCAAGGCATTCTTTACCAAAAAGGGGCCTCCTTCACACTCCTCCTCCACAATAGCTCCAAGGCAATACCTACAACACAGGAGCTAAAAAGATATACCACAGGGAGAGTGAGTATACTTTCTCAATGACGAAAATCCAATAAATAGAACAATATATGCATGAATGCAATGCAACTATCTCCTTCCCAAGAGGAGTTTATTTAATATCAATCAATCAATCAACAATTTTTTTAATTTCAATACAATTATTCCCTAATTCTCTCAGAATTATATCAATCAATTCACCATCACAATTTAGTAATTAAAAAAGGAGTTTCCATTCATATCTCATCATCAAGGTATCACACTATACCATGCTTTCAAACTGATGCACATGCTAATGTCATGAAAATGCATATGCACGGATCCGATTTCATTTCCTCGGGTGATCACAACCACCATATCATATACTCATTCTCAATGGTTTCCCGCCTTGCAAGGGGTACTCCCTCTGGCAACCTCGCAAGGTGCTTCTCGTGATCGCAACCACGTTCAATATTTCATATAGGTTTCCCTCCTCGCAAGGGGTACTCCCGCCTTATGATCGCAACCATGGGCATTCAATCTCATTGGTCCCGCAGGGCCTTTCATTTCAATACCAGGTGATCGCAACCACCGGTCTAATAATCATAGGAACTCGCAAGCCCTTTTTCATTTCCATCATCAAGTGATCGCAACCACTTATCAACATCATCATGATATGCATGTCATGCCATGTATACAAAAATGCTCATGCATGTCTCAAACTCATTTAGATTATCTTACCCTCTCATCTAGGGTATATTCATTTTCAACCACACAATTTTCCACCAATTCATACACAAGTGTCAATTCTCGTATCCAAGAAACATTCCAACCAAAGATTTTAGGCACTTATCATATCTTATATGAAATCAATAATACATCAACGCATAATAAGCCATTCATAGCCTCTTTTAGGCTTCATCATATAAACACTCATTTTAAACACCATACACAATTCTCATCTTCATACACAATTCATTTCACTTACACATAATATCACCTTTATTTAAGAAAAGATGTCATACTACATTAATACATACATTATCATCCCAATTCTCATGCATTTAGAAAATACACCACTCTCCTACCTCAAGAGAAGTAGACCTCTGGGGTTGATGTTCCTGCTTCACCAATATTACCAAGCCCTACACCAATCATTTATAGGGCCACATCAATTATTTATTCAAACACCAATTCAATATATATATATATATATATATATATATATATATACATAGGTGTACACATGATTCTTATCATGTGAAAACTATTTACCAAATTCATTCGTTTGCCTACTTAGGCTTCGGGAATTCCTTTCCTTGAATTACAATCCCTTAGTATCAAAGGCTACAACCTAATTATTAGGTTATTCCATCTAGTAAGATCTCCACCAACACCTTGATGAGTTTCCCACCTATTATGACTTCAAATCAACTTTATCATCATTTAATGTATCCACCACATCACTTATAATATTCTTCCCATCAACAAATGTTAACTTTTTCAATAAATGTTATCCTTTTCAATATTTTACTTTTCCTCCTAAAATTCAAGTTTAAGGTTTTCACCAATCCACCAACCTTCATAAATGCTCATATACCTCCTTCTTTTTCCACCATAGTTATAACTACCTCATTAATCACTCATAAACTTGTATTTATGTCAACTTATCTTTAGATTTCCACTTTTGAACTTTCCTCAACATTTCTCATACATTTATTGTGTTCTAACACCAAAACTTCAACTAATCTTCAACTTTATACTTATATACATGGAAAATGATCATAATCTTACCTCAAGAGAAAAAAAGAGTGAGTTTGCAAAAGATGAAGAGGTTCACACGAATTTGAGGAGTAAGAAGGAGAAAATACTTTAATTTCCAAACTTTCTTGAAGTCCTTGAAGGTTATTAATGGAGAAAGAAGAGATATCTCCTTTTAATTTAGAATTTAAAAAGGGAAAGAAGAGGAATTATGAAGAAGGAGAAGAAGAATATATGAATAAGAAGATAAGAAGAAGAAAAGAGATATGAAGAAGAGTATCTACGTAAGAAACAAAGAGTGCAACCGACTTTTTGAATGGGAAAAATGAGAATTTAATGTTTAAATTATTAATCCTTCATTAACTCTTCCGTTTTTTAACAAACAGGTTCACTGTTTGGGCCCAAAACATATTCTAAAAATTATTCCGAATATAAATTCGGAATCCCAATAACATTTTCTACGGCCCTGACCAACGGCATCTCAATCAGAGATACTTGGTCTGACACCTATATTTTATCCGGGTCAGTTTTCAGCTCATCTGACCACCATAATTCATCAGTAGTTTCGAAAAGCCTTGTTTAAGTCATTTCAAGAATTTTGGGATATTTATTAGCCCAAAGTTAATTATCCAACATTTATTTTCCTAATTTATCTTCCTATTTAAAAAATTCGGGGTGTTACAATGGTACCCACTCCTGTCGGTGAATGAAAGGGACATATTTCGCTGTGCAGAATACCTTCCTCATTATGATACTGAAGTAGTCGGTTAGAGAACGGATCAGCCACCTGGTGTAGGAGAGCGGATAAGCCAATCAATGTCTCGGATGTCACCTCAGACCACTTGCCTTATGTAGTTGCAGACCGGACCATTACTTTGTGAGATCGGTTGTCCTCTTGGACAGTTAGATGACTTCTTTACTTTGGAGCCGGTGTTCAGTCCGGATTAATATATATACCGACTAGGTCATTGTCCTGGAATACCGGTTGACCTTTAAGACGGCTAAGATAGCTTCTTGTCCTAAGGACCGGTATCCAGATCGGATAACCTTGGGGCCGGTATATAGACTGGATCAAGTACTAAATAAACTAACATACAATAAACTAACATACAATAAACTACCATACAAGTAACCTATAACTATGTGAGTTTTACATATAGAAGTTTGAATAAATAACCATTAACTAAGAAAGATAAATCGAATTGTTGTATACTTACTCATCTCCGGATCACACTGGGACCAGCATGGGTAGGGGGATGTCAGAGGTGGGGTCTCCTCGAGGCCAGGGTCCTCCAAGCCACCAAGTGGAGTGGTCTGGTATGGAGTGGTCTACTATGGTGTGGTCTGTTGTGGTGGTGAAGGAGTAATGTGCTGTGGTGGTGAAGGAGTGGGCTGCTGGGGTGATAGAGTGATGCCCTGCTGTGGTGGTGGAGTGGTGCCCTGCTGTGGTGGTGGAGTCCCCAGACGGGATGCTGGGATCCTCGAGCCACCACCCTGACTAAATGGTAGTCGATGTCCTGTCATCTGTGAATAAAACAATAAAAACAAATGTTAGAATGATATGTAATATGTTTAACAACTACATACTCTGTGTCTGTTTCAGTTTGAAATTCTCCCTCAGTTTCAGTGTCACTATGGCTATCTGTTTCAACAAGTTCATCAGTATCCAAATCAGCCCTAGATCGTTTTGATCAGGAGACAAGGTCTTTGTCAATGTGTTCACCCCACGTCGTGGCGAGTGTCCCATCCATTATCACTAGATCAATGTTGAACAACAGATGACTATCGTTGAAGTCATTCGGTGTAAGTTGTTAAGCATCTTCAATCTCATCGGAGACATTATCAATGATCTGACTTTGGGCCTTTGCCTTGATTACTGGGTACCAGTCCTGATGACCTCCTGGGAAGTCGGTGTAATAAACCTGCTCGGCTTGTTGGGCAAAAATGAAGGGATCAAACTCTTTATATCTACCATTTTTCTTGACCTCAACTAAGCCATAGTTGTTGTCAACCTTTGTTCCTACACCGATTGTGTTGTTATACCAATCACATTTGAATAGAACAAAATCTCTTCTTAGTTATCCGGAGAAAGAAACTTCAACAATCTCTGTCAGCACTCTATAAGACTTCCTCTAACTGTCCGGCTATGCCTTTAACATAAACCCCATAGTTATGGGTACGCATCCCTTCACTCCATTAAAAAATGTTAAACTTGTAGCCATTTACGTAGTAAATGGGCCATTTTTTTCACCGGCCCCCAAGAAAGGGCTTAGAGTAAAGGATCTTCAATATGGTTGTTAGGGTCTTGTATCTATGTACAACATAACAAATAGGTCATTGTTAGATACCTAACGTTAGAAGTACAGATAAAAAACACATGGTATGCGGGTCTTACGTGTTGTGCGAACCAACCGATGAACTTGGATGACACCTTACTATGAATTCGGTCATTAGTTAAATCATTTTGCTCAAGTTTTAGCATATCTGTATATAAGCTATTTAAAGGAAAAAATTTAGATACTATAAAACACAACTTTAGAATGTAACATATAAGTTGGTGACTTACTCAAGAAAGGGTTCCACTTCTGGGCAATTTAAAAGAATGTACAAGTGAGCCGCCTTTCGATCTTTCTCATCAATGTAACATTTTGTGACCTTGCCCCCTGGACGACCAGGATAATTTCATTAATGAGATTTGGTCAGCTTGTAGAGGGGAGAAGATCATAATTTTCACAACAAATTTTATGGAGAAGCTTGATCCTACTCTTATTAGGAGATGGAGGATCCCAAGAATTAGACATATATTGTCACAACAGTTTTGGTTACCTACTTTCCAAACCCCTGTAAGGTTATATGGAGAAGAAGACTATATGAGATGACCCATCACTCTTAATGGTGAATATTCTATTAAATCTAGGGACAGGGCCATAAAATAGCTGCATATGGTGAATATTTTATTTTCCAAAAAAAAAAATCTCAAATGAAGGAATTCTATGGAATAGAACACCAAAATCTTAATTACAAGCAAGATTTGTAAGAAAATCAGTTGTTTTATTGGACTCCCTAAATACATGTGTGGTTTTAATTTGATTAAACTTCTGAATTTTTAATGTGAAACTTGCTAAGAGAAATTTAGCACTCACATTTTCTATTTTGATACACAAACAAGGGTTTAATAAGAGTAGATCTTATTAACATTAATGTGGAATAAAAAACATTTGGATTAAATATATTTTTAACTTTTATAATATTTATTTTCTTTCAAAAATTTAAAAATAATAATATTTGTCCGTATAAAATTAAGATTCTCAATAAGCATGGTTAGAATACACGTCAATCTTTTTCGTCATCCTTCAAATGTACTCACTACTACTAGAGTTGGTTTAGTAGCAGAGAATTTGAGTAGAGCATTATCAACCTACATTAAACCGCTTTTTTGGACGAGTTAAAAAAAATCAGGTTTTAAGACAAAATGACCAAATCTGAATATTTTAAAGTCTGGTTTTGCAACCCTCAGGCTTCATCGAGTACTAAGACCTGAGAATAATTTAGTCTTATAATTTTTATATACATATTCGTGAAGAATACTGCATCAAATAAATCATCACCGTTTTCATTGATCCCGTGAAGAATATTGTGTCGATTAAATCATCACTGTTGATTTCCTTTTCTTAATTGTTTTTTTCACGGACTGCTAACATGAACCCCCAAAAAATCAAGGAAAATAGTACTTGGTTGCCACTGAATTTTAGTTATAGCTTAGCACAAATTAAAAAATCAGTAATGTACTATTGTCCTCTTTTGCTGTCCTATTGGGATGGTTAGCAAACAGAATTGTGAGGATCAAATATTAATAGTGCTGGACATTAACAGTAAACAACAATCAACACAATATCCAAAAGAAAAAATAATGAAGAAATATATAAAATGATATTCAATCTTACTGAGGTGACCTAAGATTCAAAATGAACTTAAACAGATTGTTAAGTTCACTTTCAAGAAACGACTTCAATTTTTTTTTAAAAAAGGGTTAAATTCAACTCTGTTGAGCAGGGGGAAAAAGGCTTCCATGGAAAGAAGAGTTAAAAGCAACTTTTAACCATCTGCCAAATTAACAGTAAGCCACAACATAGTTCCTAAGAGCCCCAAGCAATTTAAATTATCTATCAACTCAACATGGTAAATATTTTATCTTCTCCAACACAGTCATTGTGATAAATATGTCTAGCCTAACTCATAAAAACTAAGCATTCAAACTATGAAAACCAAATTCTATCATTCTTGGCTAGGGTACACAAGAGATGGTTTCAAAAGAAGTATAATACAGAAATTTAATAACAGCTGATTGATGACAATTTCATATCAGAGGTGAGCACTAAAAATAAGCAACAACCAACAAGAAAGATAATGAAGAAACAAAAAGATAAGATTCAATCTTGAAGAGATGACCTGAGCTACAAAATAGTTCCTAATCCTAGGAGCTTTCAAGCAACTTCAAAATCTGCTACAATTCAAATAATTTTGTTGTTGTTAATATGCCTATGGTCATCTGCAAATATATTCACACAACTAGCCATGCTTGAGCCGAAAAGAACTGCTTCTCTTACATACTCCATACAACATAATCAAAGTAGTACTATGCTCTCCCACAGACTAAAACCAGTTTCAAAATAATTAAGATCATATTGGGGGAAAGGAAACATCAACAGGATAGGTAAAATCTGCAATATTGTAGGTGAAAGTCTTCATTACTATCCTATTGCAGCATTATTGGGTTGGAGTAAAGGACAAAATCCTATACCAAGCCCTTTCCATTGCTGCATTGAGTTTCAAAGACAATTTTTGTCAAAAATGTTCTTGGTAAAATAGATCACAAATTGAAAACTCACTAACTCACACTTTTGAATATATATGATGCCTGCCAACTCTCCTACACTTTTAGATGGAGTCACATATACAAATTCTAGTATATAACTGGAAATATTAAACAAAAGAATAAAATACCAAGTTAAACTCTAAACTTTGGCCAAGACTTGAACATCCCATAAACCCACCATAAACCCTCATCACCCACCTCAGATACTCACCACCCATCACCCACTGCCACCACCACAAACCCCCACCTACCACCCACAGCTAACCACAACCCAACATATTCAACCGAAACAACACTCCACAGAATAAAAGAAGAAATAGACAACATACCTGAGTTGTTCAGATGAGAGGCAGAGATGATGACTGTTAAACAGATGCTAACGAGGGGCGATTCTAACACTGAGAGAAGGAGGGAGTTTCGGTCATAGACGGAGTGGTAAACGGAGATGAAGGGAGAAGGAGACAGATACAGGGGGAGAAAGAGCCTGAGAGAGGGAGGGAGTTTCTGACAGACGAAGATGAAGGGATAAAGAAATAGATAGGGGGACACAGAGCCTGAGAGAGGGAGGTAGTTTCGGTTGGAGACGAAGCCGTAGACGGAGACGAAGGGAGAAGGAAGAGACAGATAGAGGGAGACAAAGCCTGAGAGAGGGAGAGAAGGCAAGGTTAGGGCAAATGATTGGGGGAGGGAAGGTTGGTGTTAAATTAGATTAAAAACTTAGCGACGGCATAATACCATCGCTAACAAAGTCACCAATAAGGCCGATATAGTGATGGCAGAGCACAATCAGTCACTGAATTACTACCATGGCCAAATTAGCAACGTATAACAGCCGTCACTTGTGATGTCCTTAATAATTTTCCGAATAAATTTTTTGCAGTTTAAAGAATCATTTTAAAACTCGTAATTTAATTTCTAAAATCACGTAAAAGTGGATAAACGTGGAATATTATCATACATACTAGTCGTGAATAATTGAAGTCATGAAATATTTATATAACGGAAACGATTTAGAAAAATACAGTACATGATACATTATATTATTACAACCCATTAAATTAAAATAAAGTCAAATTCCAAGCAATAATTCACATAAACTCCATTCATGACATCACTCTTCATTCTGTGTAGCATTCACTGTAAAAATTAATGTAAGAGTGAGACAGAATATAGAATAATTATAAAATAAATAAAATTACACAAACACAACCAACAAGGCATAATGATATGATGAATATGCCAAACAAGTTCGTTTATAATTAATAAATCTTTAATTAGTCAAATGATGTCATGCTGGATCCATTTGGTTTGGTGGGAATACTGCAGTAAAAAGTCTCATAGAGACACAAGTAGGACTTAGCACAATGCCATGAATCCCTACACTCCATGGCGCTCAAGTACCAAAGTACACAAGTAGGACTTAGCATAACCATGAATCCCTACACTCCATGGATTCTGCAAAAATAGGGCTTAAACACATCATAGAGTAACCTCCCACCAGGGTAGGCAATCATGGAACCCCTAAATTCCATGGTGCGTCCAAATGCTTATGATGCATGAATGCCTTTAATTCTCTTTATCATTTAACATACCATGATATCAATATTTCCAAAACCACTTGGAAAACCACAAGTCCTCAAAGGACACATCACATATAATAATTTTCAGAATCATGGATTTACTGTTTCAACAACATATCTCAATAAACCACAAGGCATTCATGTATACAATAATTTAGTCATTCATAATCATTCATGACAAAGATATACATACTGTATGTCATGTATAGGACACTCAACAACATCCGTAACAATCCATAGTTTCTCAATAATTCAATAATAAATCATTACTCATATGGAAAATATCATTTTCATCCATAAAAGCCATTATGAGTAAATTTCACAATTTTTCAACAGCAACATATGTTAGTAGAACAGCCATAACATGAGCAAATCAAATCCTTTTTAAGTGATTCCACTTTTTGTAGTTCCATAATAGAATTATATACAACTTTCATGAAGATCATAACTTAAAATTCCAAACAGAAACACCACTTATCCACAAAATACAAAACTGCCTCAAAGAGAGTTTTCAAAACGTACATATGTTAGTATTTTCAATGTTTCTGGAGCTACAAAAATAATTTTGGCATGGGACCAGTTCTAAATTACTCCTAACACAAATATCTACAACTTTCGTGAAGACACCGATCACTAATTCTTACTACAAAATTCCCAGTTTTAAAAATAAGATTCATATTTCATTGTTAATAGATTTTTAGCATGAACATACTTCTGTATTTTGGGCATATCTAGAGATACAAGCATCTTTTTAACTTGACACCACTTTCTATAGAACCACAACATAAATATATACAACTTTAGTAAAGACATCAAAGGCTGATTATGCATGTATAATTCTCAGGATATTAATATATACACAAAACATAGGATAAATATTCCACACGAACATACTGTAGTATTTGGGCTATAACTTTTGCTATACATATTCAAATCAGTTGATTCAGGTCTAAACATTCACATAACAAAAAGATCTACAACTTTGATGAAGAAGTCAGAATCAAATTCACACGTTTTCAGCTTCAAAATTAAGCAACAAGATACAAAAATAAAGCTGGAAAGTACTGGACAGCATACAATTCTACCCATTTCATAATTATTCACAACCCTGTCCCCTCTTACTTGGATTGAAGATATTTGGCTAGTTGAAAATGGTCTCCTTGCTGTCCTAGCTTCAGATCGAAAGGCCTTAATGGAGAAGAGGAAATGAGAGGAAGAAAATTCACTGATTTACTTGTTCTAAGGAGTTCCAGTCTAACAAGGGCAGTGTTAATAATGCAAGACAAGTGGGAAACAACTTTTTCGTGAGTGGGTTGTAGTGGCTGTTAGTGCGTTGATTGTGGAAAATAATGGAGGTTAGATAAGAAAGTGAGCTCTATAATTGTCCATTTCTGGCCGTCTACACACTAGGGTTGAATAATTGGATTAGATATATTAAAATATGCATAAGAGGACAAAATTGGAGTCAAAACGTTAATCCTGACACTGAATACCGACTAAAATTCCACTCGGTCAACCTCTAAACCGATTGGAATTCTACCCAGTCAGTATATATGCCGACTGGAAATTGTCAGTAACGTGAAGAGAAGGAAATCCGAGTCCCTCTCGCTAAAACGAAACCCTCTCTCGCTTGAGCGAGTGCCATACATTGCACTGGCAGAGGGAAGTTTCGCTCAAGCGAACTCCGACTCGCTTGAGCGAGACACACAAGCCTCACTTATTCCACTCTCACTCGCTTAAGCGAGGAATTCATGCTTAAGCGAAATCCGACCAGAGGTCGTCATTCCCAAAACCGACCCTTCATCTACTCGGTTTTACTCGGTGAACCTGTTCTATAACAGACTCCTTCCATTGGGTCCTTCACCCAGCTAAGTCGCTCCTGGACTATCTTCACATTGCCAAGCATATACCCACTCGTTTAACTAGGCTCCTCAACACTTGGGTTTTCAATCAGCAAGTCCCACCAAAACTGACTCCCATCACTCGGGTTTTCCTTTGACAAAATCTCTCAAAACCGACCCATTATTCATTCAACCAACTCATTCCAAGGCCGACTCACACTCACAGCGTCTGTCACTCGGCTATTTACTACGAAACCGGCTCATCTCAATTAATCGCCCACTCAGTAAAATCAATTAAAACCGTCTTATAACACTCAGGTTTTCACTCGGCACAAATCCATCAAAACCGACTCAAGGAACTCGGACCTCTACTCGATAAAATCAATCCAGCCCGAGTTCTTTCTCTCACTCAGACTTCCACTCGGTAATTTAATTCCAAATCCAAGTCTCCACATACACACGGTTCCACTCGGTAAAACTTTTCAGGAACCGATTCTCCCCTATAGTTGTTCACTCACTCGGAATCTCATTCCCAAAGCTAACCTCTTTTCTTCTTCACTCACACGAATCTCCTCAATCGGTGTCTACCCACTCAGAGTCACACTCGAAAATCTTTCATTCGGCAGAGTTGCACTCAACTCTGAGCAAATCCATTCAGAATTTAACTACTCGGTCATGAGTTTTCCTTCGGTTGAACGTACTTCTCTCGGAAACGTTGTACTCGGAGAAATTTCATTCGGAAATGAGACTCTTGATGATGATTGACTTGGAAATGAGTCATTCGGAAGCATTTGACTCGGAAATGAGTCATTTGAAAATACTTGACTCGAAAATGAGTCATTCGAAGACATTTGACTCGGAAACGAGTCTTTCTAAGCAATTTGACTCGGCAGTGAGTCAAACCAAGTTGAGTCACTCGGATCCTTTCACCCAGAAGTGGTTCTATGAGTCCCACTTTACTCATAAGTGCCTCTGAGACAAGGACTCCACTCGGAAGAAACCCTCTCAGCCATGTCCCACTCGGAAAAGATACCTTCACTTGGAATTATCATCCTTTACTCAGAATTTCTCTCAGTCACTCGGAGACACAACCTTCACTCGGAATTTCTCTTGTTCACTCGGAATTGATACCTTTCTTCACTCAGAAAGTCTTATATAAGACATGTTTCACTCAGAATATATAACTTCATTCACTCGGAAGAGGACTCCTAGAACACCTCAATCAGAACCATCACAATCATTCTCCCCTCGGGAGAGGTTCATTCGGGATTTTCCACTCAGGAATAATTAGATCTATCATTACTCGGGGAATTCTCACAATGACTCAGAATTCTCTCCAAACACATTTCTCTCGGAATCCTTTTAAGCCTTCATCACTCGGAAAAAGGCCCAATGGCTATGGTCTCACTCGGAACGGTTCACAACAATATTCTACTCGGGAAGTCCTGTCTCAGACATAGCTCGCTCTGTATTTCACTCAGAAATTCACCACCTCATGGAGTTATTAAGACTCCAGCTCGGACAGAATTCGTCCAGTAGACCACTCACTCCTCTCACTTGAGTGGAAGGCTAGCTCGCTTGGTCAAGAAGCTAATTCCTTGAAGCAGGGGACTCTCGCTTGGGCGAGGTCCCATCTAGCTTGAGCGAGACCACTCGGACATAAGTAGAATCAGCAATTCCTTACAACTTAACACCTAAAATCTAACTCTCGGCCAACTGATTCCCCACTAATACATCATACTCATCACATGAGGCATATAAAACTTGCTCTAAGCATTCTCACTTGGAATTTATCCAGAATCAATGTCCTCCCCTGCTCGCTTAAGTGCAGCCACGCCCGCTTGAGCGAGATTTATCCAGAACCTCACCTGATCTCAACACACTCTACTCGCTCAAGCGGAACACTCACTCGCCTGAGCGAAAATGGTCCAGAGACCATTATACCAATACAGGGGGATCCTCGCCTGAGCGAGATCCCTTCTCGCTTGAGCGAGAATATCAGGACAGAGGCAGGAAATGAAAATTCTTACAACTCAACATATGATTTCACACTTTAGGCCTACTAAATCGTATCCAACACATCATATACGATATTTGAGGCACATTCAACTCGTTCTAAAAGTTCTCACTCAGAAATTGGATAATATTAATAATGACCTAAATTAAAAATAATTACACATGAGATTGAAATTTTTGGGATGTTACATCACTAACTTCAATGAAAACTAGCGACGCCCATAACTCCGTCGCTTGATAAAGCTAACTTCATGGCTATTATGAAATTTGAACATAGCGACGGTAATGGTATCGTCCCTGTGTTACCTTATTTAGTGACGGATGACTAAACCGTCGCCCACTTAGCCATATATAGCGACAAAGTTATCCGTCGCTACCAATCATTTTCCCACTAAATTTTTTTGGTTTTGTTTGGCGCCATAGTTAGTGATGGATATACCTTCGTCGCTATGATGTTCCCTCAAATCATTTTGTTGGGCGCCAACTGTAGCGACGGTGCATGAACGTCGCTAATTTTGGAGGTAAAATGTAACGACTTTATCACCAACAGTTTTATATTAGGGGCAAAATTAGCGACGGTTGAAAGGTTCATCGCTAACTTTTTATGGACTTAGCGACAGTATAACGCGGTCGCTACCGTTATGCGCCAACAAAAATAATTGGAGGGAACCCAAAAATTGGAGTGAGGTGAACAATAATGACTGTATTAGCGACGAGTTTAACTTAGACATGGAAGTAGCGATGGTGTTTTGCTAATTTTAGCGATAGTGTAGCGTTGGTCGCTGATGTGGTCACAAATGTGGCTTTTCATGGTCCCTTTTCATTTTGCAGTCGCTAATGCTGTCTCTAATTAGCGACGGCGTGTTTTGGTCAATAACTTGGAGTAGCTATCAGGTATTTTTCTAGTAGTGTTTCTTCTTGATTTTCCCTCGCAGACTCACGTAGGAAAATGAGTCACTCAAGCGAGTAAAATCCCCTTTTGCCTTTCATTACTTTCGCTTGAGCCCAACATGATTCAACCGAATAAAAAATGGATTTGTTTCTGGATAGTTTTTCACTTGAGCGGCTTGATCCTCGCTCAAGCGAATTCTTCAGCTTGTGTCTTTGGCTTCATTTCACTCAGGCCACTTCTCTTTTGCTCATGCGAAGCCTTCGAGTCTGCTTTCTGGACAGTTCTGGCTTGAGCGGTTTGAGACTCGCTCAAGCGAGCTTTTCAATAATGCCCTCTATATATTATTCGCTCAAGCGAATTAAGATTCACTCAAGCTTGTCTTGCCTTTGTTAGTTTTCTTCGTTAAGAGTCTTAGCTCACTCAAGCAAACCTGAGTCTCGCTTAAGTGAAACGCCCAAAACTTGCATTTTTCATGGCTTGAGTTGGGGAATGGCTTGGAATTCCTTTCTTCTTTCCCTTTTCATCCTTTTCACCTAATATTTAAACAAAAATAAGGATAAGAACTTATTTACAAACATATAAAAAATATCTAGTTTTCACTTTCCATTTATTACAATGCACAAAATTGCCGAGATAATGTAACACCTATCACAATTATGCCCAATTAACACTAAAATATATACACATTTAAGCATTTATCAACATTCTGTGTTACTGTTGGATTTCACTCCAAAACTTCCTCTTGGGGGTGTGATTTTTAGTGGTATAGTCTACGAGAGTGATTTGACCCCAAAACTGCATCTTCAGGGTGTGATTTTCTACATAAAATGTCTCTTAAGCAGATGATTTTTATGCATGGCTGCCAAGTATCACTCACGTAGAAGCTCATTTCCTCCACGTATAGTATGCAAAAATCGTCTACCGAAGGTGCGGTTTTAAAATTTTGATTTGATGTTTTTCACCCCAAACCAAATTTTTTTCCTATCCACCCCATACCTAAAAATATTTTCACAAACTACACAATTCTTACCAAAATGCCCAAACAAAAGAATGGCCACTCAATAATTTGTTATTTAAATAAAAAAAAAGTTTAGATGAACCATCCGCTAGCTGTCAAAAATAATCAGGCATGAAGTCAAAGTTAAGTCATAAATAGATTATTGCATTAAATTTTGAAAAATCATAAAGAAGATAAAGTGTAATGGGTTCTTAGTATATAAAATGAGTAAAGTGTATTGGCTAGTACAAGTTTTAACTTGGAAAATTCATGCATCAATGGAACCATATACTACCCTTTCATAACTCCCACATGTCACAATCACCTTTAACCCAACTAGAGAATATTTTCCCCAACCTTAAAAATGACATGGTAGCTTTTAACACCTAATAAAATATTAACAACAAAAAAAGCATAAAAATAAGCTCAACATCTTTTATTATAAACTCCCTGCCAGAATAACAACACCTTATCTTTCCTTGTGTTTTCAATTGAGAATCACTTAATGTTGGTGTATGCATAACGAGCTATTAATGTATCATTTTGAACTTATCAATAAAATAAGTCCTTTCAGTTTTAGATTTGTTTTAGATTTGTTTATCCTTGAAGTAGTGGGTTATATGAGAACTATTCCTAAAATGTCCCTAGTCAAGTATTTACATGGGGAGATGTAAATACATTAAGACTAGAATATGAATGTACTGATGGTCTGATCTCACATATCATGGATATAGAAGATATCAAACGGGTGCACATTAATAATAATGTTGTACTGGATAGACCCATCATGAGAATGTTGTATAGATCGTTACATGAGTGTCATAAACGGTTCTTAATGTGATAATGGTGTATGAAGTCCTTCGACCTGCAGTCACTATAATTTCTACATGAGGAGATTGTTGTTTTAATACAACCAAATGCCATCTGCAATAAGATGGCTATAAAGGTTGTCGTCAGGCAATAAACAAATTATGCAGAGGGATGTAAATGATGTAGATGAGATTTGTCTCTCCTATATGACAGAAGTGATATCTATAGGCTGCTTGATGGAGTGATACAAAAGAAATGCATTGTCATGCTAGAAAGAATAAATATTGGATATTTATTCAGTAAAGTGTACTCTATTATCAAGTAAAATGAATTGGATCATACAAGGATGACGATGACCATGCCTTAGGTACAATTAGGTATCGTGATAAAAGGAATGAATGTATAAAATAATTATCATTTATAGTTTATGTCGATAATAAATAATATTCAGACATAATGATGCATTGCTAGATACCACTCTTATTTTATATTATTAATAAGAATATGACTGAATATTTTACCTATAGGGTCACAACATAGAGTAAGCCCACCAGAAGATAGTTTTATTTTAGTTAGACTAAAATAAAGCTATTAGGCCTAACTTATTCTAAATGAGTCAAGAGCCCAATCTCTATAGAGATCTCATCAGGTCAGACCTAAACTTATATATAGAGCATGGGATACTTATAGGCTGCTGCTCATAGAAAATTACTCACATTCTCGTAAGTGTTGTAAGGGTTGAAATTTCAAACTAGCATTCAAAGTTTTGAATTCTGGTGGGAGTGCTTATGTGGACTCCTGAATGGTAAAGCCAAAATTGCTTTGATAGAATAACTGATTTCACATCTACAAGAGGTAAATCCTAAAACACAATTTCATAATTGTTTTATGAATGCTTTGAAGCACTCTATTTTGAAAATTTTTAATAGGAATCCTATGTGTTCCCACTACCTGACCCTATAGGATTCCCTAATAGTGGTGTCAAAGCCTAGTTGCAAAATCGTGTTGGGTTGTTTGCATGTCATGATGGTATATTTTTCATTCTACAAAAGCTTTTAGAAAAATTTTGATTTACAAAATTGTTTCTTGTTATAAGCTTTATGTTTTGTTTTGCGAAATTGGTTTGCAAAACTAATTTTCAAAAAACGATCAAGCATGATTATGAATGAGATAATATTGTGTTCTGTATGCTATTTTGGGTTTATCATATGTGATGCATATTATCATATCGCTTAATCAAGTATGAGTTATGATCTCTGTTCTTAGTTGATTTGTATACTTTTGAGTTTTTTTTGTAAACTGTATGAGATGTTTATAGTTTTTCTCAATTTAAGTATGTGTTCTGTTACCATTTAATCTTGTATGATGTTTGAATTTTCATAATTTTTGTATGTGATAAATATGGTGTCTACTCAAATTATGGTTATCATACAAATTATGTTTTGATCCTATGTTGATCTCTGAGCATGAATGAATCATGTTATGAGGAGTCAAGTGATAAAGTTTAAGTGTTAAATGTGACGCCCCAAAAATAGGGGTAAATTTTTCACGATTTTAACATCATTAATTTATGAAAATCATAAGAAGACCTAACTGATATATAAAGATATGAGAAGGTAGGTGAACAAATAATCAAGAAGAGATTCTCAAACAAAGACAACAAAAATAATTAATTAAATCAATACTACATGGTTGGATTTATCGTAGTTAATCACCCTGAGGTCTAATGACTTCATAATAAGTCCAAAACGTCCGCAAGATGATTCAAGTAAAAGCTTTAGTGCAAGGGAAAGGAAGAGAATTCAAAGGAATGCAAATTGGGGCAACAGGGTACCACTCGCTCAAGCGAGGGTCACGCTCGCTTGAGCGAGACCGAGTGAGACGCTTGGGCAAGCCACAATACGTGCTGAGCGAAAAAAGTGAGAGGAGGATCAGGGGCCGACTCGCTTGAGCGAGATCCTCAAAAATCATATGGGCGAAGCAAACGAGCACAGGCAAAAATCGTTTAGAATCTATCCAACACTCACTCCCTCGAGCGAACGCCACCTCCAAAAGCCTTTCGCTCAAGTGAAAATGGGCCAGTAACTAAATACCCCACTCTCCCTCGGGCGAGGCCCTACTCTCCTAAGCGATTTTCATCCAGTGACCAATACCTGATGCATGGACAATCTCGCTTAGGAGAAGACAAGCCCGCTCGGGAGAAAATTGTCCAGAATCTTATACCTGATACTTAATCATCTCGCCTGGGGCGAGATGCCCAGTTGTCTAAGCGAGACCTATCTCGCCTGAGTGAGAACCACTCTCACCTGAGCGAAAATTGGCCAGTGGCCGAACACCAACACAGGGGATTCTGGCTTGAGCGAGAACCCATCTTGCTTGAGCGAGATTATCAGTAAAACACTACAAAACATGAAAATTGAACAACACAACATACCAAAACTCAACTCAAGCCAATTTACTTAAATTCATCACATCACATCCATCACATTACACATTTAAAACTTGTTCTAAACCTTCATACCCATAGATTCTCATTCCAATTCACAATCACATTCTAATCTAACTTATTACTTGGCATAGTCTATGAAGTGCAATTTTTCATATAAATCATCATTCATTCATAAGTTTTAGTTACATCATGCTTCTTTTTCAAAATCTAATTAAGGCTAAGGTCACTAATGAAAATAAGCCATAAACTCTAGGATCTCATTTTCCTACATGACCTCCCAAAATCTTCATCATACATACATCATCCATATCAATTCACAGTTATTCAAGATATTCATTATAACTATATACTTTATAAAAATCCACTTAAAAGCCACAACTCAAAACAATCGTTGGCCAAGGCATTCTTTACCCAAAATAGGCTTCCTTCACACCACTCCTCCACACAAGATCTCCATAGGCAAGCCCTACAACACAGGAGCTAAAAGATATACCACATGGAGAGTGAGTATACTTTCTCAATGATGAAATCTAGCAATTATGATAATATACACATAAATGCAATATTAAACATCTTCTTCCTAAAAGAAGTTCAATCAGCACAAAACCAATCATTCATCAAATTCATTAAACACATGTTTTCATCAAAATTCACAAGGACACACCAATCATTGACATAATTACAGTTAGTACTCAAGAGATTTCCACCTTCTCCTCACACAATCTCCTCATCGGGATATCACACTATGCCATATTCTAAATGCTAATGCACATGCTAGTGTTTAAGATGCATATGAACGGATCCGATTACATTTCCTCAGGTGAAACCACCATAATCATTCATTTATTCAAATTGGTTTCCCGCCTCACAAGGGGTACTCCCTCTAGCAACCTCGCAAGGTGCTTTCTCGTGATCGCAACCACGTTCAACAATTCATAATCGTTTCCCGCCTCGTAAGGGGTACTCCCGCCTTATGATCGCAACCATGGGCATACAATCTCAATGGTCCCGTAGGGCCTTTCATTTCAAATACCAGGTGATCACAACCACCGGTCTAATAATCACAGGACCTCTCAAGCCCTTTATATTCCAACATCAAGTGATCGCAACCACTTTTCAACATCATCATGATATACATGCCATGTTATGTATGCAACAGTGCTCATGCATGCCTCAACCTCATATAGATTATCTCATCCTCTCATCTAGGGTATACTCCTACTCAATTTCCATGTTAATTCCACATATTCAAACATATATATGTATTCCGATCATAATATTCAATAATCATTAAGTCAAGGATTTCAAATATTCATCAAGCCACACATGGAATCCATGAGATGTCATCACACATCATACTAATCATAACCTCAATAAGGTCTTATCTCACAATCAATCATTATAAGAATCTTACTCAATTTCACATCACACACATATGATACTACATCCATTCAAGGAAGCATGCCACATTACATCAATACATACATTATCATTATACAAGTTCTCATACATTTAGAAAACACACCCCCTCCTACCTCAAGAGAAGTAAACTTTCGAGTTTAATGTTCTCGCCTCACAAGTATTATCAAGTCCTACACCAATCAATTATAGGACCACATCAATCATTCATTCAAACACCATTTCAACATACATATACATATGTGTACTCATGATTCTTATCATGTAGAGGCTATTTATAGATTTTATTCATTTGTCTATTTAGGCTTCAGGAATTCCTTCCCTTAAACCACCATTCATTTTCATCAAAATAACAACCTAATTAATTAGGTTACCTCATTCACCAACCTTACATTTAACTTATTCTAAATGGGTTTTCATTTATGGTTTCCAACCACCATCTCCAATCATTATTTATGTTTATACTCCAACATTAATGACATTCTCACCATTAATTAATGCCTTTCCACTCACATTACCCATTTCCCCTAATTTCATAAGTTAGGGTTTTTGTAAAAACCCAACCATATCATAAATGCACTTCTTTATACATCATCTTTCAACCCTATTTTCATATACCTCATTTATTGCTTATAAATGTCCATATTTATTTCACCCCACCTTAGGGTTTATATATTTAATGGTTCCTTTCACTACCCACAAGCATTTAATACTCTCCCAAGTCATAACTAACCATTTGTAGGTTCAAAACATAAGGAAATAGCAAAGAACTTACCTTGCTTGTAACATCCCCGTTTTAAAATTAAATGTTGAATGAAAAATAAACCATTAAGACTTGATTGCATTTAACTACTTAAGATTAAGCCATTAAAATATTAAAAATGGTGATGGTCAGGGGATGGAGTGGAGTGCACGTGGCTGCTGCAGCACACACTCTCCCATCCCACTCTTCTCTTATTCATGCGCATGTACATATATATATAAGCGTGAGCCCTTGGCAGAGAAAAACACACTTGCTGTTTCTTCAGGCTTCATTCTCTACTTCCTCTCTTCTTCTTCATCTTTCTTCTTCTATCTTACTCTTCGCTCCTGGAGGTCTTGGTTGCAGTACTGGAGAACGAACCACACTTCACCCCAGAATCAGGTACAGGATACGACAAGCCAAGGAAGACATCGGACCCAACAACAAGAACGGAAAAGGTTTTTGAGGATTCTTCTAAAGGTAGGGGGCGCTTGCATGTCGAATGCATGGTCTAAGAACGGTACCGGATGAACATGCTGTTGAGCGTGGGTGTGTGTGTGCATGTATTTATAATCATTAGAACTGATGCTGTGTATGTGTGCATGTATTCACAATTACTAAAACTGATGCATGATTTTAGATTCTGATAGTGATCTTCGTGGCTATGGCGTAGTCTGCTCGTGGATGATAATGATGGATCTATTTTGTTGTCACTATGAAAAGTATGTATGTGCATGTTCTTAATTGGATTGCTCAATGTTGTTAGTCTGATGACCGATTGTAACATGCGCTGGTGTGACTGACTGAATGATGACGAGTAGTGGAGGATATTCGTTCTTACTTAATGACTACGGTAATGTGTTCATGGCGCGATGATGTGTAATAATGAATGTGTTAGTTGCATGAGTAAGAGTGGGGTGACCCATGGAAGGTCAAGAACCCCAAGGGAAATGACTTCCAGTTACCAACCCTGGCTAGATCCCAATAGAGCTCGTGGTAGCCGTTGGAGCTAGAGAAGAGAGTCTCGAGACGCCGTGGGGAGGCCGGTGCCACATGGTAAGAGCTGAGGGACGAGGGGCCAAAAGAAAAAGGGGGCCGTAACTGAGAGTCCTTACCCGAGTCGGATCCGCAGGCATGCATATAGAAATAAGGCTGATTGTGGTGATGTATAAATCTATGTATGTGCATGTGTATGGTTTTGAATGCATGAATATATATATATATGGATGTGGAATAAACTCTGTGTATTATGTGTGTTGTGAATGTCGTTTGAACTGTATGAACTTGGTTACTTGAGAAAGGTTGAATGATAGCAGGAGCGTGTTCTAACGCTGATACCGAGTCTGTGAGTATCATTATACATGTAAAAGCTCACCCCTGCAGTGGCCATTTTCAGTGAATGTCTCTCGCGAGGAGGATCAGAATCAGAGCGGGAATGCTGGGCGGAGTGCTGATGCATTTGGAAGGTTTAATTAAGACGTTGTTAGATTAAGCCCGGACTGGCTCATACCGGATGTTAATGTTTTGCGGATGAATAGAACTTTACGGGCAAGGAGAAGTCCGATTTTGTATTGTAAATATTGACATACACTTTTATGTATATATGGATGTATGGTTTTGGTGTGTATGATGCTATGTGCTGCCTTGTTTCCTAATTATGCTTTAATAGATACGTAGGGACAGTATGAGTGAACCGAGAATTGTCTTAGGAAAAACTCAAGCCGGATACGTTGGGCGGAGTCATACCCCGCCCGAAGTATGGGAGCAATTCGCCCAGGCGTGAGGATTCACGCTGGGGCGATGTGGATATTAGAATGAGACCCCGGTGTTGACTCCTGCTCTGGGCGTGCTAGTTGAGTCCGCCCAGGCGTTGTCCTAGTTAGTTGAGTTGGGCAGAATAGGTTCAGACTCCTCCTTTCTCCACAACCTACTATAGTATATGTACCCTGTAACTTCTCGTTTTTTCTGAGTAAATGCGAGTGTGAGGATTTACTTAGTGAACCCTTGTCCATACCCGATGGGGGAAATTACCTTGTAGTTGTGTCAAAGAGACGTTATGTAGATTTCGTTTAGACGGTGTCATACCTCGCCCAAGTAACTCGGATAGCTCGCCCAAGATAAATATACCCCGCCTAGCCAAGTAGGATGATTCTAACTTCGCCTTTCCACCAAATGCTATGCGTATGAATGTAATAACATATTTCCCTTATCTATTCCTCCTGTTGAGTGACCAGTAATTCTCGAAGGGAAGCCTCAGTGCGAAATTTCTTCTATCCGCTGCTGTATTACCATACTCCGCCTGGACGGTGTAAGACCCCGTCTAAGCGAATGAACGGTGTTGCGCAATCCGCCCTAGTGTTAGTACGTTACGATAAACCCATCGAGCCGGTCTCAGTTTTAGTTTTCCCTGTAGGTTGCTATGTGCGAGTGAAGGCTTTTTCGTTCTTCCCTTGCCTGCTCCCTCATATATCGAATAATACGGGACTGTTTCGTGAGAAATTTTCTGTTATTTTCTTTGAAATTTTTATTTTTAGTTGCAATTAATTAGGGTGTTACATTTTGGTATCAGAGCGGACCGAAAAGTCCAAGGCCAAAGTATGCTTACCAAGTGTAAGCGGTGGTGTTTGTGTCTTTTGATTGAATGATTGAATTTGTTCTGATGCTGGTTGACCTGATTGATGATTGTCTTGAGGACGAGGGGTTATTTTCCCCCTGGTCCGATTGTGTGTATGACTTAGGCGAATGACATAATGTGCTAAGTTATTAATTGTTGGACTAATAATTAGATCGGTAGTAAGTGGCTCCGTATACTTATCCTTAAATGTCAATTTCAGGATAAGGAATGGCGCATCGTCAAAGTATGGAGGCTATAGCCACAGCATTCCAACGCTTTGCTGATGTGTTTGAAAGGCAAGGCCAAACTCAACCTGAGGATGGCCATGTGCTGGACCGCTTCCTGAAGAGGAAGCCGAGTGAATTCTTAGGAGGACGGAACCCTGAGGCGGCGTTCAAGTGGACTCAGGAATTAGAGAGAATTTTTAGGGGTCTTCGCTGTACCGAAGCCCAGAAGGTGGAATGCGCAGTGTATATGCTGCGAGATGAAGCGGAGAATTGGTGGAAGATAGCCAGGAGCCGATTTCCCGAAGATGACAATCAACTGACGTGGAACGATTTCGAGGCCTGCTTCCTAGACAAATACTTTCCCGACACAGTGAGGAGTCGGAAAGAGCTGGAGTTTATGGAGTTAAAACAGGGCTCCATGACTGTGGAAGAATACGCGACCAGATTTGAGGAATTGTGCCTATTCTATCCGCCCTTCCAGCAGCCAGGAACGGAGCACTCCAAGTGTCTTAAGTTTGAAAACGGACTGAGATCGGATATCAAGAGGGCCTGCAGATACCATGAAATCCGGAGTTTCCCTGCCTTATTGAACAAGTGTAGAATATTCGAAGAGGATGACAGGGCCCATTCGGGCCAGTGCAGCAGAGCCAATCAGCACCTGAGGCCTCAGCAATCACGTTTCAAGAGGCCAGGGAACGTGAGGAGGAATGAACCCTTCACCAGATATCAGAACCGTAATGACCAAGGGAGACAGATGAGTGGGCGACCAAGGTATGGCGGGTGCTTTAAATGTGGCGGTGATCATTTTGCTAAGGAATGCAATGATACAAATGTTAAATGCTACCACTGCGGAGAGAAGGGACACGTTCGCCCGGACTGCCCCCAACTCCGCCAGGCAAACACCAATGTGCGTCAAGGAGGATTTCAAGATCGAACCAGAGTGAATGATAACCAACGACATGGAGGCAGAGGCAACGGAACCAGAGGAAATATGATGCATGCCCCGAACAGTCGAGAGAGGAACACCGGCCCAACAGCGACAGGAAGGATCTACACCATCAATGCAGAGGATGTTGCACCAGCAAACGATCTAGTACAATGTAAGTGCTCACTTGGAACGAATATGCTTAATGTTGTTTTCGATTCGGGGGCAACCCATTCTTTTATAGCTGATGAGTGCGTGGAACGGTTGAAGCTACCAACTGTGTCTATGAACCGGACTTTAGAAGTGGCCAGCCCCACTGGCCCTAGTGTGTTCACATCGTCAATATGTAAAAATGTAGCATTTGAGTTGTATGATCGGAGTTTCACCTTCGATCTGATTTGCATGCCCTTAAAGGGTCTTGATATTGTGCTTGGAATAGACTGGCTTTCAGCCAATAAGGTATTAGTAGATTGTAGAAACCGAGAGATAGTTTTCCCAAAACAACCCACTGAAGACGGCACGGCACTAGGTATAACTCAACTATTTATGATGCTTTGTCTAACCAAAGATGAGAATGAGACCCTAGCGAATGAAATTCCGGTTGTCTGCGAATTCCCAGAAGTGTTCCCAGAGGACGTCCCGAGTGTGCCTCCCCATAGAGAAGTTGAATTCTCTATAGACTTGATCCCTGGAGCCGAACCGGTCTCCAGTGCACCCTACAGAATGTCCTCAACTGAATTGGTAGAGTTGAAGAAACAAGTGGATGAGTTACTTGAGAAGCAGTTCATTAGACCAAGAGTGTCACCATGGGGCGCACCTGTGCTACTTGTTAAGAAGAAGGATGGCAGCATGAGACTTTGTATAGATTATCGACAGCTTAACAAGCTCACAATTAAGAATCGATACCCACTGCCTAGAATTGATGATTTAATTGACCAGCTGCGTGGAGCCTCAGTCTTCTCAAAAATCGACTTACGATCGGGATATCACCAAATCCGAGTGAAGGACTCGGACATTCCTAAAACTGCCTTTAGGACTAGGTATGGTCACTATGAGTATGTAGTGATGCCGTTCGGTGTGACAAACGCCCCTGCTGTTTTCATGAATTACATGAACAGCATATTCCATTCCTTCTTAGATCGGTTTGTTGTTGTCTTCATCGATGATATTCTAGTTTATTCTAAGACATCTGAGGAGCATGAAGGACATCTCAGGGCGGTACTCCAAGTGTTGAAGGAGAAGCAATTGTTTGCAAAGCTTTCAAAGTGCGAATTTTGGATGGATGAGATCCACTTCCTCGGGCATGTGATCTCCAAGCGAGGCGTCTCGGTGGATCCTGCGAAGGTAGCTGCTGTAATAGCGTGGGAGAGACCCAGATCGATCTCGGAAATAAGGAGTTTTATGGGCTTGGCAGGTTATTATAGAAGGTTCATCGAAGGTTTTTCTAAGTTGGCATTACCTCTGACTAAATTGACTCGAAAGAATGTTCCTTTTGTGTGGAGTCCGGAGTGTGAGGGCAGCTTCCAAGAGCTGAAGAATAAGTTGACAACTGCTCCGGTGTTGGCATTACCTGAGTTACGAGAAAGCTTCGTGGTCTATTGTGACGCGTCCGGACTCGGATTAGGATGTGTGCTCATGCAGAAGGATCGAGTGATAGCATATGCCTCTCGGCAATTGAGACCCCACGAACAACATTATCCGACCCATGACCTGGAGTTGGCAGCAGTAGTTTTTGCATTGAAAATCTGGAGGCATTACTTGTACGGATCCAAATTTGAAGTGTACAGCGATCATAAGAGCCTTAAATACCTATTCGACCAAAAGGAGCTGAACATGAGGCAGAGAAGATGGATTGAGTTTTTGAAGGACTATGATTTCGAGTTGAAATACCACCCAGGTAAGGCAAATGTCGTAGCAGACGCATTGAGTCGAAAATCCCTCCACATAGCAGCCATGATGGCAAAAGAAGTTGAGTTGTTGGAGCGGTTCCGAGACATGAACTTGCATGTTGATGCCCCTTCCTCTCAGAAGATGACAATCGGTACGTTGAGGATTGCCAACGAATTCTTAAAATCCGTGTACGAACAGCAGCAGGCGGACTCTTACCTAGCTGAAATGAAGGAAATTCAGGCTAAAGGAAAGGATTTATCCTTGGCAGAAGGGTCAGATGGAATCTTCCGGGTGAGGAACAGAATATACATACCAAGTGAAGGAAGATTGAGAAGAATGGTGCTTGATGAAGCCCACAAAAGCCTACTCAGCATTCACCCAGGAACCACGAAGATGTACCACGATTTGAGGAAACAGTTTTGGTGGCCCGGACTAAAGAAGGATGTGGCGGAGTACGTGGCCCGGTGTATCACTTGTCAGAAATCGAAGGTAGAGCACCAAAAACCGTACGGTGCAATGCAGCCTCTAGAAATCCCCGTGTGGAAATGGGACTCAATTGCGATGGATTTTATCATGGGATTACCCAAAAACCGAGCGGGCCATGATGCCATTTGGGTCATTGTTGACAGATTGACGAAGAGTGCACACTTCTTACCTGTAAATATGAGGTACCCATTGCATAAGTTGGCTCGAATCTACATTCAAGAAGTTATCCGGCTGCATGGCATACCTACTTCCATCGTATCGGATAGGGACCCTAGATTTACGTCCAGGTTTTGGACCAGCATGCATCAAGAACTGGGGACGAAGCTTTGGCTTAGTTCTGCCTACCACCCCCAATCAGATGGACAATCCGAACGAACGATTCAGAGTCTAGAAGACTTATTGAGAGCGTGTGTGTTAGAGTACGGTGGGGACTGGGAGCAGTACCTTCCCTTGATCGAGTTTACGTACAACAACAGCCATCATCACAGCATTGGCATGGCACCTTACGAGGCATTATATAGGCGTAGATGCCGTACCCCACTCTGCTGGTCGGAAACGGGTGAAAGTCTATTACTGGGACCAGACATCGTGAAGCAAACCACAGAACAGATCCGAGTAATAAGGGAGAAGATGAAAGCATCACAAGACAGGCAGAAGAGCTACCATGACAAACGCATCAAGCCATTGGAATTTCAAGTCGGAGATCGAGTGTTTCTGAGAACCTCTCCGAGTAAAGGAGTTGGACGAGCCTTAAAAAGTGGAAAGTTAAGCCCTCGCTACATCGGACCTTATGAGGTAGTAGAACGGATTGGCTCCGTGGCATACCGCCTCGCGTTACCAACTCACTTGTCCCAATTACACAACGTTTTTCACGTGTCTCAACTAAGAAAGTATTTGCATGATCCCAGCCACACGATGCCTGACGACGAGGTAGAGATCAAGGAAGACCTAACCACTGTGACTACACCGGTTGGAATCGTGGATCAATCGGTAAAGCGCTTAAGAAGCAAGAACGTAAGGCTAGTTAAGGTGGAGTGGCAGCAAGGCAAGACCACCTCCTACACGTGGGAACGCGAAGACGCCATGCGACAGCAGTACCCCGAATTGTTTACCTACGTAAGTACCGACTGAATTTCGGGGACGAAATTCTTTTCAGTGGGGGAGAACTGTAACATCCCCGTTTTAAAATTAAATGTTGAATGAAAAATAAACCATTAAGACTTGATTGCATTTAACTACTTAAGATTAAGCCATTAAAATATTAAAAATGGTGATGGTCAGGGGATGGAGTGGAGTGCACGTGGCTGCTGCAGCACACACTCTCCCATCCCACTCTTCTCTTATTCATGCGCATGTACATATATATATAAGCGTGAGCCCTTGGCAGAGAAAAACACACTTGCTGTTTCTTCAGGCTTCATTCTCTACTTCCTCTCTTCTTCTTCATCTTTCTTCTTCTATCTTACTCTTTGCTCCTGGAGGTCTTGGTTGCAGTACTGGAGAACGAACCACACTTCACCCCAGAATCAGGTACAGGATACGACAAGCCAAGGAAGACATCGGACCCAACAACAAGAACGGAAAAGGTTTTTGAGGATTCTTCTAAAGGTAGGGGGCGCTTGCATGTCGAATGCATGGTCTAAGAACGGTACCGGATGAACATGCTGTTGAGCGTGGGTGTGTGTGTGCATGTATTTATAATCATTAGAACTGACGCTGTGTATGTGTGCATGTATTCACAATTACTAAAACTGATGCATGATTTTAGATTCTGATAGTGATCTTCGTGGCTATGGCGTAGTCTGCTCGTGGATGATAATGATGGATCTATTTTGTTGTCACTATGAAAAGTATGTATGTGCATGTTCTTAATTGGATTGCTCAATGTTGTTAGTCTGATGACCGATTGTAACATGCGCTGGTGTGACTGACTGAATGATGACGAGTAGTGGAGGATATTCGTTCTTACTTAATGACTACGGTAATGTGTTCATGGCGCGATGATGTGTAATAATGAATGTGTTAGTTGCATGAGTAAGAGTGGGGTGACCCATGGAAGGTCAAGAACCCCAAGGGAAATGACTTCCAGTTACCAACCCTGGCTAGATCCCAATAGAGCTCGTGGTAGCCGTTGGAGCTAGAGAAGAGAGTCTCGAGACGCCGTGGGGAGGCCGGTGCCACATGGTAAGAGCTGAGGGACGAGGGGCCAAAAGAAAAAGGGAGCCGTAACTGAGAGTCCTTACCCGAGTCGGATCCGCAGGCATGCATATAGAAATAAGGCTGATTGTGGTGATGTATAAATCTATGTATGTGCATGTGTATGGTTTTGAATGCATGAATATATATATATATATGGATGTGGAATAAACTCTGTGTATTATGTGTGTTGTGAATGTCGTTTGAACTGTATGAACTTGGTTACTTGAGAAAGGTTGAATGATAGCAGGAGCGTGTTCTAACGCTGATACCGAGTCTGTGAGTATCATTATACATGTAAAAGCTCACCCCTGCAGTGGCCATTTTCAGTGAATGTCTCTCGCGAGGAGGATCAGAATCAGAGCGGGAATGCTGGGCGGAGTGCTGATGCATTTGGAAGGTTTAATTAAGACGTTGTTAGATTAAGCCCGGACTGGCTCATACCGGATGTTAATGTTTTGCGGATGAATAGAACTTTACGGGCAAGGAGAAGTCCGATTTTGTATTGTAAATATTGGCATACACTTTTATGTATATATGGATGTATGGTTTTGGTGTGTATGATGCTATGTGCTGCCTTGTTTCCTAATTATGCTTTAATAGATACGTAGGGACAGTATGAGTGAACCGAGAATTGTCTTAGGAAAAACTCACGCCGGATACGTTGGGCGGAGTCATACCCCGCCCGAAGTATGGGAGCAATTCGCCCAGGCGTGAGGATTCGCGCTGGGGCGATGTGGATATTAGAATGAGACCCCGGTGTTGACTCCTGTTCTGGGCGTGCTAGTTGAGTCCGCCCAGGCGTTGTCCTAGTTAGTTGAGTTGGGCAGAATAGGTTCAGACTCCTCCTTTCTCCACAACCTACTATAGTATATGTACCCTGTAACTTCTCGTTTTTTCTGAGTAAATGCGAGTGTGAGGATTTACTTAGTGAACCCTTGTCCATACCCGATGGGGGAAATTACCTTGTAGTTGTGTCAAAGAGACGTTATGTAGATTTCGTTTAGACGGTGTCATACCTCGCCCAAGTAACTCGGATAGCTCGCCCAAGATAAATATACCCCGCCTAGCCAAGTAGGATGATTCTAACTTCGCCTTTCCACCAAATGCTATGCGTATGAATGTAATAACATATTTCCCTTATCTATTCCTCCTGTTGAGTGACCAGTAATTCTCGAAGGGAAGCCTCAGTGCGAAATTTCTTCTATCCGCTGCTGTATTACCATACTCCGCCTGGACGGTGTAAGACCCCGTCTAAGCGAATGAACGGTGTTGCGCAATCCGCCCTAGTGTTAGTACGTTACGATAAACCCATCGAGCCGGTCTCAGTTTTAGTTTTCCCTGTAGGTTGCTATGTGCGAGTGAAGGCTTTTTCGTTCTTCCCTTGCCTGCTCCCTCATATATCGAATAATACGGGACTGTTTCGTGAGAAATTTTCTGTTATTTTCTTTGAAATTTTTATTTTTAGTTGCAATTAATTAGGGTGTTACATTGCTCCAAGAAAACAAAAATGGGAATCAAGAGGGAGGATGAAGATGACGAAAATAGAGAGGAGAATGGGAGAAGCTTCAAGCATCTATTGTCTCCTCCAAGCCTCAATGGTGAACGAAAATAAAAGAGGGAGAGCACTAATGTGTTCAAGCTCTTAGGGAGGAAGAAGAAGATATGAAGAAGGGAAGAATGAGAGAAGTGTGTTTGCCTAGGGGAGAGAAAACTAGCATGGAAATAGAGTGAAAGAGGTGAGGATTTTGTTTTAATTTTAAATCTTTCATTAAAGTCTTCCGTTTTCAAACAATCAGGCTCTCTGTTCGGGCTCAATACTTTATCTAAAAATTAATCCGAATACATATTCGGATTCCCAATAATATTATCTACAGCCCTGACCAACGACATCTTAATCAGAGATACTTGGTCCGACACCCATATTTTATCCAGGTTAGTTTTCTTCTTATCCAGTCTCAATAATTTACTAACAGTCTCTAAAAGTCTTAATCAAATTATTTCTCATATTTCGAGACATTAAATAGTTCACATTCAATTATTCAATATTTATTCCCTCAATTTATTCTCTATTTTCAAATTTAAGAAGTTACAATCCACCCCACCTAAAAGAAATTTCATCCTTAAAATTTGACATACCGGATTCGAATACGTGAGGGTACCGCTCACAGATATCATCTTCGCATTCCCAAGTGAGTGTCTCCACGTTCGCATGCTTCCATGCTACTTTCACCAAGGGTACCATTTTATTCCACAATCTCTTCGTGGAATACTCAACGGACAAGTCGTCCCGCACATCAACATCATCAATAGAGATCACGTGCAATGGATCATGAACATACTTCTGTAATTGTGATACGTGGAACACGTTATATAGGTTGGCAAGATGTGGAGGGAGCGCAATCTGATAAGCAACATCTCCAATCCACTCCAAGATCTCATAAGGTCCAATGAATTTAGGGCTTAATTTTCTGCTCTTCAAAGCTCTCCCAATACCCTTGTCACGCGAGACTCGTAAGAACACATGATCACCAACTTGAAATTCAAGTGGCTTCCTCCTTTTGTCATAATAGCTCTTCTGCCGGTCTTGAGTGATTTTCATCTTCTCTCGGATCATCTTAATTCTGTTCAATGGTTTCTTCAACAATCTCAGGCCCTAAGGCCAAGTTCTCTCCAACTTCTAGCCAACATAAAGGGGTTCGACACCTTTTTCCATATAACGCCTCATATGGTGCCATACCGATACTAGAGTGGAAACTGTTGTTATAGGTGAATTCAATCAGGGGCAAATATTTCTCCCACGAACTACCATGCTCCAACACATAAGCATGTAATAAGTCCTCAAGACTCTGAATAGTCCTTTCAGATTATCCATCAGTCTGAGGATGATACGCCAAGCTTAGCTTCAATTTTGAACCCATCGCTTCATGTAAGCTTCCCCAAAACCGGGAAGTAAATCGAGGGTCTCAAACAGAAACAATACTTGATGGCACACCATATAACCTCACAATTTCTTTGATGTATAATTGTGCCAAATCCTGCAAGGAACTCTTCATACTGATTGGTAGAAAATGTGCACTCTTTGTTAAATGATCCATAATCACCCAGATTCCATCACATCTGGACCTCGTTCTTGGTAAACCAGACACAAAGTCCATAGCAATTGTGTCCCACTTCCAAACGGGGATATCAAGTGGTCTCAAAGTACCCGAAGGTCTCTGATGCTCTACCTTTGCCTTCTGACAAGTAAGGCATGAAGCTACAAAGTTGGCAATATCACGTTTCGTTCCGGGCCACCAAAAATTCTTCTTTACATCTTGGTACATCTTGGTCACACCAGGGTGAATGCTAAAAAGTCTTTTGTGTGCTTCCTCAAGCACCGTGTGTCTCAAATCTCCAAATGAAGGCATATACACACGACCTTTTACTCGCCATAAGCCATCAACACCTTCTATAAGAAATAGATTTTTCCCATCGCTTTGAGGTCTCCTCATCTCCTGGAAGTATTCATCATCTCCTTGTTTCTCCTTTAAAAGTTCTAAAAACTTATTGCATATCTTTAAGGTAGCAAAACATAGCTTCTTGGGAGATTGTACTTCAGTTCCAACATTCAAATTCCAAAACTCCTCAACCAACTCAAATTCCTTGAGCATGATGGCCGACACATGTAGGGACTTCCAACTAAGAGCATCGGCAACAACGTTAGCTTTCCCCGGATGGTACATCAATTTAAAATCATAGTCCTTCAGGAATTACATCCATCTCCTTTGGCGCATATTCAATTCCTTTTGATCAAAGAGGTATTTCAAGCTTTTGTGATCACTAAAGACCACGAACCTCGACCCATAGAGATAATGACACCAAATCTTCAAGGCGAACATAACCGCCGCTAACTCCAAGTCGTGAGTCGGGTAATTAACTTCATGAGGTCGTAACTGGCGTGAAGCATAAGTTATATGTTGGTGTATGCACTACGAGCTATTAATGTATCAATTTTAACTTATTAATAAAATTAGTATTTTCAGTTTTAGACTAATGCTATTTATCCTGAAATAATAAGTCATATGAGAATTATTCCTAAAACGTCCCTAATCAAGTATTTACATGGGGACATGTAAATACATCAAGATTAGTGTGTGAATGTACTGATGATTTGATCTCACAAATCATGGATATATGATATCAAGTGTTTACACGGGTACACATTAAGAGTAATGTTGTACTGGACAGACCCACCATGAGAATGTTGCATAGATCCTTACATGAGTGTCATAAACGGCTCTCAATGTGATAATGGTATATAGTCCTTCGACCTGTAGTCACTACGATCCTACATAAGGAGTTTATTGTTTTAATACAATCAAACATTATCTATAATAAGATGACCATAAAGATTGTGATTAGGCAATAGATATATTATGCAGAGGGATGTGAGTGATGTAGATGGAATTTGTTTCTCCTATGTGCAGGAGTGATATCTATGGGCCACTTGATGGAGTGAGACTAATGAAATGCATGGCCATGCTAGGATGAATAAATATTAGATATTTATTCTGTAAAGTCTACTCTGGTATCAAGTAAAATGAATTGGGCCATACAAGGATGACGATGACCATGCCTTGGGCCCAATTAGATATCGTGACAAAAGGAATAAATATATAAAAGAATTATCACTTATAGGTCATGTCGATGATAAATAATATTCGGACATAATGATGTATTGCTAGATACCGCTCTTATTTTATATTAATAATAAAATAGTTTATTATTAATATAACCGAATATTTTACCTATAGGGTCACACACATAGAGTAAGTCCACCAGAGGATAGTTTTATTTTAGTTGGACTGAAAATAAAACTATTTGGGCCTAACTCATTTAGAATGAGTCAGGAGCCCAATGTTTAATGAAAGCTCAGGTCAAGACCTAAGCCTATATATAGAGCATGAGATGCTCATAGGCTGCTGCTCAGAAATTAGACCATAAACAAATTTCCGTACTAGCATTCGGAGCTCTGTTTTTCTGGTGGGAGTGCTCGTGTGGACTCCTAAGGGCGAAGCTACAATTATTTCGATCGAGGAACTTGTTCTGCGTCTACAAGAGGTAAACCCTAATTAAAAATTTTAATTTAGCATAATGCCTTGAGACATTTGTGTTTGTAATTCTTTTGGGAATCCTTTGTGTTTCCGCTGCCTGACCCTAATGGGATTCCCTAGCACTATAACACGTTCTTTCTGCATCAAAACACATCCAAGTCCATGCTTGGAAGCATCGCAGTACACCATAAAATCTTCCTGTAAATTATGTAATGCCAAGATAGGCGTAGAAGTCAGCCTCATCTTTAACTCTTCAAAGCACTTCTCACACTCAACCGTCCATACAAAAGGTTGGTTCTTCCTTGTCAAGTTTGTCAAAGGTTTAGCAAGACGAGAAAAACCTTTGATAAACCTCTGATAATATCCGACAAGTCCAAGGAAACTCCGAATTTTCGTAACTGATGTAGGTCTAGGCCATGCCATAACGGCCTTAACCTTAGAAGGATATACAGAAACACCTTCTTCGGATATCACATGACCAAGAAACTAGACACTCGTCAACCAGAATTCACATTTAGAGAGCTTAGCATACAACTGGTTCTCTCTAAGGATGTTCAACATAAGCTTCAAATATTCCTCGTGTCCCTCACAGCTCTTAGAATACACTAGGATATCATCGATGAATACTACAACGAAGCGATCCAAGTATTCGTGAAAGATGCGGTTCATGTAACTCATGAACACCGCTGGAGCATTAGTCACTCCGAATGGCATTACAATATACTCATAATGGCCATATCGCGTCCTAAAGGCAGTCTTCAGAATATCTTCGGTTCTCACCTAAATTTGATGGTAACCGGAACGCAAATCAATTTTCAAAAACACCACAGCACCTCTTAATTGATCCAATAGATCATCAATACAAGGTAAGGGATATCTGTTCTTTATTGTTAGCTTGTTCAGTTGGCGGTATTCAACACACAACCGCATGGTTCCATCCTTCTTCTTCACCAGCAAAACAGGAGCCCCCCAGGGTGACACACTGGGTCGAACAAACTCCTTCTCAAGTAGCTCCTCAACTTGCTTCTTAAGTTCAGCCAACTCCATAGGAGACATCCTATAAGGAGTGATAGACACCGGTTCCATGCCAGGTACAAGATCGATAGTAAATTCAACCTCCCGTGGAGGTTGTAAACCAAGTATCTCCTTGGGAAACATATCCAAAAATCCTGACACCATAGGGATATTAAGGGGATCAGAATTATTTGTCCCATCGATAAGAGATAGTAACATGCAAAGTTGAGATATACCTTGCACATTGAATTTCCTCATATCAGAAGAAGGGAAAATGATAGTCTGCTGTTGACAGTCAACTAAAACCTTATTGGCGGAGAGCCAATCCATACCAAGTATAATCTCCAATCCCTTCATAGGTAAGCAAATAAACGACACAATAAAGCTTCTCCCTTCTAGGAGCATGTCAACATTATCACATCGGTTAACCGATCTGAGACAAGTACCGGTTGGGGTGGTAACCACTAGGGAATTTTTCATTAAACATATCGGCAATCTCAATCGCCAAACACAATCCTCGGATATAAAGGAATGAGTCACACCCGAATCATAAATAACATGAACTGAATGTCCGAGTATTTCACACTTACTTTCAACTAAGTTTTCTGCTTGTGCTGCTTCTTCACCGGTCACAACAAACACCCTTTTGGCATTTGGTTGAAGATTTCCACCATTCCTATTTCCATCGCGAGCACCATTGCCGTTGCCTCGGCCGTTGCCATGCCTGCCACCATTATAGCCACCTCGGCCACCATTTCGACCACCATTGTTTCCATTACCACGGCCCTGACCACCATTGTGGCCTCTGCGGTTCACATGAGAGGGTGCATTAGCACGGTTAGGAGTATTAGCTTGTATCAGAGCCGGTCTTGTGAGCAAAGGGCAGATAGGACAGATATGTCCCACTTGATCAAAATTAAAACACACCCATCCTCTTGGTGTACACACTAACGAACATAGTGTGGACCACCACACCTATAGCATCTCGGCCTATTGGCATTTACATTTCCCCGGCCTAAGGTGTTACCATGTCCACCACCTCTAGCTTGGACATTAGAATGAGCACCTCTCTGAAAACGCCCCCTTCTGAAACTTCCTTGCCTCTTGAAACTGGAAGATTGACCCTTCAACTTAGAGTCAAATTTAGAGTGATGAGGTAGGGCATGTTCCTCATAAATACGACACTTATTCATAAGTACCATGAAACTTCAGATCTCTTGATGGCACATGGCCCTTTGAATGTCAGGGCGTAGTCCGTTCTCAAACTTCACACACTTAGAAGTTTTTGTTCCTTCTTGCTGATAAGGAGGATAAAATTCATAGAGTTCTTCAAACTTGGAAGCGTACTCTTCCATTGTCATTGTGCCTTGTTTGAGTTCCATGAATTCAAGCTCCTTCTTACTCTTATAGCTTTCGGGCACATACTTTCGCATGAGTTCAAGCTTAAAATTTTCCCAAGTCAAGGGAATAGTAGCAGCAATCATTCTACTCTTGGTGAGTCTCCACCAAGTCTCCGCTTCATCCCTCAGCATAAAAATAGTGTACTCCACTTTCTAGAGCTTATTACATTCGAAACTATCAAAGATCCGCTTAATATCTCAGATCTAGACATAGGCTTGTTCGGGTCTAAATCCACCATGAAACTCAGATGGTTTCCACTTCAAGAACATGTCAAGGCCTTGAGTACCTTGAATAGCAGGAGTAGGTTGCCTTTTCGCTTATTGTCTATCACGGTTTTATGACTCAAGGAGGTTGGCAAAATGATTCAAAGTGCTAGCTATAACGTCATCGTTATCTTGACGACGACGGGCCATCTCAATATCTATAATCATAACATGAGATTCAACTATCATCAGTAAACTCGTTCATAAACCCCTCTATAGTTTCATACTATAGTACTTCATCATAAAAAAACTTAAGTTATGGCCCTCCCTCATGGAGTCCAACATCAACCAATTCATCTTAAAGCTCATAAAAGCATATCATCATATCATGGGGTCGCATGCATTCTCAAAACATAAGAATTCATCATTGAGGGAGAATAATGTGAAGAAAGCTTCGCCGGACTTATAGTAATCACATTTAATCCACAGTCAATTCATACCCAATCAAGCAACAATGGCAATCATTCATTAAATGCATGTCGTGCTCTAATAATAATAATTAATCACAGCAGTAAAGAGCAAATAATGCTCTGATACCAGGTTGTGACGCCCCAAAAATAGGGGTAAATATTTCACGATTTTAACATCATTAATTTATGAAAATCATAAGTGGTAAAGTTTTTCATACAATGTCCTGGATCTAAGAAGACCTAACTCATATATGAAAATATGATAAGGTAGGTGAACAAATAATCAAGAAGAGATTCTCAAACAAAGACAGCAGAAATAATTAATTAAATCAATACTACATGATTGGATTTATCATAGTTAATCACCCTAAGGTCTAATGATTTCATAATAAGTCCAAAACGTCCGTAAGATGATTCAAGTAAAAGCTTTAGTGCAAGGGAAAGGAAGAGAATTCAAAGTAATGCAAATTGGGGCAACAGGGTACCACTCGCTCAAGCGAGGGTCACGCTCGCTTGAACGAGACCGAGTGAGATGCTTGGGCGAGCCACAATACACGCTGAGCGAAAAGAGTGAGAGGAGGATTAGGGTTCGACTCGCTTGAGCGAGCCCCATCTCGCTTGAGCGAGATCCTCAGAAATCGCTTGGGCGAAGCAAGCGAGCACGAGCGAAAATCGTCTAGAATCTATCCAACACTCACTCGCTCGAGCGAACGCCACCTCCAAAAGCCTTTCGCTCAAGCGAAAATAAGCCAGTAACTAAATACCCCACTCTCGCTCGGGCAAGGCCCTATTCGCCTAAGCGATTTTCATCCAGTGACCAATACCTGATGCATGGACAATCTCGCTTGGGCGAAGACAAGCCCGCTCAGGCGAAAATTATCCAGAATCTTATACCTGATACTTAATCATCTCGCCTGGGGCGAGATGCCGAGTTGTCTAAGCGAGACCTATCTTGCCTGAGCGAGAACCACTCTCGCCTGAGCAAAAATTGGCCAATGGCCGAACACCAACACAGGGGATTCTCGCTCGAGCGAGAACCCATCTCGCTTGAGCGAGATTATCAGTAAAACACTACAAAACATGAAAATTGAACAACACAACATACCAAAACTCAACTCAAGCTAATTTACTTAAATTCATCACATCACATCCATCACATTACACATTTAAAACTTGTTCTAAACCTTCATACCCATAGATTCTCATTCCAATTCACAATCACATTCTAATCTAACTTATTACTTGGCATAGTCTATAAAGTACAATTTTTCATATAAATCATCATTCATTCATAAGTTTTACTTACATCATGCTTCTTTTTCAAACTCTAATTAAGGCTAAGGTCACTAACAAAAATGATCCATAAACTCTAGGATCTCATTGTCCTACATGACCTCCTAAAATCTTCATCATACATACATCATCCATATCAATTCACAGTTATTCAAGATATTCATTATAACTATATACATTACAAAAATCCACTTAAAAGCCATAACTCAAAACAATCACCGGCCAAGGCATTCTTTACCCAAAATAGGCTTCCTTCACACCACTCCTCCACACAAGAGCTCCATAGGCAAGCCCTACAACACAGGAGCTAAAAGATATACCACATGGAGAATGAGTATACTTTCTCAATGATGAAATCTAACAATTATGATAATATATACATAAATGCAATATTAAACATCTTCTTCCTAAAAGAAGTTCAATCAACACAAAACCAATCATTCATCAAATTCATTAAACACATGTATCCATCAAAATTCATAAGGACACACCAATCATTGACACAATTACAGTTAGTACTCAATAGAGTTCCACTTTCTTCTCACACAATCTCCTCATTAGGATATCACATTATGCCATGTTTCGAATGCTAATGCATATGCTAGTGTTTAAGATGCATATGCACGAATCCGATTACATTTCCTCAGGTGATCGCAACCACCATAATCATTTATTCATTTAAATTGGTTTCCCGCCTCGCAAGGGGTACTCCCTCTAGCAGCCTCGCAAGGTGCTTTCTCGTGATCGTAACCACGTTCAACAATTCATAATGGTTTCCCGCCTCGCAAGGGGTACTCCTGCCTCATGATCACAACCACGGGCATACAATCTCAATGGTCCCGAGGGCCTTTCATTTCAAATACCAGGTGATCGCAACCATCGGTCCAATAATCACAGGAACTCGCAAGCCCTTTATATTCCAACATCAATTGATTGCAACCACTTTTCAACATCATCATGATATGCATGCTATGCTATGTATGCAACACTGCTCATGCATGCCTCAACCTTATATAGATTATCTCACCCTCTCATCTAGGGTATACTCCTACTCAATTTCCATGTTAATTCCACATATTCAAATATGTATATGTATTCTGATCATAATATTCAAGAATCATTAAGTCAAGGATTTCAAATATTCATCAAGCAGACATAGAATCCATGACATGTCATCACACATCATACCAATCATAACCTCAATAAGGTCTTATCTCACAATCAATCATTATAAGAATCTTACTCAATTTTACATCACACAACATATGATACTACATCCATTCAAGGAAGCATGCCATATTACATCAATACATACATTATCATCATACAAGTTCTTATACATTTAGAAAATACATATGTATTACTCATAAATGTCCATATTTATTTCACCCCACCTTAGGGTTTATATATTTAATAGTTCCTTTCACTACCCACAAGCATTTAATACTTCCCCAAGTCATAACTAACCATTTCTAGGTTCAAAACATAAGGAAATGGCAAGTAACTTACCTTGCTCCAAGAAAATGAAAATGGGAATCAAGAGGGAGGATGAAGATGATGAAAATAGAGAGGAGAATAGGAGAAGCTTCAAGCATCCATTGTCTCCTCCAAGCCTCAATGGTGAACAAAAATAAGACAGGGAGAGCACCAATTTGTTCAAGCTCTTAGGGAGGAAGAAGAAAATATGAAGAAGGGAAGAATGAGAGAAGTGTGTTTGCCTAGGGGAGTGAAAACCAGTGTGGAAATAGAGTGAAAGAGGCAAGGATTTTGTTTTAATTTTAAATCTTTCATTAAACTCTTCCGTTTTCAAACAAATAGGCTCTCTGTGCGGGCTCAATACTTTATCTAAAAATAAATCCGAATACATATTCGGATTCCCATTAATATTATCTACAGCCCTGACCAACGACATCTCAATCAGAGATACTTGGTCTGACACCCATATTTTATCCGGGTTAGTTTTCTACTTATCCGGTCTCAATAATTTACTATTAGTCTCCAAAAGTCTTAATCAAATTATTTCTAATATTTCGAGACAGTAAATAGTTCACATTCAATTATTCAATATTTATTCCCTCAATTTATTCTTTATTTTGAAATTTGGGATGTTACATTAAACCTTAGTTGTTCCTTAACCTAATGTTCAAATATTGAAACCTAAATGGCCGTCATAAGAAAGGTATTAAATTTAAGCATAGGTGCAATTTGAATTCTAGGTTTTGAAACCCTAGATGGTGCTACCCCATATGCCTTGATGGTTGTGTTGTGAAGTGTTCACAAGGAATTAAGGTTTTCAAAGTGGGTGAAACCTTAGTTGAAATCTTGGAGTTGTTAATCGTCAGTGGGACGTTCTGGCTAAGAAAGACTTTGTACTTAAGTGGTCACTCTAGACACACCTCTCTTTCTTGGGAACCAACCTAACTACAGTACTAATTTTTTGGGTCGGCGTGCTACCCCGCACCCCGCATAGGGTGGCCCCCCTTGACCCGCACCCGCTAACCGGGTAGCAGGAACCCCGTACATTCTCTATATAGCGCCATATTACCGACCCCACGTGTTTAATTACTTATTTTAAAATTATTTTCTCTTTTAATGAAATTAATGAGTATTAATTGTGTTTGAATATGCTTTCAGGTTCACAGATTTTGATAATGACAAAAGACTCTTGAAGAAAAATTGGAGAAACAAGAAAATGCATCAGACCTGCAAAAACACGCTGGCTAATCGATTAGCAAGACATATATAATCGATTAGATGACTTCTATTTTGACAAATAATCGATTACACACACAAGAATAATCGATTACATAGTTTTTGTTTGTGAGGATAATCGATTACACCTAATCCTAATCGATTACCAAGATGAAAAATTGATTTAAATGTATCAGGTACTTATGCTAATCGATTGCAAGACATCAGACAATCGATTACAAGGCTGCTGGAATGACACTAATCAATTACAGTGAAGATATAATCGATTACCTAACTGCATAACCTAATTAAATGCATCAGGTGCCATCACTAATCGATTATGAGACAATACATAACTGATTACCAAGGTTCTGAATTGAAGCTAATCGATTACAAGGTATTGGCTAATCGATTACAGCACGAATTACACTAAAGATTTCAAAGTGTAATCGATTACAGCTCGAGGCGTAATCGATTACGATCATGCCAGAATTTGGGGAAAGTGATTTTTAAGTGGAAACCAACTCATTTCTCCACATATCTCAGGCACCCATGAGCTGCAACGGCTAGGAACTTCATTATGCTCATCTCCAAGCCCTATATGTTAGGCAATCCCTAAGCATGAGCAGCGGAAAAATAAAAGGGATTCCATAGGATTTGTAAGGTTCCGTGTTTCAAAGCACAAAAACAATTTTGAAATTCATTTTGGATTACCTCTTGAAGAACTCCGAAGCAGTCGTAGCCTCGTCCTTTAGGAGTCCACACAAGCACTCCCACCAGAATCGCAACACTTGCCAACTGCTAGTTTGACGGCGTGTAGCTCTTGCAACTTTTGTGAATTTATGTCTCACTTGAGTGAACGGCCTATGCGCATCTTATGCTCTATTTATAGGCTTAGGTTTGACCTAATTTGTTCTCTCTAAAAGTGGGCTCCTTACTCATTCCAAATGAGTTAGGCCCAATAGCTTTATTTTAGTCCAACTAAAATAAGAACATTTTCTGATGGGCTTACTCTATGTGTGTGACCCTATAGGTAAAATACCCGGTCATATTAATAATAAACTATTTTATTATTAATATAAAATAAGAGCGGCATCTAGCAATGCATCATTATGTCTGAATATTATCAACATAACCTATAAGTGATAATTATTTAATATGTTTATTCCTTTTGTCACGATATCCTAATTGGGCCCAAGGCATGGTCGCATCATCCTTGTACGGCCCAATTTATTTTACTTGATACCGGAGTAGACTGGATCCGAATAAATATCTAATATTTATTCTTTCTAGCATGGCCATGCGTTTTCTTAGTCTTACTCCATCAAGTGGCCTATGGATATCACTCCTGTCACATAGGAGAGACAAATCCTATCTACATCACTCACATCCCTCTGCATAATTTGTTCATTGCCTAATCACAACCTTTATAGTCCTCTTGTTACAGAAGACGTTTAATTGTATTAAAACAATAAACTCCTCATGTAGGAATCGTAGTGACTTCAGGTCGAAGGACTACATATACCATTATCACATTGAGAATCGTTTATGACAATCATGTAACGATCCATGCAACGTTCTCATGGTGGGTCTGTCCAGTACATCATTACTCTTAATGTGTACCTGTGTGAAGACTCGATATCATCTATATCTATGATCTGTGAGATCAGGTCATCAGTACACTCACACACTAGTCTCAGTGTATTTACATGTCCCCATGTAAATACTTGACTAGGGATATTTTAGGAATAATTTTTATATGACCTATTACTCCAAGGATAAATATGTTTTAAAACAATTTTAAACTGAAATATTTATTCTATTGATAAGTAGAAAAATGATACAAATGAAGAAGCATAAAAGCTCATAGTGCATATACCAACACTATAAATGTAAGACTCCTTCAAGCTACTCAATACAACACACAAATCCATCAAAGGGAAATCAAATCTTGAGTCTTGTGAGTTCTATTCTTGTATAGCTTTATCTTTTAGAAACTTAGAGCTTAAACTTGTATATTCTCTCTTGTTAAGAGTTAAAAGTTGTGTGAACCTTCATTTATACATCTACTCTATTAAGAGAGTTACTTGCTTGTAAACACTACACCAAACACAAAGGTTTTCACTCTAGGTTGAGTGGTCACAAAGGTTGGGGTTCAACCTTTGGGTATTAAGAGTTTGAGAGATTGGGTGGGTCGCCCTTGTGCTAATGAGGATTGAGTTCTTGAGTGTGGGACACTAGGAAGCTGCAATTACTTATAGCTTGTATCTCTAAACTTCAATAGTAGAAATCCTTCAAGTGGGTTGCTTGAAGGCGAGACGTACACCGAGGTTGGTGGAACTCGTTAAATTGGTTTGCAAGCTCTTCTCCCTTACTCTTCTACATTCATATATTGCATTTGGCTGTGTTATTATTGTTGATTGTGATTTCCCCTCTTTAACTTGCTTGTATTAATAGGTTTAAACTGCTGCACACCAAGTGTTTGATAAATTGTCTTAGCAACACTTATCTCTTATTTTGTATTGTTTCTTGTACTAAACTTTCCTTCTCTTGCATAAACTCTTAACTTGTGAAAAAGGAACTAAGTTCAAAGGCATTTCAACGAAAAGTTTTAAAACTCAATTCACCCCCCTCTTGAGTATTGAGGCCACTTGAATAACATTAATTAATTAACTAACATGTTGCATGGTGAATGGATATGGTCTTAGTTTTATTTATTTAAATGCAAGTCGTGTGTTATGTCTCTCTCTATTCTGTTGTATTTCTTCTCTCAACCCTTCACTCGTATGTTAAGCGAGTTTCTATATAATCTTGTAATCTTGATTGGGCCAACAAGATAGAGAGACCTTGAAGAAAACTAGAGTGGTGACTCTAGATGCCATTGACCTTGAAAGGAACCAAAGAGTAGTGACTCTAAAAGAATGATGGATTCAAGAAGCAAGACTTCATGAAGCCATGGTAACATAGTTTTTTTAGGTTTATTTGTATATTTTTTTTTCTAGGAAGACCATAACCATCTTACATTTTCGTTTGGATGTTTTGGGGATTATTATTGTGTTAAAGTGTTTAACAAAGATGATAATATAAAAATAGCCCAAAATCCATCATGTTGAGAACAAGTTTGGTTTTAAAAAGATCTTTGGTAATAATCATTGACCAGACCCCAAGTTATGTTAATATAACCAGACCCCAAGATTTGTTAATAACACACATCAAGGTATTTAAATCAAATAAAGTCTGCCCATATATGATCCAACCTATTCAAATTAAGTGTTTTAGGAAACAAATACTGAAGTACACAGGTTACAAAAGAAAGGAGGAGTCCATCAAATTAAAGGACTGATACATCAAAAAGTCTGATACTAGACTTTTCCCAAATGAGTTTGATTCAAGTATTTTCAAGCATATGGACCAACAATTAGATCTCAAACTTTTGATACAACAAGATTATGCAACATGAATATTACTTCAAGTTCTGATCATACAACATTCTAAATCCTTTTTATGATGTTCTGAAGTCAAGCTTTTATTAAGAAAACTGTGCTTATCTTCAAAGAAGAAAAGGAACAAACAGTGGATCAACCAAATCACTTTTCATAGAAATCAATGAAGCTACTCTACACATTTCAAAAAAAGCTGAATTGAGTCAGCTCATGTATAGGGAAGTTTCAGAAGTGAAACAGTATATACTCTGTGTGATTGTTAAAAGAAGAAAACCAACAAATGACTTTATACTCTAAAGATCTCAGGGAACTCTAATTTCATGCAAGTTTTAAAGTTCCTTGATACCAGACTTATTAGCATCTCATCAATTTATTAAGGCCTGGTGCTTATATTCAAGCAAAACTCTTTCAAAGGATTTCCAACAGCTATATCTCCTCACTAGATTATTAAACAGTCATCTTGAGTTGCCTATATATTTGAAGAAACTCATTATCAAAAGACAGACGAACATATCAAGAAGAACCAATCTCTGTGATCAAAGTTCTCTTAATTTCTTCATAGCTTCTCTTAGACAAAGGCCTTCTTTGTTGTTATGCCTCTAGCACATCTTGGACCTTTTGTCTTTGTTTACTTAGTGTATTTATTCATCTGATTGTATCTTTCATACACTAAGTTTTATGAAATAACATACACTCTATTCTTACAAACCTATTGTTGTATAAAAGTCTGGTGTGTTGCTAGCCTTTAAGTTTCATTGGCAAACAGTTGTGACCTAAAGAGAATTTTGAAAGAATACTTGGGTTTGAGCCAGGATTGACTAATTGAAAGAATACTTGGATTTTAACTATTTTATTAGGTTTTAACTTAACTAAGTTTTAAATTAGATTGAATAAACTTAGAGGCGTATACATTGGGCTAAATATTCATAAGATGAATGATCGGTAATGGTTACCTAACCCAATGTCTAAGAGTTGTATAAGATACAATTGGAAAGGAGTTTCCCACCTAAATAACCAAGTGTTGAGTGATAAACCAAAACTGACTTAACATTAGGCCAAATATGGATCTTAACTCACTAGAAAATCTTCCAATGGGATTTTCTGATTCGTAGAGGGTAATTTTATTTTGAATCAAAATGGTGGGAGATGTGTCTAACTTTAAGACAAACAATTAGCTATGTTTTGAAAAATAATACTTAATACACATTCTTCTGTTTTAGATAACCATGACATCGAACACACCTTCGAACCTTTCTTTATGATCGATCCTAGACAAAGAAAAATTGTCTGGACCTAACTTTTTAGACTAGTATAGGAATTTGAGGATTTTCCTCAAACAAGACAAAACACAGTATGTCCTGGAAGATCCGGTTTTAAAACCACCCATGACCAATACCTCTAGAGCTGATAAGGATACTTACAAGAAACATCAAAATGATGTTCTAGACATCAAATGCCTTATACTGGCCACCATGTCTCCTAAGCTTCAGAAGCAACATGAGCATATAGAGGCTTTTGATATGATTGAAAACCTAAGGAAACTATATCAAGGTCAAGTTAACTAGGAAAGATATGAAGTTTCTTTAGCCCTATTTAGCTATAGGCTTGAAGAGGGAGGTTTTGTAGGACCACATGTACTCAAAATGATTGGGTACTTAGAGAACCTAGCTAGGCTAGGATTCCCCTTCCCTCAGAAGCTGGCTACAGATCTCATTTTGAGGTTATTGCCTACTAGTTTTAAGCCAATCATCATGAACTATACTATGGATGCACTGGACAAAACATCACCAGAGCTACTCAATATGTTAAGGACTGCCGAGCCTAATATTTCCAAAGGAAAAGGCAAGGCCATAATGATGGTAAATTTTGGAAAAGATAAATGAAAAGGCATATATAAAGGCAAAGGAAAGGTTGTTATAGAAAAAGGAAACACAATCTAGAAAGGCAAGGATAAGCCAAGTATATCAGCCTTAAAACCTGTAGGTGGGGTGGCTAAGGAAGGTAATTGTTACCAATATGGAAAAAAGTGGAAGAGAAATTATCCAATGTACATAGAAGAGCAAAAGAAGAAGGGAAGTGAGACTTCCACTTCAGGTATTTTTGTTATAGAAATTAATATGTCTACTTTAACATCATGGGTATTAGATACTGGATATGGATATCACATTTGTCTTAATATGCAAGATCTAAGAAGGAGTAGGTAGTTAATGAAGGGTGACGTGGACCTACGCATTGGAAATTGATCAAAAGTTGTTGCTTTAGCTATAGGGACTTATTTTTTATCCTTGTACTCAGGGTTATTTTTATGTTCTGACAATAAGAAGAAACATCATTTCTGTTTCTTGTCTAGATAGGGAAGTGTTTTCCTTTATAATAAAAAACAATGGTTGTTTTGTTTATTTGAATGACATGTTTTATTGTTGTGCAAATTTGAGTGATGGACTTTATGTTCTGAACCTCGAAACCTCTATCTATAATGTTAATACTAAAAAGGTTAAAACAAACAATTTGAACCCAACTTATCTTTTGCATTGTTGCCTAGCTCATATAAATGAAAAATATATTTCTAAACTCTATCAAGATGGATATTGAGCGTAACATCCCAAAATTTATTTAAATGATTAAATGAGAGGAATAATTAGTAAATAATTACTTATGAGTTATTAAATGTCTTAAAATTTGGAAATAATTAAATTAGGAATTATTATGATTATTTATAATTTATTATGGCTTAAAGAGCTGAAAATAATACCCGATTAAAATATGAGTGTCAGACCAAGTATCTCTGATTGAGGTATTGTTGGTTAGGGCTGTTAAGAATATTATTGTGAATCTAAATATATATTTGGAATAATTTTTGAATAAAGTATTGAGCCCAAACAGAGATCCTGTTGGTTATAAAATGGTAAATTGTTAATGAAGGGTTAAATTTTAAAATAAAAATCCCTCTCCGTTCTCTCATTTTCACGTTGGCTTCCTTCTCCCTAAGACAAATACTTTTCTTCTTCTCTCATCCTCTTCATCTTCCACTCATCTTCTTCTTTCTCTCAAAAGCCCTAACAAGTAGTGTGTGTTTTCCCTCTCTCCTTCCATTTTTGTTACCATGCTTGAAGGTGGAGCTTATGATTGGAAGCTCTCCCTCTCCCTCTTACAATTTTATTATTCTTCTTCTCTGTTTCTTGGAGCTCACCTCTCTTGGCTTGAGGTAAGGTTCCTTCACCATTTTTATTAAGCTCTAGCCCTAAGTTATGGGTAATGGTGGTTGGGAGAGTGTTTAATGCATGTGAGTTATTTAAGAGAGCTATTAATGATGCCAAACCCTAAGGTGGGTGCATTTAATGCATGTTTTATGAGGGAATAGAGAGGTACACAAAAATCGCATTGAATATGATGGAAGTTGATGAGCATTGATGATGGTTGTTGGGTTTTTAATGAAACCCTAACCCTATGATTTAGGCGAAATGTAAAATATGAGTGGAATGTGTGTTTAATGATGTTAGAAAATGTTATTAATGAAGGGGAATGGCCATTGATGATGGTTGGTGGTTATTAATGATGCGTGATGACCATTGATAATGTTAGGTGATTAATAAAGGTGGTTGGAAACCATTAATGAGGAGACCCATTAATGGGTGTAGCTTAAAATGCATAATAAATGAATATAAGCACCAAACCAATAGCGGTTGTGGTGGATTAAATGAAGTAGATACGGTTTGAGATCTAAAATGGTATGAACACCAAGTAGTTAATTAAGACCATTTAAATCTTGGTGGTTTGGATGGAAAATAATTGTATGATATATTATGTGATGTAGGAAACGACCCTATCAACGAAGTGGGACCTTCGGACGGCGGTGATTTCTATTTCTCTTGAGGTAGGAGGGAGTAACATTTCTAAATGCATGATTTCATCCATTATTAATGTGTATGTATGAGTGTGATATCCTAATTTTGCTTGGATAAATATCTTGATGTATATGTGATTGGAATGCATTTAGAATGAATTGTATTATATGATGAATGTTGTTAGGATGATGATTGTGATGTTGAATTTGATTCATGGTAGTGTGACTTGTTTGTAAATGGCATTGAGACCATGATTGAATTAATTGCAATTGTGTTGGATATCCCATGACATGTAATTGGATGAATAATGATTGCCACTAACTATTAAGGTGAATGAAATCCAATGATAATTGGTGATGGTTAAGAATGATGAGAATGTTGAATTCCACTAAGTGTTGGTGGTGAGTTGTTGATTGTGAAATGGTATTTTAGGATGCATAGTGTGAGAAATGCATTAATTGGCATTTGCATCCATGGCATATCATATGCTATCTATGTGGAATGTTAGGCGTTCCAATAGGCAGGCATAGTGGGAGGGCGACCCCGTGCACGAGTAAAATTATTTGTTATTCCCTAGTGATTCGGTGGAATCATAAAGCTGTCCATAGTTTGGTCACAAGGCACCCTATGTGGCGGGCCCAGTGGGTAGGTGGCTCTGTGATGAGCAAGTGACCTCGGTGTCCCTATGGGGCACAACTCTCTTGATGTGTGTTCGGGAGGGGCCCGTAGCACTTTTGGCAAGTGAGGCCATGTTGTTGATTCGCAAGTCACAGGGTGATTAGTGCTACATATGGGCGATAACAGTTTGGTACCAGTAAAAAAGGTAATGTTACGCATGCAAGATTTATGAGATAAATGTACACATTTACTACTGCAGTAGGGGCATAGTAGCATGTAACACCCTTTATTACATCTCAATAAATTCTAAAAAGAGTCATAAAATTTTTTTACTATATATATTTTTTTACTAAAAATATAATCATTAAAAAGAAACTATCAGAATAAATTACATATAATATTTCTGAAAATACCTCATGAATATCATTAAAAATTTATAAAGTAATTTTACATTCATCCAAAGAAAATAAGTATAACATTATTAGAAATAGAGGAAACTCCATGGCCCAAGAGTAGTTACTTAATGACATTATTTATTCATTGGACCACGATATTCATACCGAGCTCCCTTTCTAGAACGTACTATATTTATTGCCTGGATTCTTCGATCCTTCTCTCTACACGAACCATCAATTAAAACATATAAAACAAAAACACGCAGAAAGGATTGAGAAACAGAATATAATATTCCCAAATGGGACATAAACAATAAGGGTTTTCACAAACTAATATAATAATATCAATCACAATCACATACACAATCAATTATGAATGTATGAATGTATGAATTTTATGTAATATCTTCATCATAACTTACTTATATATGTGGGTCCTTAAATTTTTAATTTGCACTGGGCCAACTAGGAGTTTACACTATTTCATAATTTTGGATAATAATAACATGAACAACTCAACTGGTATAGAAACACTTAGAGACTAGTTAGATTGAGAAGGTTTTTATTGTTAAAGTACCCAACACTAGGGAGCGACCCCAGGTCCCCTGAAGCACCCTTCCACACCCTCTCATCCTAGGGCTCGAAATTAAGCCTCCTCTAATGTATCCTCGGTTTCTAAAATTTGTCCCCAGACAATATCATTTTGTTTCTCTTTGATAATTCATGATACATGAACTACTCACGTATTTAGTTGGTTAAGGCTTTTAGAAACTCAATTATATTATCGGGGCCTATGAATCATGACATAGCCACCCCAATAAACTGTACTTTTTCAAATTCTCAAATAAGTTCTATCACACATATAAAATTTTAGTACAGTTTCTTTTCAAATCACAAATCAAATCTCATCATAATTTAAGTTTCAAAGCCTTAAATATATTTCACAAACTTCTTCAGAAAATTTATAAGTCAATTCAAATTCAATTACTAAAAAGTCGAATTCAGAATTATCAATCTTTAAAACTATAGTACTTGAAAATTTTGTATAATATTTTATACATTTTTGAAAATAAAATTCTTATTGTTATATATATATATATATATATATATATAAGAGTTTAAAGTAAAATATTAGTGAAAGATCTTCTTTTCATTTAAGATTTAGATGTCTTTATATATGTATAAAAAATTATTTTTATAAAATACTTTCTTTCTTTTCCTTTCTGATCAACTAACTAGAAATCTTAATTTTAGTAAATATACTTTTTTTAAAAAAGATAAAAGAGATTTATAAAAATTTTATGTAGTTTCATTGAAACCTAAAAAATTTCTTAAAAGTAATTTGAATAAGATAAATAAATAAATAAAGAAGTAAGAGGTAAGTAAATTCTTACTGAGTTTTAGCTTTCCGTCATGCTTGCTATATGCTCAAACTCCACATTGCAAGATCTTAAATGAGAATCAAATATCGTCAATCATAATCAAACATCATCAATTACAAATATATATAATCAATCATAATCAAATCAATATCATTAATACATATTATAATTCAAAATTTAATGGTTATTAATATAGTTGACTTTGAGTCCTTTTTGTCCATTCCTCGCACAGGTTTATGTAAGTCCATATAATCCAGTCCTTACATAGGTTTAGTTCAGTCCATATAAGTCATAACAGTCCAAGTCCTTGCATAGGTTTAGTCCAGTTCGTATAGGTCATAAAAGTCCAGGTCCTTGCATAGGTATTTTAGAGTTACTCAATATACTTAATTTAAAATTTATTATAATTTGTAAGTTAAAAGTTATTATTAAAATAATATTATTATTAAATTTAAAAGGAGTAGGAGACTCTTCCCATTATTCTTATGTCTTTTCATATTATATTCCTATCTCACTCCCCCTTACCTTGAATTGCTACAAAAATGAGTTCGCTCTGCACCTCCGAGTTCTAAAAAAATATTAATACTAATTTTATTTCAGTATAGGTATAAGATGAAAATTAAGATTACTATCAGAAATAGTAAATAGTAATTATACATAGTAATAGTAAATAGTAAATAGTAAATAGTAAATAGTAAATAGTAAATAGTAAATAGTAATAGTAAATAGTAAATCATGAATAGTAACAGTAAATAGTAAATTATGAATAGTAATGGTAAATAGTAAATCATGAATAGTAATAATAAATAGTAAATCATAAATAGTAACAGTAAATAGTTAATCGTGAATAGTAATGGTAAATAGTAAATCATGAACAATAATGGTAAATACTAAATCATGAATAGTAATATTAAATAGTAAATCAATGATAATAACAGTAAATAGTAAATTATGAATAATAACGGTAAATAGTAAAAATAACACATAGTGGTAATTTACTTTCACCTTAGTAACTTATATAGTATATTAATGATTTAAAAGTGCTAAAAAGAATAAACTAAATAATCATTAAAAGAATATAGAAGAAAGGTATTATTATTTTACACCTCCAGTAAAATCTCCTTTTACCAAAAAACTTTACTTTCCACTAAGTTCTTAAGCACTATCTCTCTAGCTTCTCTCTCTAATTTTGGTATGGAAATCTTGCAAATGAATCACCTATGTAGAAAGAAAATTTTACTATTTAAGATTATTTTATTATTTATTTTACTATTTATGATGTAAGCGATGATGTCGGTAAATGGTATTTTGGTCATTTTCTCAAATATTTATTTATTATTATTTTTAAAAAATAAAAATTTCCAAAAAATTATAAATTGTATAACAATCAAAAAGTTCTTAAGAATCATAATCAAATTCTCTTGAAATTCTATTAAAAATAACGAAAATAGGGATGTTACAACTCTACTCCCCTAAAAAAATTTCATCCTCGAAATTTACACTCTTTAGTAAAACAAGTGGGGATAAGACTCTTTCATCTTAGTTTCTAGTTCCCAAGTAGCATTTTCTCCTCTCGTTTCGCTCCAAACGACCTTTACGAGTGGAACTGTCTTTTCCCTTATCTTTTTAATTCTTCTATTAGCTATTCTGACAGGTGGTGCATTATATGTAAGATTATCTTTAACTTGTATGACATCAGGTTCAATAACGTGTGTAGGGTCAGATACATACTTTCGTAAATTTGACACATGAAAAATGTTATGGATATTAGAAAGAAAAGGTGGTAATGCTATTTGGTAAGCAAGAGGACTAACTTTCTGAATTATTTGATATGGACTAATAAATCTAGGAGTTAGTTTTTGAGATTTCATTGCCTGACCGACCCCAGTCGTAGGTATGACTTTCAAGAATACATGATTGCCTTCTTGAAATTCAAGCGGCTTCCTTTTTTTGTCATAGTAACTTTTCTGCTAGCTCTATACTGCCTTCATCTTTTCCTGAACCATTTTGATTTTATCTGTGGTTTGTTGTACCAACTCTAGTCCAAGCAGTAAGTTTTCACCAGTCTCAGACCAACATAGCGGAGTCCTACATTTTCTTCGATATAATGCTTCAAAAGGTTCCATTCCAATGCTAGCATGGAAACAATTGTTATAGATGAACTCCACATAGGGTAAGAATTGATCCCAACTTCCTTTATGCTCTAACACACAAGCTCGTAACAAGTCCTCTAGAGATTGAATTGTTCTTTCTGATTATCCATCCATCTGAAATGATATGCTGAACTCAAACGTAGTCTTGTTCCCAAAGCCTTGTGTAAACTTTTCCAGAATTGGGATGTAAAACGAGGGTCCCAATCAGAAATGATACTTGAAGGAATTCCATGCAATCTCACAATCTCCTCAATGTATAATTTTGCCAGCTTCTCCATTGGGTAACGAATATTGATGGGAATAAAGTGGGCAAACTTGGTTAATCTATCAATTATTACCCATATTGAATCATGTCCTAATAGAGTTTTGGGTAAAGAAGTCATAAAATCCATGGTAATGCTATCCCATTTCCACTCTGTATTTTCATTGATTGTAGCATTCCAGGGGTTTTTTGGTGTTCCACTTTAACCTTCTGGCAAATTAGTCATGGGTAGGGTAGTTAATCTCATGTTGCCTTAATTGGCGTGACGCATAGGCTACAACCTTCTTGTCTTACATGAGTACACTTCCTAATCCTTGTTTAGAAGCATTATAGTAAACTTCAATGTGGATCGGGGAGTACCAACTCCGGCGCAAAAGTAAGTCGATCTTTCAGCTCTTAGAAACTATTCTTGCATTGCGTCATCCACATAAAAGGTTGTCCTTTTCGTGTTAGCTTGGTCAGTGGGTATGCTAACTTTGAAAATCCTTCAATGAATCTCCTATAGTATCCAGCCAAGCCCAAGAAACTTCTGATCTTAGTGATTATGGTTGGTCTCTTCTATTTCAAAACTGCTTCCATCTTAGAAGGGTCTACAACTATTCCTTCTTAATTGATTATATGTCCTAAAAAGTTCACCTCATCTAACCAGAATTCACACTTTGATAGCTTTGCATACAGTTGTTTCTTTTTCAGAATTTCCAACTCAACCTTCAAGTGTTCAACATGTTCTTCCTACTTTTAGAGTACACTAGTATATCATCAATGAATACCTTTACAAATTTATCTAGATATGAATGAAAAATATGATTCATATAATCCATGAATACGGCTGGTGCATTAGTTACACGGTTACACCCTGAATACTGTTGGGTCTTTTAATTGGCAAGTGCACCAATCGTTTGTAGTTTTCAAATTTAGATATCGTTCCACTGAGATTGAAAGTTCCAGTAATTCATAGTAATTCTTATTTACTATGGTAAATTTATCAAAACTTATTCACAAAAGAATGCTTTATAAATAATTTATACAATATTCACAAATTTGATGATTGATTTGCTCATGTGGTAAAAAGATGGTAAATATAAAATTTATATAAAAAGTTGAGATATAATTCAGAATAACTCAGATATTTAAAGTAAAATCACAAATTGTCAAATTATGTTGGAATTAGGATTCTTGCACTAAAATATAATGAAGTGATTACAAACATACATATTTAATTATCAAGTTCATGTCATTCCAGCTTAAAGTCATTATAACCGATCCCTCATGATATAAATTCTAAGTAGTCACCGTAAAGTCTGATCCCTCGTGAGCTTTCTTAGTAAAAACTTGCATAAAGTACTGGCCTTATGGTAACAATAATCACCAACTCTATTCCTAGTAATTGGCATATTAAGGATATTTCAACTTTTACTTTCATTAAAATAGATTTTAATATGACATGAATAATCATTCTCTCGTTTGACATTCACACTAATAAAACAAGTTTCAATACGCATGAAAATCATTCTCCCGTTTGACGTTCACAATAATAAAAGATTGAAATACTGATATGTACTTGAATCATAAATATGCAGAGGTCATAATTACAACATCATATAATAGATTGATTCACCAAATTCCAACATAAACAATTTAGTTACACATGATAAAAGTAAAAACAACACTTACAGAGTTTGACATTACGAGGATTTGGAAACACTTCACGATGCAAGAGCTCACAATACTACATAACATTCTCAAGTATCTAGAAATTACTATAACCTTACAAACTCACAAAAGAACACTCAAACTCGAGTAAAAGGAGAGAAAAGAAGTTCTAAATTGAAGATGGGATGCCTTGGAAGTGTGGAGAATGGCCCTATTTATAGGGTTGAGGAAGGGTCCTGACGCGTAGTGTCAGGTTCCTGACTCAGCCACCCTTAAACACGTGATTAAGTGGCCATTATTAAGATTAATTAAATCCAATAATGCCCAGACAATGGTTCTATATGTCTCCCAATTCGGCTTGGCATTTTGCTTAATTGGATTGGCCATTATTTGGCCTTTTGACTGAGTGCTTGTCCACCTGGAAATGAAGTCCACGTAGCTCTGACGCTACGCATGGCTGTGATGGTTAGCGTCAGCATCAAAATTTCTCACGCTACGCGTGGTGTTGATGCTACGCGTTAGCTTTCCAGTTCTTCAATTTTCTCTTGATTTTCTTTAATTTTTCACTGCAAAACTAGAGTAATTTGATCAAGGCAGATTATTTACAATAACATCCATTTATTAAATTAATAACATAAATTTATTACAATTTAAACTAATTTTATTTAAAATAAACACACTTTTTATTATGAAAATAATAGTAAATTTGAGGACTAACAAATACCCCCAACTTGAGACCTTGCTCGCTCTCGAGAAAAAGAAAGAAAAATCAAAATAAAGTTAAGTCTGAAAATTTACTGCAAAAAGTGATTTACAATTTTACAAATAAAAATGAGGAATCTTATGTAACTAAGGCTTAAAGATAAAATTTTTACAATGTCATACCAATAAATCAAGCTTATTTCAAGGTTTACCTCACAAGTGTTTATCTCTGTGAAAAGAAACCTGTCAATCTCAATCGATCATAAAATCAAACAAATTCAATTTTGATTTTCATCTTGTCAATGTCACAAGGTCTTTTTAAGGGTTGTAATGAGGCTTGGGTTACAAGAAATTATGGTTTTTCTTGGATTTCAAACACCTGAAATAATAAAAAAGCATTTCACAATTTCTTTTAGGGTGCTTTTCTTGACCCAAAATTCTTACTTCCCTTTTTGATGATGATAAATACCCCTAACTTGATTCTTTTCACTATTTTTGATTTTGCATATATTTCTTTTCTTTTTTCATTTATATGCATAATTTTATTTTTTATTTTTATTTTATTTTTTTAAAAGAATCAAGTTGTTAATTTTTCATTCCCCATTTTTGTAAGAACACTTAAAATATTTTCTTTTAAATTATTTTATGCTCTTTTATTCAATTAAGTAAAGGGAATGGTAAAGATTAATTAAGAGTTAAGGGTATTGAGGAAACTATTTTAAGGCTCAAAATTGGCTATCAAAGGATAAATATATTTTTACCATGGTAGGCTTTTTGGCCCTAGTTTCTTGTGTTTACCAAAGAATTTGCCTTGATCATGCTCTTGGATCCTTTGTACAACAACACAAATCAAAGAATTAAGTAAAATTAATTTGAAAGAAGTTATGTCGAAACCCTTAAGTGTTTAAAGATCTCTTAGCTCACCGGGTTTTTGAAATTAGTTTAATAATTGATAAGCTCATTGTAATCAGTTTTACCTAAATGCCTTAGTTATAAAAAGATTTTTCTTATTTTAGAATTGGCTTATTATTCAAAACTTTAAGCACATAAATTTTTCTGAATTAATTTTTCATAAAAAATAAAGAAAATAAAATTAACCATACAAAATAAAAATCAAACCATATAAATAAAAATAAACCATAATATAATCCCAAAATCAAAATATACCAAATATCAAACAAAAAACTAAATAAAATGTACAAAAAATGATAAAAGTGTAGAAAATATAAGATAACACCATCAGTCCTCCATGTAGTCATCCTCATCATCTCCCTTCTCATCAGCATCACCCTCAGTATCAGCATGTGCTCTAGACGGTCCACCAGCCTCAGGGTATGTGGGCAAATCACCAGTCCAAGCCACATGGGCTGCAAAGTCAGCTGGTGTTATAAATGGTACTCCCTCTCCCTGAATCCTGTACTGATAGTAAGAATCATGAAGATGCGTATAAGCTCGGTGAGAAGCAACCATCATCTGCATCATATGCTGATGCTCTATGTTCATCCTAGTGAATCCCTAAGTGATAGCATCAGTAGATGGTGGATGGGCTGGTCTCCTACGTCTTGGTCTGGGCTGAGCCTCCTACTCTAAAGGTGGAAGCTCACACTACTGAACAAAGTATCTTTGTTTACTGAGACCTTAGGGACTCTCCCCAAAGAACTAGTAAACTCTGGTAACGGTACAACAACTCCTTGCCTCCTTAATAAGGCAGAAATGATGAGAGGGAAAGGAACAGGGTGATTTACCTTATACCCGAGGGTATAAAGATGAATCTGCTCAGATATAAGCTCCGCAATATCAATGGTGTGGCCCTGAAGAATAGAGTAGAGAAGGCAGCAGCGATTAACTAGAAGAGAAGAAAGGTGGGTAACAGGAGTGATGTTATGAAGCATAAGGTACATCGATGCCTGAGCTATAGGGGTCAGCTGGGTCTTAAGGAGGTTCGATGGAGTTCTTCCAACCTTACTAATGTTAAAGAAGATTCCATCTTTACTCAAAAAATAAGTAACCTGATCCAGGAAGTATCCTAGATCACCATCCTCAGTGGCAACCTTGTTTCTGTTTTCCTTCCAGAAACAATTGTCGCTTTCGGGAGTAGGCTCCCAAGGATTACCTAGTAGGGTACTAATAGTGTCCCTGTCATAAGTGATGTGCCGACCCCTCACCAAGCTTGTCCTCTGCTGGTTGATGTTCGGTGAGTCTTGGTGTGTCCTATAAGCATTAGCATAGAACTCCATAACTAGGATGGGATCCCCCTCAGTAGGTAGAGAAAATAGGGGTCCCCATCTCCTCCTCTGTATCTCATCCTGCAGTTCAGGATAATCTGCATCACTGAGATCAAGGACCCTTTCCCAAATGAGTCTCTGGCCCTTAATTTGATGGAATCTCGCCCACTTGGCATCGGTCCTAAATCTGGTGGGATCTCGGGGTCCCAATGCTCCTCACCTTGAAGATCAGGATCTTCAGAGGTGGTATCAGTATCTGTGGTCCTCCTCTGTCTTTTGGGACCAATGATGGGAATAGACTTCTTCGGTGCCATCTGCAGAAGAAATTTTACAAAAATAAAACACACATCATAATATTTTAAACTAAATCATGCATATTTTTTATTTTTATATTTTAATAAAATAAATCATGCAAAACATCAAAAAAATTTAACATGTATATTTTTGGATTTTTTTTAAAGTATAATACACACATCATATAATTTTATGAAAGAAATAAAATTCACACAACATGCAATTTTACATACAAACTTAGAAAATTACAATTCATAGATATTTACAAAATTTAACAAATTTATTTATTTTTAGGCAAGAAAGTATAACAAACATACAATTTAAGAAATTTTATTAATTTAAAAGAAACACAAACAAACATACAAAAAACGGGACAAAATTTTTATTTTTTTCAAAATAAAACAGAAAACAATATATACATTAAACAAAAAATAAAACACAAAAATTAACAAAAATCAAAAACAGGGGCTAACACTACGCGTGGGTTGGGCGCTTCGCGTCAGGTTGTTCTTCCCACGCTACGCGTCACTGGGACGCTACGCGTGGGCTTGCAGGTTCAGAAATTGTAAAATAGGGGTTGCGCAGTAGTAACCCCTCCAAACCACATTCAATCCATTTATTGACCTATTTCTAACAGTAATCAATCCCAGTGGTTATTGACAGGGCCAGCAAGCGCACGAGTTATGTCGCGTAATATAAAAGATTATCGTTCTCCACAGGGACTGTGTTCAAAGTACCAACATATTGAAATTTAATTATCCACACAATTGATTTTTAAGATTTTTATAAAATAAAACACAAATTAAAGTTGCACAGAATACGAATAAATATAAAAATAAAATTTACTTGACACTTAAAAATCAGAGTTGAGAGTATCTTAGGATTTCGGGGGATCAAGATTCTATTTTATGTTAATGAATTTTAACTTTTCATAAATAAGAATCGAATTAAGTTTTCCAAGGCGAATTTTCCAAAAGCTAATTAATATGTTCCTCTCGGAATCCTATTAATATACCTAACCTATGGAAAGCGCTGCTTAATCCTCAGAAAGGCCCATTATCGTTTTATGAAAATCCCTTTTATTTCCTCAAAAGAATTTTGATTACTTTCACGGTTTTACCGAGGTCACAAAAAGCATTTCAAAAATCTTAAGTTTAGTTCAAAGCTTTCCGGTAAAAAATAAATCTCTCGATTCTATTTATTACCTAAACTTACTAATATACCCGCAAGTATACAGTTTTATCATTTAGGTTCTTGTTAGGAATCACTAAAAGCATTAAGCATAATTGAACTAAATGGAAAACAGAAATTTATTTAATTCCAAGTCAAAATAACATTAAAATAAAATATTATCATACCCCCTTTATCCCAAAATAATTAATTTAGCTACTCATGAAATAATTCAAATTCATATATATAATGGAAAAATAAAACATACAAGACATGGTAAAAATAAAGACTTACGGGTTTCTCCAAAAGCTCAGAATAATTTACCACTGTAATTCCTTGTTGCAATAATTTCTCCACCAATTACAAATTTAAATTCTCACTTTTACAGCCCTCACACTCTTACAAAATAAAAGAAAGAAAAGAAAATAAAAAGAAAGAGAAGAAAAACGAACATAGAAAGAAAAATGGAAAAGAAGAAAACTAAAGAGAAAAAGAGAGAAAGTAACGAAGAAAAGAAAAGAAAATAGAATGAAGCTGATGGTAATTGATGGGAAGAGATTCATTGATTTGCTGATGGGTTGCTGCTGCTTTTATAGGCAAATAGATGGAGGATTCCAGCTATGAAAACGCGTTCAAATTGTAAGTGGAAGAAACTTTCGGTGCATGTGAGTTCCAGCTGTGTCAACTTGTTTCCAATTTGTATATTTTAATATTTCCAATAATTCGGTGCTTGGATTTTAGTGATGATTGGTGCAGAATGATGAAATTCCGAGTGGAAAAATGTTATTTTCCCACAAATCCGAGTGAAAGCTTGCTGGAGGGTGGTTTGCTGAGTGCTGGACGGTGTGGGTGCAAACTGGACAGCGTGGAGAGGAGTTGCTGTTGGATGGAGATCTGTACGGTGTGGAGAGGAAAGTGTTGAGTGGGTTACTGGGCGGTGTGGAGAGTATTACTGGACGGTGTTGGTTGGAGAAAAGAGTCTGGGCGGTGTTGTGTTGAGTGGGTTACTGGGAGGTGTGTGGTATGGATTAGAAGAAGAAAGGGAGACGGTGTCTTAGGTGAGGTGGAGAGCTGTGTTGATATGTGAGGAAGAAATACAGTGTGGGTGATGGAGAGGAAAGGGACAACGGATAGAAGAGAGGGAATGGGATGATGTTTAGGAGAAAGCCGGTCGGTATTGGTTTGAAGGGATGGTGTTTGGGTTGCTGGAGAGTTGGAGTTGATCCGGTGTGCATTTGATCCGGTGTTGGAGTGATGGAGTGTAGGTCGGTTTTGAAAGGAGAGGAGACGGAAGGAGTCGGTGTTTGGAGGAGAACCGATCGGTGATGAAGCTGGATGAAAGGACGAGTGAAGAGTGACTGAAGAGTAACTTCTGATTGAGCCATTCAATCAGAATTGAATGCAGAAGGACTCGGAACCGACTGAAACCATTCACTCGGCTCAGGTTCATGGAGTTCATTCGGAACTGATTGCAGAGTGAATTGGAACCGAGTGAAAAGTGATTCACTCGGAACTGTTTAAAAGGTGACTCGGAACCACCTAGAAAGTGGCTCACTCAGGATTGGGAAGTCTGCTCACTGTTTCACTCGGCTATGTCTATGGAATTTGAACCACTTGGAGAGAGACCTTGCTCGGATTTCTCAGGAATACACTCGGTCACATTCAAATGGTAAAATCACACCTTCATTCGGGAGTCCGAGTTGATTTCCACTCGGAATTGACTTCAGTCGTCAATCAAATCACTCGGAATGGCCTTCACTTTTACTCAGGAACTTGCACTTGAAGGGTTGGAATTTGACTGATTGAATTTCTTCTTATGTCTGAGCCTTGCTTTGCTCGAAAATACATCTTTCTGACCCAACTCACTCGGATGTGCTTTCCTTGGAGACTTCTCACTCGGGCTCAGTGTGAAACTTGAGAGTCTGCCCGAGTGTGATTCATTTCCGGTCGGATTTTTCCTTCCTTGCTAAGAATTACTCGGAAATGCTTTGTTCTGCTTGAGAATGCCATTTTCTCTGAGTGAGACCACTCGGATTCCTCCTTAGTCAGCATTTATTCATTTCAGTGGCCTCTTCTACTCGGAATCCATTCACTCAGAACAGCTTTTCACTCGGATTAGTTGCAATCAGAAAGCTCCTACTCAGATTCACTTCAATCAGCAATCCTTTCACTCGGAGAATAGCTTTGGACATATTTATTGGAGGTCAGTCTCCTTTTTTCATTCGGAATGGACGTAGTCGGGGAAGTTTCCACTCGGAATCACCTCCAACCAAGACTTATTCTATTTCAACATTGGTCTTTCACTCGAGTCAGCCATTTATCACTCGGAATGGCTTTGGCAGGGAACATTTCACTCGGATTATCTCCAACAGTACAGTATTCCACTCGGCAATGCTCTACTCTGAGTCTTTCCACTCGGATTTGGTCATTTTGAGTCGGATTTCAGTGCTCTGAGTCGGATTTTTGCTTTCTGAGTCGGATTTCAGCTTTAAAAAGAGAAATCTTTCCACTTTGGGCTTGTTCTTCTTGTTTCTTTATCATTTTATGTTCGTTTTCCTCTTATTTTGACCCTTTATTACCTTAATTCCTGCAAAATAACATACCCAAGTAGAATAGAGTGGAAAGAAAGCAAAAATCGCAATAAATAAAGGAATTACAGTGGATAATGATAAAAATCCTAAGCAAACTGGATCTAATTTATTGTACTATAAAGAACTTATCAAAATACCCTAAACCAAAACATTGCTTGTCCTCAAGCAATCACCATATTCACAAGATAAAATACAGAAAACACTAAACTTAATAAACTAAGGAATCCAAAACAGAGAAACAGATTTATTCAAATGCCAGTTTTATTTTTCTTATGTGAATCAATTTTCAATGTCAAGACTTGAGATACTCTTCTCACAATTTTCACTCAAGTGTTTCAAGGTTTGTGTATCTCTCAAATCATCATAGTCAAAAAATATTACCATAAGCTTGTTAATAAACCAGAAACTCCACAGTTTAGATAGAAAATATGTCAAAGTCTAAAGGTCTTTCAAAGGTTGTAACGTGGCCTTGGGTTGTATTGTCAAGGTAGGAATTTCAAGAAAAATGGAATACAAAAGGGCTTTAACAGTCATGAATGATTCAAATCACCATTATAAATTTAACAGAGCAAATTTTTGAACTTTTATGGACTTTTTGGAATTCATTCAATATCATCCTTTTGATTTTTTTTAATTTTTTTTCTTGCTTTTCTTTGCATTTAATACCATATTTTTTTCTTAAGTCCTTTTTTTCTTTCTTTGCTCTACTAAATTTCTAACTTTTTCACCATTAAAAGAATATCAGTCAATGAAAGGTTTCAAGGAAAAATTTTCACTTTTAGGCTCAAAAGGGGCAACTAGGGGTCAAATTGTGTAAAAATTCTGAGGCTTAAGAATAAGACCTAATTGTGCCTTTATCATCCTAAGACATATAATCAAAAACCATTTTGAATCGGTTGAAAAACAAGTTCTAGAATATTAATGACTATGAGATTCACTCAATCAAGAAAATATGGGTTTTGAAAATTTGTTTGATAAATAACCTATTTTGGCTCAAGTCTAACCATGGAAAGTCTTTTCAAAGAAAATTTTAATCACATAAGGTTCATTTAGACATTGATTTGGCATTTAAACAATCAAATTTTGAAAATTTTACTCAAAATTTTGGGATCCTTAGATACTTTAGCCTTGTGTTCAAAGTGAATTTATCATGCAATCATGGTAAATTACAAGATTACAAACAAAATAAGGAAAACACACATGCATAATAAAATGACAATCACACAACGTAAACAAAACAGTTAAGTTTTCTTACCTACCACCCCAAACCAGAATTTGACATTGTCCTCAATGTTAAAATGGATGACAAAAGTATAAGAAAACTTACCTGTAGTAACCCCAAACCAGCAGTTGACATAGTTGGTTTTTTTTTTAACTTAAAATGAAACAACAACTTTTTATAGGGTTACCTCCCTATCAGTGCTAAGTTTTAAGTCTTCAGCCAGACTTCTCACCGTTTGGATTTACTCATCAGGAGCATCAAACAAGTCCAAGTCACTTGCTTGTTGTATTGGTTGACCTGTCAGATAGTGCTTTACTCTCTGTCCATTTACCCTAAATGTACCAGATTTCTCGCTCCATAGTTCGACAGCTCCGAAGGGAAAGACTTTTGTCACCTTGAATGGTCCCGACCATCGGGATCTCAGTTTACCTGGAAAAAGCTTCAATCTGGAATTAAACAGTAAAACCATATCACCTGGATTAAATGTTCTCCGTTGGATGTGACGATCATGCCATTGTTTGGTTTTTTCTTTATAAATTCTGGCATTTTCGTATGCATCTAGACGGAGTTCTTCAAGCTCATTTAATTCCAACAATCTTTGTTCACCTGTAGCCTTATGATCAAAGTTAAGAGTTTTAACAGCCCAAAAAGATTTATATTCTAGCTCAACAGGTAAATGACAGGGCTTCCCATATACTAGCTTAAAAGGCGTGGTTCCAATGGGAGTTTTGTATGCGGTTCGATACGCCCATAAGGAATCATCTAACTTAATAGACCAATCCTTACGTGATATATTCACTACTTTTTGAAGAATATTTTTAATTTCCCAATTGGATACCTCAACTTGTCCACTAGTTTGTGGGTGATAAGGTGTAGCAACCTTATGCTTAACTCCATATTTCTTTAGAAGGGTCTGAAAAGTTTTCTCAATAAAATAAGACCCTCCATCACTTATAACACATTTTGGGACCCCAAACCTTGGAAATATTATTTTCTTGAAAAGTTTAATAACAGTCTTAGCATCAGAATGGGGTGAAGCAATGGCTTCCACCTATTTTGACACATAGTCAACTGCTACTAATATGAACTGATTTCCAAAAGAGGAAGGAAAAGGTCCCATAAAATCAACACCCCATACATCAAATAATTCAACTTCTAGAATGGTATTCAATGGCATCTCTTGTCTCTTACCAATGTTACCTGTTCTTTGGCAAGCATCACAAGTTAGAACATACTTACGTACATCCTTAAAAATATTTGGCCAATAGAACCCAGCTTGCAATACTTTAGCGGCTGTCTTAGAGGTGCTCATGTGCCCTCCACAGGAAAGAGAATGGCAATGATCCAAGATAGCATGGACATTATCTTGTGAAACACATCTCCGGATCATACCATCTGCACATTGCTTGAAAAGGAGTGGTTCATCCCAATAATAATGCTTGACATCTGCATAAAACTTTTTCCTTTGTTGAAAGCTAAGATCAGGAGGTAAGATACCACATGCAAGAAAATTTACAAAATCAGCATACCAAGGAACACGTTGGATACTAAGATTCAAGAGTTGTTCATCTGGAAAAGATTCATTGATGGGAATATTATCTGTTTGTTCTTTTTCAGATGTCAACCTAGATAGGTGGTCAGCGATCAAGTTCTCGGTACCCTTCTTATCTTTAATTTCCAAGTCAAATTCTTGCAATATTAAAATCCACCTAATTAATCTGGGCTTTGCTTCCTTTTTATTCAATAGATACTTAATGGCAGAGTGGTCAGTGTAAACAGTAACATGTGAACCTACCAAGTAAGACCTAAATTTATCAAAAGCAAAGACAATAGCTAACAGTTCTTTTTCAGTTGTGGCATAATTTACCTGAGCATCATCTAGTGTCCGGCTGGCATAATGAATTACATGGAGCTTTTTATCCTTTCTTTGTCCCAGCACAGCCCCCACTGCGTAATCACTCGCATCGTACATTAGCTCAAATGGGAGTTTCCAATCAGGTGGTTGTACAATGGGGGAAGAGATTAGAGCTTGCTTAATCCTGCAAAAAGCTTCCATACAAGATGAATCAAAATTGAAAGGCACATCCTTACCCAGAAGAGTTGTAAGAGGCTTTGTGATCTTGGAGAAATCTTTAATGAACCTGCGATAAAACCCTGCATGTCCAAGAAAACTCTGAATACCTTTCACATTTGTGGGTGGAGGCAATTTTTCAATCACTTCCACTTTAGCCTTATCAACTTCTATACCTCTCTCAGACACCAGGTGTCCAAGAACTATGCCTTCTCTTACCATAAAATGGCATTTTTCCCAATTTAGAACCAAATTGGTTTCTTCACAACGCTGCAAGACTTGGCACAAATTTGTTAAACAATTATCAAAATCCAAACCATGCACTGAAAAATCATCCATAAAGACTTCCATCACATTTTCAATAAGATCAGAAAAAATTGCTTGCATACACCTTTGAAAAGTCACAGGTGTGTTACATAAACCAAAAGGCATACGTCTGTAAGCATAAGTCCCATAAGGGCAAGTGAAGGTAGTCTTTTCTTGATCAGATGGATGAATGGGAATTTGATGAAAACCTGAATACCCATCCAAATAACAGAAACAAGAATGTTTCGCAAGTCTTTCAAGCATCTGATCAATAAATGGGAGGGGAAAATGATCTTTTTTCGTGGCGCTATTTAACTTCCTATAGTCAATGCACATGCGCCAACCAGAGACAATCCTAGTAGGAATCAAGTTATGTTTATCATTTTCAATCACAGTTATTCCCCCCTTTTTAGGCACCACATGGACAGGACTTACCCATTTACTACTATCAACAGGATATATGACTCCAGCATCAAGCAATTTCAAAATTTCCTTTTTAACCACTTCTTGTATTTTAGGATTTAATCTCCTAAGTGGTTCTACTGTGGGCCTACTTTCATTTTCTACAGTAATCCTGTGCATACAAAGAGAAGGGCTAATCCCTTTGATATCATCCATTGTATAACCTATTACCTTTCTATACAACCTAAGTTGTTTCAAAAGTTTTTCAGTTTCACATGGATTTAATTCAGCATTGATAATCACAGGATATATGGAATTAGGACCAAGAAATTCATACCTTAATGAAGCTGGTAAAGGTTTTAATTCCACATTGGGGCTTACCACTTTGTCACACATGACCTCAGTATCATGTGGGACCTCAGAGCAATCAGATGTTTCTGTCAGCTTAATCATGAAAACAGTTTCAAGTGGGTCATTAGGAAGGGTTGCTTCCTTTACCACTTGTTCGACAAAATCCACAGTACAGCAAACATCATTATAAGGTTTTTCTAAAACATTTTTCAAGTTGAAATCAACCTTTTGGTCTCCAACAGTTAGAGACAACTTACCATTCTTGACATCGATCACAGCACCTGCAGTTGCTAAAAATGGTCTGCCTAAAATGATAGGAATCAAAGAATCTTCGTCTATTTCAAGCACAACAAAGTCAGTAGGTATAAAAAATTTTCCTATCTTAATAGGAACATCCTCTAAAATTCCTACAGGATATTTTACAGATCTATCAGCCAATTGTAAAGACATCCTAGTAGGTTTTAGTTCACCCAATCCTAGCTTTTCAGCAACAGATAATGGCATTAAACTGACACTCGCTCCTAAATCACACAATGCTTTATCTATATTCATGTCACCGATCATGCAAGGAATAGAGAAACTACCTGGATCTTGGAGCTTTGGTGGAAGTTTCTTTTGAATTAGAGCACTGCATTCTTCAATAAGTGCAACTGTACCATCTTCCTCCAGTCTTCTTTTGTTGGACAGAATGTCCTTCAGGAACTTTGCATATGTGGGCATTTGTTGCAAAGCATCTGTAAAGGGAATATTAATATATAATTTCTTTAAAACATCAAGGAACTTACCAAATTGTTTGTCCAACTTTGCTTTGGCTAAGCGCTGAGGAAATGGAATGGGAGGTTGATATGGCTTAACCTCCTCCTTCTTTTCTTGTGGTTTCTCTTCTTCAATTACTGGATGAGATGAAGATTCATATACTTTCTTTTCCTCCTTTGCAGTCTTGTCAACTGGTCCATCGTATTGAGTACCACTCCTAAGAGTGACAGTCATGGTTTGGTTAGATGGTCCAGCCTCTGGTTTTCCAGGAAATGTTCCTGGTGCTCTTTGAGAATAGGAGGCTTGTTGGGCAATTTGATTTTCCAGTATTTTGTTGTGAGTGGTAAGAGAGTCCACTTTTGAAGCTAAGTTTTTTATTGCATCAGAGAATTCATCATTTTGTTTAAGTTGAGTAGCTACAAATGTCTCCATCAAGGATTCTAGCTTTGATTTTTGTGGAATATAGGTTCCTTGTTGAGGTTTGTAGTTACTTTGGAATTGAGGTGGCCTATTTTGGAAGCCAGGTGGACCTTGTGGAGGTCTGTAGTTACCTTGATAGTTTCCACCAAAGTTTCCAATAGTGTCCACCTGATGCATTTCTTGTTCTTGATTAGGGGTCATTGCTAAATGGCAGTTTGTAGCTCCATGTCCTGAAACACCACAAACTTCACAAACAATATTAGTAGCACCTGTTGACCCTATTTTATCAAGTTTTAATGTTAATGCTTCAACTTTGGCAGAAAGTAAGGAAAGAGCATCAACAGAGTACTTACCTGGTGTTTTAGAAGGTAATCCTCTCTCAGAGTTCCATTGGTGAGTGTTTTGAGCTATTTCCTCGATCAGGTTCTCAGCTTCATCAACATTTTTACTCATGAAGGCTCCTCCAGTTGCAGCATCTAAAGAGATCTTTTGTGTGGAAGTTAGTCTATTATAGAAAATATGGATTGTCAACCACCTTTCTATCCCATGGTGAGGACATTCTCTCAACATCTCTCTGTATGTTTCCCAGGCTTCATATAAGGATTCAGCATCTTTTTGTGAAAAATTTATGATTTGTTTTCTTAGCACATCAGTTTTGTTCCTTGGGTACCATTTATTGATAAAAGCACTGGACAATTGTTCCCAAGTTGTGATGGATCCTTCAGGAAGAGAGTATAACCATGCTCTCGCTTTATCTCTTAAGGAGAAAGGGAAAAGTCTTAAGCGAATGGCATCATTGGTGGCTCCGTTCATCTTCAGGGTGTCACAGTATTCAAGAAAGATTTGAAGGTGAAGGTTTGGATCTTCAGAGGTTAAACCTCCGAATTGGTTCTGTTGAACCATTGAGAGTAGTGAAGGCTTTAATTCAAAATTGTTAGCCTCCACTGTGGGTCTGAGGATGCTGGATCCTCTTCCATTAGTGCTTGGAGCGGCAAAATCTCTAAAGGGTCTGTGTTGGTCTGCCATTTGTTTTTCTTTTTGTTTTTTTTGTTGTTTTTATTGTTTTCTCAAAGCTCTAAGGGTACGTTCTATCTCAGGGTCAAATCCTAAGTTTAGATCGACACTACGGCTTCGTCGCATAAATAGAAAATAAATGACAAATAAAACAAACAATTACAAAAATAAAACAACAACAGATGCACAGAATATAGAACAAAATACAAAATTACAACGAAAATAAAAATAAAAATAAAAATAAAAATATTAACAAGTATGATCTAATCGAATTTCAATATTGCCGATATTTGAGGGACAACAGTCCCCGGCAACGGCGCCAAAAACTTGACAGGGCCCGCAAGCGCACGGGTTATGTCGCGTAATATAAAAGATTATCGTTCTCCACAGGGACTGTGTTCAAAGTACCAACATATTGAAATTTAATTATCCACACAATTGATTTTTAAGATTTTTATAAAATAAAGCACAAATTAAAGTTGCACAGAATACGAATAAATATAAAAATAAAATTTACTTGACACTTAAAAATCAGAGTTGAGAGTATCTTGGGATTTCAGGGGATCAAGATTCTATTTTATGTTAATGAATTTTAACTTTTCATAAATAAGAATCGAATTAAGTTTTCCAAGGCGAATTTTCCAAAAGCTAATTAATATGTTCCTCTCGGAATCCTATTAATATACCTAACCTATGGAAAGCGCTGCTTAATCCTCAGAAAGGCCCATTATCGTTTTATGAAAATCCCTTTTATTTCCTCAAAAGAATTTTGATTACTTTCCCGGTTTTACCGAGGTCACAAAAAGCATTTCAAAAATCTTAGGTTTAGTTCAAAGCTTTCCGGTAAAAAATAAATCTCTCGATTCTATTTATTACCTAAACTTACTAATATACCCGCAAGTATACAGTTTTATCATTTAGGTTCTTGTTAGGAATCACTAAAAGCATTAAGCATAATTGAACTAAATGGAAAACAGAAATTTATTTAATTCCAAGTCAAAATAACATTAAAATAAAACATTATCATACCCCCTTTATCCCAAAATAATTAATTTAGCTACTCATGAAATAATTCAAATTCATATATACAATGGAAAAATAAAACATACAAGACATGGTAAAAATAAAGACTTACGGGTTTCTCCAAAAGCTCAGAATAATTTACCACTGTAATTCCTTGTTGCAATAATTTCTCCACCAATTACAAATTTAAATTCTCACTTTTACAGCCCTCACACTCTTACAAAATAAAAGAAAGAAAAGAAAATAAAAAGAAAGAGAAGAAAAACGAACATAGAAAGAAAAATGGAAAAGAAGAAAACTAAAGAGAAAAAGAGAGAAAGTAACGAAGAAAAGAAAAGAAAATAGAATGAAGCTGATGGTAATTGATGGGAAGAGATTCATTGATTTGTTGATGGGTTGCTGCTGCTTTTATAGGCAAATAGATGGAGGATTCCAGCTATGAAAACGCGTTCAAATTGCAAGTGGAAGAAACTTTCGGTGCATGTGAGTTCCAGCTGTGCCAACTTGTTTCCAATTTGCATATTTTAATATTTCCAATAATTCGGTGCTTGGATTTTAGTGATGATTGGTGTAGAATGATGAAATTCCGAGTGGAAAAATGTTATTTTCCCATAAATCCGAGTGAAAGCTTGTTGGAGGGTGGTTTGCTGAGTGCTAGACGGTGTGGTTGCAAACTGGACAGCATGGAGAGGAGTTGCTATTGGATGGAGATCTGTATGGTGTGGAGAGGAAAGTGTTGAGTGGGTTGCTGGGTGGTGTGGAGAGTATTGCTGGACGATGTTGGTTGGAGAGAAGAGTCTGGGTGGTGTTGTGTTGAGTGGGTTGCTGGGCAGTGTGTGGTATGGATTAGAAGAAGAAAGGGAGACGGTGTCTTAGGTGAGGTGGAGAGCTGTGTTGATATGTGAGGAAGAAATATGGTGTGGGTGACAGAGAGGAAAGGGACAGCGGATAGAAGAGAGGGAATGGGACGGTGTTTAGGAGAAAGCCGGTCGGTATTGGTTTGAAGGGATGGTGTTTGGGTTGCTGGAGAGTTGGAGTTGATCCGGTGTGCATTTGATCCGGTGTTGGACTGATGGAGTGTAGGTCGGTTTTGAAAGGAGAGGAGACGGAAGGAGTCAGTGTTTGGAGGAGAACCGATCGGTGATGAAGCTGGATGAAAGGACGAGTGAAGAGTGACTGAAGAGTAACTTCTGATTGAGCCATTCAGTCGGAATTGAATGCTGAAGGACTCAGAAGCGACTGAAACCATTCACTCGGCTCAGGTTCATGGAGTTCATTCGGAACTGATTGCAGAGTGAATCAGAACCGAGTGAAAAGTGATTCACTCAGAACTATTTAAAAGGTGACTCGGAACCGCCTGGAAAGTGGCTCACTCAGGATTGGGAAGTCTGCTCACTGTTTCACTCGGCTATGTCTATGGAATTTGAACCACTCAGAGAGAGACCTTGCTCGGATTTCTCAGGAATACACTCGGTCACATTCAAATGGTAAAATCACACCTTCATTCGGGAGTCCGAGTTGATTTCCACTCGGAATTGACTTCAGTCGTCAATCAAATCACTTGGAATGGCCTTCACTTTTACTCAGGAACTTGCACTTGACGGGTTGGAATTTGACTGATTGAATTTCTTCTTATGTCCGAGCCTTGCTTTGCTCAGAAATGCATCTTTCTGACCCAACTCACTCGGATGTGCTTTCCTTGGAGACTTCTCACTCGGGCTCAGTGTGAAACTTGAGAGTCTGCCCGAGTGTGATTTATTTCTGGTCGGATTTTTCCTTCCTTGCTAAGAATTACTCAGAAATGCTTTGTTCTGCTTGAGAATGCCATTTTCTCTGAGTGAGACCACTTGGATTCCTCCTTAGTCAGCATTTATTCATTTTAGTGGCCTCTTCTACTCGGAATCCATTCACTCAGAATAGCTTTTCACTCGGATTAGTTGCAATCAGAAAGCTCCCACTCGGATTCACTTCAATCAGCAATCCTTTCACTCGGAGAATAGCTTTGGACATATTTATTGGAGGTCAGTCTCCTTTTTTCATTCGGAATGGACGCAGTCGGGGAAGTTTCCACTCGGAATCACCTCCAACCAAGACTTATTCCATTTCAGCATTGGTTCTTCACTCGAGTCAGCCATTTATCACTCGGAATGGCTTTGGCAGGGAATATTTCACTCGGATTATCTCTAACAGTGCAGTATTCCACTCGGCAATGCTCTACTCTGAGTCTTTCCACTCGGATTTGGTCATTTTGAGTCGGATTTCAGTGCTCTAAGTCGGATTTTTGGTTTTTGAGTCAGATTTCAGCTTTAAAAAGAGAATTCTTTCCACTTTGGGCTTGTTCTTCTTGTTTCTTTATCATTTTATGGTCGTTTTCCTCTTGTTTTTGACCCTTTATTACCTTAATTCCTGCAAAATAACATACCCAAGTAGAATAGAGTGGAAAGAAAGCAAAACTCGCAATAAATAAAGGAATTACAGTGGATAATGATAAAAATCCTAAGCAAACTGGATCTAATTTATTGTACTATAAAGCACTTATCAGTTATCTAATCCTATCCCTAACTGCATGCAATTCTAAAATTGAAATTTGAAAATCAAATGAACCAAGGAAAGGGAGAAGATCACTTACTTGAAATCCTCGAGAGATGAAGAAAATGTTGAGTATTGAGATTACTTGAGAGGTTTGGAATTTTGAGAAGTAGGGTTTCTGTGGCAGAGAAGGAAATTTAGGTTTTTAAAACCTAAATTGGGCCTCTCTGGTTCAGTTTTAAAAACTGAACGTGGGCCCTGACGCTATGCGTCAGGTTGAAATTTTTACCTCCACGCTATGCGTCAGTGAGACGCTACGCGTGGGGTTCTATTTTTCAAATTTTAAAATTTTAATTCTTAAAAACCCTTTTTCTTTTAGTTTTCAAAACCATTTTTATTAAAAATCTAGTTAAAATTAAATTCTATAAAACAAACATTTAAAATTTTTTTTATATAAATTAACAATGAAAAGAAATAATGGGTTACCTCCCATTGAGCACTTGATTTACTGTCTCTAGCTTGACATCCTGCACATCACAAATCAGTTAAATAATAAATGGTAGTGAGTTTGTCGATCTCACCACCCAGATATGGTTTCAACCTTTGCCCATTAAGCATCCAACTTCTTTTGGAAGTTGGATCTTTATTTTCAACTACTCTATAAGATTTAACTTCCTTAATTACAAATGGACCTGACCACTTAGATTTTAATTTACCAAGGAACAATCTTAATCTTGAATTAAATAATAAAACTTGCTGATCTGGTATGAAGTGTTTATTTTTAATTTTCTTGTCATGGTAAGCTTTTACCTTATTTTTGTGACTTCTGGATGACTCATAAGCATCGTTTCTCATTTCCTCCAACTCAAGTAACTGCAACTTTCTTTTGTCAGTTACCACGTTTGGATCAAAGTTGAGGAATCTTAAGGCCCAATATGCTTTATGTTCTATCTCTACTGGAAGAAGACAAGCTTTTCCATAGACCATTTGGAAAGGAGAAAGGCCAATAGGAGTCTTAAATGTAATTCTGTATGCCCAGAGTGCATCATCAAGCTTTTATGACCAATCTTTTCTGGAGGAAGACACAGTCTTTTCCAAAATTCTTTTTACTTCACGATTTAAAATCTCAGCTTGTCCATTGGTTTGTGGATGATATGATGTGGCTACTTTATGTCTCACTCCATAGTGTTGTAACACTTTCTGAAGAACTTTGTTATAAAAATGTGATCCTCCATCACTTATCAAGGTTCTTGGTGTTCCAAACTTGTAGAAAATGTCTTTCTTTAAGAAATTCACTACAGTTTTGGTGTCAGCATTAGGTGAAGTAATTGCTTCTACCCATTTTGAAACATAATCAACTACCAAAAGGATATATTGATTGAATTGAGAGTAAGGAAAGGTTCCCATGAAATCAATACCCCAACAATCAAATACCTCAACCTCCTGAATATTTGTGAGAGGCATTTCTTATCTCCTATTAACATTACTTGTTCTTTGGCAGTTATCACAAGCTTGCATAAATGAGTGAGAATCCTTAAAAATGGAGGGCCAATACAAACTTGATTGAAGAATTTTTGTAGCAGTTCTTTCTCCATTAAAATTTCCTCCATAAGGTGATTTGTGGCAATGCCACAACACATCTTTCTTTTCCCAATCGGGTACACAACGACGTAGCAAATTATCCACACCAATTTTGAATAGATGAGGGTCATCCCAAATAAAGTATTTTGCAAATTTAAAATTTTTTTTCTTTGCTGCCATGTTAAAGCATTTGGAAGAATCCCCACTGCTTTAAAATTGGCCATATCAGCAAACCATGACCGTTTTGTTATTTCGAAAAGTTTTTCATCAGGAAATTCTTCCAAGATGTCTTTTTCTTTGGCAGTAACCTCATCATTCATCAATCTAGAAAGATGGTCAGTGACCATATTTTCACTACCCTTTTTATCTTTGATTTCAAGATCATATCCTTGAAGGAGTAGAATCCATTAGATTAACCGAGGTTTAGAATCAATTTTGGTCAAAAGGTACTTGATTGCAGCATGATCAGTAAAAACAATTATTTTTGATCTAATCAAGTATAATCTAAATTTTTCTAAGGCATACACTATGGCTAGTAATTCTTTTTCAGTAGTTTCATAATTTATTTGATTTTCATTTAAAACCTTACTAGCATAGTGTATAACCCTAAAACCATTTTCATATCTTTGACCTAAAACTGCTCCCACAACATAATCACTTGCATCGCACATAAGTTCAAAGGGTAAATTCCAATTAGGAGTAACAATTACAGGGGCAGAAACCAATTTTTCTTTCAAGGAATTAAAAGCTTTAAGACATGCTTCATCAAACTTAAATTCAACATCTTTATTTAGAAGATTTGTTAAAGGTTTAACAATTCTTGAAAAATCTTCAATAAACCTTCTATAGAATCCCACATGTCCTAAAAAACTTCTAATACCTTTTACATTTACTAGGGGTGGGAGTTTAGAGATTACCTCAATCTTGGCTTGGTCTACTTCAATACCTTTAGAAGAAATTTTGTGACCGACTACAATTCCTTCTTTCACCATGAAGTGACATTTTTCCCAATTTAGCACTAAATTTGTTTACTAAATTTGTTTTAATACACCGTCTCAGTACGGTGTCCAAGTTGGTTAGACATGATTCAAATGAATTCCCAAAGACTGAGAAATTATCCATGAAAATCTTAATGCTCTTTTCAATTAGATCTGTAAAAATAGCAAACATGCATCTCTAAAAAGTAGCAGGTGCATTACATAATTTCAGTGGCATCTTCCTTAAGCAAATATGCCAAAAGGACATGTAAAAGCAATCTTTTCCAGAATATCCAGAATATCCATCAAGAAAATAATTTGATTATATCCAGAATATCCATCAAGAAAATAATAGTAAGCCTATCTAGACAATCTTTCAAGCATTTGATCCATAAAAGGGAGTGGAAAATGATCTTTTCTTATTGCTTGATTTAATTTTCTATAATCAATACACATTCTCCAACTAGTGACAGTTCTTGTTGGGATTAATTCATTTTTATCATTAACAATTACTGTCATACCACCCTTTTTTGGAACAACTTGTACAAGACTTACCCATGCATTATTAGAAATGGGATAGATAATACCTGCTTTTGGCAATTTCAAAACCTCCTTCTTGGTTACCTCTTTCATGGTTGGATTGAGGCGCCTTTGAGGTTGAGCAACAATTTTAAAATCATCTTCCAACAAAATCTTATGCATGCAGTATGATGGACTTATACCTTTCAGATCTTCAAGTGTCCATTTGATTTCTTCTTGATTTCTTTTTAACACTTCTACCAGCTTTTCTTCTTCTGTTTCACTTAAAAAATTACTAATAATTACAGGTTTTAGATTACCTTCTTTCAAAAATATATACTTTAGGTTGGAAGATAGCACTTTTAATTCAGGCCTATGGATTTCTTCAACAGGTACTTCTTGAATTTCTTCAATTTTTTTGATTCAGGGGAATTTCTTTTCCTTGATCAAGGTCTTCAAGATATTTGTCTACCTATTTTTCTTCTTCTTCACTCAAACATTCCACTGAGTTAGTTAATAACTTATTTAGAGGGTCAGAAATTGACATACCTTTGGGTATGGAAAGGAAAACTTCGTCGAGAACATCCACCTTAAAATAGTCTTGTTTTGAGTTGGGATGTTTCATGGATTTGAAAACATCAAAGTTCACCTCTTCATCATGTACTATTACTGCTAGTTTCCTATTATCCATATCAATGAATACCCTAGCAGTCTTCATAAATGGTCTTCCCAGGATCAGGGGGACTTCAGCATCCTCTTCCATGTCTAAAACCACAAAGTCAATAGGGAAGTAGAACTTGTCAACTTTTACAAGTACATCTTCCACAATACCGTAGGGTCTCTTGATTGATCTATCGGCCAATTGTAGAGTCATTTTTGTTCTTTGAGGATCAAGATCACCAATTCATTTCATCATACTCAGAGGCATTAGATTAATGCTAGCCCCTGAGTCTAACAAGGCTTTCCTCATATTTACACTTCCAATGGAGACGGGAATGGTGAAACTTCCAGGGTCTTTTGACTTTTCTGGCATGTTATATTGCAAAATAGCACTACAACCTGCTTCAAGTTCAACAATTTCCTTATTATACCTCCTCTTTTTAGTAAGCAATTCTTTCATAAACTTTGCATATGTTGGCATCTGTTCCAATGCCTCAGAAAATAAGATGTTTATGTGTAATTGCTTGAAGATTTCAAGGAATCTTTTGTATTCATTTTCCTTATCCTTCTTTGATGGTGCATGTGGATAAGGTAGATCCTTAGCTGGAGGTGTCTGACCCAAATACTGATTTTTTGTTTTTTATTTTTTGTTTTTCTTTTTCATCATTTTCTTCATTTTTTTCTTCATTCTCTTTTTCATTTTTTTCTTCTTTTTCTTCTTTTTTCTCTTCTTCTTTTTCTTTTTTTCTTCTTTTTCTTTTTCTTTTTCTTTACAATTATTTCCTATAACGTTTCCACTTCTTATAAAAATAGCCTTACATTGTTCTCTTGGATTTTGAGTATTTGCAGAAAAACCAGAGCTTTTCATGTCAGCTACTTCTTTTGTTAACTGTCCCAATTGCATATCCAACGCTTTACGTGCGATTTCATTTGTTTGTATATATTGCAGCAATTGTTGGATAGATTCCTATATCATAGTTAGCCTTGCTGTTTGATCAGATTGTGGTTGTTATTGTTTGAATTGATTGTTAGGAGGTCTGTTGGAAGGTCCAACATCTTGTTTCCAGCCAAGATTCTGATTTTACCAACCCTGCGTGTAATTATTAGGAAAAGAATTACCAAGATTGATAGGAAAAGTACCTAAAGGTATTCTTTGGTGAATCAGGAAATTGGCTTGTTCTTGATCATTTCCATCAGGGGCATAGTAACCACATGGTTGTTTGCCAATGCAATATGCACATTGTTTTAATTGAGCGGGTGATGGTGATGATACTTGAGTAATTTGAAGTTTTTCTAATTGTTTGCTCATTGCCTCTATTTGTTGTGTTAGCAATTTTTGCAGAGCTAAAACTGCATCATTTACTCCTAACTCAAGCATTCCTGGTTTGCTTGATGTACTACCTCTTTCATGCTTGGCTTGACGGTCACTGGTTGACATAGACTCTATGATTGATATTGCCTCTTCAATAGTTTTGTTCATTAAAGAACCACCTGCACATGCATCTAACATCATCTTGAACTGAGGCAATAAACCATGATAAACGATTCTTACCTTTCCAACATCATCCAAATTATGGTTTGGACATTTCCTAAGAAGTGCTTTGAATCTTTCCCATGCTTCACCAAGTGATTCATTGTGATTTTGTGAAAATGAATGTATGGCTGTCATTTCTTCAAAATATTTTGAAGGTGAATAAAATCTTTCCAAAAGTTTTGTTTCAACATCGGAACAGTTTGCAAAACTACCAAGTGGACAAGATTTAAACCATTCTTTAGCTTTCCCAATCAAAGAAAAAGGAAAAATCTCATGTAAACAGATTCTTCTTGATTGGTTTCAAAACCAATTGTGTTGTATAACTTATAAAAAATAGTTAAATGTTCATATGGTTCCTCATTATTTAAACTAGCAAATTGATTATTTTGAATAGGTCCTTGGTACATCCCAGAAACATGGGGTGGTCCATTGATAGCATTAAATTATCCCAATGTTCTTCTTTATTTAGTAGTCATATTAGAATTTTCAAATTTTTCAAAAGAAGATGAAGTAGAAGAAGAAGAAGTTTTTGTTTTTTTAGATTTTAAAGTTGAGTTTCTTTACAAACTTCTCGATCTCAGGATCAAAGAACACTTTCCATGCAGAAGATCGAGTTTGCATAAACAAACTATATACAGAAAGTTAATGTAACAATGTTAAGAAAAATGAATAAATGAATGAATATAAAATTGAAAATTTAACTAAGGTAAAAAAATATTATACCACGGTAATTAAAAATTTACTATTTTACTGATTCAGTTCAATACCCGGCGACGACACCAGAAAACTTGTTACACCCTGAATACTGTTGGGCCTTTTAATTGGCAAGTGCACCAATCGTTTGTAGTTTTTAAATTTAGATATCGCTCCACTGAGACTGAAAGTTCCAGTAATTCACTGCAATTCTTATTTACTATGGTAAATTTATCAAAACTTATTCACAAAAGAATGTTTTATAAACAATTTATACAATATTCACAAAATTTGATGATTGATTTGTTCATGTGGTAAAAAGATGGTAAATATAAAATTTATCTAAAAGGTTGATATGTAACTCTGAATAACTTAGATATTTGAAGTAAAAACACAGATTGACAAATTATGTTGGAATTAGGATTCTCGCACTAAAATATAATGAAGTGATTACAAACATACATATTTAATTATCAAGTTCATATCATTGCAGCTAAAAGTCACTAAAACCGATCCCTCGTGATATAAATTCTAAGTAGTCACCGTAAAGTTCGATCCCTTGTGAGCTTTCTCAGTAAAAACTTGCATTAAGTACTGGCCTTATGGCAACAATAATCACCAACTTTATTCCTAGTAATTGACATATTAAGGGTATTTCAACTTTTACTTTTATTAAAACAAATTTTAATACGGTATGAATAATCATTCTCCCCTTTGACATTCACACTAATAAAACAAGTTTCAATACGCATGAAAATCATTCTCCCGTTTGACGTTCACACTAATAAAAGATTGAAATACTGACATGTACTTGAATCATAAATATGCAGAGGTCATAATTACAACATCATATAATAGATTGATTCACCAAATTCCAACATAAACAATTTAGTTACAAATGGTAAAAGTAAAAATAACACTTACAGAGTTTGACATTACGAGGATTTGGAAACACCTCACGATGCAAGAGCTTACAATACTACACAACACTCTCAAGTATCTAGAAATTACTCTAACCTTACAAACCCATAAAAGAACACTCAAACTCGAGTGAAATAAGAGAAAAAAAATTCTGAATTGAAGATGGGATGCCTTGGAAGTATAGAGAATGGCCCTATTTATAGGGCTGAGGAAGGGTCCTGACGCGTAGCGTCAGCCTGGCGCGTAGTGTCAGGTTTCTGACTCAGCCACCATTAAACACATGATTAAGTGGCCATTATTAAGATTAATTAAATCCAATAATGCCTACACAATGGTTCCACATGTCTCCCAATTCGGCTTGGCATTTTGCTTGACTGGATTATCTATTATTTGGCCTTTTGACTGAGTGCTTGTCCACCTGGAAATAGAGTCCACATAGCTCTGACACTACGCGTCTTCAAAATTTCCCACGCTACGCGTGGTGTTGATGCTACACGTCAGCTTTCGAGTTCTTCAATTTTCTCTTGATTTTCTTTAATTTTTCACTGCAAAACTAAAGAAAATTGATTAAGGCAGATTATTTCCAATAACATCCATTTATTGAATTAAAAACATAAATTTATTACAATTTAAACTAATTTTATTTAAAATAAACACACTTTTTATTATGAAAGTAATAGTAAATTTGAGGACTAACATACACAAGAAAGCATCACTAGATATTCGTAATGGCCATAGCGTGTTCTAAAAGCAATTTTCAGTACATCTTCTTTCGTCACCCTTAATTTTGGAGAACATCGTGGCACCACGTAGTTGATCCATCAAGTCATCAATCCTTGGCAGAGGATATCTATTCTTGATCGTCACCTTGTTTAGTTGTCGATAATCTACACACAACCTCTTGCTTCCATCATTTTTCTTAATCAATAACACTGGTGCACCCCAGTGGGATACATTGGGTTGTACAAACTGCTTCTTTATCATTTCTTCAAGTTGTTTCTTCAACTCTGCTGATTCTAGAGGTGACATTCGGTATGGTGCAATTGAGATTGGTCCAACTCCAGGTACTATATCAATGATGAATTCCACTTCTCTTTTTGGAGGTAAACCAAGGATATCTTCTGGAAAAACATCAGGAAATTCACACACGACCAGCAGATTTTTGGCTCTTACTCTCCTTTCATTGAAAGCAACAACATAAATCCTTTAGCCCCTCCTTTTAAAGAGGCACTCACTTGATTGGCGGTTAGAAATCTTGAATCCTTTGGATTCAAATTTATAGGTTCTTTAAACATTATGGTGTTATTATGACAATCTATTAGAACATGATTATCAGACAACCAATCTAGCCCAATAATAACTTCTAAGCCAGGAAGGGGTAAGCAAAAGAGATTAGCCTTAAAGTCTCTACCATCTATGAAAATAGGGCATTCCCAACAGGCTTTAGAAGTGGCAATGGGATTGTTCCCAGGAGTATGAAAAGATAAATCAAATGGCAATTCTGTCACGGGTAATTTTAGTTTTTCTACACAGCCATTGGCAATAAAGGAATGTGATACACCTGAGTTATACATAACAGTTAAAGGAATCTTATTAATGATACACTTACCTTCCACCATGAAGTTAGAATGGGATGTTTCTTCTCCAGTGATTATAAAAACCTTTCCTTTCATCCTTGGCCTTTCGACTGCACTGTGTACGCCTCCTTGAGTATTTATGGTTGTACTTGCACCTTCAGGGTTCTCCCTCTTTATTTTTGGGCAATCCTTGATGTGATAACCCGGTTTGTTATACTTAAAGCAAATATAAGTGTTTGGGGGACAATCTCTTTTTAAATGGGGCCCTCCATAGATAAAGCATTTAAAATTTAGTGTAGGTGTCGGATAGTAGCTTCTAGATGAAGCTTAGGGTTTGTTAGGAACAGATGCTGCTCTAAACTGACAAATTGGTGCTTGGTAAGGCTTTTTTCTCCTGAAGTCTCTTCTTTGGTGATAGTGAGGTCCTCCGCTTCTCATTTCTCCCGCCTTGTGAATAGATTCACAGCTTTTGATCATTTTGTCCTTATGATCCTCTTTGAAGATCCAATAGTGTAACAACCTCGGTTAGATAAGACAAACCCTTCTGTAAGTTCATCCTATTTAACTGAGAGGTCACAAGTTTTTGGAAAAAGTGAATATTTTTTTTTAAATAAAGAGATGGCTGATCAGTGGAAGCAAATAGTAGATAATCACATAGTCATTCACAAACTGTAAGTAATTGTACTCTTAACAGAATGGGGCACGCAGGCACCCTTAAATATTATATAGCCATCCATAAATATTCAACTACTTATATTCTGTTTAAGGAGCGCTCTCATTTGGTTTAGCATATTGCTGTTCTTCATACTCGGGTTCTTAATTTCCTAATTCCTCTGAAAATATTCAACAGTAAGGGTGAGTATAACCCAAGACCCTGAAGGTAACCCGGTGCAGACATAATCCAGTCAACAGATAATATCACATAAATCATACAATTAGCATATTCACAATTATAATAATCAAGCATGTTGTCATAGAATGCATGAGTAGGGTTTATTATGATTTATCTTAATTAAATCTCATGATGCATGTGGGCCCAATAAATCAATCCACCATCATCATTCTTTCATTCTTTGGAATTCATCCTGCTCAAGTTGTCTCTTGGGCATAACGTTTCCATTCTAGAGCAATCGGAGCTCACCAAGTCCTCCATTCATTATCATAGGGTACGAATGAACTCACAGGTTCTCATCAATATATATTATTTCATCTTGGGACTTGGATCTACACAATCATAGATATATCCCGTCATTTAGTTGAAGTACACCAGAATTGCATCGTCTCACCCGGCTATCAGGCGCGACTCTGATGCCATTGGGTTGCCGTTCCAGTCGTACTCCCAAGATACCCCTCAGAGATCGAACGTGAATGTCCTCTAGCATACCAGGTGTATGCTCTAGTTTTTCTCCTTCAAAATATATTTTCATGATGCGAAATGCATTATTTTTATTATTTGATCCTTGGGTATTTATGTGTTTCTAGTCTCATATACTTGTTCATAAGCTCTTGAATCTCATAAATTGTTTAGACGTTGCAAGTCGTTTTATTGTCGTATTAGAGAAAATATATCGGTTATTTCCTAGTTGAAATTTATACTTTGTAAAGAGTAAAATAATATATTCCTTATTTAATTACTCATAATTAAGACAATATTAATATCAATAATAATAATAATATTAGTTAATAATAGTAAGAATAACAATGATAATAAGAATCATAATAATAATAACAATAATAATAATAATAATAATAGAAATAAGAACAATAATGATTATTGTAACCTTCCAATATTTCAAAAAGGAGTAAAGAAGAGTTTGGTAAATGAAAATCCGAGCGAAAAATGTCAAAAACCAAGTTTTCCGAGTGAAATGAGTTATTTACCGAGTGAAAATGGATTTTCTGAGTAAAAAGAGTTTGGTACCGAGTGAAAAGTAGGTTTTCCAAGTAGAACTAGTGTAATTCCGAGTGAAATAATTATGATTCCGAGTGGAATCATACTGAGAAGAGTTTTCTAAATGAACTGACTAAAAATCCGAGTAAAATTGAGCTGGAAAGCTGTTTTCCAAGTGAAATGAGTCTGATTCCGAGTGAAAATGTTGGGAACCAGATTTTCCGAGTAAAAATGTTTGATTCCGAGTGAAATCAGACTGAAAAGGACTTTCTGAGTGAAAATGAGTTTCTGAGTGAAATAAAATATGATTCCGAGTGGAATCAGTTTGAAAAGAGTTCCCTGAGTAAAAACGTTTATGAATTCGAGTGAAAATGAGTTTCTGAGTGAAAATAACTATGTTTCTGTGTGGAATCACTGAAAAGAGTTTTCTGAGTGAAGCTAAAATGTTTTCCGAGTGAGGACTTGTTCTGTCAGAATGAATCACGTTCGGGTAAGGTAGAATCCGATTGGAATTATGCAAAACCGAGCTTGTTATTGATGTAAAACCGGTCGGATTATTAAAACCGAGTTTGTTATTATAGATTCCAACTTCTGTTTCTAATTCTTCACTGGGAATCACACAGGCACCCATGATTCTTAGTATTTTCACAGTCCAACAACAATCATATCTTTTCACAATTCAATACTGAACATTTCGCTAAATTATCATGCATAATAATAATCATTACAATCAATTTAATCATATACATATTCAAATAAAATGCATAAAACAATAAAACATTAAAACATTTAATCAAACAAATCCTGAACTGCCCTGGAAAGGTGAGGAACAAGGTTCCTTAACCCTTTCCTTTCACTCGAATTTCCCCAGAATACCCGAGAATATACCCCCTTACCTTAATGGAGTTCTTGGATGAGAAGAAAATGTTCCCTTCACTGTCCTTGCTTCAGTTCCGAGTGGGAGAGGAAAGGAATTGAGAGAGAGGAAGCTTGTTCGTAATAGGAGGAAGAAGAGAGAGCTGGTGTTAATTTCAATAGGTTTTGAACTTAGGAATGAATGGTGGCATTGATTAATAAGGAGAAGACAAGTGGGAGACAGCTTTTCCCATGACTGAAGGTTAGGTAGAAAATAATGGAAACTTTTGACCCCTTTCCATGTCAGCTTGCATTGATTGGAATGAGTATATAATAAAATATATAAAGGTGTTTTGTTTGGAGTGAAAAGTGCCTGCACGTGAAGAGAAAAGGAAGCAGGACTGACTGCGTGGGTCCTTCACGCTATGTCAACAAGGAAAAATTCCACATCGCTCAAGCGAATTCCGACTCGCTTGAGTGAGTCATGCATACTCGCTCAGAATTCATCTGAAACCGACTGAAGTACTTGGTTTCTCACTCGGTAGAATCTATCCAGACCGAGTTCTCTCTCACTCAGACTTCCACTCGGTAATTTGTGCTGAATCCGAGTCTTCGTTCACTCGGGTTCCACTCGGTAAAGCCTTCCAAAACTGACTCCCACCTAATTGGACACTCACTCGGAACTGTCCTCTTGAAACACTCGGTCAGATCTTCCTTTCCGAATGGAACCACTCGGATTTTGTTACTCAGAAATAAGTTTTTTTTTTCTCCAATTGAACGTGCATCTCTCTGATTCTCACACTCAGGGGAGTTTCACTCAGAAAAGGAAGTACTTGCAAGGTTTGACTCAGAAACGAGTCATTTGAGGTTGTTTAACTCAGAAATTTCACCCAGAAGTGGTTCTCTTGAACACACTTCTCTCCACACCAAGATTTCACTCGGTAGTATCCCTCTTGGTCATGTTTTACTCGAAAAACGTAACCTTACACTCAGAATTTCATTCCTTTACACAGAATTTCTCTCAGTCACTTGGAACAGAGCCCTTTTACACTCGGAATTTGCATAATACCATTAATGGTCTATATAATTTCCATAATTATACACAAAAATGATATTTCTGAGATATCACATACCATCTGCAGGGTATTTATTCACTTATTCTTACTTACAAACTTTCCATACTTCAAAATTACAAGATTAAAACTGTTTCTAAAAATAGGGATGTTACACTCTCCTCCCCTTTTAGGAATTTCATCCCGAAATTCAAAGTTGAAACAATTGAGGGTACAATTCCCTGATCTTCTCCTCAATTTCCCAAGTAGCGTCCCCATCATCTGTCTGACTCCAACCTATTTTGACCAAAGAGATTTCCTTGCCTCTTAGCTGTTTGAGACGTCAGTCAACAATCTTAACTGGTGATGCTTCAAAGGTAAGGTTTTCTTTTAGAACAAACTGATCAGGACTCAGAACATGATCAGGGCTTGGTACATATTTACGAAGTTGAGAGACATGAAAACATTATGGAGGTTTGTTAGCTCGGGTGGCAGAGCAATACGGTATGCATGAGTTCTTATCTTTTGCAGAATCTGATAGGGTCCTACGTATCTGGGGCTTAACTTCTTGGCCTTCAAAACTCTTCCTACTCCAGTGGTAGGAGTAACTTTGAGAAAAACATGATCTCCCTCCTCAAACTCCAATGGCTTCCAACGTTTCTCGTAGTAACTCTTTTGTCTATCTTGCGAAGCCTTCGTTGCCATTTGGATCTTTTGGACTTGTTCTGTAGTCTTCTGAACAATCTCTGGTCCAATTATCATCTTTTCACCTGTCTCATACCAACACAAAGGTGTACGGCATTTTCTTCCATATAAAGCTTCATAAGGGGCCATTCTGATGCTAGCATGATAGCTGTTGTTGTAAGTGAACTCAACAAGTGAGAGATATTCATGCCAACTTCCACCATGTTCTAAGACACAAAGACGCAACAGATCTTCAAGAGTCTTGATCGTCCTTTCCGATTGTCCGTCTGTCTGTGGATGATATGTGGAACTTAACTTTAGGCGAGTTCCTAAAGCTTGTTGCAGGCTCTTCCAAAACTGTGATGTGAAACAAGGATCTCGGTCAGACACAATTACAGTGGGTGTTCCATGTAATCGTACGATTTCCTTAATATAGATCTGGGTGAGTTTCTCTAGAGAATACTTCATATTGACAGGAATGAAGTGAGCAGTCTTTGTTAATCAATCCACGATTACCCAAATGGCATCATATCCAGTGGATGTTCTGGGAAGTCCGGTCACGAAGTCCATAGCAATCTCATCCCATTTCCATTCTGGAATTTCTAAAGGTCGAAGGGTCCCACTTGGTCGTTGTTGTTCCGCCTTTACCTTCTGACACATCAGGCAAGCTGTTACATACTCAGCGATATCCCCTTTCATTCCTTGCCACCAGAATATTTTCTTCAAGTCCTGATACATCTTGGTTGATCCTGGGTGGATACTGTATTTACTTTTGTGTGCTTCATCCAGGATGGATCTTTTAAGATCTGTGTTGACTGGAATACAGAGTCTTTGTTGATACCTGATCACCCCATGTTCATTTTTGCTAAATTCTGAGCCTTCTTCTCTTGTCTTTTCTGCTAGGCCTTGTAATTCCTGGTCATTAGCTTAAGCTTCTTTGACTTGTTCCAGGAAATCATTGGAAATTCTTAACATTCCAACCATAAGGCTTCCCCTTTTAGGTGTTACTGCCAGATTCAGATCGTGAAACTGTTCAATCAATTCCAACTCCCTTGTCATCATATATGATAGGCGTAAAGCCTTTCTGCTGAGTGCATCAGCCACAACATTTGCCTTCCCAGGATGATATCGGAGCTCGAAATTGTAATCTTTGATGAATTCCATCCACCTACGTTGTCACATATTTAACTCTTTCTGGTCGAACAGGTACTTCAAGCTCTTATGGTCACTGAAGACTTCAAAATATGTGCCATATAAATAGTGCCTCCATATTTTCAAGGCAAACACAACTGTAGCTAATTCCAAATCATGTGTAGGATAATTAACTTCATGTGGTCTTAGTTGTCATGAGGCATAAGCAACAACCTTTCTTTCTTGCATTAAAACGTATCCCAGTCCTTGTCTTGATGCATCACAATATACTTCATATGGCTTGGTAGGATCTGACAAAATCAAGACAGGTGCACTAGTGAGTTGTTGGCGTAACTCCGTAAAACTGCTTTCACATTTATCGGTCCATTCAATGGTTGATTTTTACGAGTCAGACTAGTTAAAGGTGCTGCAATTCGAGAGAAATTCTCGATGAATCAACGATAATATCCAGCAAGTCCAAGGAAACTGTGAATTTCCGTCACATTCTTGGGTTGTTCCCACTTTAGTACAACTTCAACTTTTGTAGGATCCACGGCAATTCCTTCTTTAGAGATGACATGTCCCAAAAATTTTACTTCAGTCAGCCAGAATTCACACTTTGACAACTTGGCGTATAATTGTCTTGCTCGTAGCGTATTTAGAACGATTCGGAGATGCTCTTCATGTTCTTTATGGCTCTTGGAGTAGACAAGAATGTCGTCAATAAATACCACCACGAATTTGTCCAAGTACTCATGGAAGATCCGATTCATGTATCCCATGAAGACTGCAGGTGCATTGGTGACTCCAAAGGGCATGACCAGATACTCATAGTGCCCATATCGCGTCCTGAACGCTGTTTTAGGTACATCATCTTCCTTCACACTTATTTGGTGGTAGCCTGATCGCAGATCAATCTTTGAGAAGACAGTGGCTCCTCATAGTTGGTCCATCAAATCATCAATCCTTGGAAGAGGGTATCGATTCTTGATCGTAACTTTATTCAACTGACGATAGTCAACGCACAACCGCATACTGCCATCCTTCTTTTTGACTAGAAGAACTGGTGCTCCCCAAGGTGAGACACTGGGTCTGATCATTCCTTTCTCTAGAAGTTCTTCTATTTACTTTTTGAGCTCACTGAGTTCCTTGGGTGACATTTGGTAAGGAGCAATAGAGATTGGTCCCACGCCCGGTATAATGTCAATACTGAATTCAACTTCTCTTTCTGGAGGTAGTTCTCGTATATCCTCAGGAAATACTTCCAGAAATTCTTGGACAATAGGATTCTGATCAATTTAAGAAGTGTCCCTGCTTTCAGTATCAGTAAGGATCATGTATAGTTGGACTTCCTTTGCTGGAATTACCTTTTCTGAGCTAACAGGACAAGAATCAATGACTTGATCACACCCAGATGTAGTAGACCCGAGAGAGATGGATCTATTATGACAGTCAATAAGAATATGGTTGGCAGCAAGCCAATTCATCCCTAGAACAATATCTAGATCAATCAAAGGTAAACATATCAGATTTACTTGATAAACTTTCCCTTTGATGTTGAGAGGACATTCCAAACACATGAAGGAAGGGCAAATAGGCTTATCGGCAGCAGTTGTGACAATCATCTTATTGGGCAGAGAGGTTGTAGGAAGCTTTAAATGTTTCGCACAGTTCTCAGATATGAAAGAGTGAGTGGCTCTAGAATCATATAGTGCATTTAATAGAGTGCTTCCTATAAAACATGTACCTTGCACAAGGTCGTTCCCTTGTGATATCTCCGCACCATTCATGGTAAAAACTCTGGCATTTCCACCCTGTCTTCCGGTTGAACCATTTCCAGGCCTTCTAGGATTATTGTTCTGATTGAAGTTGTTGCTGCGGTGAACATTCTGCATCCTCGGGTCATTGTTTGCAGAGGTGTTTGTAGCAGGTCCTCCACTCCCTTGACCTGTTGGTCGTACTACCTGCCTCTGAGTTATCTGTCACTGGTTATTCGTATCCTTGTACCAACATTCGGCATCACGATGTCTAGTCCGTCCACAAATTGTGCAGGTTCTACAATTTACTGCCATATGTGGTCCTCCGCAGATATAGCATTTCAAGTTCCGACTGTTCCCTTGATCCCTTGAAGGAATTCAGTTGGCTGAGTTGGAAGGTCAGAAATATGGTCGATCTGTTCGGAAATCCCTTCTTTGTTGTCGATCTGGCATTCGTCGTTCTGGACCATGATTAGACGTTCCAGGTCGTTGAAGATTAGAGGTATTTTCAAATATGCGGCATCGGTCAACCAAAGTAGAGAATTGAGTGATTTGTTGGCAACATATGGCTTGACGGATCTCCTGTCGTAGCCCTGCTTCAAACTTTGCACATCTTGACGCTTCTCCCATTTGAGTGTAATAGGGACAACATTTGGCTAATTCATCAAATTTGGAAGCGTACTCCCCAACTGTTATATTACCTTGTTTCAGATTGAAGAATTCCTGCTCCTTCTGCCTCCTTATGTCTTCAGGGAAGTATTTGGCGAAAAATTCTGTCCTGAATCGTCCCCAAGTAAGGACGTGTCCATCAGTTGTTAATCTGATTCTAGCATGAGTCCACCAGTGTTCTGCTTCCCCAACTAGCATGAAGACGGCAAAAGTTATCCTGTCCTCGTCAGAGCATCGCATAGCAGCAAAAATCTTTTCAAGGTGTTCGATCTATAATTGTGCTCCTTCTGGATCAAAGCCTCCCTTGAACTGCGTAGGATTGTTTCTCTGGAAATCAACTAATCCTTGGCTCTGCCTAGTAGAAGCATGAGGTAACTCCTGTTGTTCTATTACCTCCACAATTCGAGTAAGAAGTTCCTCCATGACATGATCATTGTTTCAGCGAGCCATTAGGAAATTGCTGAAAGAATATCAACAAAAAGGTTCAGGGTATAAGTTATGTGGAGACTTCCACATAGAAAATTTAGTCCTAGATATTTTATGGATTATGTAATAATTCTAGCAGAGTACGTGGAAACCTAATGGTCCACGCCCCAAGCTTAATGAATCGACTATGCTCTGATACCACCAATGTAACACCCTCGGTTAGATAAGACAAACTCTTCTGTAAGTTCATCCTATTTAACTGAGAGGTCACGAGTATTTGGAAAAAGTGAATATTTTTTTTTAAAAATAAAGAGATGGCAGATCAGTGGAAGCAAATAGTAGATAATCACATAGTCATTCACAAACTGTAAGTAATTGTACTCTTAACAGAATGGGGCACGCAGGCACCCTTAAATATTATACAGTCATCCATAAATATTCAACTACTTATATTCTATTTAAGGAGCACTCTCATTTGGTTCAGCATATTGCTGTTCTTTATACTCGGGTTCTTGATTTCCTAATTCCTCTGAAAATATTCAACAGTAAGGGTGAGTATAACCCAAGACCCTGAAGGTAACCCGGTGCAGACATAATCCAGTCAACAGATAATATCACATAAATCATACAATTAGCATATTCACAATTATAATAATCAAGCATGTTGTCATAGAATGCATGAGTAGGGTTTATTATGATTTATCTTAATTAAATCTCATGATGCATGTGGGCCCAATAAATCAATCCACCATCATCATTCTTTTATTCTTTGGAATTCATCCTGCTCAAGTTGTCTCTTGGGCACAACGTTTCCACTCTAGAGCAATCGGAGCTCACCAAGTCCTCCATTCATTATCATAGGGTACGAATGAACTCACAGGTTCTCATCAATATATATTATTTCATCTTGGGACTTGGCTCTACACGATCATAGATACATCTCGTCATTTAGTCGAAGTACACCAGAATTGCATCGTCTCACCCGGCTATCAGGCGCGACTCTGATGCCATTGGGTTGCCGTTCCAGTCGTACTCCCAAGATTCCCCTCAGAGATCGAACGTGAATGTCCTCCAGCGTACCAGGTGTATGCTCTAGTTTTTCTTCTTCAAAATATATTTTCATGATGCGAAATGCATTATTTTTATCATTTGATCCTTGGGTATTTATGTGTTTCCAGTCTCATATACTTGTTCATAAGCTTTTGAATCTCATAAATTGTTTAGACGTTGCAAGTCGTTTTATTGTCGTATTAAAGAAAATATATCGGTTATTTCCTAGTTGAAATTTATACTTTGTAAAGAGTAAAATAATATATTCCTTATTTAATTACTCATAATTAAGACAATATTAATATCAATAATAATAATAATAATAGTTAATAATAGTAAGAATAACAATGATAATAAGAATCATAATAATAACAATAATAATAATAATAATAGAAATAAGAACAATAATGATTATTGTAACCTTCCAATATTTCAAAAAGGAGTAAAGAAAAGTTTGGTAAATGAAAATCCGAGTGAAAAATGTCAAAAACCAAGTTTTCCGAGTGAAATGAGTTATTTACCGAGTGAAAATGGATTTTCTGAGTAAAAAGAGTTTGGTACCGAGTGAAAAGTAGGTTTTCCGAGTAGAACAAGTGTAATTCCGAGTGAAATAATTATGATTCCAAGTGGAATCATACTGAGAAGAGTTTTCTAAATGAACTGACTAAAAATCCGAGTGAAATTGAGCTGGAAAGCTGTTTTCCAAGTGAAATGAGTCTGATTCTGAGTGAAAATGTTGGGAACCAGATTTTCCGAGTAAAAATGTTTGATTCCGAGTGAAATCAGACTGAAAAGGACTTTCTGAGTGAAAATGAGTTTTTGAGTGAAATAAAATATGATTCCGAGTGGAATCAGTTTGAAAAGAGTTCCCTGAGTAAAAACGTTTATGAATTTGAGTGAAAATGAGTTTCTGAGTGAAAATAACTATGTTTCCATGTGGAATCACTGAAAAGAGTTTTCTGAGTGAAGCTAAAATGTTTTCCGAGTGAGGACTTGTTCTGTCAGAATGAATCACGTTCGGGTAAGGTAGAATCCGATTGGAATTATGCAAAACCGAGCTTGTTATTGATGTAAAACCGGTCGCATTATTAAAACCGAGTTTGTTATTATAGATTCCAACTTCTGTTTCTAATTCTTCACTGGGAATCACATAGGCACCCATGATTCTTAGTATTTTCACAGTCCAACAACAATCATATCTTTTCACAAATCAATACTGAACATTTCGCTAAATTATCATGCATAATAATAATCATTACAATCAATTTAATCATATACATATTCAAATAAAATGCATAAAACAATAAAACATTAAAACATTTAATCAAACAAATCCTGAACTGCCCTGGAAAGGTAAGGAACAAGGTTCCTTAACCCTTTCCTTTCACTCGAATTTCCCCAGAATACCCGAGAATATACCCCCCCTTACCTTAATGGAGTTCTTGGATGAGAAGAAAATGTTCCCTTCACTGTCCTTGCTTCAGTTCCGAGTGGGAGAGGAAAGGAATTGAGAGAGAGGAAGCTTGTTCATAATAGGAGGAAAAAGAGAGAGCTGGTGTTAATTTCAGTAGGTTCTGAACTTGGGAATGAATGGTGGCATTGATTAATAAGGAGGAGACAAGTGGGAGACAGCTTTTCCCGTGACTGAAGGTTAGGTAGAAAATAATGGAAACTTTTGACCCCTTTCCATGTCAGCTTGCATTGATTGGAATGAGTATATAATAAAATATATAAAGGTGTTTTGTTTGGAGTGAAAAGTGCCTACACGTGAAGAGAAAAGGAAACAGGACTGACTGCGTGGGTCCTTCACGCTGTGTCAGCAAGGCAAAATTCCACCTCGCTCAAGCGAATTCTGACTCGCTTGAGCGAGTCATGCATACTCGCTCGAAATTCATCTGAAACTGACTCAAGTACTTGGTTTCTCACTCGGTAGAATCTGTCCAGACCGAGTTTTCTCTCACTCAGACTTCCACTCGGTAATTTGTGCTGAATCCGAGTCTTTGTTCACTCGGGTTCCACTCGGTAAAGCCTTCCAAAACTGACTCCCACCTAATTGGACACTCACTCGGAACTGTCCTCTTGAAACACTCGGTCAGATCTTCCTTTTTGAATGGAACCACTCGGATTTTGTTACTCAGAAATGAGTTTTTTTTTTCTAATTAAACGTGCATCTCTCTGATTCTCACACTCAGGGGAGTTTCACTCGGAAAAGGAAGTACTTGCAAGGTTTGACTCGGAAACGAGTCATTCGAGGTTGTTTGACTCGGAAATTTCACCCAGAAGTGGTTCTCTTGAACACACTTCTCTCCACACCAAGATTTCACTCGGTAGTATCCCTCTTGGTCATTTTTTACTCGAAAAACGTAACCTTACACTCAGAATTTCATTCCTTCACTCAGAATTCTCTCTGTCACTCGGAACAAAGCCCTTTTTCACTCGGATTTTGCATAATACCATTAATGGTCTATATAATTTCCATAATTATACACAAAAATGATATTTCTGAGATATCACATACCATCTACAGGGTATTTATTCACTTATTCTTACTTACAAACTTTCCATACTTCAAAATTACAAGATTAAAACTGTTTCTAAAAATAGGGATGTTACATACAGCGATTTACCAATATAGAAAATTCATGGATTTCCTGCATTCGTATAGCTTCTTTGATTTTTGGCCATAATCCATTTATAAACTTTGCACACTGATCACCTTCATTAGTAGCATCGTTATAATGAGATTGAAAATGAGATAGATCTTCAAACCTGGATGCGTACTGCCCACAGTCATATTTCCTTGGGTCAGTGACAGGAATTCGAATTGTCTTTTCTCTTTAACATCAACTAGAAAGTATTTTTCTAGGAACATATCTTTGAAACGAGTCCAGGTGATCTCCATGTGGTTAACTTTGAATTGTCTATGCATGTTATCCCACCAATGTTCGGCATCCTCAAATAAGGCATAAGTAGCGAAGACTACTTTAACAGGTTTGGTACATTGCAATGCTCGAAAGATCTTCTCCATCTCTCGAATCTAGATTTGTGCTTCATCAAGGTTGTATCCTCCCTTGAAACAAGGTGGGTTACGCTTTTTGAACAGGTCCAACCTTCTCAAGGCATCATTACCTTTACCTTCACGTGCTCCCATTGCAATGATTAAGCGTTCTACAACTCCAGCAAGATCATTTTCGGCCATTAGTTTCCTGTTTCACAATAACTAAGACTTGTTACATCAGTCATAGTTACTACCAAGTCAGATATTCTATTTTCTATCACATACACAGAGTTTACAGACAAAGCAAGATAGACCTTTTCCCCGAGCCTATGGGATTAACTGCTCTGATACCACTTTGTAACGCCCTCTATTACATCTAAATAAATTCTAAAAAGAGTCGTAAATTTTTTTTACTATATATATTTTTTCACTAAAAATATAATCATTAAAAAAGAAACTAACAGAATAAATTACATACAACATTTCTGAAAATACCTCATGAATATCATTAAAAATTTATAAAGTAATTTTACATTCATCTGAAGAAAATAAATATTAAACATTATTAGAAAGAGAGGAAACTCCATGGCCCAAGAGCAGTTACTTAATGACATTATTTATTTATTGGACCACGGTATTCATACCGAGCTCCCTTTCTAAAGCGTACTATATTTAATGCCTGGATTCTTCGATCCTTCTCTCTACATGAACCACCAATTAAAACATATAAAATAAAAACATGGAGAAAAGAGTGAGAAACAGAATATAATATTTCCAAATGGGACATAAGCAATAAAGGGTTTTCACAAACTAATATAATAATATCAGTCACAATCACATACACAATCAATTATGAATGTATGAATGTTATGTAATATCATCATCATAACTTACTTATATATACGGGCCTTTAAATTTTCAATTTGCATTGGATCAGCTAGAAGTTTACACTGTTTCATAATTCCAGATAATAATAACATGAAAAGCTCAACTGGCATGGAAACACTTGTAGACTAGTAGGACTGAGAAGATTTTATTGTGAAAGTACCCGATACTAGGGAGCGACCCCAGGTTCCCTGAAGCACCCTTCCACACCCTCTCATTCCAAGGCTCAAAATTAAGTCTCCTCTAATGTATCCTCTTTTTCTAAAATCCATCCCCAGACTATACCATTTTGTTTCTCTTTGATGATTCATGATGCATGAACTACTCATGTATTTAGTTGGTTAAGGGTTTTAGAAACTCAATTATATTATCGGGGCCTATGAATCGCGACATAGCCACCTCAATAAACTGTACTTTTTCAAATTCTTAAATAAGTTTTGTCACACATATAAAATTTTAATATAGTTCCTTTTCAAATCATAAATCAAATCTCATCATAATTTGAGTTTCAAAGCCTTAAATATATTTCATAACCTTCCTTAGAAAATTTATAGGTCAATTCAAAATCAATTACTAAAACCTCGAATTCGGAATTATCAATCTTTAAAACTATAGTACTTGAAAATTTTGTATAATATTTTTATACATTTTTGAAAATAAAATTCTTATTGTTATATATATATATATATATTCTTAAGAGTTTAAAGTAAAATATTAGTGAAAGATCTTCTTTTCATTTAAGATTTAAATGTCTTTATATATATGTATAAAAAATTATTTTTGTAAATACTTTCTTTCTTTTCCTTTCTGATAAACCTACTAGAAATCTTAATTTTAGTAAATATACTTTTTTTAAAAAAGATAAAATAGATTTCTAAAAATTTTATGTAGTTTCATTGAAAACTAAGAAATTTCTTAAAAGTAATTTGAATAAGATAAATAAATAAATAAAGAAGTAAGAGGTAAGTAAATTCTTACTGAGTTTTAGCTTTTCGTCATGCTTGCTATATGCTCAAACTCCACATTGCAAGATCATCAGAATCAAATATCGTCTATCACAATTAAACATCATCAATTACAAATAAATATAATCAATCATAATCAAATCAATATCATTAATACATATCATAATTCAAAATTTAATGATTATTAATATAGTTGACTTTGAGTCCTTTTTGTTCACTCCTCGCACAGGTTTATGTAAGTCCATATAATTCAGTCCTTGCATAGGTTTAGTCCAGTTCGTATAGGTTATAAAAGTTTAGGTCGTTGCATAGGTATTTTAGAGTAAGTTACTCAATTTACTTAATTTAAAATTTATTATAATTTTTAAGCTAAAAAGTTATTATTAAAATAATATTATTAAATTTAAAAGGAGTAGGGGATTTCTCTCATTATTCTTATATCTTTTCATATTATATTCCGATCACATTCCCCCTTACCTTGAATTGCCACCAAAAGTGAGTTCGCTTTGCGCCTCCGAGTTCTAAAAAAATATTTATACTAATTTATTTCAATATAGGCATAAGATGAAAATTAAGATTACTATCAGAAATGGTAAATAGTAATTATACATAATAATATCGTAAATAGTAACAATAAATAATAAATCATGAATAGTAACAGTAAATAGTAAATCGTAAATAGTAATAGTAAATAGTAAATCATGAATAGTAATAGTAAATAGTAAATTATGAATAGTAATGGTAAATAGTAAATCATGAATAGTAATAGTAAATAGTAAATCATGAATAGTAACGGTAAATAGTAAATCGTGAATAATAACGGTAAATAGTAAGTCATAAATAGTAACGGTAAATAGTAAATTGTGAATAGTAATTGTAAATAGTAAATTGGGAATAGTAATGGTAAATAGTAAATTATGAATAATAACAGTAAATAGTAAAAATAACACATAGTAGTAATTTACTTTCACCCTAGTAACTTATATAGTATGTTAATGGTTTAAGAGTGCTAAAAAGAATAAACTAAATAATCATGAAAAGAATATAGAAGAAAGGTATTATTACCTTACACCTCCGGCAGAATCTCTTTGTACCAAAAAAATTACTTCCCACTAAATTCTTAAGCACTATCTCTCTAGCTTCTCTCTCTAATTTTGGTATGGAAATCTTGCAAATGAATCACCTATTTATAGAAAGAAAATTTTACTATTTAAGATTATTTTATTATTTTATTATTTATTTTACTATTCATGATGTAAGTGATGATGTCGGTAAATGGTATTTTGGTTATTAGATAAAAGATTAAGGGTATTTTGGTCATTTTCTCAAATATTTATTTATTATTATTTTTATAAAAAATAAAAATTTCAAAAAAATTATAAATTGTATAACAATCAAAAAGTTCTAAAGAACCATAATCAAATTCCTTTGACATTTTGTTAAAAATAATGAAAATAGGGATGTTACATAGCACACCTATGCTTGACCCATATTTTATATGATGTTGTTTCCCAATCGGATCCGTGATTTGATAATGATTCCTTGTGCATATGCATTAGCCATAACAACATTTGCATATAGCCAGAGATATGCCGAATTCAGTAGCTCATGGTGGCGATGGATGATTGATAAGTAAAGAGAAATAAATTGTGGTACTAACCTTAAGTGTGTGTTGGTATTTGATGAGATTGACAATGATTTGATACATATATTGTGAATGTGATGATTGGAATATGTTCTAGTTGAAATGGAATAATATGATATGTGAAAGGAGCATATGATGCTCTTTGACAAATATTTGTTGTGGACTTTGATTCATTTGGTATATCTTACTCACCTCCTAGTTTCTATTTTTAAAGGTTGATGTAGGTATGTTGGACATCCTAATCTTTTTGGAGGTTGAGCAATGGTGAAGGTAAATATGGAAGGAAAGCTTGTAAGCCTTGGCCAACAATCTTTTGTAAAGCACATGATATGTGCATATGCTTATTTTGTTCATGAATATTGAATTATGTTAGATATTCATTTTGACGGTCACTTGTGAAAATTAGGCCTTATGTGTTTTGGAAGGCTAATTTTGGTTATGAACTTAACATAGTTGATGTTCATTATGATACAATGATTTTCATGTTGTATTGATGAATGGATATTGATGCTTATGTTGATAGAAATCCATGGATGGATGAATTGTTCAAATTGTGAAGTTATGTTTATGATGTTTATGCATAATTAAGGAACTGATAGGGTCATATAGAGTTTTAATATGTTGGGAGGCCATGAAATGGTCTTAATAGTTCCTATACATGATTTAGAACTTATAGAAACTGGAATGGGCTAATTCCATTAAGAATTGACCCTTGAGTTGCATAAAAATGCTATAAAATAGGATAAACACATTTATGCATATAAGTCCTTTGTTTTTGGGAATTTTTAAGTATGACCAGTGGCTACACGTCATAAGTGGTGTATATTAGGTGGTGTCAAGATTTAGTGGCAACTGGATCTCATATGAAAGAGTTAGGGTGGTTAGAAGTTGGAAATTTATGCATTTTTTGCATTCTGCAGCAATTTGCTGTCATGAATCGATTCATGACTTGGCTTAAATCAATTCATGAGCCACTGGAATTGCATGAGTCGATTCATAAGCTCCCTTGAATCGATTCATGAGCTGCTGGATTCATATGAATCGATTCACATGAGCCCTGAATCGATTCATTAGCCTCTGTTTTGTTGTTCTGAAATTCCAATTCACTTGAATTGATTCATGGAATGCCTGAATCAATTCGTGAGCTTCTGTTTTGTTGTTTTGGATTTCTAATTCACATGAAACGATTAACACGAGTGATGAATCGATTCATGAGCTTATATTTGACTATTCTGGACTCCTAACTTATATGAATCGATTCATGGATTGCTCGAATCGATTCATGGCTTGCTGTTTGTTAAATTTACATACGTTTTGATGCTTACTTGTCCCTTTTTTTCATGGCATGTTTATGCAAATGAATGCACACATTTTTAACATATTTTAGCCACTGGTATAGGTATCCTTAAATCTCTTCTTATACCCATTCTTATTTACAAACCAATATATGTTTTCGCTAAACGCTTGCATGGTGATTGTGCAAGTGATTATTCTAAGTCAATATTTTTATAAAATATCTACCTTCTCATATTGTCACATATAAGATAGGTCTTTAAAATGGCCTGGGGTTTGTTGTTAAAGTTTTATTTTGTGGTGTTCTTTATCCATTGTTGTTCTTATTTTAATTCGGGAAAAATTTATCCTCGTTTTCATTATCTAATTAATGATATCTTTAATATTATTTACCGAATTAAGGGCGCCATATTTAGTCTCTTTTGATTTTGAATCAATAGACATATGTAAATCATGTTTATTGGGGAAGTTGACTAAGACCCCATTTACCAAAAGAGGTGAAAAGGCAAGTGATCTTCTTAGCTTGATACATAGTGATGTATGTGGGCCAATAGGGACAATGGTTAGGGGAGGTTTTAGCTACTTCATCACCTTTGCTGATGATTTTAGTAGATAAGGATTTGCATTTCTAATGAAGCATAAATCAGAGTCCTTTGAAAATTTCAAAGAGTTCAAACATGAAGTAGAAAACCAACTTGGCAAGATAATTAAAGCACTTCAATTTGATCAAGGTGGTGAATACTTGAGCCTAGAGTTTGATGAATATCTTAAAGAGTGTGGGATTATCTTTTAGCTCACTCCTCCTGGAACACCACAATGGAATATTGTTTCTGAGTGGAGAAACAAAACCTTTTTAGACATGGTTCAATCAGCGATAAGTCAAACTGACCTCTTTAACTCCTACTAGGGACATGCTTTGATGACAACAGCTTTCACACTTAACCATGTTCCATCTAAGGTTGTCTAAAGACACCATATGAGATATGGACTGGGAAATAACCCAATATGTATTTTCTTAAGATTTGGGATTGTGAAGCGTTAGATTTTTGACAAACTTGGACTTAAATAAGATAAATGTCTTTTATGGGGTACCCAAAGGAAACTAAGGTTATTACTTCTACCATCTTACTAAAGGCAAAGTGTTTATTGCTCTGAATGTTGTATTCTTAGAAATGGAATTCATCTCTAAAAGAATTGGTGAGAGGAAAGTAAAACATGAAGAAGTTCAAGACTTACAAGGAATTGAAGATCCAATGGTGGAAATGGAGCAAGAACCACAAAAATGTTGTGATAACACCAACTCCGGTAGAACAAGACTTGCACAGATTAGGTAGAATACGTTAACAACTTGAAAGATATGGATTTCTTGTAACTTAGGAAGGATATGTATTGCTAATGAATCAAAATGAGCCAACATCTTATAAAGAGGCCATTGTAAGTCCAGAATATGAGAAATGGCTTAAAGCCACGAGATCTGAAATGGACTCCATGTACACTAATCAAGTTTGGACCTTTGTTGATGCACCCGAAGGGCTAAAACCTATAGGATGCAATTAGGTTTTCAAAAAAAATCTGACATGGATGGTAATATAGTACCTTTAAGGGAAAATTAATAGCTAAAGGTTTTAAGTAAATTCATATTATAAACTATGATGAAAATTTTTCTCCATTCGTTATGCTAAAGTCTGTTTAAATTCTGTTTGTTATTGCTACATACCACAATTACAAAATATGGGAAATGGATGTCAAGACTGCTTTCCTTAATGGAAATCTTCTTAAGGAAGTGTACATGACACAACTAGAAGACTTTGTTAAGACGAAAGCATCCATCAAGGTATGTAAACTACAATGATCTATTTATGGACTTAAGCAAGCTTCTAGAAGTTGAAATCTTTATTTTGATGAGGCTGTTAAGAAATTCAGCTTTATTTAAAATGAAGATGAACCTTACGTCTATAAGAAGGTTAATAACTGCATAATTATTTTTTTGGTCTTGTATGTTGATGACATATTACTTATTGGAAATGACATTCCTACCATTTGATCTGTGAAGACTTGGTTGGGAATGTACTGTCTTTATGGATAATTTCATAAATTTTCAAGTCAGTGGGATCCACTGGCCATGAGAATTTCCCACTAGCCGTGGATCACCCTCTGTTCCTCCATTTTCCAATTTTCAAAGAAACATGCCTTGGGGACCTTAGATCATGCAATGCCTAGTCTTTCATGGGCTCAATTTCATCAAGACCCGCTTATGATAAGGTACAAAACATGTGGAAAACATCACAAACTCATCAAGCCCTTTTTACATCAAATCCATTCACCAAATCAATCATCAAACCATGGCTAAAACATGCATCGTTCATTGAATCACAACTTAGCAAGTTTGATACTCCATCCATCCATGAGTTATCCCTTAACATAAACATCAATTCCATTTACCATTCATGATCTAACTATCTAGAATCATTGACTAGGTTTCAAATTCAATGTTATGCATCATCATACATTACTTTGTGATACAAAATGATCACAAGTTCTTTTCAAATGATTTTAATGTATCGACCAACATCTTAAAAGGTCAAGTCATCAATATCCAATCACTATCATACTTATAAGGCATTAAACAATAGTATAGATATATAAAACAAATGCCATATACAATGATTCCAAAAGAAATATGCTATAGTTGATTAATCCAAAATCATGTTGGCCAAGACATCAAGTCATCACTTTCCTCACACTATACCTCATCTCTTCAAAAAGCATCACTCCATAATAATTCCCTATAACTCAAGAGCTAAAAATAGACAACATGGAGAGTAATCATGCATTCTCAATGATGAATGATCAAATAAATTGTTATATCTGTGTGGAACCAATCAGATTCTCCTATCAAGGAGTTTTAATATGACAACAATATCCCATTTCTTATCAATTTCCACTAAGCACATATATATTGACAAGTTCTAACAATAATAACACTACAAAGTAGAATCATGTCATTAATTCACAACATTACCATAATTATTGTCACAATCTATGAGCACATCAAGAGACAACACTAACAACAATAACATAATTAGTTAGTGTCTAATAAATGGGATTTCATCTCTCAATTTACACTCTCAATAGGTTACCATTTTTCCTGGCCATCTCCAACTCAAATACCATGTTTCTGTGGGTAATGCATATGCAACGGATCCAATTTGAAATAATTATTCATAGCACATGTGTACACAATTTATCAAGTAATAACAACCATACGTAGTTGCTTTATTTGTCCCCCCCCCCCGCAAGGGCCCTTTTCACAAGATCCCGCAAGACCTCTATTATTTCAACATGTCAAGTGATCGCAACTGAACTGGTCTGAACCAGGGTAGCAAGTCCGGTGTGGCAACTAGTCATAAATATGGTTTTATCTGCTAGATTTGTACACGGATCTAGTGGAGATCCGTTATTATATTCCCTATTCTAGTGGGGAGATAGGGTCTTAGAGTCCTCAAGATCCAACTAACCAAGCTCTTGCATTGGGGGAGAAAGGTGGTGTCACCTGCTAATGAGGACACACTAAGGGAGGACCCTCACTCCATCTTAGACAAAGGACTAGAGGCTTACAAGGGTCCCCTCCCAAGGGCTAAGTCCAAGAAAGCTAAAGAGAGCATCTATACAGCTTTGTCATCATTTCTCTCTTTGCTTAGTAGGCCCAAGCCCAAGGGAGACACCATGAGGATCTACTTGCTTTCATCTTGTAACATAAGTCATAATTAGATTCTCTAGACATTTAGGTTTTATTTGGACCTTGCTAGGTCAATTGGGCCACTTTAGGGCCATGTACTTTCACTTTGGGCCATGTATAGGCCATGTTCTTTCCTTGTTTGTACTATTGGGCCTTGGATCCATTATAGGAGAACAACTCATACTGTTTATGAATCTGAGGTATCAATTGCGACACCAGTTTATATTATAAAAAGCAGACGAAATTACCCTTTAGCCCATGGGCTGGTATCCAGACCGGATCATATGTCCCTTAGCTTGTTTGAGGGACTGATTGGTTGCTCGAATAAGCTATAATTTCTCTCTGGTGTCACCTTTCATAGGTGTGGATACTGGCTTTTGGACATTCCCTGTCTTTGCGTGAAAAAATTCTAAGTCCTTAATTACTGCTAATGATGAGTATTTATTGCTAATAATGCGTAAAAGGTTAATGATTGTCTATAACGGAGGTTGGCTAATCGTCATTTGTAACTATTACAGCCTTTTCCTTAGATTGGGCCTTAAAGCTCAACCGTTACGGCCCATTGTTCAACTTTGAAATGACGCAGCTTTCGCGCGCCTTGAACTGAAATGATTATTTTGTTGGTTTATGATTTTAGAACGACGTGCGTTTTACCCTTTAAAATGACATGTTCCCTAGTCACAAATCGTTGTTTAACTTACCCCCAGCCACAAGTATAAAAAGGGGACTTAAACATTCAAGAGGGCACTTGCTTTCTTCAACCTTAGGAAAACTCTACGTAATTGTGAAGGAACTATTGAGCTCTTGTTCGTACAAATTTTAACAAGCTTACCCAAAACCTCTTCCTTACTTAGGTAACCATCTCTTCCCTTCTCTATTGCTCCATTTCATTCTATAGTAGATCGACCATGCATCGGAGGAGGGGTAACGCTGGTTCTGGTTATCTGGGGAAGGATCTCAGTGAATCCTTCCAGGGCTGAGCCACATCGTTAAGAAAGGGGTGAGGCTCGTTAGACCGGGTGTCAGATAAGGTTGTCCTCTTCAGATTCCTCTTCAAGCTCGAGCACCAGTAACGTGCCTAAGAGCGAGGCTAGCGACGAAAAATATCTTTCTGACGATGTAGCTTTTTACAGTGATATTCGTGCTTTCAAAAACGTGATCCAAACCATGTCTACTGAAGAAGGCGGTGAGCCAGTCTGGACCATTCAGATGACATCGGGAGTGCAGAAACATGGTAGCACACCAGATCAACTCGGTGAAGTTGAACGAAAAATACCCCTATTGTTGGGTCAAAGACGAAATCAAAGAGACTGTGTCTCGTCATGCTAAGGAAGATGGGGCGAGGATCGATTCGGGGTACAAGGTATACTCCAAGGAGAAGTATAAAAATAGATTCATGGTTTTTGCTCCCCTGCCTAGCGTAAGGATTTTCCATGCTTCTATTGATGACAAGAGTTTATATATTTATGATTTTCTGTTCTCGCTGCTCAGGGTATAACACCCCTGATTTTCTGTACTTGAATCTCGATGTAATCGTCATAATTAATTAAATTATGAATAAATTTTTCGTGTTTGAAAAACATTTCCAATATTTTTGGGGCACAAATCCACTCACATACAGTTACTTATTATTTACTCTCGTTAATTATTCATTTTTATAAAATTCAGGATGTTACACAGGGTCCGATTCCCGTTAACCAATTTCAAGATGGGCGTCCTACTGTTTCTAGAGTGCGCCCCCTCACAAGTGCATCTAAACAGATAGGGGTTAATGCTTGCCTTGGAAGTGTTGGTAGAGCATTTCAAATTCACCCCCACCGTAGCCATGTTCTTCTATTACTGCCAAGTAGTATGACGAGCTAACAAGGTTGGTGGTATAAGCTTTATCACACTCTGGTATGATGCCAAGATTATTAATTTTGAGGCATTCATAGAGTTAATGAAGATAGACGGGAAGAGTTTCAAAAAGTCCTTTGTAAGAATTTGTGTGGAGCCAAATAAACAAGTCTTTTGGCGGGGCAAGGATGACATAAACAGATTCCTTCCGGCCTGGACCCATGATCATTTTCTTCTTACAGGGAAGACATACTTCACTAATGAAAATGAGTTGTCTCCCCAATCAATAGAAGCTCTAAGCGCCATGCACAACTACTTTTCCCGTCATGGGAAATTTTCTTTTGAACGCTTATTGGGGACCACAAGCCAACGTGCTTTATACTTGAGTAATTACCTTGCTTGTCCTTTACATAATTATAGTTCATTCTAAGTTGAGCACTGTACTAATGTACTGATTCTTTTTGATGCAGGGGAAATCAAGATATGTGAAGTTGTGGATGCTTTGAAGGCTTTGTTGGTTAGAGCCTGACCAATCCTCGTTGAGAATGAGATCTAAGCCAAACAGAACACCATTAAAGCTCAGATAGAATCCATACTACTTAGTTCTAGGGTCTCTAGGGATATCCCTTTAATCAAAGGTGTTGAGTAGGCCGGCCCGAAACAATAACAAGAGAAGAAGAAGAGAAAAAGCACCAAGGAGACTGAGGGCAAGAAGGCTCTTCCTGCCAAAGTCTCGAAGAGGCTCTTCACGCCTTGCCCCTTCATTCTTTACGAGGGATTTGACATTACCAACACTAAACTCTCAGCTCCGATATGCAGACTTCACCCAGGGCTTGAAGTTCCAATTTTTAGTGTTTCCCTCCAATTTTATTGTTAGTGCCACAGGTAGTGACGACGTTTGACGATCGCTAACTCAAATACAGACCGGTGACAGGTTTTTTTCCGTTACTCAGTTAAATATTGTTGATAGTATTAGTTAGCGATGACTGTATTCAAGTCGCTAGTTCAAATCAAGATTGGTGGTCATTGTTCCCGTTGCTATTTAGCTACATCGTCGCTAAATCTAATAAATTATTCAAATTAGACTATCCCCCTTCATCAGTTTCTACTTCCCTCTCCAGACCCTCTTGCCTCTCCAAACCCTCTTCCCTCTCTAAATCCTCTCCGCTCGTCTTCCTCTTCTAGAGATGACATTGTGCCATCACTCTACCTTCGACGACCTTTCATTTCCCTTGAAGACATTGTGTCGTCCCTTCTCCGACCTCTCTCTTCCCTCTCCAAACCCTCTTATCTTATTATCCCTTTTTCTAGTGGCGACCTCCAACAACAACATTGTGCCATCACTTTACCCTTAACGACCTCTCATTTTCCTCGACAACATTGTGTTGTCCCTTCTCCGTCCTCTTTGTCGTCTCCACGTGTTCGCTCGCCTCCGTCTCCTCAAGTGAGTTCTCTTCCTCTACCTTTCCCTCTGCATAAATTAGTATAACAAGTTTACTACATTGGATTAATCTTAAGTCCTTTAAGTCATATAATCTAAATCATCGTTATGAATCCCTGACATAAGATTAATGTATTCATAAATATGATTTTAAGATATAGTTTTGTTTGTTTTGTATCGTATACAATATCAAATATGAAAACTTGATAAAACTGTATATAGCGTCGCTTATCTTTTGAAATAATCTCATTAATTGGTATCAAATTGTCTAATTGTACTTTATTCTGAGTCAAGACTTATTCTATGACAAATTATCTAATTATACTTCCTTTGTTGTTTGATGATGCTTGTTGATTTCTATAATACAGGATAAAAACCTTATCATCATCCTTGATGGTTATTTTCTATTTTCTATCTATTATTTTTTATGTTACTATTTCTTCAAATGAAGAAGATAACTACTGAGTGTTAAGGACCTAATTAAATAGTCAGGCTTGGTAAACCCTAGTCATGAAGAGGGTAACCACTTAAAACTAGGAACCCATGTAATTCTGTTATCCTTTTTTCAAATGGAGATAACTACTCACTCTAGATTGTTCTACATTGCATTCATGCAGTTGATTTCTTATTTTATTAAGAAAAAAATATTGAATTTTTTAACTTCTTTAATTTTACAATTTTATTGAATTGGTTTATTGTCATTCAAAGATTTCTTTCAGATTCTAATTTATTGGTGATCTCAATTTCACAATTCTCAGGTTTGCTGTTTTTATTCTTACAATTTATGCCTGTGATTATATATCGTTTTTCTTTGCCTCTCTCAACGCTTCATGCTGGTACTCTTCTAGAAATTTGTTTTTGATTTTATGGTATAAATGATCATGTTTCTGAAGGGTTACATCGATTGATATAATTTTATCGAATTGAAGTTTTCAAGAAATTAATAATTCTTGGGGCTTTTCTTTGACATCAAGAATAATGATGCTGCCAATGTAAATCTAATGCCATCATCACTTAACTATCATGCATAGATATGATATCTGTATGTATCCAATAATATTATCTAAATATTCATAAAATTTCATAAAACATAATAAATTAAAAAATGGTTTTTTGGATACAACTAAAACAAAATCAAAATTTAAATGATTATCTTTATACTTATTTGTGTATTAATTTCTTATACTAGAATTTGATACCCCTTTTAGAAGCTTAAATGTTCAATGAAAAAGTATCGATAAAATATTCAAAGTATCGAATATGGATATATGATATCAATGGAAGTATAATGCTACGTAGTCACATAATGTTTGACACAACCTCAAAACAAAATTAATAGGAATAATAGAAATGAGGGTAAATTTTCATGATTTTTAAAACGATTAAAGAATGAAAATAACCGTGAGTTGAAACTTTAATCAGTAACCCTAGATCATATAAAATAACCTATCCCATATATGAAGATATGAGATGGTGTATAGTTTAAATTAAGAGTGCTTCTTGGACAATCAATTACATGATCATCAACAAGGAATAACGAAATATAATTTTATTTTAAGAGTTAAGGAAGGGTGTGAAAAGAGGCTTTAAGATACTCAAATTAATTGCCAAATTATGTTAGATACGCTTACACATTGATACATGTGACACCCTTGATTAACTAGGACAAATTCCCACGCTGGAATGTCCTATTTAATTAAGGAGTCACTAAAAATATTAGTATTTTTTTATTGCTAATCATCAGTATAGATTTAAAATAATATATTACATACGTCGATTCTTTTAACATGAGAGTACGTGAAAGAGTACAAGGCTCATAGGCTCCCAACAACTACTGCAAAATAACAACAGAAATAAAATGTCGAGTCTATAACGATCTCGACATAAACAGAAAATATACACATTCGTCACTAACCCTCTGATTATTGTTGACATTTTTGTGTTGTAGAGGCTAAGTCTCAAAGATTCAATACTACCAAAAATTCATTTCATTAGAAATATCAAGATTACTTTCTAAATGAATTTTATAAGAAAATTCTTTAGTATAAAATATTTAATTTATTGGTAAGATATAATAGAATATCTAAGTAAAAAGGAGTAACATAATTTCAATTATGATTCTTAAAATATGATCTTAAGAAAAATCAAGTTTTTCCCATTAAGAGAGAAAAGAAAGCAAGTATATTGTACTAGACTTAATCACTTATAAGTTCGTTTCGTTGTATTTACTTATGATAAACAAATTTATTTGATTTTTACTTTCTAAAATTTTTCGTAAATCCTTAGATAAAAATATATTATTATGATAAGTGAATTCTCCTAAATTTCTATTGAAGATAAAAGAATCCTCTTTTTCTAAAGTAAGATACAAGGTAGTAAAATTTTTATCTCTTTGTCCAAAAGATTGTTTTCGCCGTATTTTATCTAAAAAATTCCGATTTGAGTGATTCCAAAGCCAAAGGTGTTTAATTTTGAAAATACTCATTAAATATAGTAAATTTAAAAATGAATACTGTCCATAAAACAGCCTCTACATGAAAAGTTGTTTAATGCCAAAGTTCATCGATCTAACGTTCGTAAAAATGCGTTTTAAGGACAAATCGCGCATCAAAAATTCTCCCAACCAATTTCTCTTCTTTGGGTATTTTTTTATACTCAGAATTCATCTTTCATGCCAAAAATACTCCTCCAAAACAGTTTTACCAATTTCTTCCATTTGCCCACAAAAATACGTTTTATACCGTTTCCAACGTTTCGTTCGCGCCTAAACTCGGGTCCCTTTTTAATTGTTTTATTATTTACCACATTCATAACATTTTTATAATCACAATAATGCCCAAATACAGCAACACCAACCATCATAATTAATTGCCAAGAATTACTTTCTAAAATCCTTGTAATTCATTTTCTTAACGTCAAAAACGTATCATTTAATTGCTACCACTAAAAATCACATATTCTTATTTTTAATAAAAATTCCAGAATCAAAGTTTTATATTAAAATTTATTTTTATCGCATAATTTTCAAAGATCAAGTCATGTTACCAAATTTCAACCATAAAAATTATTTTTTTTCAAGTTTATACGTTAGGATCTAAAAATATTAAGTTGTTTACTAACCATTAAAAAATTTCCAGCAGCAATATTAGTTCACTATTTATTATAAAATTCATTTTAAAAGATTTCATATTTTCTAAGATATCACTAACACCACAAGCCACCAATTAAGCCAAGCAACACAAAATTTAACAAGTTATCACATGCATAGAGTTACAACCAACCAAAAATCTACAGCAATAAAATTCACAAGTTAGTAACTTATCATTAAAATTGTAAAAATTAAAGAATTAATTAAAACTATGGAGCAACCATGATATCTCCTAAAGATCCACATTTTTCTCAAAGATTTTTCAAGATCTAAACCATACAAGCTAAGATCTTTAAGGAGATATCAAAGCATAAGTGTTAAGGGACACTTATACTTCACCATGCATGTATTATTTTATGGTCTTAGTTAAGTAAAGTACTCCCCCTTACCACCAAAATTTTATGCTCAAGAAAGGATGGCAAGGATTCAAAAGCTTGCTTCTAGATCACCATAGATTACTTTATCAAGGAGAAGAAAAATGGAGGCTTGGAGGGTGGTGGTTTTAATGTGAATTATGGTGGATGGAAGTAGAAGAATTCTTGTTGTTTGGAGAAGGTTCAAGAAGGAGATATGGTCATGTGAAGGAAATAACTTAAATTTTGGAAGCTATGTAGGGTGGTGTGGTGATTTAGAATGGATGATGATGGGTGTATGATGATGATTTGAATGAAGGAAATATGAGAAAAAAGAGAAGAAGTGTTGCTGAATTTTTCTAAGTTTGGAAGAAGAAGGAGAAAAACAAAACAAAGGTAAGGAAAAGGTGAATTTTGCATGTAACTTCCTTTGTGTCCAAGGAGTCACACGGTCAAGCAAGTGAGTAGGAGAGGTGTCACCATGGTTTCATACATTTGCTAAGTATCACAAGTAGCTTATGGTAAGGTGGTGAAAGGTTTTGCATGGCTGGGACAAGTGGCCAAGTGATGGAGTGACTTGATTGGTTCATGGTGCATGCAAGCTGAGGTGTCAAGTGTAGAGACAACAACTAGTTTATAGGTTTAAGGGGTCTTCTAGGCCGAATTCAGAAATAGACTGAACACTAAAGTTATAGAAATTTTTGTTCTCTTTAATTAGATATAAAGCACAAAAAATCTATTAAGAATTGAGAGAGGTATGACCCAAATACAAAAGAGGTGCAGGGTTGTGATGGGATTTTTGTCCCTTGTATAGATTATTTTTCTGGGCCAAATTGGTAAGAATTTAGGCTTTGTGTTCTTCTTCAAGGAGTTGGAGAATTGAGTTAAGAAAAATTTGATGAAGGACTCATTCAATTTCATGGTCATATGAGAGAGATATATGGAAAATACTGCACCTAGTGCAACCTATTGCTAGAAAATCAAGAATTAATGTAGTATTTTGATTGCTAGGATTTATGAGATGAGAATTGGCCTTCGTGGTTAGCATAAAAGTTGTATATAAATTCAATACAGATATTTTGGGTTAAGAATGACTCGAATATAATATCGGGAGAAGAAACTACACTCAAAATACGTACAGATGCGCATTTTGGCATACCCGGGTAACTTAAAATCAACGTTTTTAGGCTTGGTTGGTTAGAAATGGGCATTGGGATCTTCATAAAAGTTATTAGGAATGACATGAGGGATGTTTTGGGATAAAAATAATCAACTCAAGTCTCATGGATAATTTCTGGGTCAAAACCAGGGAGTTACACAGTTTTACTAACTTAATATAAATACTTAGATATTTATATTAAATCACCTAATGTTTTATTTTAAAAATCTTTGTTATTAAAAATTTTATTAGACACATTATTATTGTTATCCTAATTATCTCCATTACTCACAAAATAGTTTTTTAAAACAGAACATATAAACAAGTCGGCAATAGCCCAATCATCAGTACACATAAAATTATCACGGAATACAAACAACTAGTCTTAAGGACCTAAAACAAAAATGAGGGGTGTTACAATACATGATAATGCAATGGCTAAATGAGACCCAAGATACAGAAAAACATATAAAAATTTGAAGAATCAGGAGCATGAATCAATTCGAGGCTTGCATGATCGATTCATGTATCCCAATGGCCTAAAAATCATGCATAACAGGTAGATGAATCGATTCACCTTCCCTGGGAATCGATTCATGCATCACAAATTGGCACAAACAGGTGCAACATGGAGTGAATTGATTCATCCTCCCCTGGGAATCAATTCACGCATCAAGAATGGCCCAAAATCATCCAAATTAAGTGGATGAATCGATTCATCCACACTGGGAATCAATTCATGTGTTTCAACAGGCAAAAATAGTGTGCTTTTAGGTCTTTGAATCGATTCAACCCCAAAGGTGAATCAATTCACACGTTTGGCTTTGCAATGGACAGTGTCTGAATCGATTCAAGCCCTGCATGATAGAACCCTGCTGCATTATATAGAAAACTCATCATTTCCAACTTCTAACCACCCTATCTTTTTTAAATCAAATCCAATGGTCACCAAATTTTGGCACAAGTTAAAATACATTATTTACGACACGTAGCTGCTGGCCACACTCAAAAATTCCTAGAAATGAGGGATTTATGCGCATAAATGTGATTAACCCATTTTGAGGCATTTTGATGCAACTTAGGGATCAATTCTTAATGGAATTGGCCCACTCCAGTTTTAACAAGTCACAAATCATGTATTTAAGCTATTGGAACCATCACATACTGCCCAAGGCTCATAAAACTCATTTTGACCCCATTGGTTCCTCAATTATGCATAAATTTCATATACAAACTTTGCAACTCAACTAATTCATTAATCAACATGCACATCAATGGCATCAATTGGCCATGAAACTTCATAATTAACTTTCATTCAACAATATGACAAATAAAGTCATTGTATCTTAGTTAACATCAACCAATGTCAAGGTCACTACCAAAAATTAGCCTATCAAAACATACAAGGCCTAATTTTCCAAAGTAACCCTCAAAATAAATGCCTAAACATCATCCAATATTCAAGAAACAAAAGAGGCATATACATTTATCAAGTGTTTTACAAAAGAGTGTCGGCCAAGGCTTACAAGCTTCCATTTCCATATTTACCTCCACCTTTGGTCAATCCTCCAAAAGAGTAGGATATTCAACATACCTACATCAAACTTTAAAAATGGCAACTAGGAGGTGAGTAACATATACCAAATGAATCAAAATCATACATTATGATGATATATATACATGTATGCATGACATACATTTCTCAAGAAGCATCATAAGCTTTGTTCACGTATCATATCCTTCCATTTCAACATCATACATATCCAATTCAATATGTTCACAACATACATATCTCAAGAAGCATCATAAGCCTCATTCTCATATCATATCATCTCATCTCAACATAGCATATATTCAAGTCAATATATTCATAACACATGTATCAAAATCATTGGCATTCTCAATAAAAGCCATCATACACTCAATGTTAGTACCACCACTTCTTTTCTTTGTATTTATCAATTATCCATCACCACCACAGGCTATCAACTAGGCATATCTCCGGCTATATGAAAATTCTCTTATGGCTAATGCATATGCACAACAGAATCCTTAAGAATTTGTAGATCCAACTATGGGAAATAATAGCATAATCAAGTGTGGGTCAAGCATAGGTGTGCTACTATGCCCCTACTACAGTAGTACACTTATATCTCAAATCATGCATGCAATACATTACTCTTTTACTAGTACCAAACTGCTATCGCCCATATGTAGCACTAGTCACCCCGTGACTTGCGGATTCATAACATGGTCTTACTTGCCAAAATGCTACGGGCCCCTCTGAACATACATCGAGAGAGCTGTGCCCCATTGAGACATCGAGGTCACTCACCCACCATAGAGCCACCCACCTACTGGCCCCACCACATAGGGTTCCTTGCCACCAAACTATGAGTAGCTTCGTGATTCTAAGAATCACTAAGGAACAAACTTATAATTTTACCCTACATTGGGCCGCCCTCCCACTGGGCCCGCCTAGTGAAACCCCTAACATTCCACATAAATAGCATATGATATACCATGGATGCAATGCAATACAAATCAAATACATTCTCACACTATGCATCCTAAATGCCACTCCACAATCAACAATTCACCACCAACACCTTGTGGAACTCTATATTCTCATCATTCTCAACCATAACCAATTGTCATTGGATTTCACACATATTCAATAGTCAGTGGCAAATATATCCATACACATTCTCATAGATTTTCATACCATAGGGTGTTCATACATTCATATTTCATCAAAATTACAATCACGGCATCTATTCAACAAATCAAGAGCCATTTATAACAAACCTCAATATTATGAGTTAACATCACATCATATTCATTATCCCAATCACACATGTCACATAACATCATTCAATCTAAATGCAATCTAATCATATATTCATCAAATCATTCATCCAAGTCAATTTAACATAACACCATCATACGCATACATCAATAATGGATGAAATCAAATATTTAGAATTGTTACCCCCTCCTACCTCAAGAGAAGTAGAAATCAATGCGGTCCGATGATCCCGCCTCGTCGATGGGGTTGTTTCCTACATTATACAACATACCGCAGAATCAATTTCCTATTTAAACTACCAAGATTCAAGTGCTCACACTAGTGGAGAAAGGGGCTTTAAGCACGATTCTGGGGCACTTTTAAGCACGGTTCCAGAACCGTCCTTGTTCCCACCGTGCTTGTAGATAGGAACTTTTAAGGACGGTTATGAACCGTGTTTGTATGTACCTTTTAAGCACGGTTATTTTTAACCGTCTTCATAGGGGTGACTTTTAAGCACGGTTCTGAGAATAACCGTCTTTGTATGGGACTTTTAAGCACGGTTCTGTGAATAACCGTCTTCGTAGGTGACTTTTAAGGATAGTTCTGGGAATAACCGTCTTCGTAGGTGACTTTTAAGGACGGTTATGTCAACAACCATCTTCGTAGGGTGTACTTTTAAGCACGGATAAGGATAACTGTGCTTAAAAAGGGTGACTTTTAAAGACAGTTTTCACCATAACCGTGCTTAAAACCTTATTTTTTTAAAATTTTTTTTTTTATTTTTTATTCTTTCCCAAAACCTGTAAACTGTAACCAGACAGCCCAATGATGAATAATAATGAAAATGAATAAATTTCAATCAAACTATCTAAACATCAAATATGGTACATAAAATGCACAATAAGTGATTAAGCTACACTAATGGGTATATAACTACACAGTAATAATATAATAAATGACAGAATTCTATTGGAGTCCTTCCTTGAGTTGAAGAAGGCTGGTGACCCATTGGTTTCTGATTTTGTCAATGTATCCTTCAAGGAACATTGAGGAGGAGTCTCGAAAGTGCTGCAAAGAAGACATAATCATTAATAAGTGAGCAACAAATTATAATAGTAATATGTAAAAACCAAATAAATTAAAGTAGGTAGCAAAAACTTACAGTTGTCCATCCGTCTACTATACCAGATTAGACAATGGTGAGCATCGTCTTCATCACGAAATACCCACACTCAAAGGTGCCATCCTGCTGATAAGACTACAAGGTACTATACATTGATTTCACAATTGGTTATTGTTTTTGTTACTAATTGAGGTAACTTTAAAAGTAATGCTTATTAATTGAAGTACTTACTTTGGGGAAGACCCACTCTAGTCTTTTCTTGGTCACTTTGCCGCGTAGTAGATGGTACCCAATTAAAGCCCTGTAAGAGAATAAAACACCAGTTTAGTTAATAGAATGACTTAATCAAATATGTAAAGTTGTTTTATTTTTAAAAATCAACTTACCCGTCGAGTATTTTCATGTAGTCCGCACTAGGACTCCCATGCAACGAACAAAAGCATGCAGCAATGCCGTCCTTTAGGAAAATGACCAACACTTGCCAGTGAAGGCTGCAATGTACCATTGAATAGTAACAACATAATCCATTATTAAATTAACAACAATAACTAAATATTTATTAGACTCTTACTCTCTATGAAATGGCGTAAGGTACACAGTCTTGTTCGAGGCATGCATCCAATTCTGGATGTATGCCTGAATCTCCTCCTTGCTGTTCCCATGAAGTTGTATTAGAGAGGGCTCCAGGAAACCATAAGTGTCATCGACACCTCTCTCTATGCAAAGTCTATGTAAAAACCTAATCAAATTTATAGATGTTTAGTGTTGTAAAAAATATAAATTTAATTGACACTATCATTGAACGAAAAACATTATACTTACAACTCCCAACACTGAATCACTGAAATGTTTAACATCGTCTTCCCCATTAGGACCTCACACAAGTCAGGTCGTGCAATGTACACTGGCAACGAACTTGGGAGACCAAAAACGGATTCCTCCCATGGGACCGAGATAGTGCAATTGCGAAGCCCAGCCGATATGTCCCATAGTCGTTCCATCGGATCAAGGGGAGGCTCTGGCTTCTTTGATGGGGCAACACCATGTTAAAATAGTTAAAAAATTAGAAGCAATTTATGATTATTGAAACCATAACTTAATATATAATTGATGCTTAGGTAAAGAGCATACCTGGGGACTAGAATCTGACACAAGTCTGGTCGGCCACATAAGGAAATGTCCTACAGCCTGGCCAACGAGTCGTACCTCAGAAGTTGGAATAAGAACAACTGCATCTGCCTCGAGGACCTGTACAACCGAAATCCTTGACATACCATCAGGAAATTTCTGATGGTGAACTAAAGGGCCTAGGTTATATACTGAACCAATGGCAACTGGCTCTCTACTCCATCCATAAATAGGTCACACTGATGGTAGTCTCCAAGACTTTGTGCTGACCCGCCTAGTCTGCATAATTACACAACATTTTGAAGTTATTCAAGAAACAATGATAATGAATCATAGGTGATTTAATTAAATAATGTACAATGTAACTTGTGGGTCTACCACAAGTGACGTAGGTTGACATTGTTGACTAAATGACGCCATCATCTCACTCTGAAACCGTGCCATCTCCTCCTGAAACAACCTCTGCATTTTCTCCTTTGCCTCTGCCTTCACTACGGCAACCTTGTCCTCAAAGGTCTTCTCCAAATCAGATATGGATTGGGAAGGGGTGGCAGGACGGCCGAAATAGCTTCGGAGGCCTACGGAGAAAGAATAATTAGAAATAAAAATGTTATCATACAGAATCTAAGACTATTAATGTAAACGTACCATGACCTTGACCAGCTACACGTACTCGTCCAGGGTGCTCTGGTCGGCCGATGGCGGCAGTCAGTATATCATCCCTACCATGTGACACAAATGACCCTTGGGTCGACTGCTCAACCAAAGAATCCTGCAACCAAAACTCAGTGATTAGTGTTGTTAGGGTTTGGTGGACAATTAACATTTCATAAAAAGTATTCAGAAGCTTTGTACTTACAATCCTTGAGACAACCTCCTCAACATGTGATGAAGTGTACTGACCACTCTTCTTCGTCCTGGCACACTTCCATTTTTCATGTCGTGCGGGTGGGGAGGGGGGATCCACAATAGTGGCGTTAGGGTGGCTACCTTGACGTTGCCTAGCTTTCTCCTCCACTATCCGATCCTCCAACAATCGGTAACCCCCATGTGACAACCTGTGAGGGCAGTCATTTTTCCCCTGAATTTCCTGTGCTTTCATGCGTCTGGCCTGCATCAAAAACAATTCAAAGACATTTATACGTTATACATTCTCCGATAACTATAAAAACATAATCAGTAAAAGATACATACAATAAAGTCGTCCGTGTGCCTGGATGCCACAAACGCATCCCAGGTCTACCGATCTATGGATGTGTATCTATCTCCAGGAAACTCACCCTGCTTCTTCCTGTAGACATACCTAACATTTAAAATATTTGAATTAAGTAATCGATAACTTAAAACATGATGATTTTAAACTAACTTTATATTTTAAAATTAAAATATACATGGAGGTCAGGTTGCTCTTGAATGTCCTCTATCGGTCAACGATCTCAGACATGATCTTCCTACGTAGTGTATCAACTGCAGGAATATCCCAAGCATCCTACAAGTGCCAAATAAACAAGGATGAGTCTATTACGCATAACAAATTACAATACGAGTATAATAAATGTATAGTTAAATGTACTTACAATAACATCAGCCCAAATTGCATTCTTCACGACCTCCTCAACACTATCCTAATCAAGGATAATGATGGACACCTTCGACCGTGCCAAGACACCTAAGTAACTCTGAAACTTGGCGGCGTTGGGTCCTGAAGTCCTCCCAGTGCAAATATCAATGTCAACATGGGTCCTCTGACCCTGATGGCGCCTAAGTGCAACACTGGTCATCCGGGTAACACCTCTCCTCTTAGATGAGGAATCTGTGCTCTGGGAGTCAGATCTCGCATGTGAATCCTGATCAGACATAGGTATCTGTTTAAAAAAACAAAAATATAATTTGTGAGTGTAATAAACTAACTTTAGTAAACAAGAATCAGTTTATAAACATGATGAATGATATACAACCATACCCTATGTTTCCCACAGACCCTCCTGGTGGTCATTACGAGTCGCAACTATATCATCTATGAGATCTTCCACAACGTCAGTTGGTGTACGTGTTGTTAGACAAGGTATGTCCAGGATATCAAGACATGGATCCTCAATGTTGTGTCTACCTTGGAGAACAACTGACCATTGTTTTTTTGATAGGTCAACAATGTAGAAAACTTGTTTTACTTGAGCTGCCATAATGAAAGGCTCCTCCTTATGACCAACCTTGTTTAAGTCCACTAACGTAAAACCAAAATCATCTATTTTGACACCATTTTTGCTATCAACCCATTTACATTTAAAAACAAGAACTATGAAACGACCATAATCAACTTCCCATATATCTTCAATGACACCAAAATAACATAACTCAGCCATGACAGGGTTTTTGTCCTTTGAAGTGGAAAAATACAATGATTCGGCCACAACCATAACTCCACCATTCTGCACCATACTCTTGTCATCTTGAATCCTTGTATAGAAAGAATAATTATTTTTGTCATAGCCACAATAAGTGATTACATCAAAGTTGGGTCCTAGTGTCGGTCGATGCAATGTCTCAGAAGCAGATGTATCTTTAAGAATGGTCATTTTGAACCACTGCATGAACGTTTTGTTGTGTTCGTTCAACACCCACTTTTCAGCCATTCTAGGGTTGTTTCTTTTGACTATATCTTTATGTGCAGCTAAATACGGGAGCACAGCGTCTGTGTTGTTCAAAATATAAAAGTGTGCTTGGAGTACTTCATCACGTGACATGCTTTTAATTTTTTCCCAATGGTACCTTTCCCATCCAATCGCCCTTTGTGACGAGTCTTCGGAATACCAATGCTTTCAACCTGTGACATATAATCTGTGCAAAACTCAATTGCTTCCTCTGTAATGTACCTTTCTACTATCGATGCTTCCGGACGGCGTTGGTTCTTCATATAGCCTTTCAAAATTTTCATGTATCGCTCAACAGGATACATCCACCTCAAGAACACTGGCCCACACAAACGGACCTCCCTCACTAAATGGATGATTAAATGTACCATTATGTCAAAGAATGAATAAGGGAAATACATTTCCAACTGGGATAGTATAAGAAACCCTTCCTGTTCCAACGCTTCCAACTCATCGTGGGCGATTACTTTGGCACATATGGCATTGAAAAACAAACACACCTTTGTTATCACATGTCTGACATTTTGAGGGAGAATGCCATGAATGGCAATAGGTAGAAATTGTTGCATCAGCATATGATAATCATGTGACTTCTAACCAACTAACTTCAGATCCTTTAAGGAAACACAAGTGTTGATGTTGGAACCGTACCCAGATGGAACTTTGACACCACACAACGATTCATACAAACTTTACTTCTCTTTTCTAGACAAGGTATGACATACTGGCGGTAAATATGTTCGTTTGCCCTTTACTTGTGGGTGCAACTCCTCACGTATACCCAACAACTCCAAGTCTAGACGCGAATTCAGGCCATCCTTCATTTTTCCAGGTATGTTTAATAGGGTTCCAACCAAACTATCGCATACGTTTTTCTCCACATGCATCACATCAATACAGTGCCTCACATCAAGCTCTTTCCAATATGGTAGATCAAAAAATATTGACCTTTTCTTCCATGTGTTTTTTGAGATAGACTGCTTCCCAGACTTACCAAGAACCACATTGACTTCTTTCACCTTTTCATATACTTGACGACCAGACAATGGTGGGGGAGGCATTTCAAACTCTTGTACCCCATTGAATGACTTCTTCAACCTACGAAGTGGATGATTAGGTGTGAGAAACCTACGATGTCGAAGATAAACATTTTTCTTTCCATGATGTAGTTGATCAGAACTAGTTCCCTCCTTATATACAGGACGCGCTTTATGTCCTTTGGCGCTATAGCCCGAGAGGTTGCCATACGCTGGAAAATCATTGATTGTGCAGAATAACATGGCCCTCAAATTGAATGATTGGCCTGTAAGCCCATCAAACACATCAACCCCCTCTTCCCATAACATTTTCAGGTCTTCAACTAACGGAGATAAGTATACATCAATGTCGTTCCCTGGTTGTCGTGGACCAGAAATCATCATTGATAACATGACATATTTCCGCTTCATGCATAGCCATGACGGCAAGTTGTAAACAAACAACAAAATAGGCCACGAACTGTGGTTTGTGCTTAGGTTCCCATATGGGTTCATGTCGTCTGTGGCTAGTGCAAGCCTAACATTTCTTGGGTCACGGGCAAAATCCGGAAACATCGTATCCATTTTCTTCCACTGTAATCCATCTGCAGGATGCCTAACTAGTCCGTCAATAACCCTTTCATCAGCATGCCATCTCATAAGCTTCGCATCATCTACGTTGGCAAATAGACGCTTTAGTCTTAGAACTATGGGGAGATACCACAACACCTTCGCAGGAGACCCTTTTTTGCAGAAATCATCAGAATCTTTAGTCTTCTTATACCGTGGCACCCCACATGTAGGACATCGATGCAGTATTTCATATTCACCACAGTATAATACACAATCATTTGGGCATGCATGTATCTTCGTATACTCCAAGCCCATAGGACACAACACCTTTTTAGCCTCATAGTTACGATTTGGCAAAGTGTTACCAACTGGGAGCATTTCTTTCAACAACTTAAGTAAGTCAGTGAAACTTTTATCCGTCCACCCATTTATTGCCTTCAAGTTAAACAATCTTAAAATTACTGATAACCTCGTGAAATTGGCACAATTCGGATACAACGGCTTTTCAAAATCCTCACACAGAGTCGCATATACGTGAGCTCTCTTAAAACTTTCTACCCCCACATCACGGATCATATCTTCCATACGGTCATCCATGTCGTCATCAAGCTCATGCGCAAAGCTTTGTTCTTTTGTTTGAAAACTGGTACTTGGCACCTCAACATGTTCACCATGCCATATCCATCGTGTATAAGATTGAAGAAAACCATCACACAATAGATGTTCTCGCACCTCTTCCAATTCTAGCCGACGCATGTTCAAACATTTAACACAAGGACAAAAATACTTTCCATTCATATCCTCAGCATTTCGTATCACGAATTCTATAAATGTTTCAACTCCACCCTCATACTGTGGACTTATACGTGATGCAGCTATCCAACTTCGATCCATACCCACTGTTTACAATACCATCAAATTTAACGGTGCTATAAATGTCACTTTCTTTACAAAGGTGGTGGTCCTACCCATTCAAGATAAATATTTTTCTATACTTCATAACTGCATACAACTTAGAAGTTATTTTAAAATTTGATAAAATTTCGGCAGCATTTCGCATTGGTCTCTAAGTACACAAAATGAAAGTGGTGACATTACATTCAACCACAATCAAATATGCACCCAGAGAACAATACAAAACATAACTAACCAAAACTTGATCAAAATTTAAAATAAGTCCTAACTTGTACATAGAAACGATGCATAAAAAAATTGTTCATCCCAAACTGTCCAAACAGACAATTCAAGATTCAACACAAACGATGAAATCAATTAATTTAATTACCATTTGTGTCGGATCTCAAACGGGAAACTATGGTTCACTCACAAATAAAAAGGGAGTAAAACTTATCAACAACGGATAGTATAAAAATAACAATAAAGCTAACAAAATCTAACAAATGAATTTATATCTAACAATCATTATGGTAATAGTATTTAGGACTATTTATTTTATTATTTAAAAATAAATATAACAAATTTATAACTAACTATGATTATGATGTTTATACATACTTTTATTATTTTAATCAATATATGATTCAGTATTATTAACACTAACTTTGGAATTTTTCATGTTATATATTGAAATTTTTTAAATTGAAATTAAGGCAATTATTCAATGTTTAAAAAATATAACATTTCAGCACTAATAACTATATGATTTTTTATAATAATTACATTTTTTACATGTTAACTTATTTCTTAACAATGTTATTAACTATTTGTTCAACACAATGCTATTTATATTTTATTTCTTTCAAATTTGGTTGGATATTCTTGTCATTAATTTTTAAATCCTATATATGTTGTCTTTATTTGGTGTTATGTACTTTTAAATATAGTTTATAATAAAGCAAACATGAGTGTTCTAATTCCTCAACAATGGCAACATCAATAAAAACACACATACCATGTCAAAAACTAACATAAATAAAAACCAACATAATCAACAAAAACCCAAATAACATCAAATGACACTAGTGGAAAAAATGGATATAATCACGGTTAAAAAAGGCCTTTATTCACGGTTAAAGAACCGTGGTTGTTGCATCTGTGGTAGTAGATGATGGTCTTTAACCACGGTTAACAACCGTGGTAACAAATCACATCTAACCACGGTTAAGAACAACTGTGAATATAACTTACTATTTATATTCACGGTTATCGAGCACAACCGTGAATATAAGAACTGAAAGGTGTCAGTTACATCCACTTATATTCACGGTTATGATGGACAACCGTGGATATAGATATATTTTATCCACGGTTGTCCATCATAACCGTGAATATAAGTAGTTTGTAACTGAAACCTTTTAATACTTATATTCACGGTTATGATGGACAACCATGGATAAAATATATATATCCACGGTTATGGTAGTAACCGTGGATAAATATAGTCTATATTCACGGTTGTTGCCATAATCGTGAATAAATACTGAGTTTTTTTTTAAAATGGATTCTGTTTTATCGTTTCCCAACCCTGCATTCAGACAACCAGTACAGTATACAGTATGCCACAGCAACACTATATCAAAAGAATGGTATGTATATATATAACAATTTATTTTCTATATCAATTCATAACAACCTAAAAAATGAAAGTATATACAATTAAGTTGAATGTAATCTAATAAAAGTAAACCCTAAATCCTACTAGCTACATATATAAAAGAATAAAGATCCTATATCTAGCTTTGCCTAACTTTAATGAAGTGTGAGGCCCATTGCCTTCTAACATCATCTACAAGTTCCTTTGGGAAAAATGACCGGTCATTAAAGTACTGCAAACAATGCACAAAACAATTAGAACAAAAGCTTTATTTATTACATGAAATTGATGAAATTGGTAGAAAAATAGTCCAAATGATGAGACTTACCTCTGTCCATCCATCTACTAAATGATGTTGGACAATGGTCAGCATAGTGTGCATGACGAAATAGCCACACTCGTAGGTACCCTTCTGCCTGTAAGACTACAATGGACATATAGTATAGAATAAGTGAATTCACAACTTAAAAAATATGTACTGAAGATTTGAATGAATACGATTAACTTACTTTTGGGTACACCCATACAACTGTTTTTCCTTTGGGCTTGTTTCCAATCAGTAGATTGTATCCAACCACCGCCCTACGTCAAACAAAACACAAGATAAGTTAGAATTGTATAGTTCTAAAAATGATGTAATCGAATTTGTGGTTATTTTTTAGGGATGAACTTACCGGTCTACTATATCTTTCAGGTCTTGTGGAGCTGTCCGATGCAAACTATCAAAGTACAGAGCAAGATAGTCCTTCGGACAGATCACCAGAAGCGTCCAGTGAGCCCTGCAGTTACTAGTGATAAGTGAGACTTCAAAATGCAAAAATTTATGACAATAATTATGGAATAGAATATTACCCTTTATGATAGGGGCCCATGTATTCCCAGACTCAAACATCTAATTCTGGATGTATGTCTGGGTGTTCTGTGAGGTGTTTCCTTGCCTCTGTATGAGAGAGGGCTCTAAGAAACCGTAAGTTCCTTGGAAACCCAAGTCCACACAGAGTTTTGCCAGAAACCTAAACAAGTTAAGACATGGTTAGCGACAAATAACTTGTATAATGAAAAAATTGGACAAAACAAGGATATACTTACAGCTCCCACAACTGAAAGATGGAGCCGTTCAGCACCGACGTCCCCGAAATAATGTCACAAATGTCAAAATTTGTAACGTAAACTGGAAAATCACTGGGACGGCTGAACACTAGTGGCTGCCATGGGACCTGAACAGTGTCGTCTGCTTGCTCATACCCGATGCGCCATAGCATCCGGATGGGATCCTTGGCCGGGTCTGGCTTCTTCAATGTCTGTTCCTATTGAACAATTGACAACCATCATATTTTGTACCATAATTGACAAGGAAATAAAGCTAGTTAGTGTTTAGGGTTTTTACCTATCCAGGGGAAATCACCAGAAGTCTGTTGGGCCACATCAGAAAGTGGCCCACCGCCTGACCGACGGTCTTCACCTCCTGAGTTGCCACTGGCACAGCAGCATCCTCTTCGAGGACGAGCACAACCGAGACCCTGGACATACCATCAGGTAATGTCTGATGGTGAACCACAGGGCCTAAGTTGTACACCATACCAGTGGCAACTGGCTCCTCCGACCCGTCAATGAACAGGTCACATTGACGGGTGTCTGGTGGCTCGACCCCGTCATCGTCAGGGTCAGCCGCAGCGCACGACCCCTTAGTGCTAACCTTCCGTACCTACATATTTACACATCAAGCAGAAGTTATTCAACAATGAAATAAAGTGATTACAAACAATAAAATTGAGGAAATTAAATAAAGAATCTAACCTGTGGGTCGCTGGCTGGTGCAGTAGTCTCCTGGTGGTGGCTGAGTGAGGCCTTCATCTCCTCCCTGAATCGGGCCATCTCCTGGTGGAGCCTAGATATCTCCTCCTGGTACTCAGCCTTCACAACAGCCACCTTTTGCTCCACCATTTGCTCAAGGGATGGGGCAGGGTCGGGAGCACCGTAATAGGCGCGGAGGCCTGTGAAATGTGAATGATTAGCCCATAATTGTTTAACAGATAACAAAATGAAGGCATAGAGTTAGTTAGCACTTACCTACACCTCGACCAATAGCACGCACTCTTCCTGGGTGCTCTGGCCTGCCGATGGCGGTAGTCAAAATATCCTCCCGTCCATGGGCTACGAAAGACCTTGGGTTGATTGCTCAACCAAGGAATCCTAAAACCAAACAAGTTAGTATTCACTTCCTTCACGTAAACTGAAAAACAGACACTGATATAAAGGGGAATACTTACTATCCGTGAGGCAACCTCCTGAGCCTGTGAGGAAGTGTATTCCCCACTCTTCTTGATCCTAGCCCGCTTCTATTTGTCGTGGCGTGCAGGTGGGGAAGGGGGATCCACAATACCAGTGTCAGTCTGACACTGACTCAGCCTCTCCTATGCCAGCCGCTCCTCCAACCTACGGTAACCCCCACGTGACAGTGTGTGTGGGCAGTCATTTAGCTTCCTAGTCTCCTTGGCTTTCTTTCTGGTCTCCTACAACAAGAAAAAAAATATTCACAGTTAGCCGTATAAATTATACATAATTTAATCATCTAAAAACCAATGTACCTGAAACTCGGCAGAATGTCTAGATGCAACAAAAGCATCCCAAGTCTCCTGATCGATGAATGGATATTTCTCTCCAGGGAACTTTCCTTGGTCATCCCCGAATACATACCTACAATGAAAGGTACATTAAAACTAAGGATTGGTACAATTTGGTGAAGCGTTGATTAAGAATTTAAAGTTCAATATACCTCGTGGTGAGTATGGATTTGAACGACCTCCATCGCTCAGCCATGATACCGAGGACCTTCCTCCTCGCTATGTCGGAAGATGGTATGTCAAAAGAATCCTACATAAAAGGAGTTAGTCCATAAAGGAGTCCTTATTAAGAGTTACATGAAATAATACACTAAAATAAAACTTAAATAATATCTAAGTTACCAGAACATCACTCCATAGCTGGTTCTTCACCACCTCCTTGACACTATCCCAGTCGGGGATAATGATGGACACCTTCGACCGTACCACAACCCCCAGATAACTGCTCAACTTCGTGGCATGCGGTCCACTGAATCTACCGGTGTTGACATCCATCTCAATAACTATCCTCTCTCCCCGGTGACGCCTACGTGCGACGTCTGGCATCCGGGTAACACCTCTACTCTTCCGAGTAGAGGAACCACTGGCCTGTGAGTCGAACCTGGATCGTCCATCCTGGTCAGCCATGAGTATCTATCCAAACAAGGAAAAAAACTGTCAAATATTTAATATAACATTTAAAACAACGAATAACTAATATAACATGTAATTCAATGTCTCACCAACAAGATTAATACCCTATTAAGATGAAATATTTTCCCACAAGCCCTCATGGTGGTCATGACGACTAGCAACTACATCATCTATGTCATGTTCCACGATAGATGTTGGAATACGTGTTGTAGTTGATGGAATGTCCATAATATCAACATTGGGGTCTCCAATGTGTCTACCTTGGATAACAATTGACCACCGTTTGTCAGCTGGGTCAGCCACATAAAAAACTTGCTTCACCTGCGTTGCCATTATGAATGGTTCGTCCTTATGCCCTATCTTGTTGAGGTCCACCAACGTAACTCCTAAATCATCAGTTGTGACACCGTTCTTATTGTCAACCCATTTGCATTTAAACACAGGAACGGTGAAGGGACCGTAATCAACTTCCCATATATCTTCAATCACACCAAAGTAGCATGACTCGGCCATCACAGGGTTGTTGTCCTTTGCAGTTGAGAAATGTATTGACTGAGCCACAACCATCACTCCACTGTTTTGATTTGTACTCTTTTCATCCTGTGTCCTTGTATAAAACAAATAGTTGTTTATGTCATACCCACAAAAGGTGAGGACATCAAAGTTCGGGCCCTGTGCTAGTCGATGTAATGTCGAGGATGCAGATGCATCTTTCAGGACGGTCTTTTGGAACCACTGCATGAAACTCTTGTTGTGTTCATTCAACAACCACTTTTCAGTCATTTTAGGGTTGGTTTTCTTGACTAGCTCCTTGTGTGTGGCTAGATACGGTTGCACGTCGTCCGTGTTGTTTAAAATATACAAGTGTGCCTGAAGGACATCAGCACGTGGCATGCTCTTCACTTTTTTTCCAATCGTTCCTTTCCCATCCAATCTCCCTTCATGACGAGTCGTTGGAATACCAATGCTTGCAGCATGTGACATGTATTCAGTGCAAAACTCAATTGCTTCCTCTGCAATATATCTTTCACAATTGAAGCTTCGGGACGACGTTGGTTCTTCACATACCCTTTCAATATCTTCATATATCGCTCAACGGGATACATCCACCGTAAGAACACTGGACCACACCAACGGACCTCTCTCACCAAATGGATGATTAAGTGGACCATTATGTCAAAAAAAGAGGGTGGGAAATACATTTCAAGCTGACATAATATAAGTAATGCTTCCTGTTCCAACACATCCAATTCGCCAGGCACGATTACCTTGCAACATATGGAATTGAAAAACATACACAACCTTGTTATGACATTTCTCACATTTTTAGGAAGAATGTCACGAATGGCGATAGGCAGAAACTGCTGCATCAACATGTGACAATCGTGAGACTTCAACCCAACTAACTTCAAATCTTTCATGGAAACACAAGACTTGATGTTGGAGCCATAACCAGACGGAACTTTCACACTTCGTAACGATTCACACAGACTTTGCTTTTCTTTTCTGGATAACGTATGACATGCTGGAGGCAAATATGTTCTTTTGCCCTTTGATTGTGGATGCAAATCCTGACGTATACCCATCAACTCTAAGTCCATACGCGAGTTTAGGCCATCCTTAGTCTTCCCGGGTATGTTTAAGAGTGTACCAACTAAACTGTCACACACATTCTTCTCCACATGCATTACATCAATGCAGTGTCTTACATCAAGCTCCCTCCAATATGGCAGGTCAAAAAACACTGACCTTTTCTTCCAGTTGTTTTGTGTCGGGTGCTGTTTTTCACACTTACCAAATTACACGTTGACGTCCTTCACCTTTTCATATGCCTGCGACCAGATTGTGGTGGAGGAGCCATTTTAAAATCTTGGGCACCGTTAAACGACTTCTTCAACCTTCGAAACGGATGATTCGCTTTAAGAAACCTTCGATGTCGAAGATAAACATTTTTCCTGCCATGATGCAACCGCACAGAACTAGTCCCCTCCTCACACACTGGACAAGCTTTATGACCCTTCACACTGTACCCAGATAAGTTACCATACGCCGGAAAGTCATTGATTGTGCAAAATAGCATGGCACGCAATTTGAATGATCGCCCGGTAAACCCATCAAACACTTCAACCCCGTCTTCCCACAACCTTTTGAGGTCTTTAACCAATGGAGTTAAATATACATCAATGTCGTTCCTCGGTTGTCGTGGACCAGAAATCATCATTGATAACATCACATATTTTCGCTTCATGCACAACCATTGCGGCAAGTTGTAAACAAACAACAAAACAGGCCACGAACTATGGTTTGTGCTCAGGTTCCCAAACGGGTTCATGCCGTCTGTGGCTAGTGCAAGCCTAACATTTCTTGGTTCATTGGCAAATTCTGGAAAAATCCTATCCATTTTCTTCCATTGCGACCCATCGGTCGGATGCCTAAGTAGTCCATCAACAACCCTCTCATCAGCATGCCATCTCATAAGTTTTGCATCATCTGCATTGGCAAACAAACGCTTTAGTCTTGGAACTATAGGTAGATACCACAACACCTTTGCAGGAGACCCTTTAGTGCATACCTCATCAGAATCCGCCTTTTTCTTCTTATACCGTGACACCCCACATCTAGGACATCGATGCAGCATTTCTAACTCACCCCGGAATAATACACAATCATTTGGGCATGCATGTATTTTCTCATACTCCAAACCTATAGGACACAACACCCTTTTGGCCTCATAGTTACGATTCGGCAAGGTGTTTCCAGCTGGGAGCATTTCTTTCAACAACTTTAATAAGTCAGTGAAACTTTTATCCGTCCACCCGTTTATGGCCTTCAAATTAAACAATCACAAAACTGCTGATAACCTCGTGAAATTGAGGCAGTTTGGATACAACGGCTGCTCAGAGTCCTCACACAGAGTTGTATATACATGAGCTTTCTTAAAACCTTCTACCCCTACATCACGGATCATATCCTCGAGTCGGTCATCCATGTCGACATCGTTGTCATGCATCGAGCTTCGATTTTTAGTCTGAGAGCTGTTACTTGGCACCACCACATCTTCACCATGCCATATCCAACGCGTATAACTACGTAGAAAACCATTACACAGTAGATGTTCTCGCACCTCTTCCAAGTCTACCCGACGCAGGTTGAAGCATTTAACACAAGGGCAAAAATACTTTCCATTCACCCCCACTGCATTCCTCGCTACGAATTCTATAAATGATTCAACTCCCCCCTCGTACTCCAGACTTAGGCGTGATGCAGTTATCCAACTCCGATCCATACCAACTGTTTACAAGGTGCTATGATCAACCTCACTTTTTATACAAAGGTGGTGGTCCTATACCCATTCAGCATGACAATTGTTTTTATACGTCATTCATATATACAGGTTAGGACTTATTTTAAAATTTGATGAAATTTCGGCAGCATTTCGCATTGGTCTCTAAGTACACAAAATGAGAGTGGTCAAATCAAATTCAACCACAACCAAATATGCACCCAGAGAACAACACAAAATGCAAGTTACCAAAATTTTATCAAATTTTAAAATAACTCCTAACTTGTACACACTAACAATGATGTATAAAAAATAATTGTTCATCCCAAACTGTCCAAACAGACAATTCAAGATTCAACACAAACGATGACATTAATTGATTTAATGACCATTTGTGTCGAATCTCAATCGGGGAACTACGGTTCACTCATATGCACAACAACTTTCATACTAGTTAACAACCACACACATACAACAGCAATAAACATAACATATAAGAGCAACCAACAATAACAGAAATAAAATGGATAATAATTTAGTTAACTTTTTTCCTAAATTAGTATGATGTTTTTAATTTGTGTTATTTTGAAGTAGAAGTATGGTGTTGGAGTATGGATTATGGATTATGGATTATGATGTTGGTTTATAATGCAGGTTCAAACTTTAGACTTTTATTTAGTAATTAATATGATATTTTTAAATTCTATTATTTTCAAGTAGAACTATGGTGTTAGATGATGGATTATGGATTATGAGAATTGAGATTTGTACTTTTATTTTATGGATTACGGCTTATGGACATGGTGTTGAATTTGGTTAAATTCTACTTAAGAAGAACAATATAAGTTCTAGGAGAACAGTAATCTCAACCATTTAGAACTTTTCAATTTAGGGAGTACATTTTAACCAAAAGAGGTATCTTATAATATTTCTAAAGTTCATACACCCAATTTAAACTTACAACTACAAATCAATAGGTTGGTTCATCCAAAGATTGTTAATGTAACTAGTTATCCTATGAATATAAGGCTTCCATCTTAATTTTCTAGAATATATAGGTGATAAATTTTCACTGTTGCAAAATCGATTATCTGTGATATATAAACAGAGTTTAAACCTGGTAATTTTCTCTATAACTTAAGCTTTTGAACCAATAACTATCGTGTCACAGGAAACAAGGAATCAAATTATTATGTACCAACAGAGAAAGAATCAATAATTGAACAATGAAATTATTATGTACTTACGACCTAACAAAACAGGACCATTCATAAACAACACAATAACAAACAGAGGAAGAAGAAGTGTTCGTCGCTGCTCCTACGCCGGGTGACCTCCGTGCAGGCCATCCAACAAATATAGATACAGAGGTAACATTAACAATGAAAAGATACACACAGAGGCAACATTGGTTCAGCTTCTACTACATACGCATTTTAATGGGGGGTTCAGGGAACAGAGGGTTCTCAGCAGCAAGTGACCGAATGACAAACACGCATGACAATGGGGGTTCAGGGAACCTACCTGAATAAAGAAAGGAAGAAGATGCTGAACAGAGAGAAGGGCACGAAGCTCAGGGGACGAAGCTCAGAGAGAATGGAGAAGACGACAACCAACGCGCAGAAGAAGAGAAAGTGAAAAAAGAGTGAAAGGCGCGGCTTTTGAAGTTTCAGAAAGGATGTATATTCACAGTTCCCCTTGAAACCGTGAATATATTACACATATATTCACAGTTTAACAAACAACCGTGGATAAATGTTAACTATATATCCACGGTTATGATCCCAACCGTGGATATATATTGAAATCTATAATCACAGTTATAGAAACAACCGTGGACATACAGTACCCAGTGATTAAACCCTAAAACCTGAACTATATATCCACAGTTGGAAATACAACCGTGATTATAGATTTCAATATATATCCACGGTTCACATCATAACCGTGATCGTACCCTAAAATATATATTCACGGTTGTGAATACAACCGTCGATATATATTTCAGGTACTATATATCCACGGTTGACTCCTCAACCGTGAATATATATTGATGGGTACGTTCACGATTATGATGTTAACCGTGGATATATAGTTTTCTCTGATTAAAACGTTCACCTTATAATTTCAAAAATGCCACCGCGCATGTTTTTATCACTGATTCTCTTCTACCTGTGAATATATCCCCGTTGTTATATCTAATTTTTGCACTAGTGTGAGGTTTTCCTAAATGTACCTTAACCTGCAGAGAAGAAGAAGCTTACGCATCACCATGTTGGGAAAGAAGCCTCACGCAACAAGGAGACCAACACCAACTTCGGGTTTAAGTGGAAGAAGACCAAGACCAAGACCAAGACCAAGACCAACAAGAAGAAGATGAAGCTAAGAGAGGAAGATAAAGCTTGCGTTGGAGAGAAAAAGATGAAGAAGACCCTTGCAGGAGATTTAAATGGAAATGGGAGGGAGAAGAAATTTTGGTCAAATGGAAAATGGGAGGGAGAAGGTTTCGTTAAATGGAAATATGAGGGAAGAGGAAAATGTAGAAGAGGGAAGATGAAATTCTTGATGCGCGTTTGTGAAATGGAAGGAGACAAGAAGAAATGGGGGTTCGTAAAATGGAAGGAGGGAACAAGGAAATGAATAGCGCGACAGACGAGGAGGAAAGAAGCAAAAGAACTAAAGAGTCCAGCCTATTAGCACGGTTGCCACTTAACCATGTTTATAGGTACCATATAAACATGGTTCCCCAGATACCCGTCTTTGTTTCTTTAATTAAAAATTATCCTATTACCACGGTTCCCATTTAACCGTCTTTATAGATAGCCTATTAACACGGTTCCAGCTAACCGTCTTTGTTTCTATATTTAAAAGATTCTAAAAATAAAATTTAAAATGTTTTAAGGACGGTTCTAGAGCAACCGTGTTTGTATAGTCCCTATAAACACGGTTCTATTTTAACCGTGCTTATATGTTCGCTTTTTAAGTTCCTCGTATTTACAAAATTACCACCGTGTTTTTTTAAACACGGTTTTGCTGGAACCGTCCTCATAGCCCGTCTTCGTAGCTAATTTTTGCACTAGTGTCATTTTTAGTTTTTGGTGTTTCATACCATTTCAATCTCAAACCTTATAAATTTTATTCCATCCACCATAACCACCATGGGTTAGGTGCCTAAATTTATTCATCATGCAATTAAAGCTAAACCCATTCATGGGTTTCCATACTAATTGTTTTCCAACCACCACTATCAATCATCTAACCTCATTAATGGCCTTCCACCATCAAAGTTATCATCATACATCATTAACATTAATAAATATTCTTCTACCTACATTTCATATTTCCCCTAATTTACAAGGTTAGGGTTTCATCAAAAACCCAACAACCGTCATTTATGTTCATCATTTTCCATCATCTTCCATGCCATTTTCTTGTACCCCCCAAGGCCCTCATAAAACTCACATTAAAAGCACCCCACCTAAGGGTTTCTCATCATAAATGCCTCTCTAAAGTAACCCACATGCAACCAAACACTCTCCCAACTCCCATAACCTAGAACCTAGGGCTTAACATCATTAGAAATGGAGAGGAACTTACCTCAAGCCAAGAAAATGAGTGGGTACCAATGGGGAAGAAGAAGAGCACGAAAATAAGGAAGTCTCCAACACAAGCTTCTCCTTCTTGCTTGATGAGGAGAACAAAAATGGAGAGTGGAAGTGAAGGTATACACCACACTTTGTGGGTTTCAAAAGGAAGAAGAAGATGAGTGGAAGAGGAAGGGAGAAGAGAAAGACAGCTTTGCCTTAGTGAAATAGAGAGTGTCGTGAAAGTGAAGAGAAAAAGAATGAATTAACATTTTAATTTGGCCCATCACTTAAGTTTTCTCCGTTTTACAACATACAGGATCTTTATTTGGGCTCAATACTTTATCAAAAAAATTATTCTGAATACATATTCAGTCTCCCAATAATATTCTTAACAGCCCTGACCAATAGCATCTCAATCGGAGATACTTGGTCTGACACCCATATTTTAATCGGGTATAATTTCAGCTCATAAAGCCCCAATAAATCATGAATAATCCCCAAAAATCTTAATTTAATTATTTTCTACAATTTGGGACATTTACTAATCCACATGTAATTATTTAATATTTATTCCTAATATTTAATCATTTATATAAAATTTGAGATGTTACAATGTTTGTTTTAGTGTAAATATTGAAAATGTCTTCTATGACTTAGAAAAAAGAATACGTTTTAGTCACACATTATATTCTTTTATTTCACTAAAAGTTGCTTCATTTCAAGTTGTTTGAGCTAAAGATCATAAACATCAACTTCTTATATATGTTATTGATAATTTCAAATACCTCCTACTTGAGATTTAAAATCACTTGCAGGATAAGAGTTGAAAGTTTTATTATTAGCCTTCAATCTCCTCTAACATCTTCATTTCCTATTTAGGAAATGCTAAACAGGAATCTGGTTAAGGAATTAGAATTAGATAGTTTTCATTCATAATTATCATAAATATAGTCTATCTAGATCTCTAAGTTAATGAAATTTTTAATAAGAACTTTGTACTTTTGATTACTAAAACAATGCCTTTAGGAAATGAAGTATACAACTGTATCAACTAATCAAACTTCCAAATATTTACTCCAATAAATGTAACATAAAACTATGAACAAAAATTATCCTAACTCCTAAGTAGTAAGCATGCACCCAATAGTACCAAGAAAGGTCATTGTTACATTGGCATAGGGGTACCAAGCTTTCATTGGATGAAAGCATGTGAGATTTATAAGTTGAGTTTGATATTTTTGATTCCATTTGAGACTTTCTTGCTATCTAACATTGGCATATTTTGGGTAAGTTGAATTTCTTGCTTTTTCATTGTTACATTGTATTTTTAGTCAAAAAAATCAAGAGAGAATTTTATTTTAGTTATTGTATTCCTAACTTTGAATTTTTGCTACAGCTATCTAAAGCGCACTCTCATTTTGATTCTTAAAAAAATTCAGCACTCTTGCACTAAGGTAACTAATTAACTCTCTTAAACTCTTCTCTTTGTTCATTATTACCTTAATTTGTTCATCATCACTAGCCATTTTCTGATCTGCTCTGGCCTTAAAACTCTGTTCATTGTTAGTTATTATCAATTGATATCCGCTTCTATACCATTTGGCCAACGTACTATGTATAGGTTCACAAGTTGCTGACATTTTACTGGTTGTTGCGCATTTTCAAATAAATTTTATGTGAATTATGAACATGAATTAAATATTTTATTTTCAAGTTTGAGACTTTTTTATATAAACTAGTTCATAAATGTGAATATTAGATTCTTTTTATTTTGATATGCTACTAGATTCTCTTTAATCTTAATACTAAATTACTCGTAAATATTTAATTTTATAATTTTAATAATAAATATTTTATCCAGTTTCAAATATAAGAAGAATGTATTAATATGTTTGGTACCAATTAATTAAGAATATGAACTGAATCTTATATACATTCTTATGTGTATGTCTGTGATTATATATCGTTTTGCTTTGCCTCTCTCAATGCTTCATGCTGGTACTCTTCTAGAAATTTGTTTTTGATTTTATGGTATGAATGATGATGTTTGTGAAGGGTTGCACCGATTGATATGATTTTATCGAATTGAAGTTCTCAAGAAATTGATAGTTCTTGGGACTTTTCTTTGACATCAGTTATAAGAATATTTTTATTAGTTGATCACGGAAGAAGTCTTGGTGTTGAAATGGTCATCATCTTTGATGACCGAATTAAAGGTATTAAAGTGTTAATGTTCAAGTTAAAAATCTGAAAGTAAGGATCATTCTATATTATATTAAAAATATTAAAGTCTGCAGCAAAACAATATCAAAAGAATTAAAGTGTTAATGTTTAAGTTAAAAATCGTTCATAACACATTATACTTGCTAGAGTGTATTAATTTCAAATTAAAACAAAAAAATGAATATACAAAATTTAACCAAACAATACAAACCAGCCATAAATCTCATGTTATATAAATATTAAATATATTTTTTTTATAAATTAAAAAATGGTAAGTGAAATTGACTAACATAATTTAATTAATAAAGTTATTGCACCCGTTTGTTCAAGTGCTTTTTCTATAAGAAATAAGTTGGATAAACGTATAAACCATATGTAATGTTTTATTTAGAAATTTTATTTTTTTAAAAAATTATTGTCATTAGTCCTCGTGTGTTCAACTTTATTTTTGTATGAATGAAATTGGATAATAATACAATTCATAATTACTTGTTAATTTAATAACAAAATACCAAGTAGAAATTTCCCTGAAAATATTAAATATATTTATATCAAATAAAATAAAATGTTAAATGAAATTGAGAAAAAAATAAATTGAAATAAAATTATAATGATTATTTCTCACACACTTAACGTCTTGTTGGAGAGAATGTTTATAGAGAGGAGGGGGAGGGTCAATTTTTAAATTTTAAATTAATAAATATCGTTATGTTCATATATCATTTTATATACTTTATTTTTATCATAGACCAAATTAATTTAAGTGCATCATCTTGAATAAAAATCATTTTCTATAATAAAGTAAAATATGTAAATAAAATAAAAACAAAATATGAAACTAAAAAACTCCTAATTACACATACTACTCATACAGACTTGACGAAAAATGTTTTAACCTTTGTTCCAAAAGATATTGAGTGTGTGTGGAAGTTTACACTTCATATGCTTTGCCAATTCATTGGTCATGCAAACATCAAAAGAAAATAGTGAGGAAGGGGAATTTGATTTCAGAGATAGTGACAAGACGGACCTGAGCCTTGAAAATAAGGGTAATTGTCTAGGGCCCATTAATATTGATAGAGTTCTAAAATAAATAATATTTAGGTTATGTAGAAACAAAAATCAACAACTTCAAATGAAATAATAATAACTTAATGGATAAAGTGTTTGTGTTTTTAAGTTAATGGTTGAGGGTTTGACCCCTTTCTTGGTGTAATAATTTTGTTTTAAGTTTTAATGCAACTTAATTAAAAAATATCTAACTCATATAAAAAGTATTTTTATAAAAAGATAAAAATTGGAAGACAGCTGCATCACATAAAATTTTCTTATTCTATTATTCTTTTCTTTATTTCTATAATTTTTAACTTTGAGTCACACTCAATTATACCATAATTACATTGGAAAATCACTTGTCTATTAATTTTTGTTGCATAAATTATTTTAACAATTTATTATTTTCCTTTCAAGTCTTTGTTAACTTTATTAACGTTGATATCAATATTTTGTTAATTTTTATGTTTATAGGGTTTTAATTCTTAATTTTTATGGAAATTATTAATTGTTTAATTCTTTTTATTTTTCATATTATTTTTTAAGGAGAACATTGAAGTACTCTTTATTGTTTTGACTTATTATTATGCTTTGAATCATGATGAAATATCTTATTTATGTATCCAGAATTTATAATGACGTTGTTAATATTGGTTTGGTTATTTAATAAACTTTCTTCTTTGATGAAAAAAAAGAAATACTAAGGGGCCTTCATCCTTGTGTTGCCCATGACCCATAAAATTTCAAGACCGTTCCTAGATAGTGAGACATATTTTCTTAGAAACTTTAATTCAATTTAAAAAGATAGAAAAATTGATAATGGAAGATATGATAAATAGAGTGTGTAAAGATTGGTGGTGATTATAGGAGGTAGTGCGCTTATATTTTATAAGTGGTTATATACAACAACAAATTAATTTGGCAGAAACAGTTTTATCTTTTATGTGAGTGAAAATTTTTAAAAATAAAGTAAAAAAGTAAAAAAAATAAAAGAATAAGAAAGTAAAATGTAAATTTATGATTTAAATTTTAAATGAAAATATGGAAAAGAACTTTTAAAAAGTTGGTAACCATTGAAAAATGTTTTTTGAAGCATCTTTATGAAAAATTTAAATTTAAATTTAAAATATGAATAAAAAAATGAAAAGAGTGAGAAAAAACCAGCAAGAGAAAGTTATTTTGCAACAATTTTTAAAATGAAAATTTGAAATTTAAATTTATAATAAAATATGGAATAAAGAATTTTAAAATAAAAAATTAATAATTAGAAAATGACATGTTATGAAGTGGAATATATAGAGTAAATAAGTAGTGTAACAGCCCTCGTTTTTGTGTGTTAGGTCTTTTAAGACCAAATGTCTTGATTGCTTGATAATTTTGTGTGTATTAATGACTAGGCTACGGCCGATTAGCTTGTGTGTGACAGCTGAGTTATATTTTAGAAGATTTTGAGAAAATAAGGCGAATACTCTTGTTTTAATTATGTGAGAAATAAAAACGATTAGGATAATAACAATAACATGTTTAATAATACTCATATTAACAGAGATTTATCAATTAGAACGTTAGAAATCAAATAGAAATATTTATAGTATTTTTGTTCAAGTAATTTAAACTGTGTAACTCCCCCGGTTTTGGCCCAGAAATTATCTAAGGGACTTGAGTCAATTATCTTGTCCCCAAACCTCCCTCACATTATCCCTAACAATTTTTACGAAGAGCCTAAAGCCCGTTTTTAACCACCCAAGCCCAAAAACTTTGATTTTAAGTTACCCGGGTAAGCCAAAATGTGCGTTTGTACGTATTTTGGGCGCAATTTCCTCTCCAGTTATTGGATTCGAGTTACTCTTATCCGAAAATCTCTGTATCAAATTTATCTACAACTTTGATGTTGACTACAAGAGTTAATTCTTACCCCACAAATCCCAGAAATTAAAATACCCCACTGATTCACATTTTGTTAGTGGCTGCTTGCACTATGTTTAGTATTTTTTGCGTTTCTCCTTCGTATAAACATGAAATAGAACGATTCTTTCGCCAAAATTTTCTTAACTCATTTCTCTACAACTTTGATGAGGAACATGAAGCCTAAATTGAAACATCCTAAATTTAAAATGAAAACAACCCAGGACAAGAAAATTTTTTCCGAAATTAACTAAACCGAATAGACCATAAAGCAACCGGGTAACAAAAGAAATAAGAGAAGGAAGGCAAGAGAAAATAAAACCGACTCGAGAAGGCATACAGCGGAAGAAGGAAACACTCAGCGAAGGCCAAAACCAGCATCTGAAGTTGCATATGTAAGTATGCAAAGTAGTTTTGATGAATGACAAAGTATTCATGATGATGATGGAATGGCGAAGGTTCAGAAACAAGAAGGTTCAAGCACAAAGACAATGGCTAAGAACAAAGAGATGAAGATGCCTTACAAAGAGTTAAAGAAACATGAGCTATAGAAGACAAGGTTGATGACATGAACTAAATCGTGAAAAACAAGCTCATAAGTTGAAAAAGAATCAAGGAAACAAGCATGAGGATCAAAGGAATAAGCCATGGGTCAATACATATCAAAGACCTTGAAGAAGTACATGTTCTAATCGATTAAACCATTGCCATAATCGATTACATAGGTTTTGGAATGAACATAATCGATTACAGATAAAAGGCTAATCGATTACCAATTGAAAAGGTTGAAGACTGAGCATCAGGTATTTGGAATAATCGATTACAAGAGAGAATCTAATCGATTACTGAGCTTCTGTTTTGTCCATAAACGATTGCACAAGTACCTAATCGATTACCATGCTGCGAGACACAAATTAAGAGCATCAGGTATCAATCATAATCGATTACAAGGCAAGGAATAATCGATTAGAATGGTTCTGTTTCATAGCTAATCGATTACAGTAGAAATGCTAATCGATTACCTGCTGCATAATACTGAAGATTTCAAAAGCTAATCGATTACAGCTCGAAGGCTAATCGATTACCACAGTGTCAGAACGTGGGAAAATGCTTTTAAGTGGAACTCCAGCTCATTTCTTCACTCCCACATTATGCCCATGCTAAGGTATCCGTTGGAGACAATGTGCAACGGCTGAAAACCCTCAAAATGGCTATAAATGAAGCATGGATTCAAGCAAGAGAAGAGGGCACCAAGGTGGAGACCAAGGCACAACACAAGGCAACAAATATTTCTCTTCTTAAGGTCTTCTTATTAGATTTCTCTTGTATATTACTAACCATTTCCAAGGGGATTCTGCGCGAAAATTTGAAACACTCAATTCACCCCCCCTCTTGAGCGTTGAGGCCTTGGCTAACAAGTGGTATCAGAGCTTGACTCTTGCCACAAGGCTTAACAGCTGCAGGAGATCAAGATGGCCTCCACTTCATATGATGCATTCTCGGAAAATGGCACACTAAATAGACCTCCAATCTTCAATGGCAAAGACTATGCTATTTGGAAAGAAAGGATGAAAATCTTTATCCAAGCCTATGATCTCAAGGTATGGAATGCTATTCAATTTGGTCCTTTCATTCCCAAATACATTGTTGATAATATAGAGTGTATGAAGCCCATGAACTTATGGACTAAAGAAGAAGAAAGAAAGGTATAATTCAATTTAAGAGCTAAAATTCTGATCACATTAGCATTAGAACCTAACGATGTTTCTAGAGTTATTACTTGTAACAATGCTAAAGAAATATGGGAAACTCTTAAAACAATTTATGAGAATACTAATGATGATAAAGATGCAAGGATTAGTACCATTTCTAGCCAAGATGAAGGCTTCATAATAAGTTCGAAAGAAGAAATCAATGAATCGGAAGAAGAACTTGCATGCCTAATGACAAAGCTCTCCCAAGATGACGAGGTATGCTCTTTAAATGCTTCTAGTGATGATAATGATGATGAAATTGATAAAGATGAATTGTTAGAAGCTTTTGAAGAGTTGTATGAAAAATTTGTCTTGCTATGAAAGAAATATGCATGCTCAAAACAAACCATTTTGACTCTTGAAAAAGAATTGCATGATGTTCATATAGAAAAAGAAAATCTTAGAGTTCAAAATGATGAGTTAATAGCTTCAAATGTATCTCCTAGGACTTGTAATGATAATTATGAGGATTGTATGCTTATTGATAAATGTATGCTTCTTGAAAATGAGAATAAAGAACTAAAAGAAGCACTTAGCAAGCTTACAAGTAGTCAAAAGAATCTAAGTGCACCTATTAAAGATCAAAGGCATACACTTGATAGAAGAAAAATAGGTCATTACAAGAACCATTGTACATCATACAAAGAAAAATCCAAATCCTCTCTAAGATGCACAAACCATGAAAGAAAAGAGGACTCTATGTCAAATTGTTTTAAAAGGAAAGAACATAATAGGAACCATTACAATTCTACTATGACTTATTCTTTGGATACAACATGTTTTTATTGTGGAATGTATGGTCATATATCTTCTAGTTGTTTTATAAAGAAATCTCGTCAAAAACATACAAGAAAGGTATGGATTCCAAAACAATCTTGAAATCCCAAACTAATGAGGAAGGACCCAAATCTCAAAGGGTACCTCAAAATTTTGAAATCTTGTAGGCAAACTTTAAAGCAACAATTTCTCATTGATGGATGACCAAATCTCATGGCCTAAGGAGATATCAAGGATCTCAAAATCCATTCCAAAAGACAAAGGAGAAGATTAAAGCAAGCCAAGATTATGATGACTCATCATACATCTAAAAGGTACCATTCAAAACAAGGAAATGGACAAGAAGCTTCAATGTGACTCACAAAAGATGGATTGCACCGACAAAATCCAATGGACAACACTAAAGGTGGTACAACAAAAGGTGCAAGCAATTATCATATAATCAATGTTAACACTTATTCTTGATGAATCTTGATGTGTGAAAATCTAACTTTGATTTGATATATGATTGAGCATGAACAATATAAAATCTTGAGATGGATGAACAAATAATCTTAGGACCCCTTAAACTTATGAAATCCTTAGAACCAATGATGTATATGTATATAGTAATTGATGATTAGTAATGATTGATGATGAGTTTGATGAATGATTGCTTGAATAACATGGTACATGAAAATCTTGTGATTAAAGATGATTATGCACAAACATACATGAATCTTTGATAATGTTTAAACCCTTGATGATACATGAACTCTTGATGATATATCATGAATTCTTGGTTATTGTATTGATTCTTAATGATGCATGAATTTTTGATTGAATATGAATTCTTGATGATGTATCACTTATATGTTGTTTAACTAGTGGTATCTAAATAACAAACATCTTCCTTTAACAATGGTATGAATTGAATTAGTAAGAGGAAGAGATTATGGGGACGTAATCTTGATTATGTGCTTATCACTATGCCTTGATAATAAATACATATATTGCGTGTACAAGTGGTATCTATGCTTTGACAATCTATGCAATTATATTCCTAGAGAGAAAGCATGTATGTTACAACAAGTGATTGCCTAGATTTTAACTTCATGATTGTAACATCATAGGCATGAACATGATAATATGTTAAGAAACAATGCATGATATGATAAGTAATAATGCATGCTATGATCATATACCATGTATGTGCAAGTGGTATCTATCTCGATCAACATTATAATTCTTATCTATGTCGTATGTTTGATGATGCATGATCTTGACTGTGAAAAGAAGTTTGAAAAATATGCATCATTGAGATTGAAAAGAATTTTTGAATAACATTATGAACAATGATGATTGCTAAAAATCTTGTGTTGAATGCTTAAATGTTAGTAATTGATATCAAGAGCTTAAATTAGCAAATCCATCAAGTGGTATCATGCATAACATCTAGATAACAAATGGTATGACATAGATGAGAGTATGACTTGCATTACACACGATGACCATGATATGCTTTTGTGACTTATCTATATGCGTTACTAATTATCTATGCAAAATGCTTTCTCCTACATATTTGACAAATGCCACATGTGAATGCTTGACTAGACCTATATGTAACATCATAGGCATAAGATAAGAAGAGATTATTTAAGATACAAAAGTCATATGGAAAGGAGTGAATATTTTGGCATATATTATAATACACTTGCATGAGTAAGCCAACAAGTTGTATTAATCATTCCATCTTTGCTTTGATACCTAGACACAAGTGAAATTGCATTAATAAGTGGTATCAACATCTATATTTATCCTTGTTAAATTACATGATTAAGGGGAAATTTTATAACATTTCTTTTTAACAAGTGATATCTATTGATGATATGTTATCTCTTTATCAAGTGGTATGAAAAATTGAGCAAATCTTTTTTTAGAAAACTCTCTTTCCAAAACAGTACTGCATCAAAGACCCAAAATTGGTACAAACTCTTGTGGACTCAATGCTACTAACAAAATGCTTTGCAAAGAGTTTGTTAAGGTTATGTAGGATGACTCAAAATGGCAAATCAAACTACTAAACTGGGCGAACAAAGAATTGATCAAGGAATGCAACATGGATGAAGCAAAATGCCACACAAGGATGTGAAAAAGGGTATAAAACTTGCAAAATACCAAGGTATGCTCGAATCCTTACTCTACCATCATGCTCCGTGAATTATTCAAATCATATTAACAAGTGGTATGAATAACGAATTTCACAAGCTACATATATCACTTCATCCCTGCTCTGATACCTAGATATAAGCATACATTGTTGAAAATCCTTCTATATTACTGCTCTGATACCTAGAAATGCATCAAGCCATATTAATGAAATGATTAACAAGTGGATTGTTATATGCAATGGTATCTAACCTTTGAGTGGTATTCATTCATATTATAGTATCTATTATTTCAACAATTGTATCTATTAAAAAGAGATCATATGCATTAAAAAGTAAACAAATGGTATCAGACTTGATTAAATTGACCTACAAGTGATATCAAACTTTATCAAATTGGTATAATCAATTTCACATGTTAACAAGTGGTATACTTTTTACAAATGGTATCAATTACAGTAGTAAGGGGGAGCATACACATGAATGATTATCCTTCATTTCACTTCTCTATGATTATGTTTATGGCACTCATGCTCTTACTCAACTATATGCTTACTTGGAAAATTATTCTTGTGCATTTGATGATGCCAAAATAGGAGAAAACTATGTGCTTACTTGAAATGATATGTGAAAGAATCATGTGACGTTTTTGAAAATGATACTCACTACATGATTAGAATAAGTTAGCAATCAATCATATGCTTACTTGATGAATAAATTATGTGATTGACCCTAGATGCAATAAATGAATTTATATGTTGATGGCATTAATTATGACTAAGATAATGATCTTTTTGATGATGCCAAAGGGGGAGAGATTAGTGGAAGGATCAGTAAAAAGAATAGGATGCCATTTATGCTAAAAAGGGGGAGAGATATCATGCTTCCATCATTTTATATGTTTAAAACAGTTGGCATAAGTTATAAGATTAAGGGGGAGGATAACACGTTAACTAGCATTCATTACATCATATAGGGGGAGAGTACATATAAACATTGATTGTCATTATTCTGTGAAACTAACACCCCACGAGATGAACATTGGTTATCATCATCAAAAAGGGGGAGAATGTGTTTAAATGTTGAAACAGGTTTTGATAATGACAAATGTGAAGACTAAGGCAAAGACTCCTAAAGGAAGAAAGGATATTACCATGAAGCCAATATGATGAATTTGCAACACATGAATACAAGCCATATGGAACATTAATTGTCATCATCAAAAAGGGGGAGAATGAAGTTGCATATGTAAGTATGCAAAGTAGTTTTGATGAATGACAAAGTATTCATGATGATGATGGAATGGCGAAGGTTCAGAAATAAGAAGGTTCAAGCACAAAGACAATGGCTAAGAACAAAGAGATGAAGATGCCTTACAAAGAGTTAAAGAAACATGAGCTATGGAAGACAAGGTTGATGACATGAACTAAATCGTGAAAAACAAGCTCATAAGTTGAAAAAGAATCAAGGAAACAAGCATGAGGATCAAAGGAATAAGCCATGGGTCAATACATATCAAGAACATATCAAAGACCTTGAAGAAGTACATGTTCTAATCGATTAAACCATTGCCATAATCGATTACATAGGTTCTGGAATGAACATAATCGATTACAGATAAAAGGCTAATCGATTACCAATTGAAAAGGTTGAAGACTGAGCATCAGGTATTTGGAATAATCGATTACAAGAGAGAATCTAATCGATTACTGAGCTTCTGTTTTGTCCATAAACGATTGCACAAGTACCTAATCGATTACCATGCTGCGAGACACAAATTAAGAGCATCAGGTATCAATCATAATCGATTACAAGGCAAGGAATAATCGATTAGAATGGTTCTGTTTCATAGCTAATCGATTACAGTAGAAATGCTAATCGATTACCTGCTGCATAATACTGAAGATTTCAAAAGCTAATCGATTACAGCTCGAAGGCTAATCGATTACCACAGTGTCAGAACGTGGGAAAATGCTTTTAAGTGGAACTCCAGCTCATTTCTTCACTCCCACATTATGCCCATGCTAAGGTATCCGTTGGAGACAATGTGCAACGGCTGAAAACCCTCAAAATGGCTATAAATGAAGCATGGATTCAAGCAAGAGAAGAGGGCACCAAGGTGGAGACCAAGGCACAACACAAGGCAACAAACATTTCTCTTCTTAAGGTCTTCTTATTAGATTTCTCTTGTATATTACTAACCATTTCCAAGGGGATTCCGCGCGAAAATTTGAAACACTCAATTCACCCCCCCTCTTGAGCGTTGAGGCCTTGGCTAACAGCATCCACTCGCTTAAGCGAGATCCCATACGCTTGAGCGAAGCAGCTCCAGTCGCTCGGGCGAGGCACGAATCGCTTAAGCGATGCCACCACAAGTCACCAGCATACAACACAGGTCTATACACAATCATACACTCGAAATACCCATTATCTTAACATTATATATATATATGTTCACCAATACTTACAATTCCATACAAGTAACCCATATCTATATTTCTCCTAATCAATCTTTATAAACAAATATGCTTAATCATCATTTTACATAAGAGCCGGCCAAGGCTACACTGACTAAACATAATGAATACAATATAAGCTCTCAACAATCGGGGTACACCACACTCGGACTTGAGGCCCTGTCAGCACTTCCAAGCCCGACCTGCACATACTGAAAAATGGTGTAGGGGGTGAGCTTTCACATATACAATGACAGTTAGTGGCTCGGCTTAGCATACACATTCCCTTTCAACATACTCTATCTATCTTAGTCAATACTAGCGGTTACTAACATTTAATAAAGCATCTACACAAGTCACTAGTCGGATTACTCAAGTCATTCATGGTCATCTAACTCCTACTATTCACAACAACATACCCCTTAACAATAACATCACTAATACTTAGCCTCAGCGTCAAACACACACACAAATCTAGTCGGAATTCATTAATAGCGTTCACAGATTTTAAGGAACATGTTGCAGATCCCTTTTCTGGCCCCTCGTCCGATAACCCTTACCGTGTGGTACTGGTCTCCCAAGGACGTCTCGAGACTTAACTCTAGCTCCCACGGCTACCACGGGTCCTCTCAGAATCTAGCCAAGGGCTTGTAGCTGGAAATCATCTCATTGGGTTTCTGACCTTCCACGGGTCACCCTCTATCCATAAATGCAACCTCATGCATGTCACGGCAGTCATCCACACTCAGCAAGTTCATCTTAAGCAATTCATATCGTATCCACTCGGAAGTCAACAATAGACCACACAATGTGCTTGATATTCACATTACAATTAACATGCAATTCATACATTAACTCCATAACATCACCAATGTCATCATACGTCTCTTGGATAGCAATAGTCATACACCACACAGGTAATAATCATCATTCATCCAGACTCCACTCGGCAGCATGTACAACATATAGCAAACAACACATTCTGAACGCATGCATGTGAGTACGAAATAATTAACAGGACTCCACTAACATACACACATACGATATCCAATGATCAACAGTCAAACACCTCACAGAGTCATAATCATACAAACACGTAAGGTAATAGTTCGCTCGGACCGTCCAGAACCATGCATTGGACATGCAGAGCGCCCCCTACCTGGGATGAAGATTCCAAAGGCTCCAAGGGTTGCAGCTCCAATCGGTTGCTCCGCTCAGCCCATTCACTCGTTCTCGATAGAACGACCCTGCATCAGTCATCCACCATTACACTTGGCTTTGGAGGAACTCCGAGCCACTCCCACTCTTAAACAGTTCTGCATGCAAGATTAGCGGGGAGACCCAAGCCCCCAGGGCACCACATTGACCTTCCACTCAGTGCAGTGGGGATTTCCAAGCTTCCGAGACGCCCAGTTCCCTGCTCGCTCTCTTGAGCAGCTCCATCACAACGCTGGTGAATACTCCAACCTCCTTGCAGCATTTCGTGGTGCAGATCTTCACTGAGACTCGGCAGCCTCGAGTAAGGAGTGGGAGAAAGAGGGAAGTCGACAAAGGAGCCGTGGGGAAGAAGACTGGTTGCATGCAGAGGGAATACACACCCTCACCCTCTCTGGCTCGTCGAGTAAGGAAGGAGGACTCTGATCCTCAGCCACCACGGTCGCGAGCTCACGGTGTAGAGAGCAGAGAAGAAAGAAGAAGAAGAAAAGGAGAATGAAGAGCGAAGAAGAAGGGAGGGAAGAGAGAACAGAAAGAAAAGAAGCCTGAAGGGGAAAAAATGAATGATAGGGTGGCCCAGTAGCCCATATACGCATGCACGGAGAGAAGGGGAAAGTGGGGTGGGAAAGCGTGAAACAGTACACCAATCATAATCAGCTGGCAATTAATGATTAATCACTCTTAATCAGTCATTATTTCTTAAGTTGAGTTAAATAAGTTAATTATAATTAATAAATAATTTTCCCACCTTGCAATTATTATTTCAATGATTTATTTTCATTCGGTAATTAATTATTAAATCGGGATGTTACAGTTCTCCCCCTTTCAAAAGAATTTCGTCCTCAAAATTCAAACACATGCTTAGCCTTACTGAACCACTCGGAAAATCACTGCCATACCACAATAAGCAATTACACATCTATGTACCTCAAGTATTCATCCATTGCTTAAATTCCAGTCGGTAAAATTGGCTTCCAAAGCAATTTACCGACCGCTCCACCCAGAAAACCGAGACATCATTCTTAACACATTTCCACTCGGAAGTGTCACCATTGACTCGGAATAACATTCCTTTCTTTCACTCAGACTACCTCAACAAACGGATCGGAATACCATAGTCATGCTCTGACTGCAACTCTTCGTTTCTCAACGTTTCCGACTGCTTCGCAATTTCTAATCAGCGTAAATAAAACAACTCTTCATAGTCTTCATTACATTCGGGATTCCATTTCCCACGTAGTTACCCCCATTCAACTCTGCCAGTTCACCCTAGCCATTGGCACTTTCCAGTTCTTTGGCCGCTCGGCCTTACACTCTCAACACCGATCGGCGTATTTACACCATCGGGTTCCCCGACTCAATGAGTCACTCGGCATGACAAAGAGCTCACACAAAGCATAGGCTCGACATTGAGTCACATGGGACACATTCTAGATGTTATTCAACCAATTGGGAAGAATCTCGTCGGTAAACAACATTACCGACTCCCTATAATACCCACTACCGACTGATTCATCTCAGATTAAGCTCTCGGATTTCCAAAATTTCGACCACAAAATTTCTTTCTTAACCAAAATGAACACTCAAACGAGTTCCCATATGCTTCAATTAGCACACTTTCCTGGATTTACCTCGTACAGGCACCACACTCAGTTCTAACATCTTAGATTCTTAACCATTCCTTTGGCTAACTTCATGCCCATAACCCACGAATGTCACTCGGCCCTCTCACTCGAAAATATCAATCAGGGTTTTAAGGGCAGTTCTCATCCAAAAATCCTTCCACTTTCAAAATTTACTCGTAATTCAAGCCTACCTCGAAACCAACCCGAGTCCAAGCCCAGCAGTCCCAAACGCTGACCTGAGTACGATTTCAAATAAATCCTTCTCTTGGATATCTACTCCCCTTGGAGACCCTTCACTCGGAGACTTTCTATTTACCTAATTTCCACTCGGAATACAGGCCCACTCCAAAAATAAATCTGAGTTCAAACTCAGCAGTTCAACATCACCCGAACACAGCTATGAATAAGTTTACCGCTCGGTATTTACTCCCCCTTGGGTAATTCACTCGAAAACTTGCATACTCGAAGTTCCATTTTCCGACCAGAAGTACTTTTCTCCTGGATAGAGATCACTTGGTGGAACATCACACGGGTATTAGGAATTCCACACTCGATGCCTTTCCACTCAGAACCGCTCCACACGGTACCATCCACTCAGAAGTGGTACACTCCGAGACACTTCACCCGAAATTCACACGACTCGGATATTTCACTTTGATTTTGCCTAACACAGAAGTGCCATTCGGACACAGCTCCTTATTGATGACCAAAACGATGCTTCACTCGGAACATCATAATTTTCGCTCAGCAGTTCTTTCTCCCAGAAGGATTTCACTCGGAACCATCTCCACTTTCACACACTCGGAACATACTAATCTTTCCCGAGCAATCCTCACCTTACCGAACACCTTGGCTCAAGGTCCAGGTTTCCTTATTAAACTTACAGTACCACTTGGCTAACTTATAAAACTCTAATTTTAGTGGCAAATTTAATCACCCTCTTATTTCAATAACTAATTATCCCTTTAGTAGCCATCCCGTACCCAACAACCTCTAATCCTCTCGGAGGCAACATATCAAGGTTAAGCAGTCCTCATTTTGATACATAGCTACTTATGATCTACTTAATACAACTCCCCTCTTCACTCGGGGCAGTCTGAAAGACTTACCATTACCATAAGCAGCTACAACTTCGCCTGCTCGACTTACGAATTACTGCATCCAACTTATAGGATGACGTCTCATTCCTATAGGGTTACAACAATTACATAGTCACTACAACGTGTACACTGCCACAATGCCTATGGCATGACGAGTCATTTCAGGACAGCATGACTCATACTGACCTGATTCACTCAACTAATACTAATTCACACGGTAACTAATGGCAGTTCACATACACATTAGAAGCAATACATCTACATCAACATTATGCATCACATAGGGTACATCACGCAACAACAAGCATGAAAATTATTTATCACTTCTGTAAAACTGGATGACGGCAATACAACAATCGGCTTCTAGCCAACACCGAGTAAATATTTCCTCTAAATCTTATTCATCACAAAATCATGGCTCAGATTAAATTCTCAATTCTCAGCTATATAATGACATCACTCATTCGGCTTCATGCAATTCAGTCCGGATTAAGTAATTCATAATCACATGTTGTCATAACACACTGCAGACTCGGCAACGGCACTAATGTATATACAGGCACTCAATCGGATTTCATACCAATTATTCATGGCTATATCATTGTTCACTATAGCATGCACCATAACCATAACCACACATTGCACTCAACAATAGCATCAATGTAGATATGTGTTCATCCGATCGGATTTACTCAAATCAATTCCAAACTACATTAAGGATTTCATTCACAACATCATATCCAATCAGGAGTTGCACAATAGCGTACATTCTCAATTATAACACCACATTACACTCGGTAATAGTATCAGTACATGCCTATTCATTCAGTCGGAATTCACTCGTACGTCATCATCTAGTCAGGGTTCATTCAAATCATTCAAATCCATGCAAACCATATTAGTCTCCCTAACAACGTTCTCACACACACCGACCAACTCACTCAGCTAATACTTACTCACAAGAATTAATGGCAATTCTCATACATATATAAGCACATATTCACATCAACATTATCATGATGCACCACGTAGAGCACGTTATACAGCAGCAATCCTGAAATATAATTTACCACTACTGTAAAACAGTGTAATAGCTACAGGCTTCCGACTCACACAAAAATCGTACACCTCCTCATTACTCATAAGTTAGCATAACTCTCCTGATGACAATCGTCAAGTAGCAGTTACTATCACCCCAAAATGGTAAAATGACAGTCGATTCCCGACCATTACCGCGTAATTACTTCTTCCTTAGATCTTATCCACCTTAAACCATACAGTATCATATATATATATATACATATACGTGTGTACCAATATTCAATACATACACGCTATCATTCAACCAGAACACATTCAAGCATCATTCAATCAGAATCTATCCAGCCAGCTCTCGGCTATATCACTTGTATTGTTTATAATCCCATATAATCACAGCCATAGGCTCACTTTGCACTTAGCGACAGCATCAACACATATATATATTCAATCATCCAATCGGAATATCAAATTCACACTCGGCCATACAATTCATATCATTCACCACAGTATGCATTACAGCCACAACGTCATATCGCACTCGACCATAACATTTATATATATGCATTCATTCAATCGGATTCCATTCAATCATGTTATTCTAAATAACATTCCACATATTCATGTAATTCATATTGAGCTCAACAACCATTATAGTGTGCACACATTCTTTTCACCTGGATTTAAAAGGGACTCCTCACTCGGAATTATTTAGTCACTCTTCACTCGGGAAACCTCAACAGTTATCACTCTAAGGGTATCCGGATCGATTCCCACTGGGTATCACCCGTCCTCTTCACTCATTCTCACTCGGCAACTATAATCTCTCCTACTCTGGTTTTCCCACTAAGTCAAGACTCACTCGGATTTTCTAGCTACTTAATGATTTATTATAATGGATCCACTCAGAGTCCTAGGTGTCATCTTCTGGTCGGTAAACTTTCACTCAGTATCACACTATCTCATTCACTCAGGATTACCTAGGTTTCCTTTCACTCGGAGGGAGTCACTAACTCTCTTCCCATGTCAATACTCATCTCTATTTTCGAGTTATAGTTAAACTAACCTCTCACACACAACAAATACGCATACATATATTACTCGGATCTTCATGCACAGTATAGGAGTTCACGCAACATAGAGGGTGTAATTAATTACAGGCGCCAAATTATGTCTTCTACTCCAAAGGGTTCAGGTTCAAGTAAAAGGAACTAAGGCTAACACATCTCTTGTACCGCAAATCATACACTATTTATTCATCACACGTTCAAATTCCTCAACAAGGCACAGGCATACAACCACACCATTCATAGTCAAACATATACCAAATCATCAAACACATACAATACCGATTAAGTCAGGGCATACAATCAATCAGACCAGCAGGGAAATGACCTCCTATCCACAAATCAATATCACAATAATGATGACCACTCGGTCACAATGCATACAACCGCTTACACTTGGTAAGCATACCTTGGCCTTGGACCTTTCGGTCTGCTCTGATACCAAAATGAAACATCCTAAATTTAAAATGAAAACAACCCGGGACAAGAAAATTTTTTCCGAAATTAACTAAACCGAATAGACCATAAAGCAACCGGGTAACAAAAGAAATAAGAGAAGGAAGGCAAGAGAAAATAAAATCGACTCAACAGGGCATACAGCAGAAGAAGGAAACACTCAGCGAAGCCCAAAACCAGCATCCACTTGCTTAAGTGAGATCCCATACACTTGAGCGAAGCAGCTCCAGTCGCTCGGGCGAGGCACGACTCGCTTAAGCGATGCCAACACAAGTCACCAGCATACAACACAGGTCTATACACAATCATACACTCAGAATACCCATTATCTTAACATTATATATATATATGTTCACCAATACTTACAATTCCATACAAGTAACCCATATCTATAATTCTCCTAATCAATCTTTATAAACAAATATGCTTAATCGTCATTTTACATAAGAGCCGGCCAAGGCTACACTGACTAAACATAATGAATACAATATAAGCTCTCAACAATCGGGGTACACCACACTCGGACTTGAGGCCCTGTCAGCACTTCCGAGCCCGACCTGCACATACTGAAAAATGGTGTAGGGGTGAGCTTTCACATATACAATGACAGTTATTGGCTCGGCTTAGCATGCACATTCCCTTTCAACATACTCTATCTATCTTAGTCAATACTAGTGGTTACTAACATTTAATAAAGCATCTACACAAGTCACTAGTCGGATTACTCAAGTCATTCATGGTCATCTAACTCCTACTATTCACAACAACATACCCCTTAACAATAACATCAGTAATACTTAGCCTCAGCGTCAAACACACACACAAATCCAGTCAGAATTCATTAATAGCGTTCACAGATTTTAAGGAACATGTTGCAGATCCCTTTTCTGGCCCCTCGTCCGATAACCCTTACCGTGTGGTACCGGTCTCCCAAGGATGTCTCGAGACTTAACTCTAGCTCCCACGGCTACCACGGGTCCTCTCAGAATCTAGCCAAGGGTCTGTAGCTGGAAATCATCTCATTGGGTTCCTGACCTTCCACGGGTCACCCTCTATCCATAAATGCAACCTCTTGCATGTCACGGCAGTCATCCACACTCAGTAAGTTCATCTTAAGCAATTCATATCGTATCCACCCAGAAGTCAACAATAGACCACACAATGTGCTTGATATTCACATTACAATTAACATGCAATTCATACATTAAGTCCACAACATCACCAATGTCATCATACGTCTCTTGGACAGCAATAGTCATACACCATACAGGTAATAATCATCATTCATCCAGACTCCACTCGGCAGCATGTACAACATATAGCAAACAACACATTCTGAACGCTTGCATGTGAGTATGAAATAATTAACAAGACTCCACTAACACACACACATACGATATCCAATGATCAACAGTCAAACACCTCACAGAGTCATAATCATACAAACACGTAAGGTAATACGTTCGCTCGGACCGTCCAGAACCATCCATTGGACATGCAGAGCGCTCCCTACCTGGGATGAAGATTCCAAAGGCTCCAAGGGCTTACAGCTCCAATCGGTTGCTCCGCTCAGCCCATTCACTCGTTCTCGATAGAACGACCCTGCATCAGTCATCCACCATTACAGTTGGCTTTGGAGGAACTCTGAGCCACTCCCACTCTTAAACAGTTCTGCATGCAAGATTAGCGGGGAGACCCAAGCCCCCAGGGCACCATATTGACCTTCTACTCAGTCCAGTGGGGATTTCCAAGCTTCCAAGACGCCCAGTTCCCTGCTCGCTCTCTTGAGCAGCTCCATCACAACGCTGGTGAATGCTCCAACCTCCTTGCAGCATTTCGTGGTGCAGATCTTCACTGAGACTCGGCAGCCTCGAGCAAGGAGAGGGAGAAAGAGGGAAGTCGACAAAGGAGCCGTGGGGAAGAAGACTGGTTGCATGTAGAGGGAATACACACCCTCACCCTCTTTGGCTCGTTGAGTAAGGAAGGAGGACTCTGATCCTCAGCCACCACGGTCGCGAGCTCACGGTGTAGAGAGCAGAGAAGAAAGAAGAAGAAGAAAAGGAGAATAAAGAGCGAAGAAGAAGAGAAGAAGAGAGAACAGAAAGAAGAGAAGCCTGAAGGGGAAAAAATGAATGATAGGGTGGCCCAGTAGCCCATATACGCATACGCGGAGAGAAGGGGAAAGTGGGGTGGGAAAACGTGAAACAGTACACCAATCACAATCAGCCGGCAATTAATGATTAATCACTCTTAATCAGTCATTATTTCTTAAGTTGAGTTAATTAAGTTAATTATAATTAATAAATAATTTTCCCACCTTGCAATTAATATTTCAATTATTTATTTTCATTTGGCAATTAATTATTAAATCGGGATGTTACATAAATCCCAACCAATTGGGCCCAGAAAAATAATCTTTGCAAGAAACTATAATCCCGCAACAGCCCTGCACTGCTTTTGTATTTGGGCCATAACTCCCTCATTTCTTAATGTAAATTTTTGTGCCATATAGCAAACTAAAGATTTTTGTGTTTGGCCCATTTTCAAATTCGGCCTAGAAGACCCCTTAAATCCACGAGCAAGTGACTGCCTCCTGCACTTGACACATCAGTTTGCATGAACAACTAACCAATCATGGTGTACCACACCTTGCCACTTGTCTCAGCCATGCAAGGCCTTTCTCCACCACACCATCAACTGCATATTACACCTAGAATTTGCATGAAAACATCTTGACACCTTTCTCTCTCTCACTCTTTGGCCGTGTGACTCCTTGGGAGGCAAGGCATTTGCATGCAAACTTTCACTTTTCCTTGTCCACTCTTGCTTCTCCTTTAATCCTTTCATTCTCTCTAACTTAGGAAAAATTTTAGCAACACTTTCCTCTATTTTTATCATACTTCTTTCATCTTAAACATCATCTTCCACTCATCATCATCTAACCCATATCACCACACCACCTTTCCTAACCTCAAAAATTCAAACTACCACCTTCCAAGACCATATCTTCTCCTTGAAATATGTTCAAACAACAAGCATTTTCTTCTCATAAATACCATCAAATTCAGGTCAAAACCACCACCTCCCAAGTATCCATTTTCCTCCTCCTTGATGGAACAAACTGTGATGATCTAAAAGCAAATCTTGGAGTCCTTGGTATTCCTCTTGGTGACCGAATTTCTTAAGGTAAGGGGGAGTAACTAGCTTCACTAGTGCAAAAATTGGATATAACAACGGGATATATTCACGGGTATAAGTGGATCAGTGATAAAAACATGGGCGGTGGCATTTTTGAAATTATAAGGTGAATGATATTATCAGCGAAAACTATATATCCACGGTTCACCTCATAACCGTGATCGTACCTATAAATATATATTCACGGTTGAGGAGTCAACCGTGGAAATATAGTACCTGAAATATATATCCACGGTTGTGAGAACAACCGTGACTATATATTCATGGTATGATGACGGTTATGATGTGAACCGTGGATATATATTGATGTCTATAATCACGGTTATATTTAAAATCGTGGATATATAGTTCAGGTTTTAGGGTTTAATCACTTGGTATTGTATGTCTACGGTTGTTTCTATAACTGTGATTATAGATTTATTATTTATCCACGGTTGGGATCATAACCGTGGTTATATAGTTAACATTTTTCCACGGTTTTTTGTTGAACCGTGAATATATGTATAATATATTCAAGGTTTCAAGGGGAACCATGAATATACATCCTTCTGAAACTTCAAAAGTCACGCTTTTCACTCTTTTTTCACTTTCTCCTTACTTTTGCGCTGGTTATCGTCTTCTTCCTCGTCCTCCTCTTTGCTGGTCGAAGGCTTCTGGGTTCCTTTCCTTCTTCTTTCACATGCCCTTCTTCTTCTTCGTTCACCATTGTCAGGTAAGTGCTTCGTTGCCCTTCTTCTTTCGTTCACAGAGAAAGCTTCGTTGTGTGTGAGTTTATGTTTTTATATTCGACGTGAACTCTGTCTCTGCTATTTTGACATTGCCTATGACACTGTGTGTGTAACAATGTTGTATGCCTGTGACATTGTCTCTGTTAAAGCTTGTATCTGTGTCTCTGTTCCTTTTACACTTGCTGGTAATATTTTTGGGTCACTTTTATTTTTGTGTAATGAAGGTTGGATTAAAGATTGGTGTTGGTTGCTGAGGTAGACATCCAATTTTTATTAGATATTCAATTTTTATTGGTGTTGGATGAGGGACTTGTTGAAAAAGTTGACGTGTATAAGTTGATTTTGTGTCAGTTTCATAATCAGTTGGGGAAACATATTTGTGAAAATCGAGATTGTAGATGTACTTGATATATTTTGATGGGATGTTGGCTGCATAGGCAGATTTATAGGGACTATATTGGTCTGGTTCTATGTTGGTTACTGATATTCTAAGAGCTGTGATGCATGAGATAAATTAAAATATGAATAGAGATGGGATGCTAAATTACTAATGGATATACTTGCTGAAATTTGGTGAACTATGAAGCATGAGGTAAATCATAATATTAATAGAGAATAAATGCTAAATTATTAATAGATTATGGATGAGTTAGGGGTTGAGTCGGACATATATAATTAAACCAAATTCCTAAACAACGCTTGTTTCACCCAGGAACACAACCGACTGAAAAATCACAGAAACAACCAATTGAATACAGAATTCTAATACGTCATGCATGCACCATGCTTGACCCGATTTCTTTATTAGAGTTTAGCAACAACATCAAGTATCAACCTTGTGTGCAAGCTCAACCTTCATTTACTTTTATTGCTGTTGTTGTTGGTTGCTCGTATATAATGTTATTTCTGTCTATTGTATGTATGTGGTTTTGCAATCTTGTAAACTCGTAGGCTCATACTAGTTAACTAGTTAACTAGTATGGAAGTTGTTGTGCATATGAGTGAACCGTAGTTCCCCGTTTGAGATTCGATACAAATGGTCATTAAATTAATTAATGTCATCGTTTGTGTTGAATCTTGAATTGTCCGTTTGGATAGTTTGGGATGAACAATTATTTTTTATACGTCATTGTTAGTATATACAAGTTAGGAGTTATTTTAAAATTTGATAAACTTTCGGTAACTTGCATTTTATGTTGTTCTCTGGGTGCATATTTGGTTGTGGTTGAATTTGATTTGACCACTCTCATTTTGTGTACTTAGAGACCAATGCGAAATGCTGTCGAAATTTCATCAAATTTTAAAATAACTCCTAACCTATATATATGAATGATGTATAAAAACAATTATCATCCTGAATGGGTATAGGACCACCACCTTTGAAGAAAAAGTGAGGTTGATCATAGCACCTTGTAAACAGTTGGCATGGATCGGAGTTGGATAACTGCATCACGCTTAAGTCTAGAGTACGAGGGGGAGTTGAATTATTTATAGAATTCGTAGTGAGGAATGCAGTGGAGGTGAATGGAAAGTATTTTTGCCCTTGTGTTAAATGCTTGAACCTGCATCGGGTAGACTTGGAAGAGGTGCGAGAACATCTACTGTGTGACGGTTTTCTGTGTAGTTATACGCGTTGGATATGGCATGGTGAAGATGTGGTGGTGCCAAGTAACAGCTCTCAAACTGAAAATCGAAGCTCGATGCATGACACCGATGTCAACATGGATGACCGACTCAAGGATATGATCCGTGATGTGGGGGTAGAAGGTTTTAAGAAAGCTCATGTATATACGACTCTGTGTGAGGACTCTGAGCAGCCGTTTTATCCAAACTGCGTCAATTTCACGAGGTTATCAGCAGTTTTGCGATTGTTTATTTGAAGGCCATAAACGGGTGGACGGATAAAAGTTTCACTGACTTACTGAAGTTGTTGAAAGAAATGCTCCCAGCTGGAAACACCTTGCCGAATCGTAACTATGAGGCCAAAAAGGTGTTGTGTCCTATGGGTTTGGAGTATGAGAAAATACGTGCATGCCCAAATGATTGTGTATTATTCTGGGGTGAGTTAGAAATGTTGCATCGATGTCCTAGGTGTGGGGTGTCACGGTATAAGAAGAAAGAGGCAGATTCTGATGAGGTATGCACTAAAGGGTCTCCTGCAAAGGTGTTGTTGTATCTACCTATAGTTCCAAGACTAAAGCGTCTGTTTGCCAATGCAGATGATGCAAAACTTATGAGATGGCATGCTGATGAGAGGGTTATTGATGGACTACTTAGGCATCCGGCCGATGGATCGCAATGGAAGAAAATGGATACGATTTTTCCAGAATTTGCCCATGAACCAAGAAATGTTAGGCTTGCACTAGCCACAGACGACATGAACCCGTTTGGGAACCTGAGCACAAACCATAGTTCATGGCCTGTTTTGTTGTTTGTTTACAACTTGCCGCCATGGTTGTGCATGAAGCGAAAATATGTGATGTTATCAATGATGATTTCTGGTCCACGACAACCGGGGAACGATATTGATGTATATTTAACTCCATTGGTTGAAGACCTCAAAAGGTTGTGGGAAGACGGGGTTGAAGTGTTTGATGGGTTTACTGGGCAATTATTCAAATTGCGTGCCATGCTATTTTGCACGATCAATGACTTTCCAGCGTATGGTAACTTATCCGGGTACAGCGTGAAGGGTCATAAAGCTTGTCTAGTATGTGAGGAGGGGACTAGTTCTGTGCGGTTGCATAATGGTAGGAAAAATGTTTATCTTTGACATCGAAGGTTTCTTAAAGCGAATCATCCATTTCGGAGGTTGAAGAAGTCGTTTAACGGTGCCCAAGATTTTGAAATGGCCCCTCCACCACTATCTGGTCGCCAGGCATATGAAAAGGTAAAAGACGTCAATGTGCAATTTGGTAAGTGTGAAAAACAGCACCCGACCCAAAACAACTGGAAGAAAAGGTCAGTGTTTTTTGACCTACCATATTGGAGGGAGCTTGATATAAGACACTGCATTGATGTAATGTATGTGGAGAAGAATGTGTGCGACAGTTTAGTTAGTACACTCTTAAACATACCCGGGTAGACTAAGGATGGCCTAAACTCGCGTATAGACTTAGAGTTGATGGGTATACGTCAGGATTTGCATCCACAATCAAAGGGCAAAAGAACATATTTGCCTCCAGCATGTCATACGTTAACCAGAAAAGAAAAGCAAAGTCTGTGTGAATCGTTACGAAGTGTGAAAGTTCCGTCTGGTTATGGCTCCAACATCAACTCTTGTGTTTCCATGAAAGATTTGAAGTTACCTGGGTTGAAGTCTCACGATTGTCACATGTTGATGCAGCAGTTTCTGCCTATCGCCATTCATGACATTCTTCCTAAAAATGTGAGAAATGTCATAACAAGGTTGTGTATGTTTTTCAATGCCATATGTTGCAAGGTAATCGTGCCCGGCGAATTGGATGTGTTGGAACAGGAAGCATCACTTATATTATGTCAGCTTGAAATGTATTTCCCGCCCTTTTTTTTGACATAATGATCCACTTAATCACCCATTTGGTGAGAGAGGTCCGTTGGTGTGGTCCAGTGTTCTTACGGTGGATGTATCTCGTTGAGCGATATATGAAGATATTGAAAGGGTATATGAAGAACCAACGTCGTCCCGAAGCTTCAATTATGGAAAGATATATTGCAGAGGAAGCAATTGAGTTTTGCACTGAATACATGTCACATGCTGCAAGCATTGGTATTCCAACGACTCGTCATGAAGGGTGTTATTCAAGTGGCCTCAATACTCAAGAGGGGGGGTGAATTGAGTTTTTAAAACTTTTAGTTGGAATGCTTTTGAACTTGATTCTTATGTTCAAATTTACAAGATTATGCAAGTGAAATCAAGTTTAATGAAATGTGCAAGGCAAATCAAAGGTAAATATAGCTGATACAATTTGACAAACACTTAGTGTGCAGTATTCAAAGTTTACCAAATTAAACAAGTTTAAGTATGCAAGCCACAATCAATCAACACAAGCCAATTAAGCACAGTATATGAAAGTAAAAGAGTAGGGAAGAGGAGCTTGCAAACCGATTTAACGAGTTCCACCAATCCGGTGTACGTCTCGCCTCTAAGCAACCCACTTAGAGGATTTCCACTATTGTAGACTAGAGATACAACTTTAAGCAATTGCGGCTTCCTAGTGTCCCACACTCAAGAACCCAATCCTCACAAGTATAAGGGCACCCCACCCAATCTCTCAATCTCACAATATCCTAAAGATTGAACCCCAACCTTTGTAACACTCAACCTAGAGTGAACAACCACTCAATCTAGAGTGAACTTTGGTGTTTGGTGTTTACAAGCAAGTGACTCTCTCAATAGAGTAGATGTACAAGTGAAGGTTCTGTCAAATTTATAACTCTCAAGAAGAGAGAATATGCAAATGAAAATTCAGAATATACAAGAATAAGGGCTTGCTAAGCATAAGAGTAAGTAAAGAATGATAGCTTCTTGTTATGTGTTTTGTGCTTGAGTTCCTCTTCTATTTATAGAGTCATTTCTGAGCTTTGGTAAGTGTCTTGGTCTTCCTAGCCATTGCATGTAGTGGGTGTCTGAAGGAATGGTGGAGAAATGTGCTGGTTTCCCACTGATATGCATTTTCCCACTATCGTAATCGATTATGCTTTAAGCTGTAATCGATTACACTTTGAATTTTTCATCTCTGTTTGCTATGTAATCGATTAGTTCCCATTGCCTAATCGATTAGCTTCAAGTTAGAAGCTTTGTAATCGATTGAACTTTGCCTTGTAATCGATTAGCAGTGATACCTGACGCATTTAATTTATCTTCGCAGCTTCGTAATCGATTATATAGTCATAGTAATCGATTAGATTAATTCCAGTAGCCTTCTAATCGATTGGCTGAATTCTCTTAATCGATTAGTTGTTATACCTGATACCTTTAATGCCATTTTTGGTTTTGGTAATCGATTAAACTATGCATGTAATCAATTATTGTAATTCCAATGGCTCTGTAATCGATTAGTTAAAATGTTGTAATCGATTAGCTTAATGTCCTGATGCAGTGGTTCCAAAATAGAAGCTGCCTAATCGATTAGCTAAGACTCCCTAATCGATTAGCTTTATAATTTTTCTGAGTCTGATTCCATATCTTTGTTTTTGCAAGGAATTCTTCAAGAGTGTTTTGTCATTATCAAAATCCTTAAACCTGTAATCTCATTCAAAACACATTCTCCCCTTTTTTGATGATGACAACAATGTTCATCTCTTGAGGATTGTTAGTTTAAACAACAATCTTTATTAATACAAAACATTTGAATTCTGCATCTTATCTCTTAATCAGATTTTCAGAATCTGCCTTATCTTTTAAATAAATCATCTAATTAGTTATCTCTTAAGTGTTATCTGTAACATCCCAGTTTTGAAATTAAATGCTGAATGAAGAATAAACCATTAAGACTTGATTTCAACTAGAAATAACTGTTAATTGCACTTATGGTTTTGGTGTGTGTGATGCTATGTGCTGCCTTGTTTCATAATTGTGCTTTAATGGATACGCAGGGACAGTATGATTGAGCAGGTTATAGCCAAGTCTGAGTGAATCGAGAATTGTCTTAGGAAAATTTATGTCGGATACGTTGGGCGGAGTCGTACCCCGCCCGAAGTATGGGAGCGATTCGCCCAAGCGTGAGGATCCGCACTGGAGCGATATAGTTGTTAGAATGAGACCCCGGTGTTGACCCCTGATTTAGGCGTTGTAGTTGAGTCCGCCCAGGCGTTGTCATAATTAGTTGAGTTGGGCGGAATAGGTTCAGATCCCTTCTTCCTCCATAATCTACTATCATATATGTACCTGTAATTTCACGTTTTTCTGAGTGAAGTGCGAGTGTGAGGATTTACCTAGTGAACCCTTGCCCATACCCGATTGAGAAAATTACCTTGTAGTTGTGTTAAAGAGGCGTTGTGCGGATTTCGTTTAGGCGGTGTCATACCTCGCCCAAGTAACTAGGACAGTTCGCCCAAACGCGTAGAACTATGCTGAAGCAAGTAGATATCACCTCGAGATTCCGCCTATGTACCTTCTTTCTCCGTTGTCACATTATTCCGTCTCGCCGGGCGGTATTGAACATCGCCTGAGTAAGTGAATGTTGTATTGTAGTCCGCCCAAGATAAATATACCCCGCCTAGCCAAGTAGGATGATTCTAACTCCGCCCTTCTACCGAATGCCATGCAAGTGAATATATTAACATCTTTCCCTTATCTACTTCCTCCTATTGAGTGACCAGTGTTACTCGTGAAAAAGCTTCCTTGTGAGATTCCCTATCCGCTGCTGCATTACCATACTCCGCCTGGACGGTGTCAGACCCCGTCTAAGCGATCAAGCGGTGTTGTGTAATCCGCCCTGGTGTTGGTGTGTTATGATAAACCCATTGAGCCGGCCCCAGTTTTAGCTTCTCTGTAGGTTGCTACATGCGTGTGAATGCTCTTTATTCTTCCCTTGCCTGCTTCCTTCTATATCGAATAATACGTGACTGTTTTGTGAAAAATTTTCTCATGTTTTTGGAATTATTAGTTGCAAATAATAATAAGGTGTTACATTATCCCTTACAACATTATCTCTTGAAACAACTAAAACTCTCCCTATCTTTAAGAATATATGCCTTTTATAGATAATACCAGATAATTAAGCATTTTTAGCAGTCAACAAGTAGATGAACACACTATTGCTTCTCCTCCTTTGTAATCATCAAAAACAATAAAGCAATGATAGTCATATGACGAAAGACAAAAATTTTATTCATGAAAAACTGAAGGGAAAGTACATGATGAAAAACTGAAGCATAAAAATAGAAAGCACAATGATCAAAGCATGAAAAACGGATCTAGTTATCCAGGTTGAAAAATCTAAGTTCAGAGATTTGATGTGATAGCTCCTTATAACGCTGTTGCATCAGCTCAAAATGTTGCTGCTCAGTCATGGAAAATTCTTGAAGAGAGTTTTCAAGATGGTCGAAGCGACGGTCAAGGTGAGCATAGAGAGATGCAAATGGATCAGCAGGGGCAGATGATGAAGCTTGAGTTGCAGGAGGAGGAGGGGCTGGCTCATCAGCAGGAGCTTCATAGGGAATGTTGGCATGATAGCCTTCCATCCTTGAATACCACCCATCTTGGTTAGGTGGTGAGTGCCAATGCAGGCTTTTGGAGGCACTTTTTCTGACAACTCTCCAGCCAAGTCTACTCCGCAATGTTTGAAGATTTGGGTAAGTAGAATTGCGTATGGAAGCTTTTGTTGGTCTTTTGCATGGCGCATGTGGAACTTGACCAGTTGAACCCAGTTTATCTCTTTGTGGTTCAGCATAGCCCACATTAAGAGGACATCATCCTCTTCTACCAAAGCATAGTTCCCACCACGGGGAACCAACATCTTGACCAGGAAAAAGTGTAGGAGTCGGTTATTCATGGTCAGATGTCCCACCAACTTGTGGTTTCTCCTTGGTCGATCAGCCTTCCACAAGGATTGACGAGCAGTTAGAGCATTGAAGCCCCATTCATCTTCAGGTTCTCCTCCGTCAAATTCTGCATCGTTAAGCGACAGTAGAGAGATTTCTACAAACTAGGCGTTGGTGAGCTTGATGGTCACATTTTTGACCTTTGATTCTACCATCCCATTGACAAGTTTGAGATTGCAGTAGAAAACTCGGATGAGTTCAGGATAATATTGCTCTTCCTTAAGGGTGAGGAAGGGAAAAAGGTTGTAGTGGTGGAGGCATTGGGTAAAGGTGAGGCTATGGTTATCGAATGTTTCAGCAATGGTGTAATGGGGGGTCATGATGTCTTTCTCAGAAAAATTGTTAACGAAGTGTTGAAGGTCTCTAAAAGATGAGAAGAACCTAGAGAAGTCTAGGGGGTTGTTGGCTTGGGCCATGGAGGACCTAGCTCTCTTGACTGTGCGGGAAGACATGGTCAAGGAATGGAAAGAAAAAGATGAAGAGAAGGAGAGATTTCTTGAGAGCTTTGAGAGATTTAAAGAGGAAGGAGGTAGTGTGAGAAGAGAGGGTGAAGAGAGGTGTATTTATAGAGAAAGACTAGGTTTAGGAAGGAGTGAGGTGAGTTAAATGAGGGGGAATGCGAGCAGACCTCGGGAACCCACGTTTGACTGTTGTAGTTCCGATGCTAATCGATTACGAGGATGAGGTAATCGATTAGCTCACTGTTTCTGGGGAATTTGAATCGTTTCGCACAGGGGGTAATCGATTATGGCAATTGAGTAATCGATTAGTGAAGAAACAGAAGCGTCCTAATCGATTGAGATAGTCTGGTAATCGATTAGTGGAAAGATGAAATGTTTTGTACTTGAAACAGAGGCTTTGTAATCGATTATGGATTAAGAGGTAATTGATTATGCATAAAATAGAAGCGTTATAATCGATTAGATATCAATGAGTAATCGATTATCAATGAAACAGAGGCTTATTAATCGATTAAGAAGTGCTATGTAATCGATTATATGGTCCAAAAATTCACAATTTATGTAGTTTTTACACAGGAAGGTTGTAATTTCAATGAATCATACCACAAATAATAACCAAATCATATAAACATGCTATACAACAATGTTTTTTATCAAAATGCTTCATCATTCAAACACAATTAATCATGTCAAGAATTCCCAATTCCCTTCTAATGTGGATGAATTGCTCTTTTGCTAATGGTTTGGTGAATATGCCTGCCAATTGTTTAGAGGTATCAACATGTTCAAGCACACAATCACCCTTTAAAAGATGGTCTCTAATAAAATGATGCCTTATTTAAATATGTTTAGTCCTAGAATGCATGACAGGATTTTTGGATATATTTATGGCGCTAGTGTTATCACATTTGAGAGGCACATGATCTAACTTAACTCCAAAGTCCAGAAGTTGTTGTCTCATCCAAAGGATTTGAGCACAACAGCTACCAGCTACAACATATTCTGCCTCAGCTGTTGATAGTGCAACACTCACTTGTTTCTTGCTATGCCAAGATACAAGAGAACTACCAAGAAAGTGGCATGTTCCACTAGTGCTTTTCCTGTCAAGTTTACATCCTGTAAAATCTGAATCAGAGTATCCTACTAAAATGCATTCGGCCCCTTTGGGGTACCATAGACCAACATTTTGAGTACCTACAAGATATTTCAAAATTCTTTTCACAGCAGTGAGATGTGATTCTTTAGGACATGCTTGATATCTAGCACACATGCACACAGCAAATATAATATCAGGCCTACTAGCTGTTAAGTAAAGTAAGGAGCCAATCATACCTCGGTATTTAGTTATTTCGACATCCTTACCCTTCTCATCTTTGTCTAAGTAGCAAGATGTACTCATGGGTGTAGCTATTTTTTTTGCTTTATCCATTTCAAACCTTTTGAGTAGCTCTTTACAATATTTTGTTTGACTAATGAATGTTCCCTCATTAGTTTGTTTGATTTGTAATCCAAGAAAGAAGGTGAGTTCTCCCATCATGGACATTTCAAATTCATCTTGCATGATCTTGGCAAACTCTTGACAAAGAATTTCATTAGTAGCACCAAATATTATGTCATCAACATAAACTTGTACCAAAAGAATGTCATTGTTTTTGCGTTTTATAAAAAGGGTAGTGTCAACCTTACCTCTTTCACAACTATTTTCTAAAAGAAATTTGCTAAGTCTTTCATACCAAGCTCTTGGAGCTTGTTTCAAACCATATAAAGCTTTTCTTAATTTAAAAACATGGTTTGGAAATTTGTGATTTTCAAAACCGGGAGGTTGATCTACATAGACTTCTTCTTGAATATAGCCATTTAGAAAAGCGCTTTTGACATCCATTTGATAAAGCTTAAAATCCATACAACAAGCAAAAGCTAATAGTAATCTTATGGCTTCTAATCTAGCTACGGGAGCATACGTTTCTTCATAGTCTATCCCTTCTTCTTGATTATATCCTTTAGCAACTAATCTAGCTTTGTTTCTTGTTATTATGCCATTCTTGTCTAGCTTATTTCTAAAAACCCATTTTGTTCCTATTATTTGGTGATCATTGGGTCTTGGCACTAGTTCCCAAACTTCATTTCTTTTAAATTGATTTAACTCTTCTTGCATGGCCAACATCCAATGTTCATCAATAATAGCTTTATCAATGTTTTTGGGTTCTATTTATGATACAAACGCTAGGTGATTACAAGTATTTCTTATAGCATTTTGAGTACTTACACCTTGAGTCATTTCTCCTATGACTTTGTCTAATGGGTGATCTTTCAATGTGATCCATTGACGTGGTTCCTCATTTTGTGTTGTTTCTTCTTTCTTGTTGATTTCCTCCTCTTCATTCAAGTGCATTTCTTGAAGTGCACCTGCAAGATCATCAACATCTTTCTTTCTCGGAGGGTTATGGCTATTTTCATCAAATTTAACATGAATAGATTCTTCAATGGTATTTGTGCATTTGTTGAAGATTCGATAAGATTTACTAGATTGAGAGTACCTTAGGAAGATTGCTTCATCAGCTTTAGCATCAAACTTACCTAGATTATCTTTTCCATTATTGAGCACAAAACATTTACATCCAAATATATGAAAGTATGAAATGTTGGGTTTTCTACCCTTGTAAAGTTCATAGGGAGTTTTCTTTAAGATAGGCCTTATTAAACATCTATTCATAACATGACAAGCGGTGTTTACCGCATCAGCCCAAAAATGTTTTGTAATATTATTTTCATTTAACATGGTTCTAGCAAGCTCCACCAATGATCTATTTTTCCTTTCTACTACTCCATTTTGTTGTTGAGTTCTAGGAGCTGAAAAATTATGATTTATACCATGTTTTTCACAAAACTTTTCAAAAGATTGATTTTCGAATTCTCCCCCATGATCAGTTCTAATGGATGTAATTTTTGAATTTCGCTCATTTTGGATAATCTTAGCAAGTTTCTTAAATGCATGATATGGTTCATTCTTATGAGCAAGAAACAAGGTCCATGTATATCTAGAGTAGTCATCTATAATTACTAGACCATAGTAATTACCACCAAAGCTTTTGATTTTGGAGGGTCCGAAAAGATCCATGTGCAAAAGTTGTAAAGGCTTTTGGGTGGAAACAATGTTTTTAGATTGAAAGGATGCCTTTACTTGTTTTCCCTTTTGACATGCATCATAAAATTTGTTTTCAAATTTAAGCTTTGGTAAACCAATTACTAATTCTTTAGAAACAAGTTTATTCAAATGGTCTACATGTATATGAGCTATTCTTCTATGCCATAGCCAAGTTTCATCCTCTCTAGTCATGAAGCATTGTACATCATTTGAAGACAAACTATCCATATCAATCATGTAAATATTATCAATTCTTTGGCCTACAAACTTAACTTCCTTATTAGTCTTATGCTCAATTATGCAACAATTTGATTCAAACAAAACTCTATATCCTTTGTCACATAATTGACTAATGCTAAGTAAGTTGTGTTTAAGACCTTTAACATACAACACATCACTAATAGAAGTAGAAGAATTCTTACCAATGTTTCCAATGCCTAGAATCCTTCCTTTGGTGTTGTCTCCATAGGTGACACTTCCTTTTCTTTTGGGAGTGAATGATGTAAATTTGCTTATGTCTCCCGTCATATGCTTTGAACACCCACTATCCAAATACCAATGGGTGTTGCTTGCCTTGAAGCATACCTACAAAACAAAATCAGTTTAGAGAACTAGGTACCCATTTTATGTTGGGTCCTTTAAGGTTAGCTTATGGTAATGTCCCTCTGGGAACCCACACCTTTCTTATAACCTTTGGCCCTAATTTTCTAACATTGCAATTTGAAGAGTTATGACCTTTGAGTCCACAATGGTTGCATTTCATAAAGGGCGAAGATGATCTCATAGGAGGTACAAAAAAGTTTTTGTAATGCTTTTTCTTTTTAACAGAATTGTACCCTAAACCAGTTTTGTCAAACATGCATCTTTGATTTCCAAGTAGTACGTTCAGATTATCTCTACCGTTTGTAAACTTCTCTAAGGTTTTGTTTAGATCTAGGACTTTGTTTTCTAGATCAACACATTTCTTAGCAAAATCACACGGTTTACTCTTAGAGCATGTTTGAGCATTTTCCAATTCTTCCTTTAAGCATTCATTCTCTTTGCAAACTTCCATAAGGTGCATCTCTAGAGTGTCACTAGTTTTTCTAGACATCTTTGTATTTTTATGTTGATGTAGGTTTTGATAATGACACAACAAATGAAGGATCAAGATCAAGGATGAAATAATTATGTTTGATGAAGGAAAATTAATGAATTCCAAAGAGATGACTCAAGGCACTTATAGAGGTCTAAAACAAGTGAAGAACAATCATCAAAGTGCCTAAGGACCAAAAGAACAAAAGCCATATGCAAGTACATGTCAAAAGGATAAAACAATATGCAAAAATGAAGGAACAGCATGATGAATCGATTCACTAAGCAGTTGAATCGATTCATGCATTTTTAGTTTGGCCTAGGATTCCATTTTACAAGATTGAATTGATTCCTCCCTACCTTGAATCGATTCATGCGCTAAAAAATTGCACAGAAACACTAAATGAATCGATTATTTTGTGAAATAAATTGATTCATTCAGTTCAAATGGTTCTGGAACGTTCAGTTAAAATGCGTTACAACCTAGAATCGTAAATTGGGAGCCTCAGATCGCATTTCATGAATAATGCTCCATTAAGCAGACAAAAGCAAGTCTCATTACGCAATTTATGGATCGAATGGAATTCTTTAATTGCAAAGAAGCAATGCCTTGACACTATAAATAGGAGAAGATTTGAAGGCATTAAGTACACCAAGCATTTGAAGCATTTCCATTTTCTTTCTTCCCCCTCCATTTTCTTGCTCTTCTTCTTGCTCTCTTTATTCTTGATTGGCATATTTCTTGAAGTTATTTTTGAGAGTTAATTTGTGGGGAAATTATATTGTGTACTTAATTTGCATATCCTCTCCTTGAGAGTTATTACTTTGTGAAAACTTTAACTTGTATATCCACTCTATTGAGAGAGTTTCCTTGTACACTCAAACACCAAACATACTAGAATCTTTGGGTTGGTTTCAACCTTGTAATTGTGAGATTGAGAGATTGGGTGGGGTGCCCTTGTACTTGTGAGGATTGGATTCTTGAGTGTGGGACACTAGGAAGTTGCAATTGCTCAAAGTTGTATCTCTAATCTACAATAGTGGAAATCCTCTAAGTGGGTTGCTTAGAGGCGAGATGTACACCGGCGTGGTGGAACTCGTATATATCGGTTTACAAATCTCTCTTCCCTAAACTCATTTAATTTGTGCACTTAAGTTGCTTGCTTGATTTTTTGTTTCATTAACTTGGACTAAGTGCATGTTATACTAAGTTGCAAACTATTTTGATTAACATTGTTGAACTTGACTTTTAGTAACACTCTTTTATTAATCTTTCTAAAAGTCTCATAAATTGCTTTGTGGTTAATTTGATTCTATATCTTGATTATTACTTAGACCTTTTAAGTACTTATTATCTTGATTTGTGCATAATTTGTTATCACTTGCTATTAAGCTTATCATCTTCAATAAACATAGTAACTAAAGAATTAATTTCAAAAGCATTCAAAGTAAATTTTTTAATACTCAATTCACCGCCCTCTTGAGTAATTGAGGCCACTTGGTTAACAATCTTAAGTCTATTGGATACTTTTACAAATTTATCATACAATTCCTCTAGAGCATCAAGTAATTCATCCTTATCTAAGTCATGAAAATTTACCTCATCATTTTCTTCTTGGTGGTTGGCCATGAGGCAAAGGTTTGCTTCTTCATTTTCTAAGTCATCCGAGCTGCTTATCTCGTTTTCATCCCAGGCTATATATGCTCTCTTTCTTCCTCTTTTCTCTTTTCCCTTTTTCTTGAGATTTGGGCAGTCCGCTTTGAAGTGCCCCTCCTTGCCACATTCAAAGCAATTTGGTGAGGAAGAATTTTCTTTAGTGATAGGTTTCTTACTTAGGTTTTTGAAGCTTCTTTGGAAGCGTTTACTTTTCATGAATTTCGCAAGGCATTTCACAAATAGTCCAAACTCTTCTTCTTCATCAAGTTCACTTCCGGATTCTTCTTCATTTATGGAAGTGGCCTTGAGAGCGAGTCCCTTTTTCTTGGAAGATTTTTCTTCCTCTTCCATCATCTTCAATTCTTTTAGCTCTTGTTCCTGTTCCTGCAACTTACCAAATAATGTGGCAAGAGACATCTCGTTTATGCTAGGAGATTGTTTGATGGCGGTAACTAGCGGTTGCCATTCTCTGTTAAGACTTTTCAACACTTTATGAATGAGTTCTTTGTTAGTGTAAGTCTTTCCAAGTGTAATAAGTTGATTAATGATGAGAGTGAACCGTTTTTGCATATCAACAATTGATTCATGAGAGTTTAATCTAAAGCACTCATATTGACTAGTTAGTGTACTAATTTTAGAGTCTTTAACATCATTTGTACCTTCATGGGTTACTTGAAGAGTATCCCACATTTCCTTGGCGGATTTACAATTCATTATTCTAAAAAATTCGTCTGGACCTAATGCCATAGTGATGAGATTTTTAGCCTTATAGCCATATTGCACTTTCTTTTCTTCATCACTAGTCCATTCCTCCATAGGTTTTTCAACACTTTTATCATTGACAATATGCATGGGTGTATAAGGACAATTTTCAATAGCATTCCAAACTTTAAAATCAATAGATTGAATAAATATTTTCATTCTTTCTTTCCAAAAGGTATATCCTTCTCCATTGAAAGCGGGAGGTCTGTTTATAGCACCACTCTCGGGAAAGAGGTTTTGAGAACTTGAGGCTATTTGTTCTCTTGAAGCTGTTAAGCTTGTTCTACCAAGAGTCAAGCTCTGATACCACTTGTTATTCAAGTAGCCTCAATACTCAAGAGGGGGGTGAATTGAGTTTTTAAAACTTTTAGTTGGAATGCTTTTGAACTTGATTCTTATGTTCAAATTTACAAGATTATGCAAGTGAAATCAAGTTTAATGAAATGTGCAAGGCAAATCAAAGGTAAATATAGCTGAGACAATTTGACAAACACTTGGTGTGCAGTATTCAAAGTTTACCAAATTAAACAAGTTTAAGTATGCAAGCCACAATCAATCAATACAAGCCAATTAAGCACAGTATATGAAAGTAAAAGAGTAGGGAAGAGGAGCTTGCAAACCGATTTAACGAGTTCCACCAATTCAGTGTACGTCTCGCCTCTAAGCAACCCACTTAGAGGATTTCCACTATTGTAGACTAGAGATACAACTTTGAGCAATTGCGGCTTCCTAGTGTCCCATACTCAAGAACCCAATCCTTACAAGTATAAGGGCACCCTACCCAATCTCTCAATCTTACAATATCCCAAAGATTGAACCCCAACCTTTGTAACACTCAACCTAGAGTGAACAACCACTCAATCTAGAGTGAACTTTGGTGTTTGGTGTTTACAAGCAAGTGACTCTCTCAATAGAGTAGATGTACAAGTGAAGGTTCTCTCAAATTTATAACTCTCAAGAAGAGAGAATATGCAAATGAAAATTCAGAATATACAAGAATAAGGGCTTGCTAAGCACAAGAGTAAGTAAAGAATGATAGCTTCTTGTTGTGTGTTTTGTGCTTGAGTTCCTTTTGCATTTATAGAGTCATTTCTGAGCTTTGGTAAGTGTCTTGGTCTTCCTAGCCATTGCATGTAGTGGGTGTCTGAAGGAATGGTGGAGAAATGTGCTAGTTTCCCACTGATATGCATTTTCCCACTATCGTAATCGATTATGCTTTAAGCTGTAATCGATTACACTTTGAATTTTTCATCTCTGTTCGCTATGTAATTGATTAGTTCCCATTGCCTAATCGATTAGCTTCAAGTCAGAAGCTTTGTAATCGATTGAACTTTGCCTTGTAATCGATTAGCAGTGATACCTGATGCATTTAATTTATCTTCGCAGCTTCGTAATTGATTATATAGTCATAGTAATCGATTAGATTAATTCCAGTAGCCTTCTAATCGATTGGCTGAATTCTCTTAATCGATTAGCTGTTATACCTGATACCTTTAATGCCATTTTTGGTTTTGGTAATCGATTAAACCATGCATGTAATCAATTATTGTAATTCCAGTGGCTCTGTAATCGATTAGTTGAAATGCTGTAATCGATTAGCTTAATGTCCTGATGCAGTGGTTCTAAAACAGAAGCTGCCTAATCAATTAGTTGAGACTCCCTAATCGATTAGCTTCGTAATTTTTCTGAGTCTGATTCCATATCTTTGTTTTTGCAAGGAATTCTTCAAGAGTGTTTTGTCATTATCAAAATCCTTAAACCTGTAATCTCATTCAAAACACAAAGGGAGATTGGATGGGAAAGGAACGATTGGAACAAAAATGAAGAGCATGCCACGTGCTGATGTCCTTAAGGCACACTTGTATATTTTAAACAACACGGACGACGTGCAACCGTATCTAGCCACACACAAGGAGCTAGTCAAGAAAACCAACCCTAAAATGACTGAAAAGTGGTTGTTGAATAAACACAACAAGAGTTTCATGTAGTGGTTCCAAAAGACCATCCTGAAAGATGCATCTGTATCCTCGACATTACATCGACTAGCACAGGGCCCGAACTTTGATGTCCTCACCTTTTGTGGGTATGACATAAACAACTATTCATTTTATACAAGGACACAGGATGAAAAGAGTACAAATCAAAATAATGGAGTGATGGTTGTGGCTCAGTCAATGCATTTCTCAACTTCAAAGGACAACAACCCTGTGATGGCCGAGTCATGCTACTTTGGTGTGATTGAAGATATATGGGAAGTTGATTACGGTCCCTTCACCGTTCATGTGTTTAAATGCAAATGGGTTGACAATAAGAACAGTGTCAAAACTGATGATTTAGGAGTTATATTGGTGGACCTCAACAAGATAGGGCATAAGGACGAACCATTCATAATGGCAACGCAGGTGAAGCAAGTTTTTTATGTTGCTGACCCAGTTGACAAACGGTGGTCAATTGTTATCCAAGGTAGACACATTGGAGACCCCAATCTTGATATTGTGGAAATTCCATCAACTACAACACGTATTCCAACATCTATCATGGAACATGACATAGATGATGTAGTTGCCAGTCGTCATGACCACCATGAAGGCTTGTGGGAAAATATTTCATCTTAATAGGGTATTAATCTTGTTAATGATTCATTGAATTACATGTTATATTAGTTATTCGTTGTTTTAAATGTTATATTAAATATTTGACAGTTTTGTTTCCTTGTTTGGACAGATACTCATGGCTGACCAGGATGGACGATCCAGGTCTGACTCACAGGCCAGTGGTTCCTCTGCTCGGAAGAGCAGAGGTGTTACCCGGATGCTAGACGTTGCACTTAGGCGTCACTGGGGAGAGAGGCTACTTGTTGACATGAATGTCAACACCGGTAGATTTAGTGGACCGAATGCCACGAAGTTTAGCAGTTATTTGGGGGTTGTGGCTCGGTCGAAGGTGTCCATCATTATCCCCGACTGGGATAATGTCAAGGAGGTGGTGAAGAACCAGCTATGGAGTGATGTTCTGGTAACTTAGATATTATTTAAGTTTTATTTTAGTGTATTATTTCATGTAACTCTTAATAAGGACTCCTTTATGGACTAACTCCTTTCATGTAGGATTCTTTAGACATACCATCTTCTGACATAGCGAGGAGGAAGGTCCTCGGTATTATGGTTGAGCGATGGACGTCGTTCAAATCCATACTCACCACGAGGTATATTGAACTTTAAATTCTTAATCAACGCTTCACCAAATTGTACCAATCCTTAGTTTAAATGTACCTGAATTGTAGGTATGTATTCGGGGACGACCAAGAAAAGTTCCCTGGAGAGAAATATCCATTCATCGATCAGGAGACCTGGGATGCTTTTGTTGCATCTAGACATTCTGTCGAGTTTCAGGTACATTGGTTTTTAGATGATTAAATTATGTATAATTTAAACGGCTAACTCTGAATATTTTTTTCTTGTTGTAGAGACTAGAAAGAAAGCCAAGGAGACTAGGAAGCTAAGTGACTACCCACACACACTGTCACGTGGGGGTTACCATAGGTTGGAGGAGCGGCTGGCACAAGAGAGGCTGAGTTAGTGTCAGACTAGTCAGCCTGACACTGGTATTGTGGATTCCCCTTCCCCACCTACACGCCACGACAAATGGAAGCGGGCCAGGATCAAGAAGAGTGGGGAATACACTTCCTCACAAGCTTAGGAGGTTGCCTCACAGATAGTAAGTATTCCCCTTGTATCAGTGTCTTTTTTTTGGTATTACATGAAGGAAGTCAATACTAACTTGTTTGGTTTCAGGATTCCTTGGTTGAACAATCAACCCAAGGGTCTTTCGTAGCCCATGGTAGGCAGGATATTTTGACTACCGCCATCAGTAGGCCAAAGCACCCAGGAAGAGTGCGTGTTGTTGGTCGAGGTGTAGGTAAATTGTAAATAACTGTATCCTTTCATTTTGTTATCTGTTAAACAATTATCGGCTAATCATTCACATTTCACAGGCCTCCGCAGCTATTACGGTGCTCCCAACCCTACCCCCTCCCTTGAGAAAATGGTGGAGCAAAAGGTGGCTGTTGTGAAGGCTGAGTATCAGGAGGAGATATCTAGGCTCCACTAGGAGATGGCCTGATTCAGGGAGGAGATGAAGGCCTCACTCAGCCACCACCAGGAGACTACTGCACCAGCTAGTGACCCACAGGTTAGATTCTTTATTTAATTTCCTTGGTTTTATTGTTTGTAATCACTTTATTTCATTGTTGAATAACTTCTGCTTGATGTGTAAATATGTAGATACGGAAGGTTAGCACTAAGGGGTCGTGCGCTGCGGCTAACCCTGATGATGATGGGGTCGAGCCACCAGACACCCGTCAATGTGACCTGTTCATTGACGGGTCGGAGGAGCCAGTTGCCACTGGTATGGTGTACAACTTAGGCCCTGTGGTTCACCATCAGACATTACCTGATGGTATGTCCAGGGTCTCTGTTGTGCTCGTCCTCAAGGAGGATGCTACTGTGCCAGTGGCAACTCCGGAGGTGAAGACCGTCGGTCAGGCGGTGGGCCACTTTCTGATATGGCCTAACAGACTTCTGGTGATTGCCCCTGGACAGGTAAAAACCCTAAACACTAACTAATTTTGTTATATTGTCAATTATGGTACAAAATGTGATGGTTGTCAATTGTTCAACAGGAACAGACATTGAAGAAGCCAGACCCGGCCAAGGATCCCATCCAGATGCTATGGCGCATCGGGTATGAGCAAGGAGAGGACACTGTTCAGGTCCCATGGCAGCCACTAGTGTTCGGCCGTCCAAGTGATTTTCCACTTTACGTTACACATTCTGACATGTGTGACATTATTTCGGGGACGTCGATGCTGAACGCCTCCATCATTCAGTTGTGGGAGCTGTAAGTATATCATTTTTTGTCCAATTTTTTCATTATACAAGTTATTTGTCGCTAACCATGTCTTAACTTGTTTAGGTTTCTGGCAAAACTCTGTGTGGACTTGGGTTTCCAAGGAACTTATGGTTTCTTAGAGCCCTCTCTCATACAGAAGCAAGGAAACACCCTGCAGGACACCCAGGCATACATCCAGAATTAGATGTTTGAGTCTGGGAAGCCTGTATACATGGGCCCCTATCATAAAGGGTAATATTCTATTCCATAATTATTGTCATGAATTTTTGCATTTTGAAGTCTCACTTATCACTGGTAACTGCAGCGCTCACTGGACGCTTGTGGTGATCTGTCCGAAGGACTATCTTACTCTGTACTTTGATACTTTGCATCGGACAGTTCCACAAGACCTGAAAGATATAGTAGACTGGTAAGTTAATCCCTAAAAAATAAGTACAAATTCGATTACATCATTTTTAGAACTATACGATTCTAACTTATCTTGTGTTTTGTTTGACATAGGGCGGTGGTTGGATACAATCTACTGACTGGAAACAAGTCCAACGGAAGAAAAGTTGCATGGGTGCACCCAAAAGTAAGTCAATCGTATTCATTCAAATCTTCAATACATATTTTTTAAGTTGCGAATTCACTTATTCTATACTATATGTCCATTGTAGTCTTACAGGCAGAAGGGTACCTACGAGTGTGGCTATTTCATCATGAACACTATGCTGACCATTGTCCAACAACATTTAGTAGATGGATAGACAGATATAAGTCTCATCATTTGGACTACTTTTCTACCAATTTCATCAATTTCATGTAATAAATAAAGCTTTTGTTCTAATTGTTTTGTGCATTGTTTGCATTACTTTAGGGACCGGTCATATTTCCCAAAGGCACTTGTAGATGATGTTAGAAAGCAATGGGCCTCACACTTCATTGAAGTTAGGCAAAGCTGGATATAGGATCTTTATTCTTTTATATATGTATCTAGTAGGATTTAGGGTTTACTTTTATTAGATTACATTCAACTTAATTGTATATACTTTCATTTTTTAGGTTGTTATGAATTGATATAGAAAATAAATTGTTATATACATACCATTCTTTTTATAGTGTTGCTGGATATGGTGGGATACTATATACTGTACTGGTTGTCTTAATGCAGGTTTAGAAAACGATAAAACAGAAACCATATTAAAAAAAAAACCTCAGTATTTATTCACGGTTATGGTAACAACCGTGATTATAGACCATATTTATCCACGGTTACTACCATAACCGTGATTATACATAAGTGAATTTTTTTGACTACTTATATTCACGGTTATGATGGACAACCATGGATATAGATGCTTTTTATCCACGGTTACTAGCATAACCGTGAATATAAGTAGTTTGTAACTAAAACCTTTTAGTACTTATATTCACGGTTATGATGGACAACCGTGGATAAATAGAATCTATATTCACGGTTATACTAGACAACCGTGAATATAGATACTCTTTATCCACGGTTACTAGCATAACCGTGAATATAAGTAGTTTGTAACTGAAACCTTTTAGTTCTTATATTCACGGTTATGCTTGATAACCGTGAATATAAATAGTAAGTTATATTCACGGTTATTCTTAACCGTGGTCAGATGTGATTTATTACCACGGTTGTTAACCGTGGTTAAAGGCCCTCATCTACTACCACGGCTGCAACAACCACGGTTCTTTAACCATGAATAAAGGCCATTTTTAACCGTGATTATATCCATTTTTTCCACTAGTGCTTGTTTAAAATTCATAAAATATCACATGCATGGTGAGGTACAAAGGTTCCTTAGCCTTTATACCTTGATACTTTCTTAAAGATCTTTGTTTTATAGTCTTAATCTAAAAAAATCTTTGAAAAAAATGGGATCTTTAAGTGGTATCATGGCTACACCATGATTTTGTTAAGTTCTTTAAAATTTTAAAGTTTAAATTATGAAGTACTAACTTGTGCATTTTCATTGCTATAGAATTTTTATTGTGAATATGTGCATATGATATACTTGTTTAAAAATGTGTGTTCTTGGTTTAAATTGATGGCTTATGGTGTTGATAATATTTTTGGAGATCTAAAATATTTTAGAATAAGTTTTTATAATTAAGAATGGATTATTGTTTGCTGTTGGAAAAACTTTTATGATTAGCTAAAAGATTTAACGTTAAGAGATCCTAACGTAAGAACTTGCGTACAATGAAATTAGTACTTGAGATTTGGTTGCATGTCTTAGTCTTTGAAATTATTGTGTTAAAATGAATTTTTGGACCGTTATTAAATTCTGGAATTTTTGCTAGAAAAAGAAATAAATGGCTCTTGGTTGTATTAATTACTCGATACGCTTTAGAATGCTAAGAAAACGATTTAAAGAACCTTTGAAGCATGTTTCTTGATGAATTATGGAAAGTTGGAGGTGCTGTATTTTTTTGTATTTGGTAATGTATTTGATTAGAAAGAAAAAAAATTGTAGATGTAATGATTTATAAAGGAATTAGAAAGGGACCCGAATTTAGGCGCGAACGGTAAACTAGAAACGGTGAAAATGTATTTTTATGGGTAAATGGGAGAATTTGGAAAAACTATTTTCGAGGAGTATTTTGTGATATGAGAAATAAATTATGAGCATGAGAAAAATACCCAAATGATAAAATTTGGTTGGGAGAATTTTTGACACGCGAATTATCCTTAAACGTATTTTTATAAACGTTAGAACGACAAAACTTGGCATCTTGCAACCTTTCATGTAGGGGCTGTTTTTGGGCAGAATTGGTATTTAAAATATCTATATTTAATTGGTATTTAAAAAGTTAAACACTTTTGGCTTTGGAACCACCTAATTCAGAATTTTTTTAGATAAAATACGACAAAAAATAACATTTTGACAGTTAAGGAAAACTAAACATTTTGAGCTCTTACTTTAGAAAGAGAGGATTCTTTTATTTTCAATCTAAGACTAGGATAAATATTTTAAATTATTTTACCCAAGAATTTATGAAAATTTTAGAAAGTCAAATCAATTTAAGATCGTTCGTTGTAAATCAATACGATGAAACGACCTTAGTAAATAATTGAAAAAATATGACAAATATATTTTGTTCTTACTTTTCTATTAAAGGTAATGTTAAATTTTAAGTTCATATTTGAAACTAAGAAACCAAATGATCTAAAGAAATTTTATTCTTTAAAGAGTTTAATAAAAGTAGTATTTAAATATCTTTTATAGATTTAAAAATAATTTGGATATTTTAATACTAGAAAAATTTCCTTATAAAACTTGTTTAGGGAATGACCTCGATATTTTTAGTAAAATGATTCGGGTAGTATTTAGACTTTAGTCCTTTGTGCCCGCTACGCGAAAAGATTTTACTATAATATTTTGTACGTTAAGGACAAATACGCCAAGCGAGTAAGGTTCCATCTAGTACTTGGGCACCCTAGTAATTAAGACAAGCACATGGCATATTGCATTTGGAGTTGAGGAGGGATGTTAGGATATTCCTCTAGAGCTTACAGTGATGGGTACACTAGAGAAACAACAGGCGTCTTAATCCCCTGAGGGCGGTCTTGGGAGTATATCGGGGGCAGACCTTCAATGGCTCAGATTCGCGCCCGACGTCGGATAGCCAGTGGCAAATGCTGATATACTTCGATGAGAGGCGGGGGTTTCTATGGCCGTTGAGTGCCCATTCTGGTGAGATGTGTGATTGACCATTGTGATGATTAGACTGCGGGTCCTTACCCTTTTGTGAAAACCAGAACGAGGAGAGCTCTGGTCGCTCTAGCTGGAAAGGTAGTATAAGGCGGGATTGTGTGCACATGATTATTGATGTATGAGATTGATCAATGGAAGTTGGGCCCCATTGCATATTGGTATTAAAATTAAGATAAGTAAGAATTGAACCTAACACATGCATAGCATATTATAATTGTTTGACTAACCCCATTGAGTTTGTGTTTCTTGCGTATTTTAAGTACTATGTGATTATTCTAAGGTATGTTATGTACACTCTTCTTTTTTGTTTAGTATCTGTATGTTTGTTAAATATTTAAAGCTTCCCTTGCATATGGATATTATGGGTTAAGAGCTTTTTACTCACCCCTTTATGTTGTGTGTCTATTTTCTCTTGTTACGGTCATCAGTCGAAAGTCAAAACAAATACAAGTAGGATCTGAACTACCTGCAGTAGAGAACGTGGATCGTGAGCGTCAACTGTTTATATTCGTTGTTAGTGTCAAGACTGTTGTAGGTCCTGACATTTATTTAATGCTATGTTATTTTGTAGTAACTGTCATTGGGAGCCTACAAGCCCCGTATCTTTTGAGTACACTATTGTGACAAAGAATCGATCTATATTATGATTTCTGTTGAACTGCATGTGATGATCACCAATGAAAAAAAACTCCCAATTTTCCTAAATAATTAGTGACTCCTTAATTAAGTAGGACGTTCCGGTGTGGGAATTCGTCCTAGTTAATCAAGGGTATTACATGTAATACACAATGAAACATGAAAGAAAATATAAGAAAAGGGGGGAAATAAGAAGTCAAATTAATTTTAAAAGGAAAAAATATTTAAAAGATAAAAAAAATTTAAAAAATACAACTGATTTAATGATCTTTTTATATTGTTGATTTCAAAACATAAAAAAATAAAAAACTAAACCAACAAAAGTTTGTAGTTTTTCAAAATTTAAAAATAGATGTTAAATTGTAAATTAAAAACAATAAAAACATAAAAGAGAATGAAAAGAAAAAGAAGAGAGAATTTAAAATTTAGAACATGTGAGATTTCAAATTTTAAATTAAGGAATTCAAATTTGTACATGAGAATAGATTTAAAAGATTGGAGAGGAGAATGTGATATGTAACATATTGAACTAAACTTCTTAAATAAATAAAACTGAAAACAAATAGGGAAGGTAAAAAGAAAGAGAAATACAGTTATCAAGAAATGCATAAATAATAAAATATGGTTGCCAAAAGTGTACGAACCATAGAAATAGATTATCAAATACACATACTCAAGATGCTATAATGGACTCAAAAAAATCGGAAGCATAAAAGAAATTAGAAATGAGAAATACAATTATCATAGTAAAGTAGAATCAAGAGAGTAGAGCGCGGTTACCAATAGTATAAAAAGATATACTATATATGAAAAATTATCATTTGTTTCTTAAAAATATGACCAATTCTATAAAGGTTGGGGTTATGTGCTAATGTTTTCACACCATATATTCAAGACTCAAGTTCACTGTATTCTTGTTGACCTGTACTGTTTGTCCTTTATAACCTTCCACTAAAAATGTGCATGATAAAGCAATTTACATTTTTGTCATGTCTTATTCTAGGACCGAATAATCCTAGAATTCAAATTGATGTTGCTCCCCTAGGATTTTATATCTCCTATATAAATTGAGCGACATAAGTTTCATTGAGGCTCAATGCGTTTGTTATGTTATTGGTTTCTCTGATCGATCTATTAGTTAAAGCCTCTTTCATGATATTTGCCCCTAACCGCCCTCAACTACTGATAACTTCTTCCAACCACCCCAAAATACAAAACCATTTGTAACCTTAAAAATCTCCCACAAACCACCAAATAATGAATAAAAAGGGCAGAAGAAGGTAGGAGAACCAGAGGTTATTTCCTCAGGCTAGGAACTTCCTTAAATCACTAAAAAATTTCCAAGCTAGAGTAATGTAATTTTTGAGTGCGCAAATATATTTCTGCAACCCACATTTATGTCATGTTAGTGCTCTTACTTATGATGTGTATATAAAACTAAATTTCATGATGAAGGCATATTTGATATAGACTATCAATGATTTTCCTACCTATGGTATATCATTTAGGGGAAAACATTCATTGGTGATTTCTATCAGAGGGACACTGTTTCCATTCTAGTAAAAGATCATTCAAGAAGAAAATCACCCAAGTGGAAGAACGTCCTCTAGTGATATTGGATGGGAATGACCTTAGTGAATTTCTTAAGGGTATCTTAAAGGTAACAAGATACTAGAGAGACACGGTTTACATTCTAGTAAAAGATCATTCAAAAAGAAAATCACCCAAGTGGAAGAATGAACTCTAGTGATATGGGATGGGAATGACCTTAGAGAATTTCTTAAGGGTATCTTAGAGGTAACAAGATACTAGAGAGACACCATTGCTGTTCTAGTAAAAGATCATTCAAGAAGAAAATCACCAAGTGGAAGAACGACCTCCAGTGATATTGGATGGGAATGACCTTAGTGAATTTCTTAAGGGTATCTTAGAGTTAACAAGATACTAGAAGGACACCATTTCTGTTCTAGTAAAAGATCATTCAAGAAGAAAATCACCCAAGTGGAAGAACAGCCTCAAGTGATATTGGATGGGACCTTAGTGAACTTCTTTAAGGTATCTTAGAGGTAACAAAGGAGAAACTAAAAATAAACCCTAATTTTGATGAATTCCATAATTGGACTAAGAGGTCAACTTTTTACAACTTGCCTTATTAGAAGGATAATTTGTTGAGACATAACATAGATGTCATGCACATTGAAAAGAATTTCTTTGATAATATCCTTAATATTATAATGAATGTCTCTAGCAAAACCAAAGACAATGAAAAAGCAAGATTGGAGATTGCTAGGTGGTGTTACCGCACATATCTAGAGTTATAAGATGTAGGCAATGGTAAAATGAAGATGTCAAAAGTGAAGTATACTTTCAAACCTTTTGAAGTAAAAGCAGTCTACTAAAGAATTAAGGACCCCTAATGGTTATTCGAATTTGGCTAAATGTGTAGATGTCAACAAGGGATGTATGCGTGATATGAAAAGTCATGATTGTGACGTGTTCATGGAGTGTTTACTTCTAGTTGTGTTAGGTCATTACCTAATGATATATGGAGGCCACTTGTTGAGGCAACTTACTTTACCTCTTGTTACTTTAAGAATTAATGTGTATTAACAACTATTGGAAGTCCTACATCGCCCGCCTCATAATATTTCTCATGGTTTAAATACATATTGGGTCATTCCAATAATTACCAATTAGTTTTGTGATGGAACCTTTAACATGGTATCAGAGCTAGAACATTCTTTCCGGTTCTTATGGGCCAAGAGTTTCCCTTTCTTTATGATTCAAAAGTTACCCTTTGCTTGGTCCGACAGGATGAGGTGTGTTGGAAGTCCCATATCACCTATCTCATAATATTTTGCATAGCTTAAATATCTGTTAAGCCACTCCAACCATTTCCAGTTAGTTTTAGGATGAAACCATTAACATAGTATCAGAGCCAGAGCATTCTTTTCGGTTGTTATGGGCCTAGAGTTGCCCTTTCGTTACTATGGGTCAAAAGTTACCCTTTGCCTAGTCTGGCAAGCTTTGTTGGAGAAGGCATATTGGAAGTCCCACATTGTCTACCTCATAATATTTTGCATGGTTTAAATACTTGTTGGATCACTCCAACCATTGCCAATTAGTTTTAGGATGTAACCTTTAACAACAACCAATATGAAGAATGGTCTGTGCAAGATGGATGATGATGTCAATGAGAACTCAATCTCTATATCATTGAAGGGTGGAAGATCTGGTGGCAATGATGAAAAACTATGGTTAAAATATCAAGATTATTATTCTTCCTACTTACATGTGTTGATCAACTACATTAAGGTCTAACCATATTTAAAGTAAGTTTTTATACTACCAACACTTACATTCAATTAACATTGTCAAACTCATTGTTAACATCAGTTATTTTCCCTATACTAGTATATCTTGACAATTTGACATCACCGATCATACATGATAAGTTTCTAATAAACTCCTAAAATGTCGATTTTTTAGGGCTAGTTTGGTTAATTTTTCTAGAATAAATCTTAAGATTTATTTGATTTTTAGTTAGTTTTCCTTTCTTTTTGCATTTTGGCTCATTTTTGCTTAGATTTTGTGTTTTGTAGATTTTAAAGTGAAAAATACCTATTTTTAGGCCCAATTTGAAAAGCAAGCACAAAGCAAGGTCAAAGGAGAGTCAAGAATAGGTCAAAGTACGCTTATTTAAGCCCAATGCTAAGCTGTGTCTATAGTTTTTCCAAGGACTCCATAGCCAGGACACATGTTCATCCCTAGAGATGGTTTTGTTAGTGTTTTGGTCCATTTTTATCCTTTTGGGTTGGCCAAATTTGTGATTAGTTTTCTAGGTTTCTTTTAGTGAGTCTAGACCTAAGGAGGAAGACAAATCAGTTTTAAAAAGTAAGTTTTCTGGAAAGGAATCCTAGTTTTATGGAGTTGGTCATAAACTACTCTAGAGAATTGTGAAGAGACTATTACCTAAGTGGCCTCAATTACTCAAGAGGGGGGTGAATTGAGTATTAAAAAATTTTACTTTGGAATGTTTTGAATGTAATTCTTTTACAATCAATATAGTAATCAATGAAAAAGATGATAATAATAAGTAATAATAATATCAAATTAATCATAGTAATTTATCAAACACTTGGTATGCAATAATAAAGTCCATCAAGAATCAAGAATTCAACTTAAGCAATTTTAACAAACAAATTGAGTGCACAATTAGATTAGCAAGCAATTTATATCCTTAATTATAAAGGAGTTTATGGAAGAGAGAATTGCAAATTGATGTACGAGTTCCACCACTCGATGTAGGTCTCACCTTCAAGCAAACCACTTGAAGGATTTCACTATTGAAGATTTGAGATACAAAGCTTTGAGCAATTACAGCTTCTTAGTGTCTCACACTCAAGAACTTAATCCGCACAAGTAAAAGGGGCAACCCACCCAATCTCACAATCTCTCAATAACCAAGGTTGAAACTCAACCTAAAGCTCTTAGATTTTTGTGATAATATTATAAGAACAACTCTTCGATAATGTGGATATACAATTGAAAGCTCTCACAAAATAATAACTCTTACAGAGAAGATATGCAAATTAAAGAACTAAAGTTTCAAGAATAAAACTAAATAAAGAAGAGAACTAAGGAAGCAGAGGGAATTACCTGAATTGAATGTAATTGATGATGTATTTAACTACTTCGATTCTTCCTCTATTTATACCAATATAAGAGTAAGGAGCCATTGCAACTTGATTTCAAGTTGATATTGTGCTTGAGTCCTTTAGATGTTATTCACCCTTGAACTCTGCCTATCATTATCAAAACCTGTTTCAACATATAAACACATTCTCCCCCTTTTTAATAATGACAACTAATGTGCATCTCTTGGGGTGTTAGTTTTATGACAATTATAATTAAAGGTTTTGACAAACAAATCTCCCCCTTACTAATACAATTGATACCACCTTGTTAAAAGAAGTCACTTGTCATTTAGATACCACTTGTTAAAAGAAGATACTGCTAGTTAGGAAAATTATATGTTATTTTAGATATCACTTGTTAAAATAATTCTTGTATAAATTATCAAAGCATAGTGGCAGCTTAAAAATAATAACCTCTCCCTTCTTTTAAATGTTCTCTCCCCTTTTGGCATCATCAAAAACAAAATAAGAAATTATCATTCATTAATAAGACATAACAGAGAATATACTATAGATTTGAAATTCATAATCATAAAAACAAGATTCATAGCAGAGAATAATAAAAGAGCTATAAATCTAAATAATGATCTAAGGTTGGGGAAAATGAAGGGTAGCAATTTGTTGAGATAGATCTTCATAGTGTGCATTTATGTTATTTTCCAATCTATCAAATTGTTGATCAAAAGTATCAAAGTGATGAGAAATGGCATAGAAACGATGATCGATATACTGTGTGAGTCGAGCAAACAACTCCTCAGAAGATGATGCAACAGGCTGAGTAGGTGCTTATGCAGCTTGATGGTAAGGTTCATCATGGGCTTCATCATCATTGTGTTGGTTTGGTGGAGAATAATGCCACTCGTCAGATCAGTTATACCAACCCATCTTTGTAAGATGTTGACCACCAATTAGTCCTTTTGGACCAACCAACTCCTTCGCTTCGTTAGAGAGATCAACGTTAAAGTGGCAAAGAAGTTTAGTAATGTGGATAGCATAAGTAAGGCGAGTAAGATTTTGAGCATCAAGTATGTGTTGCTTCACTAATTCAATCCAATTAATTTCTTTTTGATGCAACATAGCCCATAGAAGGAGGATTTGAGTCTCACTTACCCTTGCATTGTTCTTCCTTTTGGGAGAAGAATTTTAGCCAAGCAATAGATTAGGCGATGTTCCATATCTAGTTCACTAAAGGTGCTAGTTGAGGAAGAAGATAAGCTCAGAAATTCTCTTACTTCTAATGGATTATAATTCCATTCTGAAGCGGGTTTCTTTTCGATGAAATTAACATTACTTAAAGGAAGCTTACCAACCAAGTGAATAATGTGGTCATCAAGATAAATAGTGATGTCTTTCACCTTAGCAATTTAACGACCATTAGATATGCATAAGGTAGAGTAGAAGGCTCGGATGAGCTTGGGGTATATATAGTTTTCTTCAAGGGAAACAAACTCAATCAATTTTTGTTGTTTAAGGATTTCAAAAAGAAAAATTCATGAGATTGAAAAAGAGGGACATCTAACCAATGTGGAGGAACAAGGGATTTTTTGAAGAATTGCTCAATGTACCTTGTTAATTGTTTTTGAGTATCAAAGAGGTGAGATAAGTCGATGGTGTGAAGAGTAGATGATCCGACAACATCGGCTCTTCTTTTTCTTCTTGGTTTTGAAGAAGAAGCCATGGATTGAAGAGTTTTGAGAGAAAATTGGAGAAGAGGAATAGAATATTTAGAGAGAAAAGGGAGCAAGAATTCACGGATAGAAGAAAGGATGCGTAAAGGAGAGTGAGAGGCTCCAATTAATAGAGCATGAATCGATTCAAGCATGGGCTAAATCGATTCAAGAGCCTGTGACATCAGAAGATTAGCAAATCAACGCGCGTAAATCGATTCAAATGCCACGTGAATCGATTCAAGTATGTAATTTTTGTGTAGATTGGTTTATCAGAGTCACGTGAATGATGTAAGAAAATGAAAAAGTAAAATTGTATTTTATCAAGACAAAAGTATATGCAAGTATCACATGCATGCATTGGGAAGTCACAAGATACCAAATTTTGAATTCAAAAAGGCATGCATCACATTCAAGTGATTTTCAAAAATTTGAGTTCAAAATTCAAATTTGAGAGTTTGAAACTTTTGTTTGAAACATAAATTCAAAAAGGTTATCAAAAATTTCAAATGTTTTTATTGTCCAAAAAAAGTTTAGCAACAAATCACTATATTGACAAAGATTTTATAAAAATCAAAGATAAAGGATTTCAAAACAATTTTAAACAAATATTAGACTAAGTTTTGAAAATAAATTTTAAATTCAATTAGAAATTTCAAAAATACCTAATTCTCTTCTAATATTTATAAATTGCTCTTTTCCAAAGGGTTTAATGAAAATGTCCCCTAATTGCTTAGAAGTTTCGACATGTTCAAGCACACAATCGCCTTTTAAAATATGATCTCTAATGAAATGGTGGCGAATCCAATATGTTTGGTTCTAGAATGCATGACAGGATTTTTTGAAATACTAATCGCACTTGTGTTATCGCATTTAAGAGGTACGTGGTCTAAAACAACACCAAAGTCTAGAAGTTGTTGTTTTATCTAAAGGATTTAAGCAAACAACTCCCAGCTGCAACATATTCTGCCTCAGTTGTGGATTAAGAAACACTTACTTGTTTCTTGCTATGCCAAGATACAAGAGAACTACAAAGCAAGTGACAACTACCACTAATACTTTTCCTATCAAGTTTACATCCTGCAAAATCAGAGTCAGAATATCCTACAAAAGTATATTCAGCACCTTTAGGATACTATAAACCAACATTTTCAGTACCAACAAGATATTTCATTATTCTTTTTACAGCAGTGAGGTGTGATTCTTTAGGACATGCTTGATATTTAGCACATATACATATAGCAAACATGATATCTGGTCTACTAGCAGTTAAGTAAAGTAAGGATCTAATCGTACATCAATATTTTATGAGCTCAACATCCTTACCTTTCTCATCTTTATCCAAATAGCATGATGTGCTCATGGGTGTGTTAATTTTATTTGCTTTGTCCATGTCAAATCTCTTAAGCAGTTCTTTGCAGTATTTGGATTGACTAATGAATGTTCCTTCTTTTGTTTACTTAATTTGCAGTCCAAGGAAGAATGTGAGTTCTCCCATCATTGACATTTCAAATTCATCCTGCATAATCTTGGCAAACTCTTTGCAAAATAGTTCATTAGTAGCACCAAATATGATATCATCGACATAAACTTGAACCAATAGTATGTCTTTCTTTTTGCGCTTTATGAATAATGTAGTATCAACCTTTCCTCTTTCAAAGTCATTTTCTAAAATAAATTTGCTTAACTTTCATACCAAGCTCTTGGAGCTTGCTTTAAACCATATAAAGCTTTTCTAAGTTTGGAAACATGATTTGAAAATTTGTAGTTTTCAAAACCAGGAGGTTGATCTATATACACCTCTTCTTGAATGTATCCATTTAAAAAGGCACTTTTGACATCCATTTGGTAAAGTTTAAAATCCATACAACATGCAAAAGCTAACAATAGCCTAATTGCTTCTAACCTAGCAATAGAAGCATATGTTTCTTCATAATCAATTCCTTCTTCTTGATTGTATCCCTTTGCAACTAGTCTTGCCTTATTCCTAGTTATTATTCCATTCTCATCAAGTTTGTCCCTAAAAACCCATTTATTTCCTATTACTTGATGGTCATTGGGTCTTGGCACAAGTTCCCAAGCTTGTTTTCTTTCAAATTGATTTAATTCTTCTTGTATTGCCAACATCTAATGTTCATCAATAATAGCTTCATCTATGGTTTTAGGTTCAATTTGTGAGACAAAAGCTAAGTGATTACAAGTATTAATTACATGACGAGTACTTACACCTTTTGATATATCACCTATGATATTGTCCATTGGATGATGTTTTGATGCAATCCATTCCTTTTGAATATTTGGTTGTTGTTGTTCATTTTGTGAGGCTCCTTTTTTATCTTTATTGTTTATTTCTTCTTCTTCCTTGTTTTCCAAGGTCATTTCTTGAAAGGTACCTACAAGATCATCAGCAACTTCCTTTCTCAGAGGATTTTGGTTAATTTTATCAAATTTGACATGAATGGACTCTTCAATAGTATAAGTTTGTTTATTAAAAAGATTATAAGATTTACCAGATGATGAATAACCAAGAAATATTGCCTCATCAGATTTTGCATCAAACTTCCCTAGATTACCTTTTCCATTATTTAGTACAAAACATTTGCATCCAAACACATGAAAATAAGAAATGTTTGGTTTTACTTTAAAATAGGGGGTTTGCTTTAAAATATGCCTTATTAAACATCTATTCATAACATGACAAGAGGTATTTACCGCATCGGCGCAAAAATGTTTTGTAATGTTATTTTCATTTAACATAGTTCTTCCAAGCTCCGCTAAAGATCTATTTTTCCTTTCAACTACTCCATTTTGTTGTGAAGTTCTAGAAGCTGAAAAAATTATGTTGAATGCCATATTTTTCACAAAACTTTTCAAAAGGTTGATTTTCAAATTCTCCCCCATGATCGATTCTATTGGATGCAATTTTGAGTTTTGTTCATTTTGGATAATCTTAGCAAGTTTCTTAAATGCATGATATGCTTCATTTTTATAAGCAAGAAACAATATCCATGTATATCTAGAATAATCATCTATAATCACAAGTCCATAATAATTGCCACGAAAACTTTTAACCTTTGAAGGTCTAAATAAATCCATGTGCAAAAGTTATAAAGGTTTGTTTGTTGAAACAATATTTTTAGCTTGAAAAGATACCTTTACTTGTTTTCCTTTTTGACATGCATCACACAATTTATTTTCAAACTTTAATTTTGGTAGACCAATTACTAGATCTTTAGAAACAAGTTTGTTTAAATGATCTATGTGAACGTGAGAAATTCTTCTATGCCATAGCCATGATTCATCCTCTTTAATCATAAAGTATTGCACATCATTTGAAGACAAACAATCAAGATCAATCATGTAAATGTTGTCTACTATTTGACCAACAAACTTTACTTCTTTGTTTAGCTTATTTTCAATTATGCAACAGTTTGATTCAAATAACACTCTATATCCTTTATCACATAATTGACTTATGCTAAGCAAATTGTGTTTGAGTCCTTCAACATATAACACATCATTGATTGAGGTAGAGGAGATTTTACCAATGTTTCTGATACCAAGGATTCTTCCTTTGGTATTATCTCTATAAGTAACATAACCTTTTCTTCTAGGAGTAAATGAGGTGAACTTACTAATATCTCCCGTCATGTGTTTAGAACACCCACTATCCAAATACCAATGGGTGTTGCTTGCCTTAAAACATACCTACAAAACAAATCAAGTTAGAGATTTTGGTACCCATTTTATGTTGGGTCCTTTTTGGTTAATTCGTAGAGATGTTCCTTTAGGAACCCATACCTTTCTCACAACTTTTGGTCCAAATTTTCTAACATTACAATTTGGTGCACTATGTCCTTTAACACCACAATAATTGTACTTCATAAATGGCAATGATGATTTTCTAGGAGGTGTGAAGAAATTTTTATAATGTTTTTCCTTTTTAACAGAGATAAATCCTAATCCGGTTTTATTAAACATGCATCTTTGTTTACCAAGCAAAGCATTTAAATTATCCCTACCATTTGTGAATTTCTTAAGAGTTTTGTTCAAGTCCAAAACTTTTTCTTCTAACATATCACATTTCTTGACAAATTCGCATGATATATCTTTAGAGCAAATTTGAGCATTATTGATTTCCTTTTTCAAACTTTCATTTTCTTTACCAAGCTCAACAATATGTTTTTCAAGAGTGTCAATGGTTTTCTTAGATAGCATGTATTTGTTTAAGATTTTAATAAACTTATCATATAATTCTTCAAATGCATCAAACAATTCATCCTTATCTAGTTCATGAATATTTACCTCTCCTTGTTCATCTTGGTGATTTTCCATGAGGCATAAGTTGGCTTCTTCATTATTTGATTCATCGGAGCTGCTTACATCGTTCTCATCCCAAGCTATGTAAGCTCTTCTTCTTCCTCTTTGTTCCTTGTTCTTTTTCTTGAGGTTTGGACAATCCGCCTTGAAGTGTCTTTCCTTTCCACATTCAAAGCAAGTAGGTGAGAAAGAATTATCTTTAGGAGTAGGTTTCTTACCTTGAGATTTGAAGCTCTTTTGGAATTTCTTATTTCTCATGAGCTTTCCAAAGCGTTTGACGAATAGACTTGGTTCTTCATCATCATCCATGTCACTTTCTAATTCTTCTTCATCAATGGATATTGCTTTAAGAGCTAGTCCCTTTTTCTTAGACATTCTTTCTTCTTCTTCCGCATTTTTCAAATCTTTGAGTTCCTGTTCTTGTTCTTGCAATTTACCAAATAACGTGGTAAGAGACATATCATTTATATTTGGTGATTGTTTGATGGCGTTTACAAGAGGTTTCCATTCTCTAGTTAAACTTTTCAAAACTTTATGAATAAGCTCCTTGTTAGTATAAGATTTACCAAGAGTAATAAGATGATTAATGATCAAAGTAAATCTCTTTTGAAGTTCCAAAACAGTTTCACCAGAGTTCATTCTAAAACTTTCATATTGACTAGTGAGTGTACTAATCTTTGAATCTTTCACATCACTAGTTCTCTCATGGGTGATTTGAAGAGTGTCCCATATATATTTTACGGTCTTACAAGTTACAACTCTAAAAAATTCATTAGGACCTAAAGTTAGGGTGATGAGATTTTTAGCTTAGTAATTGTATTGAACTTTCTTTTCCTCATCACTCGTCCAATCATTCATGAATTTTTCAACTTGTTTACCATCTATAATATGCATAGGTACAAAAGGACCATTGTCAATAGCATTCCAGATTTTTAAATCAATAAATCGAACAAAAATTTTCATCCTTTCTTTCTAAAAAAACGTAACCCTCACCATTGAAAGCGGGAGGTCTATTTGTGGCACCACCCTCAGGAAAAAGGTTATAAGAAGTAGAGGCCATCTTGTTCTCTTGAAGCTGTTAAGCTTAATCTACCAAGAGTCAAGCTTTAATACCACTTGTTAAGTAAGCGGTCTCAATTACTCAAGAGGGGGGGTGAATTGAGTATTAAAATTTTTTTGCTTTGGAATGTTTTGAATGTAATTCTTTTGCAATCAATATAGTAATTAATGAAAGAGATGATAATAACAAGTAATAATAATATCAAATTAATCATAGTAATCTATCAAACACTTGGTGTGTAATAATAAAGTCCAACAAGAATCAAGAATTCAACTTAAGCAATTTTAACAAACAAATTGAGTGCACAATTAGATTAGCAAGTAATTTATATCCTAAATTATAAAGGAGTTTAAGGAAGAGAGAATTGCAACCCGATGTATAAGTTCCACCACTCCGATGTATGTCTCGACTTCAAGCAAACCACTTGAAGGATTTCACTATTGACGATTTGAGATACATAGCTTTGAGCAATTATAGCTTCTTAGTGTCCCACACTCAAGAACTTAATCCTCACAAGCAAAAAGGGTAACCTACCCAATCTCACAATCTCTCAATAACCAAGGTTGAAACTCAACCTAAAGCTCTTAGATTTTTATAATGATATTACAAGAACAACTCTTCAATAGAGTGGATATACAATTGAAAGCTCTCACAAAATAATAACTCTCATAAAGAAGATATGCAAATTAAAGAACTAAAGTTTCAAGAATAAAATTGAACAAAGAAGAGAACTAAGGAAGTAGAGGGAATTGCCTGAATTGAATGCAATTGATGGTGTGTTTCACTACTTCGATTCTTCCTCTATTTATAGCAATACGAGAGTATGGAGCCATTGTAACTTGATTTCAAATTGATTCCTTTCAATGTAGTGAAGTATGTCGCTCAATTTAAAAACTCGTAATGTTGTGTACGCTTCAACTTAAATCCTATATTGCTATTTCCACTAAATGATTTGATTTATTAATAACTGAGAATCGATTCATTGTATGCAAATTTGAATTTCTTGGTACATAAATAGATTCAAAGTTCTCATGAATTGATTCAGAAAGCCTCTGTATATGCAATTTAAGCATTTAAGCGTGTGAATCCATTCAGACAAGGGATAAATCGATTCAGAGGATGATTGAATCGATTCAAGCCCTTTTAAAAACATATGAATCGATTCATATAGCTGTTGAATCAATTCAGAGGGCTGTTCCATTTGTTTGAATTGATTCAGAAGTCCTTTGAATTAATTCAAATGCCTGTTGTTTCCTTATTCATGCATTATTGACATTTTTTTATCATATGACTCATTGTTCTTGATCCTTTCTTGTTTAATGATCATTTCTCTTTTGTTTTTGGATGTATATCAATATATTTAATTCAAGTCAATATTGTGCTTGAGTCCTTTAGATGTTATTCATGCTTGAACTCTATTTGTCATTATCAAAACCTGTTTCAACATATAAACACAGAGACTAACGTGGGTTCTTATCTTTTTCCATTCTTTCTTTATTTTAATGTTTATTTCATGATGGTGAGGGGTTCAGGAATGGTTGTAGCCTCCACCACCATGAATGAGTAGTCATTTATACTCTTGACGTTTTGGAGTAGTTTTGATTGGTAAACAATTGTAATATAACTATTGAGTTGAGTTTATGATTTTATTATTTACTTATTTTTATATCTAGATTTCATTTAATTCTTGTGACACCTTATTTGTGTTATTCGATTCGTAAGATTAATCCCAGATACACGAACCTTAGAGAAAGATGCGCCTAAGAGCACTTAAGGGAACTTAAGCCAATTAATTTCATAAAGTAAAAGTTTAACAATTGGGATGAAACTAAAACCCTAAGAGTAACTTTAATTAATTATTTTTTACATTGTTTAAGTATACTATTTTAATTCTTATTCATTTGATCTTTGAACCCCTGAATTATTATTTTCTCAAATTAAGGTCTAATAACCCAACCAATTCTTAGTAACGATATCCTCGTGGGATCGACAATCTTTTGTATTATGTGCACTTGCGAGCCCTATTACTTTAAAATCTGATTCAAACAATATGTAAAGTGTCTTTAAGAATTTATTGATCATCAAAAATTACTTATTATGTATCAAGTTTAATTGAGGGTAGTCGTTTAATTGTATGTGTTATCTAGGTTGAGAATCCCTCCAATAATGTTATCAATGAACAACTTGAATCATTATCTATGGGTTCGGATAGGGAATATGTTAACTACCATACTTACTTTGTCAATAAATACAAGTTTCACACCCAAAGTTAGAGCAACAATGAAAAACAATTGTGGTGTTTGCATCAAAGACGTAACAGACTCGGGAGAAAATGATTATTATGGTAATGTCCTAGGGATATATGTGTAACGCCCCAGGCGCTTTTTAGGAATGAACGAATCTCCCCATAAACCAACATGAGACCTTTCCAGTGTGCTTTGTCCTTAATCACACACTTCCCAAGAACTCCTCAGGAGGTCACCCATCCTAAAATTACTCCAAGTTAAGCACGCTTAACCTTGGAGTCCTTAAGTGATAGGCCACTGAAAAGGCTAATTCATTTATTGGTATAAGTAGTATGAATTTATTCCTTTAAGCTATCCTCGACTGTATAGTCCCATACCTATACAGTCTTTGGATCCCTCTCATTCTAGTATGTATTCAGTTTGTTCATGTGTCCCTCCCACTAGAAGCCTTCCAGGAGCCGCTCCTTGTCCGTGCCCATGCAACGGCGATCACTCCCCGCCCTCAACAGTACCAGGATGTCACATTGTAACACCCTCGGTTAACTAGGAGAATCCCTTCCACTAGATTATCTTGGTAAACTAAGAGGTTACGAGTTTTAAAAAATATGGAAGTTTTTTTTGTACAAAGAAACTTGGTGGAACAGATACAACTTATATACACGTAATCATATATAATACATGGTCGTAATAGTAACTTTACATACTGAAAGTAAAGGGGCACGTAGGCTCCTACAAAAGGAAATAAAATTAACCTATTCTATTCATTCTCGGTCAAAGAGTCTAGCCGATCCTCGATGCGAAGTTTGTCTCCATCCTTACGATGTCTGGAAAAATTTAGTGTAAGGGTGAGTCTTCACCTCCACAACAATCGAGAAGGTGTCTCATCAACACCTGCCCACATACAATACAAACAATCCAGGTTCGAGTCCCTCTCACTCTCTATGTGGTTCCTAAGATACATTCTAAGTTATTTCACCACTCTTGATCTTAGATGATCATTCCCATTTTCCCATTCACCTCTTAGGATTACTAAGGTTATACAATCATACTTAACCAACAAATAGTCACAATCTCAATACAATGATGCAATGCATGAGTTCATTTCATTATTTCCATTTTCTTTATTAGTCATCATGATACATATAGGCCCATCTTCCACTTATCAATCACATATCAATAACTAAGTGCATAACCATCTGACCTCATTCTTCTTTCCCAACAAGAGCGACCGGATCTCTCCTTATTCTGGTTTTCACAAATGGGTAAGGACCCATAGTCCTATCACCATAATGGCCAATCATATTTCTATAGAATAGGAACTCTACGGTCCTGGCAACATTCGCTCTGAGTGGAAGTATACTCGATTTTCCATGGGCTATCCGGTCTTGGGCACGAATCTGAACCATTAGACGCCCGCTCTAGTATACTCCCAAGACCTCCCGCAGGGTCAAAACGCTAACTGTTCCCCAGTGTACCCATCACTGTATGCTCTAGGGGATCACTCTACATCCCTCCTTAACTCCAGATATGATGCATAATTCAATAATTCATTTTTATTCAGTGGTCCTTGGCAGGGTTCCCTAAATGACTCCCTTCCATTCCTAATTTCGAGTTCTTTTTCTTTATTCTGTATAATCAAATTTTCTTTTTTTCTTTGTTTTAGTAATGTTACTCGACACTTAGGAATGAAATGAGATTTCATATTTTCTCAGCAATCAGGGGTACATTGGTGCTACAACGTCCATAATTCATCTCGGATCTAAATTCCTTACACTTTAACAATTTAATCATTTTGAAATCCCTACCGATACCACCTCCAATATTTCTTAGTTAGGGAATTTCCTTATTCAGATATCCATTCATCATACAATATTCACGACTATGTCAGACCAAGAAGTATTCAATGGCATTACAACATACAATTCATTATACCACATTTATCATGCACTTTCATCACAACATTCATCACGTAATTAACACATGTATATCTATATACAAAATTATCCATAATATTTATTAGACATACCACATAATATGCATATCGACACTCACCATTTACTATGGCTTAACAAATTATCACACATTTAATCGTCACTAAAAGTTTACTTGTATATATACAACTAGATGTAAGCGTTCACTTTATATCCTTACCATTGATCTAGTTCACGTCATCAGCATTCCCTTGATTTAGTTTGTTATTAATGATATACTGTCACTTAATCTAATTCTTTATGTAACTTTCAATTATTCTTTAATTAGGTATGTTTATCTCTTTACTCAATTAATCTCCTAAGGTCTAATTATGAACTCTTTAGTCATCGTCAATTGGTCTCACTGTTAATTTTCCTTTATTGATCCAACTAAATTTTATTTGTTGAATGACCCGTTTCCTTGGTCACTAAAAGGGTCACTAATTCTTTATCAATTTAGTGATGTTCTTTCTAGATTCATGACTACTTATTTTTTTGTACCTTTTTCTTTATTCCCCTTATTAACTAATTTGTTTCCTTAGTTACATTCACTTAACTAAATTTTACTTCTTATGGTGTTGATTTATTGCTTAAGAACTTAGATACCACTCTAACCTCTATGTTATGAACTTGGTCATTTCATTCCTTAGTCACTAAAGTTTTATCTAATTTATTCTACTTCTTGTTATTACTTAGTTCAAGTCCAAATTTTGATTCTTCATCTATAGCTTAAATATTTATTCCATGTATATCATGCCCTGAAATTACGTCTCCTTAGCCAATTATTACTTAATTACTAAAAGTCACCATTTAATTAATAGGTCTTGTCCTTTTTTATTATAGGTCTAAGTCCAAAACTCTTTTCTTGTTTAGCTAATTAATATTTCTAGGTATAAAACTCCTTCTTTTTTCCTACTTTTTAATGGTTACCTAGGTTTCTAATTCTTAACATTATTTTCTTTTATTAGAATTCCAAATTTTAGATCTATTTTATTTAGGTGCACGACCCTTTCCTAATTAATTTATTAAGATCCTTTCCTATAACTTACTCCAAGTTAGACTCTGCCTATCCATTTCTTTTTATTCTTAGCCTATTTAAGCCATTAAAATATTTAACCCAAAATATTCATTTCCTACTCAAATTTCTTTTGCCAAATTCATTTCATTTAATCCAGTTCCTGAAGTCACTTTTTATTCTACTTCAAGTGGTCACAAAAGTGGTCACTAAAATTGCCATGAAATCTCTTTCTAACCTCTAACATTTTCTGCACTTAAAAAGATCTCTTTATTTCCATTTTTTTATTGGTCATTTATTTAGACCTAAGCCAAGATATTTATTAGTAAAGCTTTTCAAGTAAGACTTTTCACCTGTTAAAAAGAATTCATTTATTTATTTAGTAACTTTCTATAAAACCTTATAGCAACTTAAAACAATTCCATTTTTAGCGCTTGATAAAATAACGTGTCATAGTCATTTGGTTGGTAACTTTCCACGAATCACGTGATCTCTTCAAACAACTCCGGCGATACGTAACGATAACTTAATTTCCTAAAGTAGGGCTTACCGGGATAAAATAACCACGAGTTACATAAGATCACAAAAATTTAAATTTAAATAATACAATCATATCAAAATAACCGAGCCCGCCTAAATACTAAGATTTTTAAGTTTCTCTACGACTTCGATTGCAATAAAATTCTCCCGAGCACATAAACGTTGAGTTATGCCAATTAAATTCATAAAATTCCCATTAATTTAAAAATGTAATAATCTTAACCATTGCTTATGAAAATCTTTATGGTTTAAAATCTAACCGTTGAATCGCGATGAAATTTAAAATAGAGGTCCCCGAATACACAAGCAATATTATAGAACAACCAAAAATACAATCCAATGAGGAAAAGAGCCCCTTACCTTGTCAGACAGCCACTTCTTGGAGAAGGAAGATGGAGATTTTGCAGAAAACTCCACTGAATGCTCCTAACGTCCTCTAGTCGTCGCCTATACTTTTGATCCTACGAAAAATCACACATGCAACCAAGAGGGACAAGGAAGGTCACGGCTTTTGGCTTCTCAAAACAACAAGAAAAGCTTCACAAAACTCAAAACACAAACTATTTTGGGTGCAAGAAAAAAAGAAATAAAATCAAGAGCCTAAGATGCCAAATTTATTACCCTTGAAGCCTTTGATGACCACGGCTAAGAGAAGAAATGCAAGGGAGATTCTTGCTTAAATTATTGAAGCTTTGGATGGTGGAGTGAAAGAAGTTAAAGTTTTCCAAGTGGAGGAGAAAACCATGAGCCAAGAAAAGAGGAGAGGGGAAAAGCTTGAAGATTGGTGTGGTGGGGTGTGTTGTAATGGTGTGGCCATGAATAGATGGAGGAGAGTGGTTAATTGTGGTGGCTCAAGAGAAAAAGATTTATGATGAGTAGATGAAGTGAGAGAGCCATTTGGTGGTGGCTAGATCATGACAAAAAGAAAGGAGGAAAGAGAGTAGAAATTTTTGAATGGTTGGAAGTGATGAGTGGTGGTGAGGGTGGTTGTTGCGGTGACTCATGGTGGCTATAGGAGGAGGGATTGGTGGCTTGAAATTGAAGAAGTGGAGGGGGAGAAGTTGTTGTTTCTGATCGAGAGTGAAGTGGAAAAATAGAAGGTAAGTGAGTGGAAAAATTAGATGAAGTGATGGGAAGTTGAGATGCGATGATGGTAGTTTTAATTGCGTGAATTTTTATTGGTTAAGGGAGGTGGCATGGTGTAAGGTCATGGTGGCATGGTTATATCATGATAACATGACATCCTATCCTCCTTAGGAAGCAAGTAGTCACTAGTGCAAAAGTACCCTTTCATAACGTTAAATTCACCACGGATTTACAAAAACCAATATGAAAAATCAATGCAGTGGCATTTTTGAAAATATATACAAATGTTCATATCGGTTTTACTTAAAACCGTTGTTAAATATTAGCGCAGTGGCATTTTTGAAAATATTAGCAAAACATTTCACATCGGTTTTAAGAAAAACTGATGTTGAATATACAATCTCACATCAGCTATTAAAAACCGTAGTGATATAATTACGTGGTGGCAATTTTGAAAATATGGGTAACTTTTAGAAACAGATGTTGCACATCGGATTCCTTAAAAACCGATGTGTAAAGTGCATGATTTATTAAAATCGAAAGCAATTTTTTACGCCAAAGGTATCATATCGGTTTTTATAACCGATGTGAGAATGGGAGATTACACATTGGTTTTGTTTAGAAAACCGATGTTAAAATTGTTATTAAAATAATCTCCACGTCGGTTTTTTAAAGAAACTGTTGGGAAAGCTTTTTTTAATGTTGGGGTCCATATCGGTTTTTAAGAAAACCGTTGTGAAAGTTAAAAAAGCAATAAGAGCGAGAGTTTCTCGCTTAAGCGAAAACACTCTAGTAGCTCACCTAATGCTTCTCGCTTGAGCGAGCCTTTCTCCGCTTGAGCGAGATTATCACAAAATGGTTTCCTTCAACAAACACTTAAGCGAAATAAATTCTCGCTTGAGCGAAGAAAGGATCGCTCAAGCGAGAAGCATTAGGTGAGCTACTGGAGTGTTTTCGCTTAAGCGAGAAACTCTCGCTCAAGCGAAATGAAGAGAAAATTTAGCATCAGGAACAAGAGGATTGACGCGAACACAAAACAAAACTCATGCGGGTCAGGAAGAAAGGAATTGAATATTATATTAAACACATTCATGCGCAGAGTCCAAGCTTTTAATGTGAACCAGCAGAGGCCAAGCTTTTAATGATCACGTGCACGTGTTTTAGATATTAGGCACTTAAAATATAATATACGTATAGCAAAATTTTCACTTCAGTTTTTTTTATAAAACCGTTGTGGAAGGTTTAATCACGCGGGCTCCACATCGGTTTTTAATAAAACCGTTGTGGAAGGAGACTACACTATCAAAATTAAAATTTTGTTTTCCGCGACAGCCATTTCACGACACTGTTAGCCTTTCTCCATTCAGCGAAAACATTCTTCAACTCCAACCTTCTCCATTTCATGACTGCAACATTCTTTAACTTCAACCTTCTCCATTTTGCAACAGCAACGAGTTCTTCAAGTTTGTCAACTCAACCTTCTCCCACCGTGTGCCTCTTTCAACCCTCTTCTCTCTATCTTCTTCAACTCTATTATTGTGAGCTTCTTAAACTCCGCACTTTAACTCTATTATTGTGAGCTTCAACTGTGTTGGATATGGTTTATTTTTTGTGTTTAAAATGGGTTTTTGCCTTGAACATGTGTAGGCGTGTATGGTGATGGACTAATAATTTTTGCTCTTAACATGTTTGTTAAAATGCCTAGTTGAACTTGAGATGTGTTGAAAATGGTTATTTGTTTAGGCCATGTGTATATGTATAGTTGAGGTTGAGTGCCTTGAACATGTTTCTTAAAATGCCTAGGAGAACCTAAATATAAAATTTGGTATGTTTGTGTTAAAAATAGTGTGTATGAAGGTGTGTTGGATATTGAGTTGTGTTGGATATGGTTCTTTTTTATGGTTAAAATAGGTGGTGTGTATAGTTAAGGTTGAGGTGGACCAATAATTTTTGCTTTTAACATGTTTGTTAAATGACCTATTTACTAGTAACTTAGTTTGCACATTGGCCTAATAACTTAGGTTGTTTAATATGTTGCTTAATTCATACCGTGATTTATCCGGGCATTAATGTCCATTGATGTTTTATAGTTTATTTTAGAACATTAGTACCAATGGATCGGAGTTGGATTAATGCTAGACGGATAAGTAATGAGTATGCAGTCGGGGTGGAAGCTTTTTTGGAATTTGCTCAAAGAAATGTTCTTAATAATAATGGGATATTTTATTGTCCATGTGTGAAATGTTTGAATGTAAAACGATTAAGTGTTGAGGAAATTAGAGATCATGTCATATGTCATGGGTTTTGAAAGAATTATACAACATGGACGTGGCATGGGGAATTGATGTTGATACCAAGTGTGTCTGAAATAGAAGAAGTGAATGAACAAATGAATGATGGGTTGGAAGACATGATACGTGACATTGGATGTGAATCATTTAAAAGAGCACACGTGTATGATAATTTGACTCGGGATGCGGATTTGCCTTTGTATCCAGGGTGTAAACTGAAACGACTGGAAGCAGTGTTAAAGCTAGCTAATCTGAAGGCAAAGAATGGATGGACTGATAAAAGTTTCACCGAATTACTTAGATTGTTGCAACAGGAAATACTCCTAGAAGGGAATACACTACCTAATTGTACCTATGAAGCGAAGAAGGTTATATGTCCTATGGGTATGGAGTATAAAAAAATACACGCATGCCCGAATGACTGTATCTTGTATAGAAGAGAGTATGAAAAGCTACATGAGTGTCCTGTATGTGGTGAATCACGATATAAGGTGAAAAATGGTGAATTAGGTAATGATGTGAGTACCAAAAATCCTCCTGCAAAAGTTTTATGGTATTTACCAATAATTCCAAGGTTCAAACGATTGTTTGCCAACAAGAATGATGCAAAATGTCTTAGGTGGCATGCTGAAGAAAGGAAACTAAATGGAAAGGCGTCATCCAGCAGATTCTTTGCAATGGAAGAAGATTGATCAGTTATTTCCTACTTTTAGCAATGAACCCAGAAATCTCCGGCTTGGATTTGCTACAGATGGAATGAATCCTTATAGTAGCCTAAGTAGTATACACAGTTCATGGCCTGTTTTGTTGGTTGTCTATAATTTATCCCCTCAACTATGCATGAAACGAAAGTATATCATGTTGTCTATGATGATTTCAGGCCCTAAACAACCGGGGAATGACATAGATGTATATTTAAGGCCCTTGATTGAAGACTTGACAATGTTGTGGGAGGAAGGCATAGATGTATTTGATGCGTACTCTTGTGAATACTTCAAGTTACGTGCCATGATCTTTTGTACCATAAATGACTTCCCAACATATGGTAACTTATCCGGATATAGTGTTAAAGGACATAAAGCATGTCCTAGAACATGTTACCGTCAAATGTATCATGGAAAGAAAATAGTTTACCTTGGGCATAGGAGATTTCTTAGACATGATCACCCGTATCGTAAATTAAAGAAAGCTTTTCATGGATCTCAAGAGAATGAAATTGCCCATGTGGCGTTGACAGGAGATGAAGTTTATGAAAAGGTAAAAGACGTCAATGTTGTCTTGGGAAAAAAGCGTCAGGCTACAGAAAAAAATGTATGGAAGAAAAGATCTATCTTTTTTGACCTCCCTTATTGGCCTTCTCTTGATGTAAGGCACTGTATTAATATGATGCATGTGGAGAAGAATGTATGTGATAGTGTTATTGGAACACTCCTCAATATCCCAGGAAAGACAAAGGATGGGGTGACTTCTCGTCGAGATATGGTTGACATGGGTATATGGGATTCCTTGGCTCCAGTAACTATAGGTCAGCGAATATACTTGCCACCAGCTTGTCATGCATTGTCAAAAAATGAGAGAAAAAGTTTGTTTCAATGTTTGCATGGCGTTAAAGTGCCACAAGGTTATTCATCAAATATCAAAAAACTTGTTTCAATGAAAGACCTTAAATTAATTGGTTTAAAATCTCATGATTGCCATATGTTAATGCAACAATTATTACTAGTGGCTATTCGTGACGTTTTACCCAAAAATGTTAGAGTGACCATAACCAGGTTATGTTTTTTCTTTAATGCTATATGTAGCAAAGTGATTGACCCTGGGAAATTGGTTGAGTTACAAAATGATGCAGTGGTTATATTGTGCCAATTGGAGATGTATTTTCCACCTTCTTTTTTTGACACCATGGTGCATTTAATTATTCATCTAGTCAGGGAGATTAGTATTTGTGGCCCAGTTTATTTGAGATGGATGTACCCAATTGAGCGATACATGAAAATTTTAAAGGGGTATATGAAGAATCAGTATCGTTCGGAAGCTTCTATTGTTGAAAGATATATTACAGAAGAAGCTATTGAATTTTGTACTGATTATTTGTCAGGTGTGGACTCAATTGGAACACCAAAGCCTCGCTTCAGAGATGGAAGTACAGGAAATGGCATTCGGGGTTTCTCTGTTAAGAGTAAGCCACGTGAGGAGGTCCTACAAGCACATTTGTACATCTTGAACAACACTGATGAGGTTCTACCATACATATCTAGGCACAAGAATATTATCAAGGCAAAAAACCCTCGCATGACTGAAAAATGGTTGCTGAATGAGCATAATAAAACTTTCCTTAATTGGTTTAGAGGACAAGTGGTGAATGATGACACTGCCTCAGAGACTTTGAAATGGCTAGCAAGCGGTCCTAACTTTGATGTTGTGTGTTGGAGTGGTTATTACATTAATCATTACACCTTCTACACCAAGTCTCAGGATGACAACAGTCGGGTGCAAAATAGTGGTGTGATGTTAGTGGCTGAATCCATTCACTTTTCTAGTGCAAAGGATAAAAATCCAATTGTGGCATCCATCCCCTATTATGGTGTCATTGAGGAGATCTGGGAAGTTGATTATATTAAATTTAGAGTTCCTATTTTCAAATGCAAGTGGGTTGATGGTAACACTGGTGTAAAGATAGATGAAATGGGGTTTACATTGGTGGAACTTAACAAAGTAGTGCATGAGGATGAGCCTTTTATCATGGCATCCCAAGCAAAACAAGTTTTCTACATAACTGATCCTTCTAACAAAAGGTGGTCAGTTGCACTTCATGGAAAATGTTTGGTGGATATAGATGAGAATCATGGTTCAACACTTGATATTATAGAGACTCCTCCTTTCTCATCTAGCATGCCAACACTATATGATGATGATGAAGTAGACAATGTGCATGCCATCCGTAATGATCATCAAGAAGGGATTTAGGAGAATATAAGGGACCCATCTTAAGTTAGTCATCAAACTTATTTCATATTATTGCATTTATATTATTTAACCATGTAATTGACAATTATTTTATTTTCTTTCAACAGGGAAATGGATGATCATCCTGAGAGTACATCAAATACCCAGGGGACTTGTCGGAAGAGTAGGGGTACCACACGGATAAGGAAGCTAGTGGCTACACGTGGTGGTGGTCAAAAAATCCCCATCCAGTTTGACGAGTTAACTTGGAACCCTATTGGAGAAAACAAAGACAAATTTGTTAGCTTTGTAGCCTTACTTGCACGTAGCAAGGTTAGCATCTTGAATGATAAGTGGAAGGATGTAGATCCATGTGTAAAAGAGCAAATTTGGGAGAGTATAATGGTATGTTGTTATTTAATTTTAGACTTCATAAGTAATTCCACTATAATTTTTTAATGTTTTGTTATATGTGATAATGTTTTATTATATCTAATGAAGCTCACCTATGATGTTCCCAACAACACCAACTTGAAGAAAAAATTGTTAACATTTTGTTCTGAGCGTTAGAGAGGTTTCAAGACTTATCTAGCAACTAATTATATTTTTGGGAATATAAGGCATAAAGTTCCATTAGAGGATTATCCATGGATTGATGAAGACACATGGAAATCGTTTGTTGAGACTAGGACAGATCCGACCTTCCAGGTAGTTTCAATTACTTGTTTAGTTATGATTGGAATTTATAAGTTATTCTATATACTAACATTTATTTATATATCATTAATGGCAGGAGAAAAGAAGAGTTGCGCAAGACATCCAAAGGAAGAATTGTTATCCTCACTTATTATCCTGTGGAGGGTATAACTTGTTAGAAAAGAAGATGATGGAAGAGAAGTTGAAACAGAGGCAGGAAGCTTCTGGGTCTGATCCTACAACTATCGTCTCTCCACCATCTCCTCCATTACGACATGAAAAATGGAAAAGAGCTCGACAAAAGAAGTCAGGAAGCTACACATCAGAGGAAACCCGTGTTGTTGCCGAGACAATTATGAGTATTCAAAATTAATTATCATTTTATCATTTAAATTGATTTGTTAATGATTGTAATGTTATATTTTTGTAGGATTCTTTGCAACAAAGAAGCTCAGTTGGTGAATTTGTCGCATCTGGACGAGAGGACATATTGACCACCGCTTTAGGGCAGCCAGAACATAGTGGTCGTGTTCGAGCTTGTGGACGAGGGGTTGGTTTAAAGACATATTTTGGACATTCAAGATGACAAAATATTATCAAAGATGAGAAGAAATTTGGGGAAGAGCTGAAGATGGAGCTTAGAGAGGAACTGAAACATGAAATTCTCCAGGAGCTAGCCCGTATGCAACAATCTTCACAAATTCCTGAACGACCACCACAAACGCCTTCACATCCTGTACTCTTAAGCACAAAAGGGAGTTGTGCTCCAGATGATTTACATTCACAAGATTATGCTCATGTCCCAGACCGATGCAAGCTTTATGTTGATCATCCATACCGTTTGGTGGCAGTTGGCAATGTGTATAATTTTGGGTCTACCATCCACCATAAGCAAATAAGTGATGATCATGTGAGGGTATCGATTGATAGGATTGAGGAAGCAGATGTTGCATTACCTATTCCCACAGATGAAGTATGTACAGTGGGGGAAGCCTTTAAGCACTTCATCTTGTGGCCCAGAAGACTAGTTAAAATTATATCGGAGGATGAGGTATGAAATTCCATACAATAATACCTGTTTAATTACATCCACCACTAATTATATCTGATTTTATTTCTACTTATACTTGTTTAATTATGATTTATTAGGCCAATGTTGATGTGGTTAAGAAAGTTACACAAAAACAACCTTTACAAGAAACAGAAGAGTATAGTGATCCACTTGGGAGGTTGTGTTTTGTAGCAATGAATCTTGGATCTGAAACAATACAATTGGAACTAGATGCTAGTGCCATAGGTAAGGACTCTCCAATCTCTTTCTTTATTACCCAACAGGATATATTAGAATTTCTAATAGGAAAAGAGATGCTAAACATATCCGTCCTCCAATTATGGTTGATGTGAGTTTATTACTAGTTAATTTTTTATATGTCTAAAGCAAATACATAGTTGTGATCCAATTATGTTTGTTTATATATTATAGGTATTTGCACAACCTTTACAATATTAATGGATGTCATGATTATAGCTTCCTTGAGCCTGAGCACATCCAAGACACAGGAAATAATGTAGATGAAATTTGGGCATATATTCAACATAGGATATCCACAAGTTCTCATGGCTTTTTTTTAGCTCCATATTATGAATTGTTAGTATAACCTTAAAATTTCAAGTTTTCTTATACATGCATTTTTGTGTAAACTTAACTAGTCTTTTGTAATCTGACAGGAACCATTGGCAATTGATTATTATTTGTCCCAAACAAAATGTTGTTGTCTTCTTTTGCTCATTATGGAAATAACCAGGGAAAAACATTAAGGGTGCTATTAACTTGTAAGTGTTCTGTTAACTTATAGGTGTTATTGAGAATCCTTTAATGTTTAGATAGTTGATATCATTTTTTAGTCTTGTTGGTTGTTTTTATACTATAGAGCCTTGGATGCTTGTAATGTTTTGGGAGGGTCATGACATATGACTAGGAAGAAGGTTGAATGGATAATCCTAAGGGTGAGTCACTCAATGTTACATTAACTCTAGGTTGCCTTTATGCCTAGACATGACTTGATGAGGGTTAAGAATTTGATGCAAAGTTTACTTGTTCCAAATATTTCAGGCTAATAGGCAATCATCGGGCAGCAACCACTGTGGTTATTATGTCATGGGGAAGATGCTCAATGTCATAATAGGGAACATTAAGGATGATTGGAGACAGGTATTGAAATGGTTTAAAGAAGGAAGCATTTTCTAGTAGTTAAATGCCTATTCTGACATCACATACTTGTAGGTGTTTAGCAACAAGGAACCATTCACTTCTAATGAAATTGATGTGGTTCGTAAGCGTTGGGCAACATATCTTCTTCAAGTAGCTAGATTATGATCAACACAAGTGCTTAAATTTTGTCTATATTATGTATTAAATTCTGACCTAAACCATGTATAAAACAATGTTATTTGGTGTTATATATGACTAATTGACATATATGATTTTAATTGATGTTTGACATATTTGTTTTTGATGTGTTGTATAAATGTATCCAGGAATTGTCATGAAAAATGAATATATTCAGGATGATTATTGAAAATTAACTTGTCCAGGATTTTTAACAAAATAATATACCATTATAAAACAATTAAAAAAAGTAAAAAAAATTCAAGATTTCACATCGGTTTTTAAAAAAACCAATGTTATAGGTCCTATATTTCACAACGGTTTTTATACATACTGTTGTTAGATATGCCATTTTTCACATCGGTCGTAACAAAAACCATTGTTAATTTTTCCATTTTTCACATCTGTTTTACAAAAAAACGATGTGGTAAGTGAAGTTTAACATCAGTTTTTTGAAAAAACTGATGTGGTAAGTGGGATTTCACATCCGTTTTTTAGAAAAAACCGATGTTAAATCCCTTTTTCACATCGGTTTAAAAACAAATGTGAGATATCCCTATATTTCACAACGGCCAGATCCACATCGGTTTGAAAACGGATGTGAAATGTGCAAAAAAATCGATGTTAAATCTTATTTCTACACTAGTGAGTGTAAGCTTGCTGAACAAGGGGTTCAAGAAGGTGAGACAAGTGTCCTATGGATGGAAGATGGTGATTGCTTCTTATTGCATGAAGGGGATGAGGTGTCCAGTTCTAAGGCGTCAACTTGTGCGGGGCTTTATGGGTCTTTTTACATAGAATTTGAAAATAGGCTAAACATAAAAATTTTAGATCTTTTTGTTATCTTTAATTTGGTATATGGCACAAAAATTTTTATTAAGAAATGTGGGAGTTATGGCCCAAATACAAAAGGAGTGCAAGGCTATGATAGGATTATTGTTTCATAAAATGATTAATTTTCTAGGCAAAATGGGTGAAGATTTGGGCTTTGTGTTTTGCATCAAAGTTGTAACGAATTGAGTTAAGAAAATTTTTGAGAAAGAATCGTTTAATTTCATGATCATACAAATGAGAAACACAAAAAATACTGAACATAGTGCAAGCTGCCGCTAGGAAAATGTGAATTAGTATGGTATTTTAAATTATAGGATTTATGGAGTAAGAATTGGATTTCAATACTTTCATGAAGTTTGTAGATCTTCTTTTTCTATTTAATTTGGTATATCAATTACGACGATCCAAGTTTGGAAGCCCGAGATATACCTAATTTACGATAGGGTGCTCCAGAAGCTTCCCGGATCAGCTACATCTTTGGAAATAAATTCACCATTAATTCTCCTTTGAGAATTTGGTTTCATGTCCTTCATGAACATTGTATATCTATTTGATATGGATCCATATCAAAAATAATAAAGTGATTCAAGTACCAGATAAAGGAGATTATGAATTTTACCAAAGGCTGTCAGCATTGAAATGAAACAGCTAAGGGGTTACAAAGATCTATTAAACTATACCGATCTAGAAAGATTTGGCCTTCAATATCTTCACAAAAAACGTAGATAATTTTGTTACGTAGATTTTGACACTAAGTTTGCTCAAACCAAAAGTCGTATCAAAGAGTTATGAATTTGTTTTTGAACCATACGTAGGGAAAAAGTCCAAACATTGGAATTTTTTAAGGGGAATATACTTGATCTTTGATTTTGGGGTTAATAGAGTGAGAATCAGAGTTCGAGGCTCGAAACAAGGATTAAAGATCTTCAAAACAAAGATATTGAGACCAAAATCATTCAATTCTAAGGTCATATACCAAAGTTGGGTCCAAAAACATTGAAGGTATTCGAGTCAAGTTTTAAAATGATTTATAGAAAAACGAGGGTGATAAACTCTGAACCGGGTTTTGGCCTCTTTAGGAAAAATTCCTAAAACGTCAAAACAAGTCACCAAAGACTGATCATGCCACCATCGGATGTCCTGAGGTACATGAATGATCAAACGTAAGAGACCTTAAGGGTCTGATTGGGTCGGTCAGGCTAAGTCAGACACCCTTGATCCTTTACGAAACGATCCTAACAGGACTAGTTTCCTTACTAGATCACTAGTCTTGGGTGGAACGGTCAGAGTCTGACCTCTGGCTAGGTCCCACAGTTCAAATCTGAGGAATCGAGCGATATGTTATTATTTAATATAATTATCAAATAAATAAAAATTTAAAATATATAATTTCAAAATAAATTATTATAATTATTTATTTATTAAGTATTGTTGGCAGGAAATAATTATCAACTGATATATTTTAAATTCATTAGTACCCAAAATAATCATCGTTAACGTATTATTTTTAATTAAACGTTATTTATTATTTTGTTATTTCCTCTTCTCTCACTCGTTAGTCCTCTCGGTATTCTTATATTTCATGTGAAGCTCCGCTTATCCCTATTGTTCTCATTCTAAACTGTTCGGGGAGCAGGCCAAAGCCTTGAGCTTCTTACCGAAAGCTCAACAGAGTATCCTCGGAGTCCTTAGGGTCTGGTTTCCTATTCTCAAAAATCAGGGCTGTTACAATATGAGTTAGAGTATCAAAGGTTCCCTGGAAGGATTCTCATATTTAAATATGAATGGTGTGCTTCATCATATAGAAGGAGTGTTGTCAATTCAAAATATTGCAATGTCAAAATAAATCAAACTATACATTATGGTCACTATTATCCATTAATTTTAGCATAAAATACATGTCAAGTCTGTTATGTACTGGATTTTCCATTGCATGCAAGTAAGTGTGGTTGACATATGAATGTAACAACTAACTTTAGAGGCCATATGGAAATTGATACAACAAATGATGAAGATCTTCCTTATCAAACATCTAAAACATCACTTATGAGATCATCAGTTAAAATCGTAGACGTGATAAGCAGATGATTATTAAGGGTGATGGTTTCGACAACAAACTTAGAAGGGGGTTGAATAAGTCTGTTCACTTTTTCAAACCAAAAAGTGATATTTGAGTGTTAATGCGTTAAGCACAGCGGACCAGAATTTTGTGAGACGTGAGCGTGATTCTTTGATTGAGAGAGCATTGTTTTACCAAACTTTTACTACCATAGATATTGGCGAGAATGTACCAGACTTTTGATAGTAAAAGAGTCTGAGAGAAAGAGACACCACACAAGAAATTTATACTGGTTTACTCTCAATGCGGAAGCTACATCCAGTACCTTCAAATTTGAAGGATTTCCACTATGTAAAAATCTTTTACATAAACAGCCCAAACCAAACATATGAGTATTATTGACTCCAGCCACTCCCGACTTAAGCATAACCCATGCTTCTGAGTATTCTTGAATCTAGCCACTTCTAGCTTAAGCACAACTTGTGCTTCTGAGTATTCTTTTGCAAGCACCCACTCTTGGGGCAGACCCAAGTATTCTTTTATAAGCCACTCCTGGCTCAAACCCCGAGTCTTCTTTTAAAAGCCTCTCCAGGCCAGGGTGTTTCCTGACAAGTCTACCAAACCTATTTTTACAGAAGAATAAAAAGAATTAAAACAAACAAAATAAGCCTTCTTACTTAGCCTAGCTAAGTATTAACCTGATAAACAAGTTCGTGAAGAAAGAGAATGACTTATTATGGAAAGGGGCTTAGTATATGTACCGGATAAAAGGTACAACCTAGGTATACTAAACCTGGAAGCATGATTAGAGATATTATGTTCATAGATGGTGTTGAGATGTGTGAAGCATATCTCTAATGTGGATTGCTAGTGCTTTTGATGTGAAAGAGGATTGCACATAGTAAGCTTTCTTTTTCTTCATGCCAATATCTCTTGGTCTTGAATCTTCTTCTAAAGCAGATTGCCATTTTTTCTTCTTCTTTTTTCACAAGCTCTCTCTCTTTCTCTTTTTCTATATTTTCTCTCTGTATTTTTTATCTTGCTTTTTAAGTTTGCTCCTGTTCTCTTTCTCTCTTTTTTCTGTATGTTTTTCTCTCTACTTTAAAAATTGAGAGGTTGATTCTATTTATAAGATATCTTGTTGAACCCAAGGAGAGAAGCTAGTTGTTGAGAGATCGTTGAAAGAGAATACAATAGTTTGGAGGGTTGTTTACACAAAGGACAAAACACTTCTTTTGTCAGAGAGAGACGTTCTGAACAAGTAATGTAGGATGAGGTACTTCGAGACTTGTGAAATCATAGGCAGAGTAGGAGTAGCATAAGCTTTCACGTAAAAGGAAGGTTTTTGAACAGAGGTCCTTCAAATACATGATGCACAAAGAAAAGCTTAATGCTTTTAGGATGATGTGAGGTCTACCTTGCTTGCTTAGTCCTTTAAGATCTTCTAGATCGAGACCGATAATGCTTTTATCACCAGATACATAAGAGAACATCCTTTGAAAAAGATTCAGGGTCTGGTGATCTATAAGGTGTTAATGATATGACACAAACAAATCCATCAGATTCTTGTTGAAGAATTTTGTGAGCGGTATGGAGAAACTTTTATCTTGACATAGAGTCTGGGTCTGGTATGAGTCTAGGGAGACTTTTACATTGAGGATTAACTCTCTGATCTCGATATCTTCTTTGACTTAGAATGTAAAGTCCATGTTGCGATCAAATTTATCAGACTTTTGATACATGGGTTCCCTTTTTCTTTTATAGCTCAAGCATTATTTTTCCTGAAACACTTAAACACCCACATCAAACAATAACACATGACTTTGTTTAAGTTAGAATACATAATGTTAATTATCAACAAATCTCATGGGATTTGGTTTACTAAAAAAGTTTCGGCTTTGACCAGACTTTTCTTCAATAAAGGGATTACTCTAATTATTCAGTTACTGAAAATGAATAATCTTTTGTCAATTCAACTCAAATCCCAAAATGGTTCAAAAAGTAACAATGATGAAAAAACTGGTGGTGGTGAATCCTGTTGCCGATGAAAAGGTCAAGGTTGACTCCAAAAATGGTTCAAAAGATGAAGTGATAATAAAAATAAAAAAGATGAACAAGAAGGTGGTGGTGGTGGTGGTTGTCATGCCTATGAGGAAGTGAATCAAGATGAATAAGGTAATTAATTTATTTAAACTTATATAATTAATTTAATTTGTATATTTAGTTAAACACGTAATACTAACTTTATTTTATTTTTCTTTATGTTATACAATTAATAGGTGCTGCATTGTATTCAGACAAACTACACATATGTTGGTTGCTGAACAATATTAATTAAAATTATCTTCATAATTAATAGTTCATCGAAGTTTATACTAATTTTAATTTGTATAAATTAATTATAATTTATGTTAATTAATTATAATTGGTATATATATTAATTAAAATCTTAAATATTATTTTTGTATTTATATTAATCATATTTCACTCATCTCGATTACAATTGATAATTAGACGAATAATATATATGTTTGATTTATAAATGTCAAAAGGGAAAGAAAATTAGTGTTAAAAAATAGTTTTGGGGTGTGGGACATGTTGTCTCACACCTCGTTTTGCATCATAAGTAGTGTGAGACATTAAGTTTTACACTATAAAACCAATTTTACATGGGAGGAATAACATCGCATGACTTATCTCATGCCTAAGAACTTTAACGTTGGTCTTTTACTCTTTAGGTCTCACGCTCCACAATTTGATTCTTGTTGTGAGATATGTAACTTCATTAAGAAACTATCCGTTAAATTATTTTTAAATACAAATTTTTTCTATAAGTTGAATTGTAAAATCAATAAAATATATAATTTATTAAAATAAATTAAAATAATATTTTCATAAAATTATTTAGGAACTCTTTTTCTAAACTCATCCGAATAGAATTCCAACTACTTGAATTGATCTATTGAAACTCTATAAAGACAATGCTGAATGATTCCTACTCTGTCTCTGTTCATTAGCCTTCTTGGCAGTACTTACAGGATTATTAATCAATTATTTATTCAATGTATCTAACAAGAATATTAGATACACGTTAATAAACTAAGTCAACCATAAATTGGAGCTAGTCAAGAGAGTGAGGGATAATTTAGTTGAGTGCCCTTTTAACTTCCATAATGTTAACCTTCTTGCCATTAGCATTTTCCTTCACCTTAGCCCTCAACTCAGCCACAAGTATTCCATTGTTAAGCACAAACTGCGCCCCTATAACTTTTATTCTCACCTACCTCAACATTTGCATAATGTCAAGTAACAACCCTTCTCTGTGAGGACACTCAATCTCCAACAGCGCATCACTCTCAATGACCAAAACTTGTATCGACATTGATGCTACCGCTTCAGCTTCTACCGTCTTTACTCTCCCACTCCCCTCCAGTATCCTCACCTTTATTTTTCTGTCACACTCACGCCACTCCTTGTTTGTTCCTTGGTGCAACCTCTACTAATCGTCCTTTAAACATTTACCAAATGTTACTACTGTTGTTGTTCGGTTTCCATTTGGCGATACGTGTTTCCATGTCCTGGATCTTCCTTCGTAACTGTTTCTCATACTCGATAGTGTCGCCTAGGATTGAGGCCTTGTCTATTTTGGTCAAGAAGGGTACGAGAGATCGTAGAATGATAAACCTCTCATTCAGTTTCTTGCGGCGGCAGCGTTCTGCCAAAACGTGGTTGGCGCCGAGCTAGTCTTGAAGGGTTCCCTTGCCACACAACTGGCGGTGTCCTCGGCGGCGTCTCGGTTTTAGGGAGGGGTGTCGTCAGGATTCTTGGCGTAGAGGTATGGGACGGTGAAGAGGAGATATTTAAGGAGCCACTGGGCAGTGCCTTCAATAGGTGGCACGTGGAAGTGGTGGTCGGTGGCAGTGGTCTACTTGGTAAAAGCTAAGTGGGCGGAGTAAGTGATGTGTAGCCGAGGGTGGGTGGTGATTTGGTCCAGCAGTGGGATTGGTTTTGGAGGATGTTGGATACCGTTTAGGAGTAATGAGTGTCTTCTTAAGCCAACTCTTCTAATGGATCAAGTTTTGCAAGGTAAGAAACTTGTCAACCACATATTAATTATGGAAAATGTTTTCGGTCCTATATTCAAGACTTTCATGCTATGATAAATACAAACTAAGGATAAGAGTGGCATGCATTTAAACAAAAACAAAACTTAAAACTTAAAAGATTAAAAATCCATGCTCACCTAAAAGTAGTAACTATCTCTGTATTACATAAGAGACTAAGAGAAAAATGTACTTGGGGTGACAAAATGAATATGTGAATAGAGCCAGGTCACAATAAAAACGCAAGTCATGAGATTGAATATCAATTGGGTTGTCCCACCAACCCACCTTCCATTCCTCATATTTATAATCAAAATTTTATTTTTTTAGTGGAAAATAATTTTTTATAGGTGATTTTTTAGTGGATGTTTTCCCTCATAACCTATTAAAAACAATATTTTTAGAAAATTCTTTTAAAATACATTTAAATGAATTTTAATTTAATTTTTATTTATTTTTTAAAATATGATTGGTCGATGGACTGACCTACACTTTGGTCCATTTTTAACGAGTTTAAACGGGTCAAGCACAAAGGAGCTGACATACCAAAACCTTATCCTGACCCACCATGTAGCCTTTTTTTACGAGCAAATCTAACAGGTCTTACCCATTTCGCCACCCTTAGGTGGAACAGACATTTTTTTAGAATAAATATAATATTTGATAAATTGTGTAATGAAATTGATGTGAAAAAATATAAGAATTTAATTAATTAATTACGTATTGTTTGCCTGTTTTTTCTTATTTATTTCGCTATGAGATTTTGGCATATTTTTAAAATAATGATAACTATTAAATATATACATATATATGTACAAAACAGATCATAAACATTAAAATAAAATAAAAAGTTTTCTTTTTTATTTTTAGTGTATTTTAAAATATGAATATGTGGAAGGAATTTAAAAGATAAAAATAAATTACTTTTTCTATTCTTTTTTATTTGGCATAATTCTAAAAACATATAGATTAAGAAAATCATTAAATAATCTTAGAATACATAATTTTATCTTCTAATTCCCTAGTTTACCCTTGTACTTCTCTTTCTCCCCATTTATTTTTAATCTTAATTGTAGCTATTTATTTAAAGAATAAGGGTATAATAGAAAAATAAGTAATAAATATTTTCTTAAATTCTTTAAGTTACAGATAAAAAAATATTTTTTTAAAATTATGCCAATAAATGGAGTATACATGTATATACTATTATATATTTCCCTATGGTCTCAAAAATAATAACTAACTAATTCATAATAATTAAGAATAGTGGTTGGTCTGATCTAATCTTATTAAAAAAAATGAGTTATAATTTTTAAATTATTCTTATAATTAACTACTAAAATAATAATTTCTCTCTATATATTAAAAGTTACTCATATTATCTCTCTTTATTAATAAAAGTCTTTAGGAATCATCTCATTAAATAGGGTTTAATTAATTGAAACATATTTATATTTTGGATCAAATTTTGATGCTTATTATACTCAAGGGGAGTATATCATATTAACTTTTTAGTTAAACAATTGAACAAAAGATAAATATACAATCTCCATCCTTTAATTTAGAACTCATTTACCTAATTCACGTATGTTAAAAAAGTTATTTAATTTAGTTAAAATTATTAAATTTGTAATAATTGTTAAAATTAACTTTAATGTTAGTAGAACTCATCATTCTACTCTATTTACTCATTACTCAATTATCACAAAAGAGATAAATCATATAATTGATGTATCTAATTTATTATTATCTTAATTATAAAATTATATATTAATATAGGGATGTTTTGATTAAAAATAATTAATAACATAAAAATTTGATAAATAATAATATATAAATTGACATTCTTTTTGAAAAAATCTTATATCAAAGGGAGTAGTATTAGTTAATATCGAAATAAGAGAAGGAAAGTTATTGAATTAGCATTTTATAAAAGTATTTATAAATCATAATAGTATATTTTTTAAGGAATATTTATTTTTTAAAATAAACTTAAATTCATTAAATAATGCTAATTTTAAAATTTTTATAACATAACTTTTTTTTAAAAAATCATAAAAAAACATTGTGCAATAATTAACATAATCTATTGTTTCTACCATGTTGCATATAAAATAGTTTTTTAAACATTAATTCCTATATAGATAAGTTTAAAACTATTTCTAACATTATTCATGTATTTTTCAATTAAAAGTTATTAATTGTAGTAATTTCAAAAATTAGAAATGCATTGTTATAAAAAATTAACAATAAGTTGTTTATGAAAAACTTCAAAATAAAAAATGCCAAAAATATTAAATATATTTTTATTATAAATTGAAAAATGGTAAGTGAAATTGACTAACATAATTTAATTAGAAAAGTTATTACACCCGTTTGTTCAAGTCATTTTTTTATAAGAAATAAGTTGGATAAACGTATAAACCATATGCAATGTTTCATTTAGAAATTTTATTTTCCTAAAAAAGATATTGTCATTAGTCCTCATGTGTTCAACTTTATTTTTGTATGAATGAAATTGGATAATAATACAATTCATAATTTTTTGTTAATTTAATAATAAAATCCCAAGTAAAAATTTCCTTGAAAATATTAAATATATTTATATCAAATGAAATAAAATGTTAAATAAAATTGGGCAAAAAAATTAAATTGAAATAAAATTATAATGACTATTTCCCACACATTTAACGTCTTGTTTGAGAGAATGTTTATAGCGAGGAGGGGGAGGGTCAATTTTTAAATTTTAAATTAATAAAAATAAATATCATTACGTTCATATATTATTTTATATACTTTATTTTTATCATAGACCAAATTAATTTAAGTGCCTCATCTTGAATAAAAAACATTCTCTGTATAATAAAGTAAAATATGTAAATAAAATAAAAGCAAAATATGAAACTAAAAAACTCCTAATTACATATATTACTCATACGAGACTTGACAAAAAATGTTTTAACCTTTGTTCCAAAAGATATTGAGTGTGTATGGAAGTTTACACTTTAGATGCTTTGCCAATTCATTAGCCATGCAAAAATAAAAGAAAATGGTAAGGAAGGGGAATATGATTTCAGAGATAATGACAAGACCGACCCGAGCCTTGAAAACAAGGGTAATTGCCTAGGGCCCATTAATATTGATAGAGTCCTAAAATAAATAATATTTAGGTTATTAGAAAGAAAAATCAACAACTTCAAATGAAATAATAATAACTTAATGGATAAAGTGTTTGTGTTTTAAGTTAATGGTTGAGGGTTTGACCCATTTCTTGGTGTAATAATTTTATTTTAAGTTTTAATGCAACTTAATTAAAAATATCTAACTCATATAAAAAAGTATTTTTATTAAAAGATAAAAATTGGAAGATAGTTGCACCACATGAAATTTTCTTGTTCTATTATTCTTTTCTTTATTTCTATAATTTTCACTTTGAGTCACTCTCAATTATACATAATTACATTGGAAAATCACTTGTTTATTAATTTTTGTTACATAAATTACTTTAACAATTTATTATTTTCCTTTCAAGTCTTTGTTAACTTTATTAATGTAACATCCTAACCTAGGATTGTTAGAAAAATTTAATTAATTAAGTAATTAAGAAGGGAGGGTTATTATTTAATTAATTAAAATGGTGCAGAATTACTCTTTTACCCTTAATGGTTTATGCTTTAATTCACCTTCTTCCAATTCATGTTCTCTCTCGCATACAAAGGCTGAAAAACAAAGTCTTCATTTTCCTTTCTCTCCCATGAACGCACTCCACTCACCAATCATCATCTTTCCTTTAAATTTTAGCAAATTGGAAGCAAGAATCTTTATCCATCTTCTTCTTCTTCACGTGGAATCCATGGAAGGCTAAGAAAGAGCTTCACTTTTAAGTTTTTCAAGTGGTAAGTGTTCAACCACTTTGGCTCTTTGAATGAATTCTGAACCCCACCTTCAATTTATTTCATTTTCTTATATTTTGAAGCATTTGGAGTTGTCATCTTGTTGGGGCAGCGTTCGATCATTATGAGGGGTTTTTGATTCCTTCGTTTGCTGAGTTCTGATGATACCCCAGTTGTTCCTTTGCTCCGTTTCTGTGAACTCAGGGTTAATGTTAGTTGTTTCATGAAATTAAAGGGTTTCAGAGGAGGATCAGAGTTAGGGCGTTATTGGGAGCAAGTAGTGAGAGTCGTTGATGTGTTTCGGTAAGTTGTAAACTACCGAATATATATATATATATGTTATTCAAGTGGCCTCAATACTCAAGAGGGGGGGTGAATTGAGTTTTTAAAATTTTACTTGGAATGCCTTTGAAATTAGTTCTTTTATCACAAGTTTAGAAACAATGCAAGTGAAGTCAAGTATAATGCAAAAGACAATGCAAAACAAGAGGTAAATATGGCTGAGACAATTTATCAAACACTTGGTATGCAATGTTCAAAGTTAACTAATTCAAGCAAGCTTAAGTATCCAAACCACAATCAATCAACACAAATCAATTAAGTGCAGTATATAAAAGTAAAAGAGTAAGGGAGAAGAGCTTGCAAACCAATTTAACGAGTTCCACCAACCCCGGTGTACGTCTCACCTTCAGGAAACCCACTTGAAGGATTTCCACTATTGAAGTTTAGAGATACAAGCTATGAGCAATTGCAGCTTCCTAGTGTCCCACAGTCAAGAACTCAATCCTCACTAGCACAAGGGTAACCCACCCAATCTCTCAAACTCTCAATACCCAAAGGTTGAACCCCAACCTTTGTGACCACTCAACCTAGAGTGAAAACCTTTGTGTTTGGTGTAGTGTTTACAAGCAAATAACTCTCTCAATAGAGTAGATGTACAAGTGAAAGCTCACACAAATTCTAACTCTCAAGATGAGAGGATATACAAGTTCTAGGCTTGAAATTTTAGAGTATACACAAGAATAAACTCACTAAGCACAAATGAAGGTAAGGAATGATTGCTTCTTATTGTTGTATTTATGCTTGAGTTTGGAGAGCAATTTATAGAGCCTTGAAGCAGCTTCAAGGTCCTCCTAGCCATTGCAAGATAGTGGTTCCAGCTTGTCTTTGCGTATGCTAGGTTTGGTTGTTGGTTCCCACTTAAATCTGTCTTTTTAGTGGTGTTCCCCACTTCTTGAATCGATTTGTAGCTTCTTGAATCGATTCAGAGCATTCTGATATATGCATTTTAGAGTTCCAGATTCGTATGAATCAATTCAGTCCTTGTTGAATCGATTCAGAGCATTCTGTTTGTGATTTTTGGGCTTGTATCTTTGTGTGAATCGATTCAGGGTCATGGTGAATCGATTCATGACATTTTGTTTGCAATTTTGGTGACTTCCAGGGCTGTGAATCGATTCATTCGTGTGTGAATCAATTCAGGCGTTGTAATTTGATGTTCTTCCATGCCTGATGGTCTTTTCTTGATGTGATATACTCCATGGTTGCTTTCCTTTGTCTTTGTGCATTGGTTTCTTGATTTCTTGACCTTGTGGAAATGTTTTCTTCATGATTTTATATATCAACCTTGATTGTTTTATTTTGTTTTTGATTCATGAAGATCTTATAATGCTCGTTCCTTTGTCATTATCAAAAACATGTTATCAACATGCAAATACATTCTCCCCCTTTTTAATGATGACAACTAATGGCCATCTCTTTGGGGTGTTAGTATCAATAATTTTAGAGAAGCAAAGAATCATTTGAAATTGTTTTATCAAGTTTTCCTTATCTCCCCCTTTGTTTTTCAATGGGATATACATTCAAGAAAAAAATGTATCGTGAGGTTCGAATTTTCTGAGTTGAGTTTCTAAATTTATCCATTTCATATAACTCTCCCCCTTTGTCATTATCAAAAACAAATATTTAAACATGCGAATAGGATAATTAACCAAACGAATTACGATCATACAGCGCATCAAGAGAATCAAGCAATAGTGACATCCCAACAGATTAATATTTAAGCAAGTAATAATGCATGTAATTGGAGCATTGTGAAGAGAAAACATCAAAAAGCCTCAGAAGGGTAACCAATTCTGAAAAAAAAACAACTAAAAGGCATAATTCAAAATGTTAATCAAGGCTGAGGGAAGTAAATGCTGGAAATCTGAGTGGCAAGCTCAGTATAGCGTTCTTCCATATGGGTTTCAAGTTTTTCCAGGCGAGAGTTGAAGTTGGCTTCCATGATGTCCATTCGCTGATCCATGTGGGCAGTGATCCTGGCAAATAAATCATCAGTAGGAGCAGGTGGAGGAGGAGGAGGAGCATCTTCAGCATCATTCCGAGGGCGTCGAAGAAATTGCCATAACCCATGGTATTTAACTATATTCATCTTTGTGAGATGAGTTTTTCCAATTGGTGCTTTGGGGCCTATAATTTATTTCACTTCATTCTTCAAGTCCACCTTGTAGTGGCGTAGTAGCTTTGTGATTAGAATAGCATAGGGAAGGCGAGCAAGATTCTGAGCCTTGATCATGTGCTGCCTTACAATGTCAATCCAATTGATTTCTTTCTGATTGATGATGGCCTATAGCAATAGGATTTATGCCTCATTTAATCTTGCATAATTTCCACCGGAAGGGAGGAGAATTTTCACCAAGACATAATGCAAAAGGCGGTTATCAAGGCTTAGTGTGCTGACGGTGCTAGACGGAGCGGCAAGATTGAAGAAGGTTCTTGCCTCCAAAGTATTGTAGTTCCATGAAGGTGAGGGTTCCTTTCCATGAAATTGGGCATTGTTAAGAGGAAGTTTTCCAACTTGGTTTAGCACTTCATTGTCAAGGAGAATGGTTTTGCCTTTCACTTTGGCATAATATCGAGCATCTTGAAGGCGTAATGTTGAATAGAAAACTCGAATTAATTCTGGATAGATTGCAACTTCTTCAAGAGCCATGAATCCTACTAGCTCTTGTTGGTGAAGAGTGTTAAGAAGAGAAAGTCCAGAAGATTCAAAAAATAGAACATCGAGCCAATGAGGGGAAATGAGATGTTTTTTAGAAAATGAATTTTGGTACCTTTCCAACTCCTTTTGGGTGGAGAAGAACCTTGAAAGATCTGATTGTTGAGGGAGAGTGGCAGCGGCACGATTTGCTATTTTTTTCTTACGTGGTTGAGAGGAAGAAGCCATTTCTTGATGGATATTGGGAGTGGAAGTTCTAGAGTGAGAGATAGATGAGTTTAGAGAGAAAGAGGAGAAGAAATGTGAAGGGTGATAGAGGAACAGACCCAATCAGCGTTTAAAAAAAAAGAACTGTCGCGTGAATCGATTCAGAGGAAGCTTGAATCGATTCAACCGTTACTGTTTTGGAATTTTAAAAGGTATCAGGGGTTTGAATCGATTCGAGGTGAGTGTGAATCGATTCGAACTTCTCTGTTTATGGAAAAATTGAGTAACAGTGCTGTGAATCGATTCGAAGGGGGAATGAATCGATTCAATCGATTCTGTTTTTTTAGAAAATTGGACAATCAGGTATGTGAATCGATTCAAGGGGAGTGTGAATCGATTCATTCGATTCTGTTTTGAATTCCTCTTTAGCTTAATCGTTTCAAGGCATATTGTTACCCTTTTTAGATCATGGAAACTTCAATCTTTATGAAAACCTTTTCCCTCTCATTTATCTAACCAATTAAGAGTAACGCAACACACAAATATCAATCACTTTAAAACATATATGAGAATCAACACTTTTAATCTTCAAGAATCTGTCAGAACCATTTACCATTCAAATGCAATTGGATATGTCTAAAATTCCTAATTCTCTTCTAATATGAATGAATTGCTCTTTTGCCAAAGGTTTGGTGAATATATATGTAAGTTGTTTAGTAGTTTCAACATGTTCAAGCACACAATCACCCTTTAATACATGATCTCTAATGAAATGATGTCGAATCTCAATATGTTTGGTTCTTGAATGCATAACAGGATTCTTTGAAATATTTATAGCACTTTTGTTATCACATTTGAGAGGCACATGATCTTATATAACACCAAAGTCTAGAAGTTGTTGTCTCATCCAAAGGATTAAAGCACAATAACTACCAGCTGTAACATATTCTGCCTCAGCTGTTGATAATGCAACACTCACTTGTTTCTTGCTATGCCAAGATACAAGAGAACTACCAAGCAAGTGACATGTTCCACTAGTGCTCTTTCTATCAAGCTTGCATCCTGCAAAGTCAGAGTCAGAGTATCCTACTAAAGTGCATTCAACCCCTTTGGGGTACTATAGACCAACATTTTGAGTTCCAACAAGATATTTCATTATTCTTTTTACTGCAGTTAGGTGTGATTCCTTTGGGCATGCTTGATATCTTGCACACATACAAACAGCAAACATGATATCCGGTCTACTAGTGGTTAAGTAAAGTAAGGATCCAATCATACCTCTATACTTTGTGAGTTCAACATCCTTACCTTTCTCATCCTTGTCCAAGTAGCATGAAGTGCCCATAGGTGTGGCAATGTCATTTGCTTTGTCCATGTTTAATTTCTTAAGCAATTCCTTGCAGTACTTTGATTGACTAATGAATGTGCCTTCATTTGTTTGCTCGATTTGTAGTCCAAGGAAGAAAGTAAGTTCCCCCATCATGGACATCTCAAATTCTTCCTACATTAACTTAGCAAACTCTTTACGCATTGACTCATTAGTAGCACCAAAAATTATATCATCAACATATACTTGCACCAATAGTATGTCATTCTTTTTGTGCTTTATGAATAATGTTGTGTCAACCTTGCCTCTTTCAAAGTTGTTTTCTAAAAGGAATTTGCTCAATCTTTCATACCAAGCTCTTGGAGCTTGTTTTAAACCATATAAGGCTTTCTTTAGTTTGAAAACATGATTTGGAAATTGATAGTTTTCAAAACCTGGAGGTTGATCAACATACACTTCCTCTTGAATATAGCCATTCAAGAAAGTATTTTTGACATCCATTTGGTACAATTTAAAGTCCCTACAACATGCAAAGGCTAATAGTAGTCTAATGGCTTCTAGCCTAGCCACGGGTGCATATGTTTCTTCATAATCAATTCCTTCTTCTTGATTATAACCTTTATCTACTAGCCTAGCTTTATTCCTAGTAATTATTCCATTCTCATCTAGTTTATTCCTGAACACCCATTTTGTTCCTATTATTTGGTGATCATTGGGTCTTGGCACTAATTCCCAAACTTCATTTCTTTCAAATTGATTCAATTCTTCTTGCATGGCCAACATCCAATGTTCATCAATAATAGCTTCATCTATGAATTTGGGTTCTATTTGTGATACAAAGGCTAAATGATTACATGCATTTCTAATAGCGTTTCGAGTACTTACACCTTTTGTTATTTCACCTATGATATTGTCCAAGGGGTGATTCTTTAAGGTGATCCATTCCTTTTGTTGAGATTCGCCGTTTTGTGTTGTATCTCCTTCATTTTTATTTCCTTCTTTGTCTTCCAAGTTCATTTCTTGGAAGGTACCTACAAGATCATCAATTTCCTTTCTCGGAGGATTTTGGTTAAGTTCATCAAATTTGACATGTATAGACTCTTCAATTATACATGTTCGTTTGTTAAAGAGTCAATATGCTTTACTAGTAGATGAATAACCTAAGAAAATTGCTTCATCAGCTTTTGCATCAAATTTGCTGAGATTATCCTTTCCATTGTTTAACACAAAACATTTGCATCCAAATATATGAAAATAAGAAATATTTGGTTTTCTTCCTTTATAAAGCTTATAGGGGGTTTTCTTTAATATAGGCCTTATCAAACATCGGTTCATAACATGACACGCAATATTTACCGCATCGGCCCAAAAATGTTTTGAAATGTTACTTTCACTTATCATAGTTCTTGCGAGCTCCACTAAAGATTGATTTTTCCTTTCAACTACTCCATTTTGTTATGGAGTTCTTGGAGCCGAAAAATTATGTTCAATGCCAAATTTTTCATAAAACTTTTCAAAAAATTGGTTTTCAAATTCTCCCCTGTGATCAGTTCGAATGGATGCTATTTTCAAATTTTGTTCGTTTTGGATGATCTTGGCAAGTTTCTTAAATGCATGATATGCCTCATGTTTATGAGTAAGAAACAGAGTCCATGTATATCTAGAATAATCATCCATAATCACAAGACCATAATAGTTTCTACCAAAACTCTTAATTTTTGAAGGTCCAAATAAATCCATATGTAAAAGCTGTAAAGGTCTATCTGTTGAAACAATATTTTTCGCTTGAAAAGAAACCTTTACTTGTTTTCCCTTTTGACATGCGTCACAGAATTTATTTTCGAACTTCAATTTTGGTAAACCAATTACTAAATCTTTTGAAACAAGTTTATTCAAGTGGTCTATATGAATGTGAGCAATTCTTCTATGCCATAGCCATGATTCATCCTCTTTAGTTATGAAGCATTGCACATCATTTGAAGCAAGACAATCAAGATTAATCATATAAATATTATCCACTCTTTGACCAATGAATTTTATTTCCTTGTTTAGCTTATTTTCAATTATGCAACCATTTGATTCAAAAATAATTTTATAGCCTTTGTCACATAATTGACTAATACTAAGCAATTTATGTTTAAGTCCTTCAACATATAAGACATCGTTTATAGAAGTAGAAGAGTTTTTACCAACTTTTTCGATTCCTAGTATTCTTCCCTTCGTGTTATCTCCATAAGTAACGAATCCTTTGTTTCGTGGAGTAAATGATATGAACTTGCTTTTGTCTCCCGTCATGTGTTTTGAACACCCACTATCCAAATACCAATAGGTGTTGCTTGCCTTGAAGCATACCTACAAAACAAGATTAATTTAGAGAACTAGGTACCCATTGTATGTTGGGTCCTTTAATGTTAGCTTGTGGTAATGTTCCTTTAGGAACCCATACTTTTCTCATAACCTTTGGTCCTAGCTTTCTAACATTACAATTAGATGCATTATGTCCTTTGAAGCCACAGTAGTTACATTTCATGAAAGGTGTAGATGATTTACTAGGTGGTACAAAGAAACTTTTGTAATGTTTTTCTTTCTTGCTAGCATGTGATCCTTGATTATATCCTAATTTGGTTTTATTAAACATGCAACGTTGTTTTCCAAGAGGTGCATCTAAATTATCCCTACCATTAGTGAACCTCTCTAAGGTCTTGTTTAAGTCTAGGACCTTCTTTTCTAGATCGATGCATTTCTTAGTAAATTCACAAGGTTTACTCTTAGAGCATGCTTGGACATTTTCTAACTCTTCTTTTAAACGTTCATTTTCTTTGCAAACTTCCATAAAATGCATTTCTAGAGTATCGCTTGTTTTTCTAGACAATTTAAGCCTATTAGAGACTTTTGCAAATTTATCATACAATTCATTGAAAGCATTAAGCAATTCTTCTTTATCTAGGTCATGGAGACTTACCTCATTTTCTTTTTCAGAGTGATTGGCCATTAAACACAGATTTACTTCTTCATTGTCTGAATCATCGGAGCTACTTACATCATTTTCATCCCATGTGATGCAAGCTCTTCTTCTTCCTCTTTTCTCCTTGCCTTTCTTCTTGAGATTTGGGCAATCCACCTTGAAGTGCCCTTCCGTGCCATATTCAAAACAATTAGGTGAAGAAGATGATTCATTAGGGATAGGTCTCTTACTTGAGGTTTGAAATTCTTTTGGAATCATTTATTTTTCATGAACTTTCCGAATCTCTTCATAAACAATCCAAATTCCTCCTCATCATCAAGGTCACTGCAAGATTCTTCTTCATGTGTGGAGGTGGCCTTGAGAGCTAGGCCTTTCTTCTTAGAGACTCTTTCTTCTTCCTCTGCTTGTTTCAAGTCTTTCAATTCCTGTTCTTATTCTTGGAGTTTACCAAACAAGGTGGCAAGAGACATATTATTTATATTGGGAGATTGCTTAATGGCCGTAACAAGAGGTTGCCATTCCCTAGTAAGACTTTTTAGAACTTTATGGATAAGTTCCTTGTTAGTATAAGATTTACCAAGTGTAATAAGATGATTAATAATCAAAGTAAATCTCTTTTGAAGTTCTATAATAGTTTCATTGGAATTCATTCTAAAACTTTCATATTGACTGGTTAAAGTACTAATCTTAGAATTCTTAACATCGCTAGTTCCTTCATGAGTTACTTGAAGAGTATCCCACATTTCCTTAGCAGAATTACAATTCATTATTCTGAAAAATTCATCAGGACCTAATGCCATAGTGATGAGATTTTTAGCTTTATAGCCGTATTGTACTTTCTTCTCCTTATCACTAGTCCATTCATCCATAGATTTTTCAACATTTTTATTATCAACAGTATGCATTGGCGTGTAAGGACCATTTTCAATTGCATTCCAAATTCTTAAATCAATAGATTGAATGAAGATTTTCATTTTTCCTTCCAAAAAGCATAGCCTTCCCTATTGAAAGCGGGAGGTCTATTTATGGCGCCACCCTCGGGAAAAAAGTTTAGAGAACTTGAGGCCATCTTTATCTCTTGAAGCTGTTAAGCTTGATCTACCAAGAGTCAAGCTCTGATACCACTTGTTATTCAAGTGGCCTCAATACTCAAGAGGGGGGGTGAATTGAGTTTTTAAAACTTTACTTGGAATGCCTTTGAAATTAGTTCTTTTATCACAAGTTTAGAAATAATGCAAGTGAAGTCAAGTATAATGCAAAAGACAATGCAAAACAAGAGGTAAATATGGCTGAGACAATTTATCAAACACTTGGTATGCAATGTTCAAAGTTAACTAATTCAAGCAAGCTTAAGTATCCAAACCACAATCAATCAACATAAATCAATTAAGTGTAGTATATAAAAGTAAAAGAGTAAGGGAGAAGAGCTTACAAACCAATTTAACGAAAACCCCGGTGTAAGTCTCGCCTTCAAGCAACCCACTTGAAGGATTTCCACTATTGAAGTTTAGAGATACAAGCTATGAGCAATTGCAGCTTCCTAGTGTCCCACAGTCAAGAACTCAATCCTCACTAGCACAAGGATAACCCACCCAATCTCTCAAACTCTCAATACCCAAAGGTTGAACCCCAACCTTTGTGACCACTCAACCTAGAGTGAAAACCTTTGTGTTTGGTGTAGTGTTTACAAGCAAATAACTCTCTCAATAGAGTAGATGTACAAGTGAAAGCTCACACAAATTCTAACTCTCAAGATGAGAGGATATACAAGTTCTAGGCTTGAAATTTCAGAGTATACACAAGAATAAACTCACTAAGCACAAATGAAGGTAAGGAATGATTGCTTCTTGTTATTGTATTTGTGCTTGAGTTTGGAGAGCAATTTATAGAGCCTTGAAGCAGCTTCAAGGTCCTCCTAGCCGTTGCAAGATAGTGGTTCCAGCTTGTCTTTGCGTATGCTAGGTTTGGGTTGTTGGTTCCCACTTAAATCTGTCTTTTTAGTGGTGTTCCCCACTTTTGAATCGATTCGTAGCTTCTTGAATCGATTCAGAGCATTCTGATATATGCATTTTAGAGTTCCAGATTCGTATGAATCGATTCAGTCCTTGTTGAATCGATTCAGAGCATTCTGTTTGTGATTTTTGGGCTTGTATCTTCGTGTGAATCGATTCAGGGTCATGGTGAATCGATTCATGACATTCTGTTTGCAATTTTGGTGACTTCTAGGGCTGTGAATCGATTCATTCGTGTGTGAATCGATTCAGGCGTTGTAATTTGATGTTCTTCCATGCCTGATGGTCTTTCCTTGATGTGATATACTCCATGGTTGCTTTCCTTTATCTTTGTGCATTGGTTTCTTGATTTCTTGACCTTGTGGAAATGTTTTCTTCATGATTTTATATATCAACCTTGATTGTTTCATTTTGTTTTTGATTCATGAAGATCTTATAATGCTCGTTCCTTTGTCATTATCAAAAACCTGTTATCAACATGCAAATACAATATATATATATATATATTGTGGCATCAAATTACGAATTTGATAGCTTATGGGTTATTAAAAATAAAATATTAATTTTTTAGGAATTATCAAGGTTGCAAACTAGTGATCAGTGAGTGTGGGAAAGCTTTGAGAGCTTCTCGGATCGTCAATTCCAGGTGTGGGGAGTTATTACATTTTAAATGCATGGTTTATGGATGGGTTTGAGGGTATATTGATATATTGTGTATTATATGATTGTAAATCATGATTAATTAATATACTTATTGTAAAATATCTATGAAATACCCCATTTAGTATAATATCCGAGAGATATTGTGTGTGGTGATGGTTGTCGTCTATAATGTGATATTGAATTGCATGTGATGCAAATTGTAAATGTGTTTTATATGATATATTACATGAGATGTAATGAATTGATGGTATTAAATTCTATGCATGAGATGTATTAGAATATAGTTGTGGTTGTTAAGAAATGGAAATATGATGATTTTAATGAAGTTTATGTATAAATCATGAACTGGAAATATGATGATTTTAATGGAATTTTGGCAAACGGACAGCACCAGTAACTCTAGCATGGTGAAAATATAGTGCCCGTGAAGTTTCATAGTAATCAGAGTTGAAACGGGCAAAATAGAAAGGTTAGAAGTTGAATTATGAGTTAGGAGCTGATATTTTCGCTCAAGCGAGCCTTTATATGAGTTTGGGAGTGCATTCTATCAAAATCTAGCTCAAGCAAGCTTATTCTCGCTCAACCGAGTGCCAAAGGAGTGGTTTCTTCCAAAATTTCGCTCAAGCGAGATCATTTTCGCTCAAGCAAGCTGATCAGGGTCTAATACTATTGAATTTTTGCTCAAGCAAGAGCTTAAGAAAAATCTTGCTTAAGCAAGCAAAATTTCACTCACGCAAGCAGATTTAGCATTTGTTTTCTTCATAAAAGATGTAAATAATTTTGTCTTCTTCATTTTCATACCCAATTTGCGTCGATAGAAGTTTGGTAGCCCAAATTATGCCCAAAATACTAAAGGGTGTTCAGGCTGAAATTTTCAGCAGGGCTGATTTTATAAATCTGTGAATTAGGCAACCTTTAGGGCATAATTGGCCCTTGACTTCTGCATAAAAATTATAGATAATTGAGTAACGGATGCGTACAAACTAGATTCATCTCGATTGGAGTTATGTAACTCCAACTTGACTCAAATTACTAAGTAGTGCGCAAGGAGCCGGCATGGTGAAAAATTTTCTTTGTGCGGTTTTGGAACTCCCAAGCTTAGGATATGTTATGGGAGACCTGTAGAGTCATATAGGGACATCCTAGGATGGATGTAAATATTTTTGAAAAAACTTTTCCCTATATTTTATTAGATTAGTGTTACAATTAACGTTATGTTGTAAGAATTTCTTCAATTCCTAGCTTTTATTGAAGGATCTTCTCTTCTTAAGCCTTCTTAGATCCGAAATGCTTGATGAGAAAAGAGAGGAATTGCCACGGTTTAGGAAGCTTATGGAGGAAGATAGAAGAGTCTTGTGGTGGAATCTTTCTTGTGGTGGAAGTTAGAGATGGAAAAGAACCTAGATCTAAGGAGACTTAGGCTAAGAAATGGAAGAAGATGGAGAGGCAAGGAGAGGATTTTGTACCGCCACTCTCTAGAGAGAAGAGAGATAAGGTATAGAGAGTCACCATCTTTGGGAGAATACCAAAGGATAAGACTAGAGAAAGGAGCCTAGAGCTTCTACTTTCTAGAGAAAATGGGGAGTTTCTCACTCTAAACTTTTTTATCATTCAAGTTATAATGGAAATACAAAGGAGATGGGCTTATATAGCTCCTTGAAAAATTTGGCCAAGCCATTCTAACCATGGGCCTTGGATTAGCTCCTAAGGCCCAATCCTAAATCCTACTCTACTTGGCCCAATACAAGCCCAAATGCAAAATGGAACAAGGTACAAGGCCCAAAAGTAGCCCAAACTTAATGGCTATGCAAAGCCCAAACTAATTCCTAAAATATAGTCCTAATATACCTAGAATATAAAGGAATGAAAAATATATATAAGATATATGAGGCCCAATGAAGAGGCCCAAAGGAGGCCCAAACATCCACACCAAGCCCATTACCCTTCTATAGTGCAAGAGAAGAGGGTAAGGGTCTTCAATAACTCCTCCTTTGGCTTGGGCCCACTCAAGGAATGTATGAAAGAAGCTAAATGCTTTTGGAGACCATCCTTGGCTCTCTTGGCCCTTGACCTAGTCATAGGGCCCTTGAAAGCATCTAAGGCAACCTCCAAAGACTGTGTAGGGTCCATGGCTTCTTCCTGGGTGATGGCCATATCATGCTCCCCCTCCTTAAAAGGATTTATGCTCAAATCTGAGGCAACCTCATCCAGCTCATCTACAAAACAAGGGGTAAGATCAGAGATATTAAAGGTAGCACTAACCCCATACTCACCAGGGAGGTCAAGTACATAAGCATTACTATTAATTCTCCTAGTGACCTGAAAAGAACCATCCCCTCTAGGGTTAAGTTTGGACTTCCTAAGGTTAGGAAAGCGTTCCTTCCTTAGGTGAAGCCAAACCCAATCCCCAACATCTAAGATAACCTTTTTTTCTTTTTATTCACACATCTAGCATAGTGGTTATTTTTCTTTTGTATATGGTGTTTAACCTCCTCATGAAGTTTTTGAACAAAAGATGTTTTTGCCTCACCATCCATATGAAGGATGTCATCTGAAACCTCTAAAGGCAAAAGGTCCAAAGGAGTGAGGGGATTAAAACCATACACAATCTCAAAAGGACTATGCTTGATGGTGGAGTGAACTACCCTATTATAAGCAAACTCTACATGTGGTAAACACTCATCCCAAGACTTAACATTCTTTTTAACAAGGACTTGTAGAAGAGTAAAAAGAGTCCTGTTAACAACCTCAGTTTGGCCATCTATTTGTGGATGGCATGTGGTAGAAAAGAGAAGTTTAGTTCCTAGCCTGGCCCAAAGGATCCTCCAGAAATAGCTAAGGAACTTGGTATCCCTATCACTAACTATAGTTCTAGGGATCCCATGTAAGCGAACTATCTCTTTAAAGAATAGTTTAGAAATATGGCTTGCATCATCAACCTTATGGCAAGGGATAAAGTAAGCCATCTTACTAAATCTATCAACTACCACAAAGATAGGATCCATACCCCTTTAGGTCCTAGGAAACCCAAGCACAAAGTCCATACTAATATCTACCCAAGGGGAAGTGGGAATAGGCAAGGGAGTGTAAAGGCCATGTGGAGACACCTTAAATTTGGCCTTTTTACATGCAAAGTACCTAGAGCAAAGTCTTTGCACGTCACGCTTCATATGGGGCAAATAGAAATGTTCACTAAGGATGGATAAAGTTTTATCCCTCCCAAAGTACCCCATGAGCCCTCCCTCATGGCTCTCATGAAGTAAAAGGTCTCTAATGGATCCCCTAGGAATGTATAGCTTATTGGCTTTAAAAAAAAAAGCCATCTAATTTATGGAATCCACTAGATGCAAGCAAGGAACCACAAGAGTGATAGGCATTAGAGAAATCAAGGTCATTTGGATATAATTCTTTTATTTCATCAAGACCATGAAGAGTGACACCCAAAGAAGAAAGGAGGGTATGCCTTTTAGATAAGGCATCAGCTATAACATTAGCTTTACCACTACGGTGCTTGATAACATAAAGGAATTATTCCAAATATCCAACCTATTTGGCATGCCTTTTGTTTAACTTATGTTGGCCTTTTATATATTTGAGTGACTCATGGTCACTATTAATGACAAACTCTTTGGGAATTAAGTAGTGTTCCCAAGTTTGTAAGGTCCTAATCAAAGCAAAGAACTTTTTGTTATAGGTGGAATAATTAAGGTATGCCCCATTAAGCTTTTCACTAAAAAAGCAATAGGGTGCCCCTCTTGAAGCAAAACCGCACCTATTCCAATATTAGAAGCATCACATTCTAGCTCAAAGGTTTTTGAAAAGTTTGGTAGAGCAAGAATGGGAGCATGTGTGAGTCTATGCTTAAGGTCTTGAAAGGCCTTTTCTTGCTTTGGCCCCAAAAGAAAAGGAACATTCTTTTTGAGCAAATCATTTATGGGAGATGCCAAAGTAGAAAAGTCTCTCACAAACCTTCTATATAAACTAGCCAAGTCATGGAAGCTTCTAATATCATGAATGTTTTTGGGGGTAGGCCAAGCACTAATGGCTTTGACTTTTTCTTGGTAAACTTGGACCCCCTTGGAGCTAACTACAAATCCTAAAAAGATAATGTGATCCAAACCCAAAGAGCATTTTTCAAGGTTAGCAAAAAGTTGGTTTGCTCTTAAGGCAAGTAAAACATGTCTAAGGTGGGTAAGGTGAGAGTCCATAGACTTTGAATAAACAAGGATGTCATCAAAGTAGACAACAACAAAGTGGCTAATGAAGTCCCTCAAAACATGATTCATGAGGCGCATGAAGGTACTAGGTGCATTGGTCAAACCAAAAGGCATAACCAACCACTCATATAAACCAAGCTTGGTCTTAAAAGCAGCTTTCCACTCATCACCTTCCTTGATTCTTATTTGGTGATAGCCACTTTTAAGGTCAATTTTGGAGAATATGGTAGAGCCACAAAGTTCATCCAACATATCATCAAGTCTAGGTATAGGATGCCTATACTTGATGTTGATGTTGTTGATTGCTCTACAATCAGTGCATAAGCTCCAAGAACCATCTTTTTTTGGAACTAAAAGAATTGGCACAGCACAAGGACTAAGACTCTCCCTAATCCAACCTTTGGAAAGTAGGTCTCCAATTTGTTTTTCTATTTCTAGACTCTCCTTGGGGTTACACCTATATGCAGGTCTATTAGGCAAGCTAGCCCCAGGTATAAGATCTATTTGGTGTTCTATACCCCTAAGAGGTGGGAGCCCTTGAGGAAGGTCTTTAGGAAAGACATCCTCAAACTTTAGGAGAAGACTTTGCAATCCCTTAGCCATAGGAGAAGAAGAGCCCACTAAGGATAAGGAAGTGCAAGAGTTATATGTACTAGAAGGGCTAAGGGAGCTAGAAGAGGACGGCGTAGGGTAAACCATGTAGATAGGGTTGTGAAGAAGTAAGGCTTGCTTCACATCATGCTTAGAGGCAAAGAAAGATGAGTTCCTCGTGGGATCTTCATAGGTGAGGATCCCTTTACCCTTATCTTGTTGAGTGACTTATTTTTTTAGTTTTTTTATTTGTGAGGTTTAGGAGGGGAGGTGGAAGGCCCAACCTCCCTATCCCTCTTCAACTTCATTTGAAGTTGGTCTTCCAAAACTTGTTTGGGAGACAAGGGATGCAAGATCAACTTTTTGTTATTATGTACAAAGGTGAGGGTGTTAGTAAACCCCTCATGGGTGACTTTTTTATCATATTGCCAAGGGCGACCTAAAAGGACATGAGTGGCTTCCATAAGAACCACATCACACCATATTTGGTCATGGTAGGTGCCTATAGCAAGAGAGAGAAGAACTTGTTTGTTCACTAACATTTTACCCTTTTCATTAAGCCATTGAAGTTTGTAAGGTTTTGGGTGATTTATTAGAGGACAACCAAGTTTGTGAACTAGCCTTTGACTAGCCACATTAGCGCAACTACCACTATCTATAATGAGAGAACAAAGTTTTTCTTTAATGTAACATCTTGTATAAAAGATGTTCTCTCGTTGTGTAGTGTCATCATCCCTTTTATGACTACCTAAGAGTCTTCTAATCATAAATAGCTCACCTTCATCTCCTAGAACATGTTCACTCTCATTGGAATCACTATTGGAGCCATTACTAAAGTGTGAAGAGGACGCTTCCTCATAGCTTAAATAGTGATTAATGCCTTTTAAAATCATAATAGTTTTGTTGGGCATTGAGAGGCAATGTGACCTCTTCCTAAGCATTTAAAACATTTGATTGAACTTGTTCTTAAAGATTTGGGTTGGGATGAAGAGTTGTTGTTCTTAGAAGGGTTATGTCTAGAAGGTCTTGTAGGAGTATAATCCCTATGAACCTCACTTTTGAGTTTAGGAGTTGAAGTGCCCACTTCATGCTCCTTACCCTTCTTACCCAAACTGCCCTCTTTAGTAATGGAGTCTTCTTTACCCTTCCAACTAGATCTAAAAGGTTTGGATTCTCTATTGTAGTAGGAAGCTCCATCCATGAGTTGAGCTTCTACTCTTGTGTATTGATGGAGAAGTTCCTCAATGTCTACATGAGGTAGGAGTTCCACTTTTTTCCTAATATTATGATTAAGGCCATGTAAAAACCTATGCATAAGGATTTTATTCATCCTCCTCAACATTGGCCCTAATCATAGCCATCTTTAAAGCCTTATAATATTCCTCCACATTCTTGGACCCTTGGGTGAGTCTATTGATCTTGGCCAATAGTTCACCCCTATAGTAGGAGGGGACATACCTCTTCCTAAGTGTGAACACCTATTTCGTTCCAAACAATTTTCACCAAGAAATGGGGAATTCACAAAAATAAAAAATAAAAAATAAAAAAAAATAAAAAAATAAAAAAAATAAAAAAAATAAAAATAAAACAAAATAAAATAAAATAAAATTAAAAAAAAAAACTCTGACTCGGAAATGATCATTTCCGAGTGAAAGGACTCGGAATGATCATTTCCGAGTGAAGGAGCCACCAAGTGGGCCTCAAGTGTCAAGGAAGGACACAAAGAGGGCTGGACCCGAGTGCAGAAGCCAAATTCCAACCTCTGAGTGGAAAGAAGACCAGAATCCGAGTGAAAAACAGTGAAATTCCAACCTCTGAGTGGAAAAAAGACAGTTTCCGAGTGACAAACGTCCAATTTCCATGTTCTGATCGAAAAAACAGGCAGATTCCGAGTGAAAATGCCAAGCTTCCAAATTCTGAGTAATAAGAAGGCAATTTCCGAGTGCAAATGGCTGAACTTCTAATTTCCGAGTGCAAAGAAAGACGATGCCGATTGATGAAGACTAAGTTTTTGATTCTGATTGAAGTATGAGGCCGACTCCGAGTGACTTGGAGAACAAGCATATGTTTCCGAGCAAATCAAGATTCGGACTTGTAAAGAACTGCTAAGAAAATGCATCGAATACCTGATTGCCGAGTGAAAGCCATTCCTGAGTGACGAATGAAAGCCAATTACCGATTGGAAAATAAGTAAAAAGGTCAGATTTTCAAGTGGATGAAATGAGGGACGACTGAAAGAAATTCCGAGTAAAAATCCACTCGGAACCGAGGGAATAAGGAGTATTCCGAATGATGTTCTTCAATCGGTACCAAGTAAAGGCTTTCCATTCATAACCGAGTGAGGTATTTCCAAGTCTGCACCGAGTCATTCCCTTCCATTTTCAGTCGGCCCCGAGCCATCACCCTCCATTCCACTTATTTCCGAGCCATATTTAAATATCACTGAGCTCGTTTTCACCAAACCCGAGCCACCAATTTTCACCCAAAGCTGGCTCACCATTCTCACCCGGATTCCGAGTCAATTATTACCAAGTTCCGAGTCATCATTCTGAGTCATTTTTAATCAGTTCTGAGGCAATATTCGATCGGTTTTTGAGAGACATTTTCCAGTCAGTTCTGGGTCAATCTCCAATCATATCCGACTCCCAAATAACCACTCTCACTCAAGTCCGAACCAATGCTCACTCGGAACCGACTGGCAATTCAGCTAGTTAGCCCTCCTCAAGCCAATTACCGAGCCCATTGCAACCATTTTAGTCGATTCCGAGTCATTTTCCACTCGGCTCCGACTGAGTGTCTCACAGCAACCTCATACCGAGCAATTCTCACTCGGAAAGGTGTGTTTTCGCTCGGTTTACCATTGGAAATGCTTCATTCCACTCGGAACTCACTCCCAATATGGATAAATACCGATTGAGAAGCTGACTCGAGTCATTTCACTCGGAATTATGCCTTCCTCACTCGGATTTTCATCACTTTCTCTCGGATTTTCATCTTGCTGAGTTGGATGTCCACTATCCAAGTGGATCCTTGAATTACGGAGGGTAGTTGGCAATAAGACAAGGTGGAAAGTGATAAAGAATTGCCACCAGCCTTCATTTTCCTTAATTGTCAAAGATCCAGGCTGTTTCCGATACCACCATGCAAGTTGTTTGACAATCTCGTGGGGCGGCTGACAAGAAGACAATGTGGAAATATTAAAAAATCCACCAATTGGCAACTAGGTTGGTCACGGGTCTGTTCAAGCAATCATCATGCTCCTCAAATGCTCTATAAATACAGCAAGCGAAGGAAGAAGAAGGGATCCCTGGAAGATTCATTGAAAGAGAAAGAAAAAAAGCTTTCTCCCTCATCCTCACAACCGTCCTCACAGCTCACTCAACACCGCCCCTCCCTGTCGACCTCACAAACTCCTCCACTCGTCCCACACATCGTCCTTAAGACCTCCTTCCCAGTCCGTCCTCCACTCACCCCCACACCGTCCTTAAGACCTCCTTCCCATTCCGTCCTCCACTCGTCCCACACACCGTCCTTAAGACCTCCTTCCCAGTCCGTCCTCCACTCACCCCCACACCATCCTTAAGACCTCCTTCCCAGTCCGTCCTCCACTCACCCCCACACCGTCCTTAAGACCTCCTTCCCAGTCCGTCCTCCACTCGCCCCACACACCGCCCAAGCCTCCTTCCCAGTCCGTTCTCCACACCGCCCTCTCACACCACCCCACACACCGCCCAACACCTTCCTTAACACCCTCCAAATACCGTCCTCAACACCGCCCACGCTGTCTTACTCCACACCGCCCCAAACCGTACTCTCCATCACCTCACCTCATTCTGTCCCCTTCTTCCCCTCACTATCCAGCTCCCTCTCTCCACAACACCGTACACCAATAGCCCATCTTTCTCTACGTAGCCCTCACCATACTGCTTCCCCTCTCCTTCCAACCCACATATATACCACACGGCTCTCTCTCTCTTCCCCCAAAACCATACAGCCCTCTACTCTCCCCCACACTGTCCCCTTCTCTCCTCACTCAACATCTCACTGCCCTTGTTTCCTTCTCCAAACACCGTCCCCCTCCACTAAAAAACCACATCATTTCTTAAAAAATCCCTCTTTTCCTCTCTGTCCAGGACCTCAAGCCCATAACACCATCCAACTCCACTTTCACTACACCGGTCCTACTCTTATCTTTTTTTTATTGCTTGTATTTATTTTTATTTTTTGCTAAATTAATTATTATTCGGTGATTTTGTCTTCCTTTTCAATTATCAATTAATCTTTATTGATTGATAAATATTAATAAAATGAGTGCTTCACACATTCTATTTAAATTAGCATAAAAGGTGTGACTATTGTTATTATCATTATTATTGCAATTTTTATTTCTTTTATTCTTTATTCTTTTTATTTTAAAAAAGGAGGAGCGAGTTTAATTTGGACGAGACGTCCTGTTAATCTCATTTTTTTAAAAAAGGGTGGAGCGAGTTTAATTTGGACGAGACGTCCTGTTAATCTCATGTAAATATTCTGTGTTTATTTCTGTTTATTTTTATATATTTTGTCGTCTCGCATATTTTCTTTTCATGGAAAAGTTAAAATAATTTTTTTTGGGTTAATTATAATACGCGCTATTAAATTGAGGTAACCGTTTTTATAACGGACAGCTGTGAGGTGCTAATACCTTCCTCACCTGTAATTAGACTCCCGGATCTGGAATCTCATTTATTTTGACCAATGCTTTAATTAAAGGTTTTCCCGGTATTTTATCCTAAAAATATTGGTGGCGACTCCCTGTTCATCATTTTTAAAAATCGTTTTGAGGGTCGGCCGTGCCGTCGCGATCCCGGTCGCGACAGATGGCGACTCCACTGGGGACTTAGAGAGTCAAGCCAGTCAATCTGATAGCGCATATTTTAATTAGCATATTAATTATTTGACTTTTTCCTTTATTTTATTTGGTCTTTGTTTTATTTGTATCTTATCCTTTATGTTCTGTAAATATATGTGTGATCATTGAACCCTAGGGTAGTCGACTTTATTTTGTTGCTCTGTGTTTGTTCTATGTGCAGGATGAGTAAGGTACAGGTATTGAATGCCTCTTTCACACACTACACTCACAACTTGCACACACTTTTGAGTGGGACCCTATACCCGGGCCCAAATAAAACTTAAGATTAGGGGAGATTGATAGCGGAGCCATTTGGGATGTACTTCCTATCTGGTTACTGTGAAAATCTCAGCTAGAGTTCGACTTATTCGTGGTGCCCACACTTAGTAGACTTCCTGCTATTTATGGCCAACATCATGAGTAGGATCTTGGCTCTAGTGACCTTTAGAAATTTTAGAATAAACCACCCAATGTGAGACATCACTGATAAATAAACCTTAGAACTATTAAGGCATCTTCAGAAAAACCCGACTTAAGGCACAAAGAGGCAAACTTTACTTATGCCTTTTCTCATTCTCGTTTTCTCTTCCAATCCAAACTAATGGACCGCTTGCCTGTTTAGAGGATTACTTTTTCAAAGAATAACCTATTTTTAACCTGTAATCCTCTAATGGGCAAGTGGACCTTTCTTTTTATATTTGCTTAAGTCTTAGGATCTGGAGTTATGAACTTTCTAAAAAGGAAGAAAAAATAATCAGAAAATTCATAGCTCGTGTGATCCTTGATTTATTGCAAGTTTCGACAAATTGTAACTTCCCTAAATCCCAAAATGTTTTCAAGAAAGTTATTAGGGGAGTATCAATTTGCAAAGCATGTCAGTAATTGATTTTTCTTTTCTTTATGTCCCTACAGGAAGCTATTAAGGGCTTGGCCAGTATCTTTGAGTGAAATATGGAAATTAACATGAGGTCAGATAGTTGTGGTGGAAATGTACCCGAGTTGAAAAGATTACTGCATGTTAAGGTTAGGAAAGTTGATACAACCAGTCTACAAGCATTAGGGAAGAAATTGGACATGAATCAGAAGATGGTTTTCTCAAGGAAATATGGGAGGATCCTAAAACTGCTAGAAGTGGAAGTACAAGTCGAGGCAATTACCGCTTTGACTCAATTCTATGACCCACCTCTCCGTTGTTTTACCTTCCGGGACTTCCAATTAGCTCCGTCAGTTGAGGAGTTTGAACAAATTCTGGGGATGCCATTAGAAGGACAAATACCTTACCGTCATCTTGGACGTCAAGCAAATATTGTTACTATTGCTAATGTCCTAAAGATTCACCCGGAAGTGTTAAGGAGTGCGCAACTGAATAGAAATCAGATCCTGGGATTTGATCGAGAGTATTTTGAAAAGCACATGCACTTGCTAGCTGAGAAAAGAGATTGGGAAGCCTTCATGGATACTCTAACTCTCACCATTTATGGAGTTATCTTGTTTCCTAATATCGACAATTATGTGGACTATGATGCTATTGGCGTTTTCCTTGCCCATAGGTTCAAGTCTGAAAATCCTGTCACTGCTATATTGGCAAATATATACTGCACCATGGACTTCTGCTGTACACGAGGTGGAAAGAGAATCATTTGTTGTTTACCTGCTCTATATGCATGGCTTACATCACATGTCTTCCATCAAGTCAGCAAAATTGAATGTCCAGTTTCAGATCTGAAATTATGTCAGTTAGTAGCGAAGAATAGGTGTCAATGGGCCAATCACCTGGTAGGACTCACAGCTGATAAAGTGAGGTGGTACCCGCAATGGTTGAAGGTTGACACCATAATTCACCATTGTGGAAACTACCCAATGTTCCTCTCATGGGTACTCAGGGGTGTATCAATTACAACCCTGTCATAGCCAAACGTCAGCTAGCCTATCCCTTACTTGGGCCACCCGATGGAGAATCCCTTACTTCTTTCATCGTTTATTTCTCAGAAGGGGATTGCACGTCTGTCATTCGGGATATAGCAAATGCATGGAAGAAAGTCCACAAACAAGGGAAAGAATTAGGAAGTCGAAGCCACGCCGTGAAGGAAGAGTACTACCAATGGGTCTTAAACAGAGTTTCCATTGTCAAGCTACCTTTCAAAAGTCCCTCCTATCTCCCGACAGGCGCACATGTTACCTCTCCTACCCTTGAAGAAGAGGCAATGAGAGCCAAAATAAAAGAGCTAACCGCCAAAAATGAGGAATTGGAAAAAGAATTGCTGATATCTCAGCAAGAATGTGCCCTTCAGAAAAGGGAGAATTTAGAAAGCAAACAAACCATCAGGAAGATTGGAAAAAAAAGAAAAATTGAAAGGGACTACCTGAGGAAAAAAAGCCAATGCCTCCGAATGGCTAATGCTCAACTAAAAGCGAAGAACAAGCAAAGAGATACCATGTTGACTGATAAGCAGCTTCTGAGGGACATGTTGGCAAGGGCCAAAGAGCGCGAGCAAAATGTCTTGGTACAGAAAGAACTTTTGCAATTGCAAGTTTGCCGATTAGAGCATCAGCTTGATGAGATGGTAGAAGCTTACCAGCATGAGATAAATGGTGAGCGACGGCGCGTGATAGATGCTGAACGAGAATGTGGAGAAGCTATCCGAGTTTTGAAAGATGAACTAACACAGCAAAATGAAGATATTCATTCATGGATGAATCGCTTTGCCCACTTGGCATATTTGGCTAATGGAGTTCTGGAAGACCTCCCGTTCCTACTCAAGCAAGCTGAGGGGATGGTTAATCCTCTTAACACTCCAAGAGAAATTGTAACCTTCCTTGATTATTGTAGAGAAAGGATTTGTAAAATGAGGGCCATGATTGCCCAAGCTAGGAATGGCTGATTTACTTTTTCTGCATAAAAGTAGGCTGGCAGCAGTAATGTATTCTGAAAAAAAAGGGGGTTTCTTCATGTCCCCACAACTACCTCATGTTAATTTCCACTCATCACTTTTGAATGAAGTTCTGAAAAAAGTCAAAAGATACTGGCTGAATTCCGTGATTGCTTCACGTATCATTTGTTTTTTTTACTTTCTTTTTAATAATTTCTTGTTGACTTCCCAGAAATAACGGGTAAACATCCTTACGCGACTCGGCTTAATACCAGACTCATGGCTGAAATAGAACAAGAAAATGAGAGTTTGAGAGCCGAAGTCAATCAAATGAAAGAGCAAATGGCTGAAATGGCCAAACTTCTTGAGAGAAGGGTCACAGAAGGGGATTCTTCAGCAGGAGTTGAAGACACTAGACAACGACCGTCCACTCAGGGTCCCACCGGGGGACCAAGTCCAAACCCGGCTGCGCCTCCCCTAACCATTCATGTTAGGAAACCAAACACTGTTGACGCTCAGCAACCCATCTTTGTAGATGCAGAAGGTAATGTCATACCTTACGGATTGCCACAGGGTTATTTCCCACCGCTTCAAGAAGAACCTGATTATCAAGAGGCGATTCTACATACGGCCCAGCCAAGTGTCCCGCCTGTCTGAGACCCTCAAGCAAATCCAATCCTTGCACAAGTTACGCAACCACAAGCTACCCAGACGACAGCCAGACCCCACATCTCAATGCCTAATGCAAACCCGGCACATGTCGACCAACCAGTTAGGGATACCAGTCATCATGCCACTGCGGGTCCAAATACTGCTGCTACTACCCAGGAAGGAAGACTAGAATTCCTGGAAAGGCGATTCCGAGAAATGGAGAGAACAAACAGGTTTGGATTGGGCAGTGCTGCACAACTCTGTCTGATTCCTGATGTTGTCATTCCCCCCAAATTCAAAATGCCAGAGTTTGACAAATATCGGGGGCTAACCTGTCCAAAGAACCATCTAACCATGTACTGTCGGAAGATGGCCTCTCATGCTTCTAATGACCCTTTGCTCATTCATTGTTTCCAGGATAGTTTGGCGGGAGCACCTCTTACCTGGTACAACCACCTTGAACGATCTCATATACGTTGTTGGGAAGATCTGGCAGATGCTTTCATGCAACAGTACAAGTATAATCTGGATATGGCGCCAGATAGAGTACAGTTGCAAAACATGGCCAAGAAAGATAATGAGACGTTTAAAGAATATGCCCAAAGGTGGCGAGAAGTAGCAGCACAAGTCGATCCACCTCTATCAGAAAAGGAGGTGATTTCTACATTTATTGATACACTCCAGTCACCTTTCTATGACAAAATGATTGGAAGCATTTCCTCCCACTTCTCCGACATCGTCACTATCGGAGAAAGAATAGAGAATGGCTTGAGAACGGGGAAGATTACTCGTAGCCCATCTGGGGCTGGGATAGTAAGAAAACCTTCTTTTGGAGAAGGAAAAAGAAGAGAGGGAGAGACTAACCTGGTCTCCCACAACCAAAGAAGGAATCAACTCAGACCACCTACTCCCGTCACCTTTCCGTCAACTTACCATAACACACCACACCCATATGTAGCTGCAATTCCAAATCCAAACCCACCGCATTTTTGACCACCTGTCATGCGACCACCCGCACCACCACAAACACCATATCAACCACCCCAAATAAACCCACCAAATTCAAACATGAGGAGACAGAATGATGACCGCACTCAAGTGCAATTTGATCCAATTCCCATGACCTACACAGAGCTTCTCCCCCATCTTATTGAAAACACCTTAGTGGCACCTTGTCCTTTAAAACCACTTCAACCACCTTATCCCAGAGGGTATGACCCAAATGCGCGATGTGATTACCATGCCGGTGCACCAGGACATTCCACCGAAAATTGCCTGGCATTAAAGTTTAAGGTAAGAGATTTAATCAGAGCTGATTGGATAAGCTTCAAGGAAGGAATCCCGAATGTGACCACCAATCCTTTGCCTAACCATAGGAGACCAGGCGTTAACGCTGTGGAAAAAGATGAGGAATGTATTTCCAAAGTTCAGGACATCCAAATGCCGTTGGAAACAATTCATTCCCATATGCTTAAGATGGGATTGATAGAAGGATCATGGGATAAAGGGTGCAATGACCTCCTGTCCGCAAAGCGAAGAGACTTCCAGAAAACCCTTCAGGGATTTATGGACAGTCACGTCATAGAAGTTTGCCGGCATCGTGAAGACATAATAAATATGATACAAGAGCAAGGCCGAGTTCGAGCCCCAAAACCTCTAGTCATATTTTACAATAAAAATGCACCTGTGGCTTCAACCCCTGTTAAAACTGTCATCACGGTAAACACTCCAACCCCATTCCCTTACAAGGATTCGCGAGCTGTACCATGGAAGTATGGTACTGATGTGATCGTTACCAGTTCTAAGGCCGTTGAGCCTACTCCATCATCCCCTGTCACGAATATTGCCGGAATCGGGGGTGTCACCTGAAGTGGGAGAGTATATGCTTCCCCAGAACCAAAACTTGACAAAGCCACAGAGAATGGGAAGGAAGAATCCTCCGGTGAAGCAAAAAAGGTAGTAACCGAAGAGGAAGCCCAAGAGTTTCTTAGATTCATTCGTCATAGTGACTACCAAGTGTTGGACCAACTAAACCACACCCCGGCAAAAATTTCTCTGTTGTCCTTACTAATGAATTCTGAACCACACCGAAACACGCTGATGAAAGTTTTGAGTGAGGCACATGTGAAACATGATTTGCCGGTAGATAAATTCGAGGGCATAGTGGGGCACATTGTGGCCAACAACTATCTAATTTTTACGGATGATGAGACACCAGCGGAAGGAAGAGGGCACAATAAAGCCCTTCATATCTCCGTAAAATGTCAAGATCATATCATGGCGAAGGTGCTGGTTGACAATGGATCGTCCTTGAATGTAATGCCAAAATCTACGTTGGCAAAGTTGCCTTTTGATGGGACCCATATGAGACCCAGTTCCATGGTAGTCCGGGCTTTTGACGGAACTCGCCGAGAAGTCATGGGAGAAATTGAATTGCCTATACAAGTTGGGCCATGCACCTTTCAAATCCTTTTTCAAGTCATGGATATTACGCCCGCATACAGTTGTTTACTGGGACGGCCGTGGATCCATTCGGCTGGGGTAGTTCCTTCTACTCTACATCAAAAGTTGAAGTTCATCATTGACAACAAGTTGGTGATTGTCTCTGGAGAAGAAGATTTGTTGGTTAGTAAGCCTGCCAACACCCCATACATTGAAGCGACTGAGGAAGCCCTTGAAACCTCATTTCAGGCTTTAGAGGTGGCCAATGCAACGAGCATTACAAAGAAATCCTTCCCAAATGTGCCTCTGATGGTTGCAAAGACAATGTTGAGAGAAAGATACAAGCTGGGAAAGGGGTTAAGACGAGAATTGGAAGGGAGAACCCAACCTATATGTCTCCCAGAAAACAGGGATAGGTATGGTCTGGGATACAAGCCTACGGCAGCTGATAGAAAAAGGATGGGAGAAGAAAGAAGGGAGAGAAGGATCGCTCGCCTTACCGGTCAAAAGTTTGATACTGCTAGAATCCCTATCTGTGACCTCTATCAAAGCTTCAGAAGCGCAGGGATTATATATCCGGGTCAGGTGGCTATGGTTGGAGACGGACACAGTCATGATATGGAATTAGTGCACGCTTGCTTACCCGGTCAAGAACTGGACAACTAGGAAATCATGGAGTTCCCCATAACTATCAATCCTCAGCCAAAGTAATTGTTGTTTTCAAAACTTGTCGATCCTCTTGCTATGCCTAAGGCTTTAGGATCTGTTTTGTAATAAAGGCAAAAACTTGCTTGTTTATTAAATTAAATGAATGCAGTCTGATTTCATACCTCATCTTTGTTCAAACTCTCTCTTTTAAACCTTCCATTTGCTTGCCTTTCTTTGTTTTCATTCATTATGATATAACACTAAATGCAGATCTGAAAGCGATTCTTCTAAGAGCAATGAAAACTCGTTTCTATTTCATGACTCTGATAATCCAAATGATTATGCCTATGAGGATAGTGAGGAAGACTTTGAACCTTCACTCGAGTTGACAAAGTTAATGGAACAAGAAGATAAAGAAATTTAACCTCATCAGGAAAAGATTGAGACCATTAACCTGGGAGATGAAGGAGAAAATAAAGAAGTCAAGATAGGCACCCTCTTGAGAAAACAACGGCAGAGTGAATTGATTAGACTACTCCGGGAATTTCGAGACATTTTTGCATAGTCGTATCAAGATATGCCAGGTCTGGATAATAACATTGTGGAACACAAGCTGCCTTTAAAGCCGGAATGTCCACCGATCAAGCAAAAGTTACGACGAATGAAACCAGAAATGCTTCTTAAGATCAAAGAAGAAGTCAAGAAACAATTCGACGCTGGTTTCTTAGCCGTAGCTAAGTATCCGCAATGGGTAGCCAATATAGTTCCCGTTCCAAAGAAAGATGGGAGAGTAAGGATGTGTGTGGACTACCGAGATTTGAATCGGGCGAGTCCTAAGGATGATTTTCCTTTACCTCAGATTGATGTATTGGTTGATAACACAGCTCAACATTCCATCTTCTCATTTATGGATGGATTTTCGGGATATAACCAGATCAAGATGGCACCAGAAGATATGGAAAAGACCACGTTCATCACTCTGTGGGGCACCTTTTGTTACAAAGTAATGTCCTTCGGATTAAAGAATGCAGGAGCCACCTATCAAAGGGCAATGGTGACTCTCTTCCATGACATGATGCACAAGGAAATAGAGGTCTATGTGGATGACATAATTGCCAAGTCCAGGTCTGAGGAGGAGCATATTGCTGACCTGAGAAAACTTTTCGAAAGGTTGAGGAAATTCAAGCTTAGATTGAATCCCGCCAAGTGCACTTTTGGCGCAAGATCCGGCAAATTGTTAGGGTTCATTGTGAATGAGAAGGGGATAGAAGTTGATCCTGACAAAGTCAAGGCAATTCTGGAAATGCCTCCTCCTCGTACTGAAAAAGAAGTCCGAGGATTCTTGGGAAGATTGAATTACATCGCCCGATTCATTTCCCAAATGACGGCAACTTGTGAGCCAATTTTCAAGTTGCTTCGCAAGAATCAGCCTGGACAGTGGAATGAGGATTGCCAGATTGCATTTGAAAAAATAAAACAGTACTTATTGGAGCCACCAGTCTTGGTGCCACCCGTTCATGGGAGACCATTAATCCTATACCTGACTGTGTTGAATGAATCCATGGGATGTGTATTGGGTCAACATGATGAGACTGGAAGAAAGGAATGCGCCATCTACTACTTGAGCAAGAGATTTACCGAATGTGAGATGAGGTATTCATCTCTTGAAAGAACGTGTTGTGCATTGGCTTGGGCTGCCCGACGCTTACGGCAATACATGCTTAATCATACTACTTGGCTGGTATCTAAGATGGATCCCATCAAGTATATCTTTGAAAAACCTGCTTTAACTGGAAGGATTGCCCGTTGGCAAGTGTTACTGACGGAATATGACATAACATATGTCACCCAAAAGGCAATTAAAGGGAGTGCGCTGGCAGATTACTTGGCACACCAACCCATTGAAGCTTACCAACCAATGCGGCATGATTTCCCAGATGAGGATATCTTGGCTCTTTCCAAAGAAGAAGATGGCCTGGAAACCAGATGGATCATGAGATTCGATGGAGCATCCAATGGACTAGGACATGGAATTGGGGTTATCTTAATCTCACCTGATAAGGAATTCATCCCTATTTTCGCTCGGCTGTGTTTTGACTGCACCAATAATATTGCGGAATATGAAGCATGCTCTCTAGGAATACAAGCAGCTCTAAACGTGGGAATAAAGGTTCTGGAGGTTTATGGAGATTCTGCTTTAGTTATCCATCAACTAAAGGATGAATGGGAGACTAGAGATAATAAACTAGTTCCCTATCATGCTCATATCAAAGAGATGATCAAAAGGTTCGATAAAGTTACCTTCCATCATGTTTCACGGGAGGACAACCAAATGGCAGATGCTTTAGCCACCCTAGCTGCTATATTCGAGGTCAGCAATGATTACGAAGTGCCTCTCATTGAGGTAAAGAAACAGCAAGAACCTACCCATTGCTAGGCAATAGAAGAAGAACCGGATGGCAAGCCCTGGTATCATGACATCAAAAGATACCTCCAATGCCAAGAATACCCTGAAGGTATCACGGACAATGACAAACGAACTTTGAGAAGGCTAGCCATGGGATACTTATTGAGTGATAACATGCTATACAAGAGGAATTATGATTCCATTCTCCTCCGGTGTGTTGATACCGTTGAGGCAAACCAGATCATGAAAGATATTCACGAAGGATCTTTCGGGACTCATACAAATGGGCATGCTATGTCAAGAAAAATACTGAGAGCTGGATATTATTGGATGACTATGGAAGCCGATTGTTTTGCTTACGTACGAAGGTGTCATAAATGTCAGATTTATGTTGATCACATTCATGCTCCTCCTTCATCCCTAAATGTCTTGTCAGCACCATGGCCTTTTTCAATGTGGGGTATGGATGTAATTGGGCCCATTGAACCAAAAGCCTCGAATGGTCATCGTTTCATTTTGGTTGCTATCGATTATTTCACCAAGTGGGTAGAAGCAGCTTCATACGCCGATGTAACGAAAAATGTTATGGTCAAATTCGTCAAGCGTGAGCTGATATGCCGGTATGGCCTACCAAACCAAATCATCACGGACAATGGTACAAATTTAAACAACAAAATAATGAAGGAACTTTGTGAGAGTTTTAAAATCTCCCATCACAACTCCTCTCCATATCGTCCGAAAATGAATGGAGCGGTTGAGGCAGCCAACAAAAATATAAAGAGGATAGTGCAAAAGATGGTAGTAACCTACAAAGACTGGCATGAAATGCTCCCTTTCGCACTACATGGATACCGAACCTCGGTACGAACCTCAACTGGGGCAACCCCATTTTCTTTGGTTTACGGAATGGAAGCTGTACTACCATTCGAAGTGGAAATTCCATCCCTTAGGGTGATCATGGAGGCTAAATTGTAAGAAGCTGAAAGGGTCCAGGCCAAATATGACCAATTGAATCTAATTGACGGGAAAAGATTAACTGCCCTTTGCCAGGGACAATTGTATCAAAGACGCATGAAGCGGGAATACGAAAAGAAAGTACGCCCCCGACAATTCCAAGAGGGTGATCTGGTCCTCAAGAAGATTTTGCCAATTCAAAGGGATGTCCGAGGGAAATGGGCACCTAATTATGAGGGACCATATGTTATAAAGAAGGCTTTCTCCGGAGGAGCCCTCATACTCACCAATATGGATGGAGACGACCTGCCAATGCCTGTCAATACCGATGTAGTGAAAAGATACTTTGCATAATAATAATATAAAAAAAAAGGAAAAGAGCTCGCTAGGTTGAAAACCTGAAAAGGCGACCTAGGCAAAAGTTAGAGCAGCAAGATGAGCCGAAAACCTAAAAAGGCGGTTCTACAAATTCGACTCCACAACATAAGCCCTTCAAACCAAAGTCAAAGGAGCTCAAAACGGGTATTAGGTCATTGTCAAATTACGCCCTCAGAAGCAAAATCAAAGGACGAACACAAAGTCATGATATGGGATCAAGTTTCTCATTGTTCGCGGAGGATATATGAGCCTTTTCCTTTTTATTTGCCTTCAATTCTTTACATACCTTGTCACATCGCTGTGTTTAATATTATTTTCATCGCTGTACATATCTGATGTTTATAAATAAAATCTCCCTTCATCCCACATGTGTTCATTTTTATGAATAAACAAGTTTTCGCCTAAAATTTTTTGAAATTGGAAACAACAGAGCATAAAGTTATGGGGGATGAAATGTACTCTCGCCAAAAGTCGGAGGATGTTTCTGTTTCATCCATGAGTTATCTTAAAGAGCCAGTCGCCAAGGAAAATTTACCTGTAATGTCTTTTTATACTAACTCATTCTTTTGTCAGCGGGACGCCAAATCCGTCATCCAAAAACAGGTATTCGCCAAAGTTTTCTCTCAGCGAGACCTATAGACTGAAGATCTCTCCCAAGGAGTTCCATAAAAATGGGATCAGTTCCCTCAACCAGGATGTTTCTTTGATCAGGCTTAAGAGGACTTGTTTTTCCCCAGTGAGCTCACCATTACCAAACTAGCATCCATCATACTCCTCTCACTAAAAAGGTCAAACTGGGGCATCTCCCCAGATTTCTTTCAAGGGTGGCAGTCCCCCAACGACCTTCAGTTATGTCAAACTGGGGCATCTCCCCAGATTTCTTTCAAGGGGGCAGTCCCCCAACAACCTTCAGTTATGTCAAACTAGGGCATCTCCCCAGATTTCTTTCAAGGGGGCTTTCCCCCAACAACCTTCCAGTCATATCAAACTGGGGCATCTCCCCAGATTTCATTCTCTTTCCTTAGAAAGACAGTTTCCCCAACAACCCCCAGATTACTTTGTCCCAACTCACCTAATACTTCCCCAGTGGAACCATGAAGGATACCAGGCAAGTGCTAACCAAACCTTTCCCTAGTGGAGTTACACTTCCTAAACAATTCCAACAGGGGCATCACCCCAGGTTTCCCTTTAGACAAAAGGCAACGCCCCAAGAATTCTTTCAGACTATCCCAAACCAGGGCATTACCCCCAGATTTATTCCCTTTCAATCCAGGGCCTCAGTCATGTTAACCGAGAGGCAACACCCTCATCCTTTTACTTTTTCAGTCAACCGAGAGGCAACACCCTCATCCTTTTACTTTTCCAGTCAATCGAGAGGCAACACCCTCATCCTTTTACTTTTTCAATCAACCGAAAGACAACACCCTCATCCTTTTACCTTTCCAGTCAATCGAGAGGCAACACCCTCACCTTTTACTTTTCCGAGAGGTAATACCCTCACCCTCACCTTTGCTGTTAACCGAGAGGCAACACCCTCACCTTTTACCTTTGCTGTTAACCTAGAGACAACATCCTCATCATTCCTGTTAACCGAGAAGTAACACCTTCACTTTCTACTTTTCCAATGGTGTTCACGTCTTTACTCCCTTTTCATTTCAAAAAAGGCAAGAAGAAACTTCATGCTTTTTCCTCATGAAAAAGAAGTAAAGAGGGGCATCTGTGAACACCTATTTCGTTCCAGACAATTTTCACCAAGAAATGGGGAATTCACAAAAAAAAAATAAAAAAATAAAAAAATAAAAAAAAATAAAAATAAATAAATAAATAAAATAAAATAAAACAAAAAAAATTAAAAAAAATAAAAAAAAAAAACTCTGACTCGGAAATGATCATTTCCGAGTGAAAGGACTCGGAATGATCATTTCCGAGTGAAGGAGCCACCAAGTGGGCCTCAAGTGTCAAGGAAGGACACAAAGATGGCTGGACCCGAGTGCAGAAGCCAAATTCCAACCTCTGAGTGGAAAGAAGACCAGAATCCGAGTGAAAAACAGTGAAATTCCAACCTCTGAGTGGAAAAAAGACAGTTTCCGAGTGACAAACGTCCAATTTCCATGTTCTGATCGAAAAAACAGGCAGATTCCGAGTGAAAATGCCAAGCTTCCAAATTCTGAGTAATAAGAAGGCAATTTCCGAGTGCAAATGGCTGAACTTCTAATTTCCGAGTGCAAAGAAAGACGATGCCGATTGATGAAGACTAAGTTTTTGATTCTGATTGAAGTATGAGGCCGACTCCGAGTGACTTGGAGAACAAGCATGTGTTTCCGAGCAAATCAAGATTCGGACTTGTAAAGAACTGCTAAGAAAATGCATCGAATACCTGATTGCCGAGTGAAAGCCATTCCTGAGTGACGAATGAAAGCCAATTACCGATTGGAAAATAAGTAAAAAGGTCAGATTTTCAAGTGGATGAAATGAGGGACGACTGAAAGAAATTCCGAGTAAAAATCCACTTGGAACCGAGGGAATAAGGAGTATTCCGAGTGATGTTCTTCAATCGGTACCAAGTAAAGGCTTTCCATTCATAACCGAGTGAGGTATTTCCAAGTCTGCATCGAGTCATTCCCTTCCATTTTCAGTCGGCCCCGAGCCATCACCCTCCATTCCACTTATTTCCGAGCCATATTTAAATATCACTGAGCTCGTTTTCACCAAACCCGAGCCACCAATTTTCACCCAAAGCTGGCTCACCATTCTCACCCGGATTCCGAGTCAATTATTACCAAGTTCCGAGTCATCATTCTGAGTCATTTTTAATCAGTTCTGAGGCAATATTCGATCGGTTTTTGAGTGACATTTTCCAGTCAGTTCTGGGTCAATCTCCAATCATATCCGACTCCCAAATGACCACTCTCACTCAAGTCCGAACCAATGCTCACTCGGAACCGACTGGCAATTCAGCTAGTTAGCCCTCCTCAAGCCAATTACCGAGCCCATTGCAACCATTTCAGTCGGTTCCGAGTCATCTTCCACTCGGCTCCGACTGAGTGTCTCACAGCAACCTCATACCGAGCAATTCTCACTCGAAAAGGTGTGTTTTCGCTCAGTTTACCATTGGAAATGCTTCATTCCACTCGGAACTCACTCCCAATATGGATAAATACCGATTGAGAAGCTGACTCGAGTCATTTCACTCGGAATTATGCCTTCCTCACTCGGATTTTCATCACTTTCTCTCGGATTTTTATCTTGCTGAGTTGGATGTCCACTATCCAAGTGGATCCTTGAATTACGGAGGGTAGTTGGCAATAAGACAAGGTGGAAAGTGATAAAGAATTGCCACCAGCCTTCATTTTCCTTAATTGTCAAAGATCCAGGCTGTTTCCAATACCACCATGCAAGTTGTTTGACAATCTCGTGGGGCGGCTGACAAGAAGACAATGTGGAAATATTAAAAAATCCACCAATTGGCAACCAGGTTGGTCACGGGTCTGTTCAAGCAATCATCATGCTCCTCAAATGCTCTATAAATACAGCAAGCGAAGGAAGAAGAAGGGATCCCTGGAAGATTCATTGAAAGAGAAAGAAAAAAAGCTTTCTCCCTCATCCTCACAACCGTCCTCACAGCTCACTCAACACCGCCCCTCCCTGTCGACCTCACAAACTCCTCCACTCGTCCCACACACCGTCCTTAAGACCTCCTTCCCAGTCCGTCCTCCACTCACCCCCACACCGTCCTTAAGACCTCCTTCCCAGTCCGTCCTCCACTCATCCCACACACCGTCCTTAAGACCTCCTTCCCAGTCCGTCCTCCACTCACCCCCACACCGTCCTTAAGACCTCCTTCCCAGTCCGTCCTCCACTCACCCCCACACCGTCCTTAAGACCTCCTTCCCAGTCTGTCCTCCACTCACCCCCACACCGTCCTTAAGACCTTCTTCCCAGTCCGTCCTCCACTCACCCCCACACCGTCCTTAAGACCTTCTTCCCAGTCCGTCCTCCACTCACCCCCACACCGTCCTTAAGACCTCCTTCCCAGTCCGTCCTCCACTCGCCCCACACACCGCCCAAGCCTCCTTCCCAGTCTGTTCTTCACACCACCCTCTCACACCGCCCCACACACCGCCCAACACCTTCCTCAACACCCTCCAAATACCGTCCTCAACATCGCCCACGCTGTCTTACTCCACACCGCCCCAAACCGTACTCTCCATCACCTCACCTCATTCTGTCCCCTTCCTCCCCTCACTATCCAGCTCCCTCTCTCCACAACACCGTACACCAATAGCCCATCTTTCTCTACGCAGCCCTCACCATACTGCTTCCCCTCTCCTTCCAACCCACACATATACCACACGGCTCTCTTTCTCTTCACCCAAAACCATACAGCCCTCTACTCTCCCCCACACCGTCCCCTTCTCTCCTCACTCAACATCTCACTGCCCTTGTTTCCTTCTCCAAACACCGTCCCCCTCCACTAAAAAACCACATCATTTCTTAAAAAATCCCTCTTTTCCTCTCTGTCCAGGACCTCAAGCCCATAACACCATCCAACTCCACTTTCACTACACCGGTCCTACTCTTATCTTTTTTTTATTGCTTGTATTTATTTTTATTTTTTGCTAAATTAATTATTATTCGGTGATTTTGTCTTCCTTTTCAATTATCAATTAATCTTTATTGATTGATAAATATTAATAAAATAAGTGCTTCACACATTCTATTTAAATTAGCATAAAAGGTGTGACTATTGTTATTATCATTATTATTGCAATTTTTATTTCTTTTATTCTTTATTCTTTTTATTTTAAAAAAGGAGGAGCGAGTTTAATTTGGACCAGACATCCTGTTAATCTCATTTTTTAAAAAAGGGTGGAGCGAGTTTAATTTGGACGAGACGTCCTGTTAATCTCATGTAAATATTCTGTGTTTATTTCTGTTTATTTTTATATATTTTGTCGTCTCGCATATTTTCTTTTCATGGAAAAGTTAAAATAATTTTTTTTGGGTTAATTATAATACGCGCTATTAAATTGAGGTAACCGTTTTTATAACGGACAGCTGTGAGGTGCTAATACCTTCCTCACCTGTAATTAGACTCCCGGATCTGGAATCTCATTTATTTTGACCAATGCTTTAATTAAAGGTTTTCCCGGTATTTTATCCTAAAAATATTGGTGGCGACTCCCTGTTCATCATTTTTAAAAATCGTTTTGAGGGTCGGCCGTGCCGTCGCGATCCCGGTCGCGACACTAAGTAAGGCTTTCAAATCCTTCCATTCATCAATGGGTGGGAGATGGTCTCTTTTTCTTTCTTTTAGGATTTGGGTCCACCATACTAATGCATAATTTTGAAAGTTAAGGGTGGCAATCCTAACCTTTTCTCATTCTTAGTTTCATGGGAGGTGAAGAGTTGCTCAACTCTCATATTCCAATCAAGATAGGCCTCTACATCACTTTTGCCATGGAAGGGTGGGACCTCTAGCTTGACCTCTCTCAAGCCACCCTCCTCATGGTTTCTACTATGTCTTCTATGGTGCCTATGTTCAACCTCACTAGTGTCATCATGTTATCTATCCGTATGGTGTCTAGTTCTATGTCTATGATGCCTAGTGGTTCAATCTCTACCCTCCCCATTTTTTATGTTATCTAGCCTAGTAGCCATGTTATTAAGTTGCTCTAAGATTTTACGCATGTGTGGGGGTGTGCTCTCTAACTCTCTCACTAGATGAAGACATGTTAGAATGCAAGTATACTAGTGATGAGATACTAGTCGTTTCACTCAATTTGTTTTTCTTTTAATCACAAAACAATGAGGAAAGTAAAATAAAAGCTTGTAGACAAGACTAGTCGAGGTGTAAGATTCTAAACTAAACCTAGCATGCAAGAGCGCACTTATACTAACTAGAAAGCAATTAAAGCAAACTAGTCGGATAGTGCAAAAATGTAAACTAGACCTAGGATATCAAATCACACTTCCACTAGTCGAAAGCAAAAATATAATCTAAGTCCTAAGTGCAATTACTCCTAATCACTAGTGGAAAAAACACATTTTACACCTGACTTTTTACACCGGTTACAAAATAACCGGTTTAAAAAATAACACGGTGGCATTTTTGTAAATATTTATTAAGTTTACAACGGTTTTTATTGAAGACTGATTAGAAATCTATATTTTACACTGGTCCTATATGAGGACCGATACAAACTAAGAAAATTAGATTCATGAGACACCGGTCATAACTCACACCCGGTGAGAATATTATTTCTTACACTGGTCCTATTTTAGGACCGGTACAAACAAAAATAAAAACGCCCAGATCTGGTTCCGCTCCCTACTCTTCTTCTTTCTGTACACGATTCTGCTCCTTGTTGTTCCCTCACATACGTCTGTTTCGGCATTCCAAAATGCGTCTTCCCCGTCTCCGTTGGCCATTCTGCTTCATCGTGCTAAGACGCGTGCTCCCCGTCAAACTCACTCTATCCTCTCCCTATCTGTTCTGTTATTTTCTCCCTATACGTGAATAGGCAGATCTGCCAACGCTTTGCTCTGTCTTCTCTGATCTGGTCCATTTCTTCTCCGTTCTGTTTGGACGTTGTTCTTCCCTCTCTTCTCCGTCGAAGGTTGGCTGCTACGTGTTGTCCAGATTGATTTATGGTTATTGCATAGTAGTTCAGAAGAAGAGAAGATGACGTCACCACCATGGTTAGGGTTTTTGTTTTCTCTAGTTAATGTGTTAATCTTATGAATCTGTTGAATTTTAAGTTTTCAAAGTGTTAGATCTCAAAGGCTTTTGCTTTTACACACTAAGGTTCTTTTGTTGATTATACTGAGTTTCATGAATTTTATGTGGAAATCTTGATTTTGTTTGTCAATATATTGTGGATCCTTAATTTTTGTTCATTTTTTACCATGAGAAATTTGTTGTGATGATTGGAATGTGATGTTCATGTCCTTGTCATTTTGCAAATATTATTTGGTTTGTGATTCAAATCAAACATGCTTTATTCTCACAGTTTATGGTGTACGTAATAATGTGGTACTGAGGTTTTATGTCATCTCATTCTCATCAATTTTCATGTTGTTTAGTTGTCTTTTGTTTTCTTTCTATCCTTGTAGAATGTCCCTCCAATAATTCTTCTTAGATTCTTATGGGAGCACAGATCATAATGGGCAAATAACAGTATTGATGCTTACTCAGTTGCTGCCACTAAAGTTGGTCCGTGTAGCTTGCTAGGACCCAAGGAGGAGGTTTTAAGGGTCAAGTTATTCTTCTACTAGCTCACACGATTGAGCATGAAGAGGCAAGTTATTTTCTTTTAATTTCATAGTCTCATGTATTGCATATTATTACTTACAACTACATAATGCTAATGTGATGATTTATTATATTTTGAAAATATGAGATGATTTTTATAACACAAAAAAACAATTTCTTTGTAATATGCATTCAGCATTCCTCAAGACATAAAGAGAAAATGTCATGATGGCTTAGGTTTGAAGAATCTTTACTTAAGCCTTTAAAATAAATTTTAATGTTCAATTCACATTTTATAGTTTACCCCCCTATATTTCTGTACTGAAATTCTGCTACTAAAATATCATTTATTTTCATTTGTACAGGGAAGAGATGCCACTGAAACTCACAAGGATGTGGATTGCTTGTTCCATGGGTATGGTTCCACTTCTTGTTATACTATTATTACCTGCCTCAATGTCCTAATAAATCAGATTTCTATTAATTGAATTATTAAAAAAAATAAAACAATGCCAGGAAGCCCAGTTAGCTTAATATTACTTGTTCGAAATCCTTGTTTATAGTTTTTAGTAAATTATCAGATGGATTCATGAGATCTGGATAAGGAAAACCATTTGATGTGGAAAAACTACGCATAAACAAAGAATAATAAGTAACTGGACATTGGACACTAAAGTTTAGAAATTCAGTTTAATTTTGATAAGTTAATGTGAAGATTTTTATAGTCGCTTAGGAAGTATAACTTTTTTCCTTTATAATAAGATTGAGATAAACTCTTGAATTAAATAATATTTAATTAAAAACTTTTATACTATAATATATTCAAGCAAAAGTCTGAAAATTATGAGTAAAGTATCATTTTGTGTCACATATACCCGTGTTGAAAGAAAAGTTGTGGTTACTAAAACTGAAGGTATCATTTCTATTGATTTGCTAATCAAGACTTTTATCTCTACTGAACATATTGGTCCATATCATTTGATACTTCTATTTCCATATCATGTTTCTGTCAAAAGAAATTTTAATTAAGAACAATTGTATGATACTTCTAATGCTATATAGTAACCATTTATAGATTTTCTAGTTCACTACTTCTCTTTATAGCCTATTAAGTCTTTTGGTTTTAGTTCTGCCTTCAGAGGTGTCTCATCCCATTAACAATTGTTACGACTTGATATTTATGTTTTTTCAATTATATAATTCAGGAACGGTATTATGTTGGACATGGTCTTTATGAGAAGATGAGTGATTACTGCAGGTTGGTTGTCAAATAGAAAATGAAATTTTATGACAATTGTTAATGGGATGAGACACCTCTGCCTACTTGTTAATGGTTCTATAATTCCAATCTATTTAGGCTTTAAAAAAATCTGATTAAAAAACCTGTGAACTTCCATCTTTACTTGACCCTTTTGTGTCTCTAAAATAACTAATTTAATCATATTGTTTTATATTCTTGTCAACTTGGGAATTACTGCACTTGAGGCTTTACATCTGTGCACATTTTGAATGTCACAATTAGCAGTGTTTTAACTTAAATATGTTGTTTCTGACATTTATTTTATCTTTTGATTGATATTTCTTACGGGTCATATTCACCTTTTGTTCTATCAATGGTGCTACATTGTGATGCAAATTTTTGGAAGTCATTTCTCAATTCAGTTCTTAATTTCTGCAGGTGTGTGGCCTTCTGGTTGGTGGTACTCGCCTGCAAATTCACATTTGCTTACTTTCTCCAGGCAAGTCATTGTGTTTCTATTGATATGGGGGATGCATATTGGTGGGGCTATTGATACTTCAATATATCTATATATCATATGTGTGTTTCATAATTTAGACTTAGCAAAAATTAATACTATAGTAATGGGAGTAGTTTTTTTAATATATTTATATTATTTTCTTGTAAGAGTTGTTGAGACTTGAAAGCCTACCATAATAATTTTACATGGTGTCATTTTAGTTAGAATTACTAATAATAAGTTGGTAAAAATAAGTGATTATTTCTTCATAATAAGTTGAACCAAACACACTGTTACTAGTGTAATGCTTTTTATGATGGAGTAAAGTGAATGGTTACTAACTTACTATTGATATTTTCTGACTTTTCTGTATGACAAACATCTCCAATTAGTTTCCACTTCCTGGATATTTTGATATTAATGTCTTAAAATTATTTAAATAGCTCTATGGAAAAAACAAATTGTTATGCTCAGTGTTTTATGTTTATGATGTTTTCCTCTGTTGAGTATTATTCATGCTTTAAAAATTTGACAGGTGCTTCTTTGAACACCATCAAAAGGACTGTTAAGCACCTATGCCCTGCAGAGATTATTCCCTCATATATTGACGTGGATTTAAGTGAGTTGGATGTGGGCCAGAAATTGGTTGTGAGAGATCTCATAGTTCATCCTGTATTGAAACTTCTTGTCAAAAAATGAACCTATTTGTAAAATTATGGGCCAAAGGGTTTCTGAACTACAAAAGAAATCTAAGTAACCACTTTTTGTATCTTTGATGGTTATTACTGTTGCAATGAAGCATTTTATAGCTAACATGTATCCTTTGTGATCATTTTATACTTAATTGTTAATTTTTTTTAAGTAATATAATTCAATATTTGGAGAACTTGCAATTGAGTTTATGTTTCTTATAGTTAATTTTGTTAGTATTACCAACACCTAAGACAATTTTTCCTAGACTATTAACATTTCAAAGGAAACAAAAAGGGCAAAGTAGAAAAAATACAGAAAAAAGAAAAAAATAATAATTTTACACCGGTTGTAATTTTCAACCGGTGTTAAATGTCTTCCTTTTGTACCGGTTGTAACATATGAGACCGGTGTAAAATGTAATATTTACACTGGTTGTAACAAACAAGACCGGTGTAAATATTACATTTTACACCGGTCGTAATCTAAAGACCCGGTGTAAAAAGCATTTTTCTCACCGGTCCTAAAACCGGTGTAAAAAGTCTATATTTTTCTCACCTACTGCATCTACACCGGTCCTACAACCGGTGTAAAAAGCCAAAAAGGACCGGTGTAAAAAGCCCTTTTTCCACTAGTGAATCAACTAATTAAAAGAAAGTTTAAAGTCCAATGTCCAATGTCTCTAAAGTCCAAATACAAGGACTAAACAAAGAATCAAATTTAAAGTCCCAAAATACAATGCAAAAGAAACAAGTCCTAATTTATTACAAACATTGCTTTCCAATACACAAGTCTTCCAAGGCTCTTCAAGTCCACCAAAATGATCCACCAAGCTACAAAAAAGAGACTCTTGGAAACTCAAAGTAATGGTTAGCACAAAAATATAAGAGAAAGAAAATGAAAGTGTTTACACTCTAGCTCACAAGTGTTTCACTCAAGGTCCACTTCTCTCTATATGGATAGATTGCTCTAGATCAAATCTTCTTGTCAAATCTCAATGCCTTCAATATGCTACCCAACTGATCTGTCCCCGACCGGGGGCTAGGATCCGGTGTCAGGACAGCCTCAAGAGTTGAAGATTGAATGAGATTGAAGACCGGTTGTGTGTATCCGGTCTCTATGATCCGGCCTCTCATTGTGTGGAGGTCGGTCTTGTTGTCCTAGAGATCCTTCACACCGACCTCTCGCGTTGGTGTGGGCGACAGGTGGTGTCACCTGCGAAGATTCTCCGACGCTCAAGTTAGAAGAGTATAAGATGAACTCTATGATACTTAAGTAGTATAATAGTGAGAATGAGAGTAAGGACAACGTCCCTTGCATGTGTATTGGAACATGTTATTTATAGTTGAGCGTGGAAGATGAATCGTTGGGTGCAAGTGGGCCCATAGGTTCTGATAACGTGTATAAAGAGACAATCCGAGTGGCCCAATATTCAGGATGTGTCAGGAGGGTAGGTGAATTATCAGTGTATGATCCTAATCACCTTTTCCATAAATTCCGCTGGTGATGGTACCCACTCCTGTCGGTGAATGAAAAGGACATATTCCACTGTGCAGAATACCTTCGTCATTATGATATTGAAGCAGTCGGTTAGAGAACGGATCAACCACCCGGTGTAGGAGAGTGGATAAGCGAATCGGTGTCTCGGATGTCACCTCAGACCATTTGCCTTATGTAGTTACAGACCGGACCATTACTTTGTGAGATCGGTTGTCCTCTTGGACAGTTAGATGACTTCTTTACTTTGGAGCCGGTGTTCAGTATATTGCCGACTGGATCATTATCCTGGGATACCGGTTGACTTCTAGGAAGGCTGAGACGGCCTTTTGTCCCTAGACCCTGTATCCAGACCGGATAACCTTGGGGCCGGTATCTAGACCGGATCACCAACTAATGGTGAGCTCACTAGACCTTAATCTCAAGAGTTCCAAGAATTAAAATACTCAATGGACAAAACTAGAGAGAAAAAAGACAAGCAAAAAAGGTAAATTAGGAAGCTAAACCAAAGGAGTAAGATGAGACAAACTAGAGTATGACAAGCAATAAATGTTCAAAGAAAGAAGGTATGCACAAGAGGACAATATTATGACAAACTTAGAGTGCAATAAAGACAAACTAAAAATTAAATGCAAGAAAAGAAAGTAGGCACACAAAAAGTTACCTAGAACACTAGAATGCTTAAAACTTTGCACAAACTTTAGAGGTATGTTGGTAATGCTTTTGCCTCAAACAAATGTACAATTAGGCACTAAAAGACAACAATAAGGTACTGCACAAATGAAAATATAGGTGCTACAATTTATTTATTTTTCTCCAATTCAAGTATTTTTAACACTTTTTTCACTCTTTTTTGTAAGGAAAAATGCCTAAACAATTATAGAACAAATGGCCAATGAACTTATAACTTTTTTTCACTTTTTTCCTCTGTTTTTGTATATGTTTTCCTCTATTTTTTTGAGCCACCTATTGCAGCCACAAGAAATGTATAATAGTGCATAAAAAGAGGCAAAAAATGGCAACCAAAGCTAGTGTAAAGAAAGCATCATCTTCCAAATCAAATATGCAATGGAAGGCATGACTTTATGCAACAAATGACATTAAAATAAAGACACAAACAGCAAGCAAAGATTAATGGACATTTGCTGGAAAAATCAAAACAAACTAGAAAATTCAACCTAAAGGAGATCTAACAATCCTACAACACTTAAGCACACTTGTCACCTTAAAATGAGGTGAACAACAAGACTCTAAGGAGCTTGTTAGGTACTTCAACAAATGTGATTAAAGTACCTAAGAGTCCAGCAAATCACTCAAGCAAAGATCAACACAAAAACTCCTAGAAGTGACAAGAAACAAGCTCCAAACTCAAGGCACAATCTAAGGCAACTAAGGAACACCTAAGCAAGCAACTAAAACCTAAACTAAGAAACTATATGGCATGGATCTAAACAGGTCCAGAACTGAAAATATACTTCCAAATGAGAAAAGTCACAAAAAATGACACAAGATGCAAAGAAAAATCAAAGAAACACAAGGCAAAGCATGTTACTTGAAGTAGAAGGCATCTAAGGTCAACTTTTTGACTTTTAAAATTTTTTTCTCCAAACTTTATGAAACTTTGAGGTTGTGTTTTGGATCTATGCAGTAGCAATACTTATGAAGGAAGTTTGGAAAATTCAAAGCCAAAAGGTCTAGATCTTAGATTTCAAGTAAGCATAACTTTTGCATTTTTTTGAGTTTTTAGGCATATGATATATGAAAATTTATGTAGAGAAGGCAAGGAATTCAGATCTAGAACCAGAATTGCAAAAATAAAACATTACCAAAATAGATCTAAGAAAAGGAATTCAAGAAAAGTTGAGACTCATGATACCACATGTTGTAGGAATTTCTTCAATTCCTAGCTTTTGTTGAAGGATCTTCTCTTCTTGAGCTTTCTTAGATCCGAAATTCTTGATGAGAATAGAGAGGAATTGCCACGATTTAGGAAGCTTATGGAGGAAGATAGAAGAGTCTTGTGGTGGAAGCTTTCTTATGGTGGAAGTTAGAGAGGGAAAAGAACCTAGATCTAAGGAGACTTAGGCTAAGAAATGGAAGAAGATGGAGAGGATTTTGTGCCGCCACTCTCTAGAGAGAAGAGAGATAAGGTATAGAGAGTGACCACCTTTGGGAGAATACCAAAGGATAAGCCTAGAGAAAGGAGCCTAGAGCTTCTACTTTCTAGAGAGAATGGAGAGTTTCTCACTCTAAACTTTCTTATCATTCAAGTTATGATGGAAATACAAAGGAGATGAGCTTATATAGCTCCATGAAAAATTCGGCCAAGCCATTCTAACCATGGGCCTTGGATTAGCTCCTAAGGCCCAATCCTAAATCCTACTCTACTTGGCCCGATACAAGCCCAAATGCAAAATGGAACAAGGTACAAGGCCCAAAAATGGCCCAAACTTAATGGCTATGCAAAGCCCAAAGTAATTCCTAAAATATAGTACTAATATACCTAGAATATAAAGGAATGAAAAATATGTACAAGATATATGAGGCCCAATGAAGAGGCCTAAAGGAGGCCCAAACATCCACACCAAGCCCATTACCTTTCTATAGTGCAAGAGAAGAGGGTAAGGGTCTTCAATAGCTCCTCCTTGGGCTTGGGCCCACTCAAGGAATGTATGGAAGAAGCTAAATGCTTTTGGAGACCATCCTTGGCTCTCTTGGCCCTTGACCTAGTCATAGGGCCCTTTAAAGCATCCAAGGCAACCTCCAAAGACTGTGTAGGGTCCATGGCTTCTTCCTGGGTGATGGCCATGTCACGTTGATATCAATATTTTGTTAATTTTTATGTTTATAGGGTCTTAATTCTTAATTTTTATGATCATTATTAATTGTTGAATTCTTTTTATTTTTTATATTATTTTTGAAGGAGAACATTGAAGTACTCTTTATTGTTTTCTGACTTATTATTATGCTTTGCATCAGGATGAAATATCTTATTTATGTATCCAAAATATATAATGACTTTGTTAATATTGGTTTGGTTATTTAATAAATTTTCTTCTTTGATGAAAAAAAGAAATACTAAGGGGCCTTCATCCTTGTGTTGCCCATGACCTATAAAATTTCAAGATCGTTCTTGGATAGTGAGACATATTTTCTTAGAAACTTTAATCCAATTAAAAAGGATAGAAAAATTGATAGTGGAAGATGTGTTAAATAGAATGTGTAAAGATTGGTGGTAATTAATAGATTGGTGGTGATTATAGGAGGTGGTGCGCTTATATTTTATAAGTGGTTATATACAAAAACGTATTAATTTGGCAGAAACAATTTTATCTTTTATGTGAGTGAAAATTTTTAAAAATAAAGTAAAAAAGTAAAAACATAAAAGAATAAGAAAGTAAAAATGTAAATTTATGATTTAAATTTTAAATGAAAATATGGAAAGAACTTTTAAAAAGTTGGTAACCATTGAAAAATGTTTTTTGAAGCATTTTTTATGAAAAATTTAAATTTAAAATATGAATAAAAATAAAAAATGAAAAAAGTGAGAAATAACCAGCAAGAGAAAGTTATTTTGCAGCAATTTTTAAAATGAAATTTTGAAAATTAAACTTATAATAAAAATATGGAATAATGAATTTTAAAATAAGCAAATAAAGAATTAGAAAATGACATATGTTATGAAGTTGAATGTATAGAGTAAATATGTAATACACAATGAAACATGAAAGAAAATATAAGAAAATGAGGGAAATATGAAGTCAAATTAATTTTAAAAGGAAAGAAGATTTAAAAGGTGAAAAAATTAAAAAAATACAAGTGCTTTGATGATCCTTTTATATTGTTGATTTCAAAACATAAAAAAAATAAAAAAACTAAACCAACAAATTAGTTTGTAGTTTTTCAAAATTTAAAGATGTTAAATTGTAAATTAAAAACAATAAAAACATAAAAGAGAATGAAAAGAAAAAGAAGAGAGAATTCAAAATTTAGAACATCTGAGATTTCAAATTTTAAATTAAAGAATTAAAATTTGTACATGAGAGTAGATTTAAAAGATTGGAGAGGAGAATGTGATATATGACATATTGTGCTAAACTTCCTAAATAAATAAAGTAGAAAACAGATAGGGAAGGTAAAAAGAAAGAGAAATGCAGTTATCAAGAAATGCATAAATAATAAAATGTGATTGTCAAAAGTGTACAAACCATAGAAATAGATTATCAAATACACATACTCAAGATGCTATAATGGACTCAAAAAAGAAAAATCAGAAGCATAAAAGAAATTAGAAACGAGAAATATAATTATCAAAGTAATGTAGAATCAAAAGAGTAGAGTTTGGTTACCAACAGTATAAAAAAAATATACTATATAAGAAAAGTTATCATTTATGTCTTCAAAATATGACCAATTCTATAAAGGTTGGGGTTATGGCTAATGGTTTCACACCATATATTCAAGCCTCAAGTTCATTGTATTCTTGTTGACCTATACTATTTGTCCCTTATAACCTTCCACCAAAAATGTGCATGATGAAGCAATTTACATTTTTGTCATGTCTTATTCTAGGACTGAATAATCCTAGAATTCAAATTGATATTTCTCCCCTGGGATTTTATATCTCCTATATAAATCGAGCGACATAAGGCTCAATGTGCTTGCTGTGTTGTTGGTTTCTCTGATCGATCTATTAGTTAGAGCCTCCTTCATGATATCCGCCCTTAACCGTCCTCAACTACTGATAACTCCTTCCAACCACCCCAAAATACAAAACCATTTGTAACCTCCAAAATCTCACATACACTACCAAATGGTGAATAAAAAGGGCAGAAGAAGGTAGGAGAACCAGAGGTTATTTCCTTAGGCTATAATGAGGACATTCTAAGGGAGGATCCACACACTATATTAGACAAAGGACTAGAGGCTTACAAAGGGCTTCTCACAAGGGCCAAGTCCAAGAAAAGCAAGGAGACCATCCATAAAGCCCTATCTTCCTTCATCTCTTTGTTTAATGGGCCCAAGCCCAATGAAGATAGCTTGAGGATCTATTTATATTCATCTTGTAATATAGGTCATAATTAGATTCTCTAGCCATTTAGGATTCATTTCGGCCTTACTAGGCCAATTGGTCACTTTAGGGCCATGTACTCTCACATTGGGCCATGTATAGGCCATCTCATTTCCTAACTCTTAGTTTTGGGCGTAGGATCCAATTAGCCAAGCCCATTTCCATGATTTGGCAAAATGCCCCATAGCCTATATAAAGGCTTCTCCTTTTGTAAAATGACACACATTAATACATTTTGAGATTTAGACACCTTGAGTGCAATTTTCTAGTGAGAGATTCTACTCCTTCTCTCTAGGATTTATGAGGCACTTGCAAGCTCTTATCCAAGGGGTATCTCCCTCCTTGGTGGTGAGATAGGAGTTATCTCCCTCTCTTGGGAGTGGACTCCAACCATCCTTCCCATTTCCCTTAATTTTTTCTACACCTTTCACCTTGTTCCTTCACTTCCATCCCTTTACTCCTTTCAATTTTCGTCCAATCCTTCATAGTTTCCTCCTTTTATGTTTTGGCTTCCCCTCTTAAAGAAGAAGATCATCACCTTGGCTTGAAGGTTGAAGAAGGAAAGATCTAAGATCCACCTTCTCTTAAGGAGCTTGAAGAAACTCCTACATCAGGCTAGGAACTTCCTTAGATCACTAAAAAACTTCCAAGCTAGAGTAACATAATTTTTAAGTGCATAGATATGTTTCTGTAAGCTACATTTATGTCATGTTAGTGCTCTTACTTATGATGTGTCTAGAAAACTAAATTTCATTATGAAGGCATATTTGTTATGGACTATTAATGATTTTTCTACCTATGGTATGTCATTTAGGGGAAAAGACTCATTGGTGATTTCTACCAGAGGGACACCGTTTCCATTCTAGTAAAAAATCATTCAAGAAGAAAATCACCCAAGTGAAAGAACGACCTCTAGTGATATTGGATGGGAATGAATTTAGTGAATTTCTTAAGGGTATCTTAAAGGTAACAAGATACTAGAGGGACAATGTTTCCATTCTAGTAAAAGATCATTCAGGAAGAAAATCACCCAAGTGGAAGAACGAACTCTAGTGATATTGGATGGGAATGACCTTAATGAATTTCTTAAGGGTATCTTAGAGGTAACAAGATATTAGAGGGACACTATTTTTGTTCTCGTAAAAGATCATTCAAGAAGAAAATCACCAAGTGGAAGAACGACCTCTAGTGATATTGGATGGGAATGACCTTAGTGAATTTCTTAAGGGTATCTTAGAGTTAACAAGATACTAGAAGGACACCGTTTCTGTTCTAGTAAAAGATCATTCAAGAAGAACATTATAACATCCTTAATTTTTAAAATAAATTTCAATAAATCAAATAAAATTTCTAAAAACAGAAGTCGGATTCAATAAACAACCAGCTCGGTTTTACATTAATCCGACCGGTTATTTAAAAATACAAATATTTTATTTAAATTTCAAACGGATTTTGAATTAAATAATTTCAATATCTGTTTTACATAAGCCGACCGGCTCTTTTAAAATATACAAATACATAATTTCACTTGGTATTCTCATGAGCCGGCCAAGGCTTCCACTAAGACAAACTCCGAGCTGCATGAATGTCTTCACATATCATGGTTGGGCCCTTCATTCACTGAAAAATAAATGTAGAGGGTGAGCATAACATGTCAAATAACAGTTATTGGATAAAAGTCCAATTAATAACTATAAAACCAATACTGATCACACTCGACAATTTTAACTCACTCGGCAATCACATCAAATCACTCGGCAATAATTTAAATTTTCATTTGGCAATTATAACCATTTTACCACTCAATAAATATAACATCACTCGGCAAGTATAGCAATCTACACTCGGTAAACATCACAAATCATTCATATAACAAAACCGATCAAAAGGTCACATATATACACCTCACAAATTATCCACAAAATCGGGATATATATATATATATATATATATACAACTCATCATAATAGCATGTATTTCAATAACACATAAATCAGTGTATGCACATGCTCAACCAAATGGATCCATATCTTTCATTCTCACTTGACCAACCAAAATGGGGTCATTATCAATTTTGTGTTGCAACACTGGCTCCCCGAGCCATAATTCAGCTCCTCGCTGATTCGGCCGTTTTATAGGTACCAAACCGTTCTACGCCCATAATGTAACACCGAGTACCACTCCCAGAGTGATAGCGGTCCTCTACTCAGTGCTATGGGCCGGCCTTGAGTCACACTCAAAGGCGTCCGTGGTATATAGGAACCACCACATCACAGTTCATATTCAAACATCACACATGCATATCATGCATATAAATATCATGAATCATCAATCTTATAGTAATATCAATAATACGAATGGAAAATATGAAACATAAAACATCATATAGTTGGGGTCTCATAACAATTCATACACATATCACATATATCAAAAATGCCCCAAATCTATTCATAAACCATCTATTTGAGATGTACGCTCCCCCTACCTGGAAATAAAGTGTTCCAGCAGCTTTAAAACTATAACCAAGTCACTGCTCCAGAATTCCGACTGGAATTGCAGTGCTACACCAGTCCAAGCTTTCCTTCGTAAAGAGAAGAGAATGGAGATTTGGTGTTCTTCGTTTACTAGTTCCAGTAAAGATTGGAAGTATAAGAATGATTTCACTTTCAAGAATTCCTCTATTAATCCAATAGCAGAAGTATTTATATACCTTTCACGTGAAAGAGACGTGAATAACTTGAGGTACTCTAACACACGTAACTTAATATTAATGAAGGATTGAGATATTTAATGAAAAGGGTACAACACATCAAAATGGGTCCCAAACTTAGAAAATATCTAAGAAAGGAATCTGCTGGAAGGTAGAAGAACATAATGACGTGGAAAGCATCCATAATTAAAATAGGGTAAATTTAATTCTGGGGAAAACTCGCTTAGGCAACATCAGCATAGAGCGCTTGAGCGAGCCTCTAATTCCTTAAGCATCAGACGTGATTCTCGCTTGAGTGGACCACTCTCGCTTGAGCGAGCGTTACCCAGTAACCAATTTCCCATGCTTTCGCTCGAGCGAGGCTCCCTTTAACTAGCCACTCGCTTGGGCGAGAAACGTCCAGTAACGAATTCCACTGGCATTCACTTGAGCGAGGCACCTACTCGCTTAGGTGAAATCCGACCAGAGGTTGTCCTTCAATTCTGCACTTCGCCAGCTCGGCAAGGCTTCCCAGCACTCGAGTTTTTACTCGGCAGTTCAATCAAAACCGACTCATCTGCTCGGTTATACCTCTTTCCGAGTCAGAGTCTTATTTCTTTCACTATTTCTCCACCGTAAGGTTACTCGGAGTTCGGAGTCTATTTCCTTTCTCAGAAATCATTCCTCTTGAAAAGATTACTCAGAAATCTCCTAGGGATTACTTACTCAGAAAACTTAATCAATTAGAGTTGAAGTCTTTGTCCAAAAGCACTCTTTTTGGAAAGACTTACTCGGAATGTATCACTCGGAAGTGTCACAGAGACACTTCACTCGGCAACTTAATCGGAAACGTTCCTCTCGGAGACGTTTTACTCGGATTTGCTTTATTCAAACGTGTCTCAATTGGACACAGCATCACTTCATTCGGAAATGATTCTCTTAATGATGTTTCACTCGGAAACATCTTAACTTCACTTGGAAATGGTGTTCTGTCTTATTTCACTCAGAGTCAGATTCATTTCACTCGGAATCTGATTCATTTCACTCGGAAAATCTTATCTTATTCATTTTTACTTGGAATTTCATCTAGAAATTCTTCTTTAATCTCTTTTTTTAAGTTATTTTTATAAAAATCATAAAAATCGGGATGTTACAAAAATCACCTAAGAGGAAGAACAACCTCAAGTGATAATGGATGGGAATGACCTTAGTGAACTTCTTTAAGGTATCTTAGAGGTAACAAAAGAGAAACTGAAAACAAACCCTAATTTTTATGAATTCCATTATTGGACTAAGAGGTCAAGTTTTTAGGACTTTCCTTATTGGAAGGATAATTTGTTGAGACATAACTTAGATGTCATGCATATCCAAAGAATTTCTTTGATAATGTCTTTGATAATGTCCTCAATTTTATAATGAATGTCTCTAATAAAACCAAAGACAATGAAAAGGCAAGATTGGAGATTTCTAGGTTGTGTTACCGCACATATCTAGAGTTATAAGATGTAGGTAATGGTAAAATGAAGATTCCAAAAGCCAAGTATACTTTCAAACCTTTTGAAGTAAAAGCAATCTACTAAAGAATTAAGGACCCCTGATGGTTATTCGAATTTGGCTAAATGTGCAAATGTTAACAAAGGATGTATGAGTGACATGAAAAGTCATGATTGTGACGTGTTCATAGAGTGTTTACTTCTCACCTAATGATGTATGGAGGCCACTTATTGAGATAACTTACTTTACCTCTTGTTACTTTAAGAATTATTGTGTATTAACAACTATTGGAAGTCCTACATCACCTGCCTCATAATATTTTTCATGGTCTAAATACATATTGGGCCACTCCAACGATTGCTAATTAGTTTTGGGATGTAACCTTTAACATGATATCAGAGCTAAAGCATTCTTTCTGGTTCTTATAGGCCAAGAGTTTTCCTTTTGTTATGATTCTAAATTTACCCTTTACTTGGTCCGGTAGGATGAGGTGTGTTGGAGGTGTGCTAGAAGTCCCACATCGCTTGTCTCATAATATTTCGCATAGTTTAAATATCTGTTGAGTCACTCTAACCATTTCCAATTAGTTTTAGGATGAAACCATTAACATAGTATCAGAGTCAGAGCATTCTTTCCAGTTATTATGGGCCTAGAGTTGCCCTTTCGTTATTATGGGTCAAAAGTTACCCTTTACCTAGTCTGGCAGGCTTCATTGGAGGGAGAGTAATGGAAGTACTATATTGCCTACCTCATAATATTTTACATGGTTTAAATACTTATTGGATCACTCCAACCATTGTTAATTGGTTTTGGGATGGAACCTTTAACAATAACCAAAATGAAGAATGGTCTGTGCAGGTGGAAGATCTGGTGGCAATGATGAAAAACTATGGTTAAAATATCAAGATTATTATTCTTCCTACTTACATGTGTTAAAATATCAACAGTTATTTTCCCTATACTAGTATATCTTGACAATTTAACATCATCGATCATACATGATAACTTTCTAATAAACTCCTAAAATGCATATTTTTTAGGGCTAGTTTAGTTAATTTTTCTAGAATAAATCTTAAGATTTATTTGATTTTTAGTTAGTTTTCCTTTCTTTTTTCATTTTGGCTTATTTTCACTTAGATTTTTGTGTTTTGTAGGTTTTTAAGTGAAGAATGCCTATTTTTTGGTCCAATTTGAAAGGCAAGCACAAAGCAAGGTCAAAGGAGAGTCAAGAAAGGGTCAAAGTACGCTTATTTAAGCCCAATGCTAAGCTAAATGGTGTCCACAATTTTCCTAGGACTTCACAGCCAAGACACATGTTCATCCCTAGAGATGGTTTTTTTAGTGTTTTGGTCATTTTTTTATCCTTTTGGGTTGGGCCTAATTTATTATTAGTTTTCTATGTTTCTTTTAGTGAGTCTAGAGCTAAGAAGGGAGATAAATCAGTTTTAGAAAGTAAGTTTTTTGGAGAAGAATCCTAGTTTAGGAAGTTGGTCATAGACTACTCTAGAGAATCGTGAAAAGACCAACGTGGGTTCTATCTTTTTTCATTCTTTCTTTGTTTTAATGTTCATTTCATGATGGTGAGTGGTTTAGGAATGGTTGTAGCCTCCACCACCATGAATGAGTAGTCATTCATACTCTTGACTTTTTGGAGTAGTTTCGATTGGTAAACAATTGTAATATAATTATTAAGTTGAGTTTATGATTTTATTATTTCCTTATTTTCATATCTAGATTTCATTTAATTCTTGTGACACCTTATTTGTGTTATTCGATATCGTAAGATTAATCCCGGATACATGAACCTTAGAGAAATATGCGCCTAAGAGCACTTAAGGGAACTTAAACCAATTAATTTGATAAAGCAAAAGTTTAACAATTGGGATGAAACTAAAACCCTAAGAGTAACTTTAATTAATTATTTTTTACATTGTTTAAGTATACTTTTTTTTAATTCTTATGCATTTGAGCTTTGAAACCCTGAATTATTATTTGCTCAAACTAAGGTCTAATAACCCAACCAGTGTTTAGTGACATGATCCTCATGGGATCAACAATCTTTTGTACTATGTGCACTTGCAAGCCATATTACTTTCAAATCTGATTCAAACAATATGTAAAGTGTCTTTAAAAATTTATTGATCGTCAAGAATTACTTATGTATCAAGTTTAATTGAGGGTAACCATTTAATTGTATGTAGGTTGAGAATCCCTCCAATGGTGTTATCAATGAATAACTTGGATCATTATCTATAGGTTCGGGTATGGAATATGTTAACTACCATACTTACTTTATCAACAAATACAAGTTTCACACCCAAAGTTAGAGCAACAATGAAAAAAAATTGTGGTGTTTGTGTCAAAGACGTAACGGACTCGATTATTATGGTAATGTTCTAGGGATATATGAGTTGGAGTATCAGAGGTTCCCTGGAAGGATTCTCTTATTTAAATGTGAATGGTGTGCTTCATCATATAGATGGAGTGTTGTTAATTCAAAATATTGTAATGTCAAAATAAATCAAACTATACATTATGGTCACTATGATCCATTAATTTTAATGTAAAATACATGTCAAGTCTGTTATGTACTAAATTTTCCATTGCATGCAAGTAAGTGTGGTTGACATATGACTGTAACAACTAACTTTAGAGGCCATGTGGAAATTGATACAACAAATGATGAAGATCTTCCTTATCAAACATCTAAAACATCACCTATGAGATCATTAGTCAAAATCGTTGACGTGATAAGCAGATGATTATTAAGGGATTATTCTAGTTATTGAGTTACTAAAAATGAATAACCTTTTATCAATTCAACTTAAATCCCAAAATGGTTCAAAAGGTAATAATGATGAAAAAGGTGGTGGCGGTGAATCCTGTTACTAATGAAAAGGATGAGGTTGACTCCTAAAATGGTTCAAAAGATGAAGGTGATAATAAAAATGAAAAAGATGAACAAGAAGGTGGTGGTCGTGGTCATCGTCATGCCTATGAGGAAGTGAATCAAGATGAATAAGGTAATTAATTTATTTAAATTTATATAATTAATTTAATTTTTATATTTAGTTAAACATGTAATACTAACTTTTTTTATTTTTCTTTATGTTATACAATTAATAGGTGCTACATAGTATTCAGACAAACTACGCACATGTTGGTTGCTGAACAATATTAATTAAAATTGTATAAATAATAGTTCATTGAAGTTTATACTGATTTTAATTTGTATTAATTAATTATAATTAATATATTTATTAAAATTTTAAATATTATTTTTGTATTTATATTAATCACATTTCATTCATCTCGATTACAACTAGTAATTAGACGACTAATATATATGTTCGATTTATAAATGTCAAAAAGAAAAGAAAATTAGTGTTAAAAAATAGTTTTGGGGTGTTTTACATCATAAGTAGTGTGAGACATTGAGTTCTACACCATAAAACCAATTTTACATAGGAGGAATAACATCGCATGACTTATCTCATGCCTAAGAACTTTAATGTTGGTCTTTTACTCTTATGTCTCATGCTACACAATTTGATTCTTGTTGTGAGATATGTAACTTCATTAAGAAACTATTCATTAAATTATTTTTAAATACAAATTTATACTATAAGTTAAATTGTAAAATCAATAATAAAATATAATTTATTAAAATAAATTAAAAATAATATTTTCATAAAATTATTTATGAACTCTTTTTCTAAACTCTATAAAGACAATGTTGGATGATTCCTACTCTGTCTTTATTCATTAGCCTTCTTGGAAGTACTTACATAATTATTAATCAATTATTTATTCAACGTATCTGACAAGAATATTAGATACATGTTAATAAACTAAGTCAACCATAAATTGGAGCTAGTCAAGAGAGTGAGGGATAATTTGGTTAAGTGCCCTTTTAACTTCCACAATGCTAACCTTCTTGCCATTGGCATTTTCCTTCACCTTAGCCCTCAACTCAGCCACAAGCATTCCATTGTTAAGCGAAGACTGCACCCCTATAACTTCTATTCTCACCTCCCTCAACATTTGCATAATGTCAAGTAACAACCCTTCTCTGTGAGGACACTCAATCTCCAACAGCGCATCACTCTCAATGATCGAAACTTGCACCGACATTGACGCTACCGCTTCAGCTTCTACCGCCTTCGCTCTCCCACTCCCCTCCACTATCCTCACCTTTCTTTTTTCTGTCACACTCACCCCACTCCTTGTTTGTTCCTTGGTGCAACCACTACTAATCGTCCTCTGAACATTTACCAAACGTTGCTGTTGTTGTTCGGTTTCCATTTGGCGGTTACGTGCTTCCAAGTCCTGGATCTTCCTTCGCAGCTGTTTTACGTACTCGATAGTGTCGCCTAGGATTGAGGCCTTGTCCATTTTGGTCACGAAGGGTACAAGAGATCGTAGAATGATAAACCTCTCATTCAGTTTCTCACGACGGCGACGTTCTGCTAGAACGTGGTTGGCACTGAGCTCGTCCTGAGGGGTTCCTTTGCCACACAATCGAGCGGTGTCCTCGGCGGCATCTCGGTTTTGGGGAGGGGTGTCGTCGGGGTTTTTGGCGTGGAGGTATGGGACAGTGAAGAGGATATATTTAAGGAGCCACTGGGCGGTGCCTTTGGCGGGCGGCACGTGGTAATGGTGGTCGGCGGTAGTGGTCCACTTGGTAAAAGCTGAGTGGGTGGAGTAAGTGATGTAGCCGAGGGAGGGTGGTGACTCGCTCCAGTGGTGGGACTGGTTTTGGAGGATGTTGGATACCGTTTGGGAGTAATGAGTGTCTTCTTGAGTTAACTCTTCTAATGGATCAAGTCCTGCAAGGTAAGAAACTTGTCAACCACGTATTAATTGTGGAAAATGTTTTCGGTCCTATATTCAAGACTTTCATGCTATGATAAATATAAACTAAGGATGAGAATGGCATGCATTTAAACAAAAACAAAACTTAAAACTTAAAAGATTAAAAATCCATACTCGCCTAAAAGTAGTAACTATCTTTGTATTACATAAGAGACTAAGAGAAAAATGTACTTGGGGTGACAAAATGAATATATGAATGGAGTCAGGTCACAATAAAAACACAAGTCATGATATTGAATCTCAATTGGGTTGTCCAGCCAAGCCACCTTCCATTCCTCATTTTTATAATCAAAATTTTATTTTTTTAGTGGAAAATAATTTTGTATAGGTGATTTTTTTAGTGGTCGTTTTTCCTTATAACCTATTAAAAACAATATTTTTAGAAAATTCTTTTAAAATACATTTAAATGAATGTTAATTTAATTTTTATTTATTTTTAAAAATAATTGGTCGATGGACGGACCTACACTTTCGTCCATTTTTAACGAGTTTAAATGAGTCAAGCACAAAGGAGCTGATATTATCTTCCCTTTATATTATGTCTTTGTTTTCTTTCTCTTTTTCTTTTTTCCAAATTGATTAAGGTTGCATGTGGTGATTCTTACTGGCACCCACTCTGACTTTGACGCAATAAAGAGTGTTGTTGTTGCGTGAGTTTTTTTTTTGTTGTTAGTAAGCTTTTAGTTGTCCCACACTAACACCTAATTCTTGTAGGGTAATAAATACTTTATGTTAATAATAGGTTATATCTCTATATTCACTAATCACCAATAACAAATTTACTAGTTTTTATAAGGTCAATTTTTGTGTTGATATCGAAGAAAAACTTTTATGTATATTTACTACTTTTATGTATATTTACTACTTGAGTGTTTGATATTTAAAATAATAGTTTAAAATTGTATTAATTTAATCAATCAAATCATAATAGTTTGATTTGATTTTTGAATTTTCTTTCATTTGAATCAATCAAATCATATCTTTTTTTTATGTGATTTGATTATTTTTTACTTCAAAAAATAAACTATACCATGAACCTTAAATACTTCTAATTCATGTTTATAAGGACCCTTATGGGTTTGGTGTCTTCCATTCTCTTTTCCTCTCCATTTGTCTCCACTAGGTAAAATTATAATCTTTTATATCAAAATTATATTGTTTTTCTTAACATATTCTTTTTCACAAAGTTAAATTTATCTTTTTGCTTTTAAGAAGATATTCTTTATCTCTCTTATTAGTCCTATATCATTCTGAAATAATACTATCTTTTTTCTCTTAGTAAGTATAAAAATATAATTAAGAGAATAATGATAAATATTATTTTGAAATTTTTATGACAAACATATATAATATTTTTTAAAAATTATAAATGAAAAATATAAGTAGTTTTAAATACTTATTGGAGATAAAATTGAGTGTGATAAAGTTTTTCATAATTTCATATATTAAAAACTGTGTATTGATAATGTTTAAGAATTTACTAAAAATATTTTCTCCATCCATTCAAATATTCAACACAACCTTACACATTTAATATATTTTTTTGGTAGCTACACATTTAATATTTAACTATTCATAGTAGACTGTGTTGACTTTATTTCTGGGTCAAGACTCTGTTGACTATTAATTAAATGTGTCGTCTCTCTCGCATGAATAGATAGCTGGAAGGGGGGTGAACAAAAGTACATAGCTATAGGCTATAGCACGTATTATATCATGGGTGATTTTATTCACACTTTTTTTATTTACACTCATATTTATTATTAAAAGGTAAAAAATTTTATATTTTCAAAAACTTAATAATTGATCTATTATAATACATTTAGGAGTAATGTTTTAGACCAAATAATCTATCAACTTAGGAGTTAAAGCTACAACAATATTTATTGCTATTAATAATACCTAATGAGAAATGACAAATTTTTTTGGAAACAAAGTAATCTTATTAGAACATTTAATGCCCTATTGTTGTTATTCTTAAATCCTCAACAATCCATTATTGGAGACTTTTATTAGCAACTAAAGTCATGCATGTCCAAAATGAAGTAGTAAATATCCATTTTAAAGCAAATTCATATTTTTCTTTAATATTTTTAGATAATATGTTAATAAATTTTTAAAATATTAGTATATCAATTGGTCAGTAAAAGGTATATTAATTAAATTTGTAGCTTTGAATTTTTATTTATATGAATTTGATCGAAAGAATTTTCTCATTTACCAATCTCATTCAACATAACTTTGGATATAATATATCAAACTAATTTTTTTAATAAATAATGCCTTAAAAACATATATAGTGGCTTTCCAATTTATTTTCTAAGTAGTAATTTCTAACATTAACTAGTGCATTTTAGTTATCATATTCCTATTTGATTAATTTGTAATTTTTTTAATAAAATATTGAGAAAAGATGCATTGAATATTGATTATTTAGAGTTTAATTTTTTAAAAAAAATAAAAGTTTATGTTTAATTATTTATTTAGTACTCATTTTAAAATCTAATTAGTTATCTCTATCATATTTATGAGTTTCTATCTTAAAAGATAAATAGCAAAATTATTCCTTGAGTTAAATTTTTAATAAAATTATAGCTTTTAGAATATTTACATAATAGAAATATTTACTATTAAAATAAGTTAATTATTTATATACCTTTTCTACTTTTTCTTATTTGAGAATAAAAATAAAATAAAAGAATAGAAAAAATAGATAAACATTATAGTATAACTTTAACATAAATAAAAATACATGTAAAATATCAATCAAAAAATAAAATTAAAAATTTATATAGTGATATTCTTTTGTGAAAATTTGCAAAACAATTATCAATATTTTTATTTAAAATAATATTCTATTTTCTCCATATTTAAGTTTTAAATAATATATTTATTTTTGAAATAGTAAAATTATAATATAATTTTGAAAACTATATAACATTATTTAAATGATTTAATAGAATAAAATGATAACAATAATTATTAATGGATACAACATATAAATTGCATTTAAACTTGAACGTGCATTTTACAATAACACTTATACGAAAATGTTTGATTATTTATTTGTGTTTAACTTTAACTACTTACATCATAAAAAAGAAGATGGGTATTTATAAAGGAATTGGACATTACTAATCTGATCATTAATTAATCTTACATAATTTTCAAAAAGAATTTCAAATCCTTAAGGCACAACTTTTTATAAATGTTTTTTTATACACATATTCAGATGTGTTTTACACCCTTTTAGGGGTACTAATAGTATCACCCTTATATCTTTTATCTTTTCTCGTTTTCATTGTTTTTCTTTCGCCATAAACCCTAAACTTCACCGATATAAATGATCATTTTTCAATCTATTTTCCTCGGGTCCTCCTGATCTATTTTTGAGAATCTTAGATGTTCTGATCCCTTTTATGTTAGCACACAATAGTTATTTCTTAGTAGTTGGGTTGAAGTCAAGGCTCCATTTTACCCATTGTATAAATAAGACATCGAAGTCCCCTTTATAATTCAAATGACATTTTTTGAATAATAAACCCTAATTCACCTAGAGTAATTTTATAGGGTTTAGCCTTTACACCTAAAAAATAAACATAAACAAATTTGTCTAGGTTAAATATCAGATAAGCATATTGTATAATTAAACATTTAATTAATAATTTATATGTATAAATTTGTGTGATTTAAGTTAAGAGTTTCAACCTTTTCTCTAAAGGAAAATATCTTTACATATTTTGATGCTCATAATGTCACCAAAGAAATTGATGCTTATAACTGATTATACTTATAAAAGAAATTAAAGCAAGTATTTTGAAGTTTGCATTTTAACAACAACAGTAAAAGGGTAAAAAATAGTGGTAGTCGTGAAACTAGAGTGATACATATTTAGTAATTCTTCCTTTCCATAGAGATTTTTTTATTCTCAAATATAAGTAAAAAATATTTTTTAAATGTAATTAAACACTTATATATTAAATATATTTTTTTGAATATACTTATATACCAAACATATTAAATATTTAATAACATTAATGTAATTAATAATTTTTAATCAACTTTTTAAATCCGTGTCAAATTTGTCTAATTTGTTTATAATCAGACTAGAAAAGTACAACATCTAGTTTCAAATATAAACAAAAGTACCTAATTTTATACATATTAAGAATAATAGTTAGAGGTAGTTATTTGCATAAATGTTTTCACATATTTGATTTAGTTTCCTAATATATCCTTATTATTATTATTATTTATTACTTAAAAGAATTAGTGACCTTGAAAATATATATAAAGAAGATATATTTGGTAAAACATCTAGTTCCAAATATAAACAAAAGTACCTAATTTCATACATATTAAGAATAATAGTTAGAGGTAATTATTTGCATAAATGTTTTCACATATTTGATTTAGTTTACTAATATATCCTTATTATTATTATTTATTACTTAAAAGAATTAGTGACCTTGAAAATATATACAAAGAAGATATATTTGATAAACAAACATTGAATGATATTGGGAAAACATAATTTTACTTATATTAAGAGACTAAAAAATTCTACTAAAAATTCTTTATATTTAAAATCAGAGATACTATCAATTTTTTAAAATCTTAAAAAAACAGCTTGATATACTGCAAATTTTGGTAAGAGAAAAGTTATGAGTAGTGGTATACTGCATGTCTCATTAAGGATTTGCATGTCTTATTAAGGACTTATTACTTACAAATTATTTTTAATTTATCAATAAAAATGAAACAAAGCAAAAAAGAAGAAAATTAGGCTATTTAATAAGGGACTTGTTTTCCATTTCTCTTTTTTAGTAAGGATGCCTTCAAGAGTCACGATCATCGAATAATTCATTTCCAAGGTGTGAATACGACATGACATATTTCATGTACTTAATTTAATATAGAGTTATATTAACCGGTATATGAAGAGTATTCTATTGTTTAAGTAGAAATTTTTTTCATTAGAAAGCATGGGAGGATTGTTTAAAAATTAGAGAATGTTATTAAATAAAAAATACATTTTGATTTTTTTAATGAATGCTTGGGATGCTAATTTAATATATAATTTGGTTAAGTTTATCACGTGGCATATATATGTGTACCTATTTCATACGTTCTTTGACTATATTTGCATGGGGAGCATAGACACTGGTTTACGTGTGTGGTGAGTGTGCGGTGGAGTCAGGTGCTAGCACTAGCATTAAAATCCTATCGGATGGTTCAGAAGGGGACCCTTACCAAACGGCCAAGACAAAGGAATTTATTAGGATGGACCACATGTTATCACTGACGCAAAGAATCGGATTGTGTGGTCCTTTCCTTTGCAAGTGCATATTCTGCTACATTTCGTTTTGGTAATTTAATGTCCTTACTATACTACTCCCATTTCTTTTAATTTGTTGTTAAATGATTGATGCGGTGACAATATATATCATTACTCGATACTAATTATTTAATTATTAATTATATCATCTATAACTAATTAACTACTAGTTTACCTGAAACCGGTAGTTGAACCCGTTCCGGGTCTTGACTCGTTCCCCACTTCAGAGTCGACTCAGCCTGACCTGGTGTATTAACTGCTTGACTCACCGCAAGTAAATGAAAATCTGAGTCCAAGTTATTTGACCCGTCGTTCGGTGATCCGACTCGGATGTCCTCGGGCATCTCTAATTGCATCAGCTCCCCTGTCTCTACAGCTGTGGCCCCTGTCATGTTCGACGTCAACACTTGGTGGGCAGTTCGGCCTTCAGTTTCATCTTCGGAGCCTGATTCGGCTTCGTATTCTTCCTCCTCATCTTCTTCCTCCTCTTCATCCTCATCTATGTCGGTTTGGATTGGCATGGTGGAGGGTAGGTTTGTGACGGTGTACAAGGTGCTGGGCATGTGATCAGAGGATGTAGGGTTGGAGGTTGAGTGCTCCGAGAGGACGGGTTTGGGTGGCAAAGGATGATGGTGGTGAGGGTGATCCACGAAGAAACTCTTCACATGTTGGATGAAATTAAGATCTTCTTGAACCTAAGAAAACAAATTAAGATGAAAAAGGACAAGGATGTTCCCCTAGGTTATGGCAAAGGAGGGAGTAGGGTTACCTTATCTGTTGTGCCGAACTCAACGACGCCATCCAATAGGGGAATGCAAACCACAGTCTGCAGTTTGATAATATGCCGCAAACCATATCATATCATCATGTCATATATAATGTAAAAGAGTATCTTTTGGTCGTTCATTTGGTTTTGGTTTTTGTCTTAGACTTTAATTGATTATAAAATTAATAATTCACGGGTTGAAAGGAATTGTTACCTGGATACGAGCGCTCTACTTGTCGACAAATGTGTTTGAGAAACCACAAGAATACAAGCTAGTCAGTAAATTGATTCATCAATATTTTATGACGTTCAATCAGTAGATTTAAAAAGTCAGAGTAAATAAGAAATGTAGGATCAACTCTTCAAATAAATCAGCCACTAAAATTGTTATGCAAATGTAGTAATTTGAACACGATTTTTGGTGTTCGTTAGGTTTTTTTTGGCAATGGAAGATGTGTTAGTATATTTATTTAGTATATTTATTTATAAAATTTTATTGAATTAGTATTTTTATTTAAAAGTTGTTGTTTATTTTAATCTCATTTTTTTCCATTCAACTTGTATTTACTTTTACCCACCATCAATAAAAGTGGTTGTCTAAGATCTATCTTGTGTTGAGTGACTTTTGATTCTTTACTTACATTGATAAATTTTTATGACAATTTCTCTGGTCTTTTAATTTTCATCTTTTAAAACTTATTTCATAAAATAAATGAAAAAAAATCATTGATTTAATAATATTTTATTAAAAAATATACCGATTTTAATTATAGTTTAGTATATAGTTAAGAAAACGAAATTATAAAAATTAAAAAATCTAAGGTTAAGATTAATCTTTCACGTTACAATTAAAACTTCGTTTGATTATAACCTTTGTTTAACCATCCTCAACCAGAAATCAAACAACCTCATAAGTACTCTACAAAATACCAAGTTTAAATTCCGTCGGCATTATTCCATATTTGGTTTTTTATCTTGTATTTTGTCCCCTCCCTTGAAATCAAAAAGAAGAAGAAAGATTTTAATGGTAAATTTGTCCTAAGGAAAATAATTATTCAAAAAGAAATTAAAAAAACAAAAGGTTATTCCTTTAACTTTAAATAAGATGCATGTTGTTCCGAGTCGGAATGAGCCTTAGAGGACCCTTCCTCTATTTTTTAGAAAATATCTTATATTTTTTTAATTCTTTGATTCTAGCGACTATAATTATCTCTTAGTAGTTGGGCCGAAGTTAAGGTCCCATCTCGTACCTCTGTATAAATAAGGCATCTAAACTTTTTTTTAATTCAAGTGACATTTTTTTCATAATAAAACCCTAATCCTTTTAAAATAATTCTCTAGTATTTAGCCTTTACACACTCAGGAATAAATACATATATATAAAAAAATATATAAAGCAACTCTTTTATATTCAAATAAAGGAGCTATAAAATTAAAGTCGTATTTATTTCTTTAAGGGATTTTTTTTGTTATACTACTTTAACGGACATGATTAAAGAGAACTTAATATATATTTATTTTGAAAATAAGTATTAAATAGCCCTTATTTCTTCTCTTATGGTATTTTTTGCCTAAAATTATTGTATTATTTGTTTTGTAATTGAAGCGCACCTTGGCTAGAATAGCCCTTGAAAACGTTTTGCTGTCCACCTCGTTTGCACCCGTGAGCCACATATGCTGCCTCCTGGCATATGCTTTTCCCGGCAACCTGATCATGCAATTCAGTGATCAGTGTCAAACACAGAAAGCGCAAATCATTTTTGACCTTCACTATGCATCAATACTATTTTTTTCACCAAAAGCAATAATTATACTGCCTATATATATATATGTATATATATATATATATATGTATATATATATATGTATATATATATGAATTTGAAGTTCTATTTGGTGGGCAATAGGGATACAATATTTTATTGTTATTACATGTTTGAAGAGCCAATAAAAACTATTTTGTTACATATTTTATTATATTATTTTTTTATAATTTCTATTCTAAAAGCTCGTAAGATTAAAAATGTGTAAAATAAGATAAAAATAATTTTATAATGATAATAGTATATTATTATTAAATAAGATAGAATTTATCATATTTTATTCTTATTCTTATTTTATTTATTTGTCATATCCTATTTTTATTCTAACTTATTTAATAGAACGAAGATAAGCAAAACGAAATCAGAATATAACAAAATAAGAATATATAATTATAATGATTCTTACATAATTTTCTCTATCGCAACAGTTATAGTCCCCATCTTACCTAAGAGTGATCAGATCTTTCAGACATTTTGTTTTACAACCCCCCAAACATCAGAATAAACCCGTTTAATGGGTCCAAAATAACTTTCCAAACAAACGCATCTATTTTTCACACGATAGTTTATTCAAGATCGAAATATACTAGTTTGACCACCAAGGCCTAGATGTAGAGAGTATATTTAATTTAAATTTTTTCCTTTGGTTTGAGTTCTTAAAAATGTAATTACATAAAATTTGAAGGATAAGAATTTTATCACTGTGCCCCACTTATAATGATCTTAGTAAGCTATCAAGAGAAAAAAATATAGTAATTTGAATGAATTACATGACACTATTTTGTGAGTTTTATCCTATAAAACATTTTTAATACATATGAGTATCCTTTAGACTTTAGTTGATTGATGGAAATTTATCTCTTCCAAAGTGCACTCTAACATAATTCAATTATGTGGTTAATATTACTTTTCAACTTGCTGTTATTGTGGTTGTTACTTATTAATGAACCAATAATAAATTAAGAAGTACTACGTCGGAATGTGTTCTCTTGACATTATTCAACATTTATAACTATATAAACCCTAAGCAATAATTACATGTTAAAAAATATAACACGTGTTAAGTATAAGAGACAAAAGCTTACTATATATAAAATTATATGAGTTAATGGTTTATTAAAACAATTTTTGTATATTTCTCTTATATGACATTCTCATATTTTTTTATAGGAAGTTGATCAATTATTCCAAGGTGTGTGGGAATGATACAAGAAAGAAATTCAAAAACATAGGAAATGAAACGAGTTATATTTTCTGGGTAGGTATATATAAAGTTATCAATGGGTGTATTGATGAGTAAGATAACAGATTTAAGGTTTAAAAATTATTTCATATTCATTTATATTTAAAGTGGATATTGAACCTTGATATCTGATTAAGGTATGTTTAATTTTTTTTCACTCAATCACACTCTTGAGTTAAACAAGTATATAATGAAACAACAGGAAAAAAATGAAAATAATATTATAAAAATATTAGGTATATAATTAAGTATAGTATTGGTAGATAAAAACGGTTTTGTTTTTTTGATAACACAGTTTGAAGCTTAACAAAAGGATCAATTGAAAAAACAAATCTGATTAGACAATAAGACTGAACATGTTACATTAAACAAAATATATAAATATAAGACTTAAATATTCTTTCAGTCAGTATAAAATAAACGTCTTTTAATGAAATATTTTCTTTCTTTTACATCTTTTTATGATTAATACTTTATGTTTAGACTTTAATTTAAATTTGAATTTGTTAATTATTAATATAGTAATTAAATTATTGTTTAAATAGTTTTAATATGTCCAACTGAATATTAACATGATAATTATAAAAACAACTTTTACAATCTATACTTTAAAACCATTAGAGTTACATGTTAATACTCATTTGGACACGTTAAAATCATATGAATAAGTTAGCGCATGATTTAATTACTGATATCAATAATTAGAGAATTGACATTCAAAGTAAAGGCTAAAAACAAATTACTCAATATAAGATGAATATAAAAGAAAGGAAAATATTTCACTGAGATCAAAATCAAAACCTTATTTCATATGACCAAAAACATATTTAAGCCTAAATGTTAGGGGTCAAAAACGTTTCATATTTTTATTTTTTTGTTATTTAGTTTTAATTATAAAATTGTCATCCTATTTTCATTTCCAAAATTTTATTAAAAAATATTAAAAACAACTTTTTTTCTTATTCTATTTTCATTTCTTGTTTCCACCTTTTTCTGTATAAAATCTTAAAAATAAAAAATAATGATAATTTTATAATTAAAATTAAGAAATATAAAATAAAAATAAAAAACATTTTCCCATAATCCAAATCTAACGTAATCAATTGTGCCATTAAATTAGTGCATTATCATTAGATTCCTAATCTAGTCCTACATCTCTAATGTCTATTAAACTTTTTCTCTGTCGTTGCCCCCAGCGATAACGTCACTTACTGAATATATATACAGATGGGCGCAGGTGGATCTTAAGGCTTTGTTTGTGTATATACGGACCAACCTAAATTTATTGCCTATCTCTTCCATAATTGAGAACTAATTAGCCTTACTGCAATATTTGGTAGCAACATGCACCCATCTTATATCGAGACCAATCCATGTTATATACATGCTTTTGATGGGTACCAAATCAGTATATTATTGCAATCTGGGAGAAACTTGAAATCTATTTAAACAGCTATCATCCAAACACGAAGTCCTAATATATATTTTTCAAAATAAAATATTATTATGGATCATTTAACCAGTATCCCAAATACATTATTTAAGAAAATAAAGTAAAATATTTTTATTAAAATTATATAAAAATTAAAATAAATAAATTTTAATAATATTTTTAAATGAAAACTTTCTATTTAATTCCTTAATCATTTCAATAAAATAATTTGTTAGCATTTTCTTATTATTATATATGGTGTAAAAAAGTTTTAACCTAGAGGAGGGAAGAAGAAAATGTACAGTGAAAACTTCTGCAGGATGTTAGTAGTGGCAGGTATTTTGAATTCTGAACCCTTTAGTTTGTCTTGTTTATCAAAATAAGCAACTCCACTCTCCATCTAGCAGCCATCGTTTTCAAGCATATAATGCGCCACTAAATACTTGACCAGCTAAGCAAATTCTTTTTTGATAGAATGCTCCGAATATATTCCCCACCACATTCTAACATAACATAACATAACTCTCAATATCAAGCTTGTCTGATAGACAAATTTACGTAATCTAACTGCTACAGTCATTTACTCCTCAAAGAAGAATATGACAAACCCTCCAACATAGGAAGGAGAAATTAATTCTCTTGCTACCTTTTTTTTAGGTAGATATAACTTAGTGTATTTGGTATTTATTTGTTGATATGTGTCTTCTCAATGGAGGTGAGAGATCTAGTGTTTGCAGATAAAAATTAATACTACATGGGAAAAACTTCCAACCAAAAATTTTCAACCCATTAAGTTTATTAATATTTTTTTGGTGGTTTAAGTATATTAGAATTAATAAATAGCGTAATTGATTTATTTTTACTTAATGAGTTCTATTTATAATTCATCAAAGTTTATTAATTACTCTAGTAAATAATAAAAGTATGAGTCTCGGTTACAAGTGTGTTAAAGATACGATTAGAAGTGTGAAATTTTTATTAAAAAATAGGTTAAATTGATTTAAATGTCAATGGATAATAATAATAATTTTGAATAAAAATTTACTATTTTTAATTCTTTAACCAATACATCTACTATAGCTGGTTAATATTTCCCAAAAAGTATATATTAGATTGAGCTTTTCACTCTGTATATGATCTTGTTTACTATTGACACTTCATAAATTTGAAGTTTGCTAGCCGTATTGCATTTACACTACACTCACAGTCACAGAAGCCATTGAGCTGGTTTGCATGCCGCACCAAAATGCATCTCTGACTGAGAGAAATTAAATGCATTAATCTTCATTTACAACTTGTAGGCAGAGCTCTTTATGAGAAAATGATTTGACGTCTGCAAATTTCTCCAACAAAAGAAAGGAATGGGTTTGTTTTCGGAAGCTAAGTTAGCAAATTTGGAAACTATTAATTTTCGCAGCTGCTATATCTTCGCATTTAAACTCCTAGCCTCTGCATTTCTTTATCCCTGAGGTACACTACTTTTCTTTTCACCCATTACAAAAGCTGTCGTCCCCCTTTTCTTCAAAAGGAAACTCAAATTCTGTACTGAAACTACATTTATATTGAAAATGGCCTATCAGCTACAAGGATTTATGACATCATCCACCATATATATATATGCTCCGATATTAATTGGACCATATAGAAATGACTAATTTAAAGATTAATTGATTGATTAATTAATTAAGTTAGATAAGATATTAATATCTTAATAAAGACACAGTAAATTGCTAGAGGTTTGTAACAAATAATAATATAAAAACTTGACTTACCCAACATCAGGAGGAAAAGAGAAAGAGACACACATCAAATAGAACCATTCGGATTCGGTTAGGTCCTCTGGTGACAAAGCAGCACAGGGTCTGCGAGTCGGAGGGTTTGTTTCACCTGCTGATAGTGATTCATAGAGTTCTCTAAGTTGCTGGCTTCTTTGGAGTGAAGCCTCCTCAGCGCTAACCTCCATTGGTTGCACCGTTTTCCGGGTCTTAATTGCCCCGTTGTAGTACCCATCACCCCAAACCAGAATCCTAAATCAACACAACATCACCATAAATTAAATTAATCAACTTCATTAAAATTTAGTGTCACACTCATATGCTCATAAATGAGTGTTTACTTGATTTAATTTATTAGTTGGACTAGGAATCATTGTAAGTAGGTAGTGAGTAAGGTGATTTAATCACGTACATTTGTTGTGGACAAAGTTGCCAGAAGAGGCTATATGTCCAGTGAACAGATTGCACCGCAGCCTGTAACATGGTTTGGAGCCTATTGTCTAGTGGCGCAGCCATTGTTATCAGAAGGGAATGGTTTGGGTTACTTGTCTGCAACCATTTCCATCTTGCTTGAAAATACTTGCCCAAAAGTGGAAAAGAGGAAAAATTGGGTTCTGGGTTTGTTTTGGTGACGAGTAAATAGGTGATGAAAGAGAGTGTTTGTGTGGATCTGAGCCGAAAATCAAAGGATTTATGTTGCAAAGGAAATGAAGGGGAAGTTGAAAGGAGAGAAGAAAAGGTGTAGAAATTAAGATGGTGAATATTGCGTGTGGGAGAGAAAGAGATTTTAAAAAGGTGTATGACTTTGAGGTGGATAGGCGCGCAATCCAAGAGTTACCATGTTTGTAAGAAGATCTAAGAAGGTTTGTTGGACAAATAATGATCGGAGAGAGAGAGAGAGATAGGAGTATGAAGATGGCTAGCTACAAGGGTTAGTTTTGACTGGTTGGTCTACCAGACAGTATATGCTTCTTGAGGCTGAGGGTGCGTTGTTTGTGGCTGTTAGTTGTTATTTTCAAAATGACTCTTTTGGAGATCACCCGCGGTTTTTGGTCGGGAAACGATACTCTCATGCACAGTCTAGTGGGGGTAGAAAAGAGATAAACTAATTAATCAAACATGTTAGCTGTACGGAAGAAATATTGATAAAAAAATCATACTACCCCGTAAAAATATCTCCATTAAATTCAGTTTAAAATAGTTAATATATCCTAAATTTATTATATATCCTATTCTCTTCTTATTTAATTAATTTTTATTTTATTAATGGTTTAAAAAGGTATTTTGGTAAAAAATAATTAATGTTGTTGACATTTTTATGATATTCTTATATTAAAGACCAAATAAATTTTTTAAGAGATTTTTAGATTAATGAACAAAAATAGTATAGTATGTGCTAATATGAAATCAAATAAACTTAAATTATTTATCATATTAATCTATTCAGTATAAGGGATAGAATCTGGTATGGATACCAGTTATGTGGGTTCTTAATATTACATGGATTCAATGAAAATATGATATTGTATTATTAAGTCTAGTGAGGATCTCTGGGTCTTGATGAGATTAAGTTCAACAACTATTGGTATATTGTGTTGCGAGACAAAATATAGTATCACTTACAAAAACACTACGATGCTTAAGTCAGTACCAAATAAACAATACCGAAGCTCGAGCAATGGGTTGGTGAGCATACCCTAACTATAGTAAATGAGTGGTATTTATAAGTGGTGGGTATTATTTGGTCGTACCTTGTGTTAGTGATTTTCTGTAAAGGGTGAAGAAAGTTGACATGAAAGCAGACATTCTTGACAGCTTTGTAGGTCTTTTGGCAGTATGCCTTCATTTGTCCTGCAACCTTTGCTCAACACAAGGTCAGTTTGATCTTGGTGTGAGGGCTTCATATGAGACTTTTTTTTTTTGCATATATGGTCTCTATATTGAATCATGTATAGACTATAAGGTGAGATATAATCCGCTTATGTTGCATGCCAATGTTTTCCTTAGAAATTTGGGCCAGTGGTAGGCCTAGATCCTTTGCTCCCTATCTTGTTGAAATGACCTAGGGGTTGCTTCTATGAGTTGAGATGTCAATGTTTTTGAAAATTTCTACTTTTGTTCGCGGGTGAGTTATTACTTTTAAGATTCTTGCACTGGTGTATACTTTTATTGTGTTAATGCGGCCGCGTTAGCATAGTCGAGCGTTGTTAAGGATACATGGCGTTTGCTGAATGACCATATTATTTTAATTTCTGTCCAGCTGTCATTCGGTATGAAAAATATGACATCCCAGGTAATCAATTTAAAATCTGTGATTAGTGGAAACATATTAATAATTGTCTTCAAATTAAATTTAGATTTTTGAAAATTGTTACTAATTAATATAAATATAATTTTAAATAATTAGACATTGTGAAATTAAATAAATTTATTTGATTGATTGATTATTAAAATTTAAATAAAGTTTAAATGGGTGATGGTAAAATTCATTTACCAAAAAGTTAAAAGGGTAAGTTTTAATTTAAGTTTCAAAAGAAAAAAAAGGTAAAAAGAAAAGGTTAAATGACCATTTTGCCCTCAAGACATTAAAATTCAGCTTTTCTCTTCTTCTCCACGAGCCATTCCCACGAGCTTCTTCCCTATTTTCCTTTCACCATAGCTGTGAGCTTTTAGGCTCCAATTCATGGCCAATTTCGTGTCTGAACTTCAAATGAATCGCGATTTTAGAATCGGGACCTCGAGGTATGACCATATACATCTCTAATTTCAACTTTTCTTCCTCCCCTTCTCTTTCTCTCTTTAGCCACGAGGTGCATGCATGGTGGGGGTTTCGATTTTTATGTTCTATGGCAATGCAGAGCTCGAAAATCCCTTCTTAGATAATGAGTGTGATGAAATATTGATAGATTTTATTTTTCGACGTTCATAGGTGTTGGAATGGGCGTCGAAGGATCGTCAAGTAAAGTGGGTATCGAAATCGGGGTGGAGCGATGAACAATCTAACCGTGGGCCGTAGCCAACACAAAGAACAACCCGTAGAAGCGTGGAATGGAGGTAAGGGGGTGTTCGGGTCATAATTAATTAGAATTGCGTAATGTGTAATTAGGTTCGAAAAAGATATAATGCGATTATGGAATACGAAGAGTTTAGGAGTATGGTTAGGTGATAATATATAGTTTAGGAGTATGGCTAGGTGATAATATATATATGCATGATTATTTGAAATTGTAACATCCCAAATTTTAAAATAGAAGATTAATTAAGGAAAATAAATATTGACAAATTGAATGTAAATTGTTTAATGTCCCAAAATATTAAAAATAATTAAATTAAGAATTTTGGGAACTGTTGGTGATTTATGAAGACCGGTTAAGCTGAAAATAAGCCCGGTTGAGATATGGGTGTCAGACCAAGTGTCTCTGATTGAGATGATATTGGTCAGGGCTGTTAAGAATATTATTGAGAGTCCGAGTATATATTCGGAATAATTTTTAGATGAAGTATTGAGCCCAAACGAAGAGCCTGTTTGTGGAAAAACGATAAATCTTTAATGAATGAGAGTTAAAAAAAAAACATAAACTCTTCTCCTTTCCCCCTCATTCTCACGTGATTTCTCTCCCTCTAAAGCAAACCCTCCTTCTTTATCTCTTCATCTTCCACTCAACATCTTCATCTTATTTCTCTTCAAAAACCCACAAGTGTGGTGTGTGCCATCTTCCTCTTCCATTTTCGTGTGAAGTTTAGAACTTGGAGGCTCTCTCTTATTCTCCCTTCCTCTCTATTTTCGTGTTCTTTCTCAACCATTCTAGAAGCTCATTTCTCTTGGCTTGAGGTAAGGGTTTCTATTCATTTTCATGAGCTTTTGGGCCCTAGCTTTTGGGTATTGGTTGTTGGAAGGGAGTTAATGCATAAGGGTTATGTTAGGAGAGACATTTATGATGGAAACCCTAAGGAGGGGTGTATTTAATTTGAGTTTTATGAGGGCCTTGGGTGGCACACGAAAATGACATGAGAATGATGGAAAATGATGAACACAAATGTTGGTTATTAGGTTTTTGATGAAACCCTAACTTTATAAATTGGGGGAAATGTGAGATGTAGGTAGATGAGCATTTATTATTGATGGTAGATGCTATTTGTGATGTATAGTGACCATTAATTATGGTAAATGGTTGGTGGAGTTCATTAAGGTGGAAGCCCATGAATGAGTTTAGCCTTAAATGCATAATAATGTGATTGGGCACCTAACCCATGGTGGTTATGGTGGATTAAATGAATAAGTAAAGATTGAGAATTAAAAAGGCATAAAACACCAAGTGGTTAATTAAGAGCACTTGAATTTTGGTGGTTTGAATAGAGGATAATTATGTGGTATGTTGTATAATGTAGGAAGCGACCCCATCGACGAGGCGGGACCATCAGACCGCGTTGATTTCTACTTCTCTTGAGGTAGGAGGGGGTAACTATTCTAAATGCATGATTTCATCCATTGATGATGTGAAAATATGTATATATGGTTACGTTGATGATTGTTTGAATGGATGATGTGATGATGTTATGATTTGAATGCATTTAGAATGATGATTGTTATATGGCATTATGTTTGGAATAATATTATGATGTGGTGATGATATTATGATGATGAAGTATGTTGATGGTTAGAGACCATGTATGAATTGAAATCTATATTATAGAATATCCCAAAGATGTGTGTATTATTTATTGAATGTGTATGCCACTAACTATTAATGTGAATAAGTCTTAAAGAGAATTGGGATTGGATGAGAATGATGAGGTATTGAAATCCACCAAGTGGTGGTGGTGAATGATTGAATGTGGAGTGGCATCTAGGATGCACAGTGTGAGGATGCATTTGATTTGCATTTGCATAGCATCCATGGCATATCATTGCTGTCTATGTGGAATATTAGGGGGGTTCCACTAGGCGGGCCCAGTGGGAGGGCGGCTCAGTGCACGAGCATATTATTGTTTTCCTCTGTGGCTCGGAGTGTGAGTCACGGAGCTGTCCATAGTTTGGTGACGAGGCACCCTATGTGGCGGGCCCAGTGGGTGGGCGGCTCTATGGTGAGCGAGTTACCTCGATGTCCGACGGGGCACGACTCTCTCGATGTGTGTTCGGGAGGGGCCCGTAGCACTTGTGGTAAATGAGGCCACGTTGTTGATCTGCAAGTCACGGGGTGACTAGTGCTACAGATGGGCGAGAGCGGTTTGGTACCAGTAAAACTATGATGATGTTGAGCATGCATAAATTGAGGTATATGTGTACACAATTTACTACTGCAGTAGGGTCATAGTAGCACACCTATGCTTGTCCCACAAGTTGATTTAATGTTGTATTTCCCACAGTTAGATCCACATTGTTTGATGAGAAATCCTTGTGCATATGCATTAGCTTTAAGAGCATTTGCATATAACTGGAGATATGCCTAGTTGAAAGCCCATAGTGGCAAATGGATGAATGAGAATTGAAAAGGGAGAGAGTTGGATACTAACCCTATGTATGTATTTAGTGAACCAAATGAATGAAATTATGGATGTATACTTGAGATTATGAAATATGATTATAGATGATGTATGATGTTGTGTGAGATATATTATATGAACAAGTATACATGTATTTCATCATAATGTATGACTTTAATTCATTTGGATTAGGTTACTCACCTCCTCGTTGCTATTTTTAAGATTGATATAGGTATGATGTAAATCCTACCGTTTTGGAGGTCGAGTTAGGAGAAGGTAAATATGGAATAGGAATGTGTGAGCCTTGGCCGGCATGAAATCGTTTTGTGGAAGTATGTGATATTCATATACTTAATTTTATAATTTAGTTGTGGTAATATGATTTTGAGGGTCATGTAAGAAAATTGGATCCTTGTGTTATGGCCAACTTTCATTCATGACCCAAAGGATGTAATTTGATGAATGATGATCCTTGTTGATATTTAAACTTATGAAAGAATGAATGTTTATGCAGAAATTTGTGTTTTGGGGATTACGTGAGTTGGTGTGTTAAATTTCTTATGATTTCATGAATTAGAATGGACCTTAGAGGATAATGACGAATGAGGTAAGTTATAAATGTGTCATATAATGTGTAATCTATGTTGATTTTAAAGCAATTGGAGTAGAATGGATTTTGGCATAGTAGGTTGCATAAAATCTGAGAAATTCCATGTTTTCTGTATAACTCGCTCAAGCGAGTGGGAATCTCGCTCGAGCGAGATTGTTATGAAACAAGGGAATCGTCACTGGCCTGAATTCGCTCAAGCGAATGGCCATTTCGCCCAAGCGAGATTGATGAGAAATCAGAGGTTAGCCTCTGGACGATTTTTGCTCAGGCGGGTGGATGGTCGCTCAAGCGAGGAGGACATGGATTAGATACTGGACGATTTTCGCCCAGGCGAGGGATATCTCGTCCAAGCGAAAATCGGCCAGAGAGTCCCCATTGTTTCTAGAGCAATCTCGCTCAAGCGAGACATGTTTCGCCCAAGCGAGATTGGTACCTGATGCAATCCTCTTCCCTCGCTCAAGCGCCTCGCTGGCTCGCTCAAGGTTTCCTTTCGCATCTCGCTCAAGCGAGACAGTGCTCGCTCAAGCGAGATGAGTCCTGATGCATAAAAACTTTATTCGCTCAGCCTTTCTCAGCGTCGCCCAAGCGTGCCCACGCTGGCTCGCTCAAGTGAATTGATTCTCGCTTGAGCGAGTGGCACCTTGATACTCCATTTAATTTATATCACATAGAATTTTATTTCAAGTGCTTAAAGCCTCATTTTTTTCTTATCAATTGAGCATCTGGATTTAACATTAAGTCTTAAGCGTCTTGAATTTCATCCCTCATTAATAATTAATTCTTCCGCTGTCTCTGATTGGAAAATTATTAAGAAATTATCTTTTAAATTTTACCCTCTCATATCTTCATATATGGGAGTGGTTTATCTTAGATCCGGGGGATGGTGTTAAATGCGTCACCACTCTAATTACTTGACTGATTAATAATTTTTGAAAACGCAAAAAATTTTTACCCCTATTTTTGATAGGGGCGTCTCAGAAATGCTCGTAGTTGATGATTTAAAAAGAATGGGTGATTTTTGAGAATTAACCAAGTTGATTAGTTAGTTAAATGATATTTATTAAATTGATTTGCATGGATTATGTATGAATATGTTTATACAGTTATGTATGATATATTGGATTTTGAATTATGAAATTAATGAGTAAATGCTAGTGTTGAACCTTATACTTATATGGTGAACTTGATGAATAATGATGATTTAGTACATTAAGGTGATGTGAAAATATATAGTGTGGAACGGCCGACGGTATGTTTTGCCACTTGTTTTTGGCTCTTATGGTCATTTGAGATCCAGTTGAGCTACCTAGTGGTCAAGTAGGACCTAGTGGTTGAGGTGGAGAGCCAAGTCGGGCTCAGTGGACCAAGTCGGGTTCATGGGGTGTCAAGTAGGACCCTCAGCTGAAGGCTGATCCTTTTAGTATTCAAATACTAGGCGTCATAATATAGACTGTTCGAGAGTCAGTAGTGTTTTACATGACTTGATTTGGATGTTATGTATATTGGCGTTATTGAATTATTTTATATATGTATTTATAAGAAACAATGGATTTTTCTAATGTGTCAATGAATCCTTTGATTAAGAATTAAGCGATAATTATGTGAAATGTATTCTGTTAGTGGTGTGAATGATACTTAGGAAGCGATTAGTTTGTTATGTTAGCGATAAAATGGTGAATTGATAATATTGACTTTAGTTTTACTGTTCTAGATTAATTATGATATTCCAAACACTCACCCTTGCTGTGGTGCCCTTTCTTTTAGTAACCAGTGTTAGGGAAGGTACGGATGCCCAGGAGGAAAGCGCCAAGTGAGGAGCTAGTGCCAAGAAAGCTATGGAAATGTTATTTGTGTAGTAGTTGAGTATATTGCTTTATATATTGGCTTATGTGTGTTTGGGTTATGTGATAATTAGACTTGTAGCTCTGTTAGACTTGGGAAATTGATGGTGGCATGATGATGAATGGTAATTTCTTGCATGAATAATGAATTGACGATGGTAGAATATGTCGTGGGATTGTGGATTTGAGATATTAGCCACGTTTATGGCATTATGAGATAATGTATATGTATGGCATGGAGCCATTTGATTGATGAGTTTAAAATGGGCATGTATTATATTGCATGTATGAATTGTATGTTAGATGAATGTATGTGAATGTGAGACATGAAGATGAAAAATGACATCATGCATATTATTGGAAATAGATGGAGTTATGTGGAAATTTGGAACTGGGAGGGTGATTTGTGATCTGGTGGGTTTTAGGACCCCCGGAAGGGGCTGATAGGTTCCCTACCTCATTTACAACTTGAACATGTAGGCTTCACCAAGTTTGATGTCTATTTGACAGGTTTTGCGCATTGGTTTATGTTACTTTTTATTTAAATGCATCCTTACGCATATCTTGTGTATACGAGGGAATTTTGATGAACGGACTTTGCCAACAGTTCTGAAATGGCAAAAACATGTTGACTATAAGATTTGGTACCAAATAGAGCCCAAACAGAGGAGTTAAATACCTTAGAGAATCAAAAATTAGGCAAACCCTACATTTCTCGCTTGAGCGGGTGTAATTTCACTCAAGCGAGCCACTCCCATACCTGAGTTATTGATCCTATAAGTTTCTCGCTTGAGCGAGATGTTATCTGTGAGGTTTTATAGGGTTTTCGTGTAACACCCTGGAGCCAACTTGCAAATCCCAAGATAATTACCATCACCATATAAAATCTCTTGGATAACTTATTTTTCGTCTGGTAATTATCAAGTGATTCACAACCTGATTCCAGAGGTTACTAATACAATATCAGAGTGCACAACCTTTTCATAATTAACTTCTTCTTATTATACATAATATCAGAGTTTTTTTTACATATTATATTTTACAACAGACACCTAGATCTTATAAAATATAAAGATGTAAAGTACCAAAACATAGCATACACATAATACAACCATAGTAGTCAAGCAAGCAAGCATTAGCATCAAAAGCCTTTATAATTCATCCACATCAAGCATCACCCACTTTGTCATGTCTTCCTGATTAACCACTAAAGGGTTGCCACAAGTAACAGAAAGAGTGAGATAAAATATTAAATAAATAGAAATTAAATTAGAACATACACAATCATAAGTACGATCTATGCGATGTAGATGCCAAACAAGTATTTTATATTATATTTATATTAATATTTCCATTCTCTATATGAATGAAAATACATGATGGGATCCATTCTGGTGGGAACATCTGCAGTGATTTCCAATTATAACATTTTTACGGATATCCAACCGATACCGCGCCCCATAATGCAACACCAACATCGGATAACAACATCATAATATCAATAACAAGTGTTACGGGACCCCCTTAAGGACACACTGCTCAGCCCTTAAGACGGTCGTGGTATAAAACCACCGCAGAGGTCTGTTGCTTAACAGAGTGCGTTCCCCTACCAGGAACCCCCTCAAAGAACCTCCAGCGGATTCTTTGAACGGCCAATGCATATGATGCATGAATGCATTAAATTATCAAATTCCTTTATATAATTAATTTTAACAATAAAATTATTATAACAATCAAATAAGCATACTTTATTTGTAATTCAAAGAATATAAAAACACATTTTTCATAATATTTATATCATAATTCAAACATATTAAAATACATTTTACATAATATTTATATCATAATTTAAACATATGGAAACATATTTTCTATAATATTTAATAATTCAAAGAATATGGAAATACATTTTCCATGTTATAGTAATTATTTAATATCATATTCCAAAGAATATGGAAAATATATTTTCCATGATATAAAATTATACTACTAAAATAATTTAAAAACAAGAGTTTTCTTCCTTTAAATGTTTAAATAAACTTTTAAATTTCATTTAATTAATTATATTTATTTTATTTCAAAATAAAGTCTCTAGAATAATACAAATCCAATAATAATAAACATTCTGATTTTTTAAAAAAATTATTATGCTAAGTTTTTAATCATATTTATGAAACTGCCACTCGTCTTATTTACGAAAATGCCATCATTTTAATTTATTTACAAAAATACCACCGCTTCTGATTTATTTACAAAAATGTCACCACTCGTTTTTATTTACAAAAATGCCACCGCTTCCAGTTTTTAACACCGGTTGAAAATATCCGTTGTTAAAGGGTCTGATTCTGCAGAACGAAAACAGCAGCTCTGTTCTTGCTATTTTTTCTGTTTTCTCATTTTAATTGCAAAATTAAACACACCAATTGATTTCAAATCATCATACAACATCAGAAACATATCATATATCAAATTTTAAACCAATTAGCATCAATTTCATAGTTTAATTCAAATTAAATTAAAATCTAACTATATGAGTTTCTAAACAATTAATAATTAAACAAGCAATTCTAACTTAATTTCTATGTATTTAATATCTCATCTCCTCTTTATTACCTCAATTAAAGATCCCTAAGCTTTTCTTGAGCTAAATGCCTTTGTATCTCCTCAATTCTTCAAGTGAGTGTGGTTCCTTAATATGCAGAATTGAGAGGCTTTAAGATATGGAAATAGGTATTTAGAAGCTTGAAGAAGGTGATGAAGGGTTAAGGAATTTATAGTGTTTTTAGTTTGAAGAAATTTAGAGGGGTGGAGGAGTATTTATAGGTGGTATTGGCGGTGGAATGAGGCAGTGGAGGAAGAAGTGAGAAACTTCATAAGAAAAATCTTACAAAGATTTTTCTTCTTCTTTTTTTTATAACGGGTTCCTTAATAATTTCTACGTTTTATTGTCGCATTTTATTTCCGTTTAAGATTTATTTCTTATTTTTCTAAGAAACTTTAATTTTTTACTATTTAATTACCGATTCAAATTTAATTAAAAATTAGGTTGTTACACTCTCCCCACGTTATAAAAATTTTGTCCTCGAAATTTAAGCATACCTTGTTAGAATAATTCAGGGTAATGATTTCTCATCTCATCTTCTCGTTCCCAAGTCATGCTTATTTCATCTCCTTGTTGCCAAGCTACTCTCACCAATGAGATCTCCTCGCCTCTTAGTTGCTTGACATCTCTGTCCATTATCTTCACTGGTGTTACTGGAATCGCAAGGTTTTCCTTAACTTCTATGTCATCATTCTCGATTACATGGCTTGGATCAGGTACATACTTCCGTAATTATGAGACATGGAACACATTATGAAGATTGGAAAGGTGAGGTGGTAATGCGATTTGATATGCCACTTTACTAATTCTTTTCAGGATTTCATAAGGTCCTATATACCTTGGAGTAAGTTTCTTGCTTTTTAACACTCTTCCAACTCCTTTGTTAGGTGATACTTTCAAAAAGACATAATCTCCAACTTGAAATTCTAATGGCTTTCTCCTTTGATCATAATATGACTTCTGCCGATCCTGCGTAACTTTTATCCTTTCTCTAATCATCTGAATTTGCTCTGTCGTTTGCTAAACAATTTCTGGTCCAAGAGTTAGGTGCTCACCTGTCTCTAACCAACAGATTGGTGTCCTGCACTTTCTACTATACAATGCTTCATATGGTACCATCCCAATGCTTGAGTGATAACTGTTATTATATGTGAATTCGATTAGTGGAAGGTAATGTTCCCAACTTCCACCATGTTCTAACACATACGCTCTCAGTAAATCCTCAAGACTCTGGATAGTCCTCTCTGATTATCCATCAGTCTGTGGATGATAGGCAGAGCTTAACTTCAGTCTAGTACCAAGCTCTTTATGCAAACTTCCCCAGAATCGAGAAGTAAATCTAGGATCTCTATCAGACACTATGCTTGACGGTACTCCATGTAATCTCACTATCTCCTTTATATACACTTGAGCTAATTTCTCAAGTGAATGCTTCATGTTTATCGGAAGAAAATGGGCTGATTTTGTTAATTTATCGACTATCACCCAGGTAGCATCATTGCCTCTTTGTGTTCTAGGAAAGCCTGACACAGAGTCCATGGCAATGTCATCCCATTTCCATACAGGTATTTCTAGTGGTTGTAATCCACCAGATGGTTTTTGATGTTCTACTTTACTTTTTTGACATATTAAGCAAGATGAAACATATTCATCTATCTCCTTTTTCATTCTCTTCCACCAGAAATGCTTTCTTAAGTCTTGATACATCTTTGTAGATCCAGGATGAATACTAAGCATACTTTTGTGAGCTTTATCTAGAATCATTTTCTTTACTTTTGCATCCTCTGGAACATATATCCTTCCTTTCATCCTCCAGACTCCATCTAAACCTTCTTGTAATCCTAGATCTTTCCCATTACGTTGTGTCTCGATCATCCTTTGAAGGCATTCATTCAATCTTTGTCTTTCACACACCATTTTCAGAAAATCATTAGTAATTTTCAAGACTCCAATAATCATATTTACTAAAGATTTCTCCTCAACTGCTATGTTTAGGTCTCTAAATTGTTCAATCATTTCTAATTCTTTTATCATTAGGGTTGCCATATGAACAACTTTCCTACTAAGCGCATCAGCTACTACGTTGGCTTTCCCTGGATGGTACTTCAACTCGAAGTCATAGTCCTTGAAGAATTCCATCCATCGACGTTGTCTCATATTCAATTCTTTTTGATCAAACAGGTATTTGAGACTCTTATGATCACTATAAACTTCAAACTTTGCACCGTACAAGTAGTGCCTCCAAATTTTCAAAGCAAAGACAATGGCCGCTAATTCTAGGTCATGAGTAGGGTAATTAAGTTCGTGTGGTCGTAATTGCCTTGAAGCATAAGCAATTACTTTCCTTTGTTGCATTAGGACACAACCAAGTCCCAACTTTGAAGCATCACAATAAACTTCAAAGTTTTCTTGTGGGTTTGGTAAAGCTAGAACTGGTGCAGTTGTTAATCTTTTCTTTAATTCTTGGAAAATTACTTCGCATTCAGGAGTCCAAATGAAAGGTTTATTCTTACAGGTTAATCGGGTCATTGGTAGGGCAATTCGGGAGAATCCTTCAATAAACCTTCGATAGTAACCCACGAGTCCTAAGAAACTCCTGATTTCTGTGACAGTCTTTGGCCTCTCCCAGTCTATTACAGCTTCAATCTTTGTAGGGTCGGCTGACACTCCATTCTTAGATATCACATGGCCTAAGAATTTTACTTCATTAAGCCAAAGCTCACATTTGGATAGTTTTGCATATAGTTGTTTCTCCTTTAGTATTTGTAGCACTAAGTACAGATGCTCCTCCTTGGTTTTGGAATAGATAAGAATATCATCTATAAAGACAATGACGAATTGATCAAGGTATGAATGGAATATCCGGTTCATGTAGTCCATGAACATGGCTGGAGCATTAGTTACCCTAAAAGGCATAACTAAATATTCATAATGGCCATAGCGAGTTCTAAATGCTGTCTTTAGAATATCTTCTTTCTTCATGCGAATTTGATGATAGCCTGATCTCAGGTCTATCTTGGAAAACACAGTAGCTCCTCGTAGTTGATCAATAAGGTCATCGATCCTCGGTAACAGATATTTATTCTTGACTGTGACTTTGTTCAGTTGGTGATAATCGACACAAAGTCTCATACTACCGTCCTTCTTCTTGACTAGTAGTATAGGTGCTCCCCAAGAAGATACACTAGGTCGTATGAATTTCTAATAACTCATCAACTTGCTTCTTTAGTTCAATCAATTCTATTGGAGACATTCTATAGGGTGCTCTAGCAATGGGTTCTGCTCCAGGAATTAGGTCAATAAAGAATTCTATCTCTCGTTCAGGAGGTAATCTTCAGGGAATACTTCTGGAAATTCACAGACTACTGGTATCTTACTTACATGAATAATTTTCCCTTCTGTAAGTGCAAATACCATGAATAATTGGGCTTCATTGTTCAAGGAATATCCTATAGGGTTTTGTAAGGCATCATACTTCTGATACTCCATATTGTCAGGTGGAAAGATTAGTGTCTTATTATGGCAGTCCACGAGGACATGATTAGCAGATAGCCAGTCCATCCCCAAGATAATTTCCAAGTCTTTTAATGGTAAACATACTAAGTTCACGTTAAAATTTCTACCTCCTATATGTATAGAACAACCTTCACACACGTTAGCTATCCTAAGATGGTTACCAGTAGGAGTAGAGATAAGCAAATCATATTACATAGATTTCACAGATAAATTCAGACATCTAACACATTCTTCAGCTATAAAAGAATGTGTCACACCAGAATCAAATAAAACTGATAAGGTAGTATCGTTAAGAATGCACCCACTTTGTACTAAGTCATCTACCTGTGATGCCTCCGATCCACTAATTACAAATACTCTGCCAGCTGCAAGTGATTTGTTCTGATCATTCACTAGCTGTCCATTTTCTCGTCCTCGACTAGCTGTGCCTCTGACATTATGTCCTTTGTGACCATTTGTATTACGTTCATCTCGGATATTGACTCCTTCTCTGCTAGCTCCATTGTTGTTGTTCTCATTTTTAACATTCACAGTGTTAGTACCTTGGCGAAGTTGTGGGCAGTTAGGAAAAATATGTCCCTTCTGGTTGCATTGGAAGCAGGTAACATTTATCTGTGTACAATCTCGGGTTCTGTGATTTCCTCCGCATTTATAACAGTTCCAAATGATTGGCTGGTTCACGCGTCCTCCAGATGATGAAGATGTTGCTCCTCGAAATCGATTTTGATTAAATGTTCCTTGCCTTTTGAAGTTTACTAATTGAGGTCTTAACTGCTTATTGCTCTTCTCCTGCTCAATTCTAGCCTGATGGTTCTCTTCAAAGATTCTACATTTGTTGATTAGAGTAGGAAAACTCTTAATATCTTGATGTCCTATGGCTTCTTTAATTTCTAGCCTTAGACCATTTTCAAATTTGATGCATTTAGAAGCCTCAGTGCCTGGCTGTTGGAAAGGAGGATAAAACAATGACAGTTCCTCGAATTTGGTAGTGTATTCTCCGACAGACATATTCCCTTGCTTTAATTCTAAAAATTCTAATTCCTTTTTGCTCCTGACACTAGCAGGGAAATATTTCTCGAGAAAACTTTCTTTAAAATTTTCCCAGTTGAGTAGCCTACCGGCTTCCAATAACCTATCGCAAGTGAAGATCCACCAATTTTCTGCTTCCCCTACCATCATATAGGTAGCATGTTCTACTTTCTAGGCTTCAGTGCAAGGTAAGGAGAGGAAAATACGTTCCATTTCTTTAATCCACAGGTAAGTCACCTTTGGATTATAGTCTCCTTTAAACTGGGCAGGTTTCCTTTTCAGGAAAGATCAAGTCCATGGGTTCCTTCGGCTAATCTTTGTTGTTCCTGTCTTTCAAGGCTCTCAGCAAATCGATTGAATGCAGCAGCCATGGCATCATCGTTCTGACGTCTAGCCATATTTTATCCTACAAGTACCACTGCATTCAGTTATTGAGTATCTAATATACTCAAAGTTCTAACAATTTTATGTTATCTAACTAGTAATTATACCAAACAGAAACATACAAAGAGAACACATAACACACAAGCACATAAATTTCAAACAAATAGCAATCAAGGTTCACACACTTCAAGCTATCTTACTTTAATTTCTAGTTACTTCCTAAGGTTTTCTTTATATTTTATAAACCATTGCTCTGATACCACTTCAGTTGTAACACACTCGAGCCAACTTGCAAATCCCAAGATAATTACCATCACCATATAAAATCTCTTGGATAACTTATTTTTCACCTGGTAATTATCAAGTGATTCACAACCTGATTCCAGAAGTTACTGATACAATATTAGAGTGTGTAACCTTTTCATAATTAACTTCTTATTATTATACATAATATCAGTTGTTTTTTACATATTATATTTTACAACAGGCACCTAGATCTTATAAAATATAAAGGTGTAAAGTACCAAAACATAGCATACACATAATACAGCCATAGTAGTCACGCAAGCAAGCATCAACATCAAAAGCCTTCATAATTCATCCACATCAAGCATCATCCACTTTGTCACATGTCTTCCTGATTAACCACTAAAGGGTTGTCACAAGTAACAGAAAGATTGAGATAAAATATCAAATAAATAGAAATTAAATTAGAATATACACAATCACAAGTAGGATGCTATGCGATGTAGATGCCAAACAAGTATTTTGTATTATATTTATATCAATATTTCCATTCTCTATATGAAAATGCATGATGGATCCATTCTGGTGGGAACATTTGCAGTGATTTCTAATAATAACATTTTTACGGATATCCAACCGATACCGTGCCCCATAATACAACACCAACATCAGATAACAACATCATAATCTCAATAACAAGTGCTGCGGGACCCCCCTTAAGGACATACTGCTCAGCCTTTAAGACGGCTGCGGTATAAAACCACCGCAGAGGTCTGTTGCTCAACAGAGCATGTTCCCCCACCGGGAACCCCCTCAAAGAACCCCCCTGCGGATTCTTTGATCAGCCAATGCATATGATGCATGAATGCATTAAATTATCAAATTCCTTTATATAATTAATTTTAACAATAGAATTATTATAACAATCAAATAAGCATACTTTATTTGTAATTCAAAGAATATAGAAACATATTTTCCATAATATTTATATCATAATTCAAACATCTGGAAACACATTTTACATAATATTTATATCATAATTCAAACATATGGAAACATATTTTCCATAATATTTAATAATTTAAAGAATATGGAAACACATTTTCCATGTTATAGTAATTATTTAATATCACGTTCCAAAGAATATGGAAAACATATTTTTCATGATATAAAATTATACTACTAAAATAATTTAAAAACAAGAGTTTTTTCCCTTTAAATATTTAAATAAACTTCTAAATTTAATTTAATTAATTATATTTATTTTATTTCAAAATAAAGTCTCTAGAATAAAAAAAATCCAATAATAATAAAATTTTTGATTTTTTTATAAAAAATATTATTTTAAGTTTTTAATCATATTTACGAAAATGCCATTGGTCTTATTTACGAAAATGCCATCGTTCTAATTTATTTACAAAATTGCCACCGCTTCTGATTTATTTACAAAAATGCCACAACTCATTTTTATTTACAAAAATGCCACCGCTTCCAGTTTTTAACATCGGTTGAAAATATCTGCTGTTAAAGGGTCTGATTCTGTTGAACGAAAATAGCAGCTCTATTCTTGCTGTTTTTGTTGTTTTTCTCATTTTAATTGCAAAGTTCAATATACCAATTGATTTCAAATCATCATACAACATCAGAAACATATCATATATCAAATTCCAAACCAATTAGCATCAATTTCACAGTTTAATTCAAATTAAATTAAAATCTAACTATATGAGTTTCTAAACAATTAATAATTAAACAAGCAATTTTAACTTAATTTCTATATATTTTGATCCGGTCTGGATACCGGCCCCAAGACTAAGAGATCATTATCTTAGCCGGCCCAAAGTTCAATCGGTATCACAGGACAATGATCCAGTCGGCAAAAATATTAGCTGTCCTAGACATCAACCGGTATCACAGAATACCGACCCGGTCTGTAACTATACGCTGTAACCGGTCATCCGAAGTAGTGTCTAAGACATCGGATACCTCATCCGTTCTCATTCCACCCATCACTTATGACCGATTGCCTCAGTCATTTGGAGAGGTTGATCCGGACTGATCAACTGGTTTCTATCATATCATATGCAACCGATGTCATCGGTATACATTCGGACTGTAATTTCGAGTCGGACGTTCTCCCTGCATCGGGATAACACCATGCACACCGGATAACATACATATCACCTGACAGAAGACGATGGGCATTGCTACAGGGACCGATCAATAATTCCCCACACTACGAGCCAAACTCTGCTCCAGGGAATGATCAACTTGTCCCCTAAGTCTAGCCCATACTCCCTACGCTCAATATAAAATAGCCACTTGCCTCAATCATGCTGGTGAGTGCGTATTAAACAATAATATACTTGCATAATGAAGGTTAGTGGTTCCCCACTAACGAGTCCTCGTAAATCGAGCCAATCAGGTATAAGAACTCACTTCAGTTTACTGGAGAAGGGTTCCTGGTTCAGGTCTTTCTCTCTTATGCATCCACCTGATCCCATAGAGTAATCATTTACATTCCACACTTGGAATATATCACTGACTTGAGCGTCGGAGAATCTTCACAGGTGACACCACCTTTCGCCCACACCAACGCGTGAGGTCGGTGAGAAGGACCTCCAGGACGCCAAGACCGGTCTCTTTATACAGACACACCGGATACACATACCGGATATTCACAGAACCGACCTTCAGACATAGACTTTTCTTACTACTTGTGACTGGCTCGACACCGGATCTCTTTGACCCCGGTTTAGGACAGATCATTGGCACGCCCAGTGGGACACGTTAATGTTATTCCCACTTCTTGTTTGGGAAGTCTGGTCTCTTATCATGGAAGGCAATGGGAGAAACCAACCAGATGGGCATGTGGAAGATATCACTGCTCAAGAACAACCAGCGAACAGACGCTTGACTTTCGAGTCGCCTGTAGAAAGTTCAAGAAGGATGGTGTAGGTGTCTGCACCAGATCCAAGGGATGAGGTGATACGAAAGTTGATGGAGGAACTGATAGAATTGAAGCGTGAAAGAAAGAGCGTGGAGGAGAGAGCCATGTCTCAGACCAAAGGGACGCATCACACAACCGAGGGAGAAAAGTCCTCAACCCCCTAGTATTCAAACATCCCCACGTTTAAAAGGAAGGAACAGATCCACGATTCTGATGAGAGAGTTGCTAAAGGGAAGAAGAAGCTGATGGGAGCCTCTCCGGTAACTTATAAGCTCACAGTCCCTTTTTCAAGGAGACTTATGAGTGTACACATCCCTAAGCACCTGTAGACTACTCAACCTCTCTCTATCGAAAAATACAGTGGTGAAACCGACCCTACTAAGCATCTTGATGCTTATGCATTTGAAGTCATGTACCTGGGGGCAGATGAAGATGTCATGTGCAGGATTTTCCCTCGGACTCTTGTTGATGATGCCCTTAGGTGGTTCAAGGGGCTACCATCAGGTTCCATCGACTCATGGGAAGAAATGGCAACAGCGTTTGTGGACCACTTTCTCATTTCCAGTGATATTCCCAGAACATCTCATACTTTGGCCCAGATTAGGCAGGGGGAACATGAAACTCTCAAGGACTTCTTGAAGAGGTTTTACAAGGAAGCAACTGCTGTTCCAAACTTGGCAGAGGCACTACAGTTGTACATCATGATAGAAGCTTTGCAACCGAATTCTGCTTTTGCCCTGTCGTTGGTGAAAAGTCCTCCGGCGAGTTATGAGGAATTCAAGAGGAAAGTATCCAAGTATGTGGGCATTGAAATGCACTTGGAAGTAACATCGGTGAGAGGTAAATCCCCAATAACAACATCAGGGCCGTCGAGAGGTCATTGATTAGGGATAAGGCCATGAAAGTCAAAAACGCCTTTCGCTATTATAGCTAGTCGGTAAGACAGTGTGCACTATTTCCTTACTTGGGTTTTTCCGATCAAGTTTTACCAAGAAGGTTTAACGAGGCATAACCCCGACTCGGCTCTCTTTCTCTCCTGTAATTCATAATTAATGAAATATTCTATATGTTGTTGTTGTATGCACTACGAGCTATTAATGTATCAATTTTAACTTATTAATAAAATTAGTATTTTCAGTTTTAGACAAATGCTATTTATCTTGGAATAATAGGTCATATAAGAATTATTCCTAAAACATCCCTAATCAAGTATTTACATGGGGACATATAAATACATTAAGATTAGTGTGTAAATGTACTGATGATTTGATCTCACAAATCATGGATATATGATATCAAGTCTTTACACGGGTACACATTAAGGGTAATGTTGTACTGGACAGACCCACCATGAGAACATTGTATGGATCGTTACATGAGTGTCATAAACGGTTCTTAATGTGATAATGGTATGTAGTCCTTCGACCTGAAGTCACTACGATTCCTACATAAGGAGTTTATTGTTTTAATACAATCAAACGTTATCTGTAATAAGATGACCATAAAGATTGTGATTAGGCAATAGATAAATTATGCAGAGGGATGTGAGTGATGTAGATGAAATTTGTCTCTCCTATGTGACAGGAGTGATATCTATGGGCCACTTGATGGAGTGAGACTAATGAAATACATGGCCATGCTAGGACGAATAAATATTAGATATTTATTCTATAAAGTCTACTCTGGTATCAAGTAAAATGAATTGGGCCATACAAGGATGACGATGACCATGCCTTGGGCCCAATTAGATATCGTGACAAAAGGAATAGATATATAAAATAATTATCACTTATAGGTCATGTCGATGATAAATAATATTCGGACATAATGATGTATTGCTAGATACCGCTCTTATTTTATATTAATAATAAAATAGCTTATTATTAATATAACCGAATATTTTACCTATAAGGTCACACACATAGAGTAAGCCCACCAGAGGATAGTTTTATTTTAGTTGGACTAAAAATAAAACTATTTGGGCCTAACTCATTTAGAATGAGTTAGGAGCCCAATGTTTAATGAGAGCTCAGGTCAAGACCTAAGCCTATATATAGAGCATGAGATGCTCATAGGCTGCTGCTCAGAAATTAGACCAAAACAAAATTTTCATACTAGCATTCAGAGCTCTGTTTTTCTGGTGGGAGTGCTCGTGTGGACTCCTAAGGGCGAAGTTACAATTGCTTCGATCGAGGAACTTGTTCTGCGTCTACAAGAGGTAAACCCTAATTAAAATTCTTAATTTAGCATAATGCTTTAAGATATAAGTGTTTGCAATTCTTTTAGGAATCCTTTGTGTTTCCGCTGCCTAACCCTAATGGGATTCCCTAACAGTGGTATCAGAGCCAGTTTGCAAAGCTATGTTTTGGGCATTTGTTTACGTTTCATGATGGCATGTTTTTCATTCTGCAAAAGCTTTTAAAAATTTCGATTTATGAAATTGTTTTCTTGTTATAAGCTTTATGTTCTATTTTGTGAAATTATTTGCGAAACTTGTTTTGAAAAACATTCAAGCATGTTATGTATGAAATAATATCATGATTCGTATGCTCATATGTTTTCTGTAAATTGTATGAGATACTGTTTATAGGCTTTCTCATTTGAAGTATGCATTTCTGTTATTTTAGAGGCTTGTATGATATTTGCGTTTTCAATTTTCGTATGTGATACATGTGTTGAATTCGTTAATATTCTTTGTTGTCATACAAACTGTGTTTTGATAATGCGTTCATCTCCGAGCATGAAAAGTTCATGTTGTGGGGCGTCAAGTGATAAGGTTTAAGTGTTAAACGTTGGCCGTTCCTTAACCTAGGGTTCAAACATTGAAACCTAGGCAGCCGTCATGAGAAAGGTGTAATTTGAATTCTAGGTTTTGAAACCCTAGACGACACTGCCTACATGTGCCTTGATGACTGCGTTGTGAAGTGTTCGCAACAAGGAATTAGGGTTTCAAAGTGGTTGAAACCCTAGCTGAAATTTTAGAGCTGTTAACGGTCAGTGGGACGTTCTGGCTAGGAAAGACTTGGTACTTAAGCGGTTACACCGGACCCACCTCTCTTTCCTGGGAACCAACCTGACTACAGTACTTAAGCGGGACCCCCGTATATTCTCTGCGTAGCGCCTTATTACCGACCCACGTGTTTAATGGCCCATTTTTAAAATTATTTTTTTTAATGCTTTCAAATGGGTTATAATTAATTAATTAACACGTTTCATGGTGAATGGTTATGGTCTTAGTTATTTTTTATTTAAATACAGCCTGCGTGCTGTGCCTCTCTTTATTCTGTTGTATTTCTTTTCTCAACCCTTTACTCGTATGTAAAGCGAGTTTCTTTAAAATCATGTAATCTTGATCGGGCCAACAAAGTAAAGACCTAGAAGAAAACTAGAGTGGTGACTCTAAGTGCTTTTGTCTTTGAAAGGAACCACGGAGTGGGGACTCCAAGAGGATGGTGGGTTCAAGAAGTAGGACTTCATGAAGCCTTGGCATATAGTTCCTTTAGGTTTATTTTTTTATTATTATTTATTCTTCTAGGAAGACCATAACCATCTCACAATTTTGTTTGCATGCTTTGGGGATAATTTTATTGCGTTAAAGCATTTAACAAAGACGGTAATTTAAAATAAATTAAAATCCCTCAAAATAATATTAAGTTACAAACGCCTTCTAATAAGTACACTCGTCAATACTAATGTCAATAAATAGTGGGTCTGCCAAAGCAGGGTACTATCATTTATATTAGTAAGACGCGATGGGATAATTGTAATATCCAAAATGTTTTATTAGGTTTTAACTTACTAAGTTATCAATTGGATTGAATAAACTTAGAGGCGTATACATTAGGCTAAACTTTCATAAGATGAATGATCGGTAATGGTTACTTAACCCAATGTCTAAGAGTTGTATAAGATACAATTAGAAAGGAGTTTCCTACCTAAATAACCAAATGTTAAGTGATCAGCCAAAGCTGACTTAACATTAGGCCAAATATGGATCTTTGCCCACTAGAAAATCTTCCAACGGGATTTTCTGATTCGTAGAGGGTAATTTTATTTTGAATCAAAATAGTGGGAGACGTGTTTAATTTTAAGACCAAAAATTAAATATGTTTTTTTTAATTGATACTTACTACATATCTTTCTGTTTTAGATAACCATGACATCAAACACACCTTCAAACCTTTCATTGCGATCGATCCTAGACAAAGAAAAATTGTCTGGACCCAACTTTCTAGACTGGTATAGGAATTTAAGGATTGTCCTCAAACAAGAAAAAAAGCAGTATGTCCTGGAAGATCCAATTCCAGAACCACCCGCGAACAATGCCTCTAAAGCTGACAAGGATGCTTACAAGAAGCATCAGGATGACGCTTTAGATGTCTAATGCCTTATGTTGGCAACCATGTCTCCTGAGCTTCAGAAGCAACATGAGCATATGGAGGCTTTCGATATGATCGAAAACCTAAGGAAACTATATCAAGGTCAAGCTGACCGAGAAAGATATGAAGTTTCTTCAGCCCTATTTAGCTGCAGACTTGAAGAGGGAGGTTCTGTAGGACCTCATGTGCTCAAAATGATTGGGTACCTGGAGAATCTAGCTAGGCTAGGATTCCCCTTCCCTCAAAATTTAGCTACTGATCTCATTTTGAAGTCATTACCTGACAGTTTTAAGCCAGTCATCATGAATTATAACATGAATGCATTTGATAAAACATTGCCAGAGCTACTCAATATGTTGAGGACTGCTGAGCCCAATATTTATAAAGGAAAGGGCAAGGCCATACTGATGGTCAATTCTGGCAAAGGTAAAGGAAAAGGCATGTATAAAGGCAAAGGAAAGGCTGTTATGGGAAAAGGAAAGACAATTTGGAAAGGCAAGGATAAGCCAAGTACATCAGCCTTAAAACCTGTGGGTGGGGTGGCTAAGGAAGAAAATTGTCACCATTGTGGACAGAAGGGACACTGGAAGAGAAACTGTCCAAAGTACCTGGAAGAGCTTAAGAAGAAGGGAAGTGAGACTTCCACTTCAGGTATTTTTGTTATAGAAATTAACTTGTCAACTTCAACATCATGGGTATTAGATACTGGATGTGGATCTCACATTTGTCTTAATGTGCAGGATCTAAAAAGGAGTAGGCAGTTGATGAAGGACGAGGTGGACCTACGCATTGGAAATGGAGCAAGAGTTGCTGCCTTAGCTGTAGGGACTTATTTTTTATCCTTGCCCTCAGGGCTTGTTCTTGAATTAGAAAATTGTTTTTATGTTCTGGCAATAAGAAGAAACATTATTTCTGTTTCTTGTCTAGATAGGAAAAGGTTTTCCTTTATAATAAAGAACAATAGTTGTTCTATTTATTTGAATGACATGTTTTATTACTGTGCAAATCTGAGTAATGGACTTTATGTTCTTGATCTCAAAACCCCTATCTATAACGTTAATACTAAAAGGGTTAAACCAAATGATTTAAACCCAACTTATCTTTGGCATTGTCGCCTAGGACATATAAATGAGAAACGTATTTCTAAACTCCATAAAGATGGATATTTAGACTCTTTTGATTTTGAATCAATAGATACATACGAATCATGTTTATTAGGGAAGATGACTAAGACCCCATTTACTGGAATAAGTGAAAGGGCGAGTGATCTTCTAAGCTTGATACATAGTGATGTATGTGGGCCAATAGGGACAATGGGTAGGGGAGGTTTTAGCTACTTTATAACTTTTACTGATGATTTCAGTAGATATGGATTTGTGTTTCTAATGAAGCATAAATTAGAATCCTTTGAAAAGTTCAAAGAATTCAAACATGAAGTAGAGAACCAACTTGGCAAGAAAATTAAAGTACTTCAATCTGATCGAGGTGGCGAATACATAACCCTGGAGTTTGATGAATATATTAAAGAATGTGGGATTGTCTCTTAACTCACTCCTCCTGGAACACCACAATGGAATGGTGTTTCTGAGCGGAGAAATAGAACCTTGTTAGACATGGTTCGATCAATGATGAGTCAAACTGACCTCCCTAACTCCTTCTGGGGACATGCTTTGATGACAGCAGCTTTCACACTTAACCGTGCTCCATCTAAGGCTGTCATAAAGACACCATATGAGATATGGACTAGGAAACAACCCAGTATGTCTTTTCTTAAGATTTGGGGTTGTGAAGCTTATGTGAAGCGTCAGATTTCTGACAAACTTAGACCCAAATTAGATAAATGTCTTTTTGTGGGATACCCAAAGGAAACTAAGGGTTATTACTTCTGCAATCCTACTGAGGGCAAAGTGTTTGTCACTCGAAATGCTGTATTCTTAGAAAGGGAATTCATCTCCAAGAACTTGAAGAAGTTCAAGACATACAAGGCATTAAAGAGCCAATGGTGGAAATGGAGCCGGAACCACAAAATGTTGTGATAACTCTAACTCCAGTAGAACAAGACTTGCGTAGATCAGGTAGAATACGTTAACAACCTGAAAGATATGGATTTCTTGTAACTCAGGAAGGAGATGTGTTGCTAATGGATCAAAATGAGCCAACATCTTATGAAGAGGCCATTGCAAGTCCAGAATCTGAGAAATGGCTTGAAGCCATGGAATCTGAAATGGACTCCATGTATACTAATCAAGTTTGATCTTTGGTTGATGCACCCGAAGGGGTAAAACATATAGGATGCAAATGGGTTTTCAAAAAGAAATTTGACATGGATGGAAATATAAGTACCTATAAGGCAAGATTGGTAGCGAAAGGTTTCAAGCAAATTCATGGTATAGACCATGATGAAACCTTTTCTCTAGTCGCTATGCTAAAGTCTGTTCGGATTCTGCTTGCTATTGCTGCATACCATGATTATGAGATATGGCAAATGGATGTCAAGACTGCTTTCCTTAATGGAAATCTTCTTGAGGAAGTGTACATGACACAACCCGAAGGCTTTGTTAAGCCTGAAGCATCCAAGAAGGTGTGCAAACTACAACATTCCATATATGGACTTAAGCAAGCTTCCAGAAGCTGGAATCTTCGTTTTGATGAAGCCGTTAAACAATTTGGCTTTACTAAAAATGAGGATGAACCTTGTGTCTACAAGAAGGTTACTAAAAATGGGTATTTAGAAGCTTGAAGAAGGTGATGAAGGGTTAAAGAATTTATAGTATTTTTGGTTTGAAGAAATTTAGAGGGGTGGAGGAGTATTTATAGGTGGTATTGGTGGTGGAATGAGGCGGTGGAGGAAGAAGGGAGAAACTTCGTAAGAAAAATCTTACGAAGATTTTTCTTCTTCTTCTTCTTTTTATAACGGGTTCCTTAATAATTTTTACGTTTTATTGTCGCATTTTATTTCCGTTTAGTCTTATTTTAAATTCGATTTTCAAAATAAAAATATCCTTGTAACCAGAATAAAATTTCCTATTTTCTAAGATTTATTTCTTATTTTTCTAAGAAACTTTAATTTTTCACTATTTAATTACCGATTCAAATTTAATTAAAAATTATGCTGTTACATTTCGCTTCAGCGGGTGTCACCTCACTTAAGCTAGTGTAATATGATTTGTCACTGTATGTATTTCACTCAAGCGCGTGGGGTCTCACTTAAGCGAAGTGGTGTATTTAGGTACTGTGAGTTTTTCACTCAAGCAAGTGGAACCTCGCTTGAGCGAAATTGGCGTGGCTACTCCCTGTCCCTTTTCGCATAAGCGAATGGCATCTCGCTTGAGCGAGGAGCCATATCTGATTCCCTTTTGTTCTCACTTGAGCGAGTGGTGTCTCGCTTGAGCAAGAGTGGCCTGTGTGGTATTGTTTGTCATTTTCTCAAGTGAGAAGGGATCCGCTTGAGTGAAAGCTCATTTTTTGGCATATGTTCATGCTCGCTCGAGCGAGTGGGATTTTGCTTGAGTGAGATCGACTTGATTTGTTTTATTTTCTTGTTTCCTCAATATAATGTATGTTGATTCGCAGGGGTTTTCGTATTTTCTTGCCCGCTTCCTTTATTGTGTATATTTTGGTGCCTCTCGTGCGTGTATTCCATGTTATTATTGTTGGTGTATGCACTATGAGCTTTTATGCTTTTTCATTTGTATCATTTTTCTACTTATCAATAGAATAAATATTTCAGTTTAAAATTGTTTTAAACATATTTATCCTTGGAATAATAGGTCATATAAAAATTATTCCTAAAATGTCCCTAGTTAAGTATTTACATGGGGACATGTAAATACACTGAGACTAGTGTGTGAGTGTACTGATGACCTGATCTCACAGATCATAGATATAGATGATATCGAGTCTTCACACGGGTACACATTAAGAGTAATGATGTACTGGACAGACCCACCATGAGAACGTTGCATGGATCGTTACATGATTGTCATAAACGATTCTCAATGTGATAATGGTATATGTAGTCCTTTGACCTGAAGTCACTACGATTCCTACATGAGGAGTTTATTGTTTTAATACAATTAAATGTCTTCTGTAACAAGAGGACTATAAAGGTTGTGATTAGGCAATGAACAAATTATGCAGAGGGATGTGAGTGATGTAGATGGGATTTGTCTCTCCTATGTGACAGGAGTGATATCCATAGGCCACTTGATGGAGTAAGACTAAGAAAACGCATGGCCATGCTAGAAAGAATAAATATTAGATATTTATTCGGATCCAGTCTACTCCGGTATCAAGTAAAATAAATTGGGCCGTACAAGGATGACGCGACCATGCCTTGGGCCCAATTAGGATATCGTGACAAAAGGAATAAACGTATTAAATAATTATCACTTATAGGTTATGTTGATAATAATATTCGGACATAATGATGCATTGCTAGATGCCGCTCTTATTTTATATTAATAATAAAATAGTTTATTATTAATATGACCGGGTATTTTACCTATAGGGTCACACACATAGAGTAAGCCCATCAGAAAATGTTGTCTTATTTTAGTTGGACTAAAATAAAGCTATTGGGCCTAACTCATTTGGAATGAGTAAGGAGCCCACTTTTAGAGAGAACAAATTAGGTCAAACCTAAGCCTATAAATAGAGCATAAGATGCTCATAGGCCGTTCACTCAAGTGAGACACAAATTCGCAAAAGTTGCAAGAGCTACACGCCGTCAAACTAGCAGTTGGCAAGTGTTGCGATTCTGGTGGGAGTGCTCGTGTGGACTCCTAAAGGACGAGGCTACGACTGCTTCGGAGTTCTTCAAGAGGTAACCTAAAATAATTCGAAATTGTTTTGTGCTTTGAAACACGGAACCTTGCAAATCCTATGGAATCCCTTTTATTTTTCCACTGCTCATGCTTAGGGATTCCTAACAATTATATGCTCTGCCTTGGGTTTTCATGGTTTATTCTCTGCCATTTTAATTAGATAAAAACTGGGATATGAGGGATAACCACATGAGCAATAAGTCAATGCAAATATTGTCAGAGCCACCATTATAGTTGTTTGTGTCATCTTGATGAAGGTCATGGGTGGCATATGTGAGCTTATGTTAACTTTTACTAAACTAAGACATCAAACATATGTGGGCTTATGTTAACTTTTACTAAACTAAGACATCGAAGGGTTTATAGCAATCTTACTGAAACAACCCTGTCAAGTGGGGCAATTATCTAGGGAGGCGCTAGTTTAGTATCTTTCTGATTTATTTTTATCTGACTCATCAGACAGACACAAACCTAATTCTCCAATAGTTCTTTATTTTGAAAGTGATACCGACTCAAGTGCCAAAGTATATTTTGCTAACAATGTAGAATTTTATAGGTGCATTCTATTTTTCCAACACACAGTAATTCCTATAGCCTCTAAAGGTCATTTTGGAGTAAGTCCTCATAAAATCGTCGCTAGTAATACCTCATCGTATAGATTAGATCTTAAACAAGATGAGGAACCAATATTTTTGGGTTAATGTCAAGCCATCAGGCCTGTCCTCCAAGTATGCCATCAAAGATGGTATAGATATTCCAAACTTCAATGTCACCAAAGAAAGGTATGTTACCAGAGAAAGGCATAAGGATGACTTCGTTGTCATCTCACCTTTAATAACGGATAGAGTCCGCTACCTATCTAGATCTTGTCATTTATTTATGTATAAGATGGTCTTTGCCAAGGTCGACGTGAGATTTCTCTTTAATGACGTCGAGATGGGAGTGTTGAGGTTCCTTGATGTCACCCTTAGCTAACCCCAAATTGGGTTGGGGTTTAATAATGTCTCTTGAAGTACTAGGGGAGTACATCAAGTTCACCCTAACAGTGACGATGATTTTTCACTACGTCTGAGTCTTGTGAAGGGGGAACCTCAAAGGTGGATTAAGCTATGTCAACCATTATTGCTTGAGTAACATCGTAAACCTTGAATCATATACAGAGTTTACAAAGAAAGACATGATGAGCTTTAAGCACGCCTTTATGAAAGTAGTGGTCAAGGAAGAAAGACCAGTGTTTAAGGAGAACTTTTATTTTTTCGAAGAGGTTCTACACTGACTGAACCCATGAGCATTTCCTACTGAGCAGAAATGCTTATTCCATAGAAAGGTTAGATTTGTTAAAGAAGCCCCAAAGGGTGATTGATGGCTTGGGCGGGGTGTCCAAGGTTAACAAGATTTGATGTAGGATTCTCCTAGGGAATGCCAATCTTTGAGATGCCTACCTCAGTTTTCCTTTTGCTCCCTATTTTTTACTAACACTTTTATTGTGTTTTATTTCACCTGAGATGGACTCAAACTATATTCTTCAAATACTGTGGGAAGAGGAAGAATAACATGCTGGAAAAACCCACTCTAACAGATGTGGTCAATATTTTGATGGAGGATGTTGACCAGCTATAACTAAGTGCTGATGCTAAAGGCTCAAAGAAGAAAAAATATCATCCTGGGAAAGATGATTGGTGCTAGAGGCCAACCATCAACTCGTGCCACTGACTGATCTTGGTAGGTAAAGAGGTGACCTCGCCGGTGCAGGTAGAGTTGGATGAAGTAGTTCTTTTTTAATCAAGCATCTCTTTTTTTTTTGGAGAAGAAGGTTGCCAAGCCCCCCACTTTCAACATCTCATTTCAGCTGAAGAATGATCTCTAGGTAGAGGAGGTTTGAGACTGCTCCTGGGGTGCACTTTGGAATATCGTCAAGAATGTGAGCATCCTTCAATTGTTATTCCGCTGCTATCCCGCCTCACTTGAATCGCATGAATGCTAGCGAGCCATGGTGGAAGGCTAAGCTACCAAAGGAGCTGTAGATGCCTTCAAGGCCTTGTAGGAAAAGTTTAAACTTCTTGAGCTAGAAAAGGCCAAGGTGGAGGAAAGGGCCTAAGCCAAGGTTGAGTTTATGTAAAAGTAAATATCTTTTCATACCAAAAAACACAACATTAATGAAAGAGGCTTAAAGCCCAAAACAAGGAGACTAATTTCTAACCACAAACACTTTACATCTGTCATAAAAATAGTAAACTCAAGAACCCTAGAAACTTTTCAAACACCACACTAGTTATTAGTCAAGTGACCTTAATACTCAAGAAGGGGGGTGAATTGAGTTTTTAAAACTTTTGCTTAGAAAGCTTTTGAACTTGATTCCTTTTTCACAAAAGATAATTATATGTAAGAAACAACAAGTATGGTGCAAGAAATGAGATAGAAAAGATATTCAGAATTCACTTTGGCAATATATCAAACACTTGGTGTGCAAGAACTTAACTTAGCTAAATCAATCAATTTTAAGTAATGCAATCATAACCAAATTAATAACCTAGCCAGATGCAAAATGTAAATGCAAGAGAGTAAGGAAGAAAAGCTTGCAAACCGATATAACGAGTTCCACCACCCTGGTGTACGTCTCGCCTTCAAGCAACCCACTTGAAGGATTTCTACTATTGAAGTTTAGAAATACAAGCTATAAGCAATTGCAGCTTTCTAGTGTTCCACACTCAAAAACTCAATCCTCACTAGCACAAGGGCATCCCACCCAATCTCTCAAACTCTCAATACCCAAGAGTTGAACCCTAACCTTTGTGACCACTCAAAACTAGAGTGAAGCTTTGTGTTTGGTGTTTGTGTTTACAAGCAAATAACTCTCTGAATAGAGTAGATAGACAATTGAAATCACTCTCAATCTAATGACTCTCTATGAGAAGAGAGAATATGTTGTAGGAATTTCTTCAATTCCTAGCTTTTGTTGAAGGATCTTCTCTTCTTGAACCTTCTTAGATCCACAATGCTTGAAGATTTGGAGAGGAGGTTCATGATTTTGAAACCTTGTGAAGGAAGCTAATGGAGTCTTGCAAGGGAAGCTAGAGTGTAGGAGAAGTTAAAGAGAAAGAGAACCTAGATCTAAGGAGAGATAGGTCTAGAAATGGAGGAAATGGAGAGGAAATGAATGGCTTATGGTTCCGCCACTCTCTAAGGACCTAGAGAGATAAGGTGTTGAGAGTCACCACCTTTAGGAGAATACCAAAGGATAAGACTAGAGAAAGGAGCCTAGAGCTTCTACTTTCTAGAGAGAAGGGAGAGTTTCTCACTCTAAGTTTTCTTATCATTCAAGTTATGAGCTAATTACAAAGGAGAGGAACTTATATAGTCCCTTAAAACTTTCGGCCAAAGCTTCCTAATCATGGGCATTGTATTAGCTCCTAAGGCCCAATACTAAAACCTACTCTACTTGGCCCAATACAAGCCCAAATGCAAAAAGGAACAAGGTACAAGGCCCAAAAGTGGCCCAAACTTAATGGCTATGCAAAGCCCAAACTAATTCCTAAAATATAGTCCTAATATACCTAGAATACAAAGGAATGGAAAATATATAAAAGATATATGAGGCCTAATGAAGAGGCCCAAAGGAGGCCCAAACATTCACACTAAGCCCATTACCCTTCTATAGTGCAAGAGAAAAGGGTAAAGGTCTTCCATAGCTCCTTCTTAAGCTTGGGGCACTCAAGGAATGTATGGAAGAAGCTAAATGCTTTTGGTGACCTTCCTTGGCTCTCTTGGCCCTTGACCTAGTCATAGGGCCCTTGAAAGCATCCAAGGCAATCTCCAAAGACTATGTAGGGTCCAAGGCTTCTTCCTGGGTGATGGCCATGTCAGAATAGGAAAATTCAAGCTCAAAGTTTTAGAATATGAAACTATACACAGAATGTAATATCCCGGATATTTTAGAAAAAAATTATGTGTAGCAGAAATTATTAATAAATATTTTAGAGATTTATTGGGTATTTTTAGGAATTTATTTGATATTTTTATGAATTGTTAAACAATTATAAATGATTAAATATTGTGAATGTAAATAAATTTATTTGATTGGTTAATTATAAATGAGGTGTGGTTAGAAGAAGAGAAAGGTTTAATTAAAATGTTTAATGAAATGATAATGGGAATGGGGAAGTGACTGGTTGGGGAAGTTACCGGTTGCCCCTAAGCCTTGAATAAAGGTGGTTTCTCTCTCTCTCCCCTCATTCACTCACATTCACGTGAACCACTTCTTCTTCCTGCTTTAGTTTCTGTTCTTCTTCTTCTTCCTCCATCGCTGCGAGCTACATGCTCTGAGGGGAGGTCTATTTCGTATCAAAACCCTGTGATAACCCCATTTCCGTGACCGTGGTCTCAAGGTGAGTCCATTGAACCGTTTACATTTGTGTTACCTTGTCCCTTTCATTTTCTCTGTTAAACCGAGTGGCCATGCATGGCTGGGTATGGGCCTGTTCTCCACTCCTCTGGTGAGTGTGAACTCAAAAATGGTCGTTAAACTGTGTGGGTGGTACGACATTAACGAGTTTGTATTCCAACCCCGTAGGTAGCAGATCGAACACTGAAAGGCTGATTGACAGAGCTGGTGCTGGATTCGGAAGTGAAACAGTGAACCCAGTGCTTAGAGGACGTAATCGGTACCAAGAGCAGATTGTCGAAGCTTGGAACCGAGGTAAGGGGGTGTTCGGGTTATAATTAATTAGAATAGGACATGTTGAGTCTGAGTCATTGAAATGATTGAGAACATGGTAAGAAATGATACTGGATGAAAGTTGTATGTGGATGAGTCGTATGTGAATGTATGTGTATGAATGCATGTGTGAATATGGACATCGATCGGTTTAGGATCGTATGTGTGTGGCTTAAGATGATTATGAGTTGAAATATTTGATGCTATGATAATTGGTATATAGTGGCAACGTGATGCCGGGCTTGACAAGCAAGTTACTCGTGTGATGAGTATGTGATGTTAATGGCCACTTATGATGAGAAATGGAATGTGATTATATGGTAGAGGACGACCGACGGTATGTATTACCCTAGTTTTTGGCTTCCGTGGTCAAGTCGGACCTAGTTAAGCTACCTAGAGGTCTATGACCCAGTGGATGAGGCGGAGCCAAGTCGGGCACGGTGAACCAAGTCGGGTTCACGGGGTGTCAAGTCGGACCCCCAGCTGAAGGTCGATCCTTTTAGTATCCGGATACTAGGCGTCAATTTTATGTGAGAGTCAGTGGTGACAATTGATGAATTGTGTTGTGATATGAATTGTTATCTTTGCCGAGTATGATTTACTATATCTGCCGAGTGCGATTTGTTATATTTGCCGAGTGTGAATTATTATGTTTGCCGAGTATGATCTGATATATTTGCCGAGTGCAATATGATGTTTGCCGAGTGTGATTTGTTGTAATTTCTGAGTGTGATTCACTATATCTACCGAGTATGATTATCTATGTTGCCGAATGTGAATTGCTATAATTGCCGAGTGTAAATTGTTATATTTACCGAGTGGGACTTGCAATTTAATGATAAAGTAATCGGACGGAGTTATATGCATGTAAATTGTTAATTTCCGTTCTAGATTAATTATGATGCCAAACACTCACCCTTGCTGTGGTTTTCAATTTAGTAACCAGTGACAGGGAAGAGGTCGGAGCCATGGAGGTGCGCCAAGCGAAGGACTGATGCCAAGGCACCGAGTGATTTTGAAATGCATTGTGTAATGTGTATAATGAGTTTTCTGAGTGTGTGGTGCTACATGTTGCCTGTATATTGAACTAAATTTGAATTGGTATGCTAATTGACGTGAATATAAATTCTTGATGCTATGTGATTGGTGGTTGTTTTTATGAGTGAACTTACGCTGTAGTATAGTCGATTACCGGGCGAATCTTGCCCGAGCGGATTCATTCTTGTCCGAGCGAGGGCCGGTTGATTTCGTGTCTGTTTCGTTCCAGTGTGTACCCCTCGTCCCTTTCCAAGTGAAGAACAACCGATAGATCCTCTTCCGAGTGGAAGGTTAGGATGTCTCTGAGTCAGATAGGGCCGAGAGAATTACTTCCAAGTAAAGAAAGAGTAGAATGTTTTCGAGTGAAGATTAGAGTGCTTCCGAGTGAAAGTGAGAATGTTTCTGAGTGAGTTATGCCTGAGAAAGCCTCTTCCGAGTAAAGTAAGGTTAGGGTATTTTCTGAGTGATACCGAGAGAACCTTTTTCGAGTGAGGTCAGGTTAAGCTATTCCCGAGTGGACCTATTTCCGAATGAAACCCCGACTTGTGAATTTTCCTTGTAAGTCTTGTTCGCTCAGGTTTAAGTGTAGCATTCGTCCAAGCGAGTCGGATCTCGCCTAAGCGACCTTCTTGGGTTTCGTCTAGGCGAATCAGGGTCTCGCTCAGGCGAATGACCCCTGACCCTGTTTTCCTTCTTCCGCTGATTCTAATTGAATCCTATTTTATTATTGATTTATTTTCGATCGGTTATTGTTATTTTGAGTATGTTTTTATTATTTTGATTGTATTTAAGAAAGGTAAATATTATTTTATATTATTTTATATTAAGACCGAGTTAATTTTTATTAAACGCGAAAAATCTATTGTGAAAAATGATTAACCGGGTGTAAATAAAAAGTAAAGCGACGCGGGTCGTCACAGTTGGTATCAGAGCGGTTCTTTCTAGAGCCGGGTGCATGGGTCAACCCAGTGATTGTGTGAGTCCTATACTGGGCTGTTTGTATTCTATTGTATTGTGCTTGTGGTTGTTTGTGCAGCTTGGCATCATTCCCTTAGCACTCCAGTGGCGTTGTATTTGATATGTGCGAGGTAAATATCCGACTCCCTGGTAGAGCATTGGTTATTAATGGTGATGTGTTTGTTCATTGTAGAATTACATCATGGCCAAAGGAACCAGTTCTGGCGGAGGAGATGATTTCTTCTCAAAGTTTTCCTAGTTGATAAATAGGACCGAATCTGGCCCCACTCTTGATAAATTCCTAAAAAGGAATCCCCCTGCCTATAAAGGAGGGCATGATTACGATGGGGCGTATGTTTGGATCAGGGAAATTGAATAAGCCTTTGAATATTTTGAGTGCTCGGAGGAGCAGAAGGTTTAGTTTGCCACTTACCAATTGAAGGACGACGAGGCTAGGGTATGGTGGTCTTGGACCAAGGTACAGATGAATGCGGTGAGTGAACCGCTAGTATGGGCGAATTTCTAAAGGAGGTTTCTTGTCAAGTACTTCCTAGATAATTACAAAATCCGAAAGGAAATGGAGTTTCTGAGGTTGGAACAGGGCCGAATGTCAGTGGCTGAGTACACCACCAAGTTTGATGAGCTATGTGATTTCTACACCCTTTTTCATTAGAAGGAACTGAGGGTAGCAAGTATGCCAAGTACGAGGCGGGATTACGGATTGAACTCTGTAGTGTAATTATGCTGATGGAGATTCGGGATTATCCGACTCTGGTAAACAAGGCTAGGATGACGGAGGAAGTGCAATTATAGAGGATATCTCAACCGAAAGATAAGAGGCCACTGAAGGCAAAAGGATTCAGCTTCAAGAGAATGGGTCAGTTCTTCCGTGGCGGTAAGTCTTCTGCTACTTCTTCTTCCTCGTCTGGTCGGGGTTCTACTGGCCGTTCTGGTAGCCAGTTGGGTAGCCGTGCATGCTACAATTGTGGCCAGGAGGGCCATATTTTGAAACACTGTCCGGCTAATCAGATCGTTTGTTTCCAATGTGGACAACCGGGACACCTTAGGTCCGATTGCCCACAAAGGCAGTAACCGAGTGGGCATGGCAATCGAGCCAACCCTTCTGGGACTCGGGGTGCCAATTTTCCGAGAGGAGGTAGACACGGTGCTGGTCATGGAGGCCAACACTCGGGAAAATCAGATGCTCAATCCAGTGGCGCTCAGAATGTCATGGCCGGGCAAGTATTTGCTTTTGTTGCCTCAGAAGCTGCAAGGAACGACAACTTGGTACAAGGTAAGTACCTCATCCATGGCTATCTAGTAGATTTAATTTATGATTCAGGTGTGACTCGTTCGTTTATCTCTGAGAGCTGTGTACGACGGCTTGGTTTACTGATTGTGTTAATGGAGAATGCTCTTAGTGTCTCCACTCCTATCGGCTCCACTTTCCGTGCAACCACCATGTGTGGGGAATTGCCCATGCAAGTTGAAGATCGTACCTTCCTGGTGAATCTTATTTGTATACCGTTGAAGAACCTAGATGTTATCTTAGGTCTCAATTGGTTAGCTGCTAACCATGTGATGGTGGACTGCTATCGGAAGACTATAATTTTCTCCCAGGAACTCGACACCAAGAACATGATGAGTGATGTCTCCGCCACCTATGTTATTTTATTTGCTTCGGAGGGTCAGTATAATCTTATGCCGAGTGATATTCCAGTGGTATGTGAATTCCGTGATGTATTCCCGGAAGAAATTCTGGAGTTGCCTCCCAGTCGGGAGATTGATTTTTCCATTGACTTGATTCCGGGGCCGAGCCTATGTCCCGTGCGCCTTATAGGATGTCTTCGGTGGAATTAACCAAAGTAAAGAAGCAGGTGAATGAGATGCTTGAAAAGGGCTTTATCCGACCGAGTGCTTCACCGTGGGGCGCTCCTGTACTATTGGTAAAGAAAAAGGACGGTAGTATGCGGATGTGCATTGATTACCGACAATTGAATAAGTTGACGGTGAAAAATAAATATCCGTTGCCACAGATCGACGGCCTGTTAGATCAGTTGCGAGGCGCTGTCGTATTTTCTAAGATTTACTTGAGGTCGGGATATCACCAAATACGGGTGAAGTCGGAAGATATTCTGAAGACGGCGTTTCGGACTCGGTATGGGCACTTCGAGTATGTTGTAATGCCCTTTGGAGTAACGAATACTCTTGCTATCTTCATGGACTACATAAATCAGATTTTTCAACCGTACTTAGATCAGTTTGTGGTAGTATTCATTGATGACATATTGGTGTACTCGAAGTCGGTTGAAGAGCATGCTCAACATCTTCAAGTCGTCCTACAGATACTACGAGAGAAGAGGTTGTACGCTAAATTATCCAAATGTGACTTCTGGGAAGGAAGTGTACAATTCTTGGGGCATGTGATTTCCCGAGAGGGCGTATCGGTTGATCCATCTAAGATTGAGGCGGTTATGGCTTTGGAAAGGCCTAGGTCGGTAACTGAAATCAGGAGTTTCCTCGGATTAGCTGGGTATTATCGGCGTTTCATTGAGGGATTTTCTCGGATAGCACTTCCTCTGACTCAGTTGACAAGAAAGGAGAATCCATTTGTATGGTTGGAAAAGTGCGAATTGAGTTTCCAGACTCTTAAGCGGTATTTGACGACTGCCCCTGTGCTTGCACTGCCTGATGTGACAAAGGAATTTGTAGTATATTACGATGCATCCAAGTTTGGTTTGGGATGTGTGCTGATGCAAGCCGACCGGGTGATTGCCTATGCTTCAAGGCAATTGAGGCCACATGAACAGAACTATCCGACTCATGACCTTGAGCTTGCGGCAATGGTATATGTGTTGAAGATTTGGCGCCATTATCTATATGGGTCTCGCTTTGTGGTGTTTAGTGACCACAAGAGCTTGAAGTACTTATTCGACCAGAAGGAACTCAACATGAGGCAAAGGAGGTGGGTGGAGTACCTAAAGGATTATGATTTCGATTTGAGGTACCACCCAGGCAAAGCAAATGTTGTTTCCAATGCACTGAGTAGAAAAGTATTGCACGCGGCTTTCTTGATGGGCAAAGAGCAAGAACTGTTGGAGAGCTTTTGGGATATGAACATTGGAGTTGTTGTGAACGCTCCAAACTGGATGACAGTCGGAATGCTGAAGATCTCCAACGAATTTCTGGAATCTTTAGCTATGGCCCAAAAGGACGACGAGGAGTTGCTGGAACTGCTTGACACTCAAGCAAGAGGCAAGGATATGGAATTAACCCAAGGCAACGATGGAATTTGGAGATTTCGAGACCGAGTAGTGGTGCCTATAAACGGTGATTTCAGGCAAGCCGTACTGACTGAAGCACACATGAGTTCTCTGAGTATTCATCCCGGTGTTACAAAGATGTACCACGATTTGAAAAAGGAATTCTGGTGGCCCGGAATGAAGAAGGCAATAACCGAGTATGTAAAGTCGTGTGTGATATGCCAGAAATGCAAGGTTGAACACCAGAGACCCCCAGGTTTGCTTCAACCTCCTGAAATTCCAATTTGGAAGTGGGAGAGTATTACCATGGATTTCGTATCCGGGTTACCTCGTACCCAATCTGGGTGTAATGCAATCTGGGTGATTGTAGACTGACTAACCAAGAGTGCTCACTTCTTGGCGATGAACATGAAATGGTCATTGGACCGACTGGCTAGGCTGTATGTTGCTGAGATTGTACGATTGCACGGTGTACCCTTGAGTATTATTTCTGATTGGGATCCTCGTTTTACTTCCAGATTTTGGGGAAGTCTGCAGCAAGAATTGGGTACTGAACTAAGACTGAGTTTAGCTTATCATCCGCAGACTGATGGTCAGTTGGAACAGACTATACAGACTTTAGAGGATATGCTGAGAGCATGTGTGTTGGAGCAAGGAGGCTTATGGGAAAGATATTTACCCTTGGTGGAGTTTGCATACAACAACAGCTATCATAGTAGCATTGGAATGGCTCCGTATGAAGCTCTATATGGTCGGATGTGTTGTACACCATTGTGTTGGAATAAGAATGATGATGCCATTCATCTGGGGCCCGAGTTAATCCAGGAAATGAATGAGCAAGTTACTCTGATCTGAGAGAAAATAAAGATTGCCCAAGACCGATAGAAGAGTTATTATGACAATCGGCATAGACCACTTGAGTTTCAGGTGGGTGATTGGGTATTCCTGAAGGTTTCACCGACCAAAGGTGTAGATCGGATATTGAAGAGCCAAAAGCTTAATCCGAGATACATCGGGCCGTATCAAATATTGGAGAGGATCGGTGATGTTGCTTACCGACTAGATCTTCCCCAGTCGTTGACTAACATCCACAATGTGTTTCACGTATCACAACTCCAAGCGTATATTCCGTGTGATTCGATGATTGTACCGAGTGACTCTATCGAATTGAAGGAGGACCTGACGGTGGAAGTTACACCGATCGGTATTGAGGAATATCAAACCAAACGGCTAAGGAACAAGGAGGTGCCATTGGTAAAGGTGAAGTGGAAGAATTTGAATGGGGTAACATCTCAGATATTTTAGAAAAAAATTATATGTAGCGGAAATTGTTAATAAATATTTTAGAGATTTATTTGGTATTTTTAGGAATTTATTTGATATTTTTATGAATTTTTGGACAATTATAAATGATTAAATATTGTGAATGCAAATAAATTTATTTGATTGGTTAATTATAAATGAGGTGTGATTAGAAGAAGAGAAAGGTTTAATTAAAATGTTTAATGAAATGGTAATGGGAATGGGGAAGTGACCGGTTGGGGAAGTTAACGGTTTCCCCTAAGCTTTGAATAAAGGTGGTTTCTCTCTCTCTTCCCTCATTCACTCATATTCACGCGAACCACTTCTTCTTCTTCCTACTTTAGTTTCTGTTGTTCTTCTTCTTCCTCCATCGCTGCGAGCTGCATGCTCTGAGGGGAGGTCCATTTCGCATCAAATCCCTGTGATAACCCCATTTCCGTGACCGTGGTCTCAAGGTGAGTCCATTGAACCGTTTACATTTGTGTTACCTTGTCCCTTTCATTTTCTCTGTTAAACCGAGTGGCCATGCATGGCTGGGTACGGGCCTGTTCTCGACTCCTCTGGTGAGTGTGAGCTCGAAAATGGTCGTTAAACTGTGTGGGTGGTGCGACGTTAACGAGTTTGCATTCCAACCCCGTAGGTAGCAGATCGAACACCGAAAGGCTGATTGACGGAGCTGGTGCTGGATTCGGAAGTGAAACAGTGAACCCAATGCTTAGAGGACGTAATCGGCACCAAGAGTAGATTGTCGAAGCTTGGAACCAAGGTAAAGGGGGTGTTTGGGTTATAATTAATTAGAATAGGACATGTTGAGTCTGAGTCGTTGAAATGATTGAGAACATGGTAAGAAATGATACTGGATGAAAGTTGTATGTGGATGAGTCGTATGTGAATGTATGTGTATGAATGTATGTGTGAATATGGACATCGATCGGTTTAGGATCGTGTGTGTGGCTTAAGATGATTATGAGTTGAAATATTTGATGTTGTGATAATCGGTATATAATGGCCACGTGATGCCAGGCTTGACAAGCAAGTCGCCCGTGTGATGAGTATGTGATGTTAATGGCCACTTATGATGAGAAATGGAATGTGATTATGTGGTAGAGGACGACTGACGGTATGTATTACCCTAGTTTTTGGCTTTCATGGTCAAGTCGGACCCAGTTAAGCTACCCAGAGGTCTATGACCCAGTGAATGAGGGGGAGCCAAGTCGGACTCGGTGAACCAAGTCGGGTTCACGGGGTGTCAAGTCGGACCCCCAGCTGAAGGTCGATCCTTTTAGTATCCGGATACTAGGCGTCAATTTTATGTGAGAGTCAGTGGTGACAATTGATGAATTGTGTTGTGATATGAATTGTTATCTTTGCCGAGTATGATTTACTGTATCTGCCGAGTGCGATTTGTTATATTTGCCGAGTGTGAATTATTATGTTTGCCGAGTATGATCTGATATATTTGCTGAGTGCAATATGATGTTTTCCGAGTGTGATTTGTTGTAATTTCTGTGTGTGATTCACTATATCTGCCGAATATGATTATCTATGTTGCCGAATGTGAATTATTATAATTGCCGAGTGTAAATTGTTATATTTGCCGAGTGGGACTTGCAATTTAATGATAAAGTAATCGGACGGAGTTATATGCATGTAAATTGTTAATTTCTGTTCTAGATTAATTATGATGCCAAACACCCACCCTTGCTATGGTTTTCAATTTAGTAACCAGTGACAGGGAAGAGGTCGGAGCCATGGAGGTGCGCCAAGCGGAGGACTGATGCCAAGGCACCGAGTGATTTTGAAATGCATTGTGTAATGTGTATAATGAGTTTTCCGAATGTGTGATGCTACATGTTGCCTGTATATTGAACTAAATTTGAATTGGTATGCTGATTGACGTGAATATAAATTCTTTATGGAAGTATGATCATTGTGATTGGGATCATTGTCATTGGCCTTGTTTGAGAGCAAGACCTTTCTTCTTGGAAGATTTTTCTTCCTCCTCCATATTCTTCAAGTCCTTGAGCTCTTGCTCTTGTTCTTGAAGCTTTCCAAACAATGTTGCAAGAGACGTGTCATTGATGTTTGGAGATTGCTTGATTGCGGTGACAAGAGGTTACCATTCCCTAGTAAGACTTTTCAACACTTTATGAATAAGCTCTTTGTTAGTATAAGACTTTCCAAGGGTAATAAGATGATTTATGATTAATCTAAACCTTTTTTGCAATTCAAGAATGGTTTCTCCAGAGTTCATCCTAAAGCTCTCATATTTTGAATCTTTCACATCACTAGTTCCCTCATGGGTGATTTGGAGAGTATCCCATATTTCTTTAGCAGTTTTACAAGTTACAACTCTAAAGAACTTATCCAGACCTGAAGTAAGGGTGATAAGATTTTTAGCTTTGTAATTATATTGGACCTTTTTCTCCTCATCACTAGTCCAATCATCCATTAGTTTTTCTACTTCTTTTCCATCAACATTATGCATAGGTATGAAGGGACCATTTTCAATTGCATTCCAAATTTTCAAATCAACAGATTGTACAAAGATTTTCATTCTTTCTTTCCAAACAACATAACCTTCACCATTAAAAGCAGGAGGTTTATTTGTAGCACTACCTTCGGGAATCATGTTATATGAAATAGAGGCTATCTTAATTTCTTGAAGCTGTTAAGCTTGACCTACTAAGAGTCAAGCTCTGATACCACTTGTTAGTCAAGTGGCCTCAATACTCAAGGGGGGGGGGGTGAATTTAGTTTTTAAAACTTTTGCTTAGAAAGCTTTTGACCTTGATTCCTTTTTTATAAAAGATAATTATATGTAAGAAACAACAAGTATGGTGCAAGAAATGAGATAGAAAAGATGTGCAGAATTCACTTTGGCAATATATCGAACACTTAGTGTGCAAGAACTTAACTTAGCTAAATCAATCAATTTTAAGTAATGCAATCACAACCAAATTAATAACCCAGCTAGATGCAAAATGTAAATGCAAGAGAGTAAGGAAGAAAAGCTTGCAAACCGATATAACGAGTTCCACCACCCCGGTGTACGTCTCGCCTTCAAGAAACCCACTTGAACGATTTCCACTACTGAAGTTTAGAGATACAAGCTATGAGCAATTGCAGCTTCCTAGTGTCCCACACTCAAGAACTCAATCCTCACTAGTACAAGGGCACCCCACCCAATCTCTCAAACTCTTAATACCCAAAGGTTGAACCCCAACCTTTGTGACCACTCAAAACTAGAGTGAAGCTTTGTGTTTGGTGTTTGTGTTTACAAGCAAATAACTCTCTCAATAGAGTAGATATATAATTGAAAGCGTTCTCAATCTAATGACTCTCTAAGATAAGAGAGAATAGGTAAATTCAAGCTTAAAGTTTTAGAATAATGAAACTATACACAGAAAACAAACTCACAAGGCATAAGTACAAGCTATGAATGATTTTCCCTTGATTGCATTGAGTAGCTTGAATGAATAGTGCATTTATAGGCCTTGGAGAGGAGATTCAGAAGTTCATAGCCGTTGCACAACATGGGTACATGATTGGAAAATGGAGAAGTGAGCTGGATCTGCACTTTAAAAACATTTCCCCACATTCTGGCACTTAGGTAATCGATTACGTCTCGATCTATAATCGATTACGCTTCGCTGTATTCCATTAATTTAAGTGTCCATTAGCTGTGTAATCGATTATGTCTTTCCATGTAATCGATTAGTGGTTAGACAGAGTCAATGTAATCGATTAGCACACACCTATAATCGATAACCTAATGCATTTAATTTCTATACACAACACTGGAATTGATTGTGTTTTATATTTTAATCGATTATGAGTGAAACAGAACCAATGTAATCGATTGTCCTAGCCTTGTAATCGATTAGGCAAAATACCTGATACATTATACCATTTGTTGTAACATTGTAATCGATTATCCTCCTTGCTATAATCGATTATGTGCATTCCAGAATCAAGGTAATCGATTATCCCAGTGCTATAATCGATTAGAGCATATACCTGATACATTTTATTTTCTGTTTCGCAGTTCTGTAATCAATTAGCTTCATCATGTAATCGATTATCTTATGCATAAAGCTCAAGTCTGGTCTTTGATTTATTGTAGACTCTTTGTACTTCTTCATTTTAAACTTCCCAGAAGTTTATGCACATGTCTTTGGCATTTTGAATCTTCATGAACTTCATTTGTCATGTCATGATTCTTCAATTTGTTAACTTTGTCATTATTAAAATCCTGAAACAATTTTCAAACACACTAGTATCATGCACATGCTACAAAAAATGAGCTAGAGGATATGCAACTTGATTGACCTCTCAACACATGAGGCTAAACCACCTAGGAAAAATGCCAAACTCCTAGTCAGAGACAATCTATCAATTTGGAGCAATCTTCATAGAAATAATATTTTTTCCTAATTAGATTAATAACCTTTTTATAATCACTTTCCATGACAACTCTCGAAAAGCCCCTATGAAAAGTAAAATCCAGTGCACCTCATAAATGAGGGCTTGAACTTGTTGCGTGGGATCAGATAAAGGTCCTATAATCTCATGCACATCACAAATCTCTTTGACCCTGTGCCATACTATTCTTAGGCATTCCACCATACTACATTCCACACCTTCAAAATCAATTTTATTTCTCTTAGCCTATACAACATCCGCTATTTCCCCCAAATACCATAAGTGAAGAATAATATCCTTCATCAAACTAGACCTTAAATTAAAACAAACCCACTCCCCTAATTATTGCAACCTTCAAGTTGAGGATCGGTCCCTCGAGATGATGTATACCATAGATAAATAAAAATAGAATAAAATGGATGGTTGTTAAATGAAGGGAGTAGGGATTTTTAAACACATCTGACACACAAATATTTTTTACTTTGTTTTTGTGACTGTGTGTGGTAATAAAATAAAGGGAGACGTGGTTTGAGTTCTTTCAAGTTCATTAACCGACACATTGAACTTGGTAGAATTTGTAGATTTACTTTTTTTTAATTCAAGGTTTTGATATATATATATATATATATATATATATATAGAAACACACAAGACCCTTAAAAATATAAGACCTTATAAAAAGAATTATACTAAAAAATATCAACCTCAAAAACTAACTCAACAAAACCAACTTATAACTACACCAAAAAAGAATAATTATCAAAAGAAAAAAATAGTTATATGTTAAAAATGGAGGTGGAAAATGTCATATTGTAAAACATTGTAGAGTTCAATAAAATATAAATGCTTTAGAGGTCGATGAGGAACTTAAAGAAAGTTTACTAAACATTTTCATAAATTTTGAGCTTGATAAGTCTTGGAAAGACTTAATTATTTGGCAATATTTAACTCTATTTCATTTGAAAGATTATGTTTAATTATTAAGTTTGGAAGTAATTATAAAATAATTATTCATTTGTGCATTTTACTATTTAATCATTATTTTAGCTTTTATTAAGAAAGTTATGTAAAAATAAATAATAAATTTTGAAAAGTTGTTTCTTGGATTTTAAGTTACCTGAGCGTACTAACGCCCAATGCCAACGTACCTATGCTAGGCTTTTAACTATGTTAATTTTCAAGTTCCAGAAGCCCAGTGTTAGCACGCCAGTAGTACACCCAACCTACACTTAGCTGGAAAACCATTCCAGAAGATTAGCGTAACTATGCTGACAATAAGTGTGTTTACGCTGAGCTGACTAAAAGAGCAACATGCCAATGTTGCACTGACGTTGCATTTTACGCTTAAACTCAATGATAAAACAGAGGATTAGCGTGTCAACACTACTAAGCAGTGTGCCTACGCTGGTTTAATAAGAGAAATCTAGAAGTTTCACGTACCCACGCCACATTTACGCCCATATTTACTTTGGAATTAATTGCATCAGGTATGAGAATAAGACACTAGTGTACCTATGCTGCGAGGCAGCGTACCTACACGCCAAAGACAAGTCAAAAGGAAACCTTAATGTAGAAAGTCAGTGTGCCCACACTGACTCAGAGCATACTTATGTGCAGGACAAGCTTTAAACTTATGGATCAGGCAGAAGACCTACGTGCCTACGCTAAACAGCCTTTTGAATTTTTGTTCTAATTCTGTTAAGTTAAGCTTTGTTATTTATTTGTAAGTCCTTTAGGGGCAATTTCATAATTATTTTAGTTAGTAGTTATTAGTTATTTTTAGTTAATATATGTAGTTTCAGTTATGTAAATAATAGAGACAAGTTTTATATTACAAATTCATTTTTCAGATTTCAACCTTTCTCTATAATTTTCCTCTCTACATTCTCTCTGTCTTTCATTATGTCTTCAATCTCTGTTTTCATTTATTCTCCTTCCATGGATTGCTAAATCCATAAGTTCAGAGTTTGCTCAAGCTTCAATGGAGATCAAGCTCTGTGTTTGAGGCTAGTTCTAGTTAGAGAATGTCAGAACACTACAAGGAGTGGTTGTTCAACTCTGAATTGGAAGATTCATACCTATTTTGGGCTTCCCTACAGAGAGGAATCATGGCTGAGAGATCTGGTATACTCCTTGAAACTTAATTACTTCAGGTCTAAAGAATTTAGGTGAATAATTAGGGTTCACTTCCAATTTTGCATTAGGTTTCAATGTATATAAACACCTAAGGAATTAAGGTTTATATACAGTAAAACTAGCATTAATCACCTAAGGAATTAGGGATTAGTTGTAATACCCTCTGTTACACTTTAATAAATTCTAGAAAAATTCATATTTTTTTTACTAAAGATATGATTGTTAAAAAGAAACTATCGGAATAAATTATATACATTATTTCTGAAATACCTCATAAATATTATTAAAACTTTATAAAGTAATTTTACATTCATCCAACGGAAATAAATATTAAACATTATAAGAAAGAGAGGAAACTCCATGGCCCAGAAGCAGTTACTTAATAACATTATTCATTCATTGGACCACGGTATTCATACCGAGCTCCCTTTCTAGAATGTGCTATAGTTACTGCCGATATTCTTCGATTCTTCCCTCTGAACCATCAATTTAGAACATATGAAACAAAAACACGGAGAAAGGAGTGAGAAACAGAATATAATATTCCCGAATAAGACATAAGCAACAAAGGGTTTTCACAAACCAATACATAATAATATCAATCACAATCACATACACAATCAATTATGAATGCATGAATGTTATGCAATATCTTCATCATAACTTACCTATATATGTGGGCCCTTAAATTTTAATTTGCACTGGGCCAACCAGGAGTTTACACTGTTCCATAAGTCCGGATAATAATAATATGAACAGCTCAACTGGCATGGAAACACTTAGAGACTAGTCAGATTGAGAAAGTTTTTATTGTGAAAGTACCCGACACTAGGGAGCTACACCAGGTCCCCTGAAGCACCCTTTCACACCCTCTCATCCCAAGGCTCGTAATTAAGCCTCCTCTAATGTATCCTCGGTTTCTATAATCCGTCCCCAGACAATATTATTTCATTTCACTTTAATGATTCATGATGCATGAACTACTCGCGTATTGAGTTGGTTAAGGCTTTTAGAAACTCAATTATTAAATCCCTTAAAGGTTTACAATATCATTTCAATAAACTGTACATTTTCTCAATTCTCTGAATTTCTGGCCCACAAAAATAAATTTGGTACAATTTTCAAATCTCACTGAAATTGAGTTTCTAAGCCTTAAATATCTAAAAACTTTATCATATAAAACTTTACATAATCTTTCTCAAAAAAATCAAATTTAGGAATCTCAATTATTTCCAAATATCTTTAGTTATTAAGTTGGAAAAAATAAAATAATTTTCTTTTAAAAAATTTTGTTTTATTAAAAGAGAATAATTATTTACCAAAAATACTTAACATTACAAAATTTTTCTTTAACTCAAGATTTAATTAAATAAATTCTCATAAAATGTTTTCTTTCTAAAATAAATACTAATTTTTTTATTCTAAATATTGAAAATAAAGTTAATAAAAATAATTTCTAAGAAGGAATAAAAGATAATAAAATTTAAAGAGTAAGGTAAGAAATTCTTACTGAATTTTAGCTTTCCGTCATGCTCGCTATATGCTCAAACTCCACATTACAATATCATCAATCAAAATCAAGCAATATCAATCATAACTAAATATCATCAATCAATCAATCATAATTAAGTCATAATCAAATCAATTAAATATCATTAATACATATCATAATACAAAATTTAATGATTATTAATATAGTCAATTTGAGTCATTTTGGTCAATTCCTCGCATAGGTATATGTAAGTCCATATAATCCAGTCATTGCATAGGTATAGTTCAGTCCATATGGGTCATAATGGTCCAAGTCCTTGCATAGGTATAGTCCAGTCCATATAGGTCATAATGGTCTAAGTCCTTGCATAGGTATGTTAGAGTTAGTTAAACCGGATATTTAATTTAAAATTTATTAAAATTGTTAAGTTAAAAAGTTAATATTTTAAAATAATAATATTATTAAATTTAAAAGGAGTAGGGGACTCCTCCCATTATTCTTATGTCTTTTCATATTATACTCTTATCTCACTCCCCCTTACCTTGAATTGTTACCCAAAATGGATTTGCTTTGCGCCTCCGATTTCTAGAAATATTAATACCAATCTTATTTCAGTATAAGCATAAGACGAAGATTAAGATTAATACTTAAAACAGAAATGGTAAATTTTGAATAGTGAATAGTGAATAGTAAATCGTGAATAGTAACAGTAAATAGTAAATCGTGAATAGTAACGGTAAATAGTAACAGTAAATAGTAATTTACTATTTGAATAGTAATTTACTATTGAAATAGTAATTTACTATTGAAATAGTGTTTACTATGTAGAATAGTAACTTAAAATAATATTATTTTCAGTATAATAACAGATTTCTAAAAACGATATAAAAATAACCCAAAAAATATAAAAGAGAAGTATTCTTACCTTAGGATTTTGGCAGAACCTTCTCTCCAAAAACTTTTCTTCTCTCTCTCACTTCCACCACTATCTCACTAGCACTACCATATTAAGAAAACTTAATCTGAAATTGTGAATTCTAAAGAAGAAATCCTTCGGTATTTATAGGAAAAAAATTTACTATGTATTCCATTATTTTAATATAAAAGTACTATGCATTTTTGAATTTTTTTATTTCAGGTTACTGTGCATCTTTTGAAAATTTCATACATGCACAGTGATTTGCATAGTTATTGTCGGCAAAATTATTAAGTCAAATAGTAACCCTTCACTCAGTATATTTTAAATATTCAAAATGAGTCTTTTTGGAATTTAGCGATATTATATCAGTCCTCACTAATTTTATAATAAGTAATATAAAGCTGAAATTTTAAAAATCTAAAATTTTCTGTTAATAAAATTTTATTGATACGTTTCCAATTTTTTAACGATTAGAAAAAATCAAGATTTTTCTCAAATCGATAATTTTTAGATAAGTCTACTTGAAACGGATTTTAGAAAATTTTCTTATAATTTCAATTCACTTTCTTATAAATATTTTTAATTTAAGTCACTTATATGAATTTAAAATTATTTAAAAATATTATTTTATTAAAAAAATCCAAAATTCCAAAAAATTCCAAAAAATCATAAATAATACGTAGATTAAAAAGTTCTAAAGGACCATAATTTAATTCCTTCAAAATTCAATATAAAAATAAAAATAGGGGTGTTACATTAGTCACTTGTGGAATTTAAACAAGCCTTTAACTTAAGTTTGCATCTTACTCATGTGAGTTTTGATTGAAATTGAATGTTGAAGCTGATTCCAATCTATTCTTAATTCTATGTTTCATATCATTACCTTTGTTACATATTAATTATTAAGTTTACATATTGAAAATTACAAAAATATTAAATCAGAAATATAAAAATATCATGAATTATTCATATTTGTTGTTTGTTTCAAATAGTATCCCTCCTAGGTTGTGGTAATTTCCACAATCCTTGTGGGAACGATACAAATATTCTACTTTTTAACGATTGGTGCACTTGCCAAAAATTTTATCATCCGATGAGAATGCATCAAGTTAATGGCGTCGTTGTCGGGGATCGTTGAGTAATATAACAATCCTTGGACCGGTACTAGACTGAACCACTTTTATTTTTACTGTTAGTTAGTTGAATTCTATTTATTGGTTAGTTTTAATAATAGGTAGTAGTACCAGTAGAGTAGAGTAGAGTAGAGTATATCTAGTTTTTGTGTGTGAATTTAGTATATGCAGGCTAAGGATAAAGAGGAACCATTCTTCTTTGATCCTGATATCAATTTGCCTGAAAGAAAGTTGCGTAAAGAAAAAAAACTAAAAGATCAAGCTAAGATGGAAAACAAGAGAGTTACATTAGGTGACTACTCTAGGCCAACTGAGGAGGGGATGCTGTCACACCCCAATTTCCTGGGTCTGAATCCCGATGTAATCAAGATAAATAATGAATAAAAATATGAGTAAATTTTTCGCGATTAGAATATTTCCAAAACACCTCAACGATTACATCAAGACTTAAACCATAGAAAACTGAAGAATGCGATTTAATAATTCATAACTGGATCGTAAGATAAATTTCCTGTAAGTGTATACAAAAATAATAGAGTTTTCAGTGAAAGAAGAATCTGTATACAGGGTGCACGCCTAGTCCCATATATAAAGATATGAGAAAAGGCTCGACAAGCATACAAATACATAACACAAGCTTAATAGGCCACAATCAACCTTACACATAAGTCATAAACATGTAATGCCTATAATATATATATATATATATATATGGTCCTGCAACACCCATCTCCAACATCTATATTCCACAATTGACCACATTCGATACGACTTAAAAATCATGTATCATCAACACTTATACATACCTAAAAGGATCACATATCCAACGTCATTATATTCATCAAATGAGTACGAATTCCAATACCCCAAATATCAATATATCATTCACATATGTGGCTGTTTACAACACATCCACCAATATCAATAATTATTAACACTATCATGTACATTTTATTCACAATACAATAAATTACAATCGATGCCGGCCAAGGCATTCCATTACCACTATTAACCTTCTCCAAGCTTTACTTTAAAACACCTTCTCATCCCATGATATTCCTGCATGAATGCTAAAAATGGACAACATGGGAGAGTGAGTTATACATTTCAAATGATGAATAAGAATACAATTAAGATTATGTGCATATGCATATCAACGTCATGTGTACTTTGCTTAAATCATCAATAATCATTATAATTTCTCATTTCAACAATATATATATGTATATCATATTCATTAATTAACTCTAAGCAAAGTAAGCACATATACACATCATTTCTCAATGTCACAATGGACCAACACCATTATCATCAACCATACATAAGCATGCTCTTCATCATATTGGGCCAACACATACATCATCATCATATGCAATATCTTTTCATTGTATTCATATTTTACATGTTGTCTTTATGTATTCATTTACCCATCTCATCATCATTATATTTCAATCTCAACCATCATCATATATCAACATCAATCATCATCTTATTACAACACCTTTGGCATATCTCCATGCTATATGCAAATGCTCTTAGGCTAATGCATATGCATAATGCAATTATCAACAATTGCAGATCCGACTGTGGGAAACAACAACACGTAATATGTGGGTCAAGCATAGGTGTGCTACTATACCCCTACTACAGTAGTATAATGTGTACACTTATTTCTCAAATCATACATGCATAACACCATATAATGTAGCACTAGTCACCCTGTGACTTGCAGATCAACAACATGGCCTCACTTGCCAAAAGTGCTATGGGCCCTTCCCGAACACAAATTGAGAGAGCTGTGCCCCGTCGGACACTGAGGTAACTTGCTCATCATAGAGCCGCCTGGCAACTGGGCTTGCCACATAGGGTGCCTCGTCACCAAACTATGGACAGCTTCGTGATTCCCAGAATCACTAGGGAACAACAATAATTTTACCCGTGCACTGGGTCGCCCTCTTATTGGGTCTGCCTATTGGAACCCCTAACATTCCACATAGACAGCGTAATGATATACCATGGATGAAATGTAAATGCCAATCATATGCATTCTCACACTATGTATCCTATCATGCCACTCATCAGTCATCATCATCTCCAACACCACTATATAGTTCTTAGTGGATTTTATTATCGTTGGTTATTGCCATTGTTCAAGTTTTAAGTATGACATTTCATAATATTTTTCCATTAACATACTTTATCTCATACATACAAGTCAATACTTACACCAATAACAATGACATTACAATCATCAATCAATAACAATCATAATTTGTTCAAGGGTATGTTCAACAACAATGTCCCTTTTTATTCAACATTAATATTCATCACTCTTTCATCAATATTTAAGGTATGTGTTGCATCTTTTGTAAAGACCTTCTATTGGCAAGCGCACCAATCATTTGTAATTTTCAAAATTTAGATATCGTTCCACTGGGATTAAACATTCAGTAGTCATAGTAATTCTTTATTTATTGTGGTAAAAGTTTCTAAACTTAAAAAGAGTCATTTATACATAAATTGTAAAATATTCACAGAATTTTATGGTTAAGTTGTTCATGTGATAAAAGGATAGTAAAAATAAAACCTATCTAGAAATTTGAGTTGCAATTTAGAATAGCTAAGATACTTGAGATAAAAACACAAATTGATAAATTATGTTGGAATTTGGATCCCTAATCTAGAATAAAATGAAGGAACTCAAGACATGTATATTTAATCATCAAGTTCATGTCATTACAACTTAAAATCATTATAACCGATCCCTCGTGATATAAATTTTAAATAATTACCATAAAGTCTGATCCCTCAGATGCTTTCTCAGTAAAAACTTACTTTAAGTCCTGGCCTTAACACAATAATAATTACCAACTCTATCCCTAGTAATTGATATATTAAGGGTATTTCAACTTTTACTTTCATTAAAACAGGTTTCAATATGGCATGAATAATCATTCTCCCGTTTGACATTCACACTAATAAAACAAGTTTCAATACGCATGAAAATCATTCTCCTGACATTCATACTAATAAAAGATTTAAATACTAACATGACACTTGAATCATAAACACGTAGAGGTCGAATTTACAACATCATACATAATAGATTAGTTCACCAATTCCAACATAAACAAATTAGTTACACATGGTAAAAATAAAAAACAACACTTGCAGAGTTTGACATTACGAAGGTGTGGAAACACTTCATGATACAAATGATCACAATACTACACAACATTCTCAAGTATCTAGAAAGTACTCTAGACTACAAACTCACAAAAAACACTCAAACTTGAGTAAAAAGAGAGGAAAGAAGTTCTGAATTTCAAAATGGGATTAGATGGGATGCCTTGAATACCTTGGAAGTGGCCTATTTATAGGGCTGAGGAAGGGTCTTGACGCGTAGCGTCAGATTCCTGACTCAGCCTCCATTAAACGCATGATTAAGTGGCCATGATTAAGAATAATTTAATCAAATAATGCTCAGACAATATGGCCTCTGTCTCCGAATAGCGTTTGGACATTAGCTGCTGGGGGTTGGTCAATTATAGGCCACTTGGTAGAGTGCTTGGCCTCCTGGAAGTGGAGTCCACGTAGCTTCTGACGCTACGCGTGGATGTGATGCGCAGCGTCAGCATCAAAAGTTCTCACGCTACACGTGGTGTTGATGCTACGTGTCAGCTCTCCAGTTCTTCACTTTTCTCTTGATTTATTTTAATTTTTTTACTACAAAACTAGAGAAATTTGATCAAGGAAGATAATTTCCAATAACTTCCATTTATTACAATTAAAACCTAAATTTCTAATAAATTAAACTAATTTTTATTATTTTGACAAAATTTTATTAAGAAATTTATTGTAAATTTGAGGACTAACAGCATGCTCAATATCCATATTCATTCTCATTCATCATTAATGATCATCATTCTATATTATGGTGATATAAATACATTCTTAACATTTTAAGGCATAACGTTTACCAATCAATAACACCACCACAAAGCATACTATTGGCACTCCAAATGCATATCACATTTTTGCCAAACACACTAACATCACCATGTCCATTGCCACAAATCATCTGTGCATCAAGGACAAGGCAAACATACATGATATCATATATCACAATCAACAATCTCATGACAATGTCATCATCAATTATACAAGGACTTATAACAAGACAAATACCAATATTACTTAAGGAAAATCCAAGGAAAATGCTTGAGAAGCAAAAGAACAAGACTTGGCTCAACACTCATCAAGCAAGCATTAAACTTATGAATTTTTTATGAAAAACAGGGCCATGAATCGATTCAAGACCTCCATGAATCGATTCATGCATATTTGGGACTCCAAACAGTAAAAACAGGGGCTCTTGAATCGATTCAAGCTCGTATGAATCGATTCAAGCAAGTTGGAAATGGTGAACAGTGAAAACAGGAGCTCTTGAATCGCTTCAAGGCTCGTATAAATCGATTCAAGCCATTCCAGCAGCTCTTGAATCGATTCAAAGGGTGTGTGAATCGATTCAAGCTGTTCTAGGGGCTCATGAATCGATTAAAGAAGTCATGAATCAATTCATGACAGCATCCCTGTTGCATATTGCAGAAAACACATAATTTTCCAACTTCTAACCACCCTAACTTTTTCATATGGAATCCAATGGCCACCAAATTTTAACACCAACTAATATACATCATTTATGACGTGTAGCCACTAGCCGCACTTAAAAATTCCCAAAAATGGGGGACTTATGTGTAGATATGCATTTAGCCTATCTTAAGGCATTTTTGTGTAACTCAAGGGTCAATTCTCAATGGAATTGGCCTATTCCAGCTTCTACAAGTTTTAAATCATGCATGGGCGCTATTGGAACTATCCCGTGGCATTCAATCATACTAAAAATCAAAATAGCCCTACCAGCTCCTTAATTTTGTATGAATATCATAAACACAACTTCACATTTTGAGTAATTCATCCATTCATGGATCTCTATCAACAAATAAATCATGACCATCAAAGGGACTTGAAAAATTTCATTGTCATCAATCACATATATGATTCTCAAAATTAATAGGTTGCCAAGCATGTCATCCATCATATAACTAACATAACTATAGCAAGGTAAGCATGAGTAACAACATATACGTTAATCATCAATTATTCAACTCATGCATTTGAAATGTAAACTCCTCTCCTACCTCGAGAGAAGAACCGCAACAATTTGCACATTCCAAATATTCTGCCATATTGCCCGGAATATAATCTCCTATCAACACACATATAGGTACATGTATTCAATTAATGAGCCATCACAACGCATCATTACAAGTTTAAATAATTGTAAACATATCTTAAGGCTTAGTAATAAGTTCTAAACTTGTCAAAACACCAATTCATACACTTGTGTTAGGTTTCGGGAATTCTTTTCCCAAAACCAGGATTCTCTAAATCTTAAAGGGTTAACCATACCCAACAACAATAATACTACATCCATCATCTATAATGATCTCAATATTACACAATCATCCAAAGTCATCATTGTCATCCAAAATTTAACATGAGTCATCTTAGCCTATTTAAACTATTATCAACTAACAATTTCAAATAGCATATGTCACGGCCTAATAACTCATCAACTCAAAATATCCATTTCATTAATCCATCACTTATGGTCATCTATCATTTTTATCCTCATCATGAATAACACTTAACATTGAATATTTCATATTTATTTCTCAAAATCAACTCCTCTAGCCACAATGTATATACATATCTATATTCGCCAAATCTTAAGATTGGATTCCATTTAGATTCAATAAACTTCATCTTCACATATACATCTTTCCAATCATCATCTCTACCCACAAAAGTTATTCTCATGACAACCAACTCATAAATTCTTAAATTTTGCCAAAAAGTTATAAATCATCAATTCTCAAGGGTTTCTCACAAAATTCTTGAATCATCAATAACAACAACTTTCATACATTATTTCAAACACAACATCATCATCAATGTGCCAATCAATTGTAAATAGCAATCAATGATCCTAATGGTCATCTAACCTAGGATTTGGGTTCCACATGCATATATTATCATTCACATCAACATTCAACTTGGTTCAAAACCTCATCAACATCAATAATCAATTTCTAATCTTCTAAAAATTCATTTTCCTCATATAGAATCATTGTAAGGCACCAAAATCATTAACACCACCAATTTGGCCAAAACACCCAAAAATTCAACACTTAGGGTTTTCTTTTAAACCACCCAATAATATTCAACTCTAACCATTTCCTTGAATTATTATAAGCTCAATAACCCACATCCTCATACAACTTTAAGCTATATTCAAAAATCATATTTCCAACGTTTCAAGCATACGGTTTCACCATTTTCCTTAACACCCATAAAGCCCAATACCAATATTTTAAACTTAAGCATCATAAAAACCATAAATGGAGCAAGATGGGTTCAAAACCTTACTTCATTTCCAAGCTCTATGCCAAACACGAAAATGAGGAAAAGAGGAGGGGAGACCACCAAGGCTTAACTCCAATGTGTCATACAAGCTTTATGAATCCAAGTTTTGTTTTAATTTTTGCAAGAAAATGGAATGGGGAGAGTAGGGTTCGGTTTTGGCAAGAAGAGAATGGAGAAGAAGAGGAGAAATGGAGATGGAGTAGAGAAGAAGAATGTTTGGATGGTTAGGAGAGGAGAGAGGGAAAATATGACCAAAATTGGTCAATAACCAATGGGTAAAAGAGTACACCAATTTGTTTTTACCATTGGGTAATAATTCCCCTTTGTCCAATGGACAAAAGAGATTTAAGAGAGGGGAGAAAAGTGGATGGTGATGAGAAGAGAAGAAATAGGGTTTTGTATTTTGTTTCATTTCTATTTGGCTTGTATTCTCCCCGTTTAATAACATACGTTGTGTCCAAATAATTACCTCCTCAACACCAAAAATTATTTTAACTATATCACCATAACCACAATAATTTTCTAAGTATTCTAAACCCATCAAATATCTATCTTAGCTTAGTGTCCCACACCATCCATTAAATCATCCAATTTCAGTAAATCTAAATTTATCGATAATTCACCTCTAGTGTCTAATTAATTTCCCCAAAGTATTGGACCATAAATAAATAATTATTATTATCTAATAATTTTTTTCTCCAAAATTTGGGATGTTACAGATGCAATATAACATTCACAGGCCACCAATTGCAGCAAATAATTTTGAGTTAAAACCAGCATTATTGTAATTGGTAAGAAATGGTCAGTTTGGAGGTGGTGAAGTTGGGGATTCAAATCTATATTTAGCTAATTTCCTCCAAATCTGTGACACAATTAAGATGAATGGTGTTCCCGACGAAGCAATCTGACTGAACTTGTTTCCTTTTTCTCTTCGGGATAGGGCTAAGGCATGGTTTCAAAGCCAACAGAGAGGAAGTATCTCTATTTGGGAGGATTTGACTAGAAAGTTTTTAATCAAATATTTTCCTCCTTCCAAGTATGCTAGGTTGTGGAATGAAATAACCCACTTTCAACAGAGAGAAGATGAGTTTTTATTAGAAGCATGGGAAATGTATAAGGAGAGCTTGAGAAAATGTCCTCATCACCAAATACCTACAATGCAGCAAGTTAACATTTTTTATATTAGAGTCAGACCAGCTACTAGAGTACTGATTAATGCCTCAACTAGAGGTTCTCTGACTACCAAAATAGTAGAGAAGGCTATTAAACTAATAGATGTGATGGCCTCTAATAAGTTTTTAATTAGCGAAAGGAATAATATGCCCAAGAGGGGATTTATGGAATTAGATATGTAGGATTCTTACTTAGCACAGAGTAAACTAACGACTCAGGCTTTAGAAAAGTTAAGTGTCCAAATTTCTGAGATTTAAAAGCCTAGTCAAGTGTGAATGATGAGTTATGACTTTTGTGGTGGTGACCATGAAATGGATTGTATGATTCTAATGGTCAGACTGAACAAGTAAATTACATGGGTTAACAAAAGAGATATCCATCTAATTCATTTAATTTTAACTATAGGAATCACCCAAACTTTTCTTAGTAGAGAGGGCCTTATTTAAATCAAAATATGGCCCAAGGTCAACCATCACAACAGCCAATAAATAGATCACAACCTCAACCTTCATATGCTAAAGAGAAATCTGAATAAGAAAGTATGTTGTCTCGGTTTATTTAGGCTACTCAGGTTGGCTTTAAGAATCAAGAAGCGTCCATCTAAAATTTGGAAAATTAGGTTGGATAATTATCAAAGCAATTGGTTGAGAGGCAAACTGGAAATGTTTTAGCTGATACTAAATTAGATCCAAAAGAACAATGTAAGGCTATCATGACAAGGAGTAGGAAAACTTTAGTTATTCCTACTCCAACTCAAGGTAGAAGTGAGAAAGGAAAAGAAAAGATTTAAGAAAAAGAAGTAACTGAATAATCAAATGAAATTGAAATAGAAAAATAAAAAGAAATTAAGAAGAAGAAAAAGATTGATATTGAATTAGAGGAGGCAACTAGGTTGACTCCTAAAAAATTGAAACGTGCTCCATTCCCTCAAAGGTTCAAAAAACAAAAAAGAGGAGAAAAAGTTTGCTAAGTTCCTAGATGTGTTCAAGAAGCTTCACATTAATATCCCATTTGTTAAGGCTTTAGAAGAGATTCCTTCTTATGCAAAGTTCATTAAAAGAGCTATTATCTATAAAGAGAAAATTGAAAGGTGATGAAATAATTACTCTCACTCAAGAGTGTAGTGCAATTATTCAGAAAAAATACTTCAAAAACTTGAAGATCCAAGCTTTTTCACTATAACTTGTGCAATTGGTGATGTGCATGTAGGACGTGTATTATGTGACTTAGGAGCTACCATTAATCTAATGCCATTGTCTTTAATGAGGAAATTAGGGATAAATGATATTCAACCAACACGCATGTCTTTGCAGTTGGCTGATAGATCAATTAAGTATCCTCATGGCACGCTGGAAGATTCATTAGTGAAGGTTGATAAATTCATCTTCCTAGTAGATTTTGTTGTTTTAGATATAGAAGCTGATAAGGAGATACCCTTAATTCTAGGGAGACCATTCTTAGCAACAGGTAGAGCTTTAATTGATGTTGAAAAAGGCTAGTTAATGCTAAGAGTTCAAGAGGAACAAGTGGTCTTTAAAGTTTTTAATGCTATGAAGCATCCAACTGAAAAATTGGATTGCTTTATGATTGAGGAAATCTCTAATTATAAAGCTCCCATGTTACTAAAAGTTGAAGAGGAAGCTTTGAAAGATTTCCTTGAGGATGAGTTTGACTATGAAAATAAGGAGTTGAATAAAGAGGAAATTGAGATGCTGAATCTGCTTGAGAGAGAAGAAGCAATGCAAAAGAGTGACGAAGTGAAGGAAGAGTTAAATGAGAAGTCTAAGGAGGTAGTAGAGGAGAAACATGAGTTAAAGGCTCTACATTCTCATTTGAAGTATGTATTCTTAGGGGAAAATAAGTCATATCTAGTGATTATAAGTGTTGAACTTAGTAATGAGGATGTCAACAAATTAATAAGGGTTCTGCTGAGACATAAATCTGTTATAGGTTGGGAAATTTCAAATTTGAAAGGGATTAATCCATCTTTTTGTATGCATAAAATTTTGATGGAAGAGGACTATTCCCTAGTTGTCCAACCACAGTGGAGGTTGAACCTTATGATAAAAGAAGCTATGTAGAAAGAAGTGGTCAAACTTTTAGATGTAGGGATCATATATCCTATCTCGGATAGTGCTTGGATCAGTTCGGTTCAAGTAGTGCCCAAGAAAGGAGGTATGGCCATTATAAAGAATGAGCAGGGAAAAGTCATTTGAACTAAGCTTATAACAGGTTGGAGGATTGTATAGATTATAGGCGGTTGAATGACTCTACTAGGAAAGACCACTTCCCTTTGCCATTTGTTAATCAAATGTTAGAAAGGCTGTGTGGCCATGAATGTTATTGTTTCCTGGATGGGTATTCTGGGTAAAACCAAATTATGGTTGACCCAAATGATCAAGAAAAAACAGCTTTTACTTGCCCATATGGGATTTTTGCTTATCGGCGCATGCCTTTTGGGTTATGTAATGCGCCAGCTACCTTTCAAAGGTGTATGCTGGCAATATTTAGTGATATGGTGGAGAAGTTCATTGAGGTTTTTATGGATAACTTCTTAGTTTTTGGGACTGACTATGATACATGCCTTGGTAACTTGGTAAAAGTGATAATGAGGTGCCAAGAGACTAAGCTTGTTCTCAACTGGGAGAAATGCCATTTTATGGTGAAAGGAGGGACAGTCCTTGGCCATAAAATATCAGCTGAAGGCATAGCATAGACCGTGCTAAGATAGAAATGATAGAAAAGCTTCCTCCTCCTATTAATGTCAAAGGAGTGAGGAGTTTTCTAGGTTGTGCAGTGTTTTATCATAGGTTTATTATGGATTTTTCAATGATTGCAAAGCCATTGACTGATTTGCTAATGAAAGATACTCCCTTTGTATTTGGTGAGCATTATTCCATGGCTTTTACAAATCTGAAACAAAAATTGATTTTAGCCCCTATCCTTGCACCACCTAATTGGTCTTTACCTTTTGAACTCATGTGTGATGCAAGTGATTTTGCTGTGGGAGTTGTATTAGGTCAAAAGAAAGATAAGCTGACCATTATTTACTATGCAAGTAAAGTGTTGAATGAGGCATGAGTTAATTACACCACTACTAAGAAAGAAATGCTTGTTGTGATGTATACTTTTGACAAATTCAGATCATATCTGATTGGTGTAAAAGTAATTATTTATACAGATCATTCAATACTTAAGTATTTACTTGATAAAAAGGAATCAAAGCCAAGGTTTATCAGATGAGTTCTTTTTCTGCAAGAGTTTGATTTGGAAATTAGAGATAAAAGAGGAAAAGAGAACTCAGTGGCTGATTAGCTATCTTGTCTGGAAGGGGATGCTAAAATTGTTCTGATCACGGGAGAATTTCTAGACGAGAGTTTGATGCTAATAGAACAAAGTCCATGGTATGCTGACATGGCAAATTTTAAAAGTGCAGCTATGGTGCCGGAAGGATCCACGTCCCAAATGAAGAAGAAATTCTTTCATGACAGTAAGAGCTTTTTGTGGGATGATCCATTCTTATATAAGATTGGTGTGGATGGAGTAATCAGGAGATGTGTGCTAGAAACTGAACAAGAAAGGATTCTTTAGCACTGCCATGATTCTCAGTATGGAGGGCACCGTGGTTCTTCAAGAATAGTTGCAAAGGTGCTACAAAGTGGTTTCTACTGGCCAACCATATTTCAAGATGCCAAATGTTATGTTCAGAGGTGTGAGAAATGCCAGAGAAGTGGAGGATACCTCTGAAAAATATCTTGATTGTGGATCTTTTTGATGTTTGGGAAATAGACTTCATGGGACCTTTCCCAAAGTCTTTCTCTAATGAGTATATTCTAGTGGCAGTAGATTATGTTTCAAAATGGGTGAAGGCAATTCCCACTAAAACCAATGATGCACATATAGTGCTGAGGTTTATTAAGAAAAATATTTTCTCAAGGTATGGAGTACCAAGAGTGCTTATTAGCGATAAAGGGTCATATTTTTGCAATAAACTGATGGAAAATGCCCTGACTCATTATGAGGTACTCCATAAAGTTTCCACCCTTTATCATCCACAAACTTATGGATAGGTGGAATTTTCCAATAGGGAAATAAAAAAGATCCTTGAGAAAGTGGTAGGCAAATCCAGGAAAGATTGGTCTGTGAAATTAGATGATGCTTTGTGGGCCTACCACACAACATTTAAAACTCCAATTGGCATGTTACCTTATCAACTTGTGTATGGTAAGGCTTGCCATCTTCCTATGGAGTTGGAACATAGAGCATGGTGGGCCTAATCACAGGAGGAAAGAGTCCTGAAACTATATGAACTTGATGAATTCAGGTTGATGGCTTATTATAGTGCCTCTCTGTACGATGAGAAAACAAAGAGATGGCATTATAAGAGGTTAGCCTAGAAAGAGTTTCAGAAGGGAGATCAAGTTTTATTGTTTAACTTTAGGTTAAGACTTTTTCTAGGAAAATTAAAGTCAAAATGGTCTAGTCCTTTCATTGTCAAGGAAGTATATCCTTATGGTGCCATTAAGGTAAAGGAACCAGATTCAGATAAGACTTTCAAGATTAATGGCCAAAGACTCAAACTCTATTTTAGAGGAGAGGTTGAAAGGCAAAAGACCTCCATTGATTTACATGCTCCTTCTTAGGTGTAATACGTCAAGCTAGTGACGTTAAAGAAGCGCTGCAGGGAGGCAACCCTAAGTTTCATTTCTTTTAAAATTAATGTGAATGAGGAAAATAAAATAATAATAATAATAATAATAATAATAAATATTGTAAACCAATAAGAGAAAGTGTAAACAATAAAGAGAAACAAAATAAAACTTTAGAATTTTTTTTTGAGTTACAATAATAGAATTGTGTTTAGTTTCAGGAATTGAATTTTTAACTTGGTGAATTTTTGTTTTGAAAAAGAGGTTAGCGTACCCACATGGTAAGCATACTAATGCTCACCTACAGCGTATATATGCTACAACACTATTAGAGAAATTGATTCCTCAGGACTTGCGCGTACCTATGCTATAATCCAGCGTTCCCACGCCATGTTTTTGTTTGAGTTTAGTTCAACATCAAGTGGTGAGTGTGCCTACACTCACCTAAAGCATCTTTACACTAACTTGCTGTTCCAGTTGGCAGATTTTATCAGGTGGTGAATGTTCCTACGCTATGAATCTATTCCAATTAAGTGGATTTTCAGAGTGTGAGTGTGCCTATGCTTATTTATAGTGCACTTACGCTATAGGGATGTTAACAATAATAAACCATTAGAACTTGAGCGTGCTCACACTCAACCCAGCATCCTTACACTGAGGTTCTGTTTGGAAATGCTAAGTATCAAGAAATGCGTGTACCTACACGCACATTCAGCGTTCTTATGCTGAAATTCTGTCTCAGTCAATAGAGAGTACAGGGAGTGAGCATACTTACGCCACTTCTAAGCGTTCTTACATGAACTTTCTGTTTCAATTTAAGCAATTAGAAGGGGGTGAGCGCGCTAACGCCCAACCTAGCGTCCTTAGGCATGACTAAATTTGCCTCATTAATCATGTGCGCGTGCTTACGTTAATGGGAGCGTGCTTACACTAGTCTTTTGTGTGTGTATATATATATATATATATATTAGTTTCCAGCGTACAAACCCTAGCCTAAAACCTGTTACATTGTTCTTGCATCCTCTTGGGTTCCAGCAGTCACACCCCTTCAATTCCTCTGAATGGTAACGTCTCTTGCCATTTAATTGCATTATTTACCCATTAATTCCATAAAATATTTTAGTTAGTCATTACCTAACCGGTAATCCTACTTTTTCCACTTACCTTTTCAATCTTCTTTTGTTTTTTATTCATTTTCGTTTCCTCTTACACCATTTCATTCTCTATAAACCCTAATTTTTTCCAATTGCTAATCACTGTAAGACCTAGGTGTACCATTCAGAAAATTAAGAAATTGTTGGAAATGGAGCAAGCAAAAATCTCCCGCAAGGAGAAAGGCAAGGGGGTTGCTACTTCTAACACCCCAACTTCTCCCCCACCCACTAAGAAAAGCAAGAAAGACATAGGGAGAAACATTCTAAGCACCAAGAGGATTTTGATTAGAAATGATTCAGGGACTCTAAGGCTGCACAAGATTATTAGAAGTAGTTCAAGTAGAGGGGAGTGATTCAGGATAGAGTTATAGTGCTGAAGGAGGAAAGTTGTCCTGACCCAACCATTCGGGCTGCCATGTTTGTAAGAGGTTGCTAGAATTTTAACAAGGTTTTGGGCCAGAGGTACCAAGAACTCACTAAGGAGTTCTATACCAATCTGAGGGCTAATGTTGTTGATGATGATGCTATATACTCTTCCTATTTGAGGGGTATCATCATTCCTCTATCAGAGGAAATCATAAGGCATTACGATTGCCTGTTATAGAAGATGTTGAGTGCTAATACACTAAAATCCTAAATAGCTTCATAAGGGAGGACAATGCTGATGTAGTGAAGTAGGTTTTAGAAGCATGTTACAAGAAGGGGACTACTTTTGAGACTACAGTTTGTGGAACACCAAAATTTGTAAGGAAAAATACCCTCCTTGATCTTCCCATGATTTGGTGTCAGTACCTCCTTTCTTCCCTACAACCTATGGCACATGCTATTGAGGTTGTAGTGAAAAGGTTGTTTTAATTTACTATTAATGAAAGACCTTTTTATGGATTTGGGAGATTTAATACTATTTAAGATGGTGAAAGCTGGTGATAAGAATGCCCAATTGCCATACTGCTCCATTATTTCCTTGCTTGCAAGGAAGAATTCTATGAAAATCCATGAAGAGGAATACACTAAAGTGAAAGTTGAGAAGGCCCTGGATAATATTTAGGTGAGGGACATAATTGATCATTACATTCCCAAAGAGCCAAGACATCCCAAACCAAAGCCTTCTCAGCTATCTACTTCCTAACAGGAATAACTCTCTACTCCAGTTCTAATCACAATCCTGAATCACCTCCAAGCCATCAAGAAAATGTAGCTTGGTAGTTATGATTTATTGATGAACAACGACATGTTACTGAGAAAGATGGCTACTGCCATGCATTTGTTATTCAAGTTGCCTCAATACTCAAGAGGAGGGTGAATTGAGTTTTAAAACTTTTCATTCAAATGCCTTGGAAATTGATTTCTTTCTCACAAGTTAATTGAATATGCAGGAGATAGAAAATATTGTGGAAGAAATAATGCAAAACAAGATGTAAATGTTGCTTAGGAAATTTATCAAACACTTGGTGTGCAACACTATAATGCTAGTTGTTCAAGCAAGTTTAAGAGAGGAAATCACTATCAATGATAACAATCCAACCAGATGCAGTATGTAAATGCAAGAGAGTAAGGGAGAAGAGCGTGCAAACCAATTTAATGAGTTCCACTAACCCGGTGTACGTCTCGCCTTCAAGCAACCCACTTGAAGGATTTCCACTATTGAAGTTTAGAGATACAAGCTATGAGCAATTGCAGCTTCCTAGTGTCCCACACTCAAGAACTCAATCCTCACTAGCACAAGGGCAACCCACCCAATCTCTCAAACTCTCAATATCCCAAAGGTTGAACCCCAACCTTTATAACCACTCAACCTAGAATGAAATTTGGTGTTTGGTGTTTGTGTTTACAAGCAACATACTCTCTCAATAGAGTGAATAAGCAAATGAAGGCTCTCACAATGTCTAACTCTCAACAAGAGAGGATATACAAGTTCTAAGCTCAAGGATTCAGAATATACAAAGAGAATGAACTCACTAAGCACAAATATAAGTAAAGATTGATTGCCTCTTGTTTGTGTATTTTGTACTTGAGTTGGAGATCCATTTATAGAGCTTTGAAGGTCCTCCTAGCCGTTGCACATCATGGTTCCAGCTTGTCTCTGTGTATAGTCGGTATTAGATCTATGTTTCCCACCTAAAAATGTCTTTTTAGTGATGTTTACCACTACTTGAATCGATTCATACATTTCTGAATCGATTCAAGGCATTCTGACTTAGGCATTTTGGGCTTCCAGGAGCGTGTGAATCGATTCATGCTTTGGTGAATCGATTCAGGCTGTTCTATTTTGAATTTTTTGGGCTGTCAGCTTCATGTGAATCAATTCAGGCTGTGGTGAATCGATTTAGAACATTCTGTTTTCATATTTTTGGGACTTCCAGGCCTCTGAATCAATTCATACGTATGTGAATCGATTCAAGCAATGCTGTTTGTTGTTTTTCCATGCTTTTTGATGTTTCCTTGATGCATTTTGAGTCATGGTTCCTTTCCTTGATCTACATGCATTGTTTTCTTGATTCTTTGATTATATGGGAGCATGTTCTTCATGATTCCTTAAATCTTTGATTTGAGTACATCAATTGGATTCTTTTGATTTGTTCACTTCACTTGTTTTTGATCCATGAATGATGCTCTTCTTGTTCTTGTGTACTTGTCATTATCAAAACCTATCTACAACATGCAAATACATTCTCCCCCTTTTTGATGATGATAACCAATGGCCATCTCTTGGGGTGTTAGTATTAATATTTAAGTAACAGTTGAGAAGGAACCACTTGTTGAACAATTTCAAGTTTTTTAGAACAAAGTGTGTCTCCCCCTTTGTTTTTCAGTTAGATATGTATTGAAACATTACATTTATTTATATTCATCGAATCATACATTACTCCTATTACTCTTCCCTTTCAATATCTAATATCTCTCCCCCTTTGTCATTATCAAAAATAATATAAGCTTTAGGAAAGAAAATGAGATAAACATTGCATAATTAAGGATTAATAACAATCAAGTTTGAACAACCATGAAAATTAACAACATAAAATCCAAGCAAAACATAACAATGAGAAACACCTCAGAAGGGCAACAAAGTTTAAGCAAGATAACCACAAAACATATCAATGTCAAGCAAAATGTAGAAAAGAAGGCCAACTAAGACTGGGGGAATTAGAGGCTGAAGATTTAGATAGCAAGCTCTATGTATCGTTCCTCCATGTTTGCTTCAAGCTTATCAAGCCGGGTGTTGATATTTGCTTCCATTGCATCAAAGCGGCAATCCATATGAGCAGTGAGGCGAGCAAAAAGATCATCAGCAGGAGCGGGTGGAGGAGGTGGAGGAGCAGCAGGTTCATTATCATCACGAGGACAGCGGAGATATTGCCAAAATCCATGATACTCAATAATGTTCATCTTGGTGAGATGAGATTTCCCAATGGTTCCTTTTGGTCCGATTAGTTCTTTGACTTCATTTTTCAGATCCACCTTGTAATGATGAAGCAGCTTGGTGATAAAAATAACATATGGGAGGCGAGTGAGTTTTTGAGCGTCAAGCATGTGATGCCTCACAATGTTGATCTAATTGATCTCTTTCTGGTTGAGAATAGCCCAAAATAGTAGAATTTGAGACTCATTGAGTCAAGCATAATTTCTACCTAAAGGGAGGAGGATTTTGACTAAAACATAGTGCAAGAGGCGGTGTTCAATGCTTAGGGTGCTAATGGTACTTGTAGGTGCGGTGAGATTGAAGAATGCTCTTGCCTCTAATGGGTTGTAGTTCCAAGAAGGAGAGGGTTCTTTGCCATGGAAGTGAGCATCACTTATAGGAAGTTTTCCAACATGGTTCATGACTTCATTGTCAAGAACAATGGTCTTTCCTTTCACTTTGGCATAATATCGACCATCTTGTAGGCGCAATGTGGAGTAGAAGACAAGGATCAATTCAGGGTATATAGCAATCTCCTCAAGAGCCATGAAGCCAACAAGTTCTTGTTGGTGAAAAATAGTAATGAGAGGAAGACCAGAGGATTCAAAGAATGCAACATCAATCCAATGTGGTGAAATCAATTATTTTTTAGAAAAGGTGTTTTAGTACCTTTCTAATTCCTTTTGTGTGGTGAAGAAGCGTGACAAATCGGAATGTTGAGGGATGGAAGAACCAGTAACATTTGCTCTTTGTTTCTTCCTTGGTTGGGATGAAGAGTCCATGAGGAATGGAGGTTTGGAGGGGAGGTTTCTAGAGTGAGAGGTATTTTTAGAGAGAAGGAGGAGAAAAGAAGTAGGAGAATTTTAAGTGGAATGAATAAATGAGCCTAAAATAGCGTGATATAGGCAGAACCAGTCACGTGAATCGATTCAGAGTGACTGTGAATCGATTCAGACGTTGTTGTTTGTGAGAATTAAGGAGTATCAAGGGTTTGAATCGATTCGAACTATACGTGAATCGATTCAGACCTCTCTGTTTCTGAAAAATTGAATAATCTGGTCTTGGAATCGATTCAGGGGACGGTTGAATCGATTCAATCGATTCTGTTTCCCTTTGAACTACAGTTTTGAACTGCTGAATTGATTCTAGGCACAGGGCAATGCTTTTGGATCATTAAAACATCAGTTTTTATGGTTCTTTTTACCTTCTAAAACAATCAAACATTCATGAACAATTTAACTCAATCATTTGTGCAATTCAACTCATGAATTATTCATTGCTTAAGAATCATAATGCAAACAACATTCAAGATTCACAAGATAACTTTCATGTCAAAGAGAATCAAGTTACATGCTTATCCAACTCTCATGCTCAATAATAAGAATCATTGATCAACAGAGATAGTCAAATATTTCTCTAATTTGTTTGAAATGAGTGTAATTAGTTCATATTAGACATCTTTAAAATTCCTAATTCTCTCCTAATGTTTATGAATTGTTCCTTTGCAAGAGGTTTTGTGAATATATCAGCTAATTACTTAGAGGTTTCAACATGTTCAAGCACGCAATCACCCTTTAACACATGATCTCTAATGAAATAGTGTCTAACCTCAATATGTTTGGTTCTAGAATGCATCACAAGATTCTTTGAAATATTAATGGCACTTGCATTATCACATTTAAGAGGCACATGGTCTAATATAACACCAAAATCTAGAAGTTATTGCCTTATCCAAAGGATTTGAGCACAACAACTACCAGCTGCAACGTATTCTGCCTCAACTATTAATAATGCTACATTTACTTGTTTCTTGCTATGCCAAGATACAAGAGAACTACCAAGCAAGTGACAAGTACCACTAGTACTTTTTCTATCAAGTTTACATCCTGCAAAATCAGAGTCAGAATAACCAACAAGAGTGCATTCAGCCCCTTTGGGGTACCATAAACCAACATCTTGAGTTCCAACCAAATATTTCATTATTCTTTTTACAGCAATAAGGTGTGATTCTTTTGGGCATGCTTGGTATCTTGCACACATACAAACAACAAACATGATATCTGGTCTACTAGCGGTTAAGTAAAGGAAGGATCCAATCATTCCTCTATACTTTGTGAGTTCTACATCCTTACCTTTCTCATCCTTATCCAAATAACAAGATGTGCTCATAGGGGTGGCAATTTCATTTGCCTTGTCCATGTTAAATTTCCTAAGCAATTCCTTGCAGTATTTGGATTGACAGATGAATGTGCCTTCTTTGGTTTGCTTAATTTGCAGCCCAAGGAAGAATGTAAGTTCTCCCATCATGGATATATCAAATTCGTCCTGCATTAGCTTTTCCTTGCAAAGTGAATCATTAGAAGCACCAAAAATGATATCATCTACATATACTTGAACCAATAGTATGTCATTCTTTTTGTGCTTAATGAACAATGTTGTATCAACCTTTCCTCTTTTAAAATTATTTTCTAGAAGAAATTTGCTCAATCTTTCATACCAAGCTCTTGGAGCTTGTTATAAACCATATAAAGCTTTTCTTAGTTTGAAAACATGATTTGGAAATTGATAATTTTCAAAGCCAGGAGGTTGATCAATGTATACTTCTTTCAAGAAGGCATTTTGATATCCATTTGGTACAATTTGAAATCTCTACAACATGCAAAGGCTAACAATAGTCTAATAGCTTCTAACCTAGCTACGAGAGCATATATTTCTTCATAATCTATGCCCTCTTCTTGATTGTAACCCTTAGCAACTAACCTAGCTTTGTTTCTAGTGATTATTCCATTTTCATCTAGTTTATTCCTAAAAACCCCTTTAGTACCTATTATTTGGTGATCATTGGGTCTTGGCACCAATTCCCAAAATTTTTCTTTCAAATTGATTTAGTTCTTCTTGTATATCCAACATCCAATGTTCATCAATAATAGTTTCATCAATGGTTTTAGGTTCAATTTGAGAGACAAATGCTAAATGATTACAAGTATTAAAAGAACGTCGGGTACTTAACCCTTTTGTGATATCACCTATAACGTTATCTAAAGGATGGTCTTTTGAGGTGATCCACTCCTTTTATTGAGCTTGATCATTTTGTGTTACATCTCCTTCACTTTTGTTTTCCTCTTTGTCATTCAAGCTCAATTCTTGGAGAGTACCTACAATGTCATCAACACCTTCCTTCCTCGGGGGGTTATGGCTATTTTCATCAAATTTCACATGAATTGATTCTTCAATAGTGCTAGTTTGTTTGTTAAAGACTCGATAAGATTTACTTGATGATGAATATCCAAGAAAGATTTCCTCATCAGCTTTTACATCAAACTTTCCTAGATTATCCTTTCTATTGTTAAGTACAAAACATTTGCATCCAAAAATATGAAAATAGGAAATATTAGGTTTTCTTCCTTTGTAGAGTTCATAGGGGGTTTTCTTTAGAATAGGCCTTATCAAACATCTATTCATAACATGACAAGCAATATTTACTGCATCGACCCAAAAATGTTTTGAAACATTATTTTCATTTAACATGGTTCTTGCAAGCTCCACCAAAGATCTATTTTTCCTTTCAACTACTCCATTTTGTTATGGAGTTCTAGGAGCTGAAAAATTATGACCAATACCATGTTTTCGCAAAATTTTTTAAATAGTTGATTTTTAAATTCTCCCCCATGATCGGTTCTTATGGATGCAATCTTTGAATTTTGCTCATTTTGGATAATCTTGGCTAGTTTCTTGAATGCATAATATGCTTCATTTTTATGAGCAAGAAACAAGGTCCATGTATATCTTGAATAGTCATCTATAATTACTAGACCATAGTAATTACCACCAAAGCTTTTGATTTTGGAAGGTCCAAATAGATCCATGTGCAAAAGTTGTAAAGGCCTTTGAGTAGAAACAATGTTTTAGCTTGAAAAGATGCCTTTACTTGCTGTCCCTTTTGACATGCATCACAAAATTTATTTTCAAATTTGAGCTTTGGTAAGCCAATTACTAATTCTTTAGAAACAAGTTTATTTAGATGGTCTACATGTATATGTGCTATTCTTCTATGCCATAACCATGATTCATCCTTCTAGTCATGAAACATTGCACATCATTTGAAGACAAACTATGAACATCAATCATGTAAATATTATCAATTCTTTTACCAACAAACTTAACTTCCTTGTTTAGCTTATTTTCAATTATACAACAATTAGATTCAAAAAATACTCTATATCCTTTATCACATAATTGACTTATGCTAAGCAAGTTATGTTTGAGTCCTTCAACATATAATACATCACTAATTGAGGTAGAAGAATTTTTACCAATGTTTCCAATGCCAAGTATTCTTCCTTTGGTATTATCCCCATAAGTGACGCTTCCTTTTCTTTTGGGAGTGAAAGTTGTGAATTTGCTCATATCTCTCGTCATGTGCTTTGAACACCCACTATCCAAGTACCAATGGGTGTTGCTTGCCTTGAAGCATACCTACAAAACAAAATTAGTTTAGAGAACTTAGTACCTATTTTATGTTGGGTCCTTTTTGGTTAGCTTGTGGTAATGTCCCTTTGGGAACCCACACCTTTCTTACCACTTTTGGTCCAAACTTTCTAATATGGCAATTTGAAGAATTATGTCCTTTAGCACCACAATGATTGCATTAAGTGAATGGTGATGAAGATTTTCTTGGTGGTACGAAGAAGTTTTTGTAATGTTTTTCCTTTTTGGTAGAATTGTATCCTAATCCAATTTTATCAAACATGCATCTTTGATTTCCAAGTAATACATTCAAATTCTCTCTACCATTTGTAAACTTTTCTAAGGTTTTATTTAAGTCTAAGACCTTAGTTTCAGGATGTTACATTTCTTTACAAAATCACAAGGTTTATTCTTGGAGCATGCTTGAACATTTGCTAATTCCTCTTTCAAACATTCATTTTCTTTGTCAAGTTCTACAAGATGCATTTCAAGAGTATCAATGGTTTTCCTAGATAACTTGTATTTGTTTGAGATTTTAACAAACTTGTCATACAATTCCTCAAATGCATCTAGCAATTTATTTCTATCTAAGTCAAGGAGACTTACCTTATTATCTTCATCTTGATGATTAGCCATGAGGCATAGATTGGCTTCCTCATTTTTGGATTCGTCCGAGCTACTTATCTCATTCTCATCCCAAGCAATGTAAGCTCTTCTTCTTCCTCTTTTCTCTTTGTTCTTCTTCTTGAGATTTTGACAATCTACCTTGAAATGCCCTTCCTTGCCATATTCAAAACAGTTTAGTGAAGAAGAGTTTTCATTAGAGGTCGGTTTCTTACCTTGAGGTTTGAAGCCCTTTTGGAATCGTTTGTTCCTTATAAATTTTTTGAAATGCTTCACAAATAATCCAAATTCTTCTTCTTCATCAAGCTCACTACCAGATTCTTCTTCATTGATAGAAGTGGCCTTAGGAGCTAGACCTTTCTTCTTGGAAGATATTTCTTCCTCTTCCGCCATCCTTAATTCTTTCAACTCTTGTTCCTGTTCTTGTAACTTACCGAATAGTGTAGCAAGAGACATTTCATTGACGCTAGGATATTGTTTAACGGCGGTGACTAGAGGTTGCCATTCCCTGGTGAGACTTTTTAACACTTTATGAATAAGTTCTTTGTTAGTGTAAGTCTTGCCAAGAGTAATGAGATGATTTATAATAAAGGTGAACCTCTTTTGCATATCAACAATTGTTTCTCCAGAATTTAATCTAAAGCTTTCATACTGACTAGTTAAGGTACTAATCTTAGAGTCTTTGACATCACTTATACCTTCATGGGTTATTTGTAAGGTATCCCACATATCCTTGGCGGATTTACATGTAACTACTCTAAAGAATTCATTAGGGCCTAAAGCTAAAGTGATTAGATTTTTGGCTTTATAGTTATATTAGACTTTCTTTTCTTCTTCGCTAGTCCAATCATCCATCAATTTTTCTACTTGCGTACCATCTACAGTATGCATGGGTATGAAAGGACAATTTTTAATTGCATTCCAAACTTTAAGATCAATAGATTATACAAAAATTTTCATCCTTTCTTTCCAAAAAGTATAGCCTTCCCCATTGAAAGCAGGAGGTCTATTTGTGGCACCACCCTCAGGAAAAAGATTTAGAGAATTAAAGGCCATTATTCTCTTGAAGTTGTTAAGCTTGATCTACCAAGAGTTAAGCTCTGATACCACTTATTATTCAAGTGGCCTCAATACTCAAGAGGGAGGGTGAATTGAGTTTTAAAACTTTTCGTTGGAATGCCTTTGAAATTGATTTCTTTCTCACAAGTTAATTGAATATGCAGGAGATAGAAAATATTGTGGAAGAAACAATTCAAAATAAGATGTAAATGTTGCTTAGGCAATTTGTCAAACACTTGGTGTGCAACACTATAATGCTAGTTGTTCAAGCAAGTTTAAGAGAGGAAATCACTATCAATGATAACAATCCAGCCAGATGTAGTATGTAAATGCAAGAGAGTAAGGGAGAAGAGCGTGCAAACCAATTTAACGAGTTCCACCAACCTGGTGTACGTCTCACCTTCAAGCAACCCACTTGAAGGATTTCCACTATTGAAGTTTAGAGATACAAGCTATGAGCAATTACAGCTTCCTAATGTCCCACACTCAAGAACTTAATCCTCACTAGCACAAGGGCAACCCACCCAATCTCTCAAACTCTCAATATCCTAAAGGTTGAACCCCAACCTTTGTAACCACTCAACCTAGAATGAAATTTGGTGTTTGGTGTTTGCGTTTACAAGCAATATACTTTTTTAATAGAGTAAATAAGCAAATGAAGGCTCTCACAATGTCTAACTCTCAACAAGAGAGGATATACAAGTTATAAGCTCAAGGATTCAGAATATACAAAGAGAATGAACTCACTAAGCATAAATGTAAGTAAAGATTGATTGCCTCTTATTTGTGTATTTTGTGCTTGAGTTGGAGATCGATTTAGAGAGCTTTGAATGTCCTCCTAGCCATTGCACATCATGGTTCTAGCTTGTCTCTACGTATGGTGGGTATTAGATCTATGTTTCCCACCTAAAAATGTCTTTTTAGTGATGTTTCCCACTACTTGAATCGATTCATACATTTCCAAATCGATTCAAGGCATTCTGACTTAGGCATTTTGGGCTTCCAGGAGCGTGTGAATCGATTCATGCTTTGGTGAATCAATTCAGGCTGTGGTGAATCGATTCAGAACATTCTGTTTTCATATTTTTGGGACTTCCAGACCTCTGAATCGATTCATACATATATGAATCGATTCAAGCAATGATGTTTGTTGGTTTTCCATGCTTTTTGATGTTTTCTTGATGCATTTTGAGTCATGGTTCCTTTCCTTGATCTACATGCATTGTTTTCTTGATTCTTTGATCATATGGGAGCATGTTCTTCATGATTCCTTGAATCTTTGATTTGAGTACATCAATTGGATTCTTTTGATTTGTTCATTTCACTTATTTTTGATCCATGTATGATGCTCTTCTTGTTGTTGTGTACTTGTCATTATCAAAACCTATCTACAACATGCAAATACAACATTTGAATCTAACTGAGGAAATGAGAGTCCCGACTGACAAGGACCAGTGGCTGACCTCAATAGGATTCACTAATCCTCCCATTGATACCCCTTTGATCATTGAATTTCCACCTTATGCAGATCAGCCTATGAATGAGGCAAGAGATGCTGATGACATTGTTGATGAAGTAATGGATAATGTTGCTGATGAGGGAAAGGACAATGCTGAGTAGTTATAGGGGTTTCCATTAATTTTTCCTTGCTGTTCATTTTTCTTTATCTTTATGTTTTTGTCAGATATTCTTTTTGAATTTTATTGTTTTCCTTCTGTACCTTTATTTTCTTGAAACAATATTGGAGGTTCTTAATTTATGTTTGCCTTTTTATGCGTTTGCTTTATTTTGTGTTTCATTTTTAATTCTTGTTATAATCGCACACCACTCATACTGCACTTCACCACAATCATTCGTTGTATAGGTAAAAAGGGAAGTTTGCTTATCCTTTGTTTTGTTTCTTTTGTTAAAAGAAAATGTTTTTTTATTTGTTTTTTGAATAAAACCACATGCATAACTGAGATGAATAATTGAATTTCAGGAAGATCACAGTCCTATTTTTAGATAAATCTTGTTTTAAGGAACGAATGGGCATTTTGGTTAATTAGTGTGTTTGATTCATGAAAACATCTTCTAATTTCTTATCCATGCTTAATTATTGGTCTGTACATGGCATGCCTAGAAATAACAATATGAATATATTTTATCATTCTAAGTTTAGGGATGTGATTGACTGATATACCTATTCATTTGTGAGAAACTAAGCCTGAATTTAATTTGAGAGTGTGCTTGCATCTTTGATAGTGAGACAAAATTTGCTTTAGTTCTTGCTTATGCTTATGCATTTACTAATTGGAAATGATAAAAGCCTTGTTTGTTATTCAGCTAGAGCCAAAATAACCATCCTTAACATATTATCCCTTGACTTGTAATTTTAAGCCTAAGCTTATTTATTCTGCACGCTTAGTACCTATCGTTCCAAGCTAAAATTTTTGAGAAAACCATAAAAAAATCATGATGTAAAATAAAAAGCTTATCTTGTTTTGGATAATTGCTAGGGACTAGTAATATTTAAGTTTGGGGATGAGGAGTGTGCTATTCATTTAATTATCAGCACACTTAGTTATGTATTGAGGTGTGTAATTTTAAAAAAAATTTACATAGAAGAATAAGGGAATTATATATTAAAAAATTATAAGAAAATATAAAAGAGTCCAAAGGACTTTAAAAAAAAGCAAAGCTCGATTTATTAAGCCAAAAAGAGTTGTGCAAGGCACTGAATAAGAATCCTTTCTTCTTCTTTATCAAGCTCTTGTTTTATCTTTTGAAAGTTATAAAGAGGGGGGCTCAAATTAAAGGAAGTCATTGGGGTTCAAAATAAGACAAAATTTTATTATACATCCATGAACCAACATTGACTAGAAAAATAATAATTGAGCCTGTAGCCTAGCCCCATTACAAGCCCAAAAAGTCCTTCTTGATCCAAATTATGTATCTGTATAATGCTTAGAATTGTTACAAACCTATGTTAATCTATCAATTATGCAAGTGATAAGTGATTATACTTGACCTTATGCACTAAGTGTAGAGGGAAAGACTGATCTTGTGAGATTCTATCATCATCATTTTCCTTAAATAAAGTTGAGTTAATTTTCAGAATTTCATAAATTACTAAAAGGCATGCTTTGTATTTACTATGATTAAGGTATTGAGTAAGGATTAGAAGGTTTGGATTGTTTTTAGTAAATTGAATTAATTTAATTACTTAGCCCTTGCTTGAGGACAAGCAAAGTTTAACTTTGGGGATGTGATAAGTCTTGAAAAGACTTAATTATTTAGCAATATTTAACTCTATTTCATTTGAAAGATTATGTTTAATTATTAAGTTTGGATGTAATTATGAAATAATCGTTCATTTGTGCATTTTTACTATTTAATCATTATTTTAGCTTTTATTAAGAAAGTTATGTAAAAATAAATAATAAATTTTGAAAAGCTGTTTCTTGGATTTTAAGTTACCTAAGCCTACTAACGTCAAATGCCAGCTTACCTACGCTAGGCTTTTAACTATGTTAATTTTCAGGTTCCAAAAGCCCAGCATCAACACGCTACCAGTACGCCCAATCTACGCTTAGTTGGAAAACCATTCCAGAAGCTTAGCGTAACTACGCTGACCATTAGCGTGTTTACGCTGAGTTGACTAAAAGATTAGTATGCCAACATTGCACTGACGCTACATTTTATGCTTAAACTCAATGACAAAATAGAGGAGTGGTGTGCCTATGCTGGTTTGATTAAAGAAATCTAGAAGTTTCATGTACCCATGCCACGCTTACGCCCATATTTATGCTGGAAATAATTGCATCAGGTATGAGAACAGGATACTAGTGTACCTACGCAACGAGGCAACATAACTACATGTAAAAGACAATTCAAAAGGAAACCTTAATGTAGAAAGTCAGCGTGCCCACGCTGACCCGGAGTGTACTTACACGCAGGAGAAGCTTCAAATTTATGGATCAGGCAAAAAACCTACGTGCCTATGCTGGTAAGCAGCGTACTTACGCGCGCCTACGAGGGAATTAAAACAGCCTCTTGAATTTCTGTTGTAATTATGTTAATTTAAGTTTTGTTATTTATTTGTAAGTCCTTTAGGGGCAGTTTCATAACTATTTTAGTTAGTAATTGTTAGTTATTTTTAGTTGATATATATAGTTTCAATTATGTAAATAATAGACATAAGTTTTATATTACAGATTCCTTTTTCAAATTTTAACCTCTCTCTATAATTTTCCCTCTCTACATTCTCTCTGTCTTTCATTATGTCTTCAATCTCTATTTTCATTTCTTCTCATTTCATGGATTGCTAAATCCATAAGGTTGAAGTTTGCTAAAGCTTTAATGGAGATCAAGCTTTATGTTTGAGGCTAGTTCTAGTTAAAGCATGTCAGAACACTATAAAGAGTGGTTGTTCAACTTTGAATTGGAAGATTCAGACCCATTTTAGACTTCTCTCCAGAGAGGAATAATGGCTGAGAGCTTTGGTATACTCCTTAAAACTTAATTACTTAAGGCCTTAAGAATTTAGGTGAATAATTAGGGTTCACTTCCAATTTTGCATTAGGTTTCAATGTATATAAACACCTATGGAATTAGGGTTTATATACAATGAAACTAACATTAATCACCTAAGGAATTAGGGATTCGTCACCTGTGGAATTTAAACATGCCTTTAACTGGAGTTTGTATTTTATTCATGTGAGTTTTTATTGAAATTGAATGCTGAAGCTGATTCCAACCTGTTCTTAATTCTATGTTTCATATCATTACTTTTGTTGCATGTTAATTACTGAGTTTGCATATTGAAAATTACAAAAATATTAAATCAGAAATATAAAAATATCATGAATTGTTCATATTTGTTGTTTAGTTCAGATAATATCAGTCCTAGGTTGTGGTAATTGCCGCAATCCCTCTAGGAACGATACAAATATTCTTTTTTTTAACGATTGATGTGCTTGCCAAAAATTTCATCATTCGATGAAAATGCATTAGAGCCTAAAGATGAATGAAACAAAAAATAAAATATATCAACTTGATCAAACTTCTTCCTCTTTAGAAGGAGAAGTTGAAAATGAAGAAGAAAATTACTATTTAGGATTAGGATTATGTTCGTGTTCTAATGTATGACAGTAATATGATTACTAATGATTAATCTTCTACTCTAATTTCAATAATAGATGGAAGATTCTTCATTAAAAAATGAATTTCTATATCAACTAAATGATATAAAAGATGAACAAAATAGAACTCAAATTGTAGAAACAATTGAAATGAAGGATGTTTTAAAACAATATCAACAATAAGCTAATCAGGTAACTATAAAAGATTTATAGGAATAAATTAGGAGTTTAAAACAAGAGATTTAAGAATTAAAACAAAATGATATTTCTTAAGAATATAGATTAATAGAATTAGAAGGAAATAAAATAATAGAAACTCAAAAAATGAGAAAATGAAGAATCTAGTGAATCCTTCATAAATTTATTAAGCTTAATAACCTCTAAGAACTGGCTAGTTGATGTAACATTAGTCATAAAATAAGAAATTTTTAATATGATAGTCTTAGTAGACTTAGGAGAAGATATTAATTATATCCAAGAAGGACTAATTCCTACAAAATATTATGAAAAAACTAGTAAATGAGTTAGTAGTGCTAATGGATCCAAAATGAGTATTCATTAAAAGTTATCTAATGCTAGAATATCTAACATTGGGAGAAAATTCCAAAATTAACGAAACTTCACAGGAAGGTTAGATAAACATGTAGAGACATTTAGAAATTAACAGAACTGAGTTTGAGTGGGAGAATCCTCTCTTTGCCTCACAAAACCGTGTTTGTCCTAGAGAATAAGGTGATCTAGTGCTCTAAAAATTCTCGGTCGTCGTCTACTTTGTCCTAATCATGCCCAGAGCTCACCGAATCCTCTATTCAAGCTAAAAAAAGGAGGGAGAAGATCACGTAAGTGATGGAAAGGAAAATTAAATAAGATTACACTTGAAATCAAAGCCCGATCGAGAAACCGAAAAGGAAAAGGTCAAAGATTGCTTACCGATTGAAAAGGTGATGACTGTAGACCAAAGAACAGAAGAGCGTAACAACTTTATGGGACTGTGGCAGCCTTCATGGTGGCTGCCTTGGTGGTTAGGAGGAGGCAGTGGTGGCTGATTTTATGGTGGTGGGTGGTGGTTTGGTTAATGGAGCGGAGACTGGGGGTGGAAATTTGAAGGGAATTGTTGTAAGGAAGAGGTGGTAGTGTACAGTGTGGTGGTGGTAGGCTATAGTGATGGTTTAGTAGAGCTGAATAAGAAGAAAAAAGTGGCTAGAATGTGGTGTGTTGGCTACTATTTTGGAGAAAAGAAGAAGAAGAAGAAATAAGATGGGAATGTTGTACCAAGAATGAAGAGGAAGTGGAAGCAAATAGACTTAGGTGAATGATGCTGAAATTATAGAATAGGAAAGTGAATATGGTGATGCAACACACGGGCAGAAGTGGCATGAGATGGTGTATGGAGGGGGAGGGGGCAGGTGACATAGTGAGGTGACGCGTCGAGGCGGTGCCGGGAAATGGTGGCCAAAATCGAATACTCGATAGGCGACTAGTTACCATAATCAGAACCTATTTTTAATAAATCTATAATTAATTCTAGGATGAGAATTAGGAAAAACACCCATCATAAAAGTTTTAGATCTTTATTTCTTCTTAGAAATGGTATATAGCATGTGAAAATCCAGCAACCGGAGGGAGAGTTATGCCCTAACCAAGGAAAACTGCTCTTGGAGCTACTGAATTTCCAAGAGCTAAAAAGATTAAATTACTGGGAATTCTCCTTTGAGAATCAGACTTTGAGCCCTTTATAAGAGTTGTAGGGATTTTTGATACAAAATCATATAAAAAAATAACAAAGTGGTTTCGACATCGCATTGGGGAGATACATGTATTTTACTAAAACTGGGCAATATTGTTATGAATTAAAATCAGGCTTGGAAAGATTTAATAAATTGTACCAATGAGGTAGGAATTGGCCTTTGAGGTATTCATGAAGATTGTAGAGAATTTTAGTATGAGAATTATGAAACTAGAATCACATGAATTGGACATCATAAGAGAGAGATAGGATTTTTTAAGCGAACCATGCACAGATTAAAGAGATTAACTAATGAGGTTTCAGAGTACGAATTCTTGGCTCTCAATTTAGAGGCGATTAACTTGCGAATTGGCTCCTGGGGATAGAAATAGAGATTGTTAGGTTTTTTATAACAAAGAAACCAAGACAAGAATCGCTTGGTTTCAACCTTGTATGGGAAAATTGTGCTCGAAACACTGAAAGTGCTCAAGTCGAATCTTAGGGTTCTGATTCAATTGATTGTTTTCTCAAGAAATGGGGTCGAGAAGGCCCAAATTTGGATTGGGTCCCTTCAAAAGAAGTGTTTAGATTGTCAAAACAGTTCATCAGAGACTGACCATGCTGAAATCAGATATCCCGAAGTGTTTGCATGATCAAACGTGGGAGGTACCTGAGGTACGGGTCGGGCCTACAGGTCCGAACCTGTTTTCCTCGATTTACTACAAAACTTGCTTTATCAAGACTAGTTTTCCTATGGAAGTACTACTCTTAGGTCGGATTGTCGATACCTAACCATTTAAAGTTAAATTTGAGAACTTGACAATATTTTATTATTAAATATTTTATCAAATACTTATTAAACAAATATTAATTAAATATTATTATTAAATCAATTATTATTATATATATTTGAAATTAATTAAATAAATATTAAATATTAAATATTTTTAAATATTATCATTAATTATTATTATATAATTAAATATTATGGTCGAGAAAATATCATTAACTAATACTGACTAAAAAGGATTACCATCATTGAATATTAATTAGTATTAGACTAAGGTATCATTACTAATTAAACAACATTTATCAAATATTATTGTTATTATTTGCTCTCACTGTGTTACTCCCATCGCTACTGGAAACTCTTCTATACCTGTTCTTTCTCGTCTCAGCTTTTCTTTTACTATCGTCGCACATTCTTATTCTTTCTCACAATCCCTGTATCTCCTGAACTCGGTTTCTCATTACTCATACTCTCTCAAGGTCTCTACATCTTACACTAATACTTTGATTGGGTTCATTCCTCATCATTCTCTCATACTAAAGGTAGTTAAAAGGGTAGGTTGAGGCTTCCAGCTTTCCACAAAAAGCTCAACAGGACACCTTTAGGGTTTCTGAGGGTTTAGGGATCTTGCTCTAAAAACTCGGGTTATTTCAATTATCATTTTTATTATATTTATATGTCATGGTTTCTAATACAACTACTTAACATCACTTCACCATTATTATTTTTATTTATATCACATTATTATTATTACTATTTATTAAATAATTATTATTTATCATTTTATTATTTTAAATTATCATTTTTTTCTTATTTTTATTCTCTGACCTTGTTATCAAGACCACCACTATGAATATCATTATTCAATCACACCAGTTCACATATCTGGGTGTCACTACCCTCACGCAAAACACAACAACGTCAACCAAAGCCTAAGTACTCATCATCAATTAATCAACACATCATTGGCCACAACCACACATATAAATAATTATCACCACACACATTAACCCCTTACAGGTCCATTACCCTAAGGCCCTCTCAGATAATCTGGGATGTTACACACATCAAAGCAACTTTCATGTTAAATACGTTCCTTGACAACACATCATACGTATTGGCTCTATCATCCTATAACAACTTTAGATATTCTACCAAGGGTTGCATGAAAACATCAATATGAGTTTTCAGATTGTCTGGAGCAGGAATAATTACAAAAAGAAACATCACCTCCCGTTTCATGGATATTTCATGAGGTAAATTGTAATGGGTTAAATTAGCTTACCAACATAAATAGGTATTTATCATATGCATCAAATGAGTTAAATCCATCCGAACATAAACCCAACATAACATTACAAGGTTCAACAACAAAATTGAGGTAACTCCTATCAAATTGTTTTCCTCATTCCATGTAATTTATAACATTCTTCTCTACATATTCACCATTAAACAACATGCAATCATCAATACAAGAATCGATTTTCTCACAACCTAACCCTAAGTCAAACACAGACTTATTTACATGGTAAAAATTTGTAGGCATTCGATTATCACTTGGAAACCCATCACCCATAAACTACCTCATGCGATTAAAACAATCCTTACTCATGTTATATTCTGACTTCAAGCTTAATGTAATCAATGATGTTGATAACTCATTGTAATTCTAACATCCTTCGTATGATAGAGCCTGAGTTGCAGCTAACATGTCATAAAAGTGTTTTGCCTCTGAATTCAGGTCTTCTTCGATGTTGTCATTTTCCACCTATCTATTCTTATATGTGTTGCCTAATAGAGAGTTCTACATGATCCATCACAAGTTGCTTGAACGGATTCAAATCATCCCTATTACCTTCAACACTATAATACTTAAACTCACCATATCAACCACTGCTGGTGGTGGCCTTGTTTCTCTATCATAATGCCAACTATAATAATTATCCTTGAAACCCATTTTATAAAGATGTACCATGACATCACTCGGTGATGTAGGCTGTTCCTCTTAAAAGGGAAAATTGGATCTAGCCTTCTATTCTTTTCTCTTCAAACTTAGAATGCCTTTTTCTTCTTGGATGGTTATGCACACAAAAACTAATGTGAATTATGGAAATTGAAACTTAAAGTGAAAATGAAAAAGGAAGGAACCTAAGCTATTTTAAAGGAAATGAAAAGATTAAGGGAAATGGTGGAATGAGAGATGTAATGGATTATGGAAGATGGAAAAAGAAAGGGTTTGGAATGCCACCTAAGGAAGGATAAGTTCCTAACTCACTACCATGGGGGATGAGCCCTATGGATAAGAGCATTAAAAGGTTAAAAACACTTTAGCCTAAAAGGAGAGAAAGGAATTACTCACTTTCTCATAAAAGGTAATCAATTTGCATTAAAATGTAAGGTAATGAATACAAGGGAATGGATGCCTTATATAGCCCTAGGGAAATTCATTTTGTGCATTGGGCTTAGCTAATCCTAAGGCCCAATTAAACTAGACTAGGGAAATATAGCTAAATACAAGGCCCAAAATGAAATACAAGTCCCAAAAGAGACCCTTTGACCATGTAAGGTCCAAAACCTAACCCTAAAATATACAAAACATCATTATACACTTAAAAACCTAATTTTCTAAAATATTATAAGTAAACATAGAATAGGTTCTCAAGAGTGAATCATTGGGCTTGGGCCCATGCATGGTGATAAGAAAAGCAACTAAGGCTTTTTATGTGATGTCTTTGGCCTTTTTAGTTCTTGACCTTGTCAAAGGTCTTGTGAAGCTCTCCAAACCCTTATCTAGGGGCAAAGTAGGGTCCTCCTTAGCCATGTCGTCATTATGCTCCCTTTCTTTGAAAAGATTTTTCCTTAAATCTGGATCATCCTCATCATCATCTACATTAAAAGAAGTTAGATTATATACATTAAAAGTTGCACTAACCCTATACTCACCTAGGAGATCAAGTACATATGTATTATTATTTATTTTCTTAACAATTTCGAAAAGACCATCACCTCTTGCATTGAGTTTAGATTTTCTAAGATTAGGAAATCTTTCCTTTCTTAGATGTAACCAAACCCAATCATCGATATTAAACACAACCTCTTTTCTTTTCTTATTTGCACAATGAGCACAATTTTCATTTGTAGATTGAATTTGATTTTTAACCTTCTCATGAAAATCTTTTATAAACTTTTCCTTTACCTCTCCATCCAAGTGAAGGAAAGAGTCAGAAACCTCAATAGGCAAAAGGTCAAGAGGAGTGAGAGGGTTAAATCCATATACAATCTCAAATGGACTATGCTTAGTTGTAGAGTATTGTACCAAATTATAAGAAAATTCAATGTGAGGTAAACACTAATCCCATGCTTTTACATTCTTTTGAACTAAGACCCTAAAAAGAGTAGAAAGGGTCCTGTCTACTACCTCTATTTGGCCATCAGTTTGATGATGACAAGTGGTGGAAAATGGAAGCTTAGTTCCTAGCCTAGCCCAAAGAGTTTCCCAAAGATGGCTAAGGAACTTGGAATCCCTATTAGAAATAATGGTTTTAGGAATTCCATGCAATCTCATAATTTCTTTGTGATGGTTCAAAGCCAGACTTAGAAGGGAAGTTGAATAAGTCTTTGACTCTTACGGAATAATGAACCTTAAATTATACAGGTAACCAGACTGAACAAAATAGATTTGAGAGAAACAATAAGAGGAGAAAAGAGAACACCAATAGTTTATACTGGTTTACTTTCAACACAGAAGCTACATCCAGTCCCTTTTAAACTTAAAGGATTTCCATTATTGTAAAAATCTATTTTACAATAACAACACCAAACTAGTGCCACAAATATTCTTGACTTTAACCACTCCTGACTTAAACCCAAGTATTCTTTCAATAAGCCACTCCTGGCTCAACAACCCAAGTATTCTTTCAAAAGCCTCTTCGGGCCATAACAATTTCCCAATGAAACTAAGGTTGGTAACTCACTACATTTTTTCACACTAATAGATTTGTATGAGTGAAGTACGAGAGTGTCTGACAGAACTTAGTGCATGAAGGATTACACAACTATGAACAATTACACTAAGTTAAGAAAAGACAAAAAGACAAAGGTCTGTTAGAAGTAGAGCACCAAAGAAGGCCTTTGTCTTTAAGAATCAAGAAGAGATTAAAAGAATTTCTGATCATAAAGAATAGGAATTCTTGTTAGGCTTTTACTCTTTTTTGGTGAATCTCTTTCAACATATTTATATAGGTCACTTGAGATGACCATTGTTGATCTTGAAAGGAGATATGAACACTGGAAATCCTTTGAAGGTATATTGCTTTGAGCGAAGATACCAAACCTTTGATAAATTAAAGAAATGTCCAAAAGTCTGGTAGCAAGGATCTATAACACTTGCACGAATAAGATGTTCCTTGATATCTTTAGAGAATTAAGTTAATCTTTGGCTTTCTCTCTTCAAGCAATCACACATAAACCAAAACTAAAATTCGTTTGATTTGTTTTGACACGTGAACTATTTAGCTTCAGCTTTTTTAGAGTGTGCAAATAGTTACGTTGAATTTCTCAAAAACTACATTAGCTACTCAGCTGGTTTGTCTCTTATCCTTTTTTATGATAAACACATTCTCTTTGATAAGGGCTTGACTTCCAATGCATCATCAAAAGGTTTTTAAAATATTGTGATTTGTACTTTTGGAGTAACGTTCATGTTGTAAATTCTGCATGTTAAAAAGCCTGAGTTCTAATTTTGATGATTCATATGCCTGGGTGATCTTGAATCAGACTTTTTGGTTAAAGTCAAAACTTTGACTTTTGATGAATGAGACTCTTGATCTTATGGACTCCCATTTGGTCTTGTAACCTATGCACTTAATTATATAGTTACTGAAACACTTAGTTGGACAAGTTAGATTACACATAAGTAGACTTTATTTAATTTAAAATACATTGATATGTGTTATTAACAAATCCTGGGGTTTGGTTATAATGACCTATACTAAGGTTTGGTCCATGTAGTAAGGCTTGTACTTTGGGAGTACAGACTGCTTCATCCTGCCAAGCTGAATCCTTACAACTAGATTTTGTAGACGATTTGGTGCAATTAGAATCTTCTTTCCTGGTGATATGACTTTGTGAAACTTATGATGTTGTAGGTCGAGCTTCACATCTCTGATAATACTTGTTTCTTCAGCCTTTAGAGCATAGTACATACTAATATCTGCTTCTGAGAATAGGTGAGAGAGAGGCAAAAGTTGTTCAATGGTCATGGCAGGAACATATTTAGGGGCATCAGGGAGGATACAAACTCTTATTCTATCAAAGTTAGGGTCATCAATAATGGCTAGGTTACGAGGATCATAATAGCCTAGGTCTCCTTGATAAAAAAATAGGTTTAATGTTCCTAAAAAGAGGCACACTAGGGGCGACATGGTGCATAAGGTACTTTTTAAGAAGTTTGAAAGGAGAGGGTGGCTGTGGAAGAAGAACTAGGGCAAGTCTAAGTTCAAGTGGGATTGGGTTATCTTGTTGTGACTGATAGGTAAAGGCAAGTTAGCTTGACTGGGTAGTTAGGTTAGGCTGAGGTATAGAGAGAAGGTCTGGCTGAGATAGGCTACTCAGAGAATCAAACTTCGCTCTTTTTGCACTACAATTAGACTCTGAGTCAGTTTTTTTCTCTTGCTAGCAACTTTGGCTCTAAAGCTGGTTTCATCATTTTGAAACTCATCAATCACTTCATAGAAACAATTGATCCAATCAATATGGTTCCACTTCAGAACATCATAATCAGGAAAGCTCTTGATGTGCCTTGATATAAACTTGATGTATTTGGAAAAGCTGGGGTAGCCACCACACTTCATGAACTCATCTTTGTTTTCCCTTATGACATTCAGCTAGTCAGACCTCAACTCATTGTACTTGGCTTGCCACCTAGTACCAATCTAGCCATGCACAGACACAGAAGGGTGAAGAGCAGTAAAGACATTCATGAATTTCTTACATGCTTCAATAGTGAGAGAGGAGGAGGACTTCTCCTACTACTGTAATTGTTGCTTAGGTTATTGTTACTTAGGTTATTGTTATTGAGGAGGAGCTTAAGAGGTTTGCTCCTGCTTGGCTATTTTCTTTCTCTAAAGCTGACTTAAAGGAATTCTATCATTAGAATTTGATGATTTGTCAGCATCCTTGGTGCCTTCAGGCACAACCTTCATAGTAGGAGATGATGGAGAAGGATCAATAAATTGAGGCTTCAATTTCAGGGGTAAATTTGAGTTGTCAAACTCATTAGACATGTCCAGAATCATCTTTCTTGACTTATTGGTTGGTAACTTGACTCTGCCGCTCTTTCTCTTGGGGGGATGGCTTAGTTGGTACGGCCTTAGATTTTTTGTTCTTGGTGTCTGTATGGGCACACTTCTTTTTCTGAGAAGGTTTGGGGAGGGACCTTTCTAAAGTCTGATCAAGCAATGGTGAGAATGTAGGAAGCTTACTCACCAGGGACGAGGACTATGTTAGGTCACCCACGGTCTTGGTTTATACATTCTCTAGTACAAAGACCTTCATCAATACTACTAGGTAGGGAATTTTATTCTACTTCTTCCCTATTGAAGAGATAAGATAGGCCATGATGATGTTGGGTTGGCTAACTTTTTCCTTTACCAGTATGTTATACATGCAGAATCTATCCAGGTTTGTGTCTGTGTCCTTGTCACTCTTCTTAGGATAAAACACTTGCTTCATCACAAGGTATAACATCTTGACTTTAGGAAGGAGGTTCCCAGAAACTGATTTGGCTGGGTGAGTTGTTCCATAAAGTAATTTATTGATCTCTAGTCTAGAAACCACTTCATATTTGAAGTCATCTACATATACTTCTCTAATAGAGGGATATCTAGTCACTAGTGTAGAAAAGGGATTTAATCACGATTAAAAGGGCTTTTAATCATGGTTCATGAACTGTGGTTGTTCCAGCCATGATAATAGACAAAGGCATTTAATCACGGTTGACAATTGGGGTTATAGAACCCTTTTAATCATGGTTTCTAGTAACGGTGATTAAATAGGACCAAATTTAATCACGGTTATTGATCACAACCGTGATTAAATAAGACCCTATTTAATTACGGTTGTCAGCTCAACTGTGATTACATGTGATCATCAACGTAATGCTGCTTATAATCACGGTTATGGTAACAACCGTGATTAAAGACATTTTATAACCACGGTTATTGTGATAGTCCCAGTCAATTTACCATTTAATACAATCATTTAATCAATTTTGAAAACAATTTTTCACGTAAAAAGAAAATCAACTCGGTCTTAATATGAATTAATATTTACTTTTTTGAAATACATCCAAGGTAAATAAGCATACTCAATATAATACTAATAAACGATCGAAAAATAATACATTAATAAAATAGAGGCGATTGGAAACAGCGGGGAAAACAAAGGCAGGAGGGTCATTCGCCTGAGTGAGACCCTGCTACGCCTAAGCGAAATCCGAGGAAGTCGCTTAAGCGAGTGTCGACTCGCTTGAGCGAATGCCACACGGGCAGACCAAACTCACGAGTCGGGGTTTCACTCGGAAAAAGACCACTCAGTTACAGCTTACCCTTTCATCACTCGGAAAACTCTTAGCTTTCGTTAACTCGGACATACCACTCTTGACTCATTCCTAACCTTCACTCAGAAATAGATCACTCAGTCTTAGCTCACTCGGGGATAATCTATCCTCCTTCACTTGGTAAGGTTTTCCCCCCGGGTATCCCCACTCGGTCAATACCCTAACTTTACTTTACTCAGAAAAGGCTCTCCCGGCATAAGTCACTCGGAAACGTTCTCACCATCACTCGAAACCTTCTACTTTTTCTTCACTCGAAAACCTTCTATTCTTCCTTCGCTCGGAAGCATTCTATTCTTCCTCACTCGGAAGAGAATCTCTCGGTTATTCTTCTCTTGGAAAAGAAATGAGGGATACCCACAGGAACGAAATAGACACCAAGCCGACTGGCCCTTGCTCGGACAAGGATAAATGCGCTCGGGAAATATTCACCCGGTACCAAACTTGGCTACAGCAACCATTTGTGCAAATGAATATCAATCATAATATAACATAGATTAACACCCGATTTAAACTTAGTTCAGCACACATGTAACACCACATATACAGAAAACTCAATACATATATATATTACACAAATTATTCAAAATCACTCGGGCCTTGGCATCGGTTCTCCGCTTGGCGCGCCCCCAGGGCTCCGACCTCCTCCCTGTCACTGGTTACTAAATTGAAAACAACAGCAAGGGTGAGTGTTTGGCATCATAATTAATTTAGAACGGAAATTAACAAATTATATATATATATATATATATAAGTCCCATCCGATTGCATTTTCATTACTTTACAAATCACACTCGGCAATTATAATACATCATACTCGGTAATTAATTCACACCCGGTAGTTACAACATTTCACACTCGGCGAGTAAAGCATGTCACACTCGGCAGATACAGCACATTACACTCGGCAAACATAATAATCCACACTCGGCAAATATAACAAATTTCACTCGGCAAATATCACAAATTTCACTCGGCAAATATAACAAATTTCACTCAGCAACTATAACAAGTTTCACTCGGTAAATATAATAAATTTCACTCAGCAAATAAAACAAATTTCACTGGGCAACTATAACAAGTTTCACTCGGCAAATATAACAAATTTCACTCGGCAAATATAACAAATTTCGCTCGGCAAATATAACAAATTTCACTCGGCAAATATAACTAATTTCACTCGGTAAATCTACACATCACAACTAATAATTCATCAATTATCACAACTGACTCTCAGATAAAATTTGACGCCTAGTATCCGGATACTAAAGGATCGGCCTTCAGCTGGGGGTCTTACTTGACACCCCGTGAACCCTGCTTGGTTCACCGAGTCCTGCTTGACTTTCCACCTTGACCACTGGGTCCTACTTGACCACTGGGTAGCTCAACTGGGCACAAAAACCACAGGAGCCGAAAATGAGGGGCTATATATACCGTTGGCCGTCCCACACCACATAATCACGTATCATAATCATACAATCTGTGGAAGCCTGTCAGGAGCCGCTCCTTGCTCGTAAAACGCACCGACGACCACTCCCCGCCCTCAACAGTATACGGAGTATCTCATACACAATATGTAACTCAATATAACAAACATTATCAATCTCATGCCACACATAGCAATTACTTATCATACATATACCATTCATATTTCTCATCATATCACGAGTGGCCATTATCAACACATACTCATCACTCGGGCGACCTGCTTGTCAAGCCCGGCTTCACACTACCACTACACCGATTGGCACAACATCAACCATTTTAAAATCATCATTATCATAAGCCACACACACACCCGATCCTCAACCGATCGGTGTCCATACTCACACATGCATAAACATACACATAACTTTCATTCAATAACGTTTTCTCACCATGTTTACACAGCTCAACTACTCGGACGTAGAACATGTCCTATTCTAATTAATCATAGCCCGAACACCCCCTTACCTCGGTTCCAAGCTTCTATAATCTACTCCTGGTGTCGGTTACACCCTCTTAGCACTGGGTTCACAGTCTCTCTTCCGAATGCAGCACCAGCTCCTTCACTGCTACCTACGGGTCGGAATACAAAACCCGTTAGCTTTGCACCATCCTTAACTCTAAGGACCACCTTCGAGCTCACAATCACCAGATGAGTGGAGAACAGACCCACACACGGCCATGCATGGCCACTCAGTCACCAAAGAAACGAAAGGGGCAGGGAAAAACAATTACAACGGATCAGTGGACTCACCTTGAGGCCACAGTCACGAAAATGAGCTTGTTACTCGGTTTTGATGCAAACAGAGTCCTCTCCTAGAGCATACAACTCAGCGATGGAGGAGGAAGAAGATGAACATGAATAGAAGTAAACGAAGAAGAAGGGAGAGAAGCAGTGGCTCGCACGTGTGAGTGATAAATGAGAGAGAGAAGGGAAAAAGAAGCCTTTTAAAGTCCAGGGGTAACCGGTAACCTTCCCAACCGGTTACCACCCCACTTTCCATCACCCATCCGCTCAAGCGTTTTTCCCCTCAAACTCTCCTCTTCCTTTAATCAGACCCCACATTATTATTAACCAATCAAATAATTTTGTTTATATTCTCAATATTTAATTATCCATAATTGCCCCTTAGTTCATAAAAATATCGAATAAATTTCAAAAGAATTAATAATATTTTCTACTACACGTAAAATTTCCTAAATTGCCTAGGATGTTACAGTTATTGCAATAACCATGATTAAATATGTGGTTTTTTTTAATATGGCTTCTGTTTTATTATTTCCCAAACCTGCAATCAGACAGCCAGCATAATATACAATATATCCCAGCATATCCAGCGCCAATATATGAAAACAATGGTATGTATATAACATTAATTTGCTATCAATTAACAACCTAGAAAATGAAACTATATACAATTGAGATGAATATAACCTAATAAAATCTAAACCCTAAATCCTACAGTAGATACATATATAAGAGAATAAAAATCATATATCTATCTAAGTCCTTTCCTCACTTCAATGAAGTATGCGGCCATTGCTTTCTAACATTATCTATATGTGTCCTAGGGAAGTATAACCGGTCCTAAACGTACTGCAAACAATGCATAAAACAATTAGAACAAAAGCTATATTTATTACATGAATTTGATGAAATTGGTAGAAAACTAGTGCAAGTGATGAGACTTACATCTGTCCATCCATCTACTAAATGTTCTTGGACAATGGTCAGCGTGTGCATGACGTAATAGCCACACTCGTAGCTACCCTCCTGCTTATAAGACTACAATGGACATAAAATATAGAATAAGTGAATTCAAGTTTTCAAAATATAATAAAGATTTGAATGAATTCGATTGACTTACTTTTGGGTGCACCCACACAAGTTTTCTTCCGGTGGACTTACTTCCATGCAGTCGACTGTATCCAACCACCGCCCTGCGTCAAAATAAAACACAAGATAAGTTAGAATCCTATAAGAACAAAAATGATGTAATCAAATTTGTAACATGAGTAGACATAAACTGAGTATAATGTACTTATTTTTTAGGGTTTAACTTACACGTCTACTATGGTCCTGAGGTCTTGTGGAATAGTCCCGTGTACATAATCAAAGTATAAAGCCACTGAATCCTGGGGACAGATCACCAAGAGCGTCCAATGAGCACTACAGTTACAGTGATAAATGAGACTACAAAATGCAAAAATTAATGGACAATAATTATGGAATAGAATCTTATCTTTTATGATAGGGGGCCAGGTATACTGTCTTCCTAGATTCATACATCCAATTCTGGATGTATGCCTGGTTGTCCTCCTTGTTGTTCCTTTTCCTTTGTATGAAAGAGGGCTCTAAGAAACCATAAGTTTCATCAAAACCCAAGTCCACACAGATTTTATGTAGAAACCTAAACAAGTTTAGACATGGTTAGCGACAAATAACTTGTATAATGAAATAATTTGACATAAAATGATATACTTATAGCTGCCACAGCTGAATGATGGATATGTTTAGCATCGTCGGCCCCATTATAATCTCACACAAGTCACTCCATGTAATGTAAACTGGTAGTGAACTTGGACGGCCGAACACCAGTGGCTGCCCTGGGGCCTGAAGAGCGTCCTCTCCTAGCTCGACCCTGACCTTCCATAGCATCTGGATCGGATTGTCAATGGGGCCTGGCTTCTTCAATGCCGGTCCTTCTTCCTGTTAAAGAATTAAAACCATTACAGTTTGTACCATAATTGACAATATAACAAAATCAGTTAGTATTTCAGGTTTATACCTTTGGAGGAGCAACCGACAGGAGTCTGTTGGGCCACATAAGAAAGTATCCCACCGCCTGACCAACGGTCTTCACCTCTGGAGTTGCCACTGGCACAGCAGCATCCTCCTCGAGGACGACTACAACAGAGACCCTGGACATACCATCAGGTAATAACTGATGGTGAACCACAGGGCCTAAGTTGTAGACCATGCCAGTGGTAACTGGCTCCTCTGACCCATCAATGAATAGGTCACATTGATGGGTATCCGTAGCCTCGACCCCATCATTGTTAGGGTCAGTTGTAGCGCATGACCCTTTAATGCTAAACCTCCATACCTACATATTTACACATCAAGCAGAAGTTATTTAAAATTGAAAGAAACAAATTACAAACAGCAAACAGTTAAATACTATAGGGAATCCAACCTGTGGGTCAGCAACTGGTGCAGTAGGCTTCTAGTGATGGCTGAGTGAGGCCTTTATCTCCTCCTTGAATTGGGCCATCTCTTGCTATAGCTTCGTAATCTCCTCTTGATACTTAGACTTCACAACAACCACCCTCGACTCAACCTTCTTCTCTACCAACTGCTCAACGAAGGGCGTAGGGTCGGGAGCACCGTAATAGTTCCGGAGGCCCGTGAAATATGAATGATTAAAGCATAATTGTTTAATAGAAAACAAAATGAAAGGATACAGTCATTTACAACTTACCGTGACCTCGACCAATAGCACGCACCCTTCCGGGGTGCTCTGGCCTACCGATGGAGGTAGTCAAAATATCCTGCCTGCCATGGGCTACTAAGGAGCCTTGGGTTGATTGCTCAACCAAGGAATCCTGAAACCAAACAAGTTAGTGTTTAGGGCCTCATGTTTGCCAAAAAACTGAAAACTTTAATAAGGCGGATACTTACTATTCGTGAGGCGACCTCCCGAGCTTATGAGGAAGTATATTCCCCACTCTTCTTGGTCCTAGCCCGCTTTCGTTTCTCATGGCGCGTAGGTGGGGAATGAGGATCCACAATACCGGTGTCAGGTTGGCTAGTCTGACATTGATTAGCCTTCTCCCGGGCCATGTGCTCCTCCAATCTACGTTAACCCCCACGTGACAATCTGTGGGTGCAGTCATTCTTCTTCCTAATGCTTTGTGCTTTCATTCTTACCGCCTACAACAAGAAAGAAAATTATTCAAAGTTAGACGTTTAAATTATAAATGATTTAAGCATGTAAAATACCAATGTACCAGAAACTGGTCAGTCTACCTAGATGCAACAAAAGCATCACAAGTCTCCTGATCAATGAAGGTATATTTTTGTCCATGAGTATCTGTCCAAACAAGGAAAAACAACTGTCAAAATTTAGTAGATGTAACATGATTAATACAATGAATAATTAATATAACATTTAATACAATGATTCATTAACATGATTAATACCTTATGAAGATGCAATATTTTCCCACAAGCCTTCATTGTGGTCATGACGACTAACAACTACATCATCTATGTCATGTTCCACGATAGATGTCGGAATACGTGTTATGGTGGAAAGAATTTCCGCAATATCAAGATTGGGGTCTCCAAGGCTATGTCTACCTTGGATAACAATTGACCACCATTTGTCAGCTGCGTCAGCAACATAAAAAACTTACTTCACTTACGTTGCCATGATGAATAGTTCCTCCTTATGACCTGTCTTGTTGAGGTCCACCAATGTAAATCCATAATTATCAGTTTTTACACCGTTCTTATTGTCAACCCAATTACATTTAAACACAGGAACAGTGAAAGGACCGTAATCGACTTCCCATATATCTTCAATCACACCAAAGTAGCATGACTCAACCATGACAGGGTTATTGTCCTTTGAAGTTGACAAATGCATTGACTGAGCCACAACCATCACTCTACTATTTTGATTTGTAATCTTCTCATCCTATGTCCTTGTATAAAATGAATAACTATTTATGTCATACCCACAAAAGGTGAAGACATCAAATTTTGGGCCCTGTGCTTGTCGATGTAATGTTGAGGATGCAGATGTATCTTTCAGAATGGTCTTTTGGAACCACTACATGAATGTCTTGTTGTGTTCATTCAACACCTACTTTTTAGTCATTTTAGGGTTATTTCTCTTGACTAGCTCCTTATGAGTGGTTAGATACAGTTGCACGTCGTCCGTGTTGTTCAAAATATATAAGTGTCCTTGAAGGACATCATCACATGACATGCTCTTTATTTTTTTCCAATCATACCTTTCCCATCCAATCGCCTATCATGACGAGTCTTTGGAATACTAATTCTTGCAGCATGTGACATATAATCAGTGCAAAACTCAATTACTTCCTCTGCAATATATCTTTCCACAATCGAAGCTTCAGGATGACGTTGATTCTTTATATACCCTTTCAATATCTTTATATATCGCTCAACGGGATACATCCACCGCAAGAACACTGGACCACAAACAGACCTCTCTCACCAAATGAATGATTAAGTGGACCATTATGTCAAAAAAAGAAGGCAGGAAATGCATTTCAAGCTAACATAGTATAAGTGATGCTTTCTATTCCAACACATCCAATTCACCGGGGATGATTACTTTACAACATATGGCATTGAAAAACAAACACAGTCTTGTTATGATATTTCTCACATTTTTAGGAAGAATGTCACGAATGGCGATAGGCAGAAACTGTTGCATCAACATATGACAATCGCGAGACTTCAACCCAACTAACTTCAAATCTTTCATGGAAACACAAGTGTTAATGTTTAAACCATAACCAGACGGAACTTTCACACTATGCAACGATTCACACAAACTTTGCTTTTCCTTTGTAGACAACGTATGACATGCTGGGGGCAAATATATTCCTTTGCCCATTGATTGTGGATGCAAATCCTGACGTAGATCCATCAACTCCAAGTTCAGACGTGAATTTAAGCCATCCTTAGTCTTCCCGGGTATTGATGTGTTATTGTCGTGGTCGTTCAAATTGATACATTAAAAATAATATAGTACTAGTGTGTGAACCTAGGTCATTTTCTTGATGATCAACATAAAAATTTAGGAAAACCAAGTTTTAAAATAATTTTAACAAACAGAAATTCAACAAACATACAAATACATTTTGGGGGGTTTGTTTGGTTGTCACAGAAATTTAAAACAGCATAAATGTAAAACTTAGAACAATAAATAACAAGCGATTGATTTTCTTGGAGTACTGTAATTAGATTTATCCTTGGTTCACAAAAGATGATTCGTATACTTTTATTACTATTGATTTCTTAGCTTAATTTGAATTAATCAACTAAGCGTCCTTTTCAATTCACAATTTCCTTACTTATATTCAAACTGAATGAACATATTAATCAAGCATCCTAATTAAGCAAAAGGAGTCAAGATCGTAAAATTTAGGAATCATTGAGCATACATAAGAACATCGCCTACATACATAATCTATTCTCATTTTATGGAATTAAGCAAGCCATCATAATTAAAAGTGATTATGAAAATATTCATTAAGCATGCATACTTCCTTAATCCATTTTAATTTAAATCTTATTTTATTCCATTTGTATAATTAAACGTTTTAAGCATACAAATTTAATTAAACAAAATGGAATTAAATAAGCAGAGTAAGATTATAAAGAAATCAACAATAATAAAAGCATACTAAATTAAAAACAAGAACCTTAAAGTCATATTACAATAATTCTCCAAGAAAATCAATCTAAGGGTTTTAGCCCTCCATAATTAAAACAAACTAAAAATAAGAAAGACCAAACCCAGAATACAGCGGAGGAGGGGGAAGAAATTCCTCCAGAGCACAAGCCTCTGTTGCCCATAGAAAGAAAGGAAGAATGAATTCTAATTCAAGGTCTCCCTGAATGCCTTGAAATCATTTCTATTTATTGTTGAGGAATGGTGGAAACAACTTGCTTAAATTCAGGAACAATTGGACCCTTATGCGAGAGAATCCTATAATGCGTTTCTGCTTTTCCTTAAATCACTTAATGCTATTTCCCACTTCCTCAAATCTTGTATTGCTGTTTCCACTAAATGAATTGATTAATAAAAGCATGTGAATTGATTCATTTAGGCTAAAATTGAGTCATTTTTTAGTGTCCTAGCCATATGAATCGATTCAGGGTGATGATGAATCGATCATAGCTTAATTTTTGCAATCCTAGGTGTAACATCCCAATTTTGAAGTTAAATACCAAATGAAATAAACCATTAAGACCTTGATTTCAAAGTAAGAAAATAATTGTTAATTATAATCAATTTAACTTAAGGAATGATGACAAATTAATTTAGTTGGTAAAAGATGGCTGCTTGTGATTGGTGAGTCACGTGAGTGGACTGCGATTCATGTTTTCCCATCCCATTTCCTTCTCTTCGCATGCATATACATACACCCTGTATCACCGTAGATATTCATCATTCCCTTACTGCTTCATCCTCTTTTTTTCTTCTTCGTCTTCGTTCTCTCTTCTCTTCCCCTGTTTCGTTCTTCGTTTCTGGAGATCACGATGACGGTGCTGGAAAAAGGTCGGAGCCCCTCCAACTGGTGAAGGACGATCATTGAGGCAGAGAAAGAACAACTTCCCATTCCCGAGCCGATTGTAGAGACGATGGTGCGAAGGGGGACTGGACGAGTCAGAAAGGGAGTCAGACCAAACGTCGGAGAGCAGAAGAGTTTCTTGAATTCCTTCTGTAGGTAGGGGGCGCTTGCATGTCAAATGCATGGTCCACGAACGGTACCGAATGAATGTACTGCTTTAAGTGTGTGCATGTGTCTGTCACGACTGTGTATTATGCATGATTGTTGATTTGGGATTCCATGTGTATGATAATAGCTAGATAATAATTGCATGTAATCAAGATGGTGGTAATGTAGTCTGTTAGCCTTACTGATATAGACGAGTGAGATGCATGGTTCTATCTCTGTTAATACTGTAAGAATATGAATGTGTGACTGTTAGTTGATTCGTCCGATGTTATTACCTTGATTGTTTGATTACTGTGCATGTTGGTGTGATTGACAAAGTAAATATAGAGACCGTGTTGGATATGTTTTTACCTTGATGGTTACGAAGGAGGTATCGGTTGAGTGATGATGCTTGCTGGTAAAACGCATAAGCTACATGTGTAGGAATGGGGTGACCCGTGGAAGGTCATGAGCCCCGAGGGAATGGCTTCCAGCTACAGACCTTGGCTAGATCCTGTGAGAGCTCGTGGTAGCCGTAGGAGCTAGAGATGAGTCTCGAGACACCAATGGGAGGCCGGTACCACTCGGGAAGAGCTGATGGACGAGAGGCCAGTAAGGGGGAAACTGTAACTGAAAGTCATTACTTAAGTCGGATCCGCAGGCATGCATGTAGATATGATGTTGATTAGGATAGTACACGTGGCATGTGTTGGGGGTTATGAATGAATTCCGAGTGTGTGGATGCATGTGCATGTATGGATAAGGACGAACTTTATGTAGTATGTATGTGAGTGTATGTTATTGATATTATTCTAATTTGCATGGCCTTAATTTAATCTGAATGTGACCGAGTGAACGTAAGTGTGCGTACTGACACTGATATCGAGTCCTTGGCTGTCATTTTCCATGTAAAAGCTCACCCCTACTGTGGCTACATTTTTCAGTGAATATCTCTCGGAATGAAGGATGAATGAGGAGCCGAGTGCGGAGCAGAGAAACCGAGCGCTATGGAATATATGTGTATATGTATATACTATGTATAAGGTCTTGTTAAGCCTTGGCCGGCTCGTATTTAGACTTTAGCCCTTATATCAGAACTTGAACACTTTCGGGTAGAAGGAACATGTTAATGCGTTGTAATTATTCAAATACTTCCCTATATGTATATATTGTGTGTTTATTCTATACTGTAGGTGATGTCCGAGCGATAAACATGGATGTATAAGTATACTTTTCGAGCATAGGGAGTCAGTGTGACTATGGGTAGAAGTGGAGCTAAGTTGTTGTTGGGGAAAAGTGAGATGGCAAGTCATTCCAAGTGATGAGAGGTCGAATTGTCTGAGTGATTGAGGTTGCATAGTCTAGAGTAGGTGTTGGTGCGAAACCTGTAAGTGATGATTGTGGGGTTTTCTGAGTAGAGGATAATCAACGATTCCGAGTGAGAATCCGCCGAGTGAGAGTTCACCGACTAGGGAACGACACCTAAGACTCTAAGTGGATTTATTTAATAAATTAGTAAGTAGCTAGAGAACCCGAGTGAGTCTTGACTTAGTAGGAAAATTAGAGTAGGAAATATTATGGTTACTGAGTGAAAAGTAAGTAGAATGCCCCGAGTGGCGTAATGGACGTGAAAGTTATCCCGAGTGAGAAGTCTTCATAGATTCCGAGTGAGCGGCTTGGGAATCATTTTCGGATTAACAATACGTATACGTATATAATCCGATCGAGTGGAGCAGCAGAGTGTGATATACTGTCAGGATGAATCTGGCGGGTATTAAGGTTAGTCCGAGTGGATTAGGAGGTGGACCTTCCCTAGTGAACCATAGGCTGAAAACCGAGTGGAATGATAGGATGCCGAGTGTAGCATCGCTTCAGCAAGTGTAGTGCGGACTGGAGATCTTGAGTCGAATCGCCCGAGCGTAGTTAGCTCTCGCTTGAGCGAGTGTACCTGGTGCCATTGGGTTCGCTTAAGCCTTTCTTCCTTTCGCTGTGCATGAATTTTTTCCTTGTCTCCTTCCCTTCTTTCCTCGTTGGACCCGGTTTGTTAAGTGAGTAGATCATGTACGGTTTATTAACTTTAAAATTTGGAAAAACTTCCCAGTTGATTTTATTTATTTAATTAAAATTAGGGTGTTACATTTTGGTATCAGAGCAGACCGAAAGGTCCAAGGCGAAGGTATGCTTGCCGAGTGTGAGCGGTTGGGTGTATTATGATCGAATGGTCATCGTTATTATGATATTTGTTGAACCTGATTGATACTGTGATATTGATTTGTGGATGGGAGGTTGTCTCTCCTGGTCCGACTGATAGTGTAATATATAGAAATGGCATAATGTGCTAAGTTACTGAATATTAGGCTGAGATACGGTCGGTAGTAAGTAGCTTGGTGTACTTATCCTTGAAGGGGTGTTAATTTCAGGATAAGGGATGACGCATCGCCAAAGCATTGAGGCTATAGCCACAGCATTCCAACGCTTTGTGGACGTGTTTGAGAGGTAGGGCCAGCCTCGAGCCGAGGATGGCCAAGTGCTGGACCGCTTCCTGAAGAGGAAGCCGAGTGAATTTCAAGGAGGATGTAACCCGGAGGCAGCTTTTAAATGGACTTAAGAGCTGGAAAGGATTTTTGGGGGTCTTCGCTGTACCGAGGCCCAGAAGGTAGAATATGCAGTGTATATGCTGCGAGATGAGGCAGAGAACTGGTGGAAGATAGCTAGAAATCGATTTCCTGACGATGATACTCAGCTGACCTGGAACAACTTCAAGACATGCTTCTTAGAGAAGTACTTCCCCAACACAGTAAGGAGTCGGAAGGAGTTGGAGTTTATGGAGCTGAAACAGGGTTCCATTACTGTGGAAGAGTATGCGGCTAGATTCAAAGAATTGTGTCTATTCTACCCACCCTTCTAATAACCCGGGACTGAGAGCTCCAAATACCTCAAATTTGAGAATGGATTGAGGTCAGATATTAAGAGAGCCTGCAGATATCAAGAGATCAGGAGTTTTCCTGCATTGGTGAATAAGTGTAGAATATTTGAAGAAGATGACGAGGCCCACTCAGGCCAGAATAGTAGAGCAGGTCCCTCCTTGAGGCCTCAACAGTCACGCTTCAAGAGGCCAGGTAACATGAGGAGAAATGGACCCTTTACTAAATATCAAGATCGCAGTAACCGAGGGAGACAGATGAGTGGCGACCAAAATATGGCAGGTGTTTTAAATGTGGTGGCGACCACTTTGCTCACGATTGCGATGGTGCAAATGTCAAGTGTTTCCATTGCCAGGAGAAGGGCCACATTTGCCCTGACTGCCCCCAACTCCGTCAAACAAGTGCCAATGTGCGTCAGGGAGGATTCCAGGTGAGGAGCAGTAGGAACAATGGTCAACGCTCGGGGGACGGAGGCAACAGAGCCAGAGGAAATATGATGTTTGCCCCAAATAACAGGAGGAGGAACACCAACCAACCCGCGGCTGGAAGAGTCTACGCCATCAGTGCTGAGGAAGCTACGCAGGTGAACGACTTAGTACAAAGTAAGTGCCTACTCGGTAAATATACACTTAGTGTAATTTTTGATTCTGGAGCCACCCACTCCTTCGTAGCTGACGAGTGTGTGAGACGATTACGATTACCGACTGTGGATATGGATCAGATTTTGGAAGTAGCCAACCCGACTGGCCCTAAGGTGTTGACATCAACGATGTGTAAGGACGTATCGTTTGTGTTGGACGATCGGAGTTTTACCTTCGATCTTATATGCGTGCCTTTGAAAGGCCTTGATATCGTGCTCGGCATAGATTGGCTTTTAGCCAACAAGGTGTTAGTGGATTGTAGAAACAGAAGGGTAATCTTCCCGAGGCAGCACAATGGGGACTACACGGCACAAGGTATAGCTCAACTGTTTATGATGCTTTGTTTAACCGAGGGTGAGAGTAAAGCCCGAGTGAATGAAATTCCGACTGTCTGTGAATTCCCGGAGGTGTTTCCCAAGGATGTACCGAGTGTCCCTCCCAATAGAGAAGTCGAACTCTCTATAGACTTGATTCCTGGAGCCGAGCCAGTCTCTAGTGCACCTTATAGAATGTCCCCAACTGAATTGGCCGAGTTGAAGAAGCAGGTAGATGAGTTACTCGGAAAATAATTCATTAGACCGAGTGTATCACCATGGGACGCACCAGTACTGCTTGTTAAGAAGAAGGATGGCAGCATGAGACTATGTATAGATTACCGACAGCTAAACAAACTCACAATTAAGAACCGTTACCCATTGCCCAGAATTGATGATCTAATTGACCAACTGCGTGGAGCCTCAGTCTTCTCAAAAATTGACCTACGATCGGGATACCACCAAATCCGGGTGAAGGACTCAGATATTCCAAAGACTACCTTTAGGACTCGGTATGGTCACTACGAGTATGTAGTGATGCCGTTCGGTGTGACAGATGCCCCTGCTGTCTTTATGAATTACATGAACAGCATATTCCACCCATATCTTGACCAATTCGTGGTAGTTTTCATTGATGATATCCTAGTCTATTCTAAGACCCCTGAGGAGCATGAAGAACACCTCCGAGCGGTACTTTAAGTGTTGAAGGAGAAGCATTTGTTTGCAAAGCTTTCAAAGTGCGATTTCTGGATGGATAAGATCCACTTCCTCGGACATGTGATTTCCGAGGAAGGTGTCTCAATGGACCCTTCGAATGTGGCAGCTATAATGGCGTGGGAGAGACCCAAGTCGGTCTCGGAGATAAGGAGCTTTATGGGCCTGGCTGGTTATTATAGAAGATTCATTGAAGGTTTTTCTAAGTTGGCTTTGCCACTGACTAAATTGACTCGGAAAAACATTCCCTTCGTATAGAGTTCTGAGTGCGAGAGCAGTTTCCGAGAGCTGAAGGACAAGTTGACGACTGCTCCAGTGTTGGCATTACCTGACTTGCAAGAGAGCTTTGTGGTTTATTGCGATGCATCAGGACTCGGATTAGGATGCGTGCTAATGCAAAAAGACCGAGTGATAGTGTATGCCTCTCTGCAATTAAGACCTCACGAACAGCATTACCCGACCCATGACTTGGAGCTAGCAACCGTAGTCTTCGCATTGAAAATATGGAGGCATTATTTGTTCGGGTCCAGATTTGAAGTATTCAGTGACCACAAGAGCCTCAAATACTTATTCGACCAAAAAGAGCTGAACATGAGGCAGAGGAGATGGATGGAATTTTTAAAAGATTATGATTTCGAGCTAAAGTACCATCCGGGTAAGGCAAACGTCGTTGCCGACGTGTTAAGTCGGAAATCCCTTCATATAGCAGTGATGATGGTAAGAGAAGTGGAGTTATTGGAATAGTTCCGAGATATAAACTTACATGTTGATATCCTCTCCTCTCGAAAAATGACAATCGGTACGCTGAGGATTGCCAATGAATTTCTAAAATCTGTGTACGAGCAGCAGCAGTCAGACTCCTACTTGGCTGAGATGAAGGAGACTCAAGCCAAAGGGAAGGACTTGTCTCTGACCGAGGGATCAGATGGAATCCTCTGAGTAAGAAACAGAATATACGTACCGGGTAGAGGAGAATTGAGAAGAATGGTGCTTGATGAGGCTCACAAGAGCTTGCTAAGTATCCACCCGGGTACCGCGAAGATGTACCACAATCTAAGGGCACAATTCTGGTGTCCCGGATTAAAGAGAAATGTGGCAGAATACGTGGCCCGGTGTATTACCTGTCAGAAATCGAAAGTCGAGCACCAGAAGCCGTATGGTGCATTACAACCCCTAGAGATTCCCGTGTGGAAATGGGACTCGATTGCCATGGACTTTGTCATGGGATTACCAAAAAACCGAGCGGGCCACGATGCGATTTGGGTCATTGTTGACTGACTGACGAAGAGTGCACACTTCCTACCTGTGAACATGAAGTACCCGTTGCATAAGTTAGCTCGGATTTACATTCACGAAATTGTCTGACTCCATGGTATACCGACTTCTATCGTATCGGATAGGGATCCTAGGTTCACGTCCCGGTTTTGGACCAGCCTGCACCAGGAATTGGGTACGAAGCTTTGGCTAAGTTCCGCTTACCACCCCTAATCGGATGGACATCCGAACGAATAATTCAAAGTCTGGAGGACATGCTAAGGGCATGTGTGCTGGAGCACGGTGGAAACTGGGAACAGTACCTTCCCCTGATCGAGTTTACATACAATAATAGTCACCATAACAGTATCAGTATGGCACCCTACGAAGCACTTTATGGTCGAAGATGCTGAACCCCACTCTGCTGGTCAGAAACGGGCGAGAGTCTGCTATTGGGACCAGAAATTGTAAAGCAAACGTCAGAACAAATCCGAATGATAAGGGAAAGAATGAAGGCGTCTCAGGATAGGCAGAAGAGCTACCATGACAAACGAACCAAACCATTAGAATTTTCATTTGGAGACAGAGTGTTTTTGAAGACTTCACCGAGTAAAGGAGTCGGGCGAGCCTTGAAAGGCGGAAAGTTGAGCGCCCGATACATTGGGCCCTATGAGGTGTTGGAACGAGTCGGCTCCATGGCGTACCAGATAGCATTACTGACTCACTTATCCCGATTGCATGACGTGTTTCACGTGTCTCAACTAAGGAGATATCTACATGATCCCAACCACACAATGCCTGATGATGAAGTGGAAATCAAGGAAGACCTGACCACTGTAACTATACCGATTAGAATCGTGGACCGATCGGTAAAGCGTTTGAGGAGCAAGGACGTACAACTGGTTGAAGTAGAATGGCAGCAAGGCGGGACTACCTCTTATACCTGGGAACGCGAAGACGCCATGAGGTAGCAGTAGCTCGAGTTGTTTAACCAAGGTGAGTGACCGACTAAATTTCGAGGGCGAAATTCTTTTGAGAGGGGGAGAACTGTAACATCCCAATTTTGAAGTTAAATACCGAATGAAAAAAACCATTAAGACCTTGATTTCAAAGTAAGAAGATAATTGTTAATTATAATCAATTTAACTTAAGGAATGATGACAAATTAATTTAGTTGGTAAAAGATGGCTGCTTGTGATTGGCGAGTCACGTGAGTGGACTGCGATTCACATTTTCCCATCCCATTTCTGTCTCTTCGCATGCATATACATACACCCTGTATTACCGTAGATATTCATCATTCCCTTACTGCTTCATCCTCTTTCTTTCTTCTTCGTCTTCGTTCTCTCTTCTCTTCCCCTGTTTCGTTCTTCGTTTCTGGAGATCACGACGACAGTGCTGGAAAAAGGTCAGAGCCCCTCCAACTAGTGAAGGACGATCATTGAGGCAGAGAAAGAACAACTTCCCATTCCCGAGCCGATTGCAGAGACGACGGTGTGAAGGGGGACTGGACGAGTCAAAAAGGGAGTCAGACCAAACGTTGGAGAGCAGAAGAGTTTCTTGAATTCCTTCTATAGGTAGGGGGAGCTTGCATGTCAAATGCATGGTCCACGAACGGTACTGAATGAATGTACTGCTTTAAGTGTGTGCATGTGTCTGTCACGACTGTGTATTATGCATGATTGTTGATTTTGGATTCCATGTGTATGATAGTAGCTAGATAATAATTGCATGTAATCAAGATAGTGGTAATGTAGTCTGTTAGCCTTACTGATATAGACGAGTGAGATGCATGGTTCTATCTCTGTTAATACTGTGAGAATATGAATGTGTGACTGCTAGTTGATTCGTCCGATGTTATTACCTTGATTGTTTGATTACTGTGCATGTTGGTGTGATTGACAAAGTAAATATAGAGACCATGTTGGATATGTTTCTACCTTGATGGTTACGAAGGAGGTATCGGTTGAGTCATGATGCTTGCTGGTAAAACGCATAAGCTACATGTGTAGGAATGGGGTGACCCGTGGAAGGTCATGAGCCCCGAGGGAATGTCTTCCAGCTACAGACCTTGGCTAGATCCTGTGAGAGCTTGTGGTAGCCGTAGGAGCTAGAGATGAGTCTCGAGACGCCAATTGGAGGCCGGTACCACGTGGGAAGAGCTGATGGACGAGAGGCCAGTAAGGGGGGAAACTGTAACTGAAAGTCATTACTTAAGTTGGATCCGCAGGCATGCATGTAGATATGATGTTGATTAGGATAGTACACGTGGCATGTGTTGGGTGTTATGAATGAATTCCGAGTGTGTGGATGCATGTGCATATGTGGATAAGGACGAACTTTATGTAGTATGTATGTGAGTGTATGTTATTGATATTATTCTAATTTGCATGGCCTTAATTTAATCTGAATGTGACCGAGTGAACATAAGTGTGCGTACTGACACTGATACCGAGTCCTTGGCTGTCATTTTCCATGTAAAAGCTCACCCCTACTATGGCTACATTTTTCAGTGAATATCTCTCGGAATGAAGGATGAATGAGGAGCCGAGTGTAGAGTAGAGAAACCGAGCGCTATGGAATATATGTGTATATGTATATACTGTGTATAAGGTCTTATTAAGCCTTGGTCGGCTCGTATTTAGACTTTAGCCCTTATATCAGAACTTGAACACTTTCGGGTAGAAGGAACATGTTAATGCGTTGTAATTATTCAAATACTTCCCTATATGTATATATTGTGTGTTTATTCTATACTGTAGGTGATGTCCGAGCGATAAACATGGATGTATAAGTATACTTTCTGAGCATAGGGAGTCAGTGTGACTATGGGTAGAAGTGGAGCTAAGTTGTTGTTGGGGAAAAACGAGATGGCAAGTCATTCCGAGTGATGAGAGGTCGAATTGTCCGAGTGATTGAGGTCGCATAGTCTGGAGTAGGTTTTGGTGTGAAACCTGTGAGTGATGATTATGGGGTTTTCTGAGTAGAGGATAATCAATGATTCCGAGTGAGAATCCACCGAGTGAGAGTTCACCGACTAGGGAACGACACCTAAGACTCTAAGTGGATTTATTGTAATAAATTAGTAAGTAGCTAGAGAACCCGAGTGAGTCTTGACTTAGTAGGAAAATTAGAGTAGGAAATATTATGGTTACCGAGTGAAAAGTAAGTAGAATGCCCCGAGTGGTGTAATGGACGTGAAAGTTATCCCGAGTGAGAAGTCTTCATAGATTCTGAGTGAGCGGCTTGGGAATCATTTTCGGATTGCCAATACGTATACGTATATAATCCGATCAAGTGGAGCAGCGGAGTGTGATATGCTGTCAGGATGAATCTGGAGGGTATTCAGGTTAGTCCGAGTGGATTAGGAGGTGGACCTTCCCGAGTGAACCATACGCTGAAAACCGAGTGGAATGACAGGATGCCGAGTGTAGCATTGCTTTAGCAAGTGTAGTGTAGACTGGAGATCTTAAGTCGAATCGCCCGAGCGTAGTTAGCTCTCGCTTGAGCGAGTGTACCTGGTGCCATTGGGTTCACTTAAGCGTTTCTTCCTTTTGCTGTGCATGAATTCTTTCCTTGTCTCCTTCCCTTCTTTCCTCGTTGCACCCGGTTTGTTAAGTGAGTAGATCATGTACGGTTTATTAACTTTAAAATTTGGAAAAGCTTTCTAGTTGATTTTATTTATTTAATTAAAATTAGGGTGTTACACTGGGCCTTTTTATTCGTGTGAATCGATTCATACCAGGGGAAATCGATTCATACACTGATTTTTGCAATTCCTGGGCCATTTTCATGCATGAATTGATTCATTGACCTGTTATGGTGCATTTTCATGATTTTTGGACAATTTCTTGATATGCAATCACTCATGGCTTCTTCCTCTTGATCCTTGGTCATAATTATTTAATTTACAAGCTCAATTATTCCCTACAAAATAAGAAAAACCAAGATTTCATTATTTCCATTAAAAATTAATCCTTAATTCATTTTAAAATCAAATATTAAATAAAGCTCAATTATGAAAATATGTTAAAATGCAATATATTACACAATAAGTGATGGCATTATACATATTTAAACTAAGGAATTAAGGATAAATTATGCACTATCAGGTATGTTTAAGAGTGTTCTAACCAAACTGTCGCAAACATTTTTCTCCACATGAATTACATCAATGCAGTGTCTTACATCAAGCTCCCTCCAATATGGTAGTAAAAAAATGTTGACTTTTTCTTCCAGTTGTTTTGTGTCGGGGATTGTTTTTCACACTTACCAAACACCATGTTGATGTCTTTCACCTTTTCATATATCTGGCGACTAGATAGTGGTGGAGGAGCCATTTTAAAATCTTGCGCGCCGTTGAACGACTTCTTTAACCTATGAAATGGATGATTCGCTTTAAGAAGATACCTTCGATGTCAAAGATAAACATCTTTCCTACCATGGTGCAGCCTCACAAAACTAGTTCCCTCCTCACATACAGGACAAGCTTTATGACCCTTCACGTTGTACGCGGATAAGTTACCATACGCTGGAAAGTCATTGATCGTGCAAAATAGCATGGCACGTAATTTGAATGATTGCCCCCACAAACCCATCAAACACATCAACCCCATCTTCCCAGAACATTTTGAGGTCTTCAACTAATCGAGTTAAATATACATCAATGTCGTTCCTCGGTTGTCATGCACCAGAAATCATCATTGATAACATAACATATTTCCATTTCATGCATAGCCATGGCGGCAAGTTGTAAACAAACAACAAAATAAGCCACGAACTATGGTTTGTGCTCAGGTTCCCAAATGGGTTCATGCCATCTGTGGCTAGTGTAAGTGTAACACCCCGATTTACCAGACTTGAATCCCGATGTGAACGACGTAATGATTAATAAAAATGTGGGTAAATTTTTCGCATTTCAAAATAATACCGGTGTCACACCGAAACTCGAATCACAGAAAACCGAAGTGTACAATTTATTAAATTTAAGCTGGATCCATACTAAATTTCCCAAACGGTATACAAAAATAATAGAGTTTACAGCGGAAGAATATGTATACCGGGCACACGCCTAGTCTCATATATGACGATATGAGAAAAGGCTAGGCAAGCCTACAAATACATATATATATATACATCATAAATTTATTAAATCAATGCCAATCCTTCATTTACATCGCATACATGCATTGCCTATGATATACTATAAATATATATATATGTATACACCTGGGTATCTTTCCCCAACATTCTCTACCATCAATATACATCAATCATTTTCAATCCTTCCAATATACATTAAATCAACTCCTACATTTAATTTATTCATTTCATAAATTCAATATATAGTAATTTACAAATGATGCCGGCCAAGGCACTTCCTCTACCACTATTTACCTTCACCAGCACTTGATCTGTAAATTCAAACTCATCCCATGGCAACCTGCATCACAATGCTAAAAAGGAGACCACATGGGAGAGTGAGTTATACATTCAAAATGACGAATAGTATATATATTGTGATCATGTGTATATGCATACATACGTCATGTGTACTTTGCTATTAAAACATCAAATTATCATTCATTCATTATCTCATTATCACAATAGGCATACATGCCTCATGGATCGCAATGCATATCATAAATAAGCACAACATATACACAATCACAAACACCATCACTTTGCCACTTATCAACAAGGGCATTCATAATCATTGTCATCATTGATTCATTTTATCTTTAATTCAATACCTCCTCATAAGGGGTTTTCTCTTCACTCGTGGTCATCCTATTTCGAATATACAATGGATCCAACTCCATATCAATGGGTGATCACAACCACCATACTATTCGTTTCTTAATAATTCTAATAATAATATCATCACTCAGGGATTCACCCTTCGTGGCACCCCGTAAGGTGATTCATTTCACAATAATTCAATAACAATACGACCTCGTCCTCTTCACTCTGGGATATACCCTTTGTGGCACCCCGCAAGGTGATATATTCATTTCAATAATAATAATTTATGCAATAGCATCTTCACTCAGGGATACACCCTTCGTGGCACCCCGCAAGGTGATTCTCTTCACAATAATAATTACAATACCATCATCACTCGGGGATACACCCCTCGTGGCACCCCGCAAGGTGATATATTCAATAACAATATGATCAACATTATCTTCACTCCGGGATTTACCCATCGTGGCACCCTGCAAGGTGATATATTCAACAATTATTACGATAACATCGTCTTCACTCTGGGATCTACCTATTGTGGCACCCCGCAAGGTGATATATTCCATATTATTCAATAACAATAGGACAACATCCTCTTCACTCAGGGATTTTCCCTTCGTGGCACCCCGCAAGGTGATTCATTCAACAATAATAATATCAATGCTATGCTATGTCATAAATACAACAATGCAATAATGCATGTGCCCAACAATCTCACAAGGATTTCTCACCCTCTCAATTAGGGTATATAATTTAAATTTTGGCATTTTCAATAATTATACATAATCATTCATAAGGCCCCTCAAGGCACATCATTCATATAATTGGCATCTCAATGGCCACAAACATCATTCATAACAATCCACACATGGATACCGCAATGGCATAGCAAACATCATAATATCAAGTCACACATAGAATTATTCAAGGCATATTCATCATTCTGCCTAAGGCAATTACACTTATGCTAATACAATCATGATCTTGAGCTTACATCTGAACACATCATATACACATCATATATTTATATTTCGCATCACATGTGTGACACCCTAATTTTAGGGGAAAAATTTTCATGAATTAATTAGAAAATATCCCGGATCCATAATAAAAACACTCCCTTATATGAAGATAAGAGAGCTGGCCCCATGGCCAAGCAGAAAAAGACAGGGAAGGCAAGGGAATTAAAACCATTCACACAGAATCACCAACAGCGCCTGAGCGAACCACATTACAGCGCGCACTCGCTCAAGCGAGATCCCAATCCGCTTGAGCGAGACCGACCAACTCGCTCGGGCGAACCACCATTCGCTTAAGCGAAACCGAAAACGAAAGCCTTCCCAAACAACATACTCGCTAAGCGAGGAATCACTCGCTGAAGCGAGAAGTCACTCGACATTCTATCACTCGGAAAACCGAGACATTCTTTCACTCGGTAAACGATCAGGTCCAGTCGGAATTCATGCCTAAGTCCTCTCGGAATTTAATATCTTAGACCACTCAGCCTAATGGGGTTTCGCCACTCGGGAACTACCCCAACAGTTACCTCAATCGGCAACCCATAACTTAGTCTCTTAATTCTATTCACAGTGTCAACATAAAGATCCACTCGGGAAATGAAGGTTATCCCACTCGGATTCTATCAATCAAACCACTCGGTATAATTCAACCTCGAGTCACTCGGTAAACATCAACCATTTAGCACTCGGCATAACAGAACTCCCCAACTCAGAGAGTACATAGAATTCCTCTCAGCCATAAATCACTCGGTTAACACTTATATTTCTCTTCACTCGGGGAAAATCATAACATCAAGTCACACTCGGACTTATTCCATAACTTAGCCACTCAAATTACATATTACCCTATTCACTCAGAATAGGTTCCCATATTCACTCGGGATACATTCATAATTCATACACTTAGAATATAATCAATCTGAGTCATTACAACAACACTCCTCTCGGAAGAGGATCACTCGGATTTCCACTCAGATTACTCGAATCATTCCCCACTCGGGGTTCACCATATATTCTTCACTCGGAATCCACAAGAGCCATTATCACACAGTAAGAGGCTCACACATGAGTTACACTCGGATATGGAGTCCTATACATAAGACTCACTCGGAAAAGCAACTAAGCCACATATATTCCACTCAGGATTCATCAACTTAGAGATATTCATACATCATCCTTTCCTAGTCGATAGGAAGCATCAAATCAACATAAATCACTTGTACTTATATATTTTCTAATTCCAAGTCCGACTACTACTACAGCAATACACATCCACCGATTCATAACCATGTTGTCAACATAACATATATGTATATACACAAGCATACACTCGGATTCTTATCTTTATACTTTCCATTCACCAACACATTCAATCGGTATGCATATAATACCATCACTCGAAGTATATATATATATATATATATATATACATATATATTAACATACACTCGGATCCCAATACATATATTTCATATTCATGATTATGTTCATCCACTCAGATTTTATACATATATATTTGTATTCGTTATACAACATTAATATGAGCTGGCCAAGGCTTTAGTACATCAAACGTACTCGGGATATAACATTATTCATACAGCCTCATCATAAATACCCATCACTCGGGTTTAAGGCCATCATAACATGCCAAACCGACCTGCAAACACTGAAAAATGGTGTAGGGGTGAGCATTACATATTAAATGACAGATATTGGCTCGGATTAATCATAGAATCCACAACATGCCATAGCACACAACATCAATCAGCATATAAACACTGCCATTCAACATGAACAATCACAAGCATCTTTCGATCGGGATTTCACCCATTTCACTCGGCTATAAAGCTCAATTCACTCAGTACAAGTATACTGGCTCACTCGGATTTCTCTCATCCCCGAGACTATATCAACATTATTCATACTCCGAGCCATGCTCAAGGAGTCTGTCCGAGCCCAGCTCCAGGACTTAGCCATATTCACCATATGTTGTCATCTGATTGCAGATCGGTGTAGGAGTCCAACACATTCCAGTGGCGAATCGGATGCATACAATTTCATTCACTCGGCGTTCCACGCCAATGCACTCGGCATTTCATCAAGCGTCTCATTTCACGCTTAGTGCCCCAGGCACTGCCCGAGTCCAACCCGGGTCTTTCATCATATTCAACATTAGGACCACGTCCTCTTCACTCGGGATCACACCCTCGTGGCACCCCGCAAGGTGTTCGTATTCAATAACATAATAACACGTATGCATATAACTTCAACTCATATTCATTTGATTGCCCACTCGGAATCTGTGTTCAACATCATGTGCACTTGGTAATTTAACAACAATCAGATGACTCGGCTTATACCACATCCACTCGGCAATCCTATGCTATCCACTCAGCAATCACTATGCCATTCACTCGTATTATCCTATATTCACTCAGATTTATCCTTTACAGTAAGCATTTCGTGCCTTCCTCTATAAAACCCACTCGGCATCCATCATAACAGTCCCCATTCATGCATTCGGCATACACATATGCATCAATAACATTCACATGCATTCAAATGTACAACACATCCAGGGACAAATAGAGGATCACACATGCATTCCACATCAACATACATGCATCTCAAGCATCATAATATAATCATCATCACAATAACATCATGCATCTCTTGGACGGATAATCATACACCATTTAAATAACAAACAACAATCCGGGTTCAACTTAACAACATACAACATCCAACAAAACATAACACAATGCAATGAAGTCACCCAGAAGTCCGTCCATAAACTATACACTTAAGATGCAATAGCTCCCCTTACCTGGATGAAGCCTCCAGGAGTCACATGGGCCACTCGGCCCAGCCATGGCAGCTTCCTGCTCGGCTTTCTAGCAGTGGAAAGAACCATACAGCTTTCCAGCCAACCAATATCAGTCCTCAGCCTTTCGCTCAAGCCACACATGTACTCGCTTGAGCGAAAATGGTCTAGTGACCATTTCTTCACTGGCTCGCTCAAGCGTAACCATTCTCGCTTGAGCGAGATACGTCCAAAAGCTCATCAACACTCCATGCTCCACTCTGCTCTGCCTCCCAGTCAATGGAGAAGCTTCCAAGCTCCACCCAACCATGATTCCTTCCTCACAACGTCACAGCCTCAACATAATAGACCATCTTCCATAACAAGGCACCACACAGCTGTAGGCTCTAACCTAGCCCAAACAGCCTCATCAACTAGAGGAAGAAAAGGGAGGAAGAAGAAGCACAACCAGGAGGACAAAAGAGGGATCCTGAACCCAGCCTCCACGCACAGCACCATGTTGTTCCTCATCACCACGCAGCCGTAGGAAGGATTCTCAACCTTCAAGGCACCCAGTACCACACTAGACTCCACCACCATGCAACTCCACTCGGTTCTACACCATACGTGAGTAGAAGAAGAAGAAGATGAAGGAGAAGATGAAGATGAAGCAGTAGAGAAGGAGGAAGCAAGAGCTTCATAGAGTTTTAGAGAGAAGGAGAAGCATTTCTCTCATCAGAACATGCACCAACGAGTAAAATGAAGAGAGTGGGGAGGAAAACCAAAGCTGAAGTCTTATCAACACACCTCCATCATCTCACTTTCCCACTCAGCCCCATCATCACGCTGCTCTGCCACAGCTCCTCAAACAACCATCACTTCTTCATTTAATGTAAGTCCTTTAGTATTTAATGCTAATTCTCTCAGCACTCATTACACACATCCAACGTGGACAAGAGAGAGAGAACCGGACCCATTAACCAGCAAAGGCATATATTATTAATATTATTATAACACAATAAATTGCCTAATTGGTAATTAATCCTTAATTAACCATTAATCCCATCAATCCATAACCTTAATCTGAATTTATAATTATTTAAAAATCTGGGATGTTACAACATGCCCAGTCTATATCCTCATTCAACCACAATGGTTTTACTACAAATTTGTCAATATTAACGATCACCCTTTACTCAAGGAAATGATCCGCAACGTCATTCGTTATTACTCATTATAATTATCATCTCCGCCATATTATGTCATAGGCATATATCTCTATAAAATCCCACAAGCATCTTACATTGTAAGGAAAGAAGGCCTAAAACCATCAAGACTGAGAAAAGAAGAGAAAATTTCCATCAGGGGTCACTCGCTCAAGCGAGACCCCCACTCGCTTGAGTGAGACCGCACCTTCTCGCTTGAGCGCCTTGGCTCGCTCGGGCGTAAACACGCCAGTGCCCTTTCCACGCTCGCTCGCTCGAGCAAAATACCCTCACACCCGGTCACACGCTTGGGCGAAATTTGTCCAGTACCACTTCCAGGGCTGGCTCGTTTGAGCGAGGCTCCCCACAACGAGCCACTCGCTTGAGCGAATAACGCCCAGCATCAGACTCCCCACACTCGCTCAAGCGTCTCACGCTCGCTTGAGCGAAAAACGTCCAGAACCTATTTCCTCTCTCGCTTGCTCAAGCGCGACAACATCCGCTTGAGCGAGATTCATCCAGAATCTCTCCTGCTCACTTCACACTCGACTCGCTTGAGCGAGCAGCCCACTCGCCTGGGCGAGATTAGGCCAGAGGCCACAATAATGGTGCAGGGGATTCTCGCTTGAGCGAGAATCCATCTCGCTTGAGCGAGAATATCAGTTTAAGTGCAGAAACGTGAGGAATTTAACAACTCTTCATACTAAAACTCCTACCAATTCAATTTAAACAATTCCAACACATTATTCACTTCTTATTAGGTATTTAGAACATGTCTCAACCATTCATACCCAATAATTTCCATTCCAATTCATTAACCATATCAAAATTAATTCATCTTCCTTACACATACCATCCTTAATAATCATTAGTTTTCCATCCATATTTTCTCAAGAACTACATTAAATTTTAACTTATCATCATCACCCACAAATAAATATTCATTCCCATGACAATCATCATCTATTCTCATATATCATCCTCACAATCCATAATTGCCATTCACATTTCAATACATATATATATATATATATATATGGCAAAGAAAGCATGAGTACAATACACATACATCAATCACTCTTAATTTACTCATGCAATTTGAATATATAACTCCTCTCCTACCTCGAGGGAAGAGCCGAAACGGTTCCAATGCTCCGAATGCACGCTCCGAGAGCTCTGCCACATAATTCCGAAACGAACTCTACATACCACATACATATACATGCACATAATCAAAAACCATCATAATTCTACCCATTTGCTAGCTTATCATAAAGCCTAATATCAAGTCCTAGACTTGATGAACACCAACTTATGCAATTGTATTAGGCTTCGGGAATTCCTTTCCCAAAACCAAGATTCTCTAGATCTAAAAGGATTAACTATACCCAACAACACCAATATCTCATTCATCCCTCATCTAAAATACATTTCTACATTACATCAATCATCCAAGTGCCATTATCATCACCTTGAGTTCAACACAAGTTAGCCTTGCATTATTTAACCATTCATCATTAACAACTCTAATGACACAAATCATGACCTATCAACTCACCAATCAATATGTATATCTCTTGATTCCACCATTAAAGGTTATCTCTAATGTTCATCATCGTTTCTTCATTATAATTGATAACTTATCATTAAATATCACCTATTAACATTTCATTCACCCAATAATTCACTATATACACATTTTTCCCAATTTCATAAGGCAAGGGTTTTTCATTAAACCCAACAACATTCTCCAATGTTTATTAATCACCATTAATGGTCATCATTCATCATTAATATCATTCTCTATCACCATTAAACATACATTCTATTTATATTTCACACTTTCCTAATTGATTAGAGTTAGGGTTTCACCAAAACCCAACAACACTCATTAATACCCATCTACCTCTCATCACCATCCAACATTAATCTTAAGTACTCTCTTAAATGCTCATAAAGGCTTACATTTAAGCCACCCCACCTTGGGATTTCTTACATTAATGGCTTCATTCACACTCCAATAATTTTTCTAACCTAGGATTAATTCCACTCACCACCATTCATCAAAACAACATCTAACCTCCCATCTTAACACTTCAATAACCCAAAACCATCAATAAAAACCATGAGTGGTCAAAAACCATACCTCTCATCCAAGCTTAAGCTCCAAAACAAAAGTGAAAGAGAAATAAGAAGAATGAACTAAGCTTTGCTCCAAGAGCCATCCTTGCCTCATGATTCCATTAGTTCCCAAGCCTTTGAATGAAAAATGATCAATGGAGGGAGAGAGGAGTGAATGGTTTTGGAGAAGAAGAATGGAGGGAGAGAAGAGAAATAAAGAATGGTGGAGGGAGGAAGAACCCACGGGAAAAATAAGAGAAAGGGAAGGGTTTTTATTTTACCTTTTATTCCCTTCATTAAAATCTTTCCGTTTTGTAACTTACAAGATCTTAGTTCGGGCTTGATACTAACTCTAAAAATTATTCCGAAGGTATATTCAGATTCCTAATAATATTCTTAACAGCCCTGACCAACGGCATCTCAATCGGAGATACTTGGTCCGACACCCATTTTCTAATCGGGTAAAATTTTATCTCACATAAACTCAATAAATTATAATTACCCATAATAACTCCCAATTTAATCATTTCAATATTCTTGGGACACTCATAAAACCATCTTATAATCCTTCAATATTTATGCTTTCAATTTAATTATTTTTTATAAAATTCAGGATGTTACAGTAAGCCTAACATTTCTTGGTTCATGGAAAAAATCCAAAAAAATCATATCCATTTTCTTCCACTGTGATCCATTAGCTGGATGCCTAAGTAGTCCGTCAACAACCCTTTCATTAGCATGTCATCTCATAAGTTTTGCATCATTTACATTGGCAAATAGACACTTTAGTCTTGGAATTATGGGCAGATACCACAACACCATGTCAGTCATCTATGTCGATATCGGTGTCATACATCGAGCTTTAGTTTTTAGTTTGAGAGCTGAAACTTGGCACCACCATATCTTCACCGTTCCATATCAACGGGTATAACTACGAAGAAATCCATCACATAATTGATACTCTCGCACCTATTCCAAGTTTAGCCGACGCAGGTTCAAGCATTTAACACAAGGGCAAAAATACCTTTCATTCACCTCCTCAGCATTCCTCGCTACGAATTCTATAAATGATTCAACTCCACCCTCGTACTCTGGACTTATGCGTGATGTAGTTATCCAACTTCGATCCATACTAACTGTTTACAAGTGTTATGATCAATCTCACTTTTTTTACAAAGGTGGTGGTCCTATACGCATTCAGAATGACAATTGTTTTTATACGTAATTGATATATACAGGTTAGGAGTTATTTTAAAATTTGTTCACATTTCAGCAGCATTTCGCATTGGTCTCTAAGAACACAAAATGAGAGTGGTCAAATCAAATTGAACCATAACCAAATATGCACCCAGAGAATAACACAAAATACAAGTTACCGAAAGTTTATCAAATTTTAAAATAACTCCTAACTCGTACATACTAATGACGTATAAAAAACAATTGTTCATCCCAAACTGTCCAAACGAACAATCCAAGATTCAACACAAATGATGAAATTAATTAATTTAATGACCATTTGTGTCGAATCTCAAATGGGGAACTACGGTTCACTCATGCACAACAACTTTCATACTAGTTACTAGTTAACTAGTATGAGCCTACGAGTTTGCAAGATTGACAACCACACACATACAATAGCAATAGAAATAACATTATATACGAGCAACCAACAACAACAGAAATAACATTATATAAGTGAAATGTAAATTTTGATTACAAATAATACCTAAAAATGTGTAATTTTGAAGTAGAAGTATGGTGTTTGATTATGGATTATGGATTATGGTATTGGATTATAAGACTTTTAAAGTTTGGACTTTTATTTAGTAATTAGTATGATGTTTTTAATTTGTGTTATTTTGAAGTAGAAGTATGGATTTATAGATTATGGATTACGAATTATGGATTATGGTATTGGATTATAAGACTTTTAAAGTTTGGACTATGGATTATGGATTATGGATAATGGATTATGAATAATGGATTATAAGATCACATGAACTTTCATTAACTAGGTTAGCATTAACAACTTCAATTTGTTGAAAGTTTATTTATACATTTACTTTCTTATTTATAATTTACCTTAATTTGGTAAATATTTTAGATTGATTTTTTATTTTTAAAATCTAATTATGACTAATTTTTCAATCTATGTATATTTATCTTAATTATAAGTTTGATAATATTTTATTTTCCCCTTCAAAACAAAAAATCAACAATAACACTCTAAACAATGGCGTGAACTATTTTTAAACATCTTGTATTAATAAAAAATTACTAAGCAAAAAAAATAAATCATAACTAAAACTAAAATTACCTAATTTTATAGTGACCAAACCTTATTATTAAACACATTTGAAAAGTAAAAACTTCCTAATCAGAAACCAGTAATAATTCACAGTAGTTAAAACTAAAATAAAATTCTAAATTATATAATTCTAACTAATGAAAGTGAAAACTAATTCAAACCAATTCAAAGTGAAAACCAATTCAAATTTTAAAAACTAAAATAAAATTCTAAATTATATACAATTCACAACAGTTCAAGGTTTACCAAAAATGAAAGTAAAAACCAATTCTTTAAAACACAAACAATATACATAGAACAGGCCACTAATTTTCAGTTCAGAACAATGCATATATTAATTGTGAGAAAGTAATATGATTCAATGGGGGTTTAGGGAATAAGGAACATGGCCACAAAAAAAGCATACACACAATAACAATGGGGATTCACGGAATAGAGGCACACAGACAATCGGGTTTAGGAGCAAAAGGCACGCAGTATACTATAATGGGGGTTCAGGGAAGAAGCAACCTACCTGAATGAAGAAACCACGAAGATGGGGAACAACAGTGAATAGAGAAGAGGGCACGACACTGTGCTCTGTATAACGAAACAGAGGAAGAGAATGCCACACACAATGTAGCATAGGGAAAACAAGAGAGGAAGAATAGAAAACACTTACCTGAACAGAAAAAGGATGAAGATGAAGCACTCCACCAATGCATAGACGATGAAGTAGAGCATGAGAGAAAGAATAAGAAGTTAGGGACGCGGGGAAATGACCTAAAACCTTCAAAACCCTGACTTAAATTAAACATATATTCATGGATCCCATTGTAACCGTGATAATATTACCCATATTATCATAGTTACACCAATAACCTTGGTTAAATGCCAACTATATATCCACGGTTAACATCATAACCGTGATAGTACCCATCTATATATAATCACGGTTGTGAAGTAAACCGTGGATATATAGTACCTGAACTATATATCCACTGTTGGAAATACAACCGTGATTATAGCCATCAATATGTATTCACAGATAACATCAAAGCCGTGATCGTACCCATCAATATATAGTCATAATTGTGTAGTCAACCGTGGATATATATTTCAGGTATTATATATCCACGGTTGACTCCTCAACCGTGATTATATATTAATGGGTACGATCACGGATCTAATGCTGTCCGTGATTATATAGTTTCCCCTGATTATATCATTTACCTTATAATTTCAAAAATACCACCGTGCATGTTTTTATCACTGATCCACTCTAACCCGTGATTATATCCCATTGTTATATCCAATTTTTATACTAGTGAGTAGTAGTGGTGATGACATCCTCAGAAATCTCAATGAGTTTCCCCTTTAGCTTTCCCAAAAGGATGAACTTGGACTTGTCCATAGAGACAATCCTCTAGAGATCCAACACAAGAGATGGAGAATAGGGCTCCCTATCTAGACAAAAAATGGTCCAACCAATATGTAACATCCCAAAATTTTGAAATAAAGGATTAAATTAAAGAAATTAATATTGAATAATTGTATGTGAAATAATTAGTGTCCCAAAATATTAGAAATGATTAAATTAAGATTTTTGGAGACTGTTGGTGATTTATGGAGACCGGATAAGCTAAAAATTGACCCGATTGAAATATGGGTATCAGACCAAGTATCTCCAATTAGGATGATATTGGTCAGGGCTATTGAGGATAACATTGGGAGTCTAAATATATATTCGGAATAATTTTTAGATAAAGTATTGAGCCCAAATAAAGATCCTGTTCATGGTAAAATGATGAACTTTAATGAGAAGGATTAAAAAGAAAATTAAAAGCCCATTCCTTCTCTTATTCTTTCGTTGGCATGCTGAAGGGAATGTGAAAAACACTTGATTTCTTCTTCTCTTCATCTTTTCCTTATTCTTCCACTCTCCTTCTTCCAAAACCCTAAGTCAAGGTGGTGAACTCCCTCTTTTCCCCCTTATTTTCGTCCTTGGAGTAAGCTAGAAGATTGGAGTTCTTCCCCTCTTCCCCTTCTCATTTTTTGTGTGGCTTCCCTCTCCCTTGAAAACCTACTTTGTTTTGGGTGTAAGGTAAAATATACTCACCATTTTATTGAGGTTTTTTCCATGTATATGTGTCTTTATGTCTTGGGGGAAGCAATGTTTGTGAATGGGTGGTTGAAGAGAGCATTTAATGCTTAAACCCTAGAATGGGTTACCATAAATGTGTGTATTTAGGAGAGGTTAATGATGATAGATGCATTTATAATGGAAAGGACATGAGAGATAGATGCATTTATGAAGGTGGTTGGGTTTTGGTGAAAGCCCTAATTTTGAGATTGGGGACAATGGTTGATGTTGATTTAAGAATATGTTTTATGAAGAAATGTAAGACATTAAGAAATATGAATGGTTATAGATGAGATTTTGTGAAGGTTGAGGCTATGGTTGTTTTGTGGCCCTTGAATTTAATGAATGTGGCTTGATAGGAAGGAATTCCCGAAGCCTAATAAACAATAAAAATAAGGTCTACAATATGTCTAGTGCATGTTAAGAAATTGTAGATACGATTATGATTAAATAGAAATGAATGATGTCTTAAATAGTTGATTGATTGGGATTCTATATGCATGTTAATGTAGGATCCATTTCGAACGACGAGGCGGGTGTGTCTTATCAATCAGAATTCTTCTCTTGAGGTAGCAGAGGAGTCTTATGTTCTAAATGCATGAATTTGAATGTTATTTGATTGCCATATTTATTGGAATGCATGTTAGCCTTGCTTGAAATGTTTTGAGAATTTGTAATGTGGTGTATGGTATAGATAATGTGTTTGGCAACATGCTTTGATGCATTTAAATTATTCATGGTGTGTTATATGGTGGTGTAGAATAATCAATGATATGGAGTTATGCTTGTATCCGCCATGAATGTGATGTGATTATTGATGATGTTGATTAAGAATTATTGTAATGCCATACAAATGTTTAAATTAATAAGAATAACCAACAATAATGAATCCACTAAAAGCCTTGTGGTAATGTTGGTAATGGTATTGATGATGATGTATGATGAGTGGCATGTATAGGATGCATAGAGTGAGAAATGCATATGATTTGCATTTGCATCCATGGCATACTGCATAGCCCCCGTTGTTGGAACATTAGGGGAGTTCCCTCGGCCGACCCAGTGGGAGGGTGGCTCAGTGTACGAGCAAGTTTTATTTCCCCTGTGACTCGGTGTGCAAGTGACGAAGCCGCCTATGTATTGCTTCAGGGAGCTACATGTGGCCGACCCTTGTGGGGGGTGGCTCTTAATGAGTAGATGATCCCGGTGGTACTTGGGATCATAGCCGCCATGATTTGATATCTGGCCGGCCCGTAACACCATATGTTGAATGTGTCATATACCGCGGTCATGGTGAAAATGACCAGGTGTTGCAAGATGGGCGATGCGGTTTGGTACCAGTAAAATAATTGTTGAAATGCATACAAATTTAAGAATAAGTGTACATATTTTACTACTGCAGTAGGGGTATGGTTAGATGATCATACTTGAATCCCATATTCGGTGTTTGTATTCCCACAGTCAGATCTGCAATTGTTGAAATATTCTATTGTGCATATGCATTAGCTTAAGAGAATTTGCATATAGTATGGAGGTATGCCAAAGAAGATAAGTTTTGATGATAGATGTAATGGAGACGATATAATACGTTAAGACAACATGAAGATATGAATACCAAATAATAATTCGAGTAAAATAATGCCTTGTGTAATAGTCCAATGTTGCAGGACTTGATTATGTACATGCTAGTATACCTTGCTTGACTTAAAATGATGTTGAGTTATGTGTATGATAAAGATATAATGAGAAATGAGGTGTTGTGTATATGCAAGTATACATCTTTGATGCATATGTACATAATTGCATGGTATTCATATTCATTCCTTTGGAATGTATGACTCACTCTCCCATGTTGTCCATATTTAAATTTGTGATGCAGGGCAATTATGGGGAGAATGGACATTTTGAAGTACATTTTCTTGAGGAGGTAAATAGTGGTGTAGGAAGTACCGTGGCTGGTAAAATCTAGATTTTTGTATAGTATGTGATGTATATGAATGCTTATTTTGTTATCTAGATTAGTAAGGATGATTTTGAGGGTCATGGAGGAAAATTAGACATTGGTGTATATGGCCAATTTTCATTTATGACCCAAATGATGTAAGATGATGAATTATGATACTTGTTGATGTTTAATTTCCATGTGTGGATAAAGCATTTCTTTAATTATAGCACTTTATGAAGTTTTGTAGAAATGAATTCAAATCCTTTGCATTAGATGAATGAAGATTGTTCTTCAAGTGTATAAGTAATTTGGAGAACTCATATATGCATAATGGAGTGTAGGTAATGCATTAGGATAGTTGAAATTTGTAGAAATTGAGAATTCATATGCCATGTTGTGAAAAATCCACGTTTCTGCATAAGTTCTGCAGATCTCGCTCAAGCGAGTGGTAATCTCGCTCGAGCGAGACCTTTGTGGGATGGTGGTATGGCCACTGGCCAAAACTCGCCTGAGAGAATGGCAGTGTCGCCCAAGCGAGATTGTGCCTGGGAGCAGAGGTTGGTCACTGGACCATTTTCGCTCAAGCAAAATGGTCCTGGCTTGGTGATCGCTCAAGCGAGAGGAAAGGCAATTGGACATTGGACAATTTTCGCTTAAGCGAGATGGAACTCGCTTAAGCGAGATTGGTTCCTAATACAAATCTCTTCTCTCGCTCAAGCGTCTCGCTGGCTCGCCCGGGGGTGCTCTTCGCATCTCGCTCAAGTGAGGTAGGGCTCACTCAAGCGAGAGGAGCCCCTGGCGCTTAATTATTTCTTCGCTCAACCTTTCTTGTTTTTGCTCAAGCGTGCCTACGTGAGCTCGCTCAAGCGAATGTGATACTCGCTTGAGTGAGTGGTATCCTGATGCTCTTGTGTGTTTGGTTTTTAAATAATTATAATTTCCTTTGCATCAAAACCCTTATTGCATCATCTTAAAAATCGGTTTGAACATATTATGAATTCCTTGAACTACATAAAATTCTTTCTCTTTAATTTCAATCATGCGACATCAAAATTAATTATTTCTTTTGTTGTTTTTAATTGGAAATTTATTATAAAATCATCCTTTAATTTACCCTCTTATATCTTTATATATGGGAGCGATTTATCATAGATCCAGGTGTCGTATTAAATGCTTCACCACTTTAATTATTCGATTTATAAATGATTGATAAACGTGAAAAATTCCCCTATATTTTTGGGGCATCTCAACCTGGTATCAGAGCATTGGTTGCTCTCGATACGATCATGATTGATGTTGTTTATATAGTTGTTGCTTAAGATTGAACTATATGAGCTGTGATTGATTGATTTATGGATTATTTGGATGAGTTGTGATTGTTACCATTGAATTGAGATTGATGCACTTGTTGTTGAGTCTGGCCAAGTGTTCTTACACTATTTGCCTCTAATGATGAATATGTTATGATTGCGTATTGAAAAGTGATATGATTATGTGATGTGGTGCATGATAAGCTTATGAGTGCTAGAACTTTGAATTTATAAGTTGAAAAATTAGATGTTTAGTCTAGTACACTCACGTGTGAGCCATGTTTTAACATATAGGCTTGAAATATGGCTGGTAGACCGAATCGTGAGGCTGCTGCTATGGCAAATGCCTTGAATCGATTTGCCAATCTCTTGGAAAGACAAGGCCAGCTGAACGTGGGACAAGGCTCCCAAGGTCTTGATTTGTTTCTCAAGAGGAAACCTTCTGAGTTTCATGGAGGTTATAAGCCGGAAGATGCTTATGCTTGGATCAATGACTTGGAAAGAATCTATGCTAGCTTCGAATGTTCTAAAGCGCAAAAGGTGGAGTATGCGGCCTTTATGATCCGTGATGAAGCTGAAGCTTGGTGGTGTCTTACTAGGGAACGCATGATATCTGCTAACATTCCCTTGGTTTGGGAAAACTTCAAGGTGGAGTTCTTTAAGAAATATTTTCCGGACAGCTATAGAAGCAAGAAAGAGCTTGAGTTTATGGAACTTAAGCAAGGTGGCATGACGGTGGAGGAGTATGCCTCCAAGTTTGAGGAGCTATGTGTATTCTATCTGCCCTATCAACGAGAGGGTACTGAAGCTTCCAAATATGTGAAGTTTAAGAATGGATTGAGGCACGAGATCAAGTGGGATATCCGACATCAAGAAATTAGAAGCTTTTCGACGCTTGTGAATAAGTTTCGCATATATGAGGAAGACGATGTGGCTCCTTCGAGTCATGGAAAACATGAGCCTAAGTTGAAGGGTTAATTCTCTAGCTTCAAGAAGCAAGGTCATTTCAAGAAGAAGTTCTTTCATGGTGGATCCTTCAATACTAGAGGACGTGGTGCTCCTAGAGGTGGTTACGGTGGTGGTAACCAAGGTCGTGGTAATGTCCAAGGCCTAACTTGCTACATGTGTGGTGCTAACCATTTGGCACGTGATTGTCCATGGGACAATGTGGTTTGCTACCAATACAACTAACCTGGACATATTCGCCCCAATTGCCCATTGAACACAAGAGGTGCTAATGTTGACACTCCTAACCGTATCAATTATGATGCTAACCGTGGAGGCCGTGGTGGTTATGGAGGCCGTGGCCATGGAAACGGTAATGGTTATAATGGTGGCCGAAATGGTGGCCGTGGTGGAAATCATAATGGTGGAAGAAACGGCAATGGTCGAGGTAATGGCCATGGTGGAAGAAATGGAAACCGCAATAGTGGGGATCAGCTACAAGCTGCTAGTAGAGTGTTTGTAGTTACTGGTGAAGAAACCGCGCAAGCTGAAGATCTTGTCCATGGTGAGTGTGAAGTCCTTGGTATTTTGGTAAATGTTATCTTTGATTCTGGTGCTACACACTCATTTATTTCTGAAGATTTTGTGAGACGCTTAAGGGTGCCTGTGTGTATGATGAAAGGTTCCATATTCGTAACTACGCTGACCAGTACTTGTTTAAGATCGGTGACTCGATGTGAGAATGTCGAGATGAACCTTGAGGGTAAGAAGTTTATCACATCCCTCGTCTGTTTGCCTATGAAGGACCTGGATATTATTCTAGGCATGGATTGGTTGTCTACTAACAAAGTCTTAGTGGATTGTCATAGCAAGACGGTGATCTTTCCGACTGCGAATACTGAAGGCTTTGATGTGCAAGGTATCTCTCAGCTTCTTATGATGTTTTGTTTGATTGATGGGAATGGTACGTCCCAATCTTGCGAGATCCCTATTGTTTCAGAGTTTCCCGATATGTTTCCGAATGAGATTCCTGGACTACCTCCTCCACGAGAAGTAAAATTCTCTATTGACCTCATTCCCAGCACTGAGCCTATTTCTAGAGCTCCTTATAGGATGTCTCCTATAGAGTTGGCCGAATTGAAGAAGCAAGTCAGGGAATTGCTTGAACTGGAGTTTATTCGCCCAAGTGTATCTCCTTGGGGTGCTCCTGTGTTGTTGGTGAAAAAGAAGGATGGAAGTATGAGATTGTGTGTTGATTATCACCAACTCAACAAGCTAACTATCAAGAGCAAATATCTTCTTCCTCGAATCGACGATCTTCTAGATCAGTTGAAGGGTGTTGTGGTAATCTCTAAGATTGATTTGCGTTTTGGATACCACCAAATTCGGGTGAAGACCGAAGATATTCTGAAAACCGCTTTCCGAACGTGATATGGACATTATGAGTACGTAGTGATGCAATTTGGAGTGACGAATTCTCCTACGATTTTCATGGATTACATGAATCGCATCTTCCACAAGTATCTTGACCAGTTCATCGTAGTGTTTATTGATGATATTTTGGTGTACTCCAAGAGTCAAGAAGAGCATGAAAGACATCTTCGTCATGTATTGTCTATTCTTCGAGAAAAAGAATTGTATGATAAGCTTTCTAAATGTGAATTTTGGATAGGTGAGATTTCTTTTCTTGGACATATGATTTCCAGTGATGGAGTTGTCGTTGATAGATCAAAAGTTGAAGCTGTAATGACTTGGGAAAGACCAACGTCTGTAACGGAGATAAGAAGCTTTCTAGGTCTTTCCAGTTACTACCAGAGGTTCATTGGAGGTTTTTCCCGTTTGGCCTTATCGCTGATGAAGTTCACTCGTAAGAATCAACCTTTCGTGTGGACTCGTGAATGTGAAGAAAGTTTCCAAGAGTTGAAGTTAAGACTTACTACCGCACCGGTGTTAGCGCTACCTGATTTGACAGACAACTTTGTGGTGTATTGTGATGCGTCTATGCTTGGTCTTGGATGTGTGTTGATGCAAAAGGAGCATGTGATAGCCTATACATCGATACAATTGCGACCGCATGAGGTTAATTATCCGACTACGATCTTGAATTGCCAGTGGTGGTGTTTGCTTTGAAGTTGTGGCGACGTTACTTGTATAGTTCTAAGTTTGTGGTCTTTAGTGACCATAAGAGCCTTAAGTATTTGTTTGACCAGAAGGAACTTAATATACGCCAAAGAAGATGGATGGAATTCCTAAAAGACTACGAATTTGAGTTGAGGTATCATCTCAGAAAGGCCAATGTGGTTGTCGATGCTTTGAGCCGGAAGTCGTTACACATCTCTATGATGATGGTGAGAGAGATGGAGTTGATTGAACAATTTAGAGATTTGAATGTGGGCGTGGAGACTTATACTTCGAAGAAAATGTCACTTGAAATGTTAAAGGTCACAAATGAGTTTCTTGAATATGTGAAGGTTCAACAACCGGATGATGAGTATTTGATTGAGATGAAGGAGACCCAAGAGAAAGAGAAGAATTTATTCCTAGTGGAAGTTCAAGATGGCATTTGGCGTGTGAAGGGCTGAATTTATGTTCCCTCAAATGGTGATGTGAGAAAATGTGTACTTGAAGAAGCTCATAAAGGTGTATTGAGCATTCATCCTGGTTCTACCAAGATGTATCAAGACTTGAAGAAGAATTTTTGGTGGCCTGGCATGAAGCATGATGTGGCGAACTTTGTAGCCTCTTGCCTTGTTTGTCAGAGGGTGAAGGTCGAGCATCAAAGACCATCTAGTTATTTAAGACCTTTGGAGATCCCTGTTTGGAAGTGGGATAGCATAGCTATGGATTTTGTTTCTAGACTACCTAGAACTCATGCTGGAAACGACGCCATATTAGTAATTATGGATTGGTTGACGAAGTGTGCTCACTTCTTGCCTATGAATATAAAGAGTTCCTTGGAGAAATTGGCACAATTATATATAAAGGAGATTGTTAGGCTGCATGGTATGCCGTCTAGTATCATATCCGACCGTGATCCTCGATTCACTTCTCGATTTTGGGAAAGTTTACATAATGAGTTAGGTTCTAAGTTGAAACTTAGTTCCGCTTATCATCCTTAAACCGATGGACAATCCGAAAAGGCGATACAAAGTTTGGAAGACTTGTTGAGGGCTTGTGTTCTTGTACATGGTGGATGTTAGGAGAGATTCTTGTCATTGATTGAATTCACATACAACAACTACCATAGCTCTATTGGTATGGCACCATATGAGGCGTTATATAGAAGAAAGTGTAGAACTCTATTGTATTGGTTGGAGACTGGTGAGAACTTGGCCTTAGGGCCAAAGATTATTCATGAGATGTAACATCCCAATTTTGAAGTTAAATACCGAATGAAATAAACCATTAAGACCTTGATTTCAAGGTGGGAAGATAATTGTTAATTATAATCAATTTAATTTAAGGAATAATGACAAATTAATTTAGTTGGTAAAAGATGGTTGCTTATGATTGGTGAGTTACGTGAGTGGACTGCGATTCACGTTTTCCCATCCCACTTCCTTCTCTTCGCATGCATATACATAATACCGATCCAGGGAGCTGACAGCGGAGGAAGGGGAAATCGCTTAGGCGAACCACGCAGCAACGCGTACTCGCTCAAGCGAAGGCTTCCCTCGGTATTCGCTCATTACACTCGGCATTTCCGCACTCGGATTCCAGCGCCTAATTCACTCGGAATCTATGAGGACTCCTCACCCGGAACAACCTTAGCGCCCTTTTTTGTCACTCGGGGTATTTCACCTGGTTTTCACTCGGTAGCCATAATCTTCCTACTTTAAACATTCTACTAAGTTGAGACTCATTCAGATTCTTTTGTTACCAACCATTTACTACAGTGGGGTCCCTTAGAGTCTAAGGTGTCACTCTTTAGTTGGAAAAACTTCACTCGGCGGATTCTCACTCGGGGCTCGTTGATTATCCTACGCTAGGGAGAAATCCTAGTAGTTGTCACTCGGAAAGCATCTCTAGCCTCTCAACTCCGAACCCTAACAGCTCGACGATGGGGGCAGTCTTCTACGTCAATTCCTACTCGGAGCTATCTGATATCACTCACTCAAAGCGTGTGAACCTCCCCACTCGGTGACAGAGTCACAAACTCACCCTCTAGACCATAGGTTGGCTTCCTTCATGTTAAGTTATGACATCTCCTACACACTCGGGGATATGAACGCGCATATATATAAAGATTATCCAGGCATTTTACAGCATAAGTTAGACATGCAATGTGGCATAAACATAGGCATATATATATAGAAGTGTATATCACAATTTTACATCCACATTATCATGTTCCCATTCCAAGGGATTCAACTCTATTTAAAAGACTAACAACAAAACACGAGCCGGCCAAGGCTTAACTCAAAACACTATATACAGCATATGCACAGTCATAAAATTCCACAGTGCATCAGCACTTCACTCGGCATTTCAGCTCCTCCTCCAATCCTCATTACGGGAGATATTCACTGGAAAATTGCCACAACAGGGGTGAGTATCTTAAATTTTAAATGATAGATAATGACTCGGTTGCCTCACATTTATACAACAATATATATATATATATATACACACAATTATACATGGCAACAATTATAGTCAGTGCAATACCAATCAGCCAGAATACACACAAGATCCTTACCGATCTGAATCCATCAGTTGTCACTCGGCCCTTTCCACACATCAACTCAATAATATTAACATACAACAATCGGTAACATGATATTAAGATCCGTGAATTAGAATGCATCTTTTGAACATTTATAAGTCAGATTCCACAATTCTCACTCGGCTATATATACACAACTCTCCAATACATGACATACATTCATAGAACAGACTTCAATCAGCATTAACAGCATATGCACACAGAATAGTGCACTCGGTCATGAGTATATATATATATATCATCTCATTAACACCATCATATGCATAATTAATTCTAAACAGTATCAACAGTTAATAGGCACATAGTATTTCACTCGGTTCCACATTCGTGTGTATCGGTATAGACGTTGCAACGTAGGCTCTCAGCCTTTTTATACATAGCTCTCAACTATCAAATCAGCTCCCAGCTGCTTGGCCGTTTTACAGGTACCCAACCGTTTGCCCACAGGTGACACCAACACTCTTAGCGCCAACGGAGGTGTTCACAGGCAGCCTGAGTCCCACTCAAGGACTACCTTGAGTCCCACTCAAGGATTTTATAGCGTCCCACGCTTAATAACCGATGGTAGTGTCCCACACTACGTGCTCCAAGCACAATGCATCCCATGCGCCACACGCGGATTCATCACATAACATAGAATTCATGCACACAACCTTCACTCAGTTATACATATTTCGCATGCAGTCGGTAATACGTATTTCTAGGATTCCACATATTAATTTAACACACACATACTTCCATACAATCATCAACATAGTTCCATTAGCAACATATGAGCCCAATGCAATCGGTGTCAATCAATATCAAGCTTCTAACAGCATTCTCATCAACTCAAGCATAACATACACTCGGTATACAGCAGCATCAGAACTTACTCAACACATGCATCCATATGAAGATCAACAGGTTCAAACAAGCATTCCAATCAGTACAACATAATATGCAATCGGTATACAACAGTGTCAGGGGTTAATCAACGCATGCATCCATATGAATATGAACGGATTCAACAAAGCATTCTAATCAACACAACATAACATGCAATCGGTATACAACAGTGTCAGGACTTAATCAACGCATGCATCTTCAAGGACGGTAATAACATGCAACATTCACTCTCACTAATCTTACACTCGGGTACTCCACATGCAAGCATATCATACAACAAGATACAGAATCCCCATTTTCAACACTCTAAACCCGTTCATAACTCATGCATTTAACATGTAAGGTACTCCCCCTACCAACTACGAGACTCCGAGAGACTTTTCTACTTGGGTGTTGGTTCTCTTCCTTGCTGCTTCACTCAACGCTTCCACTCGCTTAGCCTTTACTTGAACGCGACTGCCCTCCACAAGTGGTGCAGGGCTGTTTCTGCTTCCGCTTCGACGCTCGTCCTCTGTTCGTATGAGGGAGCTCTGACTCCTCTACAGCACCGTCACTTGGCTTCCGAAACAGGGAGTGGAACAGAGAGCAGAGAAGGAGAAGAGAAGAAGAAAGAAGAAGAAGGAGAACAAGAGAGAAGGAGAAGAAGGAAGAAGAGAGGAATCGCAGAGGGAGTTTCGAAGAATGAAAGGCAAGGAACCTTCGACCAATTATAAACACATGCATGAGGGAAGAAATGGTGGGGTGGGAAAACGTGAGGAGTAGTCTGCTCACGTCACCCAGTCCCACCAGCACCCACTAAAGCCAATCACCCTTTTTAATCAGCACACCCTTTGATTAATTAAGTTAATGGTAATTAATAAACAAATTCCCCCTTCTGAAATTATTATTTTAATGGTTTTATTCACCCAGTACATTATTAAAAATTTGGGATGTTACAGTTCTCCCCCACTTCAAAAGAATTTCGTCCTCGAAATTCAGTCGGTAACTCACCTTGGTCAAACAGCTCGGGGTACTGCTGCCTCATGGCATCCTCACGCTCCCAGGTATAAGAGGTATACCTGTTTTGCTGCCATTCCACTTTAACCAGTTGCACATTCTTACTCCTTAATCGCTTTACCGATCGGTCCACGATCCTAGTCGGTATAGTTGCAGTGGTCAGATCTTCCTTGATTTCCACCTCATCATCAGGCATTGTGTGAGTAGAATCTGGCAGGTACTTCCTCAGTTGAGACACATGAAACACGTCATGCAATCGAGATAAATGAGTCGGTAATGCTATTTGGTATACCATGGAGCCGACTCGTTTCAACACCTCATAAGGCCCAATGTATCGAGGGCTCAACTTTCTGCTTTTCAAGGCTCGCCCGACTCTTTTACTCGGTGAAGTCCTTAAAAATACCTTGTCTCCGACTGAAAATTCCAATGGTCTGGTGCGTTTGTCATGGTAGCTCTTCTGCCTATCTTGAGACGCTTTCATCTTTTCTCTCCGGATCTGCTCTGAAGTTTGCTTCACAATTTCTGGTCCCAATAGCAGACTCTCACCTATTTTCGACCAGCAGAGCGGGGTTCGGCATCTTCGACCATATAGTGCTTCGTAGGGTGCCATACCAATACTATTGTGATGGCTGTTATTATACGTGAACTCAATCAGGGGAAGGTATTGCTCCCAATCCCCACCGTGCTCTAGTACACACGCCCTTAGTAAGTCCTCTAAGCTTTGGATTGTTCGCTCGGATTGTCCATCAGATTGGGGGTGGTAAGCAGAACTAAGCCAAAGTTTTGTACCCATTTCCTGGTGCAGACTGGTCCAAAACCGGGACGTGAATCTAGGATCCCTATCTGATACGATGGAAGTCGGTATACCATGCAGTCGGACAATTTCGTGAATATAAATCTGAGCTAACTTATGCATCGGGTTCTTCATATTCACAGGCAGGAAATGTGCACTCTTCGTTAGTCGGTCAACAATGACCCATATCGCATCATGGCCCGCTCGGTTTTTGGGCAATCCCATGACAAAGTCCATGGCAATTGAGTCCTATTTCCATACGGGAATCTCCAGGGGTTGTAATGCACCATACGGCTTCTGGTGCTCCACTTTTGACTTCTGACAAGTGATGCACCGAGCCACATATTCTGCCACGTTCCTCTTTAATTCGGGCCACCAGAACTGGGTTCTCAGGTCATGGTACATCTTCGTGGTACCCGGGTGGATATTTAGCAAGCTCTTGTGGGCTTCATCAAGCACCATTCTCCTCAATTCTCCTCCATCTGGCACGTATATTCTGTTTCTTACTCGAAAGATTCCATCTGATCCCTCGGTCAAGGACAAATCCTTGCCTTTGGCCTGAGTCTCCTTCATCTCAGCCAAGTAGGAATCTAACTGCTATTGCTCGCACATGGATTTCAGGAATTCATTGGCATTCCTCAGCAATGCCGATCGCCATTTTCCGAGAGGAGGGAATGTCAACATGTAAGTTCATGTCTCGGAACTGTTCCAATAGCTCTACCTCCTTCGCCATCATCACTGCTACATGAAGGGATTTCCGACTCAACGCGTCGGCAACAATGTTCGCTTTACTCGGATGGTACTTTAGCTCGAAATCATAATCTTTTAAAAATTCCATCCATCTCCTCTATCTCAAGTTCAGTTCCTTTTGGTCAAATAAGTATTTGAGGCTCTTGTGATCACTATATACTTCAAATCTGGACCCGTACAAGTAATGCCTCTAGATTTTTAATGCAAACACCACAGCTGCCAATTCCAAGTCGTGGGTCGGATAATGCTGCTCGTGAGGTCTCAATTGCCGAGAGGCATACGCTATCACCTGGTCTTTCTGCATTAGCACGCATCCTAATCCGAGTCCTGATGCATCACAATAAACCACGAAGCTCTCTTACAAGTCAGGTAATGCCAGCACTGGTGCAGTCATCAACTTGTCCTTCAGCTCTCGGAAACTGCTCTCACACTCGGGACTCCACACGAAGGGCATGTTTTTCTGAGTCAATTTAGTCAGTGGCGAGGCCAATTTAGAAAAACCTGCAATGAATCTTCTATAATAACCTGCCAGGCCCATAAAGCTCCTTATCTCTGAGACCGACTTGGGTCTCTCCCATGCCATTACAGCTGCCACCTTCGAAGGGTCCACCGAGACACCTTCCTCAGAAATCATGTGTCTGAGGAAATGGATTTTATCCATCCAAAAATCACACTTTGAAAGCTTTGTAAACAACTGCTTCTCCCTCAACACTTGGAGTACCGCCCGAAGATGTTCTTCATGCTCCTCAGAAGTCTTAGAATAGACTAGGATGTCATCAATGAAAACAACTACGAATCGGTCTAAATACGGGTGGAATATGCTGTTCATGTAATTCATGAAGATAGCAGGGGCGTTTGTCACACCAAACGGCATCACTACATACTCGTAGTGACCATACCGAGTCCTAAAGGCAGTCTTTGGAATATCCGACTCCTTCACTCAAATTTGGTGGTATCCCAATCACAGGTCTATTTTTGAGAAAATTGAGGCTCCATGCAGTTGGTCAATGAGGTCATCAATTCTGGGCAACGGGTACCGATTCTTAATCGTGAGTTTGTTTAGCTGCCGGTAGTCTATACAAAGCCTCATGCTGCCATCCTTCTTCTTAACAAGCAGCACAGGTGCGCCCCATGGTGATACGCTCGGTCTAATGAATTATTTTCTGAGTAACTCATCTACTTGCTTCTTCAGCTCGGCCAATTCAGTTAGGGACATTCTATATGGTGCACTGGAGACTGGCTCGGCTCCAGGGATCAGGTTTATAGAGAATTCGACTTCTCTATTAGGAGGGGCACTCGGTACGTCTTCAGGAAACACTTCTGGGAATTCACAGACAGTTGGAATTTCGTTCACTCGGGTTTTACTCTCACCCTCGGTTAGACAAAGCATCATAAACAGTTGGGTTATACCTTGTGCTGTGTCATCCTCATTGTGCTGCCTTGGGAAGATTATCCTTCGGTTTCTGCAATCCACTAACACCTTGTTGGCTGAAAGCCAATCTATTCCGAGCACAATATCAAGATCCTTTAAAGGTATGCACACCAAATCGAAAGTGAAACTCCGATCACACAACACAAATGTCACATCCTTACATATTGACGATGTCAACACTTTAGGGCCAGTCAGATTGGCCACTTCCAAAGTCCGATCCATAAACACAGTCGGTAACTTTAAACGCTTTACACACTCATCAGCTATAAAAGAATGGGTGGCTCCCGAATCGAAAACAACATTAAGTGTATGTCTACCGAGTGAGCACTTACATTGTACCAAGTCATTTGCTTGTGCAGCATCCTCTGCGTTGATGGCGTAGACTCTTCCCACTGTTGGTTGGTCGGTATTCCTCTCTCGGTTATTTGAAGCAAGCATTATGTTTCCTCTGGCTCTGTTGCCTCTGTCGCCCGGTCGTTGGTTATCATTCACTCGGTTTCTCCCTTGGAAACCCCCTTGACGTACGCTGGTGTTTGCTTGACGGAGTTGGGGGCAATCGGGGCGGATGTGTCCCCTTTTATTACAATGGAAGCACACCATTTCACCATTGTTGTTGCAGTCTCGGGCATAATGATTTCCTCCATACTTGAAACATTTTCCGTCTCCTACCACTGGTCGGATTTCAGCCTAATGTTCAGTAACTTAGCACATCATACTATTTCTATATGCTACACAATCAATCGGACCAGGAGGGAAGCAACCTCCTATCCATGAGTCAATATCAATCAGGTTCAATCATGATGACCACTCAGTCAGAAAGCACACAATCGCTCACACTCAGTAAGCTTTCCTTGGCCTTGGACCTTTGGTCTGCTCTGATACCAAAATGTAACACCCTAATTAATGAATCATAGACGGTAAAAAGAAGAGGAAAAAATTTTTTTTTTGTCCACAAGAAAAATAATCAGAATGCCTTGGCACAAAGAAATGAGAGGATAAGAAGAACAAGAGAGATAATACCGATCCAGGGAGCTGACAGCGGAGGAAGGGGAAATCGCTTAGGCGAACCACGCAACAACGCGTACTCGCTCAACCGAAGGCTTCCCTCGGTATTCGATCATTACACTCGGCATTTCCGCACTCGGATTCCAGTGCCTAATTCACTCGGAATCTATGAGGACTCCTCACCCGGAACAACCTTAGCGCCCTTTTTTATCACTCGGGGTATTTCACCTGGTTTTCACTCGGTAGCGATAATCTTCCTACTTTAAACATTCTACTAAGTTGAGACTCACTCAGATTCTTTTGTTACCAACCATTTACTACAGTGGGGTCCCTTAGAGTCTAAGGTGTCACTCTCCAGTCGGAAAAACTTCACTTGGCGGATTCTTACTCGGGGCTCGTTGATTATCCTACGCTCGGGAGAAATCCTAGTAGTTGTCACTCGGAAAGCATCTCTAGCCTCTCAACTCCGAACCCTAACAACTCGACGATGGGGGCAGTCTTCTACGTCAATTCCTACTCGGAGCTATCTGATTTCACTCACTCAGAGTGTCTGAACCTCCCCACTCGGTGACAGAGTCACAAACTCACCCTCTAGACCATAGGTTGGCTTCCTTCATGTTAAGTTATGACATCTCCTACACACTCGGGGATATGAACGCGCATATATATAAAGATTATCCAGGCATTTTACAGCATAAGTTAGACATGCAACGTGGCATAAACATATGCATATATATATATAGAAGTGTATATCATAATTTTACATCCACATTATCATGTTCCCATTCCAAGGGATTCAACTCTGTTTAAAAGACTAACAACAAAACACGAGCCGGCCAAGGCTTAACTCAAAACACTATATACAGCATATGCACAGTCATAAAATTCCACAGTGCATCAGCACTTCACTCGGCATTTCAGCTCCTCCTCCAATCCTCATTACGGGAGATATTCACTGGAAAATTGCCACAACAGGGGTGAGTATCTTAAATTTTAAATGATAGATAATGACTCGGTTGCCTCACATTTATACAACAATATATATATATATATATACACACACAATTATACATGGCAACAATTATAGTCAGTGCAATACCAATCAGCCAGAATACACACAAGATCCTTACCGATCTGAATCCATCAGTTGTCACTCGGCCCTTTCCACACATCAACTCAATAATATTAACATACAATAATCAGTAACATGATATTAAGATCCGTGAATTAGAATGCATCTTTTGAACATTTATAAGTCAGATTCCATAATTCTCACTCGGCTATATATACATAACTCTCCAATACATGACATACATTCATAGAACAGACTTCAATCAGTATTAACAGCATATGCACATGGAATAGTGCACTCGGTCATGAGTATATATATATATATATCATCTCATTAACACCATCACATGCATAATTAATTCTAAACAGTATCAACAGTTAATAGGCACATAGTATTTCACTCGGTTCTGCATTCGTGTGTATCGGTATAGACGTTGCAACATAGGCTCTCAGCCTTTTTATACATAGCTCTCAGCTATCAAATCAGCTCCCAGCTACTTGGCCATTTTACAGGTACCCAACCGTTTGCCCACAAGTGACACCAACGCTCTCAGCGCCAACGGAGGTGTTCACAGGCAGCCCGAGTCCCACTCAAGGACTACCTTGAGTCCCACTCAAGGATTTTACAGCGTCCCACGCTTAATAACCGATGGTAGTGTCCCACACTACGTGCTCCCAGCACAACGCATCCCATGCACCACACGCGGATTCATCACATAACATAGAATTCATGCACACAACCTTCACTCAGTTATACATATTTCGCATGCAGTCGGTAATACGCATTTCCAGGATTCTACATATTAATTTAACACACACATACTTCCATGCAATCATCAACATAGTTCTATTAGCAACATATGAGCCCAATGCAATCGGTGTCAATCAATATCAAGCTTCTAACAGCATTCTTATCAACTTAAGCATAACATGCACTCGATATACAGCAGCATCAGAACTTACTCAACACATGCATCCATATGAAGATCAACAGGTTCAAACAAGCATTCCAATCAGTACAACATAATTTGCAATCGGTATACAACAGTGTCAGGGCTTAATCAACGTATGCATCCATATGAATGTGAACGGATTCAACAAAGCATTCTAATCAACACAACATAACATGCAATCGGTATACAACAGTGTCGGGACTTAATCAACGCATGCATCTTCAAGGACGGTAATAACATGCAATATTCACTCTCACTTATCTTACACTCGGGTACTCCAGATGCAAGCATATCATACAATAAGATACAGAATCACCATTTTCAACACTCGAAACCTGTTCATAACCCATGCATTTAACATGTAAGGTACTCCCCCTACCAACTACGAGACTCCGAGAGACTTTTCTACTTGGGTGTTGGTTTTCTTCCTTGCTGCTTCACTCAACGCTTCCACTCGCTTAGCCTGTACTTGAACGTGACTGCCCTCCACGAGTGGTGCAGGGCTATTTCTGCTTCCGCTTCGACGCTTGTCCTCTACTCGTATGAGGGAGCTCTGACTCCTCTGCAGCACCGTCACTTGGCTTCCAAAACAGGGAGTGGAATAGAGAGCAGAGAAGGAGAAGAGAAGAAGAAAGAAGAAGAAAGAGAACAAGAGAGAAGGAGAAGAAGGAAGAAGAGAGGAATCGCAGAGGGAGTTTCGAAGAATGAAAGGCAAGGAAACTTTGACCAATTATAATCACATGCATGAGGGAAGAAATAGTGGGGTGGGAAAACGTGAGGAGCAGTCTGCTCACGTCACCCAGTCCCACCAGCACCCACTAAAGCCAATCACCCTTTTTAATCAGCACACCCATTGATTAATTAAGTTAATGGTAATTAATAAACAAATTCCCCCTTCTGAAATTATTATTTTAATGGTTTTATTCACCCGGTACATTATTAAAAATTTGGGATGTTACATCGGGGAGCAGAAGAGCTCCTTGAATTCCTTCAGTAGGTAGGGGGCGCTTGCATGTCAAATGCATGGTCCACGAACGGTGCCGGATGAATGTACTACTTTAAGTGTATGCATGTGTCTGTCATGATTGTATATTATGCATGATTGTTGATCTTGGATTCCATGTGTATGATAAGTAGTTAGATAATAATTGCATGTAAACTAGATAGTGGTTGATCCGGTCTCAATACCGGTATCCGATCTACAAGGTGTATTTCAGCATCTTTAACAGTCAAACAAAGTATGACCGGTGTCCTCGGTATACATCCGGACTGTAATTCCGTATCAGGCGCTCTCCCTATACCGGTTAGTCCGGATAACACCACACACACCGGATACTATACACGTCACCCCATAAAGGACAAAGGGCATTGCTACGGGGACCGATCAATAATTCCCTGCACTACGAGCCAAAATCTGCTCAGGGGAATGGTCCACTTGTCCCCTAATTCTGGTCTATACACTCTACGCTCAATATAAAATAGCCACTTGACCCAATCATTCTGGTAAGTGCGCAATAAAATAATGCTATTGGAGGTTAGTGGTTCCCCACTAACGAGTCCTCGTAAATCGAGCCAATCAGGTATATGAACTCCCTTCATGAAGGAGGGGGGGATCTTTTTTGACCAAAACATTTACGATTACTCTCTGAAAAATATTCCTCACTTGGAATATTATCACTGACTTGAGCGTCGGAGAATCTTTGCAGGTGACACCACCTTTCGCCCACATCAACGTGTTAGGCCGGTGTGAAGGACCTACAGAACGCCCAATCCGCCCTTCTTATACAAGGACAACGGATTCTTATACCGGATACTCGTACATCCGGTCTTCTGCACAGAATCTTCATACTATTTATGGTTGACTAGACACCGGATCTCTAGACCCTGGTTCTGGACTGATCATTGGCACGCCCAGTGGGACCCGATAAAGTTATCCCCACCTCTCGTTTACAGAGTCTGGTTTGGAGAATTATGGAAGGCAATACAAGAAACGTATCCGAGGGACACGTAGAGGATGTTACAGCCCAAGAACAACCAACAAACAGACGCTTAGTGTTTGAATCACCTGTTGGAAGTTCAAGGAGAGTGGTGCAAGTACCTACACCTGATCCAAGAGATGAGATGATACGAAGGTTGATGGAGGAGTTGGTAGAGTTAAAACGTGAAAGACAGAGTATAGGAGAGAGATCAACATCCCAAACTGACGGGACGCAACAAACAACCGATGGAGAAAAATCCACAACTCTCCAATACTCAAACATCCCCACGTTCGAAGCAAGAGAACAAACCCATGATTCTGATAAGAAAGTTGCCGGAGAGAAGAAAGAAGTAATTACAACACCCTCTGTAACTTATAGACTCAAGGTCCCTTTCTCAAGAAGACTTATGAGTATCCGCATCCCCAAACATCTTCAAACCACTCAGCCACTCTCCATTGGGAAGTATAATGGCGAAAATGATCCAACTAAGCATCTTGATGCTTACGTATTCGAAGCCATGTACTTAGGGGCTGATGAGGATGTGATGTGTTGAATGTTCCCACGAACATTGTCAGAAGAGGCCCTTGGATGGTTCAAAAGCTTACCTTCTGGATCTATAGATTCTTGGGCTGAAATGGCAGCTATTTTCGAGACCCATTTCGTCATCTCCAAAGATGTCCCCAAGACATCTCATACTTTGGCCCAGATCAAGCAAGCCGGAAACGAAACCTTAAAGGATTTCCTTAAAAGGTTTTACAAGGAAGCATCCCTGGTTCCTAACCTCACAGAATCCATTAAGTTACATATCGTTATTGAGGCTTTGTAGCCAGCATCAGCCTTCGCTCTTTCACTGGCAAAAAGCCCACCAACAACATTTGAAGAGTTCAGGAAAAAAGCCTCCAAGTATGTGAGTATAGAGATGCACCTAGAGGCTATGGCCGCGACCTCGAGAGGAGAGGCCATTCACCAATCACGAATCACAACCCTCTCCTCGACCTCGAGAAAGGCGTGTTAATTCCTTCAGCCATTATGCACCTCTATCAGCCAAGCCATCTCAGATTTTGAGAGAGGTCGGATGGCCAGCTTTTAGCATCTATGGTATTAGAAGGCCACCCCCTGTGAAAAGACCAGGGAATCCCCGTAAGTACTGCGATTTTCATGAACAGAATGGTCATTCCACTAATGAATGCCAAGCTCTAAAGAACGCAGTTGAAATGCTGATTAGAGAAGGCAAATTAAAGCAATACCTGTTCAAAGAAAAATCCTTTGACAGGGCAGATCGGAATAAGAAAAGAGAAAGGGATCCAGACGACGAGGATGACGATAACCGTAATCCGGTTAGAAAATCCTCTGCTATGGAGAAACAAAAGGGTGTAATGACTGATGAAACAGCACATAAAGATAACATACCTCAACAACAGCGTCAAGGCCGGTGTGAAGTCATTGATATGATCGCCGGAGTGTTCGCTGGGGGAGGAGTTTCAATTACAGCCCGGAAGAATCATCATAGAATGATTCTGTCTGTACAAGGGAGGGTTAAAGACAATCGTCCTTACAGAGGAGGGGTTGAAGCTCCAGTAATTTCTTTCTCTGACGAGGATTTTGGCCCAACCATTCCTGGTGGTGACGATGCTGTAGTTATCACTGCAGTGATAGCCAACAAGGACGTCCGAAGAATCCTTGTTGACCAGGGAAGTTCCTGTGATGTTATTTTCTATAATTGCTTTGAAAGAATAGGTTTTAATGACTCAGATTTGCAGCCTTACACACAGGAGCTAACAGCCTTCAATGGGGCAAAGCAATCAACAAATGGGTACCTTGACACCCTTATTTCATTTGAAGGCGAACCAGGGGCCAGAACGGTTAAATCCCGAGTGCTGGTGATTGATGTCAAATCACCATTCAATGGCATTATAGGCCGCCCCACCCTGAATGCTATGGAGGCAGTCGTATCAACTCCACACCTCCTTATCAAGTTTATTGATAAAGATAATACTGTCTCATCCATCCGAGGTGACCAGGAGATGGCCAGGTATTGCTACAACCTGAGCCTGAATATGACAAAGTTAGAAGTATCCAACAAAAAGAGGAAACTCAATAATTCTAGAGCAGCTGCTGGTTCTGTGAGCCTTGTCGATTTAGACCCTAAGGCGGATTTGCACATTGATCCGTCCAACCTATCAAAGCCTACACCGGATGGGAGTTCCAGGGACATCGTTTTGGGAGATTCTCCAGAAAAAGTCACCCATATTAACGACAAGCTAGATACAGAAATGGAGCAGCAACTATTGATGCTCCTTCAGGAGTTCAAAGACCTCTTTGCTTGGACCGCAGCCGATATGCCTGGTATTGATCCTGCTTTCTGTTGTCATAAATTGTCCGTCTACCCAGAGACGAGACCGGTTGCCCAAAAGAAGAGAAGATTGGGACCGAAGAAGCAGAAAGCAGCTTGCCAACAAACCGAGGAATTATTGAAGGCCGGATTTATCAGGGAAATCCGTTATTCCTCTTGGCTCTCAAATGTAGTGATGGTCCGCAAATCCAATGGCAAATGGAGAATGTGCATTGACTATATGGATCTCAACCGCTGCTGTCCAAAAGATCCTTATCCTCTTCCTAACATAGACCGGATGGTAGATGATTCCTCTGGTTATCAGTACCTAAGCTTCATGGATGCTTACTCAGGTTACAACCAAATTCTGATATGCGAAGAGGATCAGGAGAAAACAACTTTTGTTAATGATCGTGGTGTCTTTTGCTACACAGTTATGCCCTTTGGCCTGAAAAATGCTGGGGCCACATACCAGCGCATGATCAACAAGGTGTTTGAGGGCATGCACACCAAACTTGTCGAAGTGTACATAGACGATATTATAGCCAAAACACCAGTTGGAGGTGATCATATTGACGACCTACGCCAAGTGTTTGCCCGTCTGAGAGAATTTAACATGAGGCTAAACCCATTGAAATGCACTTTTGCTGTCCCAGCTGTGAAGTTTTTGGGTTTCATGCTAACTCAACACGGTATCGAAGCCAACCCAGGAAAGTGCCAAACGATTCTTGACATGCAGAGTCCAAAGAATCTGAGAGAAGTCCAATCCCTGAATGGCAAAGTAGCAGCCTTGGCTCGGTTCATGCCAAAGATGGCTCACAGGTCACTTCCTCTATACAAAGTGCTGAAAAAGTCCAAGAAATTTGAGTGGGGACAGGAACAAGAGCAAGCATTTGAGGAGCTTAAAGAGGTGTTGTCCAAACCTCCTATTCTAGCAAAACCTGACCCCGAAGACACACTCATCTTATACTTGGCCATTTCAGATGAAGCTTTGGGTGTTGCCTTAGTAAAAGAAACTCCTGATGGACAGAGGCCGGTCTACTTCACCAGCAAAACATTACAAGGTGCGGAGATCCGGTATCAAAAAATTGTAAAGGCAGCCCTCGCTGTTGTCTGGGCCTCTCGACGGTTACGACCGTACTTTCACGCCCATCCAATCTTGGTAAGAACGGACCTCCCACTCCGCTCTGTGTTAATCAAACCTGACCTCGCTGGTAGGATGATCAAGTGGTCCATTGAACTCTCAGAGTTTGATGTATCCTATGAACCTCGAGGCGCTATTAAAGCTCAGGTCTTGGTAGATTTTATTATGGAGATGACAGGGATTGATCCAGATACACCTTGTGTCCATTGGACCATCTATGTCGATGGTTCATCTAATCAAAAAGGCTCTGGAGCAGGTGTAGTCCTTGAAAGAGATGATGGAGTACACTTAGAGATCTCCCTTCGTTTTAATTTCAAAACTTCCAACAACCAAGCTGAATACGAAGCTTGTTTGGCTGGACTAAGAGCTACAATCGACATCGGAGCTTCTGAGGCGACGCTCTGCAGCGATTCACAACTCGTGATTTCGCAGATCTTGGGAGAATATCAAGCTCGTGAGCCTCAACTCCAACTGTACTTAAACTGTGTCAAGGAGTTGAGAGATAGATTCTCAAAAATGGAATTCAAACATGTTCCACGCGAAGAGAACACCAGAGCGGATATACTCTCCAGATTAGCAAGCACCAAACGACCAGGTAGCACTACTACGCTGGTCCAAAGCACACTGACGTCGCCGAGCATTCCTCTTTTCCCTTCTCTAAATGCCATAATGACTAACTCCCTTTACGGAGACACATGGATGGCCCCCTACATACGCTATTTGGCTGATGGGCAGTTACCTACAGACGAGAAGGAAAAGAAAAGGATTCAGAGAGAATTACCATACTTCACCATGATTGATGGTAATCTTTACAGAAGGGCACTCTCTGTGCCTTACTTGATTTGTCTCAAAGAGAACGAAGTGCAGTGAAGGACAGTGTGGACACCACGCCGGAGGAAGAAGTCTAATGAGAAAAATCCTCAGGGAGGGGTACTGGTGGCCCACGATGAAACAAGACTCCATTGACTTCGTCAAGAAATGCGATGCCTGCTAGAAATTCTCTAACCTTCATCATACACCGGCTGAAGAACTCTTCACATCCGCTGTCCCATGGCCGTTCTACCAATGGGGATTAGATATTTTGGGTCCTTTCCCAACTGCTCCTGGGGGTATCAAATATCTCATTGTAGGGGTCGATTATTTCACTAAGTGGATCGAAGCAGAGCCGGTGGTACATATTACTTCAGCCCGAACTCGTCGTTTTATGTATGAAAACATCATAACACGATTCAGAGTCCCAGCACGGATTGTCACAGACAATGGCACCCAATTCACGGACAGAAAATTTACAGATTTGCTAGAAGGGTTAGGAATAACCCAAATTTTTTCTTCCGTTGAACATCCCCAAACAAACGGCCAAGCCGAAGTGGCCAACAGAGAGGTGCTCAAAGGACTAAAGAAACGTCTTGGTGACGCCAAGGGCGGATGGACAGACCAATTGTGCCATGTCCTTTGGGCATATCGAACTACACCTTATTCTTCCACCAATGAATCCCCATATCGTCTAACATATGGGGTGGAGGCAATGATACTCGTGGAGCTGCAAATCGCTTCTACCAGGGTCAAATACTTCTCTGAGGAGGACAATAACGCTAATTTAGCATCAGAAATGGATGTTATACAAGAACTCAGAGAAGACGCGTTCATCAGAGATCAGGCCATCAAAGCCAAAGTAGCTCTTCGATACAACAAACGAGTCCAATCAAGGACTTTCAACATTGGAGATTTGGTTTTGAGGAAAGCAAGTATAGAGAACAAATTCGCTCATCAAGGCAAACTAGCCCAAACGGGGAGGGCCCGTACAGAGTATCCGAGATTGCTGGCAAAGGCTCTTACCGCCTTGAAAACCTTGATGGCACTCCAATTCGAAATAAATGGAACACCCAGAACTTGCGCATCTATTACAGCTAGCTGCTGGAGTGATACATACTCTCCTATCCTCATTTGAGACTTATCACTGGAGAAATTATAATCCCAGCTATGCTTTCATTGTAATTCTTATTTTTGTTTAATAAGAATCTCATACAACAACTTAACTCTTTCGAGTTTTTCTTATGCTGTGATTTTCAGTTTATCCGGCGTACAAAAACATGTTCAGGACGGATGATCTCAACTACCCATACTGTAGTTTACGATGTAACTCCTCAAATATGTGCAGCGTACAAGAGCATACTCAGGACGGATGATCTCAACTACCCATTCTGTAGTTGACGATGTAACTCCTCGAGTAAGTGTGAGAAATTGAAGGCCTGGATTGTAGGATTAAACCGAACTCTGGGTACGGTTAGTAAGTTTGGCTGAACACCGGTGAAGACCTGGGTTGTAGGATCAAACCGAACCTCAGGAAATAGGTTGTAGGATTGTGCCGAACCCCATTCCAAGAACGGTAAGAGGGTAAAACCCAACACCGTATTGAAGGCTTGGGCGTAGTAAGCTGGTTCTTCTTCAAGACCACGCTGAACCCCGAGTAACGGGTGCAGTAGGTTCAGGATTAGCCCTGATCTGAACCCCGTGTCGAAGGCTCGGATTGTAGGATTAAACCGAACCCCAAGTACGACTAGTAGGTCTGGCCAAACGTCGGTGAAGAATCGTCATTGAGTAAAACCAAGGACCGAACAAAGAACGGTTAGTAGGATCAAACCGAACCCCAGATACGACATGGGCTGTAGGATCAAAACCGAACCCCGATCAGAATTTTGGATTGTAGGATTGAACCGAAATCCAAACACAACAAGTAAGTTATTCTGAACTCCGGATTGACATTCTCTTTTGAAGTCCCTTATTTGTGAACTTCATGATTTCAAAGTCCGGGTCATCAATTCTCCAGTCGGCATTATTTATTTGAAGCCCGACTCATGAATTCCGACTCAAGAATAATTCATTCGGGTACACCCCTATTCGAATCATATTCACCTAAAATATTCGAAAATTCACCATTCGATACCATGCCAAGCATCATTCGGAGAAATTTTAGTCGGTGGAATCTTACCCTAGAATATCACATCCGAAGAATTTCATTCGGAAATCCTCACTCAGAAGAACTTCCACTCGGAAGTTTCACTCGGAATTTGTTCAGTTAAATATTCGCTCAGAACTGATCACCCAACAATACTGGGGGACAGTATCTACAACTTAATGAATGTTTCTAGGAATGAACTCTCAGTAAAACGTTCTCACAATCATTTCCCCTCAAGATTAACATTGCAAGCTGTTCTCATGACAATAGCATGTTCCCTCACAACGGCGATCCCTATTATAATACTTACAATCAAAAGGCCTAATCTTCAAGGAGCAAGGCACACTTTTTACCAGGCTTGTATACCAAATGTGTGATCCTAGAAAATGACTTCATCACACCAAATTATCCATGCTTGACAAAAGATACTCTATCTTTTCTGTTAAACCAAGCCTTTAATTATCAAAGTGCCCGTACATGAGAACGATAGTTGTATGTCCCTATCCGTTCTTCATCCTGCATGTTCAAATCCGGAGTGAAAGTTATATATGTTAACATCCGTTCTTCACTTTACATATTTAAATCCGGAATGATTCATTACACATGCAACCCTTCTATCGAAGTTGTTCTCAGCTAACAAACATATGAAGGCAAATTGTTCTTTTATTGATCAAATGCTAAATTACAAGAAGGAAGTCATACAGTAATCCGGAGCTGATCCCGGAACACAGCATATTTAATCAATAAAGACTAAGACAAGGAGGACACTATTTCTTTTGGCTCGTCTCTTTGTCCTCTCCTTTGCCTTTACCTCTGGCCTTGCTTCCCCCATCACCAGTAGCCTTGTTTTCATTAGCGCCAGAGCTTGTTCCTATACTTTTAAGCTTCAGGAGAGAAGGTCCCATTGACTGACCTTCAGGTAGAGGAGTAAACTCGTAAGGGGTGTTAGGCGGATCCTCCTGACGGTCATTAACAATGGCCACTAGTTTTCCTTGGTGAAACTCATAGAACGGATCGATACCGTTCAGATTGAGTTCCACTTTAGGATTCTGGTATTGAATTTAACGAACAGCCAGTCCGAAGGATTCCTTGACTGCTTGGTCACAGATACCTACAGCCTCATCCAAATCCGCCTTCAAAGTTTTGATTTCGTCAGTCGAACCCGCCAACTTTAAAAGCAACTCCTTTTCCTTACGCGACCAGTCTTCTGCTCTTTGAGAGTAAACGACCTTAGCCTCCTTCAATTCTTTTGCTAATTTGGCCGAGTGTTCTTTCTCTTTACAAAGGCTGGCATGGAGGTCGGAATTGGTTTTCTTCTGATCAAGTATCTGGACCTCCAACTCCTTAGCAAGATGTTTCAGACTGGCAATCTCCTCATCCTTTTTATACCCTTCCTCTTTGGAAGCCTCTAATTTATTCTCCAGTCGGAGGATGCTTGCCTTATCCCTAGCTGCAGCAACGCTAAGACCATTTACTTTGCCTACTAATTTACTGAGCCGTTCGTTGTCCTCCGACAGTCTCCGAACCGACTTTAGGAGACCGGACAGTTCTGCTAACTGCCACTGTCCGGCGTCACAAGCTTTTGTTACTTCATCAGGCTCTAAAGTCTTCAGCTGGTACGGAGAATCAGGGATGCTTTGAGGCACGGGACCCACATACACTAGGTGTGGGGCAAGATTGGAATTCCCTGGGGGAGGACAGGAAACCTTAGGCGCAAAGTAAGCAGTTATTGGTTTGGCAACCGACGTAGGAACACTGCTCGGGGCATCCGGTGTGACCTTCTCTACCGCCTTACCCTTGGAAACCTCTGCATCAACTGCCCCTTCAGAAATCTTTTGTTTTTTGGGAGAGGGTTGAGATTCGGTTTTCTTGGAAGGGTCATGTTTTACTTTCTTCCTTTTCTCACCAACCTTTTTTCCCTCAATGTTGGAGGTCGGTATATCAGATCCGCCCTCCAACAAAGGAATATCGTCACCAGCAGACGAGGTGAGTATGATGGTCTCAACAGTGGCCTTCTTGGAATTCTGCTTTGCTTGAATGTTGTTTTCAGCCGCCACAGATTTCCCTCTAGCCTTGAGGCCTTTCAACTTCTCTATCTCTGGCGAATCAGCTTCAATTTCAACTGCATAATCAGAAAAAAGAACCGTCAGAAACAAAAGATTTTGAGTTATTAAGAAAGAAGAACATGTAAAATGACAAGAAATTACGCAAATATTCCTCGCAGGTGGTCTTTGACCCAAGCAAACGCCTGCAAGAGAAGAACTTATGCGAGGTGGTGTATGATTAAAGAGCAGAAAGAACGGAAACCGATATTGGTGTTAACTCGTCCTCGTCGGTATAGTAAGCCTGGGACGTCAACAAGAAATGTTCATGTGTCCAGGACACGGGGAACTCTTCAATCCCATCTTTATTCAACCAAAAAATTGGTTCATCAGGCTTCACACGAATCCTGGTAAAATAAGACTCGAAGGAACGTCCATCATCTTTGGCAGAGTCAGTGTAGGATTCGAAGTTGATGATCTTGGAGAGAGTCCGGAGGGTTATTAGACTTACTCCTCCCTTCTCCCTATTAGCACGACGGACCACCTGCGTGAAGTAAAAGAGCATGGCCACCGTCGGTGTAAAATTAAAGTGCTCCCCAAGCACTTCAAGAGAATGAATCAAACCCCATCCGTTTGGGTAAAGCTGTGAGGGAGCGCAATCCAAGAACCTCAGAACAGCCATTTGGAATTTGCTGAGCGGGAAGCGTACACCTAAGTTCAGGAATAAGAAGTCATACATATATATTGACCTCTCATCCAATGTATGACAGATCCGTTGTGATGGCAAGGGAGCCAACACCATGAAACGCTCCTTGTACTTTTCTTTTTTGAAAACGGTGAAGCAAGGCTTCAACCTTGCTCCATCCTCCCGAGCATGTATGGACACCGTATCACGAAATTTGTCAGCAACCCAGCTATATGGGTGTTTCTGCTGGAACTTTACCCAGTCAATCCGATGTGCAACTACATTACACAATCCAGAAGCTGTCTTCATGATATATTTTTTAGAAGATGCTCCACCACTAGAGGTGCTTTCTCCAGACATCTTCTTTACGACTAGTTTAAACGCCTCAACACTGAAGACCATGAAGGATTTTGATAATGACAAGGCCAATGCCAGAGATCAAGAATGAAGATCTAAGACCAAGGCATAATGAAAGTAAGACTCTACAAAAAGAAAGTACGGCCATTAATATAAAAAGGTTTTAAAATAAGAATACATTCTGATGGAATGTAATTGATTACCTCATTAGTGTAATCAATTACATCGTGTAATTGATTACCTCATTAGTGTAATCAATTACCTCAGCAATGTAATCGATTACCATATTTAAGTAATCGATTACAATATGAACGTTATGTTTTAAAACTGATTTTAAAAGGCTGTAATCGATTACCTATTTTATGTAATCGATTACAACGTGATCAGAAAGCAAAAAATCATGTTGAAACATTATAACTTTTCACAAAATATTATTTTATCCAAGAGGTATCTTTCCAATTATTTTAATCAATAATTTCACACCTCTTGAAGGCATTTCCTCTCCTATAAATAGGAAGGCATTTCATTTGCAAAAGACACACCAAGATATACCAAATACTTCCAATCTTTTCTTATGAGCAATAATGGCCATATTCTCTTAATAGAGTTATTACTCTTTCTTGTTCCTCAATTTGTTCATCATACTCTTGAAGAGAGTTTTCCTATAGAGTTCTTTATCTCTATAGTGAGATTGATACTCAGAGTGGTGTATCTCTGAGGGGGTTCTTCTTGGATGTGGTGTAGCATCCAAGGGTGATGTTCTTGGATGTGGTGTAGCATCCAAGGGTGATGTTCTTGGGTATGGTGTAGTATCCAAGGGTGATGTGCTTGGGTGTGGTGTAGCATCCAATGCATTTGTGATCGGGGTGTGAGTCCCTATTATGGTGTAATCAAGGGAATTGATTATAGTGAATTTCCTCAAGGGTGTCTTGAGAAGACTGGACGTAGGCAGTGGTTGGCCGAACCAGTATAAATCTCTGTTTGCACTTCTCTAACCCTTAAACTCTTTATGTTTTAAGCATTATTATTCAAATCACATATCATTGCATATTGTGTTTTTAGAGGAGAAATTTATTAGTGAGAAAGTTCCTAACTACTCAATTCACCCCCCCTTGAGTTTCCTAGAGGCCACCTGGGCTAACAAACACTGCGATAAAAGCTAACATCATCAGAGAGGTACAAATCAGCGCTCCCCTCACTCTCGCTAGTAGAGGATTCTGAAGAGGGTATTATCACCCTTCGCCTCGAGTAGGGTGACTCCTCCCTCTCTGAATGAAGTGGATTTGAGTGGACGATCACAGGGATCCTTCCACCACGACTTAAGGAGGTCCGAGACAACACTCTACCTCTCTTTCCCCTACGACCAACATACCTCGAGCTAGCAAAGTCTCTCCCAGACATTTAGAAATACTAGAAGAAAAATGAGAAGACGAAAGAGAGGTTACCTAAGAATGAAGAGAAGTGGTGAATCAAATCTCACACAAGCAAACAAGAGTCTCTTCTCGAAATTTTTGCAGAGTTTCATCAAGTGAGCAAACACTGAGTAACTTCTGAATCTATTAAATTCTACTCTTATAAGGAGTCGAAGGTTATGTCGTTTACAACCAAACGACACTTTTAAACGACACCTTTTTCGTAGACACGAGGTTGTCGTTTCGAACATTGAGGCGCGAAATCAGCGTCAATTCGTCAAAAGGGCTTCTCAAATGGGTCTCAAAATTTAAATTTCAGGCCCATTAAGCCCCTCAGTGACGGTTATAAATACATGCGCATTTAAAGTAATAATGGCTTGCCCACGTGATTAAATGCATTAAATGTCCAATCATGAGAAATATTACAACTGTTTCCCGAATACCAAGGGTTGCAAGTTTCAATAACTTCTGGGATTCCCACACAAAAGAACTTTTTGTACGGATCCGTCCTAAGAAGATCTACGATAACGGAACTTCATCCCAAGCACGGATATTTATGCAACCACGTAACGACTTTTTATAAATGACGAATATCATCCGCTATTCAAAATCATTACAGACGATGTAGCTTATATGAGTCACTTTACTAATCCCTCACACAAGCTAGGGGACAAACAAAGTGATGACCCTGAATACCGGATTCGATAATGAAATTGAAAACTCAATTCCATACCCTGAAGATCAAAGTGTACTTTTCCAGGACGGATGATCTCAATCACCTGATCTGTGACTTGACGATGTAACTCCTGGTACAGTGTACTTTTCCAGGATAGATGATCTTAATCACCTGATCTGTGACTTGACGATGTAACTCCTGGTATAGTGTACTTCTCCAGGATGGATGATCTCAATCACCTGATCTGTGACTTGACGATGTAACTCCTGGTACAGTGTACTTCTCCAGGACGGATGATCTCAATCACCTGATCTGTGACTTGACGATGTAACTCCTGGCATAGTGTACTTCCCCAGAACGGATAATCTCAATCACCCAATCTGTGATTTAATGATATTACTCCTGTGATCTTGAAGGCTTAATCCGTGCTCTTATGATTGAGAGATATTTCTCCAGGACGGATACTCCCTATCACTTGATCTGTGATTTTATGTATCAACTCCTGGCGTGAACAAATTCTCATCACTATCCCTACGATGGAAAACACAACCATCATCTTTGCAGTTCCCAAATCTCAGAATGATACTCTCACATTGAACAACAGATTGACTATGTGAACCTCCTTGTGAGAGTAACACTAATTAATACTAGTCATCCATCCTGACACACCGCTTCTGTGAACAACGGATTGACCACTTTTCTCCCCAAAAGAACTAAGGATGACGCCCTACAACAGGTATCTATTCCTTAACACGCCTATACTTGGGGACAGTATTCATGTATATGTCTTTCTATTACCTAATTTTCTGAGGTAATCATTTCGATTTGACCTCAACGGTTAGTCGTACAGAACGGACTATCAGGCACTGAGACAATATATACATCCAAGACAAATATCCGAATAGAATTTCATTCATTCATAAAGAAGGAAAAGAAAAAGCAAATTACATGTAACTGTTCAAAACCGGAGTTGATCCCGGTACACAACTTTACATATAAACAAAAATAAGACTATGGAGGGGGAATTTGCTCTTCAATCTCTTTCTATGCTTCCCCTGCTCCAAGCTCTTGTGTCCCTTCCTTCGGGATTTCCTCAGGAGTCTTCCCCTCGGGAGCCTCAGTACCTTCTGCAGATGAGGCAACCTCAGACGTAGGAAAGACGAAATCAGGTCCCATACTCTGACCCTCAGGAAGGGGAGGCAAACCGTACAAGGACTTCGGAGGATCTTCATGTCGACCATTAACCACTGTGACTAACCTTCCTCCATGGAATTCGTAGAACGGATCCATACCATAGAGGCTAAGTTTCACAGTGGGGTTGCGGTAGAAAACTTGGCGTATAGCCAGGCCGAAGGATTCTTCAACCGCCTGAGTGTATATGTTGATAGCTTCCTGCTTCTCAGTTTTTGCTACAGCCAATTCTTCCCGCAACCTCGATAGTTCCCCACTCGATCCTCCAGATTCCGTGCTCCCAGTCTTCAGTCCCTCGATCTCAAGGAGGAACTTCTTCTCCTTTTGGGACCACTCCTCGGCTTGCTTAAAATAATCCTCTGCAGCAGCTTTGCTTTTGTCTTCAAGATCAGCTTGTTTAGCTTGACTGCTACGGAGTTCCTCTTGAGATTTACTAAGCGTCTCCTCCTTCTCTGCCAATTTACCTTCCAAGTCTTTAAGCATAGTTTTGAGCTTGAGATTTTCTTTGTTTATAATATCTGCAAACTCTTTAGACTTGGCAAGGCGATCTTCAGCCAATTTTAGGGCAGCTTTATCCTTCTCCGTCAAGAGGTTGAGTTGTTCTAATTTATCACTCAGCTCATCAACCTTGTCAACGTCTTCAGCTAACAAACTGAATGAATGAAGCATCCCAGTCAGTTCTGCTAACTGCCATTTTTCGGCCTCACACGCCTCCTTGATCTCTTTAGTTTTAAGCGTGGGCCAGAGTTCATATAGCGGTTGAGGAAGAATCGCTGGAGTTGCTTCCTGATATGAGAGGAAGGGGGTAAGGAACGAAGTTGTTGGGTAGGAGATCGGACTAGATCCAGAAACCCCGGCAGGAATCCCCTTATGGTGCCCGGAAGAAACATCAGCTGCATCCGAGGTCTCTACAGCCTTACCTTCTGAAACTCTTCCCCTTTTTGAGCTCCCCGAAGGTTTATGTTTCTTCGATGGTCCTCCGGAAGAATCATTCTTGATCTTTCTCCTCCTCTCAGTTATTTGGGGCTGACTAGTAGTTGCGCCAACACCAGTCGAGCCGCCCTCGACCAGCGGAATCTCCCCTTCCACATCCGATGTCAGAATAATCAATTCAGGACGATCCTTTACAGAAGTCTTAGCCTGAATTTCATTCTCGCGAGCTACGGATTTACCTGCCGCTTTAAACCCCTTCAGCTTATTCATCTCCGGAGATTCCTGTTCTATTTCACCTGCATGCACAAACACAAGATATTAGCAACTACGAAATATTTTACACATTTGACAAAGGAGAAAAGGAGAAATAAAATAAGAATTATGAAGATATTCGTCCCGGACTCCGCTTGAACTACTTAAAAGACGCCTACATGAAAATACTTTAGAACGTGTAGTGTGCGCTTCAAGTGCGAACAACACTTTTGACGATTCAGGGGATAGCTCGGATTGATCAGCATAATATGCTTGGGAGTTTAAAAGAAAATGCTTATGAGTCCAGCTCAGAGGAAATTTATTAAGACCCTCTTCATCCCTCCAAAAGACAGGTTTCTTCTTCTTAACAGATATCCGGGTAAAGTAGGATTTGAACGATTTTCCATCAACTTTAGCCGAATCGGTGTAGGATTCGAAGTTCACAAAGGAACATAAGGTCCGAAGTGTCACTAAACCAACACCGCCCTGCTTGTTAGCCCTCCGAACTACTTGAATGTAGTAGAACAGCATCGCTACAGTAGGCGTAAAGTTGAAATAATCACCCAGCACCTCCAAAGCATGGATGAGGCCCCAACCGTTGGGATGAAGTTGAGAGGGTGCGCAATTTAAGAACCTCAACACACCCATTTGGAGCTCGGATAGAGGAAAACGAACTCCAAGGTAGTGGAATACGAAATCATGCATGTACACAGAACGGTCATTTGGCATTTCGTGGCATATCCGTTCTGTAGGAAGAGGTGCAAACACCCTGAACCACTTTTTCATTTCTTCCTCTGCATGAAGTGTGAACCTTGGTTGAATTTGAGATCCATCCTCATTTGCATGACGAGAGGCCAAGTTCTTAAACTCACCAGCCACCTAGCAGAAAGGCCACTTAGCCTGAAGTTCCTCCCAGTTCAGCCTAGAGACAGCAACGCTGTAGAGGCCTTCTGCTGTCTGTAGAACGGCTTGATCTCCAGAAATTCCTTCTCCGGTCGCCATTTGAGTCGCCTAAACAAAATCTTTGCTCTACGATAAAAAGTCACACTATCAGAAGGGTAACAATCATTACTCACCTCACTATCTGAAGAGCAACTACAATCAGAGGACGACTCTGAAGAAGGAATAATCACTCTTCACTGTGAGCAAGATTCCCTTTCTGAGCGATGTGACTCAGTCACTAGAAGAATCACATGGATTCTTCCCCCCATGATAGTTAGGGTTGCGGGAAGCTATTCTCCCCCTCTTAAAAATACATTTATTATGAGCAAAGAACAGAATAAAAGGAAACAAATGAAGTAACAGAGGAGGAGAGAATGGTTACCTTAGAAAATAAGGAGGACGAAGGCAAGAAAAGTTTCGCGAAACAGGCAACGAGCGTCCTTACGAAATTTCTGCAGAGTTTTGTTGAGGTAGCTGAAACAAGCGGTTCCCAAAATCCACTAAGTCTTCCTTTTATAGGAAACGAAAGGTTTCGATCACAAACTCTTAAGGTTGTGTCGTTCAAGATTAAACGCATCGGTCTACAAAACAAACAGCACAGACATTTTGAATCTACGGGCGCCAAAACGACGTTAATTCACTAAAGGGCCTCCTTATTGGGCTTAGAGGCCTTAAAAATTAGGCCCATTAAACCCAAACAACGGTTACTAAAACTTACGCTTTATGTGCAATAACTGCTCGTATGCACGATTAAAGACATTTGATGACTAATCATGCGACGCAATTTGTGCTTTATAGCCGTTACTCGAATTTCAAAAAGGTTTCAATTTCCAAAAACTTTCGGCATTCCCATGGTGGGGATCTTTGTCTGAATCCATTGTAGCAATATCAAGACGACGGATTTCTCATCCGCAGTATGGTTAATGCTGAACAACATACATGTAGAAAACATTTTGTACATAGGTATACCGGCATCTAGACCTCTTGTAGGATGAGTAGCTTATGTGAACAACTACATAGTCCCTCACACAAGCTAGGGGACATATGATCCGGTCTCAATACCGGTATCCGATTTACAAGGTATATTTCAGCATCTTTGACAGTCAAACAAAGTATGACTGGTGTCCTCGGTATACATCCGGACTGTAATTCCGTATCAGGCACTCTCCCTATACCGGTTAGTCCGGATAACACCACACACACTGGATACTATACACGTCACCCCACAAAGGACAAAGGGCATTGCTACGGGGACCGATCAATAATTCCCTGCACTACGAGCCAAAATCTGATCACGGGAATGGTCCACTTGTCCCCTAATTCTGGTCTATACACTCTACGCTCAATATAAAATAGCCACTTGACCCAATCATTCTGGTAAGTGCGCAATAAAATAATGCTATTGGAGGTTAGTGGTTCCCCACTAACGAGTCCTCGTAAAACGAGCCAATCAGGTATATGAACTCCCTTCATGAAGGAGGGGGGATCTTTTTTGACCAAAACTTATTTACGATTACTCTCTGAAAAACATTCCTCACTTGGAATATTATCACTGACTTGAGCGTCGGAGAATCTTTGCAGGTGACACCACCTTTCGCCCACATCAACGTGTTAGGCCGGTGTGAAGGACCTACTGTAACATCCCGATTTCTAACTTAATTACCGATTGAAGTTAAGCTATTAATTAAAGGTTAATTACAAAATTAGGATTAATGGTTAATTAGAGTAATTGCTGATTTGGGTAGAAATAATTGAATCAATAATAATAATAGTGCCAGGCGAAAGGACGCATGTATCCCTAGGAGTATAAGACAACTTCAGCTCTCTCTTTCTCTCATTATTCACGCTGGCAGCTCTTCTTGAGCGTGCATATGGTCTCTCCTTCCCTGTTTCTCTTCTTCTTCACTCTCATTCACGTCGCCACTCGAACAGTGAGAGAGTTGAGGGCTCCTGGAAGAACATCAACACAGCTCTGACTCCACTCCCTGTCCTCTCCTTCCTCCCTATTGCCTTCTTCCTCTCCTTCTTCTTCTACCTGGAGCTGTGGTATTCCAGTTGGAAGGCTGTGCTGGAAGTGCTTTGGAGCTGTGGAGGAGACGGACCCGTTGGAGGAAAGGAGCAACTCTGGCCCAGGATCAACGCTGAGCTCGAAGGCTGTTGGAGGAGTAACGGAGGGACGATCGGTCAGCACTACAACTTGAAGAGTCTCTGAACCCCGACAGTAGGTAGGGGGCGCCTTGCATGTCAAGCGTATGGTTTATGACCGGGTCCCTGGTGCTTGCTTTATTGTAATATGTGTGTTAAATGTGTAGATCGATGTGTGGTGATTGACTGATTGTGCATGCAATTTCCGAATTGGGACATCTGTGAAAGGTTGAGGGTTGTGTGACCTCGTCTTTGAGTGCCTGTTAATACTTCTGTGATGCATGTTGTTAAAATCTGAGTTTGTTGAGTGAATGTGTGTGCGTGTTACCATTATCCCCGAATGCATGAGATGTGAATTGATGCGTGATTTCCAGTTGAATGCCGTGTGGAAAGGTATGTTGACTCTGTTAAAATTGTTGAGTGGATGTACTGTAATGTGGTTACCTATGCTTGCTGTTGTGAGTTATTATGATAGAGGCATGTGTTGTTGTAATGGAATGTGGGATTCCGAATGAATCTGAATGCTGTATGGGGGAATCGGTTGTGACCTATTGATGGCTGTGTGAGACGTGTCTGGTAAGCTTGGATGTTGTTGTGAATTTGCATGAGATTGCATATGTGGGATGATTCCCAGATTCCTGACCAGTTCCATGAGGACCCGTGGTAGCCGATGGAGCTAGAGTTGGGTCTCGAGACCTCACGGGGTGACCGGTGCCACACGGAAAGGGCTAGTGGACGGGGGGTCGGAAAGGCATCTAGAGTCATATAAAATGAGTTCCAGTCAGATTCCTGGTTAGTTCCATGAGGACCCGTGGTAGCCGATGGAGCTAAAGCTGGGCCTCGAGACGTCACGGGGTGACCGGTGCCACATGGAAAGGGCTAGTGGACGAGGGACCGGGAAGGAATCTGCACTGAACTCACTGTTTAAGTCGGATCCGCATGCATGAGTCTATGAGCATTGTTAGTGAGATTATTGTGAATTGTATGGATTAAATGAATTGAGTGAACTCTGACTAGATGACGTCGCATGAGTGAATTCCGACTGAATGAATAGACAGGTGTTGATACTGTTACTAAGTGCAGTGTGATGCTATGATTGAGAATATATGTTATTATGCGAATTCCGATTGAATGATGTGGTTTGGCTCTTACATTAATTGGCAGTATATATATATATATCGTTATGGATTGAACCCGGTAAATTATATAATTGAGAATGGAGGTAAAGTTCGAGTCAATAGCTGTCACTTTATATGTAAAAGCTCACCCCTACACCATTTTTCAGTGTGTGCAGGTTGGACTCTGAAGTGATGATAAGGTCTCAGTCTGAGTGGGGTGCACTCCGACCGTAGAGTGCTTATTTTTGTAATTTGTCATGTTTCATCAGTTGTAGCCTTGGCCGGCTCATAATAACAGTGTGGTGTAATGAATATGGATACATATATATATATATAAATAATTTGAGCTATTGAGATCTGAGTGTATGTTTTTATACGTAATAGTTCACGTTGATAACAGGTGCTGAGGAATGAATGATGTTAAGGTAATGGGTATTCCGAGTGTATGAATATGTATGTACACATATGTTGTATACGGGTGGTTTATGTCTGGGCAGACTGAGGGGTGTTGATGGTTAGAATATTGCTCAGTTAATGATTTCCGAGTAGACGTAATTGGGGAGTCAACTCCGAGTGGGGCTGCAAATGGCTATGCCGTCTTGTTCGAGTGATGATACTTCAATGGATTTTGAGTAAAATACCTTGGATGAACCTATACTGCGTAAGATCTAATGAGAGAATCCCCGAGTGATAATGAGAGCGGTCATTACCGAGTGAAAAATATAAGTAAAACCCGAGTGAGCAAGAGTTCGTATTCCCGAGTGAAAACCCTGAGCGATTCTCTCCTGAGAGAGGAGTTAGTGTAGTGGCTTAGAATGGAAGGGATTCTAAGTGTAAAACATTGATAATCCGAGTGGAAGATGTATATTCCGAGTGAGTAAGGGTCTGTATCCCGAGTGGTTGAGTTCTGAATAAGTCAGAGTGGGACTTAACTACCTAATTTTCTGAGTGAATGTGAATATATACCGAATAGTGGAAGTGTAATGTGACCCGGTTGTGTTAAGGATAGAATACGTCAAGTGATGTTTGAATAGGATATATTCCGAGTGAGAAGGAGTTCTGGAATCCGAGTGGGATAACCCTCAGTGTCCGAGTAGAGTATAGGTGTGGCCGCATGGATAAAATTGAAGGGCTAAGTTATGGAACACAGAATGGACTTAGGAATGAACTTCCGAGTGGACTTAGTCGTTTACCGAGTGTATGGATGTCCCGTTGCCGAGTGATGAATTTGCCGTGTGGGGCTTCTCGTTTCAGCGAATGAAGGATCCGCTCCAGCGAATGCGTACTGCTGGAAGGCTTTTGTCGTGGTATCGCCCAAGCGAATGGTACTTCGCCTGAGCGAGTGAGTTGTCTCGCTCAAGTGTCCTGGACCTCGCTTAAGCGAGTCAGAGTCGTCTTGGATTTCGCCCAGGCGCTGATGTGTTCCGCTGAACCGAATAGGTCGGTTCAAGCCTTGTTCCTTCCGCTGATTGCTATATGTGTAAATGTTCTTTCCTTTCCCTTGTCTTCTTCTTTTTTATGCCGATTGACCAGGGGTTGTTTTTGTGAAAAATTTTTCCCTGTTATTGGGTTATTATTTATTAAAAATTAGGGTGTTACATTTTGGTATCAGAGCAGACCAAAAGGTCCATGGCCAAGGTTTGCCTACAGTTAGTGGGCGGTTGAGTGTATTATGCCAGCTTGTCCTAGTTGCTTATGATATTCTATTGTAGGTTGATGCCTGTTTAATTATGACTCGGGTGATGATATGTGCTTATGAACTTCTATTGGATTTGGTGTATGTTGACTATGAATGGTGTGGTTGTATGCCTGTGCCTTGTTGAGGAATTTGAATGTGTGATGAATGAATGGCACATGATGTATGTGATTTGCAGTATAAGGGATGGGTGGTAGTTCCTAAATTGAAAATCTGGGTGTGTAATAAGTGAGTAAAGGTAAGGTCGGATATATGTTAAAATTGGGGTTGGGTCTCGGTGGCGATTGAGGAAACCAAGTGAGTGATGCACTAGATGTTGGACCAATAAGAGTAGTGACCCAGTTGATTAGGCATGACCATGAACGAGTGAATGTGAAATAGAACATCTGTTTGACTTGGATACTGTCTTGGTTGGGTGTGTGAAAAATCGAGTGAATGGTACTAGACCTTATAACAATATTTGAATATTGTGAGGTACCCATCATGGGATACTGGGTAAATAGTGACCCCTTAGGGATTCTAAGTCTAATAATTTATTAACTTTGTGAGTTGTTGAGCCGAGTAGGACAATTGCGTAGTAACCCATTGAGGCTTGGACGATTATCATGTAATGTGTTATGTGTGAGATGTGTTGGTAGCTGTACTAAGATGGAGTAGTTGTGCATGCAACTCCTGGATTGTGGTATTTGTGAACTGTTTAGTGATGGTGTGACTCTGTCCGTGAATGCATGTTAATAATTCTGCGAACATTGACTGAATACTTATAAATAGGAGTGTTACCATTACTGCCGAGTGTTATTTGTGATGGATGTCTTGTAACCTAGCCCATGAACTCTGCGTAATATATATATATGATATAGGTGATTGAGGGAGAACTGCTTTTATGTATTGCTCTATAATTGAAACATGACAATTGTTTGATAATTGAAATACGTGATCTGTGTGTGATTAATTATTGATGCATGCAACACCCGGATATTGTGATAGATATTAATTGTGAATCGTTGTGATGAATACCCTGTCTGAAAGATGTGTATATATATATATATATATATGTTAATGAGAAGGTCGAGTGGCTTATGCTGTGAGTCAGCAAATAAGAGCTGTGTGTGATTGGTAGTGAAGTGCATCAGCATTGAACGTTTTTCAGAGGGGGCAATCAGATGAATGCGTGGGGTATTGAGGATTTTGAGATTAACCCTAAAAGACCTCCGAGTTGGACTCCTGGTGAATAAATCGTGTGCATCTGATTCACTGACTGCATGAATACATGTGTATAAGAGCATTATTATTGAGGCTGACATGATCTGCATGGATTTGAATGATTGAGTAGTTTCCGACTTGATGATGTTGTACGAATGAGGTCTGACTGAGTGAATGTACATGTATTGATGCTGTTGCCAAGTGTGATGCAATGTTATAATTGAGAATGTATGTTATGGTACAATTTTTGATTGAATGATTGTGTGTACACTTATGAGGATAAATGAGCTCAGTGTGAACTATGTGAATGTGTGAATATGATATTGTGAGTGAAACCCTTAATGTAGTTGGAATTGATTTGGGTAAATCTGATTGGATGGGCATATGTATATGTCGGTGCTATTACCAAGTGCAATGTGATGTTGTGGTTATGGTACATGATGTAGTGGACAATAATATAGCCATGAATAAGTGGTATGAAATCCGACTGAGTGTCTGTATGTACATTAGTGCCGTTGTTGAGTTCGTGGTGTGTTATAATAGCATATGTGATTGTGAATTGCTTAATCCTGAGTGAATTACATGAACCCGAGTGAGTGATGTTATTATATAGCTGAGAGTTAAGAATTTAATTCAAGCCATGGTTTTGTGAGGAATAAGATTTAGAGGAAATATTTACTCGGTGTTGGCTAGAAGCCGATTGTTGTATTGCCTTAATTCTGTTTTACAGAAGTGATAAATGACTTTCATGATTATTGATGCGTGATGAACCCTATGTGACGCATGATGTTGATGTAGGTGTATTACTTGTGTGTGTGAAGTGCCATTAACTACCGTGTGAATTAGTATTAGTTGGGTGAGTCTGGTCCGTGTGAGGCATACTGCTCTGAGATGACTCTTCCTGCCATAGGTAATGTGGCAGCGTACGCGTTGCAGTGACCATGTGATTGTTGTAACCCTATAGGAATGAGACGTCATCCTATAAGTTGGATGCAGCAATTCATGAGTCGGGCAGGGAAGCTGTAACTGCTTATGGTGATGGTGAGTCTTTCAGACGATTCCGAGTGATAACGAGAGTTATCTTAAATGAGTGTTATGTGATTGTGTACCAAAATGAAGGTAGAGGGTTTGTTGACTTTGACATGTCTACTTCCGAGAGGATTAGAGGTTGCTGGGTATGGATTGGCTACTAAAGGATGATTGGTAATGGAATATGAAGGGTGATCAACTGTCACTGAAGTCGGAGTTTTTGAAAAGTTAGCCGAGTGATACTGTAAGCCTAATGAGGAAACCAGGATTGGAGCCAAACTAAATTGTAAGGTTAGGAATTGCTCGGGAAAGGTTAGTAAATTCCGAGTGTGTGAGGGTGGAGACAATTCCGAGTGAAATCCTTGTGGGAAAGAACTATTGAGTGAAAATTTTGGGGTTCCGAGTAGAACCTTATTGAGAGGATCATTACTAAGTTAAGGGAATGGTATCTGAGCGTAACCTTCTGGGTAAGGCAAGATTCGAGTGACGTGACTCAGAGTGTATCACTTCCGAGTGGAATGGCACCGTGTGGAACGATTCTAAATAGTAAGATAGTGAGTGTAGAATTCCTAATACCCTTGGGATGTCCAACCGAGTGATCTTCTAGGAGAAAAGTACTTCTCGTCGGAAAATGGAACTTCGAGTGTGTAAGTTTTCGAGTGAATTACCCAAGGGAGAGAAAATACCGAGCGGTAAACTTATTCATAGCTGTGTTCGGGGGATGTGAAACTGCTGAATTGAACTCAGATTTATATTTGTAGTAAGCCTGGATTCCGAGTGGAAATTTAGTAGATAGGAAGTCTCCGAGTGAAGGACCTCCAAGAGGAGTAGATATCCAAGAGAAGGATTTATTTGAGATCGTACTCAGGTCAGCGTTTGGGACTGCTGGGCTTGGACTCAGGTTGGTTTCGCGGAAGGCTTGAATTATGAGTAAATTCTGCAAGTGGAAAAATTCCCGGATGAGAACTGTCCTTAAAACCCCGATTGAAATTTTCGAGTGAGAGGGCCGAGTGACACTCGTGGGTTATAGGCATACAGTTAGCCAAAGGAATGGTTAAGAAGCTGAGATGTATGGACCGAGTGTGGTACCTGTACGAGGCAAATCCAGACAAGTGTGCTAATTGAAGCTTATAGGAACTCGTTGAGTGTTCATTTTGGTTAAGAAAGGAATCTCGTGGCCGAAAATTTGGAAATCCGAGAGCTAAATCCGAAATGAATCGGTCAGTAGTGGGTATCCTAGGGAATCGGTAATGTTGTTTACCGACTGGATTCTTCCCAAATGGTTGAATAACGTCTAGAATGTGTCCCATGTGACCCAATGTCAAGCCTATGTTTTGTGTGAGCGCATGGTCGTGCCGAGTGACACATTGAGTCGGGAGACCCGATGGTGTGAATACGCCGATCGGTGTTGAGAATGTAAGGCCGAGCGGCCAAAGAACTGGAAAGTACCAATGGCTAGGGTGAACTGGCAGAACTGAATGGGGGTAACTACATGAGAAGTGGAGTCCCAAATGTATTGAAGGCTATGAAGAGTTGTTTTATGCTGATTAGAAATTACGAAGCAGTCGAAAACGTGGATGGACGAAGAGTTGCAGTCAGAACATGGCTGTGGTATTCCGATTTGTTTGTTGAGGTAAGTCTGAGTGAAAGAAAGGAATGTTATTCCGAGTCAATGGTGCCATTTCCGAGTGGAAATGTGTTAAGCATAATGTCCCGGTTTTTCGGGTGGAGCGATCGGTGAATTGCTTTGGAGGCCAATTGTGCCGACTGGGATTTAAGCGATGGATGAATACTTAAGGAACATAGATATGTAACTGCTTATTGTGGTATGTCAATGATTTCCGAGTGGTTTATTAAGGCTAAGCATGTGTTTGAATTTCGAGGACGAAATTCTTTTGAGAGGGGGAGAACTGTAACATCCCGATTTCTAACTTAATTACCGATTGAAGTTAAGCTATTAATTAAAGGTTAATTACAAAATTAGGATTAATGGTTAATTAGAGTAATTGCTGATTTGGGTAGAAATAATTGAATCAATAATAATAATAGTGCCAGGCGAAAGGACGCATGTGTCCCTAGGAGTATAAGACAACTTCAGCTCTCTCTTTCTCTCATTATTCACGCTGGCAGCTCTTCTTGAGCGTGCATATGGTCTCTCCTTCCCTGTTTCTCTTCTTCTTCACTCTCATTCACGTCGCCACTCGAACAGTGAGAGAGCCGAGGGCTCCTGGAGGAACATCAACACAGCTCTGACTCCACTCCCTGTCCTCTCCTTCCTCCCTATTGCCTTCTTCCTCACCTTCTTCTTCTACCTAGAGCTATGGTATTCCAGTTAAAAGGCTGTGCTGGAAGTGCTTTGGAGCTGTGGAGGAGACGGACCCGTTGGAGGAAAGGAGCAACTCTGGCCCAGGATCAACGCTGAGCTCGAAGGCTGTTGGAGGAGTAACGGAGGGACGATCGGTCAGCACTACAACTTGAAGAGTCTCTGAACCCCGACAGCAGGTAGGGGGCGCCTTGCATGTCAAGCGTATGGTTTATGACCGGGTCCCTGGTGCTTGCTTTATTGTAATATGTGTGTGAAATGTGTAGATCGATGTGTGGTTATTGACTGATTGTGCATGCAATTTCTGAATTGGGACATCTGTGAAAGGTTGAGGGTTGTGTGACCTCGTCTTTGAGTGCCTGTTAATACTTCTGTGATGCATGTTGTTAAAATCTGAGTTTGTTGAGTGAATGTGTGTGCGTGTTACCATTATCCCTAAATGCATGAGATATGAATTGATGCGTGATTTCCAGTTGAATGCCGTGTGGAAAGGTATGCTAACTCTGTTAAAATTGTTGAGTGGATGTACTGTAATGTGGTTACCTATGCTTGCTGTTGTGAGTTATTATGATAGAGGCATGTGTTGTTGTAATGGAATGTGGGATTCCGAATGAATCTGAATGCTGTGTGGGGGAATCGGTTGTGACCCATTGATGGCTGTGTGAGACGTGTCTGGTAAGCTTGGATGTTGTTGTGAATTTGCATGAGATTGCATATGTGGGATGATTCCCAAATTCCTGACCAGTTCCATGAGGACCCGTGGTAGCCGATGGAGCTAGAGCTGGGTCTCGAGACGTCACGGGGTGACCGGTGCCACACGGAAAGGGCTAGTGGACGGGGGGTCGGAAAGGCATCTAGAGTCATATAAAATGAGTTCCAGTCAGATTCCTGGTTAGTTCCATGAGGACCCGTGGTAGCCGATGGAGCTAGAGCTGGGCCTCGAGACGTCACGGGGTGACCGGTGCCACACGGAAAAGGCTAGTGGACGAGGGACCGGGAAGGAATCTGCACTGAACTCACTGTTTAAGTCGGATCCGCATGCATGAGTCTATGAGCATTGTTAGTGAGATTATTGTGAATTGCATGGATTAAATGAATTGAGTGAACTCTGACTAGATGACATCGCATGAGTGAATTCCGACTGAATGAATAGACAGGTGTTGATACTGTTACTAAGTGCAGTGTGATGCTATGATTGAGAATATATGTTATTATGCGAATTCCGATTGAATGATGTGGTTTGGCTCTTATATTAATTGGCAGTATATATATATATATCGTTATGGATTGAACCCGGTAAATTATATAATTGAGAGTGAAGGTAAAGTCTGAGTCAATAGCTGTCACTTTATATGTAAAAGCTCACCCCTACACCATTTTTCAGTGTGTGCAGGTTGGACTCTGAAGTGATGATAAGGTCTCAGGTCTGAGTGGGGTGCACTCCGACCGTAGAGTGCTTATTTTTGTAATTTGTCATGTTTCGTCAGTTGTAGCCTTGGCCGGCTCATAATAACAGTGTGGTGTAATGAATATGGATACATATATATATAAATAATTTGAGCTATTGAGATCTAAGTGCATGTTTTTATACGTAATAGTTCACGTTGATAACAGGTGCTGAGGAATGAATGATGTTAAGGTAATGGGTATTCCGAGTGTATGAATATATATGTACACATATGTTGTATACGGGTGTTTTATGTCTGGGCAGACTGAGGGGTGTTGATGGTTAGAATATTGCTCAGTTAATGATTTCTGAGTAGACGTAATTGGGGAGCCAACTCCGAGTGGGGCTGCAAATGGCTATGCCTTCTTGTTCGAGTGATGATACTTCAATGGATTTTGAGTAAAATACCTTGGATGAACCTATACTGCGTAAGATCTAATGAGAGAATCCCCGAGTGATAATGAGAACGGTCATTACCGAGTGAAAAATATAAGTAAAACCCGAGTGAGGAAGAGTTCGTATTCCCGAGTGAAAACCCTGAGCGATTCTCTCCTGAGAGAGGAGTTAGTGTAGTGGCTTAGAATGGAAGGGATTCTAAGTGTAAAACATTGATAATCCGAGTGGAAGATGTATATTCTGAGTGAGTAAGGGTCTGTATCCCGAGTGGTTAAGTTCTGAATAAGTCTGAGTGGGACTTAACTACCTAATTTTCCAAGTGAATGTGAATGTATACCGAATAGTGGAAGTGTAATGTGACCCGGTTGTGTTAAGGATGGAATACGTCAAGTGATGTTTGAATAGGATATATTCCGAGTGAGAAGGAGTTCTGGAATCCGAGTGGGATAACCCTCAGTGTCCGAGTAGAGTATAGGTGTGGCCGCATGGATAAAATTGAAGGGCTAAGTTATGGAACACAGAATGGACTTAGGAATGAACTTCCGAGTGGACTTAGTCGTTTACCGAGTGTATGGATGTCCCGCTGCCGAGTGATGAATTTGCCGTGTGGGGCTTCTCGCTTCAGCGAATGAAGGATCCGCTCCAGCGAATGCGTACTGCTGGAAGGCTTTTGTCGTGGTATCGCCCAAGCGAATGGTACTTCGCCTGAGCGAGTGAGTTGTCTCGCTCAAGCGTCCTGGACCTCGCTTAAGCGAGTCAGAGTCGTCTTGGATTTCGCCCAGGCGCTGATGTGTTCCGCTGAACCGAATGGGTCGGTTCAAGCCTTGTTCCTTCCGCTGATTGCTATATGTGTAAATGTTCTTTCCTTTCCCTTGTCTTCTTCTTTTTTATGCCGATTGACCAGGGGTTGTTTTTGTGAAAAATTTTTCCCTGTTATTGGGTTATTATTTATTAAAAATTAGGGTGTTACACCTACAGAACGCCCAATCCGCCCTTCTTATACAAGGACAACGAATTCTTATACCGGATACTCGTACATCCGGTCTTCTGCACAGAATCTTCATACTATTTATGGTTGACTAGACACCGGATCTCTAGACCCCGGTTCTGGACTGATCAGTGGTAATGTAGTCTGTTAGCCTTTCTGATATAGCCGAGTGAGATGCATGGTTCTACCTCTGTTAATACTGTGAGAATATGAATGTGTGACTGTTAGTTGATTCGTCCGATGTTATTACCTTGATTGTCTGATCACTGTGCATGTTAGTGTGATTGGCAAGTAAATATAGAGACCGTGTTGAATATGCTTCTACCTTGATGATTACGAAGGAGGTAACAGTTGAGTGATGTTGCTTGCTAGTTAAACGCATAAGTTACATATGTAGGAATAGGGTGACCCATGGAAAGTCATGAGCCCTGAGGGAATGACTTCCAGCTACAGACCTTGGCTAGATCCTGAGACAGCTCGTGGTAGTCGTAGGAGCTAGAGAGGAGTCTCGAGACGCCAATGGGAGGCCGGTACCACGCGGGAAGAGCTGATGGACGAGAGGCCAGTAAGGGGGGAACTGTAACTGAAAGTCATTACTCAAGTCGGATCCGCAGGCATGCATGTAGATATGATGTTGAGTAGGATAGTACGCGTGGCATGTGTTGGGTGTTATGAATGAATTCCGAGTGTGTGGATGCATGTGCATGTGTGAATAAAGATGAACTTTATGTAGTATGTATGTGAGTGTATGTTATTGATATTATTCTAATTTGCATGGCCTTAACTTAATCTGAATGCGACCGAGTGAACGTAAGTGTGCGTACTGACACTGATACCGAGTCCTTGGCTGTCATTTTCTATGAAAACCTCACCCCTACTGTGGCTACATTTTCAGTGAATATCTCTCGGAATGAAAGATGAAGGAGGAGCCGAGTGCGGAGCAGAGAAACCGAGCGCTATGGAATATATGTGTATATGTACATACTGTGTATAAGGTCTTATTAAGCCTTGGCCGGCTCGTATTTTGACTTTAGCCTTTATCTCAAAACTTGAACACTTTCGGGTAGAAGAAACATGTTAATGCGTTGTAACTATTTTAAATACTTCTTTATATATATATATATTATGTGTTTATTCTATGCTGTAGGTGATGTCCGAGCGATAAACATGGATGTATAAGTATACTTTCCCAGCATAGGAAGTCAGTATGACTATGGGTAGAAGTGGAGCTAAGTTGTTGTTGGGGAAAAGTGAGATGGCAAGTGATTCCGAGAGATGAGAGGTTGAATTGTCCGAGTGATCGAGGTCGCATAGTCTGGAGTAGGTGTTGGTGCGAATCCTGTGAGTGATAATTGTGAGGTTTTCTGAGCAGAGAATAATCAACGATTCCGAGTGAGAATCTGCCGAGTAAGAGTTCACCGACTGGGGAACGATGCCTAAGACTCTAAGTGGATTTATTGTAACAAATTAGTAAGTAGCTAGAGAACCCGAGTGAGTCTTAACTTAGTAGGAAAATTAGCGTAGGAGATATTATGGTTGCCGAGTGAAAAGTGAGTAGAATGCCCCGAGTGGCGTGATGGACTTGAAAGTTATCCCGAGTGAGAAGTCTTCATAGATTCTGAGTAAGCGGCTTGGGGAATCATTTTCGAATTGCTAATACGTATACGTATATAATCCGATTGAGTGGAGCAACGGAGAGTGATATGCTGATAGGGTGAAACTGGCGGGTATTAAGGTTAGTCTGAGTGGATTAGGAAGTGAACCTTCCCGAGTGGAGCACGAGCGTGATGATTTACCGAGTGAACCATACGCTAGAAACCGAGTGGAATGTCAGGATGCCGAGTGTAGCATCGCTTCAGCAAGTGTAGTGCAGACTGGAGATCTTGAGTAGAATCGCCCGAGCGTAGTTAGCTCTCGCTTGAGCGAGTGCACCTGGTGCCATTGGGTTCGCTTAAGCGTTTTCTTCCTTCGCTGTGCATGAATTCTTTCCTTGTCCCCTTCCCTTCTTTCCTCGTTGGACCCGGTTGTTAATTGAACAGATTATGTACGGTTTATTAACTTTAAAATTTGGAAAATTTCCCTGTTGATTTTATTTATTTAATTAAAAATTAGGGTGTTACAGGAGACCACCGAGCAGATTAAGAAAATACAAGAGAATATGAAGATTGCTCAAGATCGACAGAAGAGTTACTATGACAAGAGGCATAAACCACTTGAGTTTCAAGTGGGTGATCATGTATTTTTGAAGGTCTTGCGTGATAAAGGAATTGGAAGGGCGTTGAAAAGTGGAAAGTTGAGCCCTAGGTTTATTGGACCTTATGAGGTATTGGAACGGATTGGTGATGTTGCGTATCGAATCGCACTCCCTCCGCATCTTTCTAACCTGCATAATGTATTCCATGTATCTCAGTTGAGGAAATATGTCCATGATCCTCTACATGTGATTCCTATGGATGATGTTGATGTATGAGACGATCTATCTATTCCTCCTTTTTCTGTTCACGTTGTCGAGCATTCCGTGAAGAGACTGCGGAACAAGTTGGTACCTTTGGTGAAGGTCGCTTGGAAGCATGGGAATATGGAGACGTTCACATGGGAGCGTGAAGACGACATCAGAGAATGATATCCCGATGTATTCGAATCCGGTATGTTAAATTTCGAGGATGAAATTTTCTTTTTGGTGGAGTGGATTGTAACATCCTAAAATTTTGAAATGAAGGATTAAATTAAAGAAATTAATATTGAATAATTGTATACGACATAATTAGTGTCCCAAAATATTGGAAATCATTAAATTAAGATTTTTGGGGACTGTGGGTGATTTACGGAGACTGGATAAGCTGAAAACTGACCCGATTGAAATATGGGTGTCAGACCAAGTATCTCTGATTGGGATGATATTGGTCAGGGCTATTGAGGATAACATTGGGAGTCCGAATATATATTTGGAATAATTTTCAGATAAAGTATTGAGCCCAAATAAAGATCCTGTTCGTGGCTAAACGATGAACTTTAATGAGAAGGATTAAAAAGAAAATTAAAAGCCCATTCCTTCTCTTATTCTTTCATTGGCATGTTGAAGGGAATGAGAAAAACACTTTATTTCTTCTTCTCTTCATCTTTTCCTTATTCTTCCACTCTCTTTCTTCCAAAACCCTAAGTCAAGGTGGTGAACTCCCTCTTTTCCCCCTCATTTTCGTCCTTGGAGCAAGCTAGGAGATTGGAGTTCTTCCCCCCTTCTCCTTCTCATTTTTCATGTGGCTTCTCTCTCCTTTGAAAACCTACTTTGTTTTGGGTGTGAGGTAAAATATACTCGCTATTTTATTGAGGTTTTTGCCATGTATATATTTCTTTATGTCTTGGGGAAGCAATGTATGTGAATGGGTGGTTGAAGAGAGCATTTAATGCTTACACCCTAGAATGGGTTACCATAAATGTGTGTATTTAAGAAGGGTTAATAATGGTAGATGCATTTATGATGGAAAGGAGATGAGAGATGGATGCATTTATGAAGGTGGTTGGGTTTTGGTGAAAGCCCTAATTTTGAGATTGGGGAAAATGGTTAATGTTGATTTAAGAAAATGTTTTATGAAGGAATGTAAGACATTGAGAAATATAAATGTTTTTAGATGAGATTTTGTGAAGGTTGGGGCTATGGTTGTTTTGTGGCCCTTGAATTTAATGAATGTGGCTTGATGGGGAGGAATTCTCGAAGCCTAACAAACAATAAAAATGAGGTCTATAACATGCCTTGGTCGGTGAAATCTAGATTTTTGTATAGCATGTGATGTATATGAATGCTTATTTTGTTATCTAGATTAATGATGATGATTTTGAAGGTCATGGAGGAAAATTGGACCTTGGTGTGTATGGCCAATTTTCATTTATGACCCAAATAATGTAAGATGATGAATTATGATACTTGTTGATGTTTAATTTCCATGTGTGGATGAAGCATTTCTTTAATTATAGCACTTTATAAAGTTTTGTAGAAATGAATTCAAATCCTTTGCATTAGATGAATGAAGATTGTTCTTGAAGTGTATAAGTAATTTGGAGGACTCATATATGCATAATAGAGTCTAGGCAATGCATTAGGATAGTTGAAATTGGTAGAAATTGAAAATTCATATGCCATGTTGTGAAAAATCCACGTTTCTGCATAAGTTTTGCAGAACTCGCTCAAGCAAGTGGTAATCTCGCTCGAGCAAGACCTTTGTGGGATGGTGGTGTGGCCACTGGCCAAAACTCGCCCGAGCATATGGCAGTCTCGCCCAAGCGAGATTGTGCCTGGGAGCAGAGGTTGGTCACTGGACCATTTTTGCTCAAGCGAAATGGTCCTGCTTGGTGATCGCTCAAGCGAGAGGAAAGGCAATTGGACACTGGACGATTTTCGTCCAGGCGAGCCTAGCCTCGCCCAAGCGTAAATCAGGCAGAGAGTTCTTAAGGTCACTGGGACAATCTCGCTCAAGCGAGATGGAACTCGCTAAAGCGAGATTGGTTCCTGATACAAATCTCTTCTCTCGCTTAAGCGTCTCGCTGGCTCACCCGTGGGTGCTCTTCGCATCTCGCTCAAGCGAGGTGGGGCTCGCTCAAGCGAGAAGAGCCCCTAATGCTTAATTATTTCTTCGCTCAGCCTTTCTTGTTTTCGCTCAAAAGTGCCTACGTGAGCTAGCTCAAGTGAATGTGGTACTCGCTTAAGTGAGTGGTATCCTGATGCTCTTGTGTGTTTTCTTTTTAAATAATTATAATTTCCTTTGCATCAAAACCTTTCTTGCATCATCTTAAAAATCGGTTTGAACATATTATGAATTCCTTGAACTACATGAAATCCTTTCTCTTTAATTTCAATCATGCGACATCAAAATTAATTATTTCTTCCACTGTTTTTAATTGGAAATTTATTATAAAATTATCCTTTAATTTACCCTTTCATATCTTTATATATGGAAGCGGTTTATCATAGATCCAGGTGTTGTATTAAATGCTTCACCACTTTAATTATTCGATTTATAAATGATTGATAAACGCAAAAAATTCCCCCGTATTTTTGAGGCGTCTCACAATACCCTCTATTTCTATAGTAATATCTCTACCATCTAACTTATGCTGCCTAGGGTGGAAGTATGAAGACTCCACAATGTTAGAGACCTTGAATGCCATTGCTGATGCTCAAAGATATTGAGGAATGGTTTAGGGTTTTAGGAGGTAAAGAGTTTTAGAGAGATGATTTTCGAATAAGAAAGAGTCCAAGGGTTTTTGTAAGGTGGGAAATGAAATAAAAAGGCATATTTTTAAAATGCAATAACTGTCCACTAGTGAAAAGAGAGAAACACTAATTGTTACCACGTTTTACATTTGAGAGAAAAAGGCAATAAAACGTGAAACATTTGATAGTTAACAAGAATCCCAAAAGTTTTAACCTTTTTCCTCTCAAAAAAATAGAAGCAAATAATTATGGGTTTAGATATATCAAGCAACTAAAACAATCACCATCAGACCCAAACCAATCATGTAATCAAACTTTTTCAAGTAATAATTAGATCAAACATATTTATGCAATATTTCTTAAATTCAAATTGTACTTAATAAAAACAAACCTAGCCTCAACCAAAGGCTTAGTGAAGATGTCTAAATATTGATGGTTTGTGTCTACAAACTTTATGTCAAAAATCCCCTTTTGTACATAGTCTGATGAAATGATATTTCACCTCTATGTGCTTTGCTTTGGAATGATTAATGAGTGTAACCTCCTAAATTTTAAAATAAGGGAATTAAATAACAGAATAAATATTAGGAATTTGTATGTGAATTATTTAACATCCCAAATTATTGAAAGTAATTAAATTATGAATTTTTAGGGATTTGTGGTGATTTATGGAGACCGGTTAAGCTGAAAATGAGCCTGGTTGAGATATGAGTGTCGGACCAATTATCTCGGAATGAGATGATATTGGTCAGGGCTGTTGAGAATAATATTGGGAGTCCAAACATATATTCGGAATAATTTTTAGATGAAGTATTGAGCCTGAACGATGAGCCTGTTGGTCATAAAATGATAAATCTTTAATGAGTGATTAAAATTTAAAACACATGAGCCCAAATTCCATTTCCTTTTCCACGTGAATGCTGAAGCAATTGGGAAAAATAATTCACTTCTTCCCTTCTTCATCTCTTCCTCATTTTTTCTCCTACTTTCTTCTTCTTCCAAAGCCCTAACTTTGAGTGGTGAGCTTCTCCTCCATTTTCGTTTTGAAGAAGCTAGGAAGAGAACCATTGGAGCTGAATTCCTCTTCCTCTTCTCCTCCATTTTTGCAGCCCTCTTTTCTCCCCTTGGAACCCATTTCGTTTTGGGTGTGTGGTAAGCTTCTTTCATCATTTTTTTGATGGGTTAATGATGATATTATGGGATGTTATGATTTAGAAGAGTAATGCATGTACATGAGTAACTATTTAGAGTATTGAATGCTTATGCCCTAAGGTGGGTGGCAATAAATATGGGTATTTATGAGAGATTAATGGTGGTTGGTGCATTTATGATGGAAAGGAGATGAAAGATTGACGTATTAATGAATGTGGTTGGGTTTTGGAGAAAACCCTAACCTTGAGATTTGGGGGAAAATAGTTAATGTTGATTTAAGAATATGATTTATGAAGAGAATGCATGACATTGATGAATAGGTGTATGGATGAATGGAGTTATATGAAGATTTAGGCTATTGTGGTTGGTAACCTTTGAACTTAATGATGGTGGCTTAATGGGAAGGAATTCCCGAAGCCTAATAAAGAATAAAAATGGTATCTACAACATGTCTAGCACGTGTTGTGAAATTATAAATATGAATATGACTAAATAGAATAGAATTGATGACTTGAGTAGTTGATTAATTAAGGTTTTACATGAATGTGAATGTAGGACCTATTCCGAACAACGAGGCGGGAGCGTCTTATCAATCGGAATTCTTCTCTTGAGGTAGGAGAGGAGTCTTATGTTCTAAATGCACGAATTTGGATGTTATTTGATTTCCATATGTATCGGTATGCATGTTAGCCTTGCTTGTGATGATATGTGAAATTTGTTATGTGTTATGTGGTGTGGACAATATGTTTGGCAACATGCTTTGGTGCATTTAGAATATTCATGGTATGTTATATGGAGGTGTGTAGTGACCAGTGATATGATGTTAAGTTGTATCTACCATGAATGTGATATGAATGTAACCGATGTTTGTTGAGAATGAGAATAAAGGAGAATACCACCCAAAGACTTAAACTAACATGAATAATCAACGATAATAAAAGTTTTGTGATGATGTTGGTAGTGGTGTTGATGATGTTGTTTGGTGAGTGGCATGTATAGGATGCATAGAGTGAGGAATACATATGATTCGCATTTGCATCCATGGCATACTGCATAGCTGCCAGTGTCAGAATTTTAGGGGATTCCCCCGGTTGGCCCAGTGGGAGGATGGCTCTGTGCACGAGCAAATTATATTTCCCTTGTGACTTGGTGTGTAAGTCATGAAGCTGCCCATGTTGTGCTACGGGGAGCCACATGTGGTTGACCCTTGTGGGGGTAGCTCTTAAGGAGCAGGTGTCCCCGGTGGTCCTTGAGATCATAGCTGCCATGATATAATTCATGGTTGGCCCGCAATACCTTATGTTGATATGTTGAGTACCGCGGTCATGGTGCAAATAACCAGGTGTTGCAAGATGGGTGATGCGGTTTGGTACCAGTAAAATGATTGGTGAATGCATGCAATTTAAAGAATAAGTGTACATATTTTACTACTGCAGTAGGGGTATGGTTAGACGACCATGCTTGAATCCCATATTCAGTGTTGTAATCCTACAGTCAGATCTGCAATTGTTGAAATACTCCTTTGTGCATATGCATTAGTTTAAGAGCATTTGCATATAGAAGGAGGTATGCCAAAGTGGTGAGGTATGATGATGGTTGCGATGAGGTTGTAAAAATATATGTTAAGACAACATAAAAGATATGAATACCAAATAATGGTTGTGTGATAGTTCAATTGTTGAGAGACGTGATTATGTATGTGCTTGTGTACTTTGTTTGGAATTGTGTCGTTAGTTATGATAAATGTATCATGGAATGGTGAGGGTATATGGCATGATGAATGTTATTGATGTGCAAAGTATACATGTGTAGATGCATATATATAAATAATCACATGGTATTCATATTCATACCTTTGGAATATGGACTCACTCTCCCATGTTGTCTATTTTTAGAATTATGATGCAGGGCATTCATGGGAAGAGTTAGCAGTCTGAAGTACATTTTGTCTATGAGGGTAAATAGTTGTATAGGAAGCGCCTTGGCCGGCGATATCTAGATTTTGTATAGCACATGATGTAATGAATGCTTGTTTTGATAATTTTAGGTGATAGATGATTTTGGTGGTCATAGAGGAAAATTGGATCTTAGTGTATGATCAATTTTTATTTATGACCCGAGGGATGTAAATTGATGAATGATGATGCTTGTTGATATTTGATCTTATGAATGAATGGACGTTTACATAAAAAAAATTTATGTTTTGGTGGCTATATGAATTGGTGTGTTGGATTCTTTATGTTTTCATGAATTAGAATGGATTTTAATGGTTAATGATGAGTGAGGCAAGTTTCAAAGGTGTCATATGATGTGTAAATCATGTAGAAATTAAATGAATTGCAGTAGATTGAGTTTTGATATAGTGTATTGTATGTTGGTATGCAATTTCACATTTTCTGCATAAATTCTATAGAACTCACTCAAGCGAGTGAGAATCTCGCTCGAGCGAGATTGTTGTGAATAAGAGTTTTGGCCCCTGGCCTGATTTCGCCCGAGCGGGTGTATATTTCACCCAAGTGAAATTGTCATAGAATTAGAGGTTAGCCTCTGGACAATTTTTGCTCAGGCGGAAGTATGGTCGCTCAAGCGAGGAGGATGGGAATTTGACACTGGACGATTTTCGCCCAGGCGAGAGTTGCCTCGCCCGAGCGAAAATCGACCAGAGAGCTACGATTGTTTCTGGAACAATCTCGCTTAAGCGAGATATGTCTCGCTCGAGCGAGATTGGCATCTGATGCACCCTTGCTCCCTTCGCTCAAGCGTTTCACTGACTCGCTCAAGGCTTCCTTTGCATCTCGCTCAAGAGAGATGGGGCTCGCTCAAGCGAGAGGAGCCCCTGATGCAAATTATTTCTCTTCGCTCAGTCTCCCCTTGCCTCACCCAAGCGTGCCTACGCTGGCTCGCTCAAGCGAATGGGACTCTCGCTTGAGCGAGTGGCCCACTGATTCTCATGATGGCTGGTTTCAAATAAATTTTTGATTTCTATGCATTAACTCACCAATAAGCATTACCTTAGGAGTATCATTGATATATTAAGAATCATGGAACATTATAACTCTCTCCCCTTGAATTCATCCATACATCAATCAATTTAAATTAATTCTTCCGCTGTTTTTAATTGAACAATTATTACTAAATCATAATTTTAATTACCCTCTCGTATCTTCATATATGGGAGTGGTTTATCATAGATCCAGGTGTTGTGTTAAAAGCTTCACCATTTATTTCCTTTTCATTGAAGTATGATTTATAAAAACGTGAAAAATTTACCCCTATTCTTGGGGGCGTCTCAATGAGATTCTCTAAAAAATTTATTGCACTTGTGTTTTCATAGAACACATGTATCTCTTCCTCTTTGATTGAATAGTCTTCAAGTTGGTATTTTATCCAAAGAAGTTGAAATGTTGAGAGTACAATAGAATTCTGCTTCTTACTTCCCTATGATATCAAACTTTTGCCAATAAAGTGACATCCACCACTAGTGCTTTTCTTTGGTCTACTCTATCACCTGCAAAATTTGTATCATAGTATCCAGATAAAGAGAAAAAGTGTGTTCTCTTGTAGAACAACCCAAGGTTTGTGGTTCCCACAAGATATCTTAGAATCCTCTTCACAGTAGACAAGTGTAACTCCTTGGGGTCTTATTAATATCTTACACACATACAAACACTAAACATTATATCTGGTCTGTTGGATGTGAGATTCAAGAACAAACCTATCATTCCTCTATACAAGGTCTGATCCACTGATGTACCAAAATCATCTTTATTAATTATGCAATTTGGATGAATAAGAGTGCTCATAGGCTTGGCATCAGCCATTTTAAACTTTTTAAGCAACTCGTTGATGTATTTCTGTTGATGGATAAAAATACCATCATTAGTCCGTTTGATCTGCAAGCCTAGGAAGAATTTAAGTTCTCCCATCATACTCATTTCGAACTCAACTTGCATCATTTCAAAAAATTCTTTGCATAGACTTACACTAGTAGCATAAAAAATAATATTATCCACATAGATCTACACTATTATAAGGTTTCTACGAGAGCTTTTTCTGAATAGAGTTGTATCTACTTTTTCTCTAGTAAAGCCTTTTGAAAGAAAAAAGGTATTAAGTCTGCCATACTAAGCTCTAGGGGCTTGTTTCAGACTATATAGTGCTTTACTAAGTTTGAAAACATGATTTGGAAAATATACATTTTCAAAACCAGGGGGTTGTTCTATATAAACTTCTTCTTCAATAAACCATTTAGAAAACCACTCTTAATATCCATTTGATATAATGTAATTCTTTTAAATGTTGCAAATGCAAGAAGTATCCAGATAGCCTCAAGTTTGGCTATAAGGTCAAAGGTTTTAGTGAAATATATACCTTCTTGCTGATTGTAGCCTTGGGCTATAAGTTTGGCTTTATTTCTGACTACTCTCCCATCTTTATTAAGCTTGTTTCTGTAGACCCATTTAGTTCCAATGATGTTTTTGTTTTTAGGTCTTAGGACAAGGCTCCAGACCTTATTTCTTTCAAATTGATTTAGTCCCTTTTCGCATGGCAATGATCTAATCAGTATCTTCCAGTGCTTTTGTAACAGATTTTGGTTCCAATTCTAAAACTAGAGAAATGGTTGATTGATTGTGAAGTCTGGATTCTGTCCTAACTTTAGCTGCTTGATCTTTAATTATGAGATCTGAAGGGTGATAAGTTTTAAACTTCTAGTCTTTTGGCGTTTTTGGTTTAAACACCATCTGATGTTTTTTAGATTCTTTGTCTTCACCTTTAGTTTGTTCTAATTGAATAGGGTTCGTTCCTTGCTGATCTTATTCAGCTTCCTACTGAGGCACACCTGTATCATCAAGATCTAGATCTGTCAGTCTCCTATTAGTCTTTTAAAGGTCATCAAATCTTACATCCATTAATTCCTCAATGGTTTTAGTTCTTGTATTGAAAATTCTATAAGATTTTGATGTGGTTGAATACCCCATGAATATTCCTTTGTCACATTTAGAATCAAATTTTTCAAGATGGTCCTTTGTGTTAAGAGTATAACAAGTACAACCAAAAGGATGAAAATATGAAATGTTGGGTCTTCTTCCTTCCACAATTCATAAGGAGTCTTATTCAGTATTGGTCTAATAAGGATTTTGTGTTGAATATAGCAAGAAGTACTCACAGCCTTTGCCCAAAAATATTTTGAAATATTGTTTTCACAAAACATTATTCTAGTCATTTCTTGTAGAGACCTGTTTTTCCTTTCCACAACACCATTCTGTTGAGGTATTCTTGGAAAAGAAAAACTGTGTGTGATACCATTTTGATTGCATAATTTTTTAAAAGCTTTATTTTCAAATTCTTTGTCATGATCACTTCTTATTGTACCAATACATAATCCTTTCTCATTTTTGATTTTCTTACAAAAAATCTTGAATACTTTCACAGACTCATCCTTGTGAATTAGGAAATATACCCATGTCATTCTTATGTAATAATCAAGAATAACAAATCTATACTTCTTCCTTATTAGACTCTATACTTGAGATGGACCAAATAAATCTAAATGTAAGAGTTCTAAATGTCTAACAGTGGAAACAACACTTTTGTTTTCAAAAGAGGTTTTATGTTGTTTCCCTCCTTGGCATGCTTCACAAGGTAAGGAATTATTGAAAGAAATCTTTGGCAGTCCCTTAACAAGACATTTTTGTAAAGCTTTAAAATATGCTTTAAACTCACATGCCCAAGCTTTTTATGCTAGATCTATCTCTCTTTAGAGTTTGAAAACAAACATGTTACATTCTGACCATTCAGTTCATTCAAGTCAACCTTGTATAGGTTATGATGTCTGTTTGTATTGAAGAGTGTGGATCCATCATGGTTAATGATAGTACACTTTTCTTTATCAAAAGAGACCTTATTCCCACTGTTATAAAATTGACTAATGCTTAGTAGGTTATGTCTCAGACCTTCAACCAAAAATACATTTTCAATAACAAGTGAAGGAATTTTACCCACTTTACCAGACCTTGTAATTCTGTCAGTCTGGTTTCCGCCAAAAGTGACTATTCCAACTTTAAACTGCTCCAGGTCTAGGAACATAGACCTTCTTCCTGTCATATGATGCAATCATCCACTATCCAAATACCAGTGTAAAGGCTTTGTCTTTGTCTTTAAGCACATCTATAATTGGAATAATTAATAACTTTGGTACCTATATCTTTTAGGGTCCTGCATTGTTAGCAATTCATTCATTTTTTTTCCTTTTTCTACAATCATTTATTACATGACCATGCTTTTTGCAGTAATTACATTTAACATGCTTCTGTTTCTTTGAAACAAATGAAGGAGGTGAAAATTGCTTGAAATAATTTTTCTCTACATAGCCCACACCTGGTCTGCTATGGTCACCATGTGATTTTCCCAAGAGTTTGTTCATATTTTCAGTGCCAGTGACAAACTTACTCAGGTCTAAAGTAAGTGAACTTACTTGCTTTTATAGCTTAATGATTTCATCAGCCTGAGAATTGCAGCAAACTTTAATGTTTTCAAAATTTGTTTCCAGAACAACATTTTCTTTTTGAGTTTGCTCAACTCTTCTAGGTGTGTCTTTTCATTCTCTTCTATTTCTTTCTGAATATATTTGTCAAAATTTTGTTCTTCTAATTTTGAAATCTAATTTTCAAATTCAATAACCATGTCAACATGTTTTCGTTTCAACTTCTGAAGTTTTTCAAAAGCTTTGAGAAATCATCAATTAACAGATCATAGTTTTGTTTGAGTTAAAAATAGCTTACATCCTCTGATTATGAATCACTTAAGCTAGTTTCAGATTCTGGTTCCTTATTTACCATGAGACAAATCTAGGCAGATTCTATCTCTTCATCAGACTCTTCTGAGTTAGATGATCTTTCATCATCCTATATGATCAACCCCTTCTATTTCTTGGTGAATTTTCTCTTTTCTTTTATATCCTTTCTATCTTTGTTTAGGAGAAGACATTCTGCTTTTATGTGTATAGGCTTCCTGTAGTTAAAATACTCTAAAGTAGACTTGTTAGTTTTAATCTTAAATTGACTTTTACCTTTATAATCCTTTTGAAATTTCTCAGGTCTGAACTTCTTTTTTAACAGCCTATGAAATCTCTTGGTTACAAGGGCCAATTCTTCATTCATATCATCTTCTGACTCATCAGAGTCTAGTTCTGAGCTTATTGGATCTTCAGCTTTTAAGGCCTTTGTCTTGTTGCCTGATTCATCAGACTTCAATGCAATATTTTTAGAGGAGGAAGGCTTGCTGACTTCCTTCTGTTTCAGCTTCAATTTATTTACTCTAAGTACTCCAAAAAGTTTATCCAAGGAGAAGGTACTCAGATCTTTGGCTTCCTCAAAGCTAAGTATTTGACATCAAACCTTTCTCACAGACTTCAAAGAAGCTTTACATTGATGTCTTCTATAAAGGGTGTAGTTCCAAGAGATTTGAGCTTATTCTGTAGAATCTGAAATCTTCCAAACATTTAATCCATAGTCTCATGGTCTTCCAATTTGAAATTATCATACTGTTTGGTAAACAGTATCTTCTTGGACCTTCTAACATTGGAGGTGCCTTCATAGTTGTGTTGAAGAGCATCCCAGACTTCTTTAGCTATTTTATAGCTAAACACCTTATTGTACTCTGATTTGCTAGGAGCACAAGTAAGGAGGAATCTGGGCTTGGCATTTATCTCTATTTTCCTTATTTTAATAGTACTCCATTCATCTTCTGACTTTAACTTTCCATCCTCATCAACAGAAGCTGCATAATCACTATTTATGATGATTGCCCATGAAGTGTACTGAGTGGATTTTATGAACATGTCCATTCTATCCTTCTAGTAGGGGCAATCTTCTCCAAAGAAAGATGATGGCCTATTCATAGATAAGCCTTCTGTAATTAACTGATTACTCTGAGAAGCTGCCATTAATCTTAAACCTTTTCACTTGAGGGAGTGATCAACCCAAAGGATAAGCTCTGATACCAATTGATGGTTCAGAGTCAGACTTAGAAGTAGGGGTTGAATAAGTCTTAGACTGCTTTATAGAATAATAAACCTTAAATTACATAGGTTATCAAACTAAATAAAATAGATTTGAGAGAAGCAATAAGAGAAGAAAAAACACCAATAATGTATACTGATTCACTTTCAACACAGAAGCTACATCCAACCCCTTCTAAACTTAAAGAATTTCCACTATTGTAAAAATCTCCTTTACAATAACAATATCAGACTAGTGCCATAAGTATTCTTGACTCCAACCACTCCTGACTTAAACCCAAGTATTCTTTCAACAAGCCACTCCTGGCTCAACAACCCAAGTATTCTTTTAAAAGCCTTTTCAGGCCACAACAGTTTCCCAATGAAACTAAGGCTGGTAACTCACTAGACTTTTTCACACTAATAGATTTGTAAGAGTGAAGTACAAAAGTGTCTAACAGAACTTAGTGCATGAAGGATTACACAAATATGAACAATTACACTAAGTTAGGAAAAAGACAAAAAGATGAAGGCCTGCTAGAAGTAGAGCAACAAAGAAGGCCTTTGTCTTTAAGAATCAAGAAGAAATTAAGAGAGTTTCTAATCATAGAGAATAAGAATTCTTGATAGGCTTCAACTCTTTTTTGGTGAATCTCTTTAAGCATATATATATATATATATATCTAAAATATTGGATTATCTAAAAAATTAGATTATCTTAAATTATCGAAGTAAATTGGATAAGGAATTAGGAATTCAATATTTCTAAATGAATGTCTAATCCTAAACTAATTTAATGATTCTAACTAATCATTAGATTAGTTTTAGTTATGTTGTAGGTAATCTATATCTGTACACTTTAATAAAAAATTGAAATAAAAAGGGAAAACTCCAATCTAGATCATAATAAAGGATTCCTTTTTTTCATTCGAAAAGGTAATAAAAATTATGCTAAAAAAGAATCGAACATTCGAGTATTTCAAATTGCATAGAAAAGTATGGAAGTAAGGAACATAGAGTATATATATATTGTATATATCTGTGTATATTGAATTGTGAATACAAATATATTACAATCATTTCTGATTCAATCAAATAAGAGTATGTAATATAGATCAAAGAAAATCAATTAAATAAAAAAAGTAGTAAGCATTTTTCGATATGGAAATGAATATCTAATAAATTAACAGTATTAAAAAAATTCATCAGTTTTAACATACTTCTTTTTATTCTAATATTTTAGAATCAAAAAGTATTCTAATAAAAAATTGGAATCTCAAAGAAAAGATAAAGGGATATGGCAAAATTGGTAGACGCTATAGACTTAATTTGAATGGAGTCTTGGTATGAAAACTAACCAAGTAATAACTTTCAAACTTAGAGATACCCTGGAATTCACAATGGGCAATCCTGAGCCAAATCCTCTTTTCCAAAATTTTCCAAAAACAAAAAATTTAAGAAAGTGAAAAAAGAGGATAGGTACGGAGACTCAATGGAAGTTGTTCTAACAAATGGAGTTGACAACTTTTCTTTTTGTTTTAGGAAAGGAATTTTTCCATCAAAATTTTAGGAATAGATCAAGAATATATAAGTATATATATAATGTACTAAAATATTTTTTTAACTGATTAATGAAGACTCTAAGTATTTGTTTGTGAATATTTTGATCATAAATGAAAGATGTGAATCAAACCAATTCCAAGTTTCAGAGTTTATGAAAAAATAGAATAATCATTGATAAAATCATTCACTCTATTATAGTTTAATACATCCTTTGAAGAAATTAATTAATTAGATGAGAATAAAGATAGAGTCCCATTTAACATGTCAACACTGATAACAATGAAATTTATAGTAAGAGGAAAATTTACCGACTTTACAAATCATGAGGGTTTAAGTCCCTTTATCCCCAAAGAGCCTATTTAATTCTATAATTTTTATCAAATATTTTTTTGAATTCCTTATATCTATTATTTAGTTTATTCTTTCATAAATGGGTCTGAGATGACCGTTACTGATCTTGAAAGGAGATATGAACGTTAGAAATCCTTTCAAGGTATTTTACTTTGAGCGAAGATACCAGACCTTTTATAAACTGAAGAGATGTCTAAAAGTCTGGTAGCAAGGATCTTTAACACTTGCATGAATAAGATGTTCCTTGATATCTTCAGATAATTAAGTCAATCTTTGGCTTTCTTTCTTCAAGCAATCACGCATAAACCAAAACTGAAATTCGTTTGATTTGTTATGACACCTGAACTGATTTAGCTTCAGCTTTTTTAGAGTGTGCATAGTAGTTACGTTGAGTTTCTTAAAAACTACATTGGCTGCTCAGCTGGTTTGTCTCTTATCCTTTTTTATGATAAACATGTTCTCTTTGATAAGGGTTTGACTTCCAATGTTAGAATGTTGTGATTTGTACTTCTGGAGTAACATTCATGTTGTAAATTTTGGATGTTAAAAAGCCTGAGTTCTAATTCTTATGATTCATATGCCTTGGTGATCTTGAAGCAGACTTTTGGTTAAAGTCAAAACTTTGACTTTTGATGAATGAGACTCTTGATCTTATGGACTCCTCTTTTGTTTGTAACTTGTGCACTTAATTATATAGTTGCTGAAGCCAAAGTTAATCTTTGGCTTTCTTTCTTCAAGCAATCACGCATAAACCAAAACTTAAATTCGTCTGATTTGTTTTGACCATGAATTGATTTAGCTTCAACTTTTTTGAATTGTGTAAAGTAATTATATTGAGTTCCTCAAAAACTGCATTGACTGCTCAGCTAGTTTGTCTCTTACTCTTTTTGATGATAAGCACATTCTCTTTGTTAAGGGCTTCACTTCTAATGCATCTGTTGGCCCGTCGGTTGTAACCGGGCTTTGTGAATTGGCAAGCGCACCAATCGTTTGTAGTTTTCGAAATTTAGATATCGTTCCACTGGGATTGAAAGTCCAATAACAACAGTAATCTTCTATTTACTATGGTAAATATGAAGGAAATTATGAACAAAAGAATGATTTATGTACAGTTTATACAATATTCACAAGATAGCATGGTTGAGTGATTCATAGGATAAAAAGAAAATAAAATCTATCTAAAAAGTTAAGTTGTAACCTAGAATAGGTAAGATACTTGAGATAAACACAGATAAACAAATTATGTTGGAAATTGGATCCCTAATCTAGAATAACAATGAGGAACTCAAAACATGCATGTTTAATCATCAAGTTTCATGTCATTGCAGCTTAAAATCATTATAACCGATCCCTCGTGATATAAATTCTAAGAATTCACCGTAAAGTCCGATCCCTCGTGAGCTTTCTCAGTAAAAACTTGTATTAAGACCTGGCCTTATGGCAACAATGGTTAACAACCCCTATAGAATTGAGATACCAAGGGTATTCCAACTTTTTACTTTCGTCAAAACAAGTTTCAATACGGCATAAATAATCATTCTCCCGTTTGACATTTACACTAATAAAACCAGTTTCGATACACATGAAAATCATTCTCCCGTTTGACGTTCATATTAATAAAAGGTTGAAATACTAACATGGACTTGAATCATAAACATGCAGAGGTCGAATTCACAATATTATACTCAATAGATTAGTTCACCAATTCCAACATAAACAGATTAGTTACACATGGTAAAAGTAAAAACAACACTTACAGAGTTTGACATTACGAAGAAGACGATGGAAACTTCACGATACAACGAACACAATACACCGAAACACACTCAAGTATCTAGAAAACTATTCTAGAACTACAACTCACAAAAGAAGTACTCAAAGTCGAGCACAAGAGAGAAGAGAAGAGAAGTGTATGGAATGGGATGCTATGAATGGTGTTGGATGGCCTTATTTATAGAGCTGAGCAAGGGTGCTGACGCTACGTGTCCCTGTGACGCTACGCGTCAGATCCCTGACTCAGCCTCTATTAAACACTTGATAATGGCCACTTTCAATAATTAATCTTGATCATGCCTGGCCACTTGGACATGTTTCTACGAGTTTTTGGCCATTTATGCTGATTGGGGTGGCCCTTGGGCTGAGTGGAGTGCCCATTATTGGGTCCAAGTGGGGTGGTTGGCCAAAAGTAGGAGTGGAGACCACGCAGCACTGACGCTACGCGTGGCTGTGATGCGTAGCGTCAGCATCAAAAATAGCACTTGATGCTACGCGTGGGGTGAGGCTACGCGTCAGCTCCTCCAGTGTAATTTTCTCTTGATTTCTTAACTTTTTCACTGCAAAACTAGAGAAAATTGATCAAGGGCAGATTATTTCCAACAACATTCATTTATTGAATTTAAATCCTAATTTTCTAACAAATTAAACTAATTTTTATAATTTTTATGAAATTTTTATTTTAGATTTTATTAAAAATTTAAGGACTAACAGCATCATCAAAACGTTTTTAGAATGTTATGATTTATACTTCTGGAGTAACATTCCTGTTGCAAATTTTGGATGCTAAAAAGTCTGAGGTCTGATTCTGATGATTCATATGGTTGAGTGATCTTGAATCAGACTTTTTGGTTAAAGTTGAAACTTTGACTTTTGATGAATCAGACTCTTGATCTTATGGACTCCCTATTTTTCTTGTAACCTATGCACTTAATTATATGGTTTATGAAACACTTAAGGTCTGGTTATAATGACATATATTAAGGTCTTATCCATATGTTAACAACTTCTTTTTTAACCAAACTTATCCTCAACACATTGAAAAATAATTTAACAATGACTTACATCATCTATTTTGTGTTAAGGAATAATGTGAGCCATCTTACTAAATCTATCCACCACAACTAAGATAGAATGCATACCCTTTAGGTCTTTGGCAAACCAAGCACAAAATCCATAGAAATATCAACCCAAGGAGCATGTGGTGTAGGTAAGGGAGTATAAAGACCATTAGGTGAAAGTTTAGACTTAGGTTTTCTACAAGTTACACACCAAGCACATAGTCTTTCTACATCCCTTTTCATAGGCCAATAGAAATATTCATTAAGAGCTGATAAAGTTTTATCCCCTAAAATGGCCCATGAATCCCCTTCATGACTCTCTTTAAGCAAAAATTCACTCATGGATCCCCTAGAAACGCAAATCTTACTGGCTTTGAAGAGAAAGCCATCTAACATATAGAAACCATGATTTGAAGTGGTTAAATTACAAGAAGTATAAATTATAGAAAAATCTATCTCACTTGGATACAATTGCTTTATTTCATTAAGACTATGGATTTCAGCTCTAAGAGAAGCTATCAAGTTAGGCCTTCTAGATAAAGCATCTACCATCGTATTGGCCTTTCCATTCTTGTACTTAATGACATAAGGAAATTGTTCCAAGAATTCAACCCACTTAGTGTTGGTGTATGCACTATGAGCTATTAATGTATCAATTTTAACTTATCAATAAAATTAGTATTTTCAGTTTTAGACAAATGCTATTTATCCTGGAATAATAGGTCATATGAGAATTATTCCTAAAAGGTCCCTAATCAAGTATTTACATGGGGACATGTAAATACATTAAGATTAGTGTGTGAATGTACTGATGATTTGATCTCACAAATCATGGATATATGATATCAAGTATTTACACAGGTACACATTAAGAGTAATGTTGTACTGGACAGACCCACCATGAGAACGTTGCATGGATTGTTACATGAGTGTCATAAACAGTTTGGTATATAGTCCTTCGACCTGAAGTCACTACGATTCCTACATAAGGAGTTTATTGTTTTAATACAATCAAACGTTATCTATAATAAGATGACCATAAAGATTGTGATTAGGCAATAGATAAATTATGTTGAGGGATGTGAGTGATGTAGATAGAATTTGTCTCTTCTATGTGACAAGAGTGATATCTATAGGCCACTTGATGGAGTGAGACTAATGAAATGCATGGCCATGCTAGGATAAATAAATATTAGATATTTATTCTGTAAAGTCTACTCTAGTATCAAGTAAAATGAATTGAGCCATATAAGGATGACGACAACCATGCCTTGGGCCCAATTAGATATTGTGACAAAAGGAATAAATATATAAAATAATTATCACTTATAGGTCATGTCGATGATAAATAATATTCAGACATAATGATGTATTGCTAGATACCGCTCTTATTTTATATTAATAATAAAATAGTTTATTATTAATATAACCGAATATTTTACCTATAGGGTTACATATATAGAGTAAGCCCACCAGAGGATAGTTTTATTTTAGTTGGACTAAAAATAAAACTATTTAGGCCTAACTCATTTAGAATGAGTCAGGAGCCTAATGTTTAATGAGAGCTCAGGTCAAGACCTAAGCCTATATATAAAGCATGAGATGCTCATAGGCTGCTGCTCAGAAATTAGACCATAAACAAATTCCGTACTAGCATTCGGAGCTCTATTTTTCTGGTGGGAGTGCTCGTGTGGACTCCTAAGGGCGAAGCTACAATTGCTTCGATCAAGGAACTCGTTCTGCGTCTACAAGAGGTAAACCTTAATTAAAAATTTTAATTTAGCATAATTCCTTGAGACATTTATGTTTGTAATTCTTTTGGGAATCCCTTGTGTTTCTGCTGCCTGACCCTAATGGGATTCCCTAACACTAAAGGTATAGAGGAAGATCCTAATTCAGATGTGAAGAGATTTTATGATTTGTTGGCGGCGGCTTAGACTCCATTTTGGGACGGGTGTGAGAGTCACACTGAATTATCCACCATCGTAGCTGCTTTAAGCCTAAAGGTAGATTATTATCTTTCAGGAGGTTGTTTTAATAGAATGGTCGATCTGATGGATTCCATCATGCCTTGTAATCATCGAATGTCATCAAACCTGTACCATGCTAAGAAAAGAGTGGCAAACCTGGGGTTGGGTTATATGAAGATAGAGTGTTGTGTTACCGGGTGTATGCTGTTCAGAAATGAGTTTGTAGACAAGAGTGTCACAAAAAGAAAGGCAAAATAGCTAGGACGGCCAGGAAGAAAATATGGTATTTTCCTATAACACCACGTCTTTAACGTTTGTATGCCTTATTTATGTTGGCATGCTCTAAACCGAAGACAGGAGGGTCTTTTGTGTCATCCTTCCGATGGGAAAGTATGGAAGTGTTTGGATGAGCTATATTTGGACTTTTCAAGCGAGCCGCGCAATGTACGACTTGGCTTATGTACTGATGGGTTTAACCCATTTGGTCAATACGGAAGAGCCTACTCTTGTTGGCCAGTCATATTGACCCCATACAATCTACCTCCTGATATGTGTATGAAGAGGGAGGTCATGTTTTTAACTGCATTAGTTCCAGGACCTAAAAATCCAAAGGCAAAAATAGACGTGTTTTTGCAATCATTGGTTGAGGTGTTGTCATAATTATGGGATGTCGGGGTGATGATGTATGATGCATCCTTGAAGAATAATTTCATGATGCGAGCTGTTTTGATGTGGACCATTAATGACTTCCCTACGTATGGTATGCTTTCTGGATGGTCAACATCTGGGAAGCTTGCTTGCCCTGTATGCATGGAACATACCGGGGGGAATCATTCCCCGTTAGTGGCAAGACAAGTTTTTTTTACTGTTATAAAAAGTTTCTACCGTTGGATCACCCATTCAGGAGAAACAAAACCATTTTCAAGAAGAACAAGGTTGTTAATGAACCTCCACCCCGTAGGTTAGCCTGTGCATGGGTTTGGCAGAGAGCCCAAGAGTATTCGTACATATGGGATAAGAATGTTAAGGAGTTTACGGGTTATGGGAAGGAACACCACTGGGTGAAGTAGAGTATCTTATGGGATTTGCCATTTTGGAAAGACTTATTGTTAAGACACAACATTGATGTGATGCACACTGAACAAAATGTTTTCATGAATATTTTTGACACTATAATAGACATCAAAGGGAGAACAAAGGATTATGAGAAAATTCAACTAGACCTTCCAATTTGGTGTTCTAGGAAGGAGTTGGAATTAAGGGATGCGGGACGTAGAAGAATGTTTAAACCGCATGTGAAATATGTTTTAACTAGGCTTCAATAAATTGTTGTATGTGTGTGGATGAATGGGTTGACCTGCCTAACGGATTCACTTCTAACTTGAGTAGATGTGTCAACATGAAGGAGGGCGAGGTGTTTGGCATGAAAAGTCATGATTGCCATGTGTTTATGCAACAACTACTGCTGTACACATTTTATGCCTTACTGAAACCTATTTGGAAACTGTTGGTTGAGTTAAGTCACTTCTTTAAGGAGTTGACGACAACTTTATTAACTGAGGAGAAACTTGTGAAGATAGAGGAAAGTATTCTGGTCTTGATTTATAAGTTGGAGAGATTTTCCCACCAAGTTCTTTTGACTCGATGGAGCATCTGCCTATCCATCTACCATACGAGGCCTTAGTTGGTGGCCCAGTGCAGTATCGTTGGATGTATCCATTCGAAATGTGAACGCCAAAACTACTTAATTTCATTGCAAAGATTTTTCCTATAATAGTATTATGTAACTTAACATTTGTTTATGTTGTTCTAGATTCTTACGCTCTTTAAAAGATAAAGTGTCAAACAAAGTGTGCGTTGAAGCATAAATTTGTGAGGCATACTTAGTGGAAGAAATGACCACTTTTGCTTCTTTCTATTTTTCGACAGAGATAGAAACATAATGAGTAGAATTCCCCGCAATCTTGGGGTGGCCACACACAGGGTTAGACGATCAAATTTCAATTTTTAACTATCCCGGTCGTCCTGGGGGCAAGGTCACAAAATGTTACATTGATGAGAAAGATCGAAAGGCAGCTCACTTGTACATTCTTCTGAATTACCCAGAAGTGGAACTCTATCTTGAGTAAGTCACCAATTTATAGTTTACATTCTAAAGCTAGCTTTTATTGTACCTAAATTTATGTTCTTTAAATAGCTTATATGTAGATATGTTAAAACTCGAGCAAAATAATATAACTGATGATTAAATTCATAGTGAGGTATTATGACACCCTTGATTAACTAGGACAAATTCCCATACTAGAACGTCCAGGAGTCACTAATATTTGTAAAAAGATGGGATTTTTTTATTGGTGATCACAATTCATGATTTAAAATAAGTTCATTACATAGTTCGATTTTTTTAATATGAGTGTACTTAAAAGAATAAGGGGCTTACAGGCTCCCAAGTTCATTACATAGTTCAACACAAGTAGAAGTATACACAGTCGGCGCTCTCAATCTGACATCCTCTACTAGGTAGTCCAAGCCCTATTTGCGTCCACCTTGACCCTCAGCTGATGATCACAGGAAGAGAAAATGACATACAACACAAAAGAGGTGAGTAAAAAGCTCTCAACCCATAATATCCACATGCAAGGGTAGCTTTAAATACTTAACAAACATACAGATACTAAGCAAGGAAGAAGAGCATACACAACATAATCATACAGTACTTCAAAATACGTAAGGAACACAGAAAACCAACAGGGTTAGTCAAACAATTATGGTATGCTATACATGCCTAGGTTCAATTGTTACTTATCTTAATTTAATACCAATATGCAATAGGGCCCAACTTCCATTCACCAATCTCATATCTCAATAATCATCTGTACAACCATCCCACCTTATCCTTCCTGCCCAACTAGAGCGACCAGAGCTCTCCTCGTTCTGATTTTCATAAATAGGTAAGGACCCACAGTCCAATCATCATAATGGCCAATCACACATCTCATCAAAACAGGTACTCAACGGGCATAGAAACCCCCACCTCTCATCAAAGTATATCAGCGGTTGCCACGGGCTATCCGGCATCGGGCGTAAATCTGAGCCATTAGATGTTCGTCCCCGATATATTCCTAAGACCGCTCTCAAGGGATCAAGACGCCTATTGTTTCTTTGGCGTACCCATCAATGTATGCTCTAGGGGAATATTCCAACATCCCTCCTTAACTCCAAATGCAACATGTCATATGCTTATCTTATCACTAGGGTGCCCGAGTACTAGACGAAACTTTACTTGTTCGATGTATTTGTCCTTAAAGCATGGAAAGTGTACATGGTAAAATCTTTTTGTGTAGTAGGCACCATGAACCAAGGTATAAATACTACCCAAATGATTTTGTTTAAAAGTATTAAGGTCATTTCTTCAATAAGTCTAAAAAATCTTCTAAATTTAAAATATCCAATTTTTTTTCAAATCTAAAAGGTATTTGAAGTATAATACATTTATTAAATTTTTAGAGAGTAAGATTCTCTAACTTATTTTGTCCCTGTATTTAAAAGTATGATCTTAAATTTAGATATCACTTATAAGAGAAAATAAGAACAAAATATATTTCTTACAATTTTTCGATTCTTTACCAATATCGTTTCGTCGTATTAACTTACAATGAACGAATTAAATTGTTTTCAACTTAAAATTTTTTATAAAATCTTAGGTAAAATACTTTATTATTATAAAATATTTCTCCTAGTCCTATATTTAAAATAAAACAAATCCTCTTTTCTAAATTAAGGATATAAAGCAGTTAGTTTTCGTTGTTTGTCAAAACTTCATTTTTGTCGTATTTTATCTAGAAAATTCTGAATTAGATGATTCCAAAGGCAAAAGTATTTAATTTTCAAAATACTGATTAAATATAGTAAATTTAAATATAAATTCTGCCTGGAAACAGCCCCTACTCGAAAAAGGTTGCAAAGTGCCAAAATCCATCGTTCTAACGTTTGTAAAGACGCGTTTAAGGACAACTCACGTATCGGAAATTCTCCCAATCAATTTTACTCATTTGGGTATTTTTCTTATGATCAAAATTCATATCTTATATCACAAAATACTCCTCAAAAGTAGTTTTTCCAAACTCCTCCATTTACCCATGAAAACACGTTTTTCACCGTTTCAAATGTACCGTTCGCGTCTATGCCCGTGTCCCTTTTTAATTCTTTTATTAATCATCACATTTACCAAAAACATTTATCATTAAAAATAGCACTAAACATTTACAACACATCAGCTCCCATATCTTAAAATTTGTCAAGAATAAACTTTAAACATTCCTTAAATATCTTTTTTCCGAGTTTAAAACACATCGTGTAATTACCATAAATATAAACCAATTATTTCCTACTTTTTAATAAAGTTCCAGAATGTAATATATGTCTAAAAACTCATTTTTAACACAAGAAATTTAAGGATCAAACCATGCAAACTCATCTCAAGCGTTAATTCATTTTAAACAAGTTCCTACATTGGAATTAATTAACGTTTAACCCTTTAACTAACTATAATTAATTTCCAGCAGAACCAATTTTTTATTTTTAGTTACTAAAACTCATTTTAAAATGCTTTAGATATTTAAAAATAATACCAACACTACAAGCCACCATTTAAATAAAGAACACACATTATTTGACAACTATATCATATGCATGCATTTCTCAATAAAAATTCTGCAGCAACCAAAATTTATAAGTTAGTAACTTCATTATTAAAATTTTACAATTCAAAGGGTTTAATAAAATCCTGGTGCAGTCATGATACCACCCAAAGATCTTACTTTTTCCCAAAGAAATTTGCAAGATGTAAACCATGAAAACAAAGATCTTTAAGGAGGTACCAAGGTATAAATGCTAAGGGACATGTATACCTCACCATGCATGTGTCATTTTATGAATTTAAACAAGCTAATTACTCCCCCCCTTACCACAAAATTTCACCCTTCAAGAAAAGATGGCAAGGGTTCCAAGGCTTGCTCCTAGATCTTTATTATATGCTTTATCAAGGAGAACGAAAATGGACGCTTAGAGAGTGATGAACCAACGTGAATATGATGGTGGAGGAGGAAGAAAACATTGTTATTTGGAGTAAGAAGAAGGTTTGATGATTGGAAGGTGTGGCACCCTAAATCCACTACTCAATTATAGTTATCTACCTCTAATTAATAAAAAGTAGGGAAAATTTTTTATGTTTATTTTTTGCTGCTTAATTAAGGTACACCACAATTCAAGACTTATAATAACTACCCTTGATCTAAAATGAAACCAACCCATATATAAAGATATAAGAAGGTGAAAGTTAACCAAGTACCTGATCAACTTCATCAATATATAAAATTGTCACGCACAAGACCTTCATTACTCATATTGAACATTGATCATTCACATTCAAGACACATACCCACAAACCTACACGTTCAAGTCTAATGGTCCATATCATGAACATCCACATCAAAAGTTTCCCAAGAACCTAATTAGGTGACAATACTATCTGTACATACTAATAAATCATCAATCTTTGCTTCTTATCAACTAGGGCTCTTAATATACTCATAACTAGGAAATGTACATCATATTATCTCATCCTACGCACCATGCACCAATTATATAACAAAAATTTAGCATTTGCACTAACATAATCAAAACTTCATAAATCCACTCCATAACCACTTCTATGCAACATACACAATTTTTTGACATAATCTCAACTTTTATGTATAATATCCTCATTCATAAAGGTTCATGTTCACCAACCTCTAACATACCAACAAGGTCATAACCCAATCTTTACATCCAAATATATTAATAAATAATCTAACAAACCCATTCAAAATTCCAAAACCTAGGCATTTACATTAATAGTCAAGCTATACAAATATATTGCCTATACACATTAAATTCTACCAAGAATTTAAATCATCGATTTCAAAAGAATGCCGGCCAAGGCAAAATGAAATACCCTCTTCACACCATGCCGCCTCCACAAAAAGTGTATCTCTCCACCATCTCAACCTACATCACACGGCTAAAATGAACAACATGAAAAGTAAGTATATTTTCTCAATAATGAGCAATTATAGTGATAAGTCATGCATAGTGAGGCAATCATACATATTTTCCTTCAATATATCCAATCTCATTGATACAATATATGGACCATAATTTGACAATCAATATATACCATAAATGCCAACTCATGCCAAAAGCCTTAAGTATCATCCTCATGTCGCCAACAATGGTCATTACTACACTTACACATTAGCCAACAACACCAACAATGTTTCTTAATTCAAGATGCTCATGAGACATAATCATTATGGGTACTCAAGTTCAAATGTCATGTATTCCCAAATAATGCATATGCTATCCAACCACTAATGCATATGCAATGAAACCAACTTGTATAATTTTCATTTTCTCTTCATATGCATATTTCACCCATGTGACTTACAACCACGCATAGTTGTTTAATATATAAAACCAACACAAGGTTTCTTTCTCAAGATCAACGCAAGATCAATAATACATTTCACATGATATCCACTACGACCAAGCATAGTCATTTATAAAATCAACCAACGTAAGGTTGTTATTCTCAAGATCAACGCAAGATCATTATTTATCACCCATGAGATATGTTATGCATGTCATGAGATGTAAAAGTGCACATAATGGTCTCAAGTTCTCATATAACCCCACTTCATTATCATATATAAACCAAGAAGACACATCAAGGTATATTACCATCACAAACATCAATTTACCACCAATGTCATTCAAGAGTCCTACTTTACACATTCATCACACATAGCCACAATAGAAGTAACCAAGGCCAATATGAAATTATACATCACACATACATACACTATCAATATCAAGGCCATGCATTTAGAAAATAAACTCCTCTCCTACCTCAAGAGAAGTACTCCGTGGGGTTGGAGGAGTTGGATGGTTTCGCTTCACCGGAACGGTCAAAGCCTACATTTTTATAAGTATAATGCCACATCAAACATTACTCTATCATTAAATCAATTTTAACATCTAGGTATCATTTTATAGGTACATAAATATATTCATTTTTGTGAAACTTTGTTATGATTATGCCTTCTCCATCTTGGAGGTTTGGAACCTAGACTATTCTCATCATTTTCTTTTTGTCTTAGGATTTGAAATTCATCATTGTTAATTAATCAAAATTCAAGGTGTTATCCATTAGGCTCCCCGAAGCCTTAATTAAATTGTTCACTTCATTATGTTTCATTTTTACTAGTTCCCCTTAAGAAGGCATCAAGTCCTTCATCACTAAGTAATTCAAGTAAATTTTGTTCTTTTATTCCCCTTAAGACAACTAATTGTTACCATTGGTCTTCACATATTCAAGTGTCTTATTATTAGTTTCAAAACTATCAATCATTCATAATAACCTTCTATTAATACCAATTACAAGTAACATTTCATAACTAAGATCATTCCTAATCCTACATCATGACTTAAGTCCTTTAGTCCACTTTCATGACAAAGTCACCTACCACCAACAACAACCTTCTCTTAGTCTATCTATTAACTTTTTCATGCCTAATGTGTTCTAATAATATTTTCTAGACCATTAGTCTTTCATTCAACTCCAATAGTTTATAATTGCCACCAAATCCACTTCTACACTACACATTTTTTCTTCTTAATCTTTCTTACCTAATAACCACTCAAATCCTCAAACTACACTTATTAGCACTTACTCAAGTTCATAATTACTCTTTTAAGTCGTAAAGTACTCTTAGCAATTTTTATTCATCTTATCAACACACTTACCCTTTACTAGTTCACATAATACCTTACCTAATTCATGACACTTTACATTCCATATCAACCAATAATTACCCAACACTAATTCTAATTACTATCCTATATCCAACAAGAGGATTCAAGTTTATTTAACAAGGTTAATGCATTTTTGGACCTATCTTGCCTCTTTATCACTTTTACCATCTTAAAGAATTCTTTTAAAGTCTAGCATTAATTTCATACTTGTCTACAAGGCATCAAATAAATTCTAAAGCATCATTCAAAGTCTCATAATCACTTCAAAATCATCCTTAAGCTATTTAAGTCCAAGACACTATTTTTCCGCTAAACTAAAGTAAGCCTTCACTTTTAGGATTTTGCACCTAATATCATCCAAGACCAAATTCATTCGTTCCAACATTACCAATTCATTTTAATACACTAATTTAGGCCTCATAATTATCATAAAACCATCCAAAATAATTTAAGTCTCCTAATTACAAATTTGTCCACCAATTAAAGTAAGCATCAAATTCAAGTTTTTCACCTAATGCTCTCCAAAACCAATCCATTCATTCCAACACTAATTATTTTCATTTCAACAACTAATTCATATCAAATTCAAGTCACAAAAACAACTATCCAAAAACAACAAAAATTCTCAATGGTCTCCTATCCTAGGTTTTGGGTTCCACATGCAAGACATCAATTTTCCAACAACCATCTTATACTTTATAACATATTATGTTACTAATTTAAAGCCTACCAAGGGTTCATGACATACCCCAATGGAATTCAAGATTCCTAATTCAATAGAGCAAGAGGGAGTGGGTTAAAGGGGTCTAAGCACCCAAAGCAATACCAAGCTCCACTAAAGTGAAATAGAAACCTCCAAGGACCTATGATTTTCGTCACAAGCTTGGGTGAGTCAAAGAAAGGAATTTCAGTTTTGGGCAAGGTGAAGAGGAAGAGGAAAAGTGAGTGGAAAAAAGAAAAGAAGGTGGAGAAGATGGAGTCTTAGAGGTCCAAAGTCCATACCTTAAGCTTTCTTCAAAAAAAATTCAACCAAGACCATGGAGGAAGCATGCCTTTCATGTTAGAATGGAGGAGGAAATAGAGATGAAATTTTCAGTTTTCCCCTTCTGCAGTGGGGTTGTTTCATGTGAGAAATGGGGAGGAGAAGAAGAAGAGTCACTTAAGTTGCATGTAAATTTACCATGGTACCCTCCATTTAATTTTTTTTGGCTCCTAGACCAAATTTTTGGCATATACATCATTTTGGGCCTAAAAATCTGATTGGAACAGCCCATTTTAGCATTCATGGTCAGCTCTTTTAGTTGGGTGAAATTCATCGCGTTTTGATTCGAAAATGAAGCATTTTAGTCCCCTGGGGCCCCGTACGTCTAATTAGTTATCTGTAAATTTTTGTGGGTTTATTTTTGGGTTTAAAATATTTATTTGAGTGTTTCCTAATACTCAATAATTATTTTTGGGTTAGTGAAATTTTGAGGTCCAATTGAGGCCCGTTACCCGAATCGATCATTTTCCGACGTTAAATGACCTCGATAAATCCTGAATAATTCACAATAAATTCCACGAATGCTTAAATTAATTTTAGCTTATATTTGGGACATAAATATTCATTCCCAATATTTTTCTAATGTTTCCTGGCCCATTGCGCCCATCTCTGTATTCAGCTCGTACATTGTTCGTCAATTAAACAACGATGGTAATGGTCGTATTCGTCGTATTAACTCAAGGGGTTCACAATTAATTTTTCTACATGCCTAGGGTATCAAATAATTATTTTCTATAATTATTCTATTTAGTGGCTCTAATTGATTAATTTTACTTAAAATTTGGGATGTTACAGAAGGTGGTAGCTTGAGTTTGGAGGTTAAGAATAGTGGTGAAGTGGTTTAGCTTTAATGAGGGAGGATGGAGGATTATGTTAGATATGAGTGGAAGAGGTGAAATAAAGAAGAATGTTGCTGGAAAAATATTTGCAAAGTTGGAGAAATGAAGGAACAAAGAGAGCAATGCATAGCTTTTGTCAAGGTATCACTTTTGCATGGATTTCCCTTGCTCACCAAGGAGCTCCACGGCCAAGGAGAGAGTGTGATAGGTGTCACACAAGTTCATGCACAAGATAGGTGTAACATGCATCTGGTGGAGTGATGGAGAAGGACCTTGCATGGCCTTGGCAAGTGACAAGGTGGTGGTGCAACATGATTGGTTAATTTCCATGCAAAGCTAATGTGTCAAGTGCAGATACAGCAACTTGTTTGTGGATTTAGAGGCCTTTGAGACAAATTTGAAATTGGCTTGAACACAAAAGTTTTAGATCTTTCTGTTATCTTTAATTTGGTATATAAGACAAAACCTTTCATTAAAATGAGGGAGTAATGGCCCAAATATGAAAGTAGTGTAAGGTTGTGACGACATTATTGTTTCATGCAATGATTAATTTTTTCAACAACATTTGTGAGGATTTGGACTTTGTGTTCTTCATTAAAGTTGTAGGTAATTGAGTTAAGAAAATTTTTGTGAAAGAATTGTTTGATTTCATGGTGATACAAGAGAGAAACATGAAAAATACTGAACATAGTGCAAGCTGCCACTAGAAAAACATGAATTAGTATGGTATTTTAAATTCTGGGATTTATGGGGGTAAGAATTGGCCTTCATGGTCAACATCAAAGTTGTAGCTAAATTTGATAAGGAGATGTTGGGATAAGAATGACTTTAATCCAATATAGGGAGAGGAAATTACGCCTAAAATACCTACAGATGCGTATTTTGATTTAACCGGGTAACTTAAAACTAAAGTTTTTGGGCTTGGGTGGTTGGAAACGGGCATCGGGCCCCCCGTAAAAATTGTTAGGGATGATGTGGGGGATGTTTTGGGATAAAATAATTGACTCAAGTTTCTCAGATAATTTCTTGGCCAAAACTGGAGGAAGTTACACAGTTTAAATTACTTAAACAAAAATACTTTAAATATTTTTATTAGATTTCTAACGCTCTAATTGATAAATCTATGGTATTATGAGTATTATTAGACACACTATTTATTATTGTTTTAGTCATTACCATCGCTTATCCAATTTAATAAAAATACTCTTCCTTAGTTCATGAAATCTTTCTAAAACACTAATCAGTCATCACACGAACAAGTCGGTCGTAGCCCAGCCATCACACTAATCTTTCTAAATAAGATACCTTTACAATAATGATACAATGTGTTGGGTATAAGACGAGAAAGGAAACTAATAGGTAAATAAAGGCAAGTGTGATTGATTAATGTGATGTATGAACATGTGTGTGCATTGAATGTATTAAGTGAAATTATGTGCCTACGTGCTAGTTGTGGATGTATTATGGGTGTATGGAATTATTATGTGCGAGATCTATGGATATGTTATGATAAATCATATTGTGAAACATAAACTAAGAATAAGTCTCAGTGGGGTCCTGACATGGTATGATGGTGATGTGACATAATGTGATAATGTGGAATAAAATGGTGGGATATACCCTGAGAAATGTGATGAGATAGTGATGCACCTCAGGTATGGGACAATGATATGAAATTGATGGATTATGATGTGCAACCCCTTTGTCCTTAATCATCAACTAATATTCTAAAATAACCCTCATGTATTTCCTTAAGCTCAAAATGAAAAGCACTAATCAAGGAGGAATAACATGTTTAATTTAATTAGACTAAGGAGGTCTAAGAGACCTGTCTCACTAAAATAAAGCATAACCACTTGGTGCACTAAGAATTTATTTCCCCTCAAATAAAGAAGCCCCGTAAAACTAGGAAAATTAGTAATAATCAAGTACTTATGTACACCAACTATAACTAGAGGATTATCAAAAGAAACTCATTCAACTAAATTAAGCTATAACCAATCCTATACATAAACTAATTCCCTACTGGGTAAGTAAAAGCATAGGTAGTAAACTAGTCATAATTTAGTGACTAGTCAGCAACCAAGAACATTCATAACTAAATTACAACCCCCGAGGATAAGACAACTTACACCCCCATGAATACCGAACTAGATTAATTAGTTCCCGCTTACTAATACTAGATCTACGTCATAAGGAACTTAAGGTAATCCCTAGCAAACCTAACCACATAAAAGAAAGGTAGTGGGGATACAAGTAACAGAATTTAAGTGGATGACTGAGGTGCTCAGTCAGGAGTAAGTAAGAAACAAAATAAATCCCAACATTAAGGACAAAGGTAGGCTATTAGAAGGACCCTACTAATGACAGGTATAATGAAAGATAAAAGGTTGAGTATTGAGCATGCATCATCTACATATAGTTTGATGGAAACTAGAGCATACGTCAAGGGGTACGATGGAGAATACTGTCATCCAATCCCCATAACAGATATTGGGGGTGCACCGGGCCAGGACCTTCAATGGCTCAAGGGTAGCACCCTAAGGCCGGATGAAATGATGTAAGCCTGGTGTATTCTGACTTAAGATGAAGTATAACTATGACCGTGGAGAACCAAGTCCCGTTGTTGAGTAGCCACGAATGGTGGTGTGAATGATCCTTGTTATTGAGGACATATATGTCCTGATTACCCCATGTTGTGGAGGACTTGGTAGGCTTCGGTTGCTCTAGTGTGGAAACGTTATGCCCAATGTCAGACTAAGCAAGATGGTTTTGGTGATTATGATGATGATGATAAGATTTTGGGCCCACATGTATTGCATTTACAATGATAAAGGAAGAATAAATATTGAAACACTAGCATACATGCATACAATATGTTTGATTGATGTCTGATATGATGTGTGGTATGTGTGTCATGATAACTGTACGCAATCTTCCTTATGACAAGTTAACTATAGATGAGAGGTGAAGTAATGCTAAGTGAGGTAAGCTGGATTAGGTATAACGTTATGTAAGGATAACGAATAGGGAATGGTACAGGACTGAGGCCCGACCCTCAGATACAGTTCGTATTATGAATTGTATACTGGTTGGGAAAACCATTAGGAATGGCAACTACTCTGTTGTTATTGAGTGGAGGGTTATTCCTCACCCCTTTACATCTATTTTTTATATTAGAGAAAAGACCTACATAGAAGACAAGGTCTGTCAGAGGAGATTACCCACAATAGATGGAGTTGACTTTAGTCTGCTACAAGTTCTCAGGGAAGCCCATCAAGATAGACGATAGCAATAGGATAGCGCCTTAGTGGGATTGTATCCCTTGAGTCAAGTCATGGGAGCCTGTGTGCCCCTGATGTCTAGGGTATGTAGATTCTGTTAATGACCATATATTATATAACAATGTTGTATATAATGTTCCTATTCCATTATTGTTTCTTGTACAAAAAAAACTTCCATTTTTTTCTAAAAACTCTTAACCTTTCAGTTAAGTAGGATGATCTAGTGAAAGAGGCTATCCTAGTTAACCAACTAATAAAGCAATTCAACTAGTGTCCATGATATTTACAAGTCAAAAGATAAACTAGTATTAACCCAAGTAGGCTACTAAAATCTTTATATACATATACAAATATTTAAATAATTATCAAAATAAAGCCCATGCTTTCTTGCATTATCAACCAACACTTCCGAAGCCTCACCATGCATTTCATCGCTTCATATTCACTAAGCCATAACTTTGGAAGAGTAAGATTATGTATAAAATAAGCACAAAATGAAATAGAATCACTCAAGCATATAATCACAATATAACAAATTCATTTAAACTCAAACATATAGAGAATGCAATGTTATGCATATGTCAATCAATTTTGGTTCATTTAAATAGTCTTCCAACTTAACTAATGTTGCCATGATGGATCCATAATGACTGGTGGGTAATCAATAGTGTATAATTCTTATAACATAATTTCTTTTTACTAGTACCAAATTGAAACACCTACTTGCAACACTGTCACATATTGTAACTCGATTATACATATATTATGTTGTGGGTCGACTCTAGAACACCTCTTCTAAATCATACAAGAAACCACAGGTCTCATAATCATAGGGTCTTTACTCATCACGGGTTCCATAATCATAGGGTCTTTACTTATTATAGAGCCACCCTTAACTGGGTTAGCAATCAAAGGGCCCCTACATCCCAAGATGCGTCTTTTATGCCTATGATGCATGATACATTAATTATCTATATACATTTTTTATATCACATATTGAATCTCCCTTAAACAATCTTCCATAACTACACAGTTATTCACAATCCACAACGGGGTGCATACATCAATCTAACATGCATATCATTTCATTTTCATGTCAATATATCATCAATATAGTTTACTAAGGTTGGAAAGGTGTTTCCATGCCATTTACAACAAAGTAATCAATTACCATAAGGACATAATTGATTACAGAAAATCAAGGATTTGGTAATCAATTATTAGACTTGAATAATCAATTACCATTATTAATTACTGTTGGATCAAGTTTTTACTTTAACAAACAGAGATTTGATATCACAACCATGATAATTGATTACTTTATACAGAAATAAGACCAACAAGCAGAAATTACATAATTTACTAATTGAAAACCATTTCAACATATTGTACCACTTCATTCAACTCCTTCAATACACAATTGCAACATATACACATATTTATGCTTTACACTCAATTCAATTCAAATAATTCAATAATCATCCCAACACTCAACATTTCATTCATCCAATTTACACACATCCATAATTACATAATACCATAGTCCAATTTATTTACTAAGTCCCCACAATCCTATTCTTCCATCTTAATATACCAATGTATTCCATACAATTCAATTCAATCTATCACTTCCATAACAAATTCACATTCTCACAATTCAGCATATAATATCATTTCTACAATTCCAACATAACCAATCCATTCAATTAAATTCAATTCAATAACCATCATCACAACTAACCATATTTCACCATTTCAATACACCAATTTCATAACTACAATGCATTTTAACAATTCAAAATGCAAATATCTTTTCAAGTCATCATTTTACAACTAACTCGTATTTCTAACAATTCTATACATAAGTGTATTTAATTCTTTAATTCCATAACTAAGCAACATTTTTATAATTTTATACATAAACATCTTCAGTTAATCTATTCTTGAAACTACAAGCTTTCTAAGGTTTCAACACCTACCAAACTATCTGATTCGGTCCCAACACCGGCCCCCAAGAGCATGGTTTTAATGCCTTGCCAGATCAGCATTTCAAACAGGAGAAATACATTTCAAATCCTCTATGATTACTCTTATACGGAGTACATACCGCCAAGGCATGTGACTCCGCCAATGCTTGTTACTCCGCCAAGGCCTATTACTCCGCCAAGGTGGAAAGTATTAAAAAGATTGTACACATACATAAAGCATTTCCAATGCACACTACTTCGCCAAGCCATAGGCTCAATACAGGCGGAATACCAAAATTCCCATACTGTGAAGCGAGCCCATATTTATAACCCCGGCACGAGATTGACTCTGTCTTGAGAGGTTGAAAATGGGAATCACGCTGTCACGCATAAGAGGGAACAACAAATAAAATAATGAAGCATTAACGCTTTCCAAGTGAGTGGAAATACCCACTACAGTGATGGTGCTTGTGAACAGTGCAGGGACCCACTACCTTTCTTGCATTATGCCTGAAAACAAGGAACGGGTCCTACCAATAATAGAGCACCAGTAACAGGTATATAAACCTCAGCAAAAAGGTATAGAGGGGGACCCCCTAATTCTGAACCTTACACTCATACTTGCATAATTCTCTCAGATTTGCTTTCTAAGTCTAACAGTACTTCAAAATACTGACTTGAGCGTCGGAGAATAATTGCAGGTACAACCACCAATTGTGTCAAGGCAAAGGAGGCTATTCTAGGCGGACTGCTACACCGTCGCAGAGTGCATTGTACTACGCCCTAGTATACAAGAGTACTCCATATTTGTATCTATATAAGGCCCTCCTCACATCAAATTTTACCTTACATGTACATTTTGAATTGTTTGACAATCATACCTTTACACCCCCTGTAAAGAACAGTTCACTATCAATTCCCTAAATTCAAACATGAAATCCTTCCCATTTTTACCTATTTATAGCATAATCTCTTCTTCAATATCTCAAAGAAGATAATCACAACGGTCATGACTTCTCTTGACTCTAGCTCCTATTGACTTTAACTCCAATCTACAAATAAACAATATCTAATATTTACACAAATTTCAAACCAAGTCACAACATTAACAATTAATCGACTCCTAACTAGATGGAAACTCAAGAACACTAGAAATACAATAAATTGAAGGAAATGGTAGTTTCGTAAGTTTTGACTTACTGGACAAGAAATTAAAATGAGAGGGTGACGTGAAATCTCTGAGTCATTATTTTGATGTATATTTCTCAGAAGATTTACGCTTTGGCAAGTGCACCAGTCGTTAAAATTGTATTATATTTGATCGTCCCACAGGGATTGTGGTAAGTACCTCAATCTCAGACTAGTACAAGCTGAACCAACACAAGCACAGAAAGTTCATTCGGTTTTTGGTTGTTTTAATGTTTTATAGTTGTTTTTGTATTTCCAGAAACAGAGTTAAGATGAAATGTGAAAGGTGATTAATAGAAAACAGGTCAGGATTGCTTCAGTTCACAAATTCATCAAGAAACATGCAATTAAAGTATAATCAAACTTTATAATCCAGAGGACAATCCGCTTGTGGTTATTCCCTAATTCCTTAGGTGAAAAACACTAATCCTTAAGCATCGAACCTTAATTCCTTAAGTGCTCAATTAACCTAAGAATCTAATGCGAAATTGGAGGTTGAACTCTAACTATTCACCTAAATTGATTAGGCCTGAACTAGTTAGAAAGCTGGAAGTTACCTAAGCTTCAACCATGATTCCTCACTAGCGAAGTTCTTCATCAGTTCTAGATTTGTCAATCCAGCAATTCAGATTCACTCATCAACTTGTTCGCCTCAGGATCTAGAAGTTGATTTCCTTGCTCACAGCTTCAAGATTCCATTGCTAACCTTCGCAATCCCAACCTTAGGGATTTAGAACTCCATTGACTTCGGTTCCATCGAAGGATTGTGGAACGTCATGGAGGAGAGGATTTAGAGAGAGAAAATGAAGTAGTGAGATGTTCGAAGTTTGAATGAATTGTGTTCGATGTATTCTATGTGAATCTGTCTCTGTCTCTTTCACAGAATATGTACAAACATATATATAGGCATCTACCTAACTAACTAACTTAACTAATAACTTAGAAAACTTAAGTTAACGACTAAACTAACTAACTAATTACATAATTTACAGAATAATTAACTAATTACAGCTTAGCTCTTAACAGATTCCAGTTCATCATTAGCTAATTTATAGCTCAACACTAACCAATTACAGCTCACTACTTAAATTACTAAGGTGCAGAAGTAGGAGAGAAGGCAGCAAGAAACAACACTGGTGCCGAGTGGATTCTGGAGGGAACAATCAGTATTTTAAATAACAACCTTCTCGCTTGAGCGAATTTGTTTCTCGCTTGGGCGAGCTCGAGATATGTACTGCAGTATTGCTTTCTCGCTTTAAGTGTTATGGAGCAGCTTGGGCGAGGGGTGCTGTTTTGGAGTCACGCTTGAGCGAATTCGCCCACTTGAACGAATTTTTTGACCCTCGCTTGAGCGGGTGGATTATTCAATCGGCATTCTGAAGTTGACGCTCGGATTCTTCTTTTTCTAGTCTCGCTCAGGTTTTTCATGCAATATTCGGTTCCCTATTTTATTTTGGAGTCGGTATCTTGGGAGTCTCTCAAGTCAGATTTTTATTAATTCCTTTCGATCAACCTTTTGAGAAGTCTTTTCAGTCGGCCTCTTTGAAGTCTCGGTCAGTTTGGGCTCTTGGACTCTTTTCAGTCGGATTTGTGAAATCTCACTCGGATTTTCCAAATCTCGCTCGGCTTTTTCCTTTCAGCTTGAGCAATCCTTTTCCTGCACCAATAAACAACTAATTTGCCCAACGTTTGTATGTTGGCTGCTTAATGGAATTACAAATAATCATAAACTCTTAACTAATTAATGTTTTTAACCATTTTCTTACGTAAATAAAACACTTTTGAAATAATTAAATAATTTATAAATTATTAGCAATTAATTAAATAATAAGGCTAAACTAATCACTAAATAATGAATTAATTCAAATAAAAAGCAGAATTAATTAAGTCTTTTCAAGACTTATCACATCCCTAAACTTAAAACTTGCTTGTCCTCAAGCAATTATTCAAATTAATTAACTAACAAGCTGTTATTCAACACAATCAACCTTCCCTTAACTTAGTTCATGCTATAATTATTGAATACCGACCATGCTTTCTTCTCGTAATTTCTGAAAGTATAATAACTTACACCTCCTTTGGGAAACAAGCTGTTGATGCTTTCCTTACTGGGTTGGTGTTTAACTCTTCTCTCGGTGTATGGGGTAAATAGAATGCACTCATCACCTGCATACTTGTTAGATAAACAAAGGCTTGCAACAGTTCTAAACGTCATGCCATATGCCAACATAATCGGATCAGTAAGGGCTTTTTAAGCTTATAATGGGGCTGGGCTACAGGCTCAATTATTGTTTTCCGAGTGAGTGTCAGGTTGCAAGATGTGTCCACTGATGCCTTGACTCAATTTTTAACTTAACTGCCTCTACTTAGCAAGCTCCATTATTTTCCGAGTGAATGCTAACTTAATAACTTCCGGTGCTTTGCACCTTCTTTTTCTTTCAGTCCTTCGGACTTTTCCTTTTTCTTTCTTCTTTTCCATCTTTTTCCGATCATACATTTTTTTTTCAATCGGTTCTTTGCACCTTTTTCCTTGCTGATTTTTTTATTTTTCTTCTCAGTTTTTCTATTTTTCTATTTGTCCCTTCATTTCTCTATTTATTCATCTATAACCAAGGTCGGAGTGTGTCCTTAATTGATGCTAGGCACACTCTTCATCCCCAAACTTAGAACTTGCTAGTCCCTAGCAATAAGGAAGACTGAGCAATTCATCAGTGGGACATCCAGGGGTAAATCAATCGGTTTTTTCGAGATAAATAGGCTTGTAACGTTAGGTGAATAAATAGAATAAAAGGGTCTCAGGCTCAAACATAATTATTGGGTCAAAGGGTAATTAAATATATTAGGAAGGCTACTTTTTGGCCCTGGCTAAATTAACAAAGAAGGCCTTCATCATTTCCGATTAGCTGGCATACAATCAATTAGCAAGTACTGAAGCAAATTCTGTCTCACTAACTAGCATGCAAGTTCACTCGGAAAAGAATGAAACAGGCTCAAAAGCTACGAATATAACAGTTAATTAGCCAGTCATGTCCCCAAACTTAATGTAAGGTCATACATTCAGATTGCTAACTAGCATGGTCGAGTAAACAATTAATTAATGATGAAAAATAGTTATGGGCAGAGATCATGAGTTAAACAAAACTGATCAGTTAATTTATCTGACTAAGCTTAAGAATCAGCAATCTTTAAATTATTAAGATGGATTTGAATTTAAACACAATAGACATATTTAACAATTAATGAGTCAGAATATCAATTAAGGAGTCGGAAAAATACTTCCCCTTTTTACCTGAGTGGCTGTGAATGGGAAACACGTGGTCGAATTGGGATGCAGGAATTTTACCGATACATTCGAAAAATAGAATAAAACAAGCAATTTAACAAAGAAAGAAAATTTCATTACAACTAAAATAAAAGAGAATTCATTGTTCAGGAAACACTTAAAAATAATTTCAAGTTATTACATAAAACCATCATAATAAACAGAATACGGAGCAACAAAATCAGTCATCCCGATCCGCATTCTCTTTGTCCTGCTCTGAAGATGATGGGAGATCAGCTGCCAGGGGTACATCCTCAGAGGGAATAGTGAATCCAATGGAAGCCAACCACACATCTCTGTCAGGTAGGGCTCCCATTTCTGCTGTGTGGTCTACCCTCAATTTGGTGGCAATCTTCCTGAGCATGAGATCGTGGTTCAAGACCCGATCATAAATTCTAATTTGCATCTTCTTCATGACCTGTAATTCCTGCAACACCATAGAAATGTCAGAAGAAGAAGAACCGGCTCCTGTAGATTGCCTGGGACGCTCGGGCTCTCTGGTTTTAAACTTTATAGCATATTCTTCAGCAGCCTTAACATCTTTGAACTTGGGCCTGTCAAAACTTTCAACTTCTGGTGATTCGTTCCGCTCAACTGCAGGGGATGCATTCCTCTGAACCGAAGGAGATGCATTCCTTTCAGCTTGACTTTGACTGGGTGCATGTTCAGAAGAATCAGATATACTTATGGTTGCCACTTCCTTTTCGTTATCTATTTTCTTTTTTCTCACACTTCCTTCTGCAAAATTTGGTCTAGGTTTTTGCAGGAGTCTCTGTGATCTTCTTTTCATGGTTAATGATAAAAAAAATGCTGATAAATAACCTAAATGAAAATAAGAACAGAAACACAGCAAACCAAAAATGTGAGATGCATGGCTATGAACAATGGAAGAATCTTAACAAAGAAACAGGAAAATACTAAGCATGTACTTAGAAGTGAACGAAATAAGTGAAATAAGTGGAAATATGGTACCTTTCTTAGGATTCAGAAAGTGCCTTTTCATCTTTAACCCAAGTTTCAGCGTAGGCATTTAGGGTTTGGATGCTGAAAGGTTTTTATACTGTCGAAGTCACTATCCAAGAACGCGTAAGTATGCTCCAGCTTTATTTATTACTTTATTATTATTATAATATATATATTTTTTTAGACACTCTTACGCGGCTCACATACTGAATAGGTGGAAGATCGAGTGAGAGTGGGAAGAAATGCCGAGTGGATTCATGAAAGATAAGTAACAGTGATGAAGAAAACAAATGAATGAACAAACGATGAAAAATAACGAACGAATGAAGGCGATAAGTAAATGAAAGAGTGAGTGGAAGAACAAATGGAAGAACGACACGTGAATGAATGCAGGATCCAGAATGAATGAAAACTGAATGGAAATGATCCTGAGTGAATAAAGGACGAATGGATATAAGAACGAGTGAAAGAATGGATAAATGAAGCAGAGTGCATGAGAGATGAATGGACAACTGCAATAAAATACGAGTGAACAGAAAAGCGAGTGGGAGAAAGAATAATGAAAGTAAGACCGAGTGAAAGAAAGAAAGAGTGAAATAAATGACAATTGGAAGAGTGTATGGAACAACGAGTGGAAGAATGAATGAATGAGAGACTAACAGAGTGAATAAAGGACGAGTGAATTATAGTGAACGAATGAATGAAAACCGAGTGATCAAATGGGAGATAGTGAATGGAAGACTGCAGAGGAAGAGACCGAGTGAAAGAGTGAAAAGAGTGAAAAGAAAATGACCGAGTGAATATGGAGAAAGATACCGAGTGATGGAGATAATGAGTAGTAAAGGACGAGTGGAAGAGTAAACAAAACAACGAGTGCAGAGAAGGAATAAGTAAATAGAAGAACCGATGAATAAAAGACGAACGGAAAAATGAGAGCGAAGCTGAGTGAATGAAACAACAAGTGGAAGAACGAATGGATAAAAGATAGAGTGCAGTAATGAAAGACTGAATGACAGGTGAGGAACGAAAAAGAAAGAGTGACCGAGTGGAAGAAAGACGAGTAGATTGAGGCTGGATGAAAAAGAAAAATACAGAGAGGTTTGTGAGAAAACCACGAAAGATTTTAGGTGGAACGAAACAAAGAGTAAATGAATACCGAGTGGATTATACCGGGTAAAAATGAAAAACGAATGAATGAACAACGAGTGGTCGGAGAACGGAAAAACGAGTGAAAGAACACGAAAGAATGACTGACTGATCGGGCGAATAAACATGAGTGAAAGACAGAAGAAGAAGGAGATAAATTGAGTGGATAAAAGAACAACTACAGGGAAAACTGAGTGAATGAAAATACTGAATGGATGAAAAAGAAAAACGGAAGATGAAGCATTCATGAAATAATGAGTGAAAAAGATCGGGTGAGTAAGTGATGAGTGGAAGAATGAAAGAGTGACCGAGTGAATGGAGAACGAGTAAAAGAGATCGGGTGAGGGAATGAGAGACTGAGTGAGAAAGACAAGTGGATGAAAAAGAAAAATGGAAGACTGAATGAACACAAGACTGACAAGAAAATATACTGAGTGAATAGGAGACTAATGAATACAAAACTGACTGTGATGAGTGATGAATCCGAGTGATAAAAGGCTGAATGAAATAAATCACCCTTCATCATCTGACCCGTTTATTAAATCAACGATTAGAAATCATTTATTAAAGTCTCCCTTTTTATTCACATCAAAATTTGGAATTTATTGAAGAATGACGAGTAAAGTTCAGTCGGGAAAAAGGGTTAAGAATGAGTAACAGTTATCCGAGTGTACTACTCTCGCTCAAGCTCAGTAAACTTTTGCTTAAGCGTGAAACAACAGCAGCAGCTTCTCGCCTAAGCTACAAGTGTTTCGCCTAAGCGAAATGGAAGAATCAGGCTCGGACTCCCTTCTTCAAAACTTCACAAATTTTATTCAAACTTTATTCACTAAATTTTTTTAGTTTTCTTTTTATTAATTCCGACACAAAACACAAAATAAAACACTCAGAACGTAGGGCTGCCTCCCTAAAGTGCTTCTTTAAGGTCACTAGCTTGACCTTGTGGCATCTAAGAGGATGCCTGCAGCAACAAGGAGGTTTAATACCTATCAAACTCTCCTCAAAAGTAGAGTTTGAGTCGCTGGCCATTTACCTTAAAAATCCGATCGGTGGTCGGGTCTTTCAGCTCAACTACACCATGAGGAAAAACTTCATTTACAGTAAAAGGCCCCGACCACTTAGATCTAAGTTTTCCAGGGAAGATTCTCAGTCGGGAATTGAATAACAAAACCTGATCACCCTTTTGAAACTCCTTCTTATTGATCCACTTATCGTGCCACTTCTTTGTTTTCTCCTTATAAATGGAGGCACTTTGATAAGCGTTGAGTCGGAACTCCTCTAGTTCATGGAGTTTCAAAACTCTTTCCTCCTGGGATTGGTCACAATCCATGTTTAATAGCTTTGTGGCCCACCACGCCTTGTGTTCCAACTCCACAGGGAGATGGCAAGCCTTACCGTAAACTAATTGATACGGGGACATGCCAATCGGAGTTTTGAAGGCTGTTCTGTAGGCCCACAATGCATCATCTAATTTTACCGACCACTCTTTCCTAGATTTCCCAACCACTTTCTCTAAAATTCTCTTGATTTCTCTATTTGACAGCTCAACTTGTCCACAAGTTTGTGGATGGTAAGGAGTGGATATCTTATGCAAAACCTCATAGTGACGCAGGGCTTTTTCCATTATTTTATTACAAAAATTTGAACCCCCATCACTAATGATCACTCTCGGAACTCCAAACCTAGAGAAAATATTCTTCTTTATGAACCTAAGCACCACATGTGCATCATTGGTTCTGGTCGGGATTGCCTCCACCCATTTGGAGACATAATCTACAGCAACAAGTATATATTCGTTGGAGAACGACTTGGGAAATGGTCCCATAAAGTTGATACCCCAGACGTCAAATAATTCCACAATTAAAATGTTCGTCAAAGGCATGCCAGCTTTAGCAGAGAGACCTCCGCTCCTTTGACATTTATCACACCTTTTGACATACACTTTAGCATCCTGAAAGATAGTCGGCCAATAAAAGCCACTCTGTAAAACCTTTGCTGTTGTACGGGAGGTACCATGATGACCTCCATAATAGGAGTCGTGGCAATGCCACAAGAGCCTTTCTTGCTCGGATTCAGGCACACATCGCCTGATCACTCCATCTACTCCTATTTTATACAGAAATAGATCATCCCAAGGAAAGTTTTTACTATCATGAAAGAATTTTTTCTTCATTTAGGATGTCCAGCCATCAGGTACCACCGAGGCACTTTTGAAGTTGGCCATATCAGCATACCATGGCCCGGTGATAATTGCCATCAACCTCTCATCTGGAAATTCTTCTTTTATTAAAACAGAATCTGATTCACCTTCCAGACGAGACAGTTAATCGGCAACTGAATTCTCTACTCCCTTTTTGTCTCGTATTTCTAAGTCAAACTCCTGGAGTAACAGAACCCACCTGATTAGTCTCGGCTTAGATTCTTTCTTAGCTAGTAAGTACTTGATTGCCGAGTGATCTGTATATACAATGACCTTGGCCCCAATCAAGTAAGCACGAAATTTATCAAATGCATACACCACAGCAAGCATTTCTTTTTCAGTAGTAGTGTAATGTATTTGATTTTCGTTCAACACTTTACTAGCATAATAAATTACATGAGTTAATTTTCCTTTTTTCTGACCCAGTACAGCTCCGACTGCAAAGTCACTTGCATCACACATTAATTCAAACGGTAAAGACCAATCGGGTGCTGCAAGGATCAGAGCTGAAGTCAAACTTTGTTTCAATTTTTCAAAAGCCTTGACACAGTTTTCATTAAACACAAACACATGATCTTTTACAAGCAAGTCGGTCAAAGGCTTAGCTATTTTTGAAAAATCTTTTATGAACTTTCTGTAGAAGCCAGCACATCCTAGGAAACTCCTCACTCTTTTCACATTAATCGGAGGAGGAAGTTTTTCAATGATTTCTATGTTGGCTCGGTCTACTTGAATGCCCTCAGCAGAGATTTTGTGACCAAGGACTATACCTCCCTTAACCATAAAATGACATTTTTCCCAGCTAAGGACGAGGTTAGCCTCCTGGCATCTCACCAGTACCTTAGATAGGTTGCTGAGGCATGAATCAAAACTACTACCAAAGACAGAGAAATCGTCCATGAATACTTCAATGAATTTCTCCACCATGTCCCCAAAGATTGCCAGCATACACCTTTGAAAGGTTGCTGGAGCATTGCACAAACCGAATGGCATGCGCCTATAGGCAAAAATTCCATATGGACAGGTGAAAGCTGTCTTCTCTTGATCTTTTGGGTCAACCACAATTTGGTTATAACCCGAGTAACCATCAAGGAAGCAGTAGTATTCATGACCCGATAGTCTCTCAAGCATCTGGTCAACAAACGGTAAGGGAAAGTGGTCTTTCCGAGTGAAGTCATTCAACCTTCTATAGTCTATACACATTCTCCATCCTATGGTCGGTCTAGTAGCTATGACTTCACCTTTTTCATTTTTAACAGTTGTCATCCCTCTTTTCTTGGGCATCACTTGGACCGGACTGATCCAAGCGCTGTCCGAGATAGGATAGATGATTCCTGCATCAAGAAGCTTGACCACCTCTTTCCTGACAGCCTCTTTCATTATGGGGTTCAATCTGCGTTGTGGCTGTACTACAGGGGAATAATCATCCTCCATTAGAATTTTATGCATACAGAATGATGGACTGATTCCCTTCAAGTCAGAAATATTCCAGCCAATCGTAGATTCGTGTGTCTTTAAAATCCCTATTAATTTGTCAACATCCTCTTCTTTTAAGTCAGCATTAATAATGACAGGATGTGTTTCGTCCTCTCTCAGGAAAACATATTTTAGATGAGAAGGTAAAGGTTTTAAATCACATTTTTCTTCAGAAATTTCCTTTCCTTTCTCAACTTCAGTAATTTTTAAATCATTTTTCTTTTCTTTTTCAAAATCACCTACTTCCAATACTTCCAGTAGGTTCAGCATTTCCGAGTGAGAGTCATTTAACTCCTCAGTCTCGGAGTCAAAGTCATCCTCCAAAAAGGTTTGTAAAGCCTCTTCCTTAGTTTTTAAAAGCATTGGAGTCTGGTAACTTTTAATTTCTTCAATCATTAAGCAATCCATCCTTTCAGTCAGATGTTTCATGGAATTGAAGACATTAAAAGTTACCTGCTCCTCCTGAACTCTTAGCATGAGTTCACCCTTTTCTACATCAATCAATGCTCTGCCTGTAGCTAGGAAGGGTTTGCCTAAGATCAAAGGGATCTCTCGATCAGCCTCCATATCCAACACTATAAAATCTGCTGGGAAGATAAATTTGTCTACTTTAACTAACAAGTCTTCCAGCATCCCCTGGGGATATTTAATAGACCTGTCAGCCAACTGCAAAGACATGCGAGTTAGTTGTTAATAATTCCCAATTTTTTCATCAAAGATAGAGGCATCAGATTTATACTAGCTCCTAGGTCACAAAGAGCACTTCCTACATGAATATCCCCAATTGCACATGGTATTGTAAAAGATCCAGGATCTTCTAGCTTTTGAGGAAGTTTCTTTTGAATGATTACACTGCACTCTTGGGTGAGAGCAATCATTTCATCCCCCTTAAGCTTCCTCTTCTTAGACAATAGCTCTTTCAAAAATTTTGCATAAGAAGGCATCTCCTGCAATGCCTCGGCAAAAGGGATATTTATGTAAAGTTTCTTGAATACATCTAAGAACCTAGCAAACTTCTGCTCTTCTATTTGCTTTTTAAACCTGTGTGGAAATGGAGCATTCCTAAGTTTTTCAGGAGTCAGCTTAGAAGCTTCCTCCAAAATCAGATCAACCTTTTTCTTTTTCTTTTGGTGGACTTTATTTTCTTTTTCTTTTCCTGTTTCATTTTCATTTTCAGCTTCATTATTAATCTGCTCAGTTTCTTGCACTATTTCTTTTTCTTTATCTTTTTCTGAGCCTATTTCCTGACTCGGAGATGGAGAAATAATTTTTCCACTCCTAGTGGTTATAGCCTTGCAATGTTCCCTTGGATTTACCTCGGTATCTCCAGGGAAATTGCCTGCTTGCCTCTCAGCTAATTGCTTAGAAAGCTGTCCGACTTGATTTTCTAGATTTCTTATGGACGCTTCCTGATTTTTAAAACTGGCCTGAGTGGCCTGGATGAACTGAGAAAGTACATTCTCAAGTTCTAAGTTTTCTTTAACAGGAGGGTGAGAAGGTTGTTGTGGTCTATTTGTGGGTTGATTTTGTGGGATGTTCTGATTCAAATGTGGACCTTTCTGCCAGGAAAAATTGGGGTGATTCTTGTAATTAGGATTAAAGGAATTAGAAGGATAATTCCTTTGATATTGTTGCTGCCCCATATAGTTCACTTGCTCGGAAGGCACATTTGGATCACACATTCCATTCTCATGGTCTCCACCACAAAAGTCACAACTTATCATAGAAACTTGACTCGGCTTTTGAAGTTCTAAAATCTGTATGCTTAGTTTCTCCAAAGCCTGAGTCATCAGCTTACTCTGAGCCAGATAAGCATCTTGTGCTTCTAGTTCTAATATCCCTCTCTTAGGGACTTGGCTCCTCTCACTAATCAGACATTTATTAGAAGCCATAACGTCAATCAGCTCTATGGCTTCTTCTACAGTTTTAGTTATTAATGAGCCTCTAGCTGAGGCATCAATCAGGACCCTGGTAGCTGGCCTGACACCATTATAGAAAATAGTCACCTGTTGCACATCAGAAATCTGATAATGAGGACATCTCCTCAAACTCTCTTTATACCGATCCCATGCTTCCATCAAAGATTCACCTTCTCTTTGTTGGAAACACGTGATTTCATTGCGCAACTTCGCATATTTAGAAGGAGGAAAGTATTTAATCAAAAATTTTCTTTGCAAGTCCTCCCAAGTGGAAATACTGCCTCTCGGTTGACTCTGCAACCAGGCTTTTGCTCCGTCCCTTAGAGAAAACAGAAATAACCTCAGTCAGATTGCCTCCTCAGGGACTCTGTTCATTTTTACTGTATCACAAATTTGGAGGAAGGTTGCTAGATGCAAATTTGGATCCTCAACCTCACTTCCTCCGAACTGTTCATTTCTTACCAACTGCAGTAAAGCTAGTTTAAGTTCAAAATTATTTGCTGAAATTGGTGGCCTAAGGATGCTAGATTGCGATCCTTCTTCAGTCGGCCGGGAGTAGTCACCTAATGTAACTCTCCTCTGTTCCATTTCTTTTTGTTCTTTTTGCTTTTTCTCTTTTCTCAGTTTATGTTCTAACAAGTCGATATCAGGATCAAAGAAGAAAGGCTCTCCTCTGCTCCTTGACTGCATACAACAAATGTCAAACAAAAGAACGATTCATAGCTACGACTACAGCTACACGAAAACAACAAACTACTACTAATAAAAACAAAATTCAAACTACGTATTAAATGCAAATAAAAGTAAACGGTTCAGTCTAGCACCGGTCCAAGGATTGTTGATATTACTCAACAATCCCCGGCAACGGCGCCATTAACTTGACGTGAAATCTCCGAGTCATTATTTTGATGTATATTTCTCAAAAGATTTACGCTTTGGCAAGCGCACCAGTCATCAAAATTGTATTATATTTGATCGTCCCACAGGGATTATGGTAAGTACCTCAATCTCAGACTAGTACAAGCTGAACCAACACAAGCACAGAAAGTTCATTCGGTTTTTGGTTGTTTTAATGTTTTATAGTTGTTTTTGTATTTCCAGAAACAGAGTTAAGATGAAATGTGAAAGGTGATTAATATAAAACAGGTCAGGATTGCTTTGGTTCACAAATTCATCAAGAAACATACAATTAAAGTATAATCAAACTTCATAATCCAGAGGACAATCCGCTTATGGTTATTCCCTAATTCCTTAGGTGAAAAACACCAATCCTTAAGCATCGAACCCTAATTCCTTAAGTGCTCAATTAACCTAAGAATCTAATGCGAAATTAGAGGTTGAACTCTAACTATTCACCTAAATTGATTAGGCCTGAACTAGTTAGAAAGTTGGAAGTTACCTAAGCTTCAACCATGATTCCTCACTAGCAAAGTTCTTCATCAGTTCTGGATTTATCAATCCAGCAATTCAGATTCACTCCTCAGCTTGTTCGCCTCAGGATCTAGAAGTTGATTTCCTTGCTCACAGCTTCAAGATTCCATTGCTAACCTTCGTAATCCCAACCTTAGGGATTTAGAACTCCATTGACTTCGGTTCCATTGAAGGATTGTGGAACGTCATGGAGGAGAGGATTTAGAGAGAGAAAATGAAGTAGTGAGATGTTCAAAGTTTGAATGAATTGTGTTCGATGTATTCTATATGAATCTGTCTCTGTCTCTTTCACAGAATATGTACAAATATATATATATATATAGGCATCTACCTAACTAACTAACTTAACTAATAACTTAGAAAACTTAAGTTAACGACTAAACTAACTAACTAATTACATAATTTACAGAATAATTAACTAATTACAGCTCAGCTCTTAACAGATTCCAGTTCATCATTAGCTAATTTACAGCTCAACACTAACCAATTACAGCTCACTACTTAAATTACTAAGGTGCAGAAGTAGGAGAGAAGGCAGCAAGAAACAACACTGGTGCCGAGTGGATTCTGGAGGGAACAATCAGTATTTTAAATAACAACCTTCTCGCTTGAGCGAATTTGTTTCTCGCTTGGGCGAGCTCGAGATATGTACTGCAGTATTGCTTTCTCGCTTTAAGTGTTATGGAGCAGCTTGGGCGATGGGTGCTGTTTTGGAGTCACGCTTGAGCGAATTCGCTCACTTGAACGAATTTTTTGACCCTCGCTTGAGCCGGTGGATTATTCAATCAGCATTCTGAAGTTGACGCTCGGATTCTTCTTCTTCTAGTCTCGCTCGGGTTTTTCATGTAATATTCGGTTCCCTGTTTTATTTTGGAGTCGGTATCTTGGGAGTCTCTCAAGTCGGATTTTCATTAATTCCTTCCGATCAACCTTTTGAGAAGTCTTTTCAGTCGGCCTCTTTGAAGTCTCGGTCAGTTTGGGCTCTTGGACTCTTTTCAGTCGGATTTGTGAAATCTCACTCGGATTTTCCAAATCTCGCTCGGCTTTTTCCTTTCAGCTTGAGCAATCCTTTTCCTGCACCAATAAACAACTAAGTTGCCCAGCGTTTATATGCTGGCTGCTTAATGGAATTACAAATAATCATAAACTCTTAACTAATTAACGTTTTTAACCATTTTCTTACGTAAATAAAACACTTTTGAAATAATTAAATAATTTATAAATTATTAGCAATTAATTAAATAATAAGGCTAAACTAATCACTAAACAATGAATTAATTCAAATAAAAAGCAGAATTAATTAAGTCTTTTCAAGACTTATCAGAGGGTTTAGGTTTTCCATAATAGCCACAAGACAAAACACACTTGTAAGCATGAATTTATAAGAAATTAAGGTTATGTTCAAGAAATTGAAGAAAACACCCAAATGATTCTAAGACCATACCTAGGCTAAGGAGAAAGATTAAAGAGGTTTACTACTCCTTAGCTCCTATGCATATGGATGATGAAAGTAGAAGAGAATGAAGCTTTTTTTTGGGTGAGAGTGAGCTGAAGATGGTGATGAGGAGAAGGAAGTGATTCATTAATTATGGGGGAGGAAGAAGAAGGAAAACATAGGTTGATAAGGGAGAGGAAAAAAGGAAATATGTGTTGTAGAATGAGAAGTCTTGAGAATGGGAGGGAAAATGGGTAGGTGAAGGGTTGTTTGAGGGGGTAAAAGAGAAAGAGTGAGGTTAAATTTTTTAATTAAATTAGGATAGGTAACAGGTACTTTTAGGATATATGGTTAACTTTATAAAAAGGTTGAAACTCATTGTAACATCCTAAATTAGGAATTATTTGGCATGTAAGATTAAAAGAGAAATAAAAAATTAAAATGGGAGATTAATTGAAACAAATGTAAAAATTACCAATCATTTAAATTGATAATTCTCTCCCTTTTTCCTTTTATCTTTCTCGAAGCTATCAAAGAGGAAAAAACTTCATTTCTTCTTTCTTCTTCTTTTTCCTTCAACACCACCATCCTTCCTCTTCTTCAATTTCTCTTGAATTCATCAAATTGAAGTGGAAACCAAACCCTTTTTTTCCTTCCTTTTCATGTTGGCAGCCATGGTTTAAGGGGGAAGTTTGAATTCTTCAAATTGAGGTAAGATTGAACAACACCCGCCATGGGTTTTGGTTTATCATTGCCTCCACCCTTTAATTCTATCAATTTTATGAGTTTCAAAGGAATTAGAATCTAGGGACATATGTGGACACCTTAGATTTCCATAGACTTTGAGTTTTTCATGTAAAAGTATATAGAAATGGTTCTTGATTGCTAATTCTACAAAATTGAAGCTTAATAATTGTTGTTTCAATGAGATAAGGTAGTCTTAGAGAGTTTTAGAGTGATTCAAAGCTTGAGGCTTGATTTGGAGGCGAGTTCTGAAGTCGACGTCTTGGTTTGGTGAGTTATATCTTACCAAAATGGTCCTAATTTAACGATTTCTAACTTGGCAAGTGATATTTGTATCAATTGTGAAATTAAAATCAATTGTTATGAATTTTTAGGAAGTTGTTTGATCTTGAGGAGTAGAGATCGAAGCTTACGATTAGTGGTTCCCTAGCGCTCGATCGGTTGAAGAGCTTCTGGAATCCTCTATTCCTGGTAGGGGGAGCTTTTACATTTTAAATGCATGGTTTATAGACGGATTCGAGGTATACTAGTATATTGAATTGTGAATTACGATGATCATATTATTTGCCATCTATATAATTATGATAGATTGCATGAGATGCAAGGTGTGCAATTGAAATTATTGAGAAATATGTATGCATGAAAGGTTTATGTTATGAATCGTTTGGTGATTATATTGGAATGTTACATGAGATGCACCTAAATGAATAATTTCATTTCACTTTATATAGTATGAGTTTTTGTGATTCCATGTTATGTGGTTTGTGGTTTCGAGGATTCCACAAAAGTCCTTGAGTGGGACTCAAGGCAAAGCTTACTGAGTGGGACTCAGAGATGCCTGTAACACTGAGAATTACTGTGTTACGTGAGAGGACAAACGGTTTGGTACCATTAAAAGGGCCGGATCAGCTGAGAGTAGAATATTATGGTTGAGAGCCTGTGTTGCAACACTAAGTCATTGAATATGCAATTAGATCCAAAAGAATGAATATGTATATGCATTGATGTGTAATATTGAGAATAACATGAATATATAGTTTATGTGATTAATTAAGGTGTGTGATAGTTGATATGGTAATCGATTGTAATATTTTGTTGTATGTTAGAGAAATAGATAGTTGAATCAATTCTATGACTCTCATTTATTATATATGATGTTCACCCCTATTTATGGATACTTTTACAGTGGACTTAGGACGTGACAGAGATTGGTGAAAAGTCACTCAGCTTGAGCGGGGAGCATTATGTATATATGTATAATGTACATGATGCACATAGTTATTTTGTAGTAGCCTTGGCCGGCTCTTGTGCATACCTGTTTTGACGCATGTAAATATATATATATATGTATATGTATATGCTTAGAGGATTAAATACCTGTTTTGAATATATACTTGCTACTAAGTATAGATATACATAATGCTCAGGCAGGGCAATATAAGTGTTGAATAATATGCTGCTAAGTTCGAAGAGTTATGCTTATTTTACCATCCTTTTCAGCAGCTTGGTGCTGGTTGTTTGGGTATGATATATTCACAAAACACTCAGATGGTCAGTTTTAAAGTGACTCGTGGCAAGTATACCACTTGTCGGTGTAGTATATGTTCAAGAGAACAAATGTCGTTCCCACTACGGATCGTTTCAAGTCGATTTCGAACTATTACGGCAGAAATGATTTGTGGTTTTCATGATAATGAATTAAAACAACTCTTCATAAATTCATAAATCTATGAAAGTAGTACAAGAAATGTAAGTGAAATAACAGAGTTTAGAGTTTGGGAATCGGATTCACCTTTCTCACCTTCCGATACATCGTTAATATTCATGTAATCAATGTTTGCTATATGATTCTTTACGTCACAATCACAGTCATTCATATTAATTCCTTGATTATGAAATCCATAAGAAGAGATTTGATAACATCAATCCCTTGATCGTTTCAAATCTATTCCAGCATTAAGTACGATTGTTTTGACATTCATTGCTTTAGATACCATCCCTGGTTATCTACTCACAATGAGCATTCCATTTAGATCCATTTTTGAAAGTTATTTTCCAATAACAAACGTAAACTTGAATCAAGAAACTATTGATCAAGTAGATTTAGGCAATAAGAATGAAATGAAAAGCCAAGAATCATAAAACAAATTCAGCAATTACATAAACATTACATACGTGTTCATCCGGATTGATTGGTTACCTCCAATCCCAATGGAAGAATTAGCCACTCATGGTAGCCATGATCATACAATATAAGCGCAATGAAGAAGAAAACCTAAGCTAGATACTTTTTTTTCTCTTTCCGATCTCCTCTCCTACATCATTCTTGAAACAACTTTGTTTATCTGTTGGATATTTCATTGCTTCAAAGACATGAAAATTCACCTCTTCATCTTGAACTAGTACCTTTAGTTTGCCATCATCAACGTCTATGATTATTTTAGCAATTTTCATAAATGGTCTTCATAAGATCAATGGTACTTCAGCATCCTCTTCCATGTCCATTATCACAAAGTCCACTGGAAATACAAATTTCTCCACCTTTACCAAGACATCTTCTGCCACACCATAAGGAAACTTCATTGATCTGTCAGCCAATTGTAATGTCATCTTTGTTGGCCTTATCTCAAGATCTCCAATCCTTTTAAGCATTGAGAGTGGCATTAGATTTATGCTTGCTCCCAAATCCAGTAATGCTCTCCCAACCGACATATGACCAATAGTGACGGGAATTGTGAAACTTCCTGGATCCTTGGTTTTAGATTGTAATGCCTTTTGGATAATGGCACTACATCCAGCTTCCAATTCAACTGTTTCTTCTGAAAATCTTCTCGTCTTTGTTAATAAATCCTTCATAAATTTTGCATAGGTGGGCATTTGCTCCATAGCTTCCATGAATGGGACATTAATTTGAAGTCTTTTGAAAATGTCCATGAACCTTGCAAATTGTCTTTCTTTATCCCGCTTCGAAGGATTCTTTAGGTAAGGCATGCTTTTTAATTGAGGCATCTCTTCATCAAGCTTGCCTTTGCCCTTCTCAAACTCACTCTTTTTGTTTTTCTCTTTTTCATTTTCTTTATTTACATTTTCCTTTTTTCTTTTTCACATTCTTTCATATCTTTTTCTTTTACTTTTTCTTTTTCTTTTTCACACTCTCTTTCTTTTTCTTGTCTTTCTCTCAAAATCTCTTCTTCTTCTTTTTCGTTCTCTCCTAGCTCAACTCCAATTTGTCTACCACTTCTTATTGCGACAACTTTGCAATGCTCTGTTAGTCCTCAAATTTTCAATAAAAGCTTTAATAAAAATTTTATAAAAATTATAAAAATTAGTTTAATTTGTTAGAAAATTAGGCTTTAAATTCAATAAATGGATGTTGTTGGAAATAATTTGCCCTTAATCAATTTTCTCTAGTTTTGTAGTGAAAAAGTTAAGAAATCAAGAGAAAATTACACTAGAGGAGCTGACGCGTAGCCTCACCCCACGCGTAGCATGAACAGCTATTTTTGATGCTGACGCTACGCGTCACAACCACACGTAGCGTCAGTGCTGCGTGGTCTCCACCTCCAACTTGGCCAACCACTCCACTTGGACCCAATAATGGGTACTCCACTCAGCACCAAGGGCCACCCCACTAATGACAAATGGCCAAAATACAGTGGAAACACGTCCAAGTGGCCAAGCATGATCAAATTTAATAATTTGAAATGGCCATTATCAGTTGTTTAATGGAAGCTGAGTCAGGGGCCTAACGCGTAGCGTCAGCACCCTTGCTCAGCCCTATAAATAGGGCCACCCAGCACCATTCATCATATCCTATTCTCTATTTTCAGAGTTCTTTCCTCTCTTCTATACTCGAGTTTTGAGTATTTCTTTTAGAGTTTGTAGTTCTAGAATAGTTTTCTAGATACTTGAGAGTGTTGTGGTGTATTATGATCGTTGTATCGTGAAGTTTCCATCGTCTTCGTAATGTCAAACTATGTAAGTGTTGTTTCTACTTTTACCATGTGTAACTAATTTGTTTATGTTGGAATTAGTGAACTAATCTATTGAGTATAATGTTGTGAATTCGACCTTTGCATGTTTATGATTCAAGTCCATGTTAGTATTTCATCCTTTTATTAATATGAACGTCAAACGGGAGAATGATTTTCATGTGTATTGAAACTTGTTTTATTAGTATGAATGTCAAACGGGAGAATGATTATTCATGCCGTATTGAAACTTGTTTTGACGAAAGTAAAAGTTGGAATACCCTTGGTATCTCAATTCTATAGGGATTGTTAACCATTGTTGCCATAAGGCCAGGTCTTAATGCAAGTTTTTACTGAGAAAGCTCATGAGGGATCGGACTTTACGGTGAATTCTTAGAGTTTATATCACGAGGGATCGGTTATAATGATTTTAAGCTGCAATGACATGAAACTTGATGATTAAATATGCATGTCTTGAGTTCCTCATTGTTATTCTAGATTAGGGATCCAATTTCCAACATAATTTGTTTATCTATGTTTATCTCAAGTATCTTACCTATTCTAGATTGCAACTCAACTTTTTAGATAGATTTTTTATTTTCTTTTTAGCTCATGAACTACTCAATCATGCTATCCTGTGAATACTGTATAAATTGTATATAAATCATTCTTTTGTCTATAACTTTCTTCACATTTACCATAGTGAATAGAAAATTACTGTTGTTATTGGACTTTCAATCCCAGTGGAACGATATCTAAATTTTGAAAACTATAAACGATTGGTGCGCTTGCCAATTAACAACCTGGTGGTAGAAACGAACGGTTGAGACGCTATCGCCAGGTTAACAAGTTTTCTGGCGCCGTCACCGGGGATTGAATTGTTTCAGTAAAACAGTAAATTTTTAATTACCGTGGTAAATATTTTTTTTACCTTAGTTAAATTTTTTTTTATTTTGTTTACTTTTACTTATTGTTACACTAACTTTCTTTGTCTAGTTTGTGTATGCAAACCCGATCTACTGCAGGTAAAATTTACTTTGATCCTGAGATAGAAAAGTTTGTAAAGAAAATCAAGTCTTTGAAATTTAAAACACAAACTAATTCTTCTTCTACCTCTAAAATTTTTGAAAATTCAAATATGGCTGCTGAAAGGAGAACATTGGGACAGTTTGCTGCTATTAATGGTCCACCCCGAGTTTCAGGAATGTTTCAAGGACCTGTTGTACTAGTGGAGATTAAACCTGCTACTTTAAATATTATTCAAAATAATCAATTTGTTGGTTTAAATCATGAAGAACCGTATGAACATTTAACTGTTTTTTATGAGTTATATAGCACAATTGGTTTTGAACCCAATCAACAAGAGTCTGTTTACTTGAGACTTTTTCCTTTTTCATTGATTGGTAAAGCAAAAGAATGGTTTAAATCTTGCCCACCGGGAAGTTTTACAAACTGGTCCGATGTTGAAAAAAAATTTTTGGAAAGATTTTATTCTCCTTCAAAATACTTTGAAGCCATGACAGCCATACACTGTTTTTCTCAAAACAATGATGAATCATTAGGAGAAACATGGGAACGATTCAAGGCACTCTTGAGAATGTGTCCAAACCACAACTTTGATGATGCTGAAAAGGTAAGAATCGTTTACCATGGTTTATTACCACAATTCAAGATGATGTTAGATGCTTGTGCAGGTGGTTCTTTAATGAACAAAACTGTGGAGGAAGCAATTGAGATATTGGAATCAATGTCTATTAGTGACCGCCAAGCAAAACATGAAAGAGGTAATGTACAGAGGAAGCCAGGTATGCTCGGATTGGGAGTGAATGATGCAGTATTGGTTCAGCAAAAATTGCTGACCCAACAAATTGAAGCCATGAGCAAGCAATTAGAGAAACTTCAAATTGCTCAAGTAACATCACCACCCCCCGCTCAAGTGAAACAATGTATGCATTGCATGGGTGAACAACCATGTGGTTATTGTGCCCCTGACGGAAATGAGCAAGAGCAAGCCAATTTTCTGAACCATCAAAGAATACCATTGGGTAACTTTCCTTTCAATTATGGTAATTCTTTTCCTAACAATTTTCAACAGGGATGGCAGAATCAGAATTCTGGCTGGAGACAAGATGCTGGACCTTCCAACAGACCTCCTAACAATCAATTTAAGCCATAACAATCACAAATTGACAATGCAAGATTGACAAGGATTGAGGAATCTATTCAACAGTTATTGTAATTTGTGGAGACAAATGAAGCTGCCCGAAAAGCATCAGACATACAAATGGGTCAGCTTGTAAAGGAAATAGCTGAATTGAAAAGTTCTGGGTTTACTGCAAACACTCAAAACCCAAGGGAACAATGTAATGTTGTTTCTTCTGAAAATTGTAAAGTTGTGAAAATTGATTGTAAACAAAAAAATGAGAAAAAGAAAGAAGAAGAAGAGAAAGAAAGTAAAAAAATAGAAAAAAATAAAAAAAATGAAAAAAATATGCAAGTAAATGAAGAGCAAGAAACAAACTGTATTACCATCGTAACCCCAAAAAATGTAAAGATCCAGGGAGTTTCACCATTCCTGTAACGATTGGAAATATCAACATTAGGAATACTCTGTTAGATTTAGGGGCGAACATCAATCTGATGCCCCTAGATTTAATAAAGCGCATTGGTGAATTTAAGCTAAAAGAAGCTAAGACGAACTTACAGTTTGCGGATCGCTCTGTCAAGAAGCCTTTTGGGATTGTAGAAGATGTGTTGGTAAAGGTTGATAAGTACCACTTCAGGGTTGACTTTGTGGTACTGGATATGAAGGAGGATACTGAGATCCCCCTGATCCTTGGAAGACCTTTCATGAAGACTGCAAAGTTAAGAGTAGATGTTGATCAAGGAATGGTTGCAGTCAAAGTTTATGAAGAAGAAGTAAACTTCAGTGCTCATGAACATCTTAGGACGAATGATGAGGAAAAAGTTTACCCTTCAACCGAACCAGGTATATCTCTTCCCAATCAATTAAATTATTTTAAATTAACCGATGACTTGAATGATGAAAGACAGGTAATCAAGCATCGGAGAAGAAGAAAGAGGAAGAAAAAGACAGGTGATTCCTCAACAAAAATTGAGAAACCACCTGATTAATCAGAGGTAATGTCTTGCTAAAGACATTAAACCTAGCGCTCAATGGGAGGCAACTCATTATTTTTGTTTTGTTTTTAAGTTATTTAAAAAAAATTTGTTTTTCAAATTTTTAGATAGAAAATTAATTTTGAAAAGAAAAGGGGTTTAAAACTCAAAAGAAAAGGTTTTTGAAAATCAAAATTTTGAAAATCAAAAACAGAAGCCCACCGTAGCGCCACTGTGACACGTAGCGTGGACTCTGAATTTTCAACCTGACGCTGTTGGTTGTTTGAGTATGATATATTCATAAGACACCAGTTGTCAGTTTTAAATTGACTTGTGGCAAGTGCACCACTTGTCGGTTGTAGTATATAAATGTTGTTCCCACTACGGATCGGATTAAATCGATTTCAAACTATTACGGTAGAAGTAACTTGAAATTTTCATGATAATGAAGTAAACTACTTTTCATAAATCTAAAAGTCTACAAAAGCAAGATAAGAAATATGAGTAAAATAACAGAGTATAGAGTTTGGGAATTGGATTCACCTTTCTCACTTTCCGATACACCGTTAATATTCACATAATCGATGTTTGCAATATGATTCTTTACGTCACAATCACAGTTATTCATATCAATTCCTTGACTATGAAATTCATAAGAATAGGTTTAATAACGTCAATCCCTTGATCGTTTTAAATCTATTCCAGCATTAAGAACGATTGTTTAGACGTCCATTGCGTTAAATACCATCCCTGGTTATCTACTCACAATGGGTCTTCCATTTAGATCCGTTTTCGAAAGTCATTTTCCAACAACAACCGTAAACTTGAATCAAGAAACTAGTGATCAAGTAAATTCAGGAAGTGAACATAAAATGGAATACAAAGAATCATAAAACAACACATGAATCACATAAACATTATCCAAGTGTACATTAAATTTGATTGGTTACCTCCAATCCCAAATGAGATGTTTAGCCACTCATGGTGGTCATTACAAACTTAGAAAAGATGAAGAAAAGAGAGTACAAAGTGTTTCTTTCAAACTACCCAGCTACCTTGAAGTAACCCTCTTGAATGCTTATATAAAGGAAGACTCGCTCAAGCGAGTTTAAGTTTTGCTCAAGCGACTAGAAAACTGCAACGTGAAGAAATCTTTTGGTCCTGCTTCACCTGCCTGTTTATTCGCTCAAGCGATTCAAGTTCGCTTAAGCAAATCTTCATATCTGATACTTTATTCCTTTTCGCTTAAGCTATTCTTTTATCCGCTCCAGCGAATCCTTTGATTTTAGGCTCTGGACTAATTTCGCTTGAGCGAAGTAATGTCGCTCAAGCGAGTTTTACATTTGACTCACTGGAGGAATTTCGCCTGTGTTTCAATTCAAACCCTTGAGCGAGGCTAATGTTATTCCATTCTGTACCAATATCGCTCAAGCGGACTCTGTTCGCTCGGGCGAATGCTTCATCATTCTCTACTGGCTTAATTTCGCCTGGGCGAATGACCCCTCGCTCAAGCGAGTCTTGACCTGATACTGGTATTTGTTAAAGTCCTGGCTCGCCCAAGCGAGCTTTTCAGTTTAGCCTCAGCAACCTTGATTCGCTCAAGCGAGATAGACTTTGCTTGAGCGAATATCACTTGTTTGCTCAAAACTTGGTGACTTTCTTCTTTTCTTTTCTTTTCTTCTTTCTTCTTTACTTTTTCCTGGAATTGTAACAAAATTAACCAATCAATCTGTACAATGTTCATATCACAATTTATATTCTATATAGCTTACAAAATTGACAAACATTGCACATATATCCAATTTATGCTTCATTATCCATGCAAAATATATATAAATTGGACATCTATCAACTCTCCCCAACCTAGAACTTTGCTTGTCCTCAAGCAAATGGTCAAGAGAAAGTTTAGTGAAACAAAGATCCTAATTAATCACAGCTGTAAATAAAATGAAGGACAACTTTTCACTATTTACAAATGATAAATCCTTAATCATGCTTCAATTCATCTAACCAAATTCTAAGTTTGAAAATATGATACACAATTGCAAGTAACCACTCTGCTGTAAAAACAAGAAATCCTCTCTGTTTATACCTTCCAGGTGAGTGTTTGCTCTCTTTATCATTGGTCAAGTGTTATTCAATCATTGCATTTCATTTCACTGCATAAGATAACCACTCAAACAAAGATGGATCAAGAGGTCTTTACTAGGTTGTAACTTGGCCAGGCTTACAAGAAATTTATTGGTTTTTCTTTGGAATGCAAAGACATACTAAGGACACTTAGATTTCTTGGCCTTGGCTTTTGTTTTGTCATTCTTGCTTCATTTAAGCCATTAAACTTTTCTTTATATTCCTCCTTAATTTTGTTTTTTCTTTGACATTGGTAGGAGGATCTTATTTTATTTTCCAAAATTTTTTTCTTTTTGACAATCACAGCCAAACTCTTCATATACCCTTCTTGAAAGATTGTTCTTGTCCTTAGCATGCATTAAGGTTGGATTATATTTTTTTTATACAAGCATGATCTAAGGTTAAGAAAAGAAACTTTTTGGCTCAATTGGGGTTAAACACAAAAATTGGATTGATTACTATTGAAGGTTGGCTTTTTGGCTCTTGTTTAAACCTATTCTACACAAAGTTTGCCTCTATCCTGTCCATGTTTGACTAAGCATTAATCCTTGCCAGAAATTCATGCAATGAAAGATTACACAAAGATCAATGAACTCTCGGTGTTTAAGGTTGCACTATCTCACTGGTTTAATTGTCTTGATTTCTTTATTTTCACAGAAAAGGGTTCAAGCATTGTGAACTAATTCCTAACTCAAGAATTAGAAAGATTCATTCAACATTCATAAGAATTATTAGATTTTCCAAAACTAGTTATCCTTCCTTTTATGCAAGCCTAAGATTAATTCACATCTTTCTTCACTTTTCCATGTCATTAAAACAAAATTTCCGCGCCTAAACATTATAACTAACGTATGCAACAAAAGTCTTTTAGGCATAAACATGAAAATGTAATTGTAAATCATGTGAAATTACCATAAAGCAAAGGTACTGAAACATTGCTGAATTTAAATTAACATAAAAGTAAATGAACTGAACAAAATGAACAAAATGGACAAAATGAACCACATAGGCCGATCAATCACGCGACATCACGATGTCGGTGACTACGCGATCGAGCTGCTCCTCAAATTCCCTATCCTCAACATCCTGTTACTCCTCGACATGTGCCGCAGCTGCCTGTGACTCTGGTAATGAGGAAGATGCTGTGATAGGTACATCTGCTGGTTCTGATGATGTGGGTGGTGGTGGTGGTGCCACTCGCTCAGCTTCAGCTACTGGCCTCTCCTCCTCTGGTAGAATTGGACTGTCCCCAGGCCAAGCGACACGTTCCACGAACTGGTCGGGATGCATAAAAGGGCCTGCAGGATGACTCCAATAACTGGCTCGGTAATGGTACAACATACCTCGGTGAAGAGCAGCCTATTGTCTCTCTATATGAAGAAGATGAGCGAGGAGGATAGGATCACATGTAGGTGGTAGCGGTGGCTGGAGAGGTGGTGGAACTAGAGGTGAAGATAGTTGTTGCTGTGATATAACAGGCTGTGTGGATGATGAAGGTCCTGCTAAAGATTGTGTCTCAATTTGACAGTTCTGATAAATAAACTTTCTGTCGATAGAAGGTCGAATCGGGATGGTCGGATCAACATGGACTCCCTGAGATGCACAAAGACCTGTAATAAAAGCAGGAAAACCCAGAGTACCTTTTGGTTTTGCATCTGCGATCATAGTCTTTGGGTTTTGCTGTGCAAAATTGAAAATCTCATCTGATATAATTTGAGCAATGTCTACAGTGATGCTTGAATCCAAGATACAGAGAAGAAGTTCACATTTAGGTAATGGGAGGTCGGAAACATGGGCATTTGGAACTACATTTGCTAAGAGAAACACGGTCCACACCCTTGTCAATATCTGCATATCCTTCCTCAAGAGTCGGGTAGGATGTTGGTTGGCTCCCCTTTGAAAATGGTGGTCAGGGAGGCAGAGAACTGATTCCAACTCTAGGATAGAATATACATAACGTTCCTTCTTCAATCTTCCGTATATGCACAGTTCACCTTCCTCCAAATGCAGTACATCTCCCAGGTGCGCGTTCATAGTGTCCCTATCGTAGGAAATCCAGTGACCCCTAACCCAAGCTCGTCGGTCTATGGCACCTTCAGTCCACCAAGCGTTAGCATAAAATTCCTTCACCAGTTCTGGATCATATTTAGCCCGAGGGTTTGCAACTCGCAACCACTTCCGTTCCCTGAGCATATTCATAAAATCATCACATTCACCTTCTCTCAAGTCAACTCGGCGCTCTGGAAGTATGGTCCAGTGGTGAATATCTTGGAACCGCTTTTGGGTTTCTTTCGTCTTGAACTTCTGATTCAAGGGAGGAGAAGAGTCGGATGTGCGCTTTCGTTTGCCTTTGTCCCAGTGCGTAGCGGCCCGTTCCTGCCCTCTTTGAATTTCCTGTGCGTTTTTGGTTCTTGCCATTGCCTAAAATTACATTGAAACACACCATTTTATTAGTATACAAAACCAGACATGTGTATTATGGATAAGCAAATATTTAACAATAGTTGCAACTATATATCATGGCTAATGAGCTGACATGGAACAATCCTAACAATGGAATATAGCATAACCAAAAACAGAGCATGACGAAAGGTTTCAACAGTTACAAAAAACACTATTCTATTGATGCCATTAATCAAAAATAGAACATGGTCATTTGTTCTTGCCAACACCAAACATAATCAGAAACTTCATATAGTTGCATGCATTATATTCAGACAACATAATCAAAAATAGAGCATGCTTCTTGCCAATGGTCTCACTACTCTTACCTAGGGCATGATTTACTTTCAACTCATATTATGAAAAAAAACAAAATTACAAGGGTGAAAATCAAACCCTAACTAACATAAAATCCTCATCCTAAGCAACATTCAAGGTTTAAGAACATACATAACATGAGAAAGTTGGAGAAGATGAAGGAATGAATGAAAAGTGAGAAAACTTACTTGAGAGTTGTGGAAATGAAAGAAAAACGAAGACTTGATGAAAACTAATGAGGGAGAAACCGGTGGAAACTCTTCGAAGTCGAAGATGGAGATGAGAGGAGTTTATGGGCGGAGAGGTTTTTAAAAAGAAAAAGATGTTTTGTAACTGAAGATGTTTGAGTTTTAATTTGCTTTTAAAAAAACTCAACCGCTTAAATTCACTCAAGCGAGACTCAATCGCTGCAGCGAATTTAAGATTCAATCTCCAATTTTGCTCAAGCGATGATGATTCGCTGTAGCGAAATCGAGGTGTGAAAATACCTCTTCCAAAAATCCTCTCGCTTGAAGTAAATAAGTTTCGCTTTGGCAAATTAAAGTGCCAAGGTATATGTTAGATACTGGACAAATCTTGTTGGGGCGAAATAAAGTGCGCTTAAGCGAGTCTTTAAAATTTCCTTTCTGGACAAAAATCGCTTGGGCGCATGGTATTCGCTTGCGAGATTTTGTTCCAGTATTTAATTGAAAAAATCTCGCTTGAACGGTTATTAACTCGCTTGAGCGAAAGTTGCAGATAATGAAAATTTTTCAAAGTTGTGAAAATTCTGCATAATTCGCTTGAACGGGTTTTAATTCGCTTAAGCGAATATTGTCCAGTGGCTATTTCTTTGTTCTTGGCCTGAGCGAAAAGTAATATTTTTCAAGCGAAGATGACATTTGCTTAAGCCAAAAGTGAGTCCCTTAGGCGAATTCTGTCCAGTATCAAAATTAGAGTTGTTCGCTTAAGCGACTTTGAGTGAAAGTGGTTGTATGGCTGATTCGCTTGAGCGAAATGGTATTCGCTTGGGCGAATGTCTCCATACTTGAAAATTTTAATCTTCCACTTGTATTTTCTTCAAAAACTCATCTCATTATTCCCTCCTTTGGTTTCTTTGATCATACAAAAATATTCACACAACTACACGACTACAAGTTATAACAAAACAACAACAACAAATCAAATACACTGGGTTGCCTCCCAGTCAGCGCTTGTTTAACGTCATTAGCTCGACGCCTTTTTCTTTTCACTTTGGATTCTGAAAGTGAATTAGCATTTCCAGCTTTTCCACTCCTCCACCCATGCAGGGTTTTAGCCTTTGTCCATTTACAGTCCAAGTTAGATCAAATGTTGGATCTTGAAGTTCTACTGCACCGTATGGCTTCACTTCTTTGACTTGAAAAGGTCCTGACCATTTTGAGCGCAGTTTTCCTGGAAAGAGTTTTAATTTGGAGTTAAACAAAAGCACAGACTGACCTGGATAGAAGCTCTTTTTCACAATCTTCTTGTAATGATATGCCTTCATTCGATCTTTGTAAATTTTTGAAGATTCGTATGCTTCTAGCCTCCATTCTCCAAGTTTCTCCAGCTGAACCTTTTTTTCCTTGGCTGATGCTTCTTGATCAAAATTGAGCAACTTCATTGCCCAATACGCTTTGTGCTCCAACTCTACTGGTAAATGACAACTCTTGCCATAAACCAGCTGATAAGGTGAGAATCCTGTTGGGGCTTTAAAAGCAGTCCTATAAGCCCATAAAGCATCATCTAACTTCAAAGACCAATCTTTTCTACTCTGAGAGACTGTCTTTTCCAGAATTCTTTTAATTTCTCTATTGGATACTTCCACTTGCCCATTATCTTGTGGATGGTAGGGAGAAGTCACCTTATGCCTGACACCATAATGCTCTAAACATTTTTGAAGTTGTGTATTGCAAAAGTGGGATCCTCCATTACTTATCAAAACTCTAGGAGTGCCAAACCTACTGAAAATATTTTTCTTCAAGAATTTTATCACAGCTTTGGCATCTGCCTTGGCACAAGCTATTGCCTCAACCCACTTGGACACATAGTCCACAGCAACTAAAATATACTCATTAGAAAGTGAGGCTGGTAAGGGTCCAACAAAGTTGATACCCCAACAGTCAAAAACTTTAACTTCTAAAATAGCTGTCAGTGGCATTTCATCTCTCCTTGTCATACTTCCTGTTCTTTGGCATACATCATAATTCTGCACAAATAAATTAGCATCTTTAAATAAAGTAGGCCAGAAAAAACCTGATTGTAGGACTTTTGCTGCTGTCCTTTCTCCATTAAAATGGCCTCCATATGCTGAGCTGTGACAATGCCACAAAATACTCCTGGCTTCCAATTGAGATACACATCTTCTCAATATATGATCTGAGCCAAGCTTAAACAGATATGGGTCATCCCACACATATTGTTGTGCATCCTTTAAAAACTTCTTCTTTTGTTGCCAGGTAAAATCTTCTGGAAGTATCCCTGCAGCTTTAAAATTAGCCATGTCAGCAAACCATGGCCTCTCCTGAATCAATAACAACTTCTCATCTGGGAACTCTTCTTGGACTTCAGGCTGTAGGGTGGTAACTTCATTGTTGATCAGCCTGGATAAATGATCTGCTACATGATTTTCACTGCCTTTCTTATCACGAATAGTCAAATCAAATTCTTGTAACAGCAGGATCCATCTGATCAATCTGGGTTTGGAATCTTGTTTGTTTAACAGATACTTTATTGCAGCATGATCTGTAAAACAAACAACCTTGGAACCAATTAAATATGATCTAAATTTTTCCAATCCATATACTACAGCTAGTAATTCTTTCTCAGTTGTGGCATAATTTATTTGTGCCTTATTTAAAACTTTACTAGCATAATATATAGGATGGAACAAGTTAGATTTCCTCTGTCTAAGCACTGCACTGATAGCATAGTCACTTGTATCACACATCAATTCAAAATCAAGTGACCAGTCTGGAGCAATTAGGACAGGAGCAGTAATCAATTTTTGCTTCAATAGTTGAAAAACTGATAAACATGCTTCATTAAAATGAAAAGGAATGTCTTTTTGTAACAAATTACTCAAAGGTTTTGTAATTTTGGAAAAATCCTTAATAAACCTTCGGTAAAAACCAGCGTGTCCCAAAAAACTCCTAACACCCTTGACATTGATTGGTGGAGGTAATTTTTCAATAACTTCCACTTTAGCACGATCCACTTCAATGCCTTTATTTGAAATTGTGTGGCCTAACACAATGCCTTTGGATACCATAAAATGGCATTTTCCCCAATTTAGCACTAAGTTAGTCTCCACACATCTTTGAAGCACAGTGTCAAGATTTTCTAAGCATAACTCAAATGATTTACCAAAAACTGAAAAATCATCCATAAAAATTTCTATACAGTTCTCAACAAGATCAGCAAAGATAGAGAGCATGCACCTTTGAAAAGTGGCCGGAGCATTACAAAGTCCGAAAGGCATTTTTCTATAAGCGAAAACACCATAAGGACTAGTAAATGCTATTTTTTCTTGGTCTTCTGGTGCTACTGCAATTTGATTGTATCTTGAATAACCGTCCAGAAAATAGTAGTATGCTTGTCCAGCCAATCTTTCCAACATTTGGTCCATGAAGGGTAATGGAAAATGATCATTTCTTGTAGCTTGATTGAGTTTCCTGTAGTCTATACACATTCTCCAACCAGTTACTGTGCGAGTAGGAATAAGCTTATTGTTGTCATTTTTCACCACTGTCATACCTCTTTTTTTTGGTACAACCTGCACTGGACTCACCTAAGCACTATCAGATATCGGATAGATCATCCCAGCTTCCAACAATTTGATGACCTCCTTTTTAACAACTTCTTTCATGGTTGGATTTAATCTTCTTTGAGGTTGTGCTACAGGCTTATACTCTTGTTCCATGAAGATGTGGTGCATACAATATGAAGGGCTAATTCCTTTTAAGTCACTCAGCTTCCACCCAATTGCCTTTTCATTCTTCTTTAGGATCTCAATTAATTTTTCTTCTTCCTCCTTTGACAAGTTTTTGCTAATGATAACTGGTTTTTGTCCTTCAACATCTAAAAAGACATACTTTAAATGTGAGGGCAACTCTTTCAACTCTAACTTTTGAACTTCAGAAACTTGTTTTTGAGGAAGAGTCTCCACTACCTCTTGCTTGCTATTATTCTCCTTGCCTGCATCTAATCTTTGCAAAATCTGCCTGACTTCTTTAGCTTCCAATTCATTAAGATTCTCAACAGCTCCTATCAAAGCCTTTTCAAGAAGACTTGGATTTTGCATTTCATTAAGCTGTCCTTCAATGACCTCCTCTTCAACATCAATCTTGAAACAACTTTGTTTATCTGTTGGATATTTCATGGCTTCAAAGACATTAAAGTTCACCTCTTCATCTTGAACTCGTACCTTCAGTTTGCCATCGTCAACATCTATGATTACTTTGGCAGTTTTCATAAACGGTCTTCCTAAGATCAAAGGTACTTCAACGTCTTCTTCCATGTCCATTATCACAAAGTCTACTGGAAATACAAATTTCTCCACCTTTACCAATAGATCTTCTACCACACCATAAGGAAATTTCATTGATCTATCAGCCAATTGCAATGTCATCTTTGTTGGCCTTATCTCAAGGTCTCCAATCCTTTTAAGCATTGAGAGTGGCATTAGATTTATGCTTGCCCCCAAATCCAGTAATGCTTTTCCTATCGGCATATGACCAATAGTAACAGGAATTGTAAAACTTCTCGGATCTTTGGTTTTAGGTGGTAATGCCTTTTGGATAATGGCACTACATCCAGCTTCCAATTCAACTTCATAAATTTTGTTAGTGTGACCAATAGTTTCTTTCGAAAATCTTCTCTTCTTTGTTAAAAGATCCTTCATAAATTTTGCATAGGTGGGCATTTGCTCCATAGCTTCCATGAATGGGACATTAATTTGAAGCCTTTTAAAAATGTCCATGAACCTTGCGAATTGTCTTTCTTTGTCCCTTTTTGAAGGATTCTTTGGGTAAGGCATGCTTTTTAATTGAGGCAACTCTTCATCTACCTTGCCTTTGCCCTTGTCAAACTCACTCTTTTTGTTTTTTCCTTTTTCATTTTCTGTATTTACATTTTGTTTTATTTCTTTTTCACACTCTTTCGTATCTTTTTCTTTTTCTTTTTCACTCTCTCTCTCTTTTTCTTGTTTTGCTCTTAAAATTTCTTCTTCTTTTTCTTTCTCTCCCAACTCAACTCCAATTTGTCTACCACTTCTTTTAGTGACAGCCTTACAATGCTCCTTTGGATTTGGCTCAGTGTTACCTCTATACTGAGGTCGTTGATTTTCAGCAATTTGTCGAGCCAATTGTCCTACCTGAGTCTCCAAATTCTTTATTGATGCCTCAGTATTTTTCTGATTTGTCAAAGAAGCTTGCATGAATTTCTCCAAGGTATCTTCCAATCTTGAAGTTTTCTCCATCAGAGAAGGATAGTTGCTTTGATAAGGTCTATTTGAAGAACTTGGTTCCTGTTTCCATCCTTGTCCTTGATGTTGATTACTCCTCCAACCCTGAAATTGTTGGTTAGGATAATTGGAATTGAAATTATTTGGTTTACCTGAATTGTTCATGTAGTGAACTGTCTTCTCTTGTACACCGCAGTAACCATTTGGATGTTCACCTCCATAGAAATCACATCTTGCAGTTTGCCATTGTATTGGTTGTGAAGATTGCACTGAATGCAATTGCTGTGGGAGTTTGGCCATTTGTTGAGTCAAGGCTTCAATCTGTTGAGTTAAGATCTTATTTGGGGCCAAAATAGCATCTGATGTATTCAGATCTAGGACTCCCTTTCTCTGAATTTGTTGACGATCGTGCTGAGCTTGATAATCCGTTAAGGATAAAGCTTCTATAATTATTGTAGCTTGATCAATGTTAACTGTCATCATTGTGCCTCCAGCTGCAGCATCTAGAATCATCTTTGTATCTGGTCGAAGTCCATTGTAAAAGATGTTCAACTGAGCTATATCTTCAAAGCCATGATTGGGACATTTTCTAAGTAATGATTTGAAACGGTCCCATGCTTCACAAAATAGTTCTTCAACCCCTTGACGGAATGTTGAAATATCAGATTTAGCTTTAATGAATCTTGATGTAGGAAAGAAATGGTGTAGGAATTTTTCTTCTACATCTGACCAACTAGTTAAGCTTTGATTAGGATGTGATTGCAACCACTCCTTAGCTCTTCCAGCCAATGAAAATGGGAATAAACGAAGGTATGCGGTTTCCATATCTTCTTGACCAAAACCCATTGCACCAACCAATTCATAAAAAGTTGCCAAATGAGGGTAAGGATCCTCATTGGACATTCCAGTAAATTGATGAGCACTAATCAAACTGAGAAAAGCTGGTTTCATCTCCAAGGCTCTTGTTTGTGGCATTACAATACTTGAAAAGTATCGTGGTCCTTGTTGATTTGCATAATCTCCCAAAGTACGCCTTGGTTGTTGGTGTTGTCTTTCCATGTTTTCAAATTTTGGAGTTGATAATGGTGGTGAAGATGGAGAAGAAGAAGATTGTCCCTCCTCAATTTCAGGATCTATTTCAGCCTGTTCTTTGAATCCCTGACTTCTTAATATCATAAGCAAAGCTATAAACGGAGAGGTTAACAGAGAAAAAGATATACAAACACAAAGTTTCTATACAACTATATTCACAAACCGAAATAATTGAAATTAATTTAAACTTAATCTGCGGCGGACGGCGCCAAAAACTTACTGGTTGTTTGAGTATGATATATTCACAAGACACCAGTTGTCAGTTTGAAATTGACTTGTGGCAAGTGCACCACTTGTCGGTTGTAGTATATAAATGTCGTTCCCACTACGGATCGGATTAAATCGATTTCAAACTATTACGGCAGAAGTAACTTGAAACTTTCATGATAATGAAGTAAACTACTTTTCATAAATCTAAAAGTCTACAAAAGCAAGATAAGAAATATGAGTAAAATAACAGAGTATAGAGTTTGGGAATTGGATTCACCTTTCTCAGTTTCCGATACACCGTTAATATTCACATAATCGATGTTTGCAATATGATTCTTTACGTCACAATCACAGTCATTCATATCAATTCCTTGACTATGAAATTCATAAGAATAGGTTTAATAACGTCAATCCCTTGATCGTTTTAAATCTATTCCAGCATTAAGAACGATTGTTTAGACGTCCATTGCGTTAAATACCATCCCTGGTTATCTACTCACAATGGGTCTTCCATTTAGATCCGTTTTCAAAAGTCATTTTCCAACAACAACCGTAAACTTGAATCAAGAAACTAGTGATCAAGTAGATTCAGGCAGTGAACATAAAATGGAATACAAAGAATCATAAAACAACACATGAATCACATAAACATTATCCAAGTGTACATTAAATTTGATTGGTTACCTCCAATCCCAAATGAGATGTTTAGCCACTCATGGTGGTCATTACAAACTTAGAAAAGATAAAGAAAAGAGAGTACAAAGTGTTTCTTTCAAACTACCCAGCTGCCTTGAAGTAACCCTCTTGAATGCTTATATAAAGGAAGACTCGCTCAAGCGAGTTTAAGTTTCGCTCAAGCGACTAGAAAACTTCAACGTGAAGAAAGCTTTTGGTCCTGCTTCACCTGCCTGTTTATTCGCTCAAGCGATTCAAGTTCGCTTAAGCTAATCTTCATATCTGATACTTTATTCCTTTTCGCTTAAGCTATTCTTTTATCCGCTCCAGCGAATCCTTTGATTTTAGGCTCTGGACTAATTTTGCTTGAGCGAAGTAATGTCGCTCAAGCGAGTTTTACATTTGACTCACTGGAGGAATTTCGCCTGGTGTTTCAATTCAAACCCTTGAGCGAGGCTAATGTTATTCCATTCTGTACCAATATCACTCAAGCGGACTCTGTTCGCTCGGGCAAATGCTTCATCATTCTCTACTGGCTTAATTTCGCCTGGGCGAATGACCCCTCGCTCAAGCGAGTCTTGACCTGATACTGGTATTTGTTAAAGTCCTGGCTCGCCCAAGCGAGCTTTTCAGTTTAGCCTCAGCGACCTTGATTCACTCAAGCGAGATAGACTTTGCTTGAGCGAATATCACTTGTTTGCTCAAAACTTGGTGACTTTCTTCTTTTCTTTTCTTTTCTTCTTTCTTCTTTACTTTTTCCTGGAATTGTAACAAAATTAACCAATCAATCTGTACAATGTTCATATCACAATTTATATTTTATATAGCTTACAAAATTGACAAACATTGCACATTATATCCAATTTATGCTTCATTATCCATGCAAAATATATATAAATTGGACATCTATCAGACGCGTAGCGTCCCAACCATGCGTAGCGTCAGAGCCCACGTTCAATTTCTAAAACTGAACCAGAGAGGCCCATCTTAGGTTTTAAAACCTAAAACCTCCTCTCTGCCTCACTTTAGTTTTCAAAACCCTAAAATTTCGAAACCCTCTTTTTCTCTCAACACTTCCAAACCTTCTCATATTTGCTCAAGGGATCACAAGTAAGTTTTCTAATCCTTTCTCTTTAGTTTGATTTTAATTTTCAAATCTTAGAATTGCATGTGGTTAGGGTTAGAATTAGATGACCATTGGAAATTGCTTGCTGATTGAATTGAATGTGGGGTTGCTGCTGTGCAACCCCTATTTTTGTTTCTGTTCTGTGCAGCTCACGTGTAGCATCCCACTGACACGTAGCGTGAGGATGGACTGCAAGCCCACGCGTAGCATCCCATTGACGCGTAGCGTGGGCAGAACAGGCTGACGTGTAGCATCCCACCCACGCGTAGCGTCAACCTCTGTTTTTAATTTTGTTAAATTTTGAGTGATGTTTACTGTTTCATGTATATATTTATTTTTTATTTTTAATAAATCAGTCCAATATGCCTATTTTGAGGTTTGTTTGTTGTTTTCTTTTAAATTAATAAATTTTCTTATTTGGTATTTGTTATACTTTCTTGCATTGATAAAAATTAAAAATATAAAATTTGTTGATGCATATTATTTTGTGTGAATTTTTGTTTTATTGTTAAAAATCCAAAAATATGCATATTAACTTTCTTTATAAATCACAAAAATACAAAAATATGTTTTTTGAATTTTGTGAATTACATGTCTATTTTGTGTAAATTTTTATCCTTAGAAAAACCAAAAATATTTGTGTTTTAAATTTTGTGTAAATATTTGGTTGATTGTATATGATTGTTAATGTGTGATTTACTTTTTAATTTAATGTGTGTTTAATTTTAAAATTTTTACTTTTTGCAGAAGGCTCCGAAGAAATCCATCCTTGCCACTGGTCCTTCTAAAAAACAAAGAAGGGCCACTGACACCGATACTACTTCTGAAGACCCTGATCTTCAGAGAGAAGAGGTGTTGGGACCGAGGGATCCTACGAGATTTCACACTGACGCGAAATAGGCCCGCTTTCATCAGATAAAGGGGCAAAGACTTATATGGGAGAGAGTTCTTGATCTCAGTGCAGGAGATTACCCTGAGCTTCAGGACGGAGTTCAGAGGAGGAGATGGGGACCCCTGTTCTCTCTACCTACTGAGGGGGACCCCATCTTAGTGATGGAGTTTTATGTGAACGCCTTCAGGACTCGCCAGGATGCACCGAGCATAGGACAGCAGCGGGCGAGTTGGGTGAGGGGCCGGCATATTACATATGACCGGGACACTATCAGTACCCTATTGGGTAATCCTTGGGAGCCTACTCCTGAGGATGATACTTGTTTCTGGAAGGAAAACAGAAACAAGGTTGCTGCTGAGGGAGAGTTAGGATACTCCCTCGAGGAGGTTGCTCATTTCTTGAGCAAAGATGGAATTTTTTTCAACCTAAGTAAGGTTAGAAGGAGTCCATCTAACCTCCTGAAGACCCAGCTGACCCCTCTAGCCCAGGCGTGGTCCCACCTCATGCTTCATAACATCACTCCTGTCACCCACCTCTCATCTCTTCCAGTTGACCGTTGTTGCCTTCTCTTTTCTATCCTCTAGGGCCATACCATCGACATCGCTGAGCTTATATCTGAGCAGATTCACTTTTATGCCCTTGGGTATAAAGTGAACTGCCCCATTCCATTTCCTCTCATCATATCTGCCTTACTGAGGAGGCAGGGAGTCATTGTACCTTTACCAGAGTTCACTAGTTCTTCAGGGAGAGTCCCTAAAGTTCTAATGAACAGAGACTATTTTGTGCAGCAGTGCGAGCTTCCACCTCTGGAGCAGGAGGCTTAGCCCAGACCTAGGAGGAGGAGACCACCAGTTCAGCCTTCATCTACTGATGCTGTCACACAGGGATTTGCCCGGATTTCACTTGAGCATCAGCATATGATGCAGATGATGGCTGCTACTCATAGAGCATATATTCATCTTGATGATGAATTTTATCAGTACAGGTTACAGGGAGAGGGAGCACCATATGTCACCCCGGCTGAGTTTGCAGCACATGTAGCTTGGCCCGGCTATTCACCTACCTACCCTGAGACTGGTGGACCGTCTAGCGCACAGGCTGACTCTGATGGTGATGATGAGGAGGAGGAGGATGATGATCAGATGGAGGATTGATGATGCATGATTTAGCCTTAATTCCTTGCTTTAAATATGTATAATTTGCCATTGCTAATTGTGTAATATTATGCATTTTAACACATTTTCATAATTCAAGCTTTATTTAATATTAACTGAATTAGGCGATAATCTTTAAATGGAAATAATAAATCTTACTTGATTTCCCTTATATTGTAGTGAATAATTGAGTTTGCAATTGGGAAATTATGAAATTGAGCATCAGGTCTGACGCGTAGCACCAATACCACGCGTAGCGTGGAAACAAATTCGCAACACCCACGCGCAGCGTCAAGCCCACGCGTAGCGTCAACAGTGACGAGGATCCCATTAACAGGCTGTGTGCAACTTCAGAAGTGGAGGATTTATTTATATTAAAACACTTATTGGCCAATCCATTATAGACATACGGCACTATCTCAGTGGGGAACATGCAGCACAAGTGTCCAAGCATTATTGAAGAATTATTGGATGAAATAATGTATTCTGAGTCAGAAACCCTCACGCGTAGCCTCACAACTAAGCGTAGCGTAGAAGCAGATTCGCAACGCTGACGCGTAGCGTCCTGCTGACGCACAGCGTCAGCAGTACCTTTGCTTTCACTATAAATAGGACCATTGCCAAAGGCTTCAAACACACCTGAATTCACGTTTCTCTCTTTGTTTCTATAAGCATCAAAGGAAGGCACAAAGCCTCCTCCTCTCTTCTTTCCCCTCTTTGCTCCATTCCGGGTTAGTTTCTTTTCTTTGTAGTTGTTATTATGGAGGGCTAAAACCCTAGATTGATTTTCTTGGAGAATATTGTAATGTAATTTTGAGGTCATTATTTTTAATACAGTATGTTTTTGTTATTGTTATTTCTTCATAATCTTACTCTGCTTATTTAATTCCATTTTGTTTAATCAAAATTGTATGCTTAATCGGTTTAATTATTCAAATGGAATAAAATAAGGTTTTAAATTAGAATGGATTAAGGAAATATGCATGCTTAATGAATATTTTCATAATCACTTTTAATAATTATGGTTTGCTTAATTCCATAATAAGAGAATAGATTATGTATGTAGGCGATGTTCTTAAATATGCTCAATAATTCCTAGATTCTACGATCTTGACTCCTTTTGATGCTTGATTAAAATATTCATTTTTAAATGAAAGTAAAGGAATTATGAATTGAAAAAGACGCTTAGTTGATTAATTCAAATTGAGCTAAGAAATTGACAGTAATGAAAGTATACAAATTATCTTTAGTGAACCAAGGATAAATTTATTTACAATACTCCAAGAAAATCAATCGCTTGTTAATTATTGTTTTAAATCCTATATTTACTTTGTCTTTAATTTTAATTGTGATAACAAAATCAATCAAACCCCCCAATTGTACGTTTGTTGAACTTATGTTTGTAAAAAATTTTAGTTGTTGAGTTTTTATTTTTAATTGTTAAAAATTAGTTTAAGACTTGATTTTTCCTAAATTTTTGTGTTGATCCTTGAGAGAACGACCTAGGTTGACACCCTAGTACTACATTAATTAATTTTAATGTACTAATTTGACGGAATCACGACTGTAAAAATATTCACGTCAAATTTTGGCACCGCAGCCGGGGATCAACGATCTTTAGGAAAAATTCTTGTTTTAGATTAATTTTTTTTGTATAAATTGGAAAAAAAAATTAGTTTGTTTGCTTTATTTTATTTCTTTTTCATGATTTAGGATTCCGATGATTTATTGCTCATGATGATCAAATATCTTGTTGTATGCTATGTATGACTAGAAGAACTTTTGAGCATTTATATTCATTTAATCCTGAAATTGAAAGAACTTTTCATAGGTTAATTAGAGAAGCTAGATTTAATAATAATTTTGTTGATATTGATAGTGATAGTATCTTTTCTGAATCTGCTGAAAGTACTACTGCTAGTTTTTCTGATATGGCTGAACCTCGTGAAAGAACTCTTAGAGAACTAGCTGCACCTGAATTCACATACGAAAGTTTGTGTATTCAATATCCTGATGAGGATGTCCCTTTTATACTTAAGACCGGACTTATACACTTGTTGCCTAAGTTTCATGGTCTTGCGGGTGAAGATCCGCACAAACACCTTAAAGAATTCCACATTGTGTGCTCCACAATGAAACCCCAAAACGTTCAAGAAAACCATGTCTATCTTAAAGCGTTTCCTCATTCTTTAGAGTGTGTTGCTAAGGATTGGTTGTACTACCTTGCTCCAAGATCAATCACAAGTTGGAATGACTTAAAGAAAATGTTCTTGGAAAAATTCTTTCCTGCCTCTAGAACAACTGCAATCCGTAAGGATATATCTGGCATTAGGCAACTCTCTGGAGAAAGTCTTTATGAGTATTGGGAGAGATTTAAGAAACTCTGTTCAAGTTGCCCTCACCACCAAATTTCTGAATAACTTCTTCTTCAGTACTTCTATGAAGGTCTGCACCACGTTGATCGCAACATGATTGATGCGGCAAGTGGAGGAGCTCTAGGAGATATGACTGTTGCTGAAGCAAGAAACCTGATTGAGAAGATGGCATCTAACTCTCAACAATTTGGTGTGAGAAATGATTCTTTCAAACCCATGTTTGATTCCAATTCTAGTTCATCTGGAATTAAATTGGAGAGCAAACTTGATGCTCTCACCACTCTGGTCACACAATTGGCAGTAAATCAAAAATCCATGACTGCTAAAGTATGTGGCATTTGCTCTTCACAAGAGCACACCACTGATTGTTGTCCTTCTCTACAAGAAAAGGATAATAATAGTCCCCAAGCCTACGCATCTAACATTTACCATGATAGACCTCCACCACAACAACAAAACCATGACCTTTCCACCAACAGATATAATCCAGGTTGGAGGAACCATCCAAATTTAAGATGGGGCAACCAACAACAAAATCCCCAACCCCCATTTCAAAACAGTGCACCAACCTTCCAAAGACCTACACCTCAACCATCCACAAATGGCCCTTCTTTGGAGGATCTGGTGAAACAAATGGCTGCACAGAACTTGGAGTATCAATAGAGGAATGATGCTACCATCCAGAGTTTAAGCAACCAAATAGGGTAATTGGCTTCATCATTAAGCCAGTTACAATCTCAAAACTCTGACAAATTACCATCTCAACCAGCTGCAAATCCAAGAAATGTGAGTGCAATTCAGTTAATATCAGGTAAAAACCTTGAAGTACCCATACCCAAGGAACCTGAGAAACAAAAAGATGTGCCCACAACAGTTGAGAATGATGTACCCTCTTCAAGCTCAAGAAAGTCTGAGATACAACCACCCCAAATTCCATCTCATATCCCTCTTCCTTTCCCACCAAAAGCAATTCCAAGCAAGAAGATGGAAGAAGTGGACAAAGAAATTTTGGATACTTTTAGGAAAGTGGAAGTGAATATACCTCTTCTTGATGCAATCAAGCAAATACCTAAGTATGCCAAATTTCTAAAGAAGTTGTGTACTCACAAGAGGAGACTCAAAGGGAATGAAAGGATAAGCTAATGAGGACATACCCAAGGAAGACCCTCACACTACATTGGAGAAAGGACTTGAAGCATATAGAGGTACCCTCACAAGGGCAAAGACCAAACGGGCCAAAGAGAGCATTCATAAAGCCTTTTTCTCTTTTCTCTCTTCTAGTGGGCCTAAGCCCAATAAGGAACCTATGAGGATCTATGTGTACTTTACTTGTAATATACTTTCTAAATAGTTTCTCTAGGCTTATAGGATAGATTTGGGCCTTGTAAGGTCAAATGGGCCACTTTTGGGCCTTGTACTTTCCCTTTTGGGCCATGTATAGGCCATTTGCTCATCTTTTCTCTTAATGGGCCTTGGATCCATGACCAAGCCCATCTAGCTAGTCCTTGGCCGAAATTCTAGTGGCCTATATAAGGGCTTCTCCTTTTGTAATCAAGGACCATTAATCCATTTGTAAAATTTGAGAGCACTTAAGTGTTTCCTAGTGAGAGATTCTCTTCCTTCTCTCTAGAATTTGAGAGCTCTCTCAAGCTCTTATCCAAGGGGTTTCTCCCTCCCTTGGTGGTGAGTGGAGTTATCTTCCTCCTCCTTAGGAAGTGGCCTCCAACCTTTCCCTCTCCTCTTTTCCAAGCCTTCCTCCATTATCCACCTTCTCTCCTTCCATTTCCACTTTCCTTTCCTTTGTTTTTGGCGACATCATCTTCTAGTTTCTTAGGTTTTAGTTTCGGTTTCCCTTGCATTCAAGAAGAAGTTCTCAAGCTCCTATTGAAGAAAGATAGAAGAAAGAACCCTAGATCCAACCCTCTTCAAGAAAGTGCATGAAGAGCCTACATCAAGTGGTATCAGAGCTTGAGTGTGACGCATCTAATGTGGGCATAGGAGCTGTGCTTTTATAAGAAGGTCACCCCATAGCTTTCTTTAGTGAAAAACTTAATGGGGCCACTATTAACTATCCCACATACGATAAGGAATTTTATGCCTTAATTAGAGCCCTACAAACTTGGGAGCACTACTTAATCCCAAAAGAGTTTGTGATACATAGTGATCACCAATCTTTGAAATTCATCAAAGGGCAACATATGTTAAACAAAAGGCATGCTAAATGGGTTGAGTATTTGGAACAATTTCCTTATGTCATCAAGTATAAGAATGGCAAAACCAATACTGTGGCTGATGCTTTATCTAGGAGACACTCTTTACTTACCTCTCTAGGAGCCAAAGTTATTGGGCTTGATGAAATTAGGACTTTGTACCCAAATGATCTTGATTTTTCAAACATCTTTAACTCATCTACCACTTCTACATCTCATAAGGGCTTCTACATTTTAGATGGCTATCTTTTTAAAGCCAATAGACTTTGTATTCCACGAAGCTCTTTAAGAGATCTACTACTTAGAGAGAGTCATGAGGGAGGACTCATGGGTCATTTTGGTAGAGATAAAACTTTGTCTATCTTACATGAACACTTTTATTGGCCCAAAATGAAAAAGGATGTTCAAAAACATTGCTCTAGGTGTATTGTTTGTAGAAAGGCTAAATCAAAACTTTCACCTAGTGGTTTATATACTCCCTTGCCAACACCTAGTGCACCTTGGATTGATATATCAATGGACTTTGTGTTAGGCCTGCCTAAGACCCAAAGGGGAATGGATTCTATCTTTGTGGTTGTGGATAGGTTTAGCAAGATGGCTCACTTCATCCCTTGCCATAAGGTTGATGATGCTAGTCATATTGCTAAGATCTTCTTTAAAGAGGTTGTGCGATTACATGGTGTACCCAAAACCATTGTTTCTGATAGGGACACAAAATTCCTAAGCCATTTTTGGAAAACTCTTTGGTCAAGGCTAGGAACACAACTCCTCTTTTCCACAACTTGTCATCCTCAAACGGATGGCCAAACAGAGGTAGTAAACAGGACCCTCTCACAACTTCTTAGGGTCTTAGTAAACAAAAATGTAAAATCTTGGGATGAGTGTTTACTGTAACACCCTCAGTTAGATAAGACAAATCCTTTTGTAGGTTCATCCTATTTAACTGAGTGTGTTAACAGTTTTCAGAAAAAGTGAATATATTTTTTTATTTTTTTATTTTTTTAAAAATAAGTACGTGGCAGATCAGTGGAAGCAATAATGTATATATCACATAGTCATTCACAAATTGTAAGTAATTGTACTCTTAACAAAATGGGCACGCAGGCACCCTTAGATATTATACAGTCATCCGTTGTCTGATTATTAATCATAAATATTCTATCCTTAATGATTATTCTCAATGGGTTCAGCACATTGCTGATCTTCACATTCGGGTTCTTGAGTTTCTAATTCCTCTGAAAAATGGTCAACAGTAAGGGTGAGTATAACCCAAGACCCTGTAGGTTACCCGGTGCGGACATAATCCAGCTAACAAGTAATAACATGTAATCATACAATTCACATTTCAAAGATTATAACAATCAAATATGTCATCAAGGAATGCATGAGTTTGTTCCATTATGATATTTCTTGATTACGTTTCATGATGCATGTGGGCCCAAGAAATTATTTCTTCTTCTCTGGAATATCACCATTCCAATTCTCTAGAGCGATCAGGGTCCGCCCAAGCTCTGGTACAAATGAACTCATTGGTTCTCATCATTGATTTATATATATATTTTTGAGACTTGGATCCCTACGATCATAGTTACACTCCGTCATTTAGTCAAAGTACACCAGAATTATTCGTCTCACCCGGCTATCAGGGCGCGACTCTGATGCCATTGGGTTGTCGTTCCGGTTGTACTCCCAAGATTCTTCTACTGAGATCGAACGTGAGTGTCCTTCACTGTACCAAGTGTATGCTCTAGAGGTTTTTCTTCTTCAAAAATATTTTCATGATGCGAAATGCATTCTCTTTCATCTTTTGAGTCATGGGTATTTATGTGATTCCAGCCTCATCATATTCGTTCACAAGCTTTTGATTTAATGGATCAAACGTTGCAGGTTATTTTGATAAAATACATCGTTTATAACTTGGTTGAAATTATACTTTGTATAAATAATAAATTATAATTCATATTTATTTACTCAAAAATAAGATATTTATAGCAATAATACTAATTATAATAATAAGAATAACAATAATAAATATAATAATGTAAATAATAATAATAATATTAAGAATAATAATAGGGAAAAGACCAATAATGATATTTATAACATTTAAATAACTCAATAAGGAGTATAGAAAGGATTCTGAATGAAAGATCCAAGTATAAAACGTTAAGACTGCTTTTCCGAGGATAAGGAGTTAAATACCGAGTGACAAATAGGTTTTTCTGAGTGAAATCAATTAAATACCGAGTGAAATATAATTATCCGAGTAAAAGAAGTCTGTTTCCGAGTAAAAATGAATTTTCCCGAGTAGAAATAGATTGGTACCGAGTAGAAATGAGTTTTCCGATTAAAACACAAGTTATGTCCAAGTGGAAATGTTGATAACCAGACTTTCTGAGTAAAACTTGGATAAATACCGAGTGCAAAAGTTAAGATTTCGAGTGAAAATAAGTAGGATTTCCAATAAAATTAAACTGAGAGGATTTTCTGAATAAAACAAATCTGAATCCGAGTGAAATCAATTTGAAAGAGTTTTCTCAGTGAAGTTAAAACATTTTCCTGAGTAAATCATAATGAAGAAAGAGTTCTCTGAGTGAAATAATTATTTTCTGAGTAATTTCTGATTTAAAAGAAATTTTATGTGTGAAAAGATTATAAATCCGAGTAGAATCATACTGATGAAGTTTTCTGAGTTAAATAAGATGTTTCCCGAGTAAAAATCAAATTGGGTAAGTTTTCTTGAGTGAAATAACTGATTTTCTGAGTGAATTAAAAATGAAATAAGTTGAGTGAATAACTGTTTTCTGAGTGAAATAAGTTTTATTCTAGTTCAAATATATATATATATATATATATATATATATATAGCTTCAAATGAAATCAATTAAAAAGAGCTTTCTAAGTAACATACTGAATTCCGAGTGAAATCAACTTGAAAAGATGTTTTCCGAGTGAACTTAAGGTGTTTATCAAATGTAATATAATCCTGTTTGAAAGTTTTAAATAAGAAACTTGTATTCTTCAGATAACCAATCGGATTAATATATAACTGGTCATATCACTGTAATTTCTGAGTGAATTTGTGTATTCTTAACTGCTCTGGTTGATTGGTACAATACCGAGCTTAATATCATAGTATCCGATGTCAGTTCATATCTCTTCACTGGAGTCCTCATAAATACCCATGATACTTTTAATATTTTTACAGTCCAGCATCAAACATATACACTTATTCATTCGTATTTAATCAATAAAATCAACAGGTTCACTGAATTCTCATGGTCAATAATAAACAACGCTGTAATTAAACATGTTCAATACATTATATATATAACAAACAATTAAAACAATTAAATCACAACAAACCAGATCTGTCCTGGAGAGGTAAGGAAACACATTCCTTAACCCTTTCCTTTCACTCAGATTCCCCCATAATACCCGAGAATATACCCCCCTTACCTCAATAAAGTTCTTGGATGAAAAGAAAGAGGTTCCCTTCACTGTCCTGCTTCAAATCCGAGTGAAACAAAGGAGAGGAAATTGAGAGAGAACGAAAGAGATTGGTGCTGGTACGTAAGAGAAAGAGAAAAGGAGGAAGAGGAAGAAGTTCTTAATTTTTGGTTCTGATAGTTTGGCTTGGAGATGCATTGATTTAATAGTTGGAGGAGACAAGTGGGAGACATCAATTGGAGGATTAGGTGTGATAATGGGAACTTTTGACTCACTCCACTGTCAGCTTTGCATTAAAGGGGTTAGTGGTATATTAAAATATATAAAGTGGTCTGAGTGGGGTAAAAAGGTGTTCGGTGTTGGAGTTTTGAAGAGGGCGGTATTGAATATGTGAGGGCGGAGTGTAGTGTACGGGCGGAGTTAAGAGAGGGCGGTGTGGAGTGTGAAACGGTGTGCTGTGTGAGGGCGGTATGGAGTGTGAAACGGTGTGCTGTGTGAGGGCGGTATGGAGTGTGAGGCGGTGTGAAGTGGGCGGTGTTGAGTGTGAAGTAAGGAAGGACGGTGTGTGTGAAGGAGTTAAGGACTCCGTCTGTGTAAAGAGGGCGGTGTTGTGATGAACACCGGCTCAGAGCTGTCCAGTGTGAACTCCTGCTCTAAGGACGACCTATTTTAGCTAACTGGTGTGGAGTGCTGACATCGGATCGCTTAAGCGAAATCCGATTCGCTTGAGCGAGTCCGCCCTTCATGGCTCGGAATTCTTCAAAAACTGATTCGTTTCTCTTGGTCCTCACTCTTGATTATTTCTTCTTAAAACATCTAGTCGGATTTCTCCTCTCTAGGTCGGATTTCTTCTGGATTCAATCAGATTCTTTTTACTCAGGATTTCCATTCGGTAAACAACCTATTCTTATTTATTTCATACTTAACTAAATCATTCCTTAGCCAACTCAACATCAAATCACTTTTTACTCGGATTTCATAACACCTTAGGCTTACTCAGAAAAGGGTATCCATATTTATTCAGTTTCCACTCAGAATTATAACATCCTTTATTTCAGAAGTCAACACTTTCTCCACTCGGTCCACTCATATTTCTCCCTCGGTTTGAACCAAATTCTTCAACTACAATTTCAATCGAAGCCTATTAAGGTCATTACCTCTCGGAAAAGACACACACGTATGAGCCTCACCCGGACTTGGTCCAGTAGAGTACTTCTCACTCGGAAGAGGAGTCATACTCATAGACTTACTTGGAAATGGCCCTGCCTACTACAATTCACTCGGAATGGGTTCCCAAATACCATTTTCCGCTCGGTATCTACTCAATTATCATCATTCATTCATCACCACTCATATTCAAGCCAAGTAATGCTTTAACCATACAATATATATATATATATAACCACTCGGAATCCATCACTATTTCTTCCATCAACACCTCCCAAATAATTTTAATAACTCATTTCAGTCGGTAGAAGCATCAACTTAATATAAAACACCTATGCATTCATTCACTCGGAACTCCTCATCATTCACTCGGGTTTATTTCATGCTTAACCACTCAGGTAAAACTTATTAAGTTAGGTTCCTCTCGGACTCATTTCATACTTAGACCCTCTAATTACACATTATTTAATCTACTCGGAAATATCATCATATTAAGTTCAACTCAGGCTTGTTCTAACCCCATCCACTCGGATTTATATATGGATCATTCATTCGGTTTATCATATACTTAGAAATTTTCCAATCTAAGCCATTATAACCAATCTTCCCTCGGATTTTATACTCGGGAATATCCAAATTCATTCTTATACACACATTTCACTTAGTATTATTTTCCACTCGAGCATATCTTACTCGGGAATATTCAAACCCATTCACTCGGAAAGGCTACATATTAAGTCCTACTCAAAATGGTTTTCAACCTACTCGGATTACTATCTTCTATCTTATTAGGGAGGTCTGACTTGGACAACTTCACTCGGATTGCATCAGTTATATCCCTGACTGAGTCTATTCATTCGGTATCGTAGAAATTGTCACTCAAGAAAGAAGCAATTGGCAAGGTTTGACTCAGAAATGAGTCTCTCAAGGGTATTTTCACTCGGAATATTCACTCAGAAGTGGTTCCCTTGAACCCACTTCACTCCAGCTATCTCTAAGACCAATATTTCACTCGGTAGTATCCTTTTTAGTAATGTTTTATTCGGTCAACCTAACTTTACACTCGGAATTTTATTCCTCACTCGGATTTTCTTTCTATCACTCAGAATTGCTTCCTGTCACTCGGAACAGAGTCTTTTTCACTCGGAATCTCACTCTGTCACGTGGATCAGAGCCTTTTTCTCTCGGAATTTGAATAATATCCTCAAAGGTCTGTATAAATTCCATAATTATACCCAAAAATAGAATTTTTGGAGTATTACTGACCCTATACAAGGTATTTACTCACTTATTCTTACTTTCTGACCTTCCACACTTCAAAATTTACCAAATAAAACTGCTACTAAAAACAGGGATGTTACATTCTCCCCCCCTTTTAGGAATTTCGTCCCGAAATTCAAAAGGTGAAATTATTTCGCATCATCGTCCTGAATACAATTCTTTCATAATCATACTTATATATACTATTAATATACCATCATAGGACATCGTCCCCCAAAACTTATCATCAGGTCCTAGACTTGTCTGAATCCAAGTTGTATGCTCATGTTATGCTTCGGAAATTTCTCTCTCAAGATCAAGATTCTCTTAAATCTTAAAGGGCTATCCGTACCTAACAAAACAATGCTATGATTTCCTTAGCCTTAAGACTTCCAAAGCATCACATGAATCATTTAATCATTACTAAAATTTAGTCAGACTCATTATAAGCCTCTTGGTTTCATCTAAGATCATCACCAATTCATCTTATTTCAAAATGACATGCCTATTTATCATTTCAAATATCTTAATTCACTATCAATTGATTCCTTAATCTACTATCATAACATCAATAGTCTAAATTAATTACTCCAATTACATACTTACTTATATACACTCCTTTCCCAATCCTCAATAATCAACACCTAATACCTCAGATATTCATTTCCTTATATGTAATCATTCTAGAGTATTTAAAGCCATCAAGATCATCAACTTAGTTAAAATCCTCAAATCACTACACTTAGGGTTTTTCACCAAAATTCAATGATCATTTCTAATAATCACCAATTTCCATTAACAACACCTACATACACATTATCGTGGGTTTTCGCTAAAAATCATCTCTCATGACATTATTATTCACTTCCCTTAAATCCTAAGTTAGGGTTCCACTACAACCATCATCTTCTGTCTCAAATCTTGAAATTTTTGTATACCACTTCACATCCATCCTAAAACACACTTAAGTGTATTCTACCTTTGGGTTTTACATGAAAACGGTTTCTATTCCTAAAACCCATTCACAAGACATGCTCTTAATCACATAGAAATTCAAAACCTAGAAACAAAGATTAGAGAATTTTACTTTACGCTCCGAGCTATCCCAAGCTCTAGTATGCACACAAAAATGAAGAGAGAATAAGGAAATAGGTCATCTCTTGTTTCTCGAACAGGATCTCAGTTTGGGCTTAATACTAACTTCAAAAATTCCACTAATATCCTTAATAGTCTTAACCAATGGTATCTCAATCGGAGCTACTTGGTCCTATACTCAGATTTCTAATCGGTTCTTATTTTAACTCTTCAAGTTCCAATAATGTTTGACAGATTTCCTGTCGTAGCTCTCCTTCGAATTATGTAAGATCATTCTGCTGAAAGTTAGCTAATCCTTGGCTCTGCTTAGTAGAGATATGGGGTAATTCTTGTTGTTCTATCATCTCCACGATTTGAATAAGAAATTTCTCCATATCATGATCATTGTTTCAGTGAGTCATTAGGAAATTGTTGATGGAATATCAACAAAGAGGTTCTGGGTATATGTTATGTGGAGAATTCCACATAGGAAATCTAGTCTTAGGTGTTTTATGGACTGTTTAATATTTTTATCAGAGTACGTGGAAACCTAATGGTCCACTCCACAAGCTTAATGAATCGACTATGCTCTGATACCACCTTGTAACACCCTCGGTTAGATAAGACAAATCCTTTTGTAGGTTCATCCTATTTAACTGAGTGTGTTAACAGTTTTCAGAAAAAGTGAATATATTTTTTTATTTTTTTATTTTTTTAAAAATAAGTACGTGGCAGATCAGTGGAAGCAATAATGTATATATCACATAGTCATTCACAAACTGTAAGTAATTGTACTCTTAACAAAATGGGCACGCAGGCACCCTTAGATATTATACAGTCATCCGTTGTCTGATTATTAATCATAAATATTCTATCCTTAATGATTATTCTCAATGGGTTCAGCACATTGCTGATCTTCACATTCGGGTTCTTGAGTTTCTAATTCCTCTGAAAAATGGTCAACAGTAAGGGTGAGTATAACCCAAGACCCTGTAGGTTACCCGGTGCGGACATAATCCAGCTAACAAGTAATAACATGTAATCATACAATTCACATTTCAAAGATTATAACAATCAAATATGTCATCAAGGAATGCATGAGTTTGTTCCATTATGATATTTCTTGATTACGTTTCATGATGCATGTGGGCCCAAGAAATTATTTCTTCTTCTCTGGAATATCACCATTCCAATTCTCTAGAGCGATCAGGGTCCGCCCAAGCTCTGGTACAAATGAACTCATTGGTTCTCATCATTGATTTATATATATTTTTGAGACTTGGATCCCTACGATCATAGTTACACTCCGTCATTTAGTCAAAGTACACCAGAATTATTCGTCTCACCCGGCTATCAGGGCGCGACTCTGATGCCATTGGGTTGCCGTTCCGGTTGTACTCCCAAGATTCTTCTACTGAGATCGAACGTGAGTGTCCTTCACTGTACCAAGTGTATACTCTAGAGGTTTTTCTTCTTCAAAAATATTTTCATGATGCGAAATGCATTCTCTTTCATCTTTTGAGTCATGGGTATTTATGTGATTCCAGCCTCATCATATTCGCTCACAAGCTTTTGATTTAATGGATCAAACGTTGCAGGTTATTTTGATAAAATACATCGTTTATAACTTGGTTGAAATTATACTTTGTATAAATAATAAATTATAATTCATATTTATTTACTCAAAAATAAGATATTTATAGCAATAATACTAATTATAATAATAAGAATAACAATAATAAATATAATAATGTAAATAATAATAATAATATTAAGAATAATAATAGGGAAAAGACCAATAATGATATTTATAACATTTAAATAACTCAATAAGGAGTATAGAAAGGATTCTGAATGAAAGATCCAAGTATAAAATGTTAAGACTGCTTTTCCGAGGATAAGGAGTTAAATACCGAGTGACAAATAGGTTTTTCCGAGTGAAATCAATTAAATACCGAGTGAAATATAATTATCCGAGTAAAAGAAGTCTGTTTCCGAGTAAAAATGAATTTTTCCGAGTAGAAATAGATTGGTACCGAGTAGAAAGGAGTTTTCCGATTAAAACACAAGTTATGTCCAAGTGGAAATGTTGATAACCAGACTTTCTGAGTAAAACTTGGATAAATACCGAGTGCAAAAGTTAAGATTTCGAGTGAAAATAAGTAGGATTTCCAATAAAATCAAACTGAGAGGATTTTCTGAATAAAACAAATCTGAATCCGAGTGAAATCAATTTGAAAGAGTTTTCTCAGTGAAGTTAAAACATTTTCCTGAGTAAATCATAATGAAGAAAGAGTTCTCTGAGTGAAATAATTATTTTCTGAGTAATTTCTGATTTAAAAGAAATTTTATGTGTGAAAAGATTATAAATCCGAGTAGAATCATACTGATGAAGTTTTCTGAGTTAAATAAGATGTTTCCCGAGTAAAAATCAAACTGGGTAAGTTTTCTTGAGTGAAATAACTAATTTTCCGAGTGAATTAAAAATGAAATAAGTTGAGTGAATAACTATTTTCTGAGTGAAATAAGTTTTATTCTAGTTCAAATATATATATATATATATAGCTTCAAATGAAATCAATTAAAAAGAGCTTTCTAAGTAACATACTGAATTCCGAGTGAAATCAACTTGAAAAGATGTTTTCCGAGTGAACTTAAGGTGTTTATCAAATGTAATATAATCCTGTTTGAAAGTTTTAAATAAGAAACTTGTATTCTTCAGATAACCAATCGGATTAATATATAACTGGTCATATCACTGTAATTTCTGAGTGAATTTGTGTATTCTTAACTGCTCTGGTTGATTGGTACAATACCGAGCTTAATATCATAGTATCCGATGTCAGTTCATATCTCTTCACTGGAGTCCTCATAAATACCCATGATACTTTTAATATTTTTACAGTCCAGCATCAAACATATACACTTATTCATTCGTATTTAATCAATAAAATCAACAGGTTCACTGAATTCTCATGGTCAATAATAAACAACGCTGTAATTAAACATGTTCAATACATTATATATATAACAAACAATTAAAACAATTAAATCACAACAAACCAGATCTGTCCTGGAGAGGTAAGGAAACACATTCCTTAACCCTTTCCTTTCACTCAGATTCCCCCAGAATACCCGAGAATATACCCCCCTTACCTCAATGAAGTTCCTGGATGAAAAGAAAGAGGTTCCCTTCACTGTCCTGCTTCAAATCCGAGTGAAACAAAGGAGAGGAAATTGAGAGAGAACGAAAGAGATTGGTGCTGGTACGTAAGAGAAAGAGAAAAGGAGGAAGAGGAAGAAGTTCTTAATTTTTGGTTCTGATAGTTTGGCTTGGAGATGCATTGATTTAATAGTTGGAGGAGACAAGTGGGAGATATCAATTGGAGGATTAGGTGTGATAATGGGAACTTTTGACTCACTCCACTGTCAGCTTTGCATTAAAGGGGTTAGTGGTATATTAAAATATATAAAGTGGTCTGAGTGGGGTAAAAAGGTGTTCGGTGTTGGAGTTTTGAAGAGGGCGGTATTGAATATGTGAGGGCGGAGTGTAGTGTACGGGCGGAGTTAAGAGAGGGCGGTGTGGAGTGTGAAACGGTGTGCTGTGTGAGGGCGGTATGGAGTGTGAAACGGTGTGCTGTGTGAGGGCGGTATGGAGTGTGAGGCGGTGTGAAGTGGGCGGTGTTGAGTGTGAAGTAAGGAAGGACGGTGTGTGTGAAGGAGTTAAGGACTCCGTCTGTGTAAAGAGGGCGGTGTTGTGATGAACACCGGCTCAGAGCTGTCCGGTGTGAACTCCTGCTCTAAGGACGACCTATTTTAGCTAACTGGTGTGGAGTGCTGACATCGGATCGCTTAAGCGAAATCCGATTCGCTTGAGCGAGTCCGCCCTTCATGGCTCAGAATTCTTCAAAAACTGATTCGTTTCTCTTGGTCCTCACTCTTGATTATTTCTTCTTAAAACATCTAGTCGGATTTCTCCTCTCTAGGTCGGATTTCTTCTGGATTCAATCGGATTCTTTTTACTCAGGATTTCCATTCGGTAAACAACCTATTCTTATTTATTTCATACTTAACTAAATCATTCCTTAGCCAACTCAACATCAAATCACTTTTTACTCAGATTTCATAACACCTTAGGCTTACTCGGAAAAGGGTATCCATATTTATTCAGTTTCCACTCAGAATTATAACATCCTTTATTTCAGAAGTCAACACTTTCTCCACTCGGTCCACTCATATTTCTCCCTCGGTTTGAACCAAATTCTTCAACTACAATTTCAATCGAAGCCTATTAAGGTCATTACCTCTCGGAAAAGACACACACGTATGAGCCTCACCCGGACTTGGTCCAGTAGAGTACTTCTCACTCGGAAGAGGAGTCATACTCATAGACTTACTTGGAAATGGCCCTGCCTACTACAATTCACTCGGAATGGGTTCCCAAATACCATTTTCCGCTCGGTATCTACTCAATTATCATTATTCATTCATCACCACTCATATTCAAGCCAAGTAATGCTTTAACCATACAATATATATATATATAACCACTCGGAATCCATCACTATTTCTTCCATCAACACCTCCCAAATAATTTTAATAACTCATTTCAGTCGGTAGAAGCATCAACTTAATATAAAACACCTATGCATTCATTCACTCGGAACTCCTCATCATTCACTCGGGTTTATTTCATGCTTAACCACTCAGGTAAAACTTATTAAGTTAGGTTCCTCTCGGACTCATTTCATACTTAGACCCTCTAATTACACATTATTTAATCTACTCGGAAATATCATCATATTAAGTTCAACTCAGGCTTGTTCTAACCCTATCCACTCGGATTTATATATGGATCATTCATTCGGTTTATCATATACTTAGAAATTTTCCAATCTAAGCCATTATAACCAATCTTCCCTCGGATTTTATACTCGGGAATATCCAAATTCATTCTTATACACATATTTCACTTAGTATTATTTTCCACTCGAGCATATCTTACTCAGGAATATTCAAACCCATTCACTCGGAAAGGCTACATATTAAGTCCTACTCAAAATGGTTTTCAACCTACTCGGATTGCTATCTTCTATCTTATTAGGGAGGTCTGACTTGGACAACTTCACTCGGATTGCATCAGTTATATCCCTGACTGAGTCTATTCATTCGGTATCGTAGAAATTATCACTCAAGAAAGAAGCAATTGGCAAGGTTTGACTCGGAAATGAGTCTCTCAAGGGTATTTTCACTCGGAATATTCACTCAGAAGTGGTTCCCTTGAACCCACTTCACTCCAGCTATCTCTAAGACCAATATTTCACTCGGTAGTATCCTTTTTAGTAATGTTTTATTCGGTCAACCTAACTTTACACTCGGAATTTCATTCCTCACTCGGATTTTCTTTCTATCACTCAGAATTGCTTCCTGTCACTCGGAACAGAGTCTTTTTCACTCGGAATCTCACTCTGTCACGCGGATCAGAGCCTTTTTCTCTTGGAATTTGAATAATATCCTCAAAGGTCTGTATAAATTCCATAATTATTTTTGGAGTATTACTGACCCTATACAAGGTATTTACTCACTTATTCTTACTTTTTGACCTTCCACACTTCAAAATTTACCAAATAAAACTGCTACTAAAAACAGGGATGTTACATTTACCCCACATTGAGTTTGCATATAATAAGGTACAACACTCCATAACCAAGCATAGTCCATTTGAGGTTGTATATGGTTTTAACCCTCTCACACCCTTGGACCTTTTACCCATTGAGGTTTCTGATTCTGTCCTTCATATGGATGGAGAGGCAAAGGCCCAATTTATCAAAGATTTTCATGAGAAGGTTAGACACCAAATACAAACTAAAAATGAACATTATGCTCGTTGTGTAAATAAGCAAAGAAAGGAGATCACCTTTGAGGTTGGAGATTGGGTATGGTTACACCTTCGAAAGGAACGCTTTCCCAATTTGAGAAAATCCAAACTCAACCCTAGAGGTGATGGACCTTTTCAAATTCTCAAGAAAATAAATAATAATGCTTATGTCCTAGATCTACCAGGAGATTATGGTGTGAGTGCTTCTTTTAATATAACTGATTTGTCTCCCTTTGATATAGATGATGAGGATGATGCCTTTGATTTGAGGACAAATCCTTTTGAAGAGGGGGAGCATAATGAGGACATACCCAAGGAAGACCCTCACACTACATTGGAGAAAGGACTTGAAGCATACAGAGGTACCCTCACAAGGGTAAAGACCAAACGGGCCAAAGAGAGCATTCATAAAGCCCTTTTCTCTTTTCTCTCTTCTAGTGGGCCTAAGCCCAATAAGGAACCTATGAGGATCTATGTGTACTTTACTTGTAATATACTTTCTAAATAGTTTCTCTGGGCTTATAGGATAGATTTGGGCCTTGTAAGGTCAAATAGGCCACTTTTGGGCCTTGTACTTTCCCTTTTGGGCCATGTATAGGCCATTTGCTCATCTTTTCTCTTAATGGGCCTTGGATCCATGACCAAGCCCATCTAGCTAGTCCTTGGCCGAAATTCTAGTGGCCTATATAAGGGCTTCTCCTTTTGTAATCAAGGACCATTAATCCATTTGTAAAATTTGAGAGCACTTAAGTATTTCTTAGTGAGAGATTCTCTTCCTTCTCTCTAGAATTTGAGAGCTCTCTCAAGCTCTTATCCAAGGGGTTTCTCCCTCCCTTGGTGGTGAGTGGAGTTATCTTCCTCCTCCTTAGGAAGTGGCCTCCAACCTTTCCCTCTCCTCTTTTCCAAGCCTTCCTCCATTATCCACCTTCTCTCCTTCTATTTCCACTTTCCTTTCCTTTGTTTTTGGCGACATCATCTTCTAGTTTCTTAGGTTTTAGTTTCGGTTTCCCTTGCATTCATGAAGAAGTTCTCAAGCTCCCATTGAAGGAAGATAGAAGAAAGAACCCTAGATCCAACCCTCTTCAAGAAAGTGCATGAAGAGCCTACATCATAAGCATGGGAAGAAATGTATCTGCACTGCTCAGTAAAGAAGTTTCAAATATTCCTGAAAAATGCAAAGATCCAGGTACGTTTTCTATACCTTGTATCATAGGCAATAACAAATTTGAAAATTGCATGTTAGATTTAGGAGCTTCAATAAATGTTATGCCTATGTCTGTTTTCAAATCATTGTCTCTTGGAAATTTACAACCTACTGGTGTAGTAATTCAACTAGCCAATAGGAGCACTGCTTACCCTGCTGGAGTTATAGAGGATGTTTTGGTTCAGGTAGAACAACTTGTTTTCCCTGTTGATTTTTTTGTACTTGATATGGAAGAAGGTATGCCTCAAATTCCTGTTCCTATCATTTTGGGAAGACCATTTTTGAAAACAGCCAGAACTATAATTGATGCCCATACTGGAACCCTTTCTATGGAATTTGGTGACACTAAGGTAAGATTTAACATTCTAGATGCCATGAAACACCCTTCTAAAAATCATTCTGTTTTCCAAATTGACATTATTGATGAACTAGTTTTTGAACATTTTTCTGATGTTGATTTGGAATGCATAGATGATTCATACAGTTGTTTTGCATGCAATAATTCTGAGAATTGTGATATTTGTGCTGAAATTGACAAATACATAACTGCTGATTTAGAGTCTATAGAAATACCTGTTCTAAATGCAGATTTTCAAGAAGACTCTAACAAAATTTTTGAGGTGCAAGAATCCAAATCTGCTTTGTTAGTTCCATCTACTTTGCAAGCACCTAATCTGGAGCTAAATTTCTTATTTGAAAACCTCAAGTATTCATACTTAGGAAATGATGAGGAGCTTCTGGTGATAATCTTTACTTCTCTTGATGAAAATCAAGAAGAGAAATTGCTGCAAGATTTGGGAAGGCACAAGAAGGCTAGACCACTATCCAATATGCTTCAAAAGGATGTGGTATTTGAGTTTGATCCACCTTGAGGGAGTTTTTCTTACCCATCTTTTTACTTTTTCATTATATTGTCTATTTTGTATGCTCTGTCTTACATTGAGGACAATGTATGATTTAAGTGTGGGGGTGGGAATATTGTTGTATATTGTTTTATTGTTGTGTGATTAATTTTAAGTGACTTTGTTAAAAAAAATAATTAAAAATAAAAGATTTTGTGTGTGTTTTTGTTTTAAAAAGGCATGTTTTATTGGAATTTTAAGATATACATGAGAAACAGGTAAATTCTTTCATGTCTGATATGAGCTTAATGATATGTTATAATTTGAACTCAAGCAATTTTGGTATGATGAGAATGACATGATAATTGATAGATGATCATATATGATAGAATTATACCTTGTGAGATATTTGAGCCTTAAAATTTGATGGATCACTTTACGCCATCTGAATTCTTTCATGTGTGATTAATTCCTAAAAGCTTACATCCTAATTTTTGTCTTGTTTCTTGATGATACTTGAAACTCATATGAATGTATTTGAAATGATACAGGCATTTGTTCAATTGAGCCACTAAGCCAGATAAGCCTACCATGAATAAATTATCTCTTGCTAGCCATTTTGAGCCTATTTAACTGTTTCCTTGTTGCAGCTCAAATAAGCCATGGATGAAAAACCAAAAATATACCTACCTTAAGGAATATATTGGAGCTTTGGAATCAAGTCAAAAACAGGCATTCAAATAAGTCTAGGGGTGTGCAAAAAGGAGTTGCAACTCTTCTTTCGAGTGTTATGTAATCACATAAGAAAAGATAAAAAAAATGATGAATAAATAAAAAGAAATATTTTGATGATTGCGACCAAAAGAAATTGGAACACAAAGTGCTATATCCTCATGCTTACCTGTAAAATTATTTGCTCCTTATTCTTTTTGGTACTTGCCATAATCCTAAAAATTTTATCATCCATTTTAACCTTGGCCACATTACAACCTTGGAAAGTCCTGTTGATCTATACATGCATTTGTGTTGATTGTGGAATTGAGAAACTTGCCAAATTTTTGGAATGTCTGTTTTTCAGGAAATGTTTTGAAAGTATACACAAACCCAAAACACTTGAGAATTGAGAGTATGTCTTGTGAGCTTCTATCACTTATGATCTTCTTTTCAGTTTAATTTAATTTTCACATGCCTAAGTGTTTGAATAATTTTTATATATCTTAATGCTCTGTATCTTGCATGTTGAATAACTCTTGTTTCTCTGTATATTCCTAAGATTTCATGCCAATTCTGTGTGTTGTTATTTTCAACTTAATGTTTTTCATAAATTGTGATACTTGTTTTTATTTTGATTTTGCCCGGGAGTGCAAAAGAATAAGTGTGGGAGTATTTGATGATGCATGATTTAGCCTTAATTCCTTGCTTTAAATGTGTATAATTTGCCATTGCTAATTGTGTAATATTATGCATTTTAACACATTTTCATAATTCAAGCTTTATTTAATATTAACTGAATTAGGCGATAATCTTTAAATGGAAATAATAAATCTTACTTGATTTCCCTTATATCATCATATATACACATACATTATCATCAATAGCCAACAATTTGCCATTCATATCATTTCACTATAAACATGGCAAGGCAAGCATGAGTATCAAGCCATACAATAATCATCAATTATATAACTCATGCAATTTGAATGTAAACTCCTCTCCTACCTCGAGGGAAGAGCCGAAATCCGAATGCATGCTCCGAAAGCTCTGCCACATAGTCCAGAACACAATCTACACAACATACATATGCATTCATACAATTAATAAGCCATCTCAAGGCATTCCTCTTAATTCTAAACATATGCTAAATTTTTTAATGATAAAAATAAGATAATACTAATAAGTTAATTTATATTAAAGGTGAAATTAGTTACAAAAGATGACTTTGAAAGATAATTATATCCTATAACAATTTAAAAATTTAAAAAATAGTAATCATAATGATCATATTAAAGGTAAAAAATAGTTACAAAGTTTTTATGAGGACTTTGAAAATAATTATATCCTATAACAATTAAAAAATAGTAATCATAATCATCATATTTAAGGTAAAAATAGCTACGAAGTTTTTACGTTGAATTTAAAACATCAATTATATGCTAAAAAATGATGATACATAAAAAATAATAAAAATTAAATTTAAATAATTTATGCTAGCCTTTTAAATGTTAAAAGATATTTAGAAGAAACATTTTAAGAAAAATAACAAATATTTGAAAAAATAATTCTTTTAAAATAGACCGGTTAAAACATAGAGCTAGATATACAGGTCAACCCGCCCCGCAACAGGCTGGCCTGCGGAACCCACTTTTTAAATGGGTCGATCTTTTTAGACCCGTAACAAGCCCATGAAAGGACGGGCCAACCCGCCTATGAGATTTTTTTTTGTCAACTTTTCTTTACCTTCTCATATATTAATTCCTAATTTTCAACCAAAATAAATTAATGTATGCAGTTAGTAAAAAATAGTCAAATTATCATAATATAAGTGTGCTTACCAAAATATAGTTGAATATTTAAAAGTTTTATATTGTTAACTTATTATATATATCACGATAAACATAACTTTAATATAATTATCATATAAGTTTTTTTCTAACATTTAATTCATGATATAAGTTGCAGTTCTGTTTTTTATATGAAGTAATAGAACAAATGGAATAATAGAATAATGGAAATGGAAATGGAATAATGAAAAACTGTGCAGGCGCAGTATGGAATAATGGAAATGGAATTAAACTCCAACGTGAAGCAAGAAATTGGAATTAAACTCCAATGAAAGTAGTGAACAAGCATGGAAATTGGAAAATAATGGAAAATGTACTTGGTTGGCTGGCAGTGTGCGAGTGTGACGCGCGCGAGCAAATGGAAATGGAATGTGCGACGTGAGCGAACGGGTGTAGTGATTCAGAGATGCATTGACGCGAGCGAGCCGATGACGTGATGCAGTGTGCGAGTGTGCAAGCAGAAGAGGAGAGGATGCGACGCAGACCAAAAAAGAGATGCTAATAAAAAAAAGTAAAGTTTAAGTTAGGGTTAGAGTTTAGTTTTTTTTAAATTTATTTTAAATATATTTTTTTATTCTTATTGGATTTGTGGGTTGGCCCGTAAACCTATGAGTTAAATTCATTTTAACCTACGGATTATACGGTCTCTCTACCCATGAATCTTTTTTTAAATGGTCTAATTTTTTTTACCTACAACTTACATAAAGAATGATTAAACGGACGGGCCGACTCGCGGGCCTCTACCGTTTCGCCAGCTCTATTGAAACCCCATTTTGTATACGGATTTTCAAATTCTAACCCGCTTATATTAAGTTTTGTGCGAGTGTGAATTTGTCCCATTTTTTCCCAATTAATCTACCCCTTCCTGGTGAACATAGTTAGGATAGGAACATTCATACTAGTTTATCAGGGATCATTTCGGGATCCACCTCAAAAAACTTACACTGCTTTCAGTTTCATTCTTTTCTCCGAAGGTTCAAAGAAAAAGTGATTTGTTTTGTATGAATCCAGAATCCACATCGAAGACCATGAAGCTCTCCTTCTCCATCCCCTCCTCCAAGTCATCGTCCAAACCCACCCACACCTTCAACGACACCGCCACCAACCAAAACGACAACGAAGCCTCCAAACACCTCATCACCGAATTCGACCCTTCCAAACCCCCATCCCATTCCGGCCCCAAAACCCTAATTCCCCCAATCCAAAACCACTGGGCACCCCACAAGAAAATGAAGAATCTTCACCTCCCCATCACTGATGCCAACTCCGAATCCCTCGCATTCGAACACGACACCCTTTCCTCCGACCAACCCGGATCCGACATGTCCTACGGCCTCAACCTCCGCGCCGCCAACAAAAACCCCGACACCGACAACCCCGCACCTCAGCAGCGCCGTGTTCCGGCAGAAGCAGTACGGCTCCAAAAGTTCAAGGAGGATTTACGAAGGTTACCGGACAACCAGGGCTTCGATGAGTTTAACGATGTTCCTGTTGAGGGTTTCGGCGCGGCTCTTCTGGCAGGGTATGGTTGGACCGAGGGAATGGGAATTGGAAAGAACACAAAGGAAGACGTCAAGGTGAGGGAGATTAAGCGGAGGACTGCTAAAGAAGGGTTAGGGTTTGTTGGTGATGTTCCTGCCCCAATTCGGAATGAGAAGAGGAACAACAAGGTGAAGGACAGTGAGGAAAAGATAACGAAGGAGAAGGTTGTTAGGATTGTTGGTGGAAGAGATGCTGGATTGAAGGGTAGTGTTGTGTCTAGTGTCGGTGATGATTGGCTTGTTTTGAGGCTTTTGAAGAGCGGAGAGCAAGCGAAGGTGAAGGTGAGTGATGTTGCCGAGTTGGGATCTGCTGAAGAGGAGAGGTGTTTGAGGAAATTGAAGGAGTTGAAGATTCAGGGCGATGAGAAGAATAAAGAAAAAGGGTCGAAGAGTAAGCGTGGAAGGGATGAGGGTAGGAGAGAGGTTGAAGAGAATAGAGGGGATGGTGGTAGGAGGGAAGAGAGTAGAGTGAACCATAGACAGGGTGGTGTTTCTTGGCTTACTAGTCACATTCGGGTTAGGGTGATTAGTCGGGATTTGGAAGGAGGGAGGTTGTATTTGAAGAAGGGAGAAGTTCTTGAAGTTGTTGGGCCTACTACTTGTGATATATCCATGGATGGGAGTAGGGAGATTGTTCAAGGGGTGTCTCAAGAATTTCTTGAGACTGCTATCCCGAAGCGTGGGGGACCGGTTCTTGTGTTGTCTGGTAGATACAAGGGTGCCTATGGGAGTCTCATTGAGAGGGATTTCGACAGGGAAATTGCCATCGTTAGGGATGCTGATACCCATGATATGCTCAATGTGAAGCTCGAACAAATTGCAGAGTACATAGGAGACCCAAGCTTGTTGGGACATTGATTCTGATGTAGTCATTGTGTGGATTTACAAGTATGCATCTTGGAAATCTCAAGTTTTTTCCCCTTTGTTTGTAGAACTTTCCCATTTGTTGATGATGAACATGACAATCCATTACAAGTTAAGCTTTTTATTTATTTTGGTGGATGTTGGTCATTTCATAAATTGATTGAACCAGTGCCAGATGCATAATGGCTATGTAACAATAATCTATTTTCTTTGTTCAGATACATAGCAATACTCTATGTTAACATGTGTCATATCTTCTTATATTTTAAATAAATTGTGATTACTCTCGTTTACCTTGGTGTGATTTTGCCTCAAATTGTAAAGGTTGCAGTGCAGTCTTGACTTATAGCATTGCAGTTGTAGTATATTCAAACTGGTTAGTGAGCAGCTTACTGGTTTTCTAGTTCATTCTTGTAGATGAAATACCCAATCAAAACCTTCAAAGTAGATAGAAGGGATATAATTGAAAATTTGTGTGAACAATAATGTTCTTATCTAGACTAAAGAGATCGAATCATTCTAATCTTAGTAGTTCAGTGGGATTATCGGAAGTAGCTATATTCATTTCATCTCATTTACTTTTGTCAGTGGCAAATAGCAAGATTCTTACTGTACTGCAAAATTAACTTTTGGCATTATCTTTCTTATGTCTTGTTTGGCTGAACAGTTATTCCATTTCTGTTGTATCTTTACAGCCAAAATTGTTTTATTTGGCCTTTAGAAAGTCAGTTTTTAGTTATATTTGGAAAAACCATTTAACTTCAGATGCTGAAACCAGAAAATCTCTGCTTCAGTGAACCCTTTTCCCTTTCTTTGTATATCTTTAGTTATGTGTTATCATATTTAGGCAAAGCTTCTGCCAAAAATTATTTAGATAAATAACATAGTAATAGAAGAAATGATAAGAGGATAGTGTGATGTGAATAATCTTTTCTCATGCAGTCTTTGAGAGTTCATGATTATGACTATCACCTGCTGATGCTGGACATGTATATTTTTGTGTATGTATCTTTGCTGTACAACTTTGATCATGCAGTTGCTACAGCTTGATCAGGGACCTTAGTCTTTGCTTTCTTACCTATTCTCTTCTTTTTCTCTGTTTACATGGGACTCCAACATCTGGTGTGGGGACAGGGAAATGTAGTCCATGTTTAGGGGTGAAGGGGTTTCACTGGGATTTGAACAAGATCAAGTAACACCACTTGCATCTTTTTTGAAAATTGATTTATTCAAACAATTTCCTTATGATGACATTTATTGGAATGCTAATTTTCAGCTGAGGTATATCAAAAACTAGAATTAGATTGACTTTGGGATCACTTAAATCGTTTGTTTTGAAAATCATTAATGCAAATACCATATGGAGGAACTACCATATGACTATTGGATCGAATTTTCTCTTTTAAGGCTTTTTTAAGACAGTTTTTGTTAGCTGGTGCATTAGTTTGAATGTGGTTTTTCAGTGCTGAATTACAAATTTGGCCTGCATTAGATGATGTGACATACTGTATTGCTAATTCAATGTTGATGTTGGGAGTGTGATTCATATGTTTACACAAGGTTGTGCATTGGCAGCGAATGGGACATTTTTCTTTATTATTATGGTGGCAATATTTTATTCATGTCTTTGGTGTGCATTGGTTAATTACATTGTTGAGTTGGTAGGATCCTACTTGGATGTGTTGTTTGTTGTGTTTAAGAGTGTTTTGGTATACCCAGTAATGGTGTCAGGGTGTTTTGTCTGATGCATTGGATTTTGTTTGCTGAATTGTGTTTGCTACTTGCTGGTGCCACGCGGTTGCCGGGTGTATGGGTGTGTGTGGGCATGCGTGTTTGTTCTCTATATGGCTCTTTGATGATAATTTGTCTGATGATCTGATGTTACAGTGATTTGATAATACTAATATTGTTTGAATTGCTATGGATTCAGTGACTTGTGGATGCAACACTGGTATTAGAACACGCAATCTGAACTGTGAAATTGCGATTAACTCATTTGAATCAAATCTGTACGAGGCTTCAAGCTGGGTGGAGTTTACTAATCCACAGCACAGGAGGGCGAACTCAAACTCCAGCTTCCATTTCATTTTCTAATTTAGCAATTCTATCAGGTTCGTTTAATTGGTGAAAAAGGGGGATGTATCGATTCTAAATTCTCTCTTTTTTCATTTTCCCTATTTGTTTTGTCAAATATTAGGATTAGGATATCAATCCTTCTGCCAAATATTAGGAGCTTTTGGCACTTCACTTTTTTGAGTTAATGGTTGCCCTTCCAGTCCTCATTGTGTGTTTGCTATAGGGGATTCTGGGCCCCTTAATTATTTGTTGGGCATTTCCAAGGACATGTTATGCATCCAGACAAGGACTACAGGACAGAAGTGACTTGGTTTAGTCAGTTCAAGCCACACATATCAACCTCCAGCACAAAGCTCCTTGCTGCAACGGTTGCTAATTCCAGATCCTAGGAAAGATGTTAAAAGACGACTCTGTAAATTGAATTTTCTTTAAAAAACAATTTGAATTCGGGTCGGTCGATTAAAAGAAAATGCTCTAACTGCTCTGAGCCTGATATTTGATACAGGTTAAAAAAATTGTTAAATTATACATTTAGTCCTTGTATTTTGGACTCTTTTTTAAGTTCCTACATGAATGAAGTTTTCATTTTTTTAATACTTGTATAAATATTTTTTTCGTAAATTGTTCCTTGGTATAATGAAAAAATAATATCACAATGTAAGGAATAGAATATTGATTTTTTATATATAGAGGGATCAGAAGGGAGAGTTTCTTTTTTGTATAGGGAGCAAATTTGAGAAAATGTGACAAGAATAAATTTAACGTCGTTTCAACATTGGCACTACAATATGGGGTTAATTTATTTATATTTGTATAGGGAGGAAAATAGCAAAATGTGACTAGTATATAAAATAAATGTAATGCTGTTTTAACAATGATTAACACAGTATGGAGTTAATTGAAAATATGTTTTTTTAATCTAAGGGCAATGTAGAATTTGTTAAAGTACTGAAACTAAAAACAATGTGAAATGTAAATACTAAATTTATAGATAAACCAAAAAAGCACTTACATTTGAGAGAAGTTATTGAAGCTATTCTGGGAGAATTCATTGTGGTTGAGTATAATCAGTGATAAACTATAGAGTTCGTAGAAAAAGTTACAGCAGTGACATTATTTGGGAACAATAATAAATTTTTCAACATACAGTGTATTCCTGACATTGCAGAAATAATAATATATTAAAGGAACGAAAAAAAGCTACAGTATTGAATTCTAAAACAATGTATGTTTCAACTAATGATTTGAGAGCAGTAATCAACCTCAATCTGATTTAAGGATGGCTATCCAGTGAATCAATTAAGAATGTCAATAGCTTATTTCAATTTTGCAGACAGAATAGTTAGATGTCGTTACATAATCTTTTTGGATTTTCTTATTCTCAAGTTATAAGTGACTCTTGGTCTTCTGGTACGCTTAACCGTTGGAGGCCTATTATTTCTCCGGTGTTTCATTGTTGTTTTCTTCTTCTCAATACTGTGCTTGATTCTGTCAGCCACTCTTGTTTTCGGTTTAGATGTTCCCCCAAGAAAATTGGCAGTTCCACTTATACTTTTTTCTTCATGCAAAGGATTATTCTGTTTTCAGTTTTAATTTACAAAATGAAAAAGAAAATTAGAGACACTTAAATAAGCAACTTGAAGATAAAATAAGAGGTATTATACTTGTGATGCAAGCAAAGAAAGGCAATTATTCTAATTTCAGAAAGTTGATCAAGTGTCTATACCAAACCATCAAAATGCCTCTTTCAGTTTCACATTTAAATTTTGACATACCTTGAGATCTTTGAGGCATCCATTTCTGTTGTAGGAGAATATATTTGATGAAGAGAATGTGTCAATGCAATCTTTTTCCTGTTGAAAACGTTTGGCAGCATCTTCCAGTGCCAAAATATCATTTCTTTTAAAAATAGTATAATCTCTCCCACATAAACAAGTCAGTCGTGCAATGTCTGCATCTCATAAAAACTTTGTCATGAGCATAAAATTAATAAGGCTCAAATCATCATGTAATCGGCACCTATATTGTAATAACTGAAGCAATTGAAATTACTATTGTCAAAATGAATACAATGATGGTGTCTCACCGTGGAAAAGACAAATTGGATGAGAATAACAGTCCTTGCATTGCAAATAAGCTACATAGCAGTCCCTGTGGCAAAGGCTGCATATCTGAGAACCTGATATATTTGAAGAACTCAACAACTTTCTTGAACTGTTCAGTTGCAAGAGGAATGTCTTATAAAATTGCAGAAGATGCAAAAAAGACAGCACAATAGGTTGATAAGAAGCCGTATCTTCAAGTTTATTCTTGGAGCTTCTGGCTCTTGAGGACTTCAATACCAACATTGTCTCTTTACAGAGAAGTTCCTCGTATGGAATTAAAGGCTGCATTCTAAGACGTGCGTAACGTGTGCTCGCTGCAGCTCCAAGTGGAAACCAATCACCAATAGCAAAGTTTACTGCTTCTCCACAGTTAAAACCTAGGATATAAAAATAATTAATATTCATGTCTAGAACTAAAATTTATGTCTTTGCATACGTTGAGACAAATACACAGAAACATGTGCAAAGTGAGTGAATGATAGGTTACCATGACTAAATCCTGCATGGTATGCTCTAGGAAAGGTGATGACAAACTCTCCAGGCTTCTGCACAGCCTTGTAAACTGGCACACCATGTTGTAATAAGACATTTGGAGGGAACATGGTTGTTTTTTGTACAAGAAATTGGAAAGCTCCATCCTCTCCGAGTTCTGTTATGACCTTATTGCAATACACATGATGTAAGACAGTCTTTTCAAATTGAGAGGCGGCGCAGCCAGGCATGCCATACCAAGTTTTATTTGCACCTGAGTGATGATAATTTATGCTGTAAAAGGAGACAGTAATATGTATAAAGATCTTAGTTAAGCTGAAACTGAACATTGGCTGAGGCAGCAGGGGAGAAACAGACTATTTTGTGATATACCTGTACAAATAATGATCTTCTACATGCCATGCAAACATGCTGAACAGCATCCCAATGTAAAGCATTGGATCAGTTATCCCCTAAATTTTGCATCGGAATTAGAAACAATCAATCAAACTTTTGAATTCAGCTTAGCTTTCAAAAACTCTTTCTTACTGGGATTTTCCTGTCAGCTAAACGCAACGGAGACTGCAGCAGCCGTGAGAAATTCTGAAATCAATTACAGAATATTAATAAAACAATAAAATGTTACTGCAAAAACAACCAATAATTCAATAATTTGAAAAAAATTGTACGACAGAAACAAAATTGGTATCAGTTGCAGTAGCACAATGTTAAAGAGTAGAGTAAAACGAAATGGATCACATGAAAAACAACCTGCAAATTCCATTTGCTTGTTCCAAGCCTATCATGTGGGTCACATGAAAAGGCACTGCCCTCAACATTGACTCCATATTCAACTGTCTCCTTCTCTCCATGTGCCATCTCATGCCAGAACTCCTTTTCCACAAATGAAGGAGGAAGACCTCCGGAGCTGTAAAATCTGCTGAAGAAGGCCTCATTTGCTAGAGCCTCAAATTCACGATATGTATATTTTCTGGTAGAAACAATTACAACCAACAACTAATTTATTTGACATAAGTTAAATAGTATTCAAGCTTAGATGATATTATTATTTTACCTGCCTCTCATAGAAAAGGTTACTAAATCCTTTTCATTCCATTTAGAAAGCCGAAGAGGCTGTACATTCGTTTCAAACTTGAAATTCTTCCTCTCTTTCATTAAGACCAAAGAAGCTGGACTAGAGGCAGAAATTGGAGAAACAATTTTGCATATACCTGAAATATGAGGATGAAACAATATGCATAATTAGTAAAAAGCAAAAAACAAAAATGCCTACACGTACTTGTGCTATTGTAGATAATTCTGTCCTCTCTGAATAAATTTTTGATTTAAATACTTTTAAGTTGTGAGTTTAACACTTTGAGAGAGGAGATCAAAGTAGAATTGAAAGGATTGCAAGGAACACTAAGTAGAAATTGGATGTGAGAGGATCAGGTTTAGGGGTAACTAACTTCAATTTTGAATTTTCTAAAATGCCATATGAATTTGTAAAATGAAAGTGGTTATACTAATCAAGTAATCATCATCTGAATTATGTGAATGAATAGAAACCATCCACAAATCTGTTATCACATACCATATTTGGAAGCCTCAGGAGCAATCTTCTGTAGATAAAGTAGAGGATGCTCAAACTCCTGCTCTGATGGGCAATATACTGGACACTCTGGAATCCAATTGGTCCATTCTAAATCAAATTCCCTCAGTTTGAGTGAGCTTTGTCTTGCTGGTGGCCTTGTAATTGAACTTCTACCAACCATTGTTCTCTTTCTTCTTCCACATCTAGCAACTGTTGGTGCACCCATTTTATTTGATCTGTTTTTTTATACACCAAGCATTACTACTAGCATCTGATACTTGTGCAGAGACACATTTCCATCCTTGGAGGCTTTTCCTAATCAGAAATTAATCAATACACAAATTTACAAGATTGCAACAATGAAGTAAGCATAACAAAATTAGAGACATTAAATAGATGAATATGAACTTTATGAAAAGCATCATCGTGGTTTATTTTCTATCATTCATATGGCAGAAAAGAATATCATATATAGATCTACTTTGCTATGTGGATTTCTGAGGAAATTAGCTATCTGGTTAAACAAGACTGCCCTAGATCAATTTGCAATAACTTCACTACTTCTATAACGTTCTGAAACTTCCATCCTGGATTACTTTCCAAAAGTTTCCTGTATCATTAATTAGTGACTTCAAAATATAATCCTTGTTTCGAAATTGGTCACAACTGCAGCAGGTGAAAACTCATTTAATTTGCTTACCTTCCTCTACTACTTAAATTAAACACCCTCTCCTCTTAAGGAAAGTTAGAGATTTGTTGTGGCACCAAACACTATACTCAAAAACAAAATCATCTGCAGAAATCTGGCATTCAAAATACGCTTTTTACTCGAGGCTTGCCTCATTTGACGATGATACACAAAAGATTCCTGGCTTTTCTTTGAGAAAAAACAAATAGAGATGAAACTATGGTAACTATAAATAAATCAATGTTCACACAGATAACAAACAATTATGAATGAACTCCTTCATAACTTGAGTCTAATTTCATAATACTATTTATATAAATCACCGGTCCTGACAGCAAGTACAACACAAAGTTACTGCAGTTAACTTCTAGTTCATTTTTTTCGACTAATATTAGTTTGTTAGTTTTTTGTTAAAGTTGTTAGTGAAGGAAACTATAGTTAAGTTTCAATTCGTAATGACGAGAAACACTATGCATGTGTGTTTTTCTGAAAACCAACGGCATATAAAGCATAACAACTAATTCAATAAGTGATAGAGACGGATACATTTGAATGCCATTGTGGTCATCATCATCCCAATAAGGCAATAACCAAAGAAGGACATTTAACAGGGAATTAATTCACAATCACATCATAGTGTGTACATTAAATAACCAATTAAGATTGGTACAATTGTGACACATAAACGTAACCTTTTTGTGATCCTGAAATCAAGTCAACACTTACACTTTGCATTCTTGTTCATATCTATTTTACCTGCTATGAAGCCGAAAAGATTTGAATGAAACTTGTGTGCTCTTTGTAGTGGTACTAGTATGGATCCAACAAATGTGTTAATTAATTGGTTGTGGAGGGTAGATGCAAAGAAACAATTTGAAAATTTTTAAACTTTACAGTTAACAAAACTGAATTGTATGCATGTTCCAGACAGGGAATTGTAACCGCTATGTAACCAGTTCGTTATTTATGTCCTTTCCAGATTTATAAACTTGCAAAATAATTCAAGCATGTTTAATTGTGATGATTTATATATATCAAGATATTGTTAATTTATGATTATTAAATGAACAATATTAAACAATCATTTGTTTACATACGAGACTTACAAATGATAATCATGATTACACTAATTTGATTTTATCATATGTATATTTTGTAACATAATATAGTGTTATTTTTGGTACCGTATTTCGCAGATTTCACATAGCCATTAGCTATAAGGCTAGTGTCTCATTCCGTAACTAACAACATAATGTTATTAAATGTAATTAAAAATTATATTTGATAAAATTATATTTAAATTGCTTTTATATATATTGTTGTTCAAAATATGTCCTTAATTATTTTTATATTAATATTGCTATTTTACAGTTATATTTTAAATATCTGAATATAATAATTAAAATTAAACAAATATATATCTTTTTTAATTTATTTTATGAATTTTTTTATTTAGTAAACATAACATAATTGTTATACATATAGAATAAAATATGTTTCAACTATTTATACTATATATAGTTAAGAGATCAATAAAGAATTACTTGGTCACCAAGAATCACACTTTAGTGCAAGTAACACATTAACATAATTGGTTAGTCATACATCGAAAATGAATTAAACACACATTTTACTAACTTGTATGCATTGTAATAATGAGATTGTTTGCTTCAAATAAATATAAGTTTGACTCCATTATGTTCATGCAAAAATTTGTTTTGCCCCCCAAGTGATTGTAAACATATTTTTTTATTTAAATATTTTCAATACGAATTTTATCACTTGATGAAATAGTCAATATCAATCACATGAAAGAATTATATAAATATTTATGCATTTAAAAAATTTTAAGCTTATTGAAGAATGTTGTATGTTATAACAACCTACCTTTAGGCCTAAGAATGTTGTATGTTATAACAACCCCTGTTTGTTGTAAGTCCTCTAGAATGTGTTTAATTTTTATAAAAACCTAAGAACATGTGTTTGATATCCTCTCCTAGATACAATACACACATCCCACGCTTCTTTTAAAAAAATTGTTTTAACTTTCTAAACGTATGTCGTGAGACATTCTTTAATAAAGTCGTATTATTTATTATTGCTAGAATACATTCTTTAGTAAAATCGTATTATTTAGTATTGCTAGAATAATGTGTTTGGGGTCTTTTGGTTTTGATGTAATAAAATAATTTTTTTATATCTATCTATATGAAATATTTTGTTTTTAATTCTTATGTAAACTTGAATTAATATAAAGGTAAAATATTAATTTGTTTAAATATTTTTGGTATATGTGTTTAATTGATTATTAGTAGGTGATTTTAACTACTAAAATATAATTTGTTGTTTAAATCTCTATAATTTTATTTGGAAATTTAACTTTTAGAAGAGTATTAATTGAGACGAATTGTAGATGAAAAATCATATTATTGTTTATTTATTTAAGTTTATGTATAAGTGTTTTGAAAAACATTTTTTATGAATATTTTTTTATAAACAAATTTGTTTCTTAAAACAAATAAAAATCTACTTATTTTTTTTTTTCTATTTTTAAAACTATAAATAAAAATTTAAAAAATAAATAATTTTTAAATTTAAAAAAATACTTATTTCTTAATAAGTTAAAAAAACAAGCATAAGTAGGAATGATTGTTATGAGTCGTTGTGAATACTGTGAAACAAATTTAATTGGAAACCCAAAAAGATATATTGTAAAGAGGGAAAAAAAACGATGGGAAGTATCTTGAGTCGTTTTCAGGAAAAGTAACGTGAGAAAGCAAAATATCTTAGATCCTTGTGATGAAACTACCATATGATGTCTTATCCTCTTGCCTTGCTTTCTTGTTCCTCTCAAACTCATTCCATCGACATGGCCCTTCCTTTCTACACTTGTTCTACCATCACAACCAAGTTAACACCATTACTTCCACTTGGATTTCACCACCACCCTTCAAACAAGTCTTATTCTAGATCAAACAATGGAATCACCCTCACGTGCAAGGCATCATCCATTATGTTAGATTTTGATTTGTATGAACTTCTTGGCATTGATAGCTCCTGTGATCAGTCACAGGTGAAGATGGCATATCGCGCTCTCCAGAAGCGATGCCACCCTGACATAGCTGGCCCTGCTGGCCATGACATGGCCATCATCCTAAATGAAGCCTATTCCATTCTCTCTGATCCAAATGCTCGCCTCGCCTATGATAAGGTTTTCCTTTTGTTTCCCACACTTGCTTTTCTGCTTTCTTCTTGTATATCATTCATTCATTACCTACTTTTCATGTTGTTCTCTGATCAATCAGAATCAGAGAGACTAATCCTTGGATTTGGATTTGGATTGTGGTCAGGTAAACCCTCCTAGATTTGGGATTCCGAGATTCACACTTTTAACATTACAAGTAAAGTGTGTTTGGCATCGGTGTCTACTTTCATAGTAACCATCCACGGTTGGGTGAACATAAGATTTGTTTAACAAGTCAAAACGAAAATTATGAGGTTTTGAGTCTCAATTAGGAGTACGTTAATGATTTACTACCCGTTTAGTTTCTATTTCGGGGTTACCTGTCAGGAAATTATATCTATTTACCGAAGAGAATTTTCCTTAAAATAAATATATAAAATATGGAAATAATATAATCAACTCATAAAACTTCGAAAACTATAAAACTAAAGAAAAATCACAGGAAAGCTTGGAAAAATATTCACTTCTATTCTAGCACTATTAATTTAATAGAAATGAGTTATAGAAATAATACTAAAACACATGTATTTTCGAACACTCTCAAGATTTACTTAACATTTTATTTTTCACTCACTCTCAAGAGCTTCTCTCTTCAGAAGCTATAAATTTTCTGCTTTTGAACTTATACCCAACATCAAAACCTCCTTGTTTTTCTAGGGAACCTCACGTTTTTTTTTTCAAAAAATTTCAACATGCACAGTAAGCAAAACACTTAAATGTTACTATACATATACAAATTTTCAAACATGCACAATGAAATTTTCACTATGCATGCCATTTTCTTAAAGGTTGGGTCCTACATATCCAAAAGTGGTCGGTCAAAAACAAGTTTCTGACTTATTGGTTAAACAGAACTGAATGGTATCTCGATCGGCGTGTGAAAGGCACGTAAACCATTAGATGGTACCTCAAATGGAACTCCGATTCCACAACTGGGTTACAAAATAGGCACTTAAACCATTTGATAGTAATGACTAGTGAGCCTGTATTTTTGCATTATGTTTCAAGCAAAATTAGTTGCCGACTTAATTTGGTTTGTTGCTCAATGTGATAAAATGTGGTACAGGAGCAAGCAAAGAGTTCAGAATTCAAAGGCTTCACTGGCAGACCCATATATTCAGTGTGGTGCGGATCAGAAAGTGAGCAGCGGGCAATATTTGTTGATGAAATCAAATGTGTTGGTTGCCTAAAATGTGCCTTGCTAGCTGAGAAGACTTTTGCTATTGAATCAGTGTATGGAAGAGCAAGGGTTGTTGCTCAGTGGGCCAATTCTCAACACAAAATTGAAGAGGCAATAGAATCTTGTCCTGTCAATTGCATTTCGTAAGTGTCTATACCGTTCTGCATTTGCCTTCATATTTTGGGAATCACTATAAATTCAAAGGATCTGAATGAGGATCATTACTACTACTTTACTGTTGCATAATATCTTATTGTCATGATTACTGTACAATATCATGTTATTATAAGCTACAATTTATGGTAAGTTGATATATCCTTCAATAAAGAGAAGGTCATGCACAACTTCACTCTATATCATCCCACAGTAAATTTCTCTTCATTCAATTTGTCATCGCTTTCCAATGAGAACTGCATTGAGCACGTCATCAATTCCTTCAATTATAGTCTAGCAATTTCGGTACTGCTAATTTATTTATAAGTGCTACAAATATGTTTCAAGCATCTTTATTTGTTCAGTAAATTAAAATAGCCGTGTGCTGGAAGTGGGATCTGATATTTCACACGCCTGTTACAAGGTTGTTGATACTTATTTTGTTTCAAGTAGGATATTTTTCACGTTGATAGTTGTTTTTCTGCTTCTTGTTTCATCTTTATTGCCAATTTATGCTCCTTCTAACAGGTATATTTTGATTGTACACATCTTGAAATTTTTATTGATGTGCAGCCTACCCATACCAAGACTTCAGTTTTTAGGAATTTTGGTTGCAGTCTATGGAGCTTACATAGTACTGGATCCCTTCTGATCTAGTTAATGTAATGGCAACAGATAAACCGATTGATAGATTAAATAAACTAATGCATAAATGATACATGTATTGATCAAACTGAACAAACCTTGCTCATACAAGTGATATTTACAAGGACCAGAGAACAAGATAGGTACAAAAAGAGAGAAAGAGATTCCAGTCAGAGAGAGAAATAGAGGTAGTGAGAGAAGTCCTGGTTCATCAACATTGTTCACACCCTCTCTCAGCATACTCTTTTCATTGCTTCATGTAATGCTTATTTTTGGCACACCATGCCATTGGCCAATCAATTGTGACTTACTCTTCCACCTCAGCTTATAGGTTTATGACAGTTAATTGCTTGCTAAACTTGTACAATGGGCTAGGATTCTCCTGGATTTAACTTGATCTAGAAAACATAGATTGTTTGGTATCATGTGGGTGATTAGCTTGCACACAAATTAGAGAAGTTGTTGTTTGTTTCAGGAGTTCTCGCAGTAGAAAGATCATAAGTGACTCTTCTCAAACTGTAATATGAGATTTAATGTTACATTGGTTGGGACTTGGTGCTTGAAAGTTGATAGATAGACTACAGATTTTAGTTACTTGGGAATAAGATATTGTTTGGTTTTCATATTGTTGTTTCTCTGGTGGCTCTTAATTTGTTTGTTCATGTTGATTTAAGGATAACAAGATTATCATTCTCCACCCTGATTTCATGACAGTTCTCTTTTTTTCTTCTTCGAACAGTCTACCATGTTATAGTCATTCTCTCTCTTCTATGAGTAAAATTTCTTGTTTAAACTGGAGAAGAAAGTCACAATATCTACTCCTGTTGAATTGCTTTTATATGAAAAAAATTGCTTTCAACTTTTTCTCATTGTAATTTATCACTGATAAGAAAGAAAGGGAAGGGTCGAGCAACTAACCAGTAGCATATATTGGATAGTTTGATATGAAATGGAGAAGCATTAATTATGCTCAGAATTGGAAGGATAGCTAAACAAGACTCAGAATAGCATTTCTTGTGTTAAAAGAAATACATATCTTAAATTTGGAAGAATTGCAACTTAAGAACTGATATGGAAATGTTTTGGTCTGGAGTATTTCAATCTAGATTCCCCCCTTTTCTTTTAGTATATTATGAATCAACATTTTTTCTGATTTGGAATTTGTTATCTCATGAATTATCATTCTTCTCTATTTGACCAAAATAGGGTTGTTCAAAGGTCCAACCTTGCAGCTTTGGAGTTCTTGATGTCCAAGCAGCCACGTGGCAATGTAAGAGTAGGAGCAGGTAATACAGCCGGTGTTCGTGTCTCTAATATATTTGTAGATGTGGAGAAATTTCAGACTAGATTCCGGGAAGCAACAGAAAAAGCTTCTAAGAGTTCCAAGGTTAGTTTGACTAGTAATGGCCAAAAGAAATTGCCTTCATTGCGGATATAACTTAGGTGCAGTTCCTTAAATGTTTTTTATATTTTTCTTCAATCAAAATTGGAGCTTCATCAAGGTAAACCCATGAAATAAAGATTGGCATTAATGGTCAGCCAAGTTACTGAAGTAAAACTTCAATTTTGATTGTAAAACAATACCAAAGGCAAATGAGGAGAGCTGCGCCTAAGTGACGGTTTGGTTTAAGAAAATATTTTGTCTTCATTTCATATTTCATTTTTAATTACAAAATTATCACTTTATTTTCTGTTTTTAAAAGTTTGTACGAGAAACATTGAAAACAACTTTTATTTGTTTTCATCGTACAAACTTTTGAAAAACAAAAGACAAGGTGATAGTGTAGAAATTAAAAATAAAAACAAAAAAATGAAAACAAAAGGGAAATTGTTTTCTCAAACTAAACTAAATTAAACGGGCATAACTTTTTCCTTTTTAAGTATTTTTTATTCTCCACTTTATGGATTAACCAGAGAATATATCTTCCAGGAAACAGACCTCCAAAGAGAATCAAGAATGTCAGCAATTCAGGCAATAAGATCAATTTCCAATTGGTTATACTGGCAATCACCTATTGCAAGTGGTGGCTCTTCAAGACCCGACCAGAGCATGATTAGAGCTGTATATAGATTACCGGAACCAAATATTGGCAAGCTCAGAGAAGCTGCTGCAAGGAAGAAAGTAAGAGAAAGGACAAGGAGCAACCATCAAACTCCATTAAATTGCATTCATCATGAGGAGTATTGGGCTCCATCAACTCTTGTTCTTCCTTCTTCAACTAGTAGCACTGCTACTCCAACACCAGCTAAGAAGCAATCGGTTACTGAAGCGCCGCAAGGGACAAAGGAAACATATCCTGGATCATATGAGAATCAAAACAATGCTATTAGATGGGGATTACCAATGGTTACTGCATTGACTGGAATGGCTATAGTCCGATTACATGCAGTCGAGTCAGCACACGAGTTGAAACAACATGTGGGTGGTTCTCTGGCTTTGGATATTGTTAACAGCCCTTGGTTGCAGTATGCACTGGCAGCAGCTACATGGTATATGATTGGAATGGCAATTATAGATCTTGCGGCCATCATTGGAAATAAAAATAGATAGAAGTACATATTAGAAGCTTTCAAGTTTAATAGCGAAGATAAGATAGATACATGTAATAATTTGTAAGGTATATATAAAGCAACACATGAATCAAAGCAAATGATGTATAACAGATTCTCCATTTAGTATGCCACACTTGATTCTCTTACTGAGCTTTTTCTGAAACTCAGGAACAAAATATTTACCCAAACTTGTGGATATCTAGTACTGGATGCAACTTATGATTGTTTTCAATTAAAATTGAAATTTCACCTTGTTAATCTATGTCAATTGTCAATGTGCGCGTTGTTAAAGTTAAACTCTAATTTTGATTTATTTTTATAAAAACGATACTGCATTCTAAGTTTTGTCTTCTAAAATTTATCACTTTTTGCAGCTTTCCTCCATAAAGTTTGAAATTATATGTATTTTTTACTGGGTAAGATATTACTTAGGCTTTGTGAAATGAAATAGGAAAACATGAATAAAATGGGATAATACTAGTACGCCTAATATTCAACTTATGCTGGCCGAATTTCAAGTAAAATTCAAGAATTGTAGATTTAGCATGCTTCCCATCCGCCAAAAATAGAATAGCCAAAAAATCCATCTAAATACAAGAAACCACACAAAACAATTTATTTTACTTGAAAACAATCCTATAAAACAAATATAATTTATTTCTCTGATAATTCGATCACTTTTTCCCTGTTTTATTCCTTTGAAGCAAACCAAGATAGTCTTGAGAAAAGTTGAAAGCAGATAGTTAGTACGAATGCTGACTTGTATCTGCATGGTCTCCCAGTTTCCAATTATAATCTAAAATTTTATCCTTCACCAAAAAGGTTAAATTTAATCTAGATAATCGGAGACAATCCTTTTAAGGTACATTTTTTTAGTCACGAGTTGTTACTTACAATCCTTCACACGAAAAAACTATATGAACATAGAAGATCCATCTTCATGGTTAAGGCATACCTCACTGCTGTTCAAACAGAAATTATTAATAACATCAGTCGATATCTTGCTCAAGACGAAAGTGGTGCAGTGAAGCCACGTATGATCCCCCAAAGCAGGGGAAGGGAATAAAACCTCAAATTTTGAGGAAATTATTTTATTTTATTTTATGACTATAGGATCCAAATAAATAAATAAATAAAGCTCTTGCAGTAGATCAAACCTGTTCACCTCTTACCATACCTTGTCTTGATTTTACAAAACATAAAACAATAAACTCTTGAATTAGTCTTTGAGGCTATATGCATAGCTAAAAATATAAAGTACAAAATAATTTTTATATTTTTTTAACAATGTAAATGTCAGAGATTAAACTGCCTATACAATTTGGAGAACTAACGGATTTACTGAAAAATAAAAGGACTAAACTAAAGGCTCAATCAAACATAAACCTTGTATATTTGCTGATATGGCTGCATGAGTTATGTACTAACTATCAGGTATGTAACTAATTGATACAAAAACATGGCATTAGGAAGCCGTAATTTTATCTTATCAACTATCAGCTATATAACTAATCGATACGGACCCTATGATTTTACATACCCCTTATCAATATATTAACATGACGTATTCTTGAAATGACACCCGTTAATTAAGATTTAAGAGTTTTTTTTGGTGTTTTTTTGCTTTTAGAATTAGAATCAGAATTCCACTTTAGCTTGATACTCTAACTAACCATTAATGAGTTTCTGTTTCACTTTTCCGAAATTGGAGTACAACACTTACAAAAAAACAACAAAGAATCTATACTTGTAAAAATGGAGGATCGGAGATCCCAACAACCAACCATAGTCAGTTAGGAACCAAAGTTCAAAGCTGCAATATTGAATTTGAACTTAAAATACATAGTAGCATACCAATGATGACTATTAAACTGAAGTGAAGCAGCAAAACAAATATTCTTTAAACACATTGATCATTTCAACCGACAACTTATTCATGATATTTTGCAACAGAAAATAAAAGTGATATAAATTAAGAACTAAAACGCTGCAGATTAAGATTTGGGATGGCCCCTGAAATATGAAAAGTTTAAAATTCATGCAATATTTAAAACTAAAAATAAAAAACAGCGGCAGAGTAATTTCCAAACACAACTAATCTTTGTGAAGATCAACTAGGAGTACCTACCACATCGCTTTTCGGATAACCAAAATCAGGCTTTATCTTCTATAGGACGTAACTGGTACAGTGAAACCATATACCATTGACTTCTAACATCACGAAAAGTAAAAAATCCCAAATTTTTACAGAAAAAATCAATAATTATCACAGATTTATTTCCTCCCACTTCTTCTGATTAGGGGTTGAAAGGAGAGACTATTGTGACTCAAATGTATCTACTATCCCTTCACTTTAGATAATTTCTATGAAATATACATCACATCAAATCAAATCAATAGCAAGAGTAATTTAGATACACTTTTACAAGAGTGAGTTGAATTGCCTCATCTCTGACAATGGGAACCAACCAATAGTGAAATTCTATCCTAATGAATTCACTCTCAAGTCTCAACACGATTCACATAATTAGATATTTACGCAGCTAAAATAAATAAAATTTCACAAAGCCATATAAGAGTGGCGCTACTTGATAACTTTACCCAAGCAAATCAGTTATACAGTCTGTAATTTGAATTTCATTTCACACAACACAGAAGCGAAGATAAGATATAAATAGTAGGATTTAAGTTCATTTTACAGATAGGAACGAACTAGTAACGGTACTTGGTGGAGTAATCCTTTGGAGCAATGACGAGACCGCGACCCTTCCTGGCACCTCTATAGACAGTCTCAACAATGTCAATGAACTCCTGTTTATCCTTAAGAGCCCAATTGATCTTGTTGTTGTTGCCAGTGCCAAGATCGATCATGATGTGCTTGTTCCTGAAGAAGAACATGACCGTGGAAGGATCGTAGAGCTCGTACATGGTGTTGAAATCAGGCACCTCCGTTATGTCCACAAGGTATATCACCGCGAAGTTCTTTATCGTCTCCGCAACCGACGCCAACACCTCGTCCATCTGGTAACAAGAATTCCAAATTGAAATGATGAAACTTCAATGGAAACCCTAAAATCAAGAATTGAATTATCCATATTCGAATTGAATTGAAATTACCTGCATGCAGGTTTCGTCCCAATCGTGACCAAAACGGATTACAACGAGACGTTCCTCTTCGGCGAGGATGGCTTGATCGACCGCCCATCCAGAATGCAAGTGGGGTAACAGGTACGACATCGTTCTCCCAAAACCCTAATTTCGCTTCTCTGGTTAGGGATTCAGTTTTGCACTGCAGAGATAACACCAACTGATCCTGATTTCGATTATTCCTAGTAATTTATCAAGCATCTGAAATGTTTTAGGATTGGGCCTCACCGGGTACCCGATTAACCGTTTTACCGGCCCAATATTTGTTTTATCGGGTCTGGTTCCTTGAGGAAGATAATTTTGAAAAATAAAAAGGAAGAGAATATGATTAAAATCCTCACTTTAATCCTTTTTATAACAGTATCTTTTTAGAGTCTTTTCTCCTTTTATAAGATATTTTTTATTTATAATATGTATTTATTATTTTTTAACATGTACTTTTATAAATTTAATTCTTCCTTTTTTTATCAATGAAATAAGTTTATTTATTTATTTATTGATGTTAATGGTAATTTTAAAAATATGATGAAAACAATTGATACATTTAATATATTTAATAAAAATAACTAGATTTTTTAATTCGTGAAGTAATGTAATTGGAAGCGGGAGTATTCACCTATCTTAACATTGTTTTGTAAATAATTGCTAATTAATTAGAATAACCTTTATGATGTTTTTCAAAATTCAAAATATGATCTATTTTATTCTAATTTGTAAAGGTCTAGTATACAATGCTGATGTGTCTCTTGGTCCATGGTGTAACCTACAAAAGAACTCCAAGGGACCAAATTAGGATTGAGCCCTTAAAACTTCTCTAACGCTGAAGGCAATGATAGTAGAGCAAAATCCAATGTGCAGGCATGAGGATCAAGAAAACACACTTAGCGTATTAGTGACACACTATAGGTGATGCACTATACGGAATGAAAGGATTGCTTTTGGGCCCATAATTGATGATGTGTTAAGTATCTCCTAGAAGGTTATGGATCTTGCAAGGGTGAAGCACTATGTTGGTATACTATATATGTTTATCTTACGTCAATTCTTTTATCTTATGACATAGGGTACGTTGATTCTATTTTGCTGACATTGATTCTACTACATGTGCATGTTGGTTGGCTTAGTCCGAATTAGAATCTTTGGCGTATGAGTTAAACACGAAAATGAAATTTAATATTAAACATAACAATGACCTACTTAGGTCTCCAAAAAGATAAACTATCATATGAACTTGATAGCTAGAAATAGCTACAACAATGACAAGATATAGTTCTATATCTTTATAGAAGAAGATGAACATTTAACATATAAGGATAAATATCATTAAGAAACTTAAATACATAAATATTAAATTGAAAAGATAAAACTAAAAGACTAAACAAGAAATTTAAATAAATACTATAGATAAAAAAATATATTTTTGCCAAAATATTTACTCGAATAAAAAGATAAATTTTTTAAACTAGAACAAATAAAAGAATGGAAGAAACATGTGAATATGATTACTATTTGAATATGATTTTTGATTCGGTCCTGAGATCGGTCCCTAGACTTAAAGATAAATTGACTAAAATCCATCCTTTAGAATCGACATAAAATGATGACTGGTGTGAGTCATTCTCTCAACGTCAGTGTCTCATGTAATGAAATGGTTTAAACACCAGAATCTGTTATCACGTGAAAGGTCCCTAAACTGACCCCAGTGCGAGTTGTTCACTCAATACCGGAGGGTCAGAGTTGACCTATGCCTTAGTATGCTAAACAAGTAGTTTGCAAAGTGACTGATGGGTAGGTAGAGCTACTACGAAACGTCTCCATCACCAAACAACTTTACTACAAAAGAGCAGAGCAAGTACTAACATCATGTACGGAAAGCTTGGTGAACAAGGAGACGTTTCCATTACTTCCAAGTATAAATACTCATGCATCAACATAACATGTAAGGACATTCTCTCTAACCTTACGCTTGAGCTCTGAAATTCCTTAGAATTTTCATTGACTTAAGCGTTGTTAACCCGACGATAGTGTCTGATCCGTTCGTTTCCACCACCGGGTTGTTAATTGGCAAGCGCACCAATCGTTTGTAGTTTTCAAAATTTAGATATCGTTCCACTGAGATTGAAAGTCCAATAACAACAGTAATTTTCTATTTACTATGGTAAATGTAAAGAAAGTTATGGACAAAAGAATGATTTATATACAATTTATACAATATTCACAAGATAGCATGGTTGAGTTGTTCATGAGATAAAAAGAAAATAAAAATCTATCTAGAAAGTTGAGTTGCAATCTAGAATAAGTAAGATACTTGAGATAAACACAGATAAACAAATTATGTTGGAAATTGGATCCCTAATCTAGAATAACAATGAGGAACTCAAGACATGCATATTTAATCATCAAGTTTCATGTCATTGCATTTATTGAATTAAAACCTAATTTTCTAACAAATTAACCAAATTTTTATTTATTTTTATGAAATTTTTATTAAAAGATTTATTGTAAATTTGAGGACTAACAAATACCCCCAACTTGAGACATTGCTCGTCCTCAAACAAGAGAGAAAAATAAAAATAAAAATTTAAAATCAAATTTTTGAGTTAGTCCGAGAATTTACCACAAAAAATATTTACACAATTTACCATTTTGAAATAATCAATTATAGACATCTAATATAACAAAGGTTTAATGATAAAATTCTTTACAATATTTTATTAACATACTAAGCATAATTTCAGGCTTACCTCTCCAAGTGTTTATCTCAATGCAATTGGTAACCTGTTTCACTCAACCAATCATAAAATCAATGAATTTAATTTTGATTTTCATCTAATCAATGGTTGGTTATACAGAGTTAATTCAGAAATCACAAGGTCTTTTCACGGGTTGTAATGAGGCTTGGCTTACAAGAATCAATGGTTTTTCTTGGAATTCAGAAACCTGAAATCATAAAAGAGCATTTTATAACTTTTAGGCTTTCTCTTGGCCCAAACTTCTCATTTTCTTTTATTGGTGAAAAATAAATACCCCAACTTGATTCTTTTCACTATTTTTAACTTTTCTTTTTCATACTTTATTTTCTTTTGAAAAGAATCAAGTTGCTTATTTTCACTCCCCATTTTTGTAAGAACACTAAAGATATTTTTCATTTATTTCAACTGCTCTTTTAATTAATCAAGTATAGGGAACGGTTATAACAGATTTAGGTTTTAAGGGTACCAAAGAATTTATTTTAGGCTCAAATTGGCTTTCAAAGGATAAAATAATTTTTACCAAGGTAAGCTGTTTAGCCCAAGGTTTCTTTTCACCAATAAATGTGCCTTGATCATTTTCCTGAATTCTTTGTACAATAAAACAAATCAAAGATTAAAGCAAAATCAATTCGAATGAAGTTATGTCGATTAAACCCTCAAGTGTTTAACAAGATCTCTCAACTCACCGGGTTTGTTTTTTGAAATTTGCTTGATAGTTAATAAACTTATTGTAATTAAATTTATCAAAATTCCTAAGTTATAAAAGAATTAATAGTTGATTTTACAAAATTGGTTTTATCATGTAAAAATGTTAAGTGAATAAATTAACTTTCTAACAAAAATTTGATTATTTATTGAAAAATTTATTATTGGATTTTTCATGCAAAAACATAATTACGCAAGGTTAAACACACCACATAATAAAAGACAAAATATAATATAATCCAAAATAATATCAATGTAAACAAGGAACTAACAATAAAAATGTATGTAAAAAGGTGCAAAAGACAACACCATCAATCCTCCATCTGGTCATCATCCTGCAGCTCAGGATAGTCTCCAGCACTAAGATCCAATACTCTCTCCCACATCAGCTTTTTGCCCTTAATCTGATGAAAGCGGGCCCATTTCGCGTCAGTGCGAAATCTCATAGGATCCCTCGGTCCTAACACCTCCTGTCCCTGAAGATCAGGATCCTTAGAAGTAGTATCGGTGTCAATGGCCCTTCTTTGTCTTTTAGAAGGACCAGTGGTAGGGATGGATTTCTTCAGAGCCATCTGCAAAAAGTAAAAATTTTTAAAATTAAACACACATTAAATTAAAAAGTAAATCATACATTACAATCATATACAATCAACCAAATATTTATAAATATTTTTGGTTTTTCTAAGGATAAAAATTTACACAAAATAGACATGTAATTCACAAAATTCAAAACAACATATTTTTGTATTTTTGTGATTTATAAAGAAAGTTAATATGCATATTTTTGAATTTTTAACATTAAAACAAAAATTCACACAAAATAATATGCATCAACAAATTTTTTTTTTTTTTAATTTTTATTAATGCAAGAAAGTATAACAAATACTAAATAAGAAAATTTATTAATTTAAAAGAAAACAACGAACAAACTTCAAAATAGGCATACTAGACTGATTTATTAAAAACAAAAAATAAATATATACATGAAACAGTAAACATCACTCAAAATTTAACAAAATTAAAAACAGAGGCTGACGCTACGCGTGGGTGGGACGCTACACTTCAGCCTGTTCTGCCCATGCTACGCGTCAATGGAATGTTACGCATGGGCTTTCAGTTCATCCTCACGCTACGCGTCAGTGGGATGCTACGCGTGAGCTGCACAGAACAGAAACAAAATCAGGGGTTGCACAGCAGCAACCCCTTTCCAAACCACATTTAATTCAATCAGCAAGCAATTTCCAATGGTCATCTAATTCTAACCCTAACCACATGCAATTCTAAGATTTGAAAATTAAAATCAAACTAAAGAGAAAGGATTAGAAAACTTACTTGTCCCTTGAGCAAATATGAGAAGGTTTGGAAGTGTTGAGAGAAAAAGAGGGTTTCGAATTTTTAAGGTTTTGAAAACTAAAGTGAGGCAGAGAGGAGGTTTTAGGTTTTAAAACCTAAGATGGGCCTCTCTGGTTCAGTTTTAGAAACTGAATGTGGGCTCTGACGCTACGCGTGGTTAGGAAGCTACGCATCCTGTTGAAAATTCAGAGTCCACGCTACGCGTCACAATGGTGCTACGCGTGGGCTTCTGCTTTTGATTTTTCAAAATTTTGATTTTCAAAAACCTTTTCTTTTGAGTTTTAAACCCCTTTTCTTTTAAAAACATAATTCTAAAAATTTTTGTTTTGTTTTGTTTTGTTTTGTTTTTATGTTAAAAATAATTGAAAATAACAAGAAAAGAATGGGTTGCCTCCCATTGAGCGCTAGATTTAATGTCTCCAGCCAGACATTACCTCTAATTAATCAGGTGGTCTTCCAATATTCGTTGAGGAATCACCTGTCTTTTTCTTCCTCCTTCTTCTTCTCCAATGCTTGATTACTTGTCTTTCATCATTCAAAGTATCGGTTAATTTAAAACAATTTAATTGATTGGGAAGAGATATACCTGGTTCGGTTGAAGGGTAAACTTCATCATTCGTCCTAAGATGTTCATGAGTACTAAAGTTTACCTCTTCTTCATAAACTTTGACTGCAACCATACTTTGATCAACATCTACTCTTATCTTTACAGTCTTCATGAAAGGTCTTCCTAGGATCAGGGGGATCTCAGTATCTTCCTTTATATCCAGTACCACAAAGTCAACCCTGAAGTGGTACTTATCAACCTTTACCAATACATCTTCCACAATCCCAAAAGGCTTCTTGACAGAGCAATCCGCAAACTGTAAGTTCGTCTTTGCTTCTTTTAGCTCATATTCACCAATGCGCTTTATTAAATCTAGGGGTATCAGATTGATGTTTGCCCCTAAATCTAACAAAGCATTCCTGATGTTGATATTTCCAATGGTTATAGGAATGGTGAAACTCCCCGGATCTTTACATTTTTCTGGAGTTATGATGGTAGTACAGTTTGTTTCTTGCTCTTCATTTATTGGCTCTTGCATATTTTTTATTTTTCATTTTTTTTCTATTTTTTACTTTCTTTTTCTTCTTCTTCTTCTTTCTTTTTCTCATTCTTTTCTTTACAATCAATTTTTACAACATTAGAAGAAACAGCATTACATTGTTCCCTTGGGTTTTGAGTGTTTGCAGTAAACCCAGAACTTTTCAATTCAGCTATTTCCTTTGCAAGCTGACCCATTTGTATGTCTGATGCTTTTCGGGAAGCTTCATTTGTCTCCACAAATTGCAATAACTGTTGGATAGATTCCTCAATCCTTGTCAATCATGCATTGTCAATTTGTGATTGTTGTGGCTTAAATTGATTGTTAGGACACTTTCTGTTGGAAGGTCCAGCATCTTGTCTCCAGCCAGAATTCTAATTCTGCCATCCCTGTTGAAAATTGTTAGGAAAAGAATTACCATAATTGAAAGGAAAGTTACCCAATGGTATTCTTTGATGGTTTAGAAAATTAGCTTGCTCTTGCTCATTTCCATAGTAACCACATGGTTGTTCTCCCATGCAGTGCATACATTTTTTAAGTTGAGCAGGGGGTGGTGATGTTACTTGAGCAATTTGAAGTTTCTCCAATTGCTTGCTCATAACTTCAATTTGTTGGGTCAGCAATTTTTGTTGAGCCAATACTGCATTATTCACTCCCAATTCGAGTATTCCTAGCTTCCTCTGTACATTACCTCTTTCATGTTTTGCTTGGCGGTCACTGATAGACATTGATTCCAATATCTCAATTGCTTCCTCTACAGTTTTGTTCATTAAAGAACCACCTGCACAAGCATCTAACATCATCTTGAACTGAGGTAATAAACCATGGTAAACGATCCTTACCTTTTCGGCATCATCCAAATTATGGTTTGGACACTTTCTCAATAGTGCCTTGAATCGTTCCCATGTTTCCCCTAATGATTCATCATTATTTTGAGAAAAAGAATGTATGGCTGTCATGGCTTCAAAATATTTTGAAGGAGAATAAAATCTTTCCAAAAATTTTCTTTCAACATCGGACCAGTTTACAAAACTACCCAGTGGGCAAGATTTAAACCATTCTTTAGCTTTACCAATCAATGAAAAAGGAAATAATCTCATGTAAACAGATTTTTCTTGATTGGGTTCAAAACCAATTATGCTACATAACTCATAAAAAATAGTTAAATGTTCATATGGTTCTTCATGATTTAAGCCAGCAAATTGATTATTTTGAATAATATTTAAAGTAGCAGGTTTAATCTCCACTGGTACAACAAGTCCTTGAAACATTCCCGAAACTCGGGGTGGACCATTAATAGCAGCAAACTGTCCCAATGTTCTCCTTTCAGCAGTCATATTTGAATTTTCAAAAGTTTTAGAAGTAGAAGAAGATTTAGTTTGTGTTTTAGATTTCAAAGACTTGATTTTCTTTACAAACCTTTCTATCTCAGGATCAAAATAAATTTTACCTGCAGTAGATCAGGTTTGCATACACAAACTAGACAAAGAAAGTTAGTGTAAAAGTAAAAGTAAACAAAATAAAAAATTTAACTAAGGTAAAAAAAATATTTACCATGGTAATTAAAAATTACTGTTTTACTGAAACAATTCAATCCCCGACGACGGCGCCAGAAAACTTGTTAACCCGACGATGGCGTCTGATCCGTTCGTTTCCACCACCGGGTTGTTAATTGGCAAGCGCACCAATCGTTTGTAGTTTTCAAATTTTAGATATCGTTCCACTGGGATTGAAAGTCCAATAACAACAGTAATTTTCTATTTACTATGGTAAATGTGAAGAAAGTTATGGACAAAAGAATGATTTATATATAATTTATGCAATATTCATAAGATAGCATGGTTGAGTTGTTCATGAGATAAAAAGAAAATAAAAATCTATCTAAAAAGTTGAGTTGCAATCTAGAATAGGTAAGATACTTGAGATAAACACAGATAAACAAATTATGTTGGAAATTGGATCCCTAATCTAGAATAACAATGAGGAACTCAAGACATGCATATTTAATCATCAAGTTTCATGTCATTGCAGCTTAAAATCATTATAACCGATCCCTCGTGATATAAATTCTAAGAATTCACCGTAAAGTCTGATCCCTCGTGAGCTTTCTCAGTAAAAACTTGCATTAAGACCTGGCCTTATGGCAACAATGGTTAACAACCCCTATAGAATTGAGATACCAAGGGTATTCCAACTTTTACTTTCGTCAAAACAAGTTTCAATATGGCATGAATAATCATTCTCCCGTTTGACATTCATACTAATAAAACAAGTTCAATACACATGAAAATCATTCTCCCATTTGACGTTTATATTAATAAAAGATTGAAATACTAACATGGACTTGAATCATAAACATGCAGAGGTCGAATTCACAATATTATACTCAATAGATTAGTTCACCAATTCCAACATAAACAAATTAGTTACACATGGTGAAAGTAAAGACAACACTTATAGAGTTTGACATTACAAAGACGATGGAAACTTCACGATACAACGATCACAATACACAAAAACACACTCAAGTATCTAGAAAACTATTCTAGAACTACAACTCACAAAAGAAGTACTCAAAGTCGAGCACAAAAAGAGAAAAGAAGAGAAGTGAATGAGAATGGGATATTTTGAATGGTGTTGGATGGCCCTATTTATAGGGCTGAGCAAGGGTGCTGACGCTACGCGTCAGGCCCCTGACTCAGCTTCCATTAAATAGCTGATAATGGCCACTTCAAATTATTAAATTTGATCATGCTTGGCCACTTGGACGTGTTTCCACTGTATTTTGCCCATTTGTGCTTAGTGGGGTGGCCCTTGGTGCTGAGTGGGGTGACCATTATTGGGTCAAAGCTGAGTGCTTGGCCAAGTTAGATGTGGAGTCCACGCAGCACTGACGCTACGCGTGGCTGTGACGCGTAGCGTCAGCATCAAAATTCAGAGTCCACGCTACGCGTGGGATTGATGCTACGCGTCAGATCTTCCAGTATAATTTTCTCTTGAATTCTTTACTTTTTCACTGCAAAACTAGAGAAAATTGATCAAGGGCAGATTATTTCCAACAACATCCATTTATTGAATTAAAACCTAATTTTCTAACAAATTAACTAAATTTTTATTTATTTTTATGAAATTTTTATTAAAAGATTTATTGTAAATTTGAGGACTAACAAGCGTCAGAGTGTCCTTACAAGTGTCACCCCATTTCGCCTCACAACATGTAAGGCTAGTGATTTAGTACGAGGAATCACTCCAAGACCTTTACTCCCCACTGAAATTAAGGATACAATACCGGATCCCTACTAGACCAGTGTAATATTAAAGAGGGAACGAGAGATTTAAGAACTGTCGCGAGACCGAACATTGGACCCTAGCACAGACCAGTTCATTGGCACGCCTAATGGGACCTGTAAATTTTTAGTCTCACGATCACAGAAAAAGTTAAGTCATCATGGAGGAAAGAGTTCTTGATGGGCACGTTGAAGATCTGACGTTCTTAGAGCCAAGGCATTTGGCTTTTGGAACCTCTAGCACTTCAGTTAGAAAGGTGGTCCCTGTGGTTACTCCTAGCCCAAGGGAAGAGATCATTAGGTAGCTCAGGGAGGAGCTTGCTGAGTTGAGATATGAATGATCTGCCTATGCAGAGAGAGTCGGCCCAAACAAGGCTCAGCAGAAGTAGTAGCCTGAAGTTTTCGGGCAAGAGATGTCACGTATGTTGTCTTATTCCAAGATCCCTATGTACAAGGAGGAACAGGAGACTCGATCCCATACAAATTAACCTAACCCTAGGCGTAAGGGTATTCTTTCTAACTCTCCTACGTTTGGATACAAGCTAAGTATCCCTTTCTCTAGGAGGCTCATGAGTGTTCCTATCCCTAGGTAGCTTCAAATCACCCAGCCTCTTTCTATTGGCAACTATACGGGTAAGACAGATTCATGAAAGCATCTCGATGCTTATGTTTATGAAGTAATATTTTTAGGGGCTAAAACTGATGTCATGTGTCGTATGCTCCCATGTACGTTGACAGGTGAAGCCCTAGCATGGTTTAAAGGTTTACCTTCTGGGTCTATAGATTCGTAGGAGGAGATGGCTGAGGCTTTTGGGTAGCATTTTTCATCTCTAGAGACATAACAAGGACGTCTCACACCTTGGCTCGGACCAAGCAAGGTGAAATGAAATCTCTTAAGGATTTTCTGAAGAGGTTTGATAAGGAGGCAGCCATGGTTCTAGATCTGACTGAAGTTATTCAACTTTATATTATCATTGATGATTTGTAACCTAAGTCACCATTTGCCATGTCTTTGGAGAGAGGGCCCACCCACCACCCTAGAGGAGTTCAGATGCAAGGCGTTGATAAAAGGTCTTCGAGCCGTGGTAAGTTTACCCATTTCCCGCTGTAATGGTATGGATGTCATTCCACTGAAGGTTACTATGATTCAAAGGATTCAGTTTCAAAATAATTTAAGTTTGAAAGATTTAGTTTCATTAGTAATATGTTGAAATAAAGTTAAGTGTAAAAACAAGCATAAACATAATTGTAAATCACCACTAAAAAACACTTGATAGCTACTTCAAATTAGCGACCGAGTGATGTCGTTGCTAATTAGCGACCGCGTTAGTGATCGCAATGTGGAAAGGGGCCTCAAAAAGAAAATTAGTGACCACATCAGCGACCAAGATAATATCATCGCTAATTTTTGCAAAAGTCCGTCGCTACCTCTGTCTCTACATGGCAATCCATCGCAACCCCGGTCGCTATACTCATCTCCTTCTTTTATTTGCTTTGCCTCCAAATTTTTATCTTGGTGCGCAAAGTAGCAATTGCGATGGGCCGTTGCCGAGCTCTACTAGTGACAATGTGTGTTCGTCGCTATGGGAGCGCTGCTAGAAAACCCTATTAGTTACTAAGAATTAGCGACCGAACCCATTTAGCGACCACGCAAGACGTCGTCACTGTGTTAACCTCCCTCTATTTTTATTTGCTTTGCCTCCAAAATTTTTTGTTGGCGCCCAACATAGCGACGAGTGTTGTGGTCGCTACCTGAAAAGAAATGTAGTGACGGCGACAGGTGTCAATCACTAGAGTTTGTTTCCCCTAATTTTTTTTTTGGTTCCCTATTCTGTGCTGTAGTGACAGTGGCCGTCTGTGGCTAATGTCTACAAATTAGAGATGGATAGGTTAACCGTTGCTAATTTGTATTTATTTTAGTGATTGTGTTTTGTTAGTCCATCGCTATATCTACCAGGTGGGCTTATTAGTGACGTTTGTAACAACCAAGAGTCGCTACGTTTTTAATCTAATTTGAACAGTCCTCTACGGTTAATCATTTCTCCCAATCATCAAGCCCTAACTCTCTCTCCCTCCGTCTTTTTCCCTCCATCCCTTGGTCCCTCTTTCTCCCTTTGTCCCTTAGTCCGTCTTTCTCCCTCTGTCCCTCGGTCCCTATTTGTCCCTTTGTCTCCATCACTAGAAGCTCTTTCATTTCCTCCCTCCTTTTGTCTTTTCCTCTATACGTATGACGACGAAATTGCATCTGAGTTTGTCAGCACCGGCGACCACCCATTCCCTCACAGGCGGCCACTCATTCCCTCTCTAGGGGCTACACACTCCCTCCATGGTCAGGTCAGTTTTCTTTCTTCTTCTCCTACCGAGTTCTCCTTCTCTCATCCTCATTCGTCAACCAGCAGTTAATCTTATATCCCCAAATGATTAAAGTAATTATTTCAGTATATGTTTATTTGGTATAATTTTCTTTTAAAAATTAGTCTACGTTTATTCTTTTTACATGAAGAAAAAAATTTCTCTGAAGCCTGAAAATTTGATAGTACAATGTGATCCAATTTCGTAAGAGTCAAAACAAACCTAGGTTTCATCAAAATAATTAATGGTCAACACCAAAAGTATAGCAGCAGGGAATTCAATGAATTTATCAGATATTCTAAGGACTAGAAAAGAGCATGAAGTAGATGTTGGGGGAGAATGTTTCTAACATCTTAATAATTACATCCATGATATCATAAGTGTGAATCTTATTAAGAACAGTGGTATGAATAAAGGATGTCACTGTTGAATGTGTCATATACTTTGATAGGAGAAAAGGAAAATATAGGCTCTATAGCAATAAAGGCCTGCTGGTTTATGAGAAGAAATAGAATACCTAGAGGCTAAATGGGAAAATTCAGATGGTAGAGATGGGAAAATCATAACTGAATGGTGATAGGTGGTGCGGGTGTGTGGGGGTGAGCAAAATAAGGGAATTAATATAAAATTAGAGAATGAGACTGGGAGTGAAGATATTGGTGAAAGTCTAGGAAGGTTGGCTGCACTTAATAATCAATGAGGGGTAAAAGTGGTATATATCTATATCATTTTAGCTAGCTGCTAACACGGTATTTCAAAAAGAAATGTGGTATAAATAGTGAAAGATCCCAAAATGTCACAATCGCTAAAATAATATAAGTACCAACTATGCGACTAAAATAGTTCAATGTGCAAAAAAAGAGTAATGAACAAGAAAATAAACCATAAACTATTGTCTATAAAGACTGTAAAATGTAGAAATAAAATATTTTGAAAATAAAAGAACAAGTAAACTAGTCTAAGAGTCTATCAGTCTCCTCTCATGACCCTGTCCAGCTGCTTCTCAAACTCTTTATCCCTCATCTCCTGAGCTTCTCTAGACACTCCTCCCTCCTTAAATGTACTGGTGCCATAATCAAGTTGGTAGTCACCGGGTCCTATTGTTGGTCCAGCTCCAGATGCTCACTGGTGGAAAAAGGCTTTTTACACCGGTCCTTTTTGGCTTTTTACACTGGTTGTAGGACTGGTGTAGACGCAGTAGATGAGAAAAATATAAAAAATGGATTTTACACCGGGCCTTGCATTACAACCGGTACAAAAAGAAAACATTTAACATCGGTTGGTTACTATAACCAGTGTAAAAACTATTATTATTATTTTTTCCTTCTTTCTGTATTTTTCCTACTTTCCCTTTTTTGTTTCCTTTGAAATGTTAATAGTCTAGGAAAAATTGTCTTAGGTATTGCTAATACTAACAAAATTAATTATAAGGAACATAAACTCAATTGCAACGGTTCCAAGTATTGAATTATATTACTTTAAAAACAATTAACATCTAACTATGTAAATATTTGATTACTATAGAATAAATAGTTCACTAACTAAAAGTAATATTAAAGTTTAATTATTTAGTACAATTACAAGAGTCAACTGTCAAGACACTTATGATAAAGATCCATACATGCACGTGATCCCCAGTTAAAAATGTTTGTTGCAAGAACACCTTCAATTAGAGTAAGCAGCCTTGCATCTTGAAACAAAAGGTAGTGGCTTAATAGTAACATGATTTATTATAAGTCAGGGTCACTTAAGCCCTCAGCACTCAACAGAACCAAAAAATACCTCTGTACCATTCATATAAAACATTTTACACTATTTTCCCTCTATTAATTCAATCATCCGATTTTATATAAATATAAAATTTAAGTTTGTTTGTTTGTTAAACTAACAGATAAATGCCAATCCCATTCCAAATGAATAATGATGATGATGATATCCATCAACAACTCATTATTATTCAACAATTCACTTCTTCTCTAGCCGACTCTGTTTTCGTAATAATTTCCTTTCAAATATGCTCTAATATTTTAGCAACGTGTCAGCAATTTAGTTACACTAATATAACCAGTTTAGTTACAGTATCATATATATATATATATATATATATATATAAAATATATATATATATAATATATATATATACACACATATATATATATATATATGTATATACACACACACATATATATATATATATATATATATATATCAAGAATTATGTTTATTATTAACATACTCCAACTTGAAAGTCCTTTGAAAAGATTAAACTCATAAAGAAAATACAATTTTTTTTCAATGAGAAAGGACCAAATTTCTTACTCATTGATCATATAGAAACTCTGCTATGTTAAAACCCAAAAATGATTTCCATCACTTGCACCCCTTTCAATAATCAGTGTTTTAATTCACTTGATATGTTCCAACTATTTAAACTTTTTATAACTAATTAAAGTTTTAATGCAAATTGCAAAATGTGTGTATATATATATATATCTATCTATCTATCTATCTATCTATCTATATATATATATATATATATATATATAAACTTGGTTGAACAGTTAAATATATACATGATCTTTAATATTTAGGGGTTTGGTTTATGACCTGTAAACACTTAGCAACATCTCAATTCTTCGATTTGTGTTTATGCAGGAAATCTATAAGAAATATATTGTAAGTTATGCTAATATAATAATATCTATAAGGAAATCTCTAGCAAGTAGCAACTAAAGCAAACCGAATGATATGCTTCTTAAAACCTATAAATTGTGTTTCTATTCTAGTTCAGCTCAAGGTTAAGCAAGAAGTCAATTAACAATCATATCTGAGGTTTAAAATTATGATTTAAAAATATTTTTAATTTTGTGAAAAGGTTGTCCTGATTATTAAATGGTGAAATGAAAGGATGATCCTTGCAGTCAACAGAACGCTAAGCCAGTATTGGACATAGAAACAAAATTTAAATGGTTAGCCTAATTTGGTAACATCAACATAAAACAAATCCACTTAAGCTATGAAAAGAAATATTGAGTAGAAATCTCAAGAAATTTAACTGATAGTAATTGCTGGTTATAAGTCTATAGCAATTTCCTACAGATAAAACACAACAACTTATAGTATGTACCATTTTAATTTAATAAAATAAATAATTTATTTCATAATTGAATCTTTTACTATATATAATTATTTTTTAAAAGATATAACTATACGAGGCACAGAGGTTTAAATCTAGTTACAACAAATTTTAAAGAAGGAATTTGCTCCTTACCTACAAGCGAATTGCCACATAAACCATCTGTACAGCCACAATCAACATTTGCCACGTGACAACTACTAAAACTGCGAGATTAGAATAAAAATTTACAGCGCCTCCGTAAACATAAGCTATGATAAATGGAATATCAAGATCCATAATGGTTAGATTTGATGACATCTACAAAAGGAAAAGAAATTTGATAAGTGTGTATTGTGTGTTGTTTTTGGTTATTTTTAGGTCTAGTTTTTAGGGATTTTACATCTTGTTTCTGCCTGATTCCCTTGATTTTGATTTCTTTCCACACATACTGCTTGGTTGTTTCTATTTTTGCAGGATTAATGATGTTCTAGGTCTATTTTGAGGAAAAATGGACAAGTGGATGAAAGAAAAGACCTTTGAGACCCTTGGGAATGCATCTTGGCAAGGTTGGAAGAAACCACGGCCAGTGGTTGTGGCCCACCACTGGCCGTGGTTAGCACTAGAAAAGAGGAAATTGGTGGCAGAACCAACCACTAGCTGTGGTTACCCACCACTGGCTATGGTTGGCTCTGTTTAAGGGCAAAACATCAGTAACATCACCACCACTGGCCGTGGTTGCCACCACTACCGGTGGTTGGCACTGTGGAGCAAAGCAAAGCAAGTCAGAACCCACCACTGGTCGTGGTTACAACCACTGGTCGTGGTTGCCACCACTGCCAGTGGTTGGCACTGTGGAGCAAAGTAAAGCAAAGCAAGTCAGAACCCATCACTGGTCGTGGTTACAACCACTGGCCGTGGTGGGCCCTGTTTATTATAAAAATGCGAATTTATGGTTTAAAGAGGAACAGAACCTGAACCACTGGTCGTGGTTACCCACCACTAGCCATGGTTGTCCCCTAAGAGGCCCAAATCTTTCAATTGTTTAGGAATTTAAATGGGCACTCTCGGGAATTTGAAGACATCTCTGGATAGACAGATTTTGACACATCTTTTGGGAGATTTTGAAGAACTCTTTGGGAAGATTTCATTGGAAATCAAGATTCAAATTCATCAAGGGCAATCGAATTTGTAGATTTGGTAGGAAGAATTAGCAATCCTAGTGAGAACTAATTTGTAATTTTTGAATCCCTAGTTTACACTTTTGATATCTTTTATGTTTGGCATCGATTTTGTGATGTGTAACATGATGACAACAATCTTTATGGCACATTAAACTCTTTTCTTGGGGCTAAAGATATGTTACAATTAATTTTTCTTCGCATTCCAATTCATATGATTTCAATCTCTATTCAATTTATTTATGCCTAATGCTTCTGCAAGACTTAGAGATAAGCGTAGATGATCACAAATTATATGGGTAATCGAGAGATTGACATGTAATTCAAAAATACCTAAATTGAACCTATGATTTTGATTTACGGCGGTAAGCGAAATTGTTTGAGGGATCAATTAAATTTCCATAGAACGTAAAAGGCTTAATTAACAAATTGAATGTGGTTCTTTGGGAATTAAGCACGTGAATAAGCTTTCAAGAAAAAGGTATTAATTAACTTAGGGGAATCGGCCTTAGGAACGAAATCATATAGTTGGATAGGTGAGTAACCTTTAATTTTAATATTGGCATATGAACCCTTAATACCCTGAGATTTACCTTTGATTCAATTTCCCAAACTTGCTCTGATTTTCTTTTACAAAAGACGTTGAATTTTCTGTTCCCTGATTTACTGTTCATAATCATTTGGGTAATTCATTTTAATCAATTCCACTAGATAATTAAACCACCGTTATAACTAGTACTTGGGCACAATCTTTGTGGGAACAATATCTTTTTATTACTTTGATACCCCGTGCGCTTGTGGTTGGCTATCAAGTTTTTGGCGTCGTTACTGAGGATTGTGTTTCCCCCAATATTGGCTAAGCGGGGTTTGATTAGACTAGTCTGTATTTTCTGTATTTTTCTATTTTATTTCAATTTTCTATAGAATTACCCTTGTTTTTCTTTGTTGTTTATAAATTTGTGCAGGCCCCTTTATGCGAAAAAGCGACAGCTTTGAGCATATATTTGATCTTGAAATTGAAGGAACACTTTGAAAGATTAGAACTCTTAGGACACGAATTGAACAAAACAGGCACCAACCTTTAAGTTCAATGAGTCAAGCACAAATAGAAGATCTCAACAACAGAGCACTGCGCGATTTTGCAGCACCAAACTCATTGGGTAGGCGGCCTAGTATCACACGACCTACCATTGAGGCAAATAATTTTGAGCTGAAGCCATCTTTACTCTCAATGGTTCAGCAAAACCAATTTGGTGGATTGTCATCGAAAGATCCAAACCTCCATTTACAGATTTTTCTTGAATATTGTGACACACTCAAGGTAAATGGAATGTCTAATGATGCAATCAGGCTAAGGCTTTTTCCATTCTCATTAAGGGATAAAGCCCGAGCTTGGTTGTACTCACTTCTGGAGGGATTTATTGCTACATGGGAGCAACTTTCACACGTTTTCCTCAATAAGTACTATCCAAGGAGCAAGATAGATCAGTTGAGGAAGCAGATCATCACTTTCGCTCATAAAGATGATGAGACCTTGTATGACGCCTGGGAAAGGTACATGGAAATGCTCCACGAATGCCCACATCACAGAATTGAACGCTAGTTGACCGTGCATATATTTTACAATGGGCTCACACCAAATCAGAAAGTAACCTTAGATACCGTAGCTGGTGGTGCCTTCATGAGTAAAAACATAGAGGAAGGTTACAATCTCATTGAAGAGGTTGCCCAGAACACATACTAGTGGTCTTCAGAAAGGAGTTTACCAAATAAAACTCCAGATAAGTACCCTGTTGATGCTATATCTTTATTAACTGCTAAAGTAGAAGCATTATCTGTAAAAATTGATAAAACTCTAGGTACTACTAACATGGTTTGTGAGCTATGTGGCGTTTCAGGTCATAATATTTCAGGATGCCAACTTGGGATGAATCATAGTCCTGAGCCAGAGATGTAACATATGGATGTTATTGGGAACTATGGTGGACATTATAGCAATAATTTTAGACAGCCACAAGGACCAACTGGTTTCCAAAACCGACCACCTCCTTATCAAGGCAATCTGAGTAATTTTTGACAACCACAAGGACCCTTCATTCCACAAAAATATAAGCTGGAGTCCTTAATGGAGACCTTTGTGACCACCCAGTTGAAACAAAATGATTAGTTCTCCGATGCTATTAAGAAGCTAACCTCCAAGGTAGACACTCTTGCCACCTATAATAAAATGTTGGAGAACTAAATTGCTCAGCAGGCCTCATCCTCTCAAAGAATGCCAGGAACCTTTCCTGGAAAGCTCGAAATGGGACCATCCAATCACACCATGGTTATCACTCTTAGGAGTGGTACGTAGTATGATGGTCCAGTTAGTATGACTGAAGAGGAGGCCAAGAAAAAGAAGAAAGGGAAAGAGTCTCACTTTTATCCTGAAATTGAAGAAGAGAAACAAAGTGAAAAGAAGGAGGAAGTGAAACCATATCAGCCTCCAATTCCATATCCTTAGCGCTTGGCCAAGGCCAAGCTTGATAAACAATTCGGTAAGTTTCTTGAAGTTCTTAAGAAGATTTATGTTAATGTTCCTTTTACAGATGCCTTACAGCAAATACCAACATATGTGAAATTCCTGAAGGACATCTTATCTAATAAAAGAAAATTAGAGGAGGATGGTACAGTAGCACTCACTAAGAATGTAGTGCTTTGATCCAAAGGAAGCTACCACCCAAGTTTCAGGATCCAGGTAGTTTTTCTATCCCTTGTGTGATTGGTGACATGGCCATTGATAAAGCATTATATGACTTAGGAGCTAGCGTTAGTTTAATTCCATTGTCTATTGCCAAGAAATTGGGATTGGGTGAACTCAAACCTACTAGGATGTCATTGCAATTAGCGGATAAGTCTGTTAAATATCCTATAGGTATTTTAGAAGATATACCTATTAAAGTAGTTAAATTTTTTATTCCTGTCGACTTTGTTGTTTTGGAAATGGATGAGGATTCTATGATCCCCCTTATTCTAGGCAGGCCATTTTTAGCAATCGAGGGTGCGGTAATAGATGTTAAAAATAGAAAATTGTCTCTGACTGTTGGAGACCTAAAGGTAGATTTTAGTTTGAAAGATGCTTTAAAGAAACCTTTTGATGATGTTTGCTATATGGATTTTATTAACTAAGTGGTGAAGGAAGAAACTTTTCCTAAGGATCTACTTGAATCTGCTTTATTAATTGAGCCTGCAGAAATATCACATTGTTTGGAAGAAAACACCCCGCTTAAACATGATACTGAAGTCATGTGTAAGAAAGTGGTAAGCTCAACTGTTGAATTGAAGCCTTTACTGGCTTCACTGAGGTATGAATTTCTTGGACCCAACTCTACATATTTCGTCATTGTAAATGCTGACTTGAATCCATGTGAAATGAAAAGCTTTTGAAACAACTTAGGTTGTATAGGAAGGTAATTGGTTATACAACAGATGATATAAAGGGGATTAGCCCTTCCTTTTGCATGCATAGGATAACTATAGAGGATAAGAGTAGGCCCACAATAGAACCACTTAGGAGACTAAATCCAAAAATGCAAGAAGTGGTTAAGAAGGAAATTTTAAAATTGCTTGATGTTGGTGTCATATATCCCATTGCTAGTAGCAAATGGATAAGTCTAGTTCATGTGGTGCCTAAAAAAAGAGGGATAACTGTTGTGAAAAATGATAAACAGGAACTAATTTCTACTAGGATAGTTTTTGGGTGATGTATGTGTATTGATTATAGAAAGCTAAATAGCGCCACAAAGAAAGATCATTTCCCTCTTCCTTTCATTGATTAGATGCTTGAGAGGCTTGCTAAGCACTCTTATTTCTATTATTTGGATGGGTATTTAGGTTTTCATTGAATCCTCATCCATCTATCTGATTAAGAGAAAGCTACTTTCACTTGCCCTTCTAGAACATATGCATATAGGAGAATGCCATTTGGCCTGTGTAATGCACCTACGACTTTTCAAAGGTGTATGCAGCCCATCTTTTCTGATTCGATTGAGAATATGATGGAAGTTTTCATGGATGACTTTTCTGTGCATGGTTTGGATTTCGATAATTGTTTAACTAATTTGTACCAAGTCTCACAGCGTTGTGAGGAGACCAACTTGGTCTTCAATTGGGGGAAATGCCATTTTATGGTAAGAGAAGGCATAGTTCTTGGACACTTGGTGTCTGAGAGAGGAATTGAGATGGATAAGGCCAAGGTGGAGGTGATTGAAAAATTGCCCCCACCAACCAATGTGAAAGGCATTCAAAGCTTTCTTGGGCATGCCAGGTTTTATTGGTGCTTCATTAAAGACTTCAGCAAGATTACCAAGCCTTTGACTAATCTTTTGGGTAAGGATATGCCTTTTGTTTTTTACTCATCTTGTCTTGAAGCTTTTTACAGGATTAAATAAGCTTTGATTTCTACTCATGTGGTACAACCCCCTGATTAGGAACTCCCATTTGAGTTGATGTGTGATGCTAGTGATCACGTAGTGGGGGCTGTGCTCGGGCAGCAGAAGGATAAGAAGCTGCATGTGATCTATTATGCTAGCCGTACACTTGATGAAGCTCAGGTAAACTATGCTATCACTGAAAAGGAATTATTAGCTGTTATATTTGCTTTTGATAAGTTTAGATCGTACTTGGTAGGCTCACATGTTACTGTACATACTAACCATTCTGCCATCAAGTATCTTTTACATAAAAAAGAAGCAGAGCCTAGGCTAATTAGGTAGATTTTGATTTTGCAAGAATTTAACTTAGAGATAAAAGATAAAAAGGATATTGAGAACCTTGTTGCTGACTATTTATCTAGGTTGTCATCTGAAAAAGATGAGATGGGTGATGTTGTTCCCATCAATGAGTCTTTTCCAGATGAACAACTACTGAGTCTTAGTGTCCAACAAGTGCCTTGGTATGCGGATTTTGTTAATTTTCTTGTGGCATTTTACCTCCTGACCTTGGTTTTCAGTAGAAAAAAAAGTTTTTTTACAGATGTCAAGCATTATTATTGGGATAAGCCCCTCCTTTTCAAGCAATGTACAGATGGTTTGATTAGGAGCTGTGCTCATGAGGATGAAGTTCATGCCATCCTAGACTATTGCCACTCCGTGGAGGCCATATGAGTACATCCAAGACCGCCTTAAAAATGTTGCAAGCTGGGTTCTACTGGCCATACCTTTCTAAGGATGTGCGTAAGTATGTCCTGACTTGTGATTCTTGCCAAAGAGCAGGTAACATTCGTAAGCAGCATGAAATGCCACTTAACAGCATTTTAGAGGTTGAGTTATTTGATGTGAGGGGTGTTGATTTCATGGGACCTTTTCCTTCTTCATTCAGAAATCAATTATTTTAGTAGCGGCTGACTACATATCTAAATGGGTGGAAGCCATTACTTCACCTCATAATGATGCTAAAATCATTATTAAACTTTTTGAAAGAATAATATTTGAGGTTTAGGGTCCCAAAATGTGTCATAAGTGATGGAGGGTCTTATTTTATTGAAAAGCCTTTTCAGGCCCTCCTAAAAAATATATGGAGTGAGGCATAAGGTTGCTACACCTTATCATCCTCAAACTAATAGGTAGGTTGAGGTTTCCAACAGAGAGATAAAAAATATTCTCCAAAAGGTGGTCAATACTTCACATAAGAATTGGTCTATTAAATTAGATGATTCCTTATGGGCGTATCGCACCGTATATAAAACCTTATTGGAATCACACCTTTCAAACTAGTATATAGAAAGCCTTGTCATTTTCCTGTTGAACTTGAGTATAAATTATTTTGGGTAATTAAAATGCTTAATCTTGATCATAAGGTTGTAGGTGAGCGTAGGTTATTGGAGCTAAATGAACCAGAGGAACTCCGTTTGGATGCGTATGAGAATACCAAAATTTATAAGGAAAAAAAAACGTTGGCATGATTGTCACATCCTTCAGAGGACATTCAGTCCAGGTGATATGGTCTTGTTATTTAACTCTAGATTGAGGTTATTTCCAGGTAAACTGAGGTCTCGATGGTCGAGACTGTTTAGAGTCTTAAAGGTATTTCCCTTTGGCACTGTCAAGTTATGGAGCTAAAAGTCCAGACCATTTAAAGTAAATGGGCAAAGACTTAAGCACTACATGACAGGCGAGCCCATTCATCAAGCAAGTGCTTTAGATTTGCTTGATCTATCAGATTCATAGATGCAAATGGTGAAAAATGTCTGGCTGAAGACGTTAAACTTAGCACTGTTGGGGAGGTAACCCTATTTGTCATTTTAATTTAATTGTTTTGCATGGATTTATTTGCTTGAATGCTTTGTGTAAAAACTAAATAAACAAGAAAAATGATGTTGCCTTTTGTACAGTAAGATATTTGAGTTAATCACTATTTTGCATGATTTGGTCATAATCAAATGGATGTGTCTTAAATTGGGTTGTTTGATATAGTTTTTGGGATTAAAAATAGTGGTTTGACCCCAATTTTTCTGCACTAAGTATAAAATCTGGGCATCAAAACAGTGCCAACCACTGCCAGTGGTGACCCACCACTGGCCGTGGTTAGGCCCAGGAGTTGCCCTAAAATTTTATGAAATTTTTATGCCAAAGCAGTAACAACCACTGGCCATGGTTGCTAATAGGGGTCTTGTACTTTTTTTAGCAGTTAAATGGGCCTGGCAGAGCCAACCACAGGCCGTGGTTACCTATCGCTTGTCGTGATTTGGTTCAGCCCTTGGAGAGCCTTGTTTTTAAACCTCTAAATGCCTAGACACCCCATTTCATGCGTGTAAACTTGGTTTTTTTCACCCATCTCCTTAAAAAAACCTCTCTACCTCTAAGAAACTCTCAACTTCTTTGAACCATCTTTCTATTTGCATCAATTACTTGCTTGATATATCATTCTATCTCCCTATATCAAGTAAGTAATCTTCATTTTGAGTTTCTTTTTTAGTTTTATGGGGTATTCTTGAATTTTGGGGGTTTGGTTTGAAATTTCTATAATGGTTTGATTTGATGATTCCTTAACCATTTGTGATGATTTTGAATGCTGTAAAACCAAATGGGTAACATTAAAATCTTCATGAACTTCATCTAGTGTTCATACTTTTCATGTACCCCATTTGTGTTCTTGTGCAAATGTTGATCTTTGGTGGTGATTGAATGTTTGGTTGGTGGTAATATTTTGAATTTGGTTGTTTATTTTGGCTATTGAACTTGATGAGTGGTAGCATTGCTCTTGAATGTTGCATTTGGCACTCATTTATTTAATGCACACTAACTGCTTGATGTAATGTCCAAGAGACAAAATTCTTGAATTGTTGCATGGTTTGAACGTGCATGTGGTCTAGTTCATTTTTCATGGTATTTAATTATTCATATATGTACATTTCTCTCATAGATATCATGGGTGTATGACATTATATAGGTGTTATCTTTAGTCATTATAAAAAATTTGGAGTTCTGGTTTAGAATGTTTTTTTTAACCCTCTTTGTATGGTTTTAATAGGTCACCTCCAAGTTTTATATTCAATTCCATGGCACCAAAGGTTCCCTCTAAGAAAAGGAAGACCAAAAGGGGTGTTGATAGCATCCCAAAGGAGTTTAATTTCAGGTATTTTTGGGCACATATCTCCCATAAGGGCCATTATGATGCTTCTACTTCCAAAGCTTCCACCATTCATCACCCAGTTTTCTGTTACCTGTAGTGTTTCATGGCCCGATCCATTTTTGGGCGATATGATAGTCCAGGTACTATGCGTTAGCCTGAGGTATTCTTTATCCACTCTATGTTGCATAACACTCTTATTGATTCTACCAAGTGGTTATGTAGTCAGTTCTCTCGGGTTGGCAATGCCAGCCACAGTAAAATTGTTATTGTTGGCTACATAAACCCCATTACTAGATATGTGGGCATAGACTTGGACCAAGATAATCTCCTTCATCAGCCTAAAAGGGTTAACATGGCTGAATTGATTAATATGGGGATGATTGTTAAGGAATATGATGTATATTGTTTGGTAATAGCTGGATTTTCTGTTCCTCAACCCATGCCTGATCCTACTTTTACTAGTTTGGAAGGTAAGACTTTTTTTCTTTTTGTAGATAAGGATGATCATACCCCACTTTTTACCAAGATGCCACTACCCATTAGGCCTCCATAACAGGGTGAGCCCTATCATTCTCGTGAGGATCCACCTTTTACCATGCGATAGATGTATACTTTGCTTCAGCAGATGTTTGTTGAGCAAACCCATCAGGGGCCCGCATTGATCAAATTTTTGACCGGGTAGATGCCATGTATGACTGGCATACCCAGCAGGGTCACTTCCACCCCGCTTCTCTATGACAGGTATCAGTTGAACTTTTGTGTCCTATTTCCCCTGGTTCCTTAATTACGGACCTATGTGGCCCTTAACAATGTCCAGTTTTAGTTTGGGGTGATGGGTACACAAAGGTTCAGCTTGTTCTTACTTTATTCTTGTTTATTTTTGTTTATTCTTGTTTTCTGGTTCATTTGCATGATTGTATGTGATGATGCATGATTTATCCTTAATTCCTTAATTTAAATGTGTATAATTTGCCATCACTTAGTGTGTAATATATTGTATTTTAACACATTTTCATCATTTGAGCTTTATTTAATATTTAATTTTAAAATGAATTAAGGATAAATTTTTAATAAAAGTTGGTTTTCTCTTGTTTTGTAGTGTGTGATTAAGCCTGTAATTGAAAAATAATTACCACAGGTCAAACGAAAGAAGCCACGACTCAAGAAATGGTAAAAAATGCGAGAAAAACACCAGAATAGGTCTGGGAATCGATTCACCAATCTGGGAATCGATTCCCACAGAAAAGAACAGGAAGGAATCGATTCAAGCACCCTGGGAATCGATTCATACAGCTAGGAATCGATTCCCCACCCCTGTGAATCAATTCATATGCATTTTAAAGGCCTGGGAATCGATTCAAACAAGCAGGAATCGATTCATGTGCTTGGGAATCGATTCCCACCCCTTAGGAATCGATTCCTATGTGTAAAATTGCCCAAAAATTGCCTAGATGAATCAGTTCAGGCACAAATTCATCAGTGGAAACATCAGATAACGCATTATCGAAGTGGAAACAGCACTGAAGTTTATTAATTGCGCATTAACATTCCACTCGTCATTTTTAATTATATCCGGCACCATTTCTTCTCCTATAAATAGGAGGGATTGCAAGGCTTCAGGGGCACATCAATTCCTTCAGAAACCATTCGTTCCTCATTCTTCCTCTTCTCTGTTTGCATTTCTTCTTCTAGTCAGTTCTTCATTTCCGGGTTAGGTTCTTTTTATTTCAGTTTGTTTTAATTATGGAGGGCTAAAACCCCTAGATTGATTTTCTTGGAGAATATTGTAATGTAATTTTGAGGTCATTATTTTTAATATAGTATGCTTTTATTATTGTTATTTCTTCATAATCTTACTCTGCTTATTTAATTCCATTCTATTTAATTAAATTTGTATGCTTAATCAGTTTAATTATTCAAATGGAATAAAATAAGATTTTAAATTAGAATGGATTAAGGAAATATGCATGCTTAATGAATATTTTCATAATCACTTTTAATAATTATGGTTTGCTTAATTCCATAATATGAGAATAGATTATGTAAGTAGGCGATGTTCTTACATATGCTCAATAATTCCTAGATTTTATGATCTTGACTCCTTTTGCTTAATTAGGATGCTTGATTAAAATATTCATTTTTTTAAATGAAAGTAAAGGAATTATGAATTGAAAAAGACGCTTAGTTGATTAATTCAAATTGAGCTAAGAAATTAACAGTAATGAAAGTATACAAATTATCTTTAGTGAACCAAGGATAAATTTATTTACAATACTCCAAGAAAATCAATCGCTTGTTATTTATTGTTTTAAATCCTACATTTACTTTGTTTTAATTTTAATTGTGACAACAAAATCAAACAAAACCCCCCCAATTGTATTTGTATGTTTGTTAAAATTCTGTTTGTAAAAATTAATTTTAAACTTGATTTTTCCTAAATTTTTGTGTTGATCCTTGAGAGAACGACCTAGGTTGACACCCTAGTACTACATTAATTAATTTTAATGTACTAATTTGACGGAATCACGATTGTAAAAAGATTCACGTCAAATTTTGGCGCCGCAGCCGGGGATCAACGATCTTTAGGAAAAATTCTTGTTTTAGATTAATTTTTTTTTGTATAAATTGAAAAAAAAAATATATATATAAAAAAATAAAAACAAATTTTCTTTCTTTGTTTGTTTTATTTTATTTCTTTTGCATGATTTAGGATTCTTATGATTTATTGCTCATGATGATCAAATATCTTGTTGTATGCTATGTATGACTAGAAGAACTTTTGAGCATTTATATTCATTTGATCCTGAAATTGAAAGAACTTTTCATAGGATAATTAGAGAAGCTAGATTTAATAATAACTTTGTTGATATTGATAGTGATAGTATCTTTTCTGAATCTGTTGAAAGTACTACTGTTAGTTTTTCTGATATGGCTGAACCTCGTGAAAGAACTCTTAGAGAACTAGCTGCACCTGAATTCACATACAAAAGTTTGTGTATTCAATATCCTGATGAGGATGTCCCTTTTATTCTTAAGATCGGACTTATACACTTGTTGCCTAAGTTTCATGGTCTTGCGGGTGAAGATCCGCACAAACACCTCAAAGAATTCCACATTGTGTGCTCCACAATGAAACCCCAAAACGTTCAAGAAGACCATGTCTATCTTAAAGCGTTTCCTCATTCTTTAGAGGGTGTTGCTAAGGATTGGTTGTACTACCTTGCTCCAAGATCAATCACAAGTTGGAATGACTTAAAGAAAATGTTCTTGGAAAAATTCTTTCCTGCCTCTAGAACAACTGCAATCCGTAAAGACATATCTGGCATTAGGCAACTCTCTGGAGAAAGTCTTTATTAATATTGGGAGAGATTTAAAAAACTCTGTGCAAGTTGCCCTCACCACCAAATTTCTGAACAACTTCTTCTTCAGTACTTCTATGAAGGTCTGCACCACGTTGATCGCAACATGATTGATGCGGCAAGTGGAGGAGCTTTAGGAGATATGACTGCTGCTGAAGCAAGAAATCTGATTGAGAAGATGGCATCTAACTCTCAACAATTTGGTGTGAGAAATGATTCTTTCAAACCCATGTTTGATTCCAATTCTAGTTCATCTGGAATTAAATTGGAGAGCAAACTTGATGCTCTCACCACTCTGGTCACACAATTGGCAGTAAATCAAAAATCCATGACTGCTAAAGTATGTGGCATTTGCTCTTCACAAGAGCACCCCACTGATTGTTGTCCTTCTCTACAAGAAAAGGATAATAATAGTCCCCAAGCCTATGTAGCTAACATCTACCATGATAGACCTCCACCACCATAACAACAACAAAACCATGACCTTTCCACCAACAGATATAATCCAGGTTGGAGGAACCATCCAAATTTGAGATGGGGTAACCAAAATCCCCAACCCCCATTTCAAAACAAGGCACCAACCTTCCAAAGACCTACACCTCACCATCCTTAAATGGCCCTTCTTTGGAGGATCTGGTGAAACAAATGGCTACACAGAACTTAGAGTATCAACAGAGGAATGATGCTACCATCCAGAGTTTAAGAAACCAAATTGGGCAATTGGCTTCATCATTAAGCCAGTTACAATCTCAAAACTCTGACAAATTACCATCTCAACCAGCTGTAAATCCAAGAAATATGAGTGCAATTTAGTTAAGATCAGGTAAGAACCTTAAAGTACCCATACCTAAGGAACCTGAAAAACAAACAACTAAGCTTGAAATAGTTGAGAATGATGTACCCTCTTTAAGCAAATCTGAGATACAACCACCCCAAATTCCACCTCATATCCCTCTTTCTTTCCCACCAAAAGCAATTCCAAGTAAAAAGATGGAAGAAGTGGACAAAGAAATTTTGGATACTTTCGGGAAAGTGGAAGTGAATATACCTCTTCTTGATACAATCAAGCAAATTCCCAAGTATGCCAAATTTCTGAAGGAGTTGTGTACTCATAAGAGGAGACTCAAAGGTAATGAAAGGATAAGTATGGGAAGGAATGTATCTACACTGCTTGGTAAGGAAATTTCAAATATCCCTGAGAAATGCAAAGATCCAGGTACGTTTTCTATACCTTGTATCATAGGCAATAACAAATTTGAAAATTGCATGTTAGATTTAGGAGCTTCAATAAATGTTATGCCTATGTCTGTTTTCAAATCATTGTCTCTTGGAAATTTACAACCTACTAGTGTAGTAATTCAGCTAGCCAATATGAGCACTGCTTACCCAGCTGGAGTTATAGAGGATGTTTTGGTTCAGGTAGAACAACTTGTTTTCCCTGCTGACTTTTTCGTACTTGATACGGAAAAAGGTATGCCTCAAATTCCTGTTCCTATCATTCTGGGAAGACCATTTTTGAAAATAGCTCGAACCAAAATAGATGTTCATTCTGGAACTCTCTCTATGGAATTTGGTGACACGAGAGTTCAATTCAATATTCTTGATGCCATGAAATACCCATATGAAAATCATTCTGTTTTCCAAATTGACATTATTGATGAACTAGTTTTTGAACATTTTTCTAATGTTGATTTGGAATACATGGATGATTCAAACAAATGTTTTGCATGCAATGATTCTAGAAGTTGTGATATTTGTGCTGAAATTGATAAATACATAATTTCTGACTCAGAATCTTTAGATATATCTGTTAACCATAAGGAGCTGAATGCAGGATTTCAAGAAAATTCTAACAAAATTTTTGAGGTGCAAGCAGCAGAATCAAAATCTACTTTGTTAGTTCCATCTGTTTTGCAGGCACCCAAGTTAGAATTGAAACCCCTACCTGAGAACCTAAAGTATGTATACTTAGGGGATAATGAACAGCTCCCGGTGATAATTTCCACTTCTCTTGATGAAAATCAAGAAGAAAAATTGTTGCAGGTATTGAAAAGACATAAGAAGGCTATAGGATGGACATTGGCAGACATACCTGGAATTAGCCCATCCATGTGCATGCATAGAATATTTCTGGAGGAAAATACTAAAGCAGTAAGACAGCCTCAAAGGAGACTCAACCCTGTAATCCTTGATGTGGTTAAGAAGGAGATTACCAAGCTTCTACAAGCAGGAATCATTTATCCTATCTCTGATAGCCGATGGGTGAGTCCGATTCAAGTGGTTCCTAAGAAAACAGGGATCACAGTTGTGAAAAATGAAAAGGATGAATTGATCCTAACTAGAGTGCAGAATAGTTGGAGAGTCTATATTGATTACAAAAGACTAAACCAAGCAACAAAGAAGGACCATTTCCTTTTACCCTTCATTGATCAAATGCTTGAGCGTCTTGCAGGTAAATCTCATTACTGTTTTCTTGATGGATTCTCTGGATATTTTCAGATTCACATTACACCTGAGGATCAAGAAAAGACCACATTCACCTATCCCTTTGGCACATTTGCTTATAGGAGAATGCCATTTGGCCTATGCAATACTCCTGGAATTTTCCAAAGATGCATGATAAGCATTTTTCATGATTTCATTGAAAATTGCATAGAGGTGTTTATGGATGATTTTATTGTCTATGGATCTTCATTTAATGCATGCCTTGATAGTTTGGATAAAGTTTTGAACAGATGTATTGAAACTAACCTTGTCTTGAACTATGAAAAATGTCATTTTATGGTAAAACAAGGAATAGTTTTAGGGCATGTAATCTCTGAGAAAGGAATTGAGGTAGACCCTGCCAAGGTAGAAGTTATATCACATTTGCCTTACCCCTCTTGTGTTCGAGAGGTTCGTTCTTTTCTTAGTCATGCAGGTTTCTATAGAAGATTCATAAAGGATTTCAGCAAGAAGGCTAGGCCACTATCCAGTCTGCTTCAAAAGGATGTGGCATTTGAGTTTGATGAAAAATGTAAGGAGGTTTTTAATTGTCTCAAGCAAGCATTGACCACTACCCCAATAATTCAAGCACCTGTTTGGACAGCCCCATTTGAGTTGATGTGTGATGCCTCTAATTATGCATTGGGAGCTGTCCTTGGTCAAAAGATTGACAAGCAGCCTAGGGTCATCTACTATGCATCTAAAACTTTAGATGCTGCCCAGGTAAATTACACCACCACTGAAAAAGAGCTCCCAGCCATTGTTTTTGCATTAGATAAGTTCGGATCTTACCTACTCGGTTCTCGAGTAGTTGTCTTTACTGACCATGCAGCTCTAAAGTACTTGTTGAAGAAAGGTGAGTCTAAGCCAAGATTAATTCGTTGGATGCTTTTGCTCCAAGAGTTTGACTTAGAAATTCGTGACAGAAGTGGAACACAAAACCTTGTGGCAGACCATTTAAGCAGAATTGAGAATGCTCCTGATTCGGCACCTATTCGGGACCAATTTCCCGATGAACACCTCATGAGTATTTCTAACTCTTTTGATACACCTTGGTTTGCTAATATTGTAAATTATCTTGTTGCTTCTGTTTTTCCACCATGTGCATCCAGAAACCAAATTTCAAAATTAAAAAGTGATGCAAAGTATTATATTTGAGATGACCCGTATTTGTGGAAATTGTGTAATGATCACATGATTCGAAGATGTATTCCCGATCATGAAATAGAATGAGTTCTTTGATTCTGCCATGCTTCACCAGTTGGTGGACATTTTGGTCCACAAAGAACAACAAGGAAGGTGTTGGATTCTGGTTTATATTGGCCCACAATTTTTAAGGATGCATGGAGAATTTGTAACACCTGTGAGAAATGCCAAAGAGCTAGTAATGCTACCACATGGAGACAACAGATGCCTCAACAACCTATGTTGTTTTGTGAAGTATTTGATGTTTGGGGCATTGATTTTATGGGTCCATTTCCTCCATCCTTTGGTTTTACTTACATTTTATTGGCTGTAGATTATGTTTCTAAATGGGTGGAAGCTAAAGCCACCAGAACTAATGATGCTCGAGTTGTTGTGGATTTTGTTAGATCTCAAATATTTTGCAGGTTTGGTATCCCGAGAGCAATCATTAGTGACCAAGGAACACACTTCTGCAATAGGACCATGCAAGCTATGCTCAGGAAGTATGGGGTTGTTCATAGAGTCTCTACTCCATATCACCCCCAAACCAATGGACAAGCAGAAGTCTCTAATAGAGAAATCAAAAAAATCCTGGAAAAGATAGTACAGCCTAATAAAAAGGATTGGAGCAGGAAACTGGATGATGCTCTTTGGGCACATAGAACAGCTTTTAAGACACCTATAGGAATGTCTCCCTATAGAATTGTTTTTGGTAAGGCATGTCATCTTCCAGTGGAGATTGAGCATCGTGCTTATTGGGCTGTAAAAGCTTGCAACTTAGCACTTGATCAAGCAGGTAAAGAAAGAAAATTACAACTGAATGAGCTTGATGAGATCCGTTTGGCAGCTTATGAGAACTTGAGGTTCTATAAGGAGAAAACAAAGAGATTCCATGATAGCTCAATAGCTAGAAAGGATTTTACTGCTGGACAGAAAGTGCTATTGTTTAATTCCCGGTTGAAACTGATGGCCGGAAAATTATGCTCTAAATGGGAAGGACCTTTCATTGTTACTAATGTATTTCCCCATGGAGCTGTGGAAATAAAAAGTGAAAACTCCAATAAAAGCTTCAAGGTTAATGGACAACGTTTGAAGCCATTTCATGAAAATCCTTCACTTGTGGATGTTACAATGGAGGAACATGCTTTGGGGGAACCACTTCTTGATCCCCCTTGAGGGAGTTTTTCTTACCCATCTTTTTACTTTTTCATTATATTGTCTATTTTGTATGCTCTGTCTTACATTGAGGACAATGTATGATTTAAATGTGGGGGTGGGAATATTCTTGTTTATTGTTGTGTTGTTGTGTGATTAATTTTGTGTGACTATTTTCATAAAAAAATAAAAAATTAAAAAATTAAAAATAAAAATTTTTTGTGTGTTTTTGTTTTAAAATGGCATGTTTTATTGGAATTTTAAGATATGCATGAGTAACAGGTAAAATCTTTCATGTCTGATATGAGCTTAATGATATGTTATAATTTGAACTCAAGCGATTTTGGTATGATGAGAATGACATGATAATTGATAGATGATCATATATGATAGAATTATACCTTATGAGATTTTTTGAGCCTTAAAATTTGATGGATCACTTTACGCCATCTGAATTCTTTCATGTGTGATTAATTCCTGAAAGCTTACATCCTATTTTTGTCTTGTTTCTTGATGATACTTGAAACTCATATGAATGTATTTGAAATGATACAGGCATTTTGTTCAATTGAGCCACTAAGCCAGATAAGCCTACCATGAATAAATCATCTCTTGCTAGCCATTTTGAGCCTATTTAACTGTTTCCTTGTTGCAGCTCAAATAAGCCATGGATGAAAAACCAAAAATATACCTACCCGAAGGAATATATTGGAGCTTTGGATTCAAGTGAAAAACAGGCATTCAAATAAGTGTGGGGGTGTGCAAAAAGGAATTGCAACTCTTGTTCCAAGTGTTATGCAATATCATAAAAAAAAATTTATGATTACGACCAAATATCATACAATAAATGTTTTACCCTCACTGTTTGCCAGTTAAATTAATTGCTTCATCATTCTTTTTGGTATTTATATATAAAAAAAAATTTCATCCATTTTGACCTTGGCCACATTACAACCCTGCAAAGCCCTGTTGATCTATACATGCATTTAAGTTGATTGTGGAATTGAGAAACTTGCCAAATTTTTAGACTGTCTGTTTTTCAGGAAATGTTTAGAGAGTATACACAAAACTTAAACACTTGAGAGTTGAGAGTATGTCATGTGACGTTTTGTCACTTATGATCTTCTTTTCAGTTTAATCTAATTTTCACATGCCTAAGTGTTTGAATGATTTTTATATATATCTTGATGCTCTGTATCTTGCATGTTGAATAACTCTTGTTTCTCTGTGTATTCCTAAGATTTCATGCCAATTCGATGTTGTTATTTTTAAATTAATGTTTTCAATAAATTGTGATACTTGTTTTTATTTTGATTTTTCCCGGGAGTGCAAAAGAATAAGTGTGGGAGTATTTGATGATGCATGATTTATCCTTAATTCCTCAATTTAAATATGTATAATTTGCCATCACTTAGTGTGTAATATATTGCATTTTAACACATTTTCATCATTTGAGCTTTATTTAATATTTAATTTTAAAATTAATTAAGGATAAATTTTTAATAAAAGTTGATTTTCTCTTGTTTTGTAGTGTGTGATTAAGCCTGTAATTGAAAAATAATTACCACAGGTCAAACGAAAGAAGCCACGACTCAAGAAATGGTCAAAAATGCGAGAAAAGCACCAGAACAGGTCTGGGAATCGATTCACCAATCTGGGAATCGATTCCCACACAAAAGAACAGCAAGGAATCGATTCAAGCACCCTGGCAATCGATTCATACAGCTAGGAATCGATTCCCCACCCCTGTGAATCGATTCATATGCATTTTAAAGGCCTGGGAATCGATTCATGTGCTTGGGAATCGATTCCCACCCCTTAGGAATCAATTCCTATGTGTAAAATTGCCCAAAAATTGCCTAGATGAATCGGTTCAGGCACAGATTCATCAGTGGAAACATCAGATAACGCATTATCGAAGTGGAAACAGCACTGAAGTTTATTAATTGCGCATTAACATTCCACTCGTCATTTTTTAATTATATCCGGCACCATTTCTTCTCCTATAAATAGGAGGGATTGCAAGGCTTCAGGGGCACATCAATTCCTTCAGAAACCATTCGTTCCTCATTCTTCCTCTTTTCTGTTTGCATTTCTTCTTCCAGTCAGTTCTTCATTTCCGGGTTAGGTTCTTTTTATTTCAGTTTGTTTTAATTATGGAGGGCTAAAACCCCTAGATTGATTTTCTTGGAGAATATTGTAATGTAATTTTGAGGTCATTATTTTTAATATAGTATGCTTTTATTATTGTTATTTCTTCATAATCTTACTCTTCTTATTTAATTCCATTCTGTTTAATTAAATTTGTATGCTTAATCAGTTTAATTATTCAAATGGAATAAAATAAGATTTTAAATTAGAATGGATTAAGGAAATATGCATGCTTAATGAATATTTTCATAACCACTTTTAATAATTATGGTTTGCTTAATTCTATAATATGAGAATAGATTATGTATGTAGGCGATGTTCTTACATATGCTCAATAATTCCTAGATTTTACGATCTTGACTCCTTTTGCTTAATTAGGATGCTTGATTAAAATATTCATTTTTTTAAATGAAAGTAAAGGAATTATGAATTGAAAAAGATGCTTAGTTGATTAATTCAAATTGAGCTAAGAAATTAACAGTAATGAAAGTATACAAATTATCTTTAGTGAACCAAGGATAAATTTATTTACAATACTCCAAGAAAATCAATCGCTTGTTGTTTATTGTTTTAAATCCTATATTTACTTTGTTTTAATTTTAATTGTGACAACAAAATCAAACAAACCCCCCCAATTGTATTTGTATGTTTGTTAAAATTCTGTTTGTAAAAATTAATTTTAAACTTGATTTTTCCTAAATTTTTGTGTTGATCCTTGAGAGAACGACCTAGGTTGACACCCTAGTACTACATTAATTAATTTTAATGTACTAATTTGACGGAATCACGACTGTAAAAATATTCACGTCAGTATGCTTATTTTCTAGTTCATTTACATGATTGTATGTCTATGCCTTGGGCTAGCATTAATTGCTGATTGCAGTTATTGTTATCTGTATTACATGTGATGTAGATTAGTTGGATCTTAAGCATTACTTGGGTAAATCTTGTAAAAATAAATAAATAAATATAAATAAAAAGTTTTTGATTGCTATTCTTGCCAGAATAATCACTCTGTATGATGATTGTGTTTCTTTGATTAGGCCAATTACCACTGTGAGCTTTTGAGCCAATAGGGTGTTCAGTACATTAAATTGTAAATTACCCATGATTCTTTGATTGAGTGATTCACACATTTTTAGGCACTCTAGAACTTGGTTTTTGACCCATTCAAGATGGTTTATGAATGCATGCTTGGGATGAAAAAGGAGAATTTAGGTTTTGTTTCTTTAACCTCAAAATTTATTGAAAGTGTAATCCATTAGTTGTCCCTTTTGAGCCATGAAATAATATTATTATTTTCTTTCAAAACTTTTAACATAATGGTTTCTAATTCACATATAGAAGGGGCAAAAAGGGTAAGCTACCTAAAAAAGGTTGAATTGATAATTAAATTAAAAAACAAAAACCATGATAGTTTGGGGTGTGTGATTCAAAGAAAAGGAAAAATAAGAAGTTTGATTTCAAAATAAAAAAAAGAGAAAAAGAAAGAATGAATCATACCCTTTATGGTTTGAAGGTATAAAGAGTTATTGAATTGAGGTTTGCTTGCCTTCTTGTGATATTGCTCTTCTTACAGAATTAAGCCTTTTTCATTTCCCTTTTTCTTGATTTTTATTCCCATGTTATGAATACCCTGGCCCCATTACAACCATTTAAAAGACCTCTTGACCAATGCATGTTTTCTTGATAACTGTGGAGTCTGTGGTCAATTGCTAAGCCTATGGTAGTGTTTAGAATGTTGTGGTTTGAGTGGATTGAAACACAAGCACATACACTGAGTGGAAAGTGAGAAAGAGTACCATAAGTTTAATCTTAATGAATATGGTTTTGACTGTTGGTTGTGGTATATTCTGGTAGTTTATGCAATCACTTAAAAACACAAAAACAAAATAATAATAATAAATAAACACAAGATTCCTTAGGTTTGTTTAGGTCTACTGGTTTTTCATTATATGCTTGTATGGATTTAGTGATTGCTTGGGGACAGGTGATGTTTTATTTTAGGGTATTTTGGTAAGTAAGCATTGTATGTTATTTTTGGTTATTTTTAGGTCTAGTTTTTAGGGTTTTTGTATATTGTTTCTGCCTGATACCCTTGATTTTGATTCCTTTCCACATATACTGCTTGGTGGTTCCTATTTTTGTAGGGTTAATAATGTTCTAGGTCTATTTTGAGGAAAAATGGCAAAGTGGATGAAAGAAGAGACCTTTGAGACCCTTGGGAGTGCATCTTGGCAAGGTTGGAAGAAACCACAGCCAGTGGTGGCCAACCACTGGCCGTGCTTAGCACTGGAAAAGAGGAAATTGGTGGCAGAACCAACCACTGGCCATGGTTACCCACTACTGGCCGTGGTTGGCTCTGTTTAATGGCAAAAGATCATCAACATCACCACCACTTGCCGTGGTTGCCACCACTACCAGTGGTTGGCACTATGGAGCAAAGCAAAGCAAGTCAGAAACCACTAGCCGTGGTTACAACCACTGGCCATGGTTGGCCCTATTTGTTATAAAAAAAATGTGAATTTATGGTTTAAAGAGGAACAAAACCTGAACCACTGGCCGTGGTTACCCACCAGTGGCCATGGTTGTCCCCTACGAGGCCCAAATCTTTCAATTGTTTAGGAATTTAAATGGGCACTCTTAGGGATTTGAAGACATCTCTGGATAGATAGATTTTGACATACCTTTTGGGAGATTTTGAAGAACTCTTTGGAAAGATTTCATTGGGAATCAAGAGTCAAATTCATCAAGGGCAATCGAATTTGTAGATTTGGTAGGAAGAATTATCAATCCTAGTGAGAACTAATTTGTAATTTTTGAATCCCTAGTTTACACTTTTGATATCTTTTATGTTTGACATTGATTTTTTGATATGTGACATGATGACAACAATCTTTATGGCTCATTAAACTCTTTTTTTGGGGCTAAAGATGTAGTATGCCTATGTGTTACAACGTTCTTTGCATTTAATTCATATGATTTCAATCTTTATTCAATTTATGTATGCCTAATACTTCTACAAGACTTAGAGATAAGCCTAGATGATCATAAATTATTTGGGTAATCGAGAGATTGACATGTAATTCGAAAATACCTAAATTGAACCTATGATTTTGATTTATGACGGTAAGCAAAATCGTTTGAGGGATCAATGGGATTTCCATAAGATGTAAAGGGCCTAATTAACAAACTGAACGTGATTCTTTAGGAATTAGGCACGTTAATAGGCTTTCGAGAGAAAGGTATTAATTAACTTAGAGGAATCTGCCTTAGAAACAAAATCGTATAATTGGATACGCGAGTAACCTTTAATTTTGATACCGGCATATGAACCCTTAATACCCCAAGATTTACCTTTAATTCAATTTCCCAAACTTGCTTTGATTTTCTTTTACAAAAGACGTTGAATTTTCTATTCTCTGATTTATTGTTCACAATCGTTTGGGTAATTCATTTTAATCAATTCCACTAGATAATTGAACCACCATTATAACTAGTACTTGGACAAAATCCTTGTAGGAACGATATCTTTCTATTACTTCGATACCCCGTGCGCTTACGGTTGGCTATCAGTATTCAAAACACCATTATTTCCCATTGCACCAAAAAAATTCACATACCATACAATTTTGAAAGCGTACAAGTTTTTCACTTACCTTACTAAGTATCCTTCCCAGTGGTGTAGAGTCATAAAAGGGCATTGGTGTATGAAAAAGAGAGTTCATTAACTGTAAAAATAAACTTTGTGATGATTGAAAACAACTAGTAGTAGTCTTCTACTCAATAAGAAAAACAACTCCAATCAAGAAGTACATTGCAATCAACCGCAATGTGGTGATATGTGGATTGTCAACATTAGCAGCCATCCATGGGTTTTGCAATATTTAGCAAATAATGAATGAAAGGTGGCTAAAGCATTCCACAAAGAAGTATACATAGCCTTTCATTTGGTTTAAATATTGTAAGTAAGGCTTCAACCCTGTGTCCCCTATCTCCCACTCTTCTTGCTTTATTAATATGTTATTTCCATTTTCTGCTTTGAATTGCTTATCTATGAAAGTTTGTGTAATCTCTCTGGAAAAAGTTGAATGTCTTTGGGAAGAAGTATTATCATTCACTGGCTTGTTAGGACCAATAGTTTCCTTGTGAGCATTAACAAGACCTTGGTGTTGGTCATGTGGCCTCAATACTCAAGGGGGGGGGGTGAATTGAGTTTTAAAACTTTTCTTTAGAAAGCCTTTGAAATTGATTCCTTTTTCACAAAATATGTTTATATGCAAGTGACAGCAAGTATAGTGCAAGAAACAAAGTAAAACAATGTGCAAATGTTACTTAGGGAGTATATCAAACACTTGGTGTGCAAAACTTTAACATAAGTTGTTCAAGCAAGTTTAAATGAAGCAAGTACAATCAATAATGATAACCCAGCCAAATGCAGTATGTTAATACAAGAGAGTAAGGAAGAGAAGCTTGTAAACCGATTTAACGAGTTCCACCAACCCGGTGTACATCTCGCCTTCAAGCAACCCATTTAAAGGATTTCTACTATTAAAGTTTAGAGATACAAGCTATGAGTAATTACAGCTTCCCAGTATCCCACACTTAAGAACTCAATCCTCACTAGCACAAGGGCAACCCACCCAATCTCTCAAACTCTCAATACCCAAAGGTTGAACCCCAACCTTTGTGACTACTCAACCTAGAGTTAAACTTGGTGTTTGGTGTTTGTGTTTACAAGCAATTAACTCTCTCAATAGAGTAGATAAGCAATTGAAAGCTCTTATATATCTAGTGACTCTCAAGAAGAGAGGATATACAAATTTTAGCTCAAAGTTTCAGAACAATGAAACTTATACAAGAAAAAAATAACTCACTAAGCACAAATGTAAGCTTTGATTGATTGCTTCTGGTTGGTGTGTCTTGTGCTTGAGTTGGAGATCCATTTATAGAGCCTTGGAGGTCTTCATAGCCGTTGCACATCATGGTTCCAGGTTGTCTCTGCGTATAGTAGGTTTTGGATCTATGTTTCCCACCTAAAAATGTCTTTTTAGTGATGTTTCCCACTACTTGAATCGATTCATACATTTCTGAATCGATTCAGAGCATTCTAACTTGGGCATTTTAGACTTCCAGGAATGTGTGAATCGATTCAGGCTATGGTGAATCCATTCAGGCCATTCTGTTTTAGGTTTTTAGGCTTCCAGATTCGTGTGAATCAATTCAGGCTCTGGTGAATCGATTCAGGCCATTCTGTTTTCACAATTTTGGGACTTCCAGGCCTCTGAATCGATTCCTACAAGTATGAATCGATTTAAGCTTTGCTTTTTGATGTTTTCCTATGCGTTTTGATGTTTCCTTGAAGTGTTTTGAGTTATGGTTCCTTTCTTTGATCCTTATGTATTACTTTCTTGATTCTCTAATCATTTGGAAGAATGTTCTTCATGTTTTCTTGATCTTTGATTTGAATTTCATCAAATCCTCTTGTGTACTCTTTTGATTTGTTCATGCATTTATTTTTGATCCATGAATAATATTCTTCTTGTTCTTGTGCACTTGTCATTATCAAAACCTATTCACAACATGCAAATACATTTTCCCCCTTTTTTGATAATGACAACTAATGGCCATCTCTTTGGGGTATTAGTTTCAAGAATAATTATTTCATCATTCATGTGATGATTTTAGGCAAATCAGTAATGTTACTAAATTTGGTCTCCCTTTTTGTTTTGCAATTTTGCAATTTAACATACATATATATTTGTTCTCCCCCTTTGTCATTATCAAAAACAATATAAACATTCAAGAGTCACAAGAAACAATGCATAGTATTAATTGAAATTTGAAAGGGAACACAGGTTAAAAGATAAAGCCACAGCAGGGCAAACAAAGTTCAAACAAAACCATCATAAAGTGTAAACAACTAGTTTCAACCAAAATATAAAGAAAAGCCAACTAAGGCTGAGGGAAATAGATGCTGGAAATTTGAGTGGCAAGTTCAATGTATCGTTCCTCCATGTTTGCTTCAATCTTGTCAAGCCTTGAGTTGATGTTTGTGTAACATCCCAGTTTTGAAATTAAATGCTGAATGAAGAATAAACCATTGAGATTTGATTTTAACTAAGAAATAACTGTTAATTGCATTTAACTAATTAGGATCAAGCCATTAAAAATGTTAAAAATGGTGATGGTCAGGGGATGGGGTGGAGTGCACGTGACTGCTGAGCACGCACTCTCCCATCCCACTCTTCTTTTACTGTGCGCATGTACATATATATATATATATATATAAAACGTGAGCCTTGGGGGGGAACGCACTTACTCTTTCTTCAGACTCCCTTCTCCGTCACTTCATTCTCTACTTCCTCCCTTCATCTCCATCTTTCTCCTTCTTCTATCTTACTCTTCGCTTCTGGAGGTCTTGGTTCCAGTACTAGAGAACGGACCACACTTCATCCCAGAATCAGGCGCAGGATACAACAAGCCAAGGAAGACCGGACGAACCAGGAGAAGGACATCGGACCCAACAACAAGAACGAAAAAGGTTTCTGAGGATTCTTCTAAAGGTAGGGGGCACTTGCATGTCGAATGCATGGTCTAAGAACGGTACCGGATGAACGTATTGCTGAGTGCGGGTGTGTGTGTGTGTGCATGTATTTATAATCATTAGAACTGATGCTGTGCATGTGTGCATGTATTCATAATTACTAAAACTGATGCATGATTTGAGATTCTGATAGTGATCTTTGTGGCGATGGTGTAGCCTGTTCGTGGATGATAATGATGGATGATATGCATGGATCTATTTTGTTGTCACTGTGAAAAGTATGTATGTGCATGTTCTTAATTGGATTGCTCAATGTTGTTTGTCTGATGACCGATTGTAACATGCGCTGGTGTGACTGATTGAATGATTACGAGTAGTGGGGGATACCCGTTCTTACTTAATGACTACAGTAAGGTGTTCATGGCGCGATAATGTGTAATAATGAATGTGTTAGTTGTACGAGTAAGAGTGGGGTGACCCATAGAAGGTCAAGAACCCCAAGGGAAACGACTTCCAGTTACCAACCCTGGCTAGATCCCAATAGAGCTCGTGGTAGCCGTTGGAGCTAGAGAAGAGAGTCTCGAGACGCCGTGGGGAGGCCGGTGCCACCTGGTAAGAGCTGAGGGACGAGGGGCCAGAAGAAAAGGGGACCGTAACTGAGAGTCTTTACCCGAGTCAGATCCGCAGACATGCATATAGAAATAAGGCTGATTGTGGTAATGTATAAATCTATGTATGTGCAAGTGTATGATTTTGAATGCATGAATATATATTTAGATGTGGAATAAACTCTGTGAATTATGTGTGTCATGAATGTTGTTTGAACTATATGAACTTGGTTACTTGAGAAGGGTTGAATGATAGCAGAAGCGTGTACTGACGCTGATACCGAGTCTGTGAGTATCATTTTACATGTAAAAGCTCACCCCTGCAGTGGCCATTTTCAGTGAATGTCTCTCGTGAGGAGGATCAGAAGCAGAGCTGGAACGCTGGGCGGAGTGCTGATGCGTTTGGAAGGGTTATTTAAGGCGTTGTTAGATTAAGCCCGGACTGGCTCATACCGGATGTTAATGTTTAGGGATGAATAGAACTTTACGGGCAAGGAGAAGTCCGATTTTGTATTGTAAATATTGACATACACTTTTATGTATATATATGGATATATGGTTTTGGTGTGTGTGATGCTATGTGCTGCCCTGTTTCATAATTGTGTTTTAATGGATACGCAGGGACAGTCTGATTGAGCAGGATATAGCCAAGTCTGAGCGAACCGAGAATTGTCTTAGGAAAATTTATGTCGTACCCCGCCCGAAGTGTGGGAGCAATTCGCCAAGCGTGAGGATTCGCGCTGGAGCGGTGTAGTGTTGGAATGAGACCCCGATGTTGACCCCGGATTTGGGTGTTATGGCTAGGTCAGCCCAGGCGTTGTCATAATTAGTTGAGTTGGGCGGAATAGGTTCAGACTCCTCCTTTCTCCACAACCTACTAACGTATATGTACCCTGTAACTTCTCGTTTTCTTTCTGAGTGAAATGCGAGTGTGAGGATTTACTTAGTGAACCCTTGTCCATACCCGATGGAGGAAATTACCTTGTAGTTGTGTTAAAAAGGCATTATGTAGATTTCGTTTAGGCGGCGTCATACCTCGTCCAAGTAGCTAGGACAGCCCGCCCAAGATGAATATACCCCGCCTAGCCAAGTAGGATGATTATAACTCCGCCTTTCCACCGAATGCTACGCATGTGAATGTATTAACCTCTTTCCCTTATCTCCTTCCTCCTGTTGAGTGACCAGTGTTACCCGAAGGGAAGCCTCCTTGCGAAATCTCCTCTATCCGCTGCTGCATTACTATACTCCGCCTGGACGGTGTCAGACCCCGTCTAAGCGAACAAACGGTGTTGTGTAATCCGCCCTAGAGCTGGTGTGTTACGATAAACCCATTGAGCCGGCCCCAGTTTTAGTTTCCCTGTAGGTTACTATGTGCGTGTGAATGCTTTTCGTTCTTCCTTTGCCTGCTTCCTCATATATCGAATAATACGGGTCTATTTTGTAAAAAAAAAAAAAAAATTTTCTCATATTTTTGGAATTTTTAGTTACAATTAATTAAGGTGTTACATTTTGGTATCAGAGCAGACCAAAAGTCCAAGGCCAAAGTATGCTTACCAAGTGTAAGCGGTGGTGTGTGCGTGTCTTTTGATTGAATGGTTGAAATTATTCTGATGCTAGTTGACTTGATTGATGATGACTTGAGGACAAGAGGTTGTTTCCCCCTGGTCCGATTGTGTGTATGACTTAGGCGAATGACATAATGTGCTAAGCTATTAATTGTTGGATTAATAACCAGATCGGTAGTAAGTGGCTTCGTATACTTATCCTTAAATGTCAATTTCAGGATAAGGAATGGCGCATCGTCAAAGTATGGAGGCTATAGCCACAGCATTCCAACGCTTTGCTGATGTGTTTGAAAGGCAAGGCCAGACTCAACCTGAGGATGGCCATGCGCTGGACCGCTTCTTAAAGAGGAAGCCGAGTGAATTCTTAGGAGGACGGAATCCTGAGGCAGCGTTCAAGTGGACTCAGGAATTAGAGAGAATTTTTAGGGGTCTTCGCTGTACCGAAGCCCAGAAGGTGGAATGCGCAGTGTATATGCTGCGAGATGAAGCGGAGAATTGGTGGAAAATAGCCAGAAACCAATTCCCCGAAGATGACAATCAACTGACGTGGAACGATTTCAAGGCCTGCTTCTTAGACAAATACTTTCCCGACACAGTGAGGAGTCGGAAGGAGCTGGAGTTTATGGAGTTAAAACAGGGCTCCATGACTGTGGAAGAATATGCGACCAGATTTGAGGAATTGTGCCTATTCTATCCGCCCTTCCAGCAGCCAGGAACGGAGAACTCCAAGTGTCTTAAGTTTGAGAACGGACTGAGATCGGATATCAAGAGGGCCTGCAGATACCATGAAATCCAGAGTTTCCCTGCCTTAGTGAACAAGTGTCGAATATTCGAAGAGGATGACAGGGCCCATTCGGGCCAGTGCAGCAGAGCCAACCAGCACCTGAGGCCCCAACAATCACGTTTCAAGAGGTCAGGGAACGTGAGGAAGAATGAACCCTTCACCAGATATCAGAATCATAATGACCGAGGGAGACAAATGAGTGGACGACCAAGGTATGGCGGATGCTTTAAATGCGGCGGTGACCATTTTGCTAAGGATTGCAATGATACAAATGTTAAATGCTACCACTGCGGAGAGAAGGGACACGTTCGCCCGGACTGCCCCCAACTCCGCCAGGCAAACACTAATGTGCGTCAAGGAGGATTTCAAGATCGAACCAGAGTGAATGATAACCAACGACCTGGTGGCAGAGGCAACGGAACCAGAGCAAATATGATGCGTACTCCGAACAACCGAGAGAGGAACACCGGCCCAACAGCGACAGGAAGGATCTACACCATCAATGCAGAGGATGTTGCACCAGCAAACGATCTAGTACAATGTAAGTGCTCACTTGGAATGAATACGCTTAATGTTGTTTTCGATTCGGGAGCAACCCATTCTTTTATAGCTGATGAGTGCGTGGAACGGTTGAAGCTACCAACTGTGTCTATGAACCGGACTTTGGAAGTGGCCAGCCCTACTGGCCCTAGTGTGTTCACATCGTCAATATGTAAAAATGTAGCATTTGAGTTGTATGATCGGAGTTTCACCTTCGATCTGATTTGCATGCCCTTAAAGGGTCTTGATATTGTGCTTGGAATAGATTGGCTTTCAGCCAATAAGGTATTAGTAGATTGTAGAAACCGAGAGATAGTTTTCCCAAAACAACCCACTGAAGATGGCACGGCACTAGGTATAACCCAACTATTTATGATGCTTTGTCTAACCGAAGATGAGAATGAGACCCTAGTGAACGAAATTCCGGTTGTCTGCGAATTCCCAGAAGTGTTCCCAGAGGACGTCCCGAGTGTGTCTCCCAATAGAGAAGTCGAATTCTCTATAGACTTGATCCCTGGAGCCGAACCGGTCTCCAGTGCACCCTACAGAATGTCCTCAACTGAATTGGCAGAGTTGAAGAAACAAGTGGATGAGTTACTTGAGAAGCAGTTCATTAGACCAAGCGTGTCACCATGGGGCGCACCTGTACTACTTGTTAAGAAGAAGGATGGCAGCATGAGACTTTGTATAGATTATCGACAACTTAATAAACTCACGATCAAGAATCGATACCCACTGCCTAGAATTGATGATTTAATTGACCAGCTGCGTGGAGCCTCAGTCTTCTCAAAAATCGACTTACGATCGGGATATCACCAAATCCGAGTGAAGGACTCGGACATCCCTAAAACTGCCTTTAGGACTAGGTATGGTCACTATGAGTATGTAGTGATGCCGTTCGGTGTGACAAACGCCCCTGCTGTTTTCATGAATTACATGAACAGCATATTCCACTCCTTCTTAGATCGGTTTGTTGTTGTCTTCATCGATGATATTCTAGTTTATTCTAAGACGTCTGAGGAGCATGAAGGACATCTCAGAGCGGTACTCCAGGTGTTGAAGGAGAAGCAATTGTTTGCAAAGCTTTCAAAGTGCGAATTTTGGATGGATGAGATCCACTTCCTCGGGCATGTGATCTCCAAGCGAGGCGTCTCGGTGGATCCTGCGAAGGTAGCTGCTGTAATGGCATGGGAGAGGCCCAGATCGATCTCGGAAATAAGAAGTTTTATGGGCTTGGCAGGTTATTATAGGAGGTTCATCGAAGGTTTTTCTAAGTTGGCATTACCCCTGACTAAATTGACTCGGAAGAACGTTCCTTTTGTGTGGAGTTCGGAGTGTGAGAACAGCTTCCAAGAGCTGAAGAATAAGTTGACAAATGCTCCGGTGTTGGCATTACCTGAGTTACGAGAAAGCTTCGTGGTCTATTGTGACGCATCCGGACTCGGATTAGGATGTGTACTCATGCAGAAGGATCGAGTGATAGCATATGCCTCTCGACAATTGAGACCCCACGAGCAGCATTATCCGACCCATGACTTGGAGCTGGCAGCAGTAGTTTTTGCATTGAAAATCTGGAGGCATTACTTGTACGGATCCAAATTTGAAGTGTACAGCGATCATAAGAGCCTCAAATACCTATTCGACCAAAAGAAGCTGAACATAAGGCAGAGAAGATGGATTGAGTTTTTGAAGGACTATGATTTCGAGTTGAAATACCACCCAGGTAAGGCAAATGTCGTGGCAGACGCATTGAGTCGAAAATCCCTCCACATAGCAGCCATGATGGCAAAAGAAGTTGAGTTGTTGGAGCGGTTCCGAGACATGAACTTGCATGTTGACACCCCTTCCTCTCAGAAGATGACAATCGGTACGTTGAGGATTGCCAACGAATTCTTAAAATCCGTGTACGAACAGCAACAGGCGGACTCTTACCTAGCTGAAATGAAGGAAATTCAGGCTAAAGGAAAGGATTTATCCTTGGCAGAGGGGTCAGATGGGATCTTCCGGGTGAGAAACAGAATATACATACCAAGTGAAGGAAGATTGAGAAGAATGGTGCTTGACGAAGCCCACAAAAGCCTACTCAGCATTCACCCAGGAACCACGAAAATGTACCACGACTTGAGGAGACAGTTCTGGTGGCCCGGACTAAAGAAGGATGTGGCGGAGTACGTGGCCCGGTGTATCACTTATCAGAAATCGAAGGTAGAGCACCAAAAACCGTACGGTGCAATGCAGCCTCTAGAGATCCCCGTGTGGAAATGGGACTCAATTGCGATGGATTTTATCATGGGATTGCCCAAAAACCGAGCGGACCATGATGCAATTTGGGTCATTGTTGACCGATTGACGAAGAGTGCACACTTCTTACCTGTAAATATGAGGTACCCATTGCATAAGTTGGCTCGGATCTACATTCAAGAAGTTATCCGACTGCATGGCATACCTACTTCCATCGTATCGGATAGGGACCCTAGATTTACGTCCAGATTTTGGACCAGCATGCATCAAGAATTGGGGACGAAGCTTTGGCTTAGTTCTGCCTACCACCCCCAATCGGATGGACAATCCGAGCGAACAATTCAGAGTCTAGAAGATTTATTGAGAGCGTGCGTGTTAGAGTACGGTGGGGACTGGAAGCAGTACCTTCCCTTGATCGAGTTTACGTACAACAACAGCCATCATCACAGCATTGGCATGGCACCTTACGAGGCATTATATGGGCGTAGATGCCGAACCCCACTCTGTTGGTCGGAAGCGGGTGAAAGTCTACTATTGGGACCAGACATCGTGAAGCAAACCACAGAACAGATCCGGGTGATAAGGGAGAAGATGAAAGCATCACAAGACAGGCAGAAGAGCTACCATGACAAGCGCATCAAGCCATTGGAATTTTCAGTCGGAGATCGGGTGTTTTTGAGAACCTCTCCGAGTAAAGGAGTTGGACGAGCCTTAAAAAGTGGGAAGTTAAGCCCTCGCTACATCGGACCTTATGAGGTAGTAGAACGGATTGGCCCCGTGGCATACCGCCTCGCATTACCAACTCAATTGTCCCGATTGCACAACGTATTTCACGTGTCTTAGCTAAGGAAGTATTTGCATGACCCTAGCCACACGATGCCTGACGACGAGGTAGAGATCAAGGAAGACCTAACCATTGTGACTACACCGGTTGGGATCGTGGACCGATCGGTAAAACACTTAAGAAACAAGAACGTAAGGCTGGTTAAGGTGGAGTGGCAGCAAGGCAAGACCACCTCCTACACGTGGGAACGCGAAGATACCATGCGACAGCAGTACCCCGAATTGTTTACCTAGGTAAGTACCGATTGAATTTCGGGGACGAAATTCTTTTTCAGTGGGGGAGAACTGTAACATCCCAGTTTTGAAATTAAATGCTGAATGAAGAATAAACCATTGAGATTTGATTTTAACTAAGAAATAACTGTTAATTGCATTTAACTAATTAGGATCAAGCCATTAAAAATATTAAAAATGGTGATGGTCAGGGGATGGGGTGGAGTGCACGTGACTGCTGAGCACGCACTCTCCCATCCCACTCTTCTTTTACTGTGCGCATGTACATATATATATATATATATATATATATATAAAACGTGAGCCTTGGGGGGGAACGCACTTACTCTTTCTTCAGACTCCCTTCTCCGTCACTTCATTCTCTACTTCCTCCCTTCGTCTCCATCTTTCTCCTTCTTCTATCTTACTCTTCGCTTCTGGAGGTCTTGGTTCCAGTACTAGAGAACGGACCACACTTCATCCCAGAATCAAGCGCAGGATACAACAAGCCAAGGAAGACCGGACGAACCAGGAGAAGGACATCGGACCCAACAACAAGAACGAAAAAGGTTTCTGAGGATTCTTCTAAAGGTAGGGGGTGCTTGCATGTCGAATGCATGGTCTAAGAACGGTACCGGATGAACGTATTGCTGAGTGCGGGTGTGTGTGTGTGTGCATGTATTTATAATCATTAGAACTGATGCTGTGCATGTGTGCATGTATTCATAATTACTAAAACTGATGCATGATTTGAGATTCTGATAGTGATCTTCGTGGCGATGGTGTAGCCTGTTCGTGGATGATAATGATGGATGATATGCATGGATCTATTTTGTTGTCACTGTGAAAAGTATGTGTGTGCATGTTCTTAATTGGATTGCTCAATGTTGTTTGTCTGATGACCGATTGTAACATGCGCTGGTGTGACTGATTGAATGATTACGAGTAGTGGGGGATACCCGTTCTTACTTAATGACTACAGTAAGGTGTTCATGGCGCGATAATGTGTAATAATGAATGTGTTAGTTGCACGAGTAAGAGTGGGGTGACCCATAGAAGGTCAAGAACCCCAAGGGAAACGACTTCCAGTTACCAACCCTGGCTAGATCCCAATAGAGCTCGTGGTAGCCGTTGGAGCTAGAGAAGAGAGTCTCGAGACGCCGTGGGGAGGCCGGTGCCACCTGGTAAGAGCTGAGGGACGAGGGGCCAGAAGAAAAGGGGACCGTAACTGAGAGTCTTTACCCGAGTCGGATCCGCAGACATGCATATACAAATAAGGCTGATTGTGGTAATGTATAAATCTATGTATGTGCAAGTGTATGATTTTGAATGCATGAATATATATTTAGATGTGGAATAAACTCTGTGAATTATGTGTGTCATGAATGTTGTTTGAACTATATGAACTTGGTTACTTGAGAAGGGTTGAATGATAGCAGGAGCGTGTACTGACGCTGATATCGAGTCTGTGAGTATCATTTTACATGTAAAAGCTCACCCCTGCAGTGGCCATTTTCAGTGAATGTCTCTCGTGAGGAGGATCAGAAGCAGAGCTGGAACGCTGGGCGGAGTGCTGATGCGTTTGGAAGGGTTATTTAAGGCGTTGTTAGATTAAGCCCGGACTGGCTCATACCGGATGTTAATGTTTAGGGATGAATAGAACTTTACGGGCAAGGAGAAGTCCGATTTTGTATTGTAAATATTGACATACACTTTTATGTATATATGTGGATATATGGTTTTGGTATGTGTGATGCTATGTGCTGCCCTGTTTCATAATTGTGTTTTAATGGATATGCAGGGACAGTCTGATTGAGCAGGATATAGCCAAGTCTGAGCGAACCGAGAATTGTCTTAGGAAAATTTATGTCGTACCCCGCCCGAAGTGTGGGAGCAATTCGCCAAGCGTGAGGATTCGCGCTGGAGCGGTGTAGTGTTGGAATGAGACCCCGATGTTGACCCCGGATTTGGGTGTTATGGCTAGGTCAGCCCAGGCGTTGTCATAATTAGTTGAGTTGGGCGGAATAGGTTCAGACTCCTCCTTTCTCCACAACCTACTAACGTATATGTACCCTGTAACTTCTCGTTTTCTTTCTGAGTGAAATGCGAGTGTGAGGATTTACTTAGTGAACCCTTGTCCATACCCGATGGAGGAAATTACCTTGTAGTTGTGTTAAAAAGGCATTATGTAGATTTCGTTTAGGCGGCGTCATACCTCGTCCAAGTAGCTAGGACAGCCCGCCCAAGATGAATATACCCCGCCTAGCCAAGTAGGATGATTATAACTCCGCCTTTCCACCGAATGCTACGCATGTGAATGTATTAACCTCTTTCCCTTATCTTCTTCCTCCCGTTGAGTGACCAGTGTTACCCGAAGGGAAGCCTCCTTGCGAAATCTCCTCTATCCGCTGCTGCATTACTATACTCCGCCTGGACGGTGTCAGACCCCGTCTAAGCGAACAAACAGTGTTGTGTAATCCGCCCTAGAGCTGGTGTGTTACAATAAACCCATTGAGCCGGCCCCAGTTTTAGTTTCCCTGTAGGTTGCTATGTGCGTGTGAATGCTTTTCGTTCTTCCTTTGCCTGCTTCCTCATATATCGAATAATACGGGTCTATTTTGTAAAAAAAAAAATAATAATAAAAAATTTTCTCATATTTTTGGAATTTTTAGTTACAATTAATTAAGGTGTTACAGTTTGCTTCGAGCAAGTACAAGCACTAATCCATGTGTGCAGTGAGTCGTGCAAACAAGTCATCAGCAGGTGCTTGTGCAGATGCAGAAGGAGGAGGTGGAGCATCAGCATTATTACTATCATGCCTTGGAAGTGAGTGAATTTCCCAAAGGCCATGGTATTCATGGATATTCATTTTGGCAAGATGAGTCCTTCCAATTGCTCATTTTGTGCCAACCAGTTCCTTGACTTCGTTTTTGAGATCAACCTTGTAGTAGCGAAGCAACTTGGTAATGAAGATCGCATATGGGAGGCGAGTAAGGTTTTGAGCATCGAGCATATGATTCCTCACAATGTTGATCTAATTTATTTCTTTTTGGTTGAGGATGGCCCAAAGAATCAGAATTTGAGACTCATTGACTCTTGCATAATTGCCGCCCAAAGGAAGGAGAATTTTCACTAGAACATAGTGTAGTAGGCGGTGGTTAATGCTTAATGTGCCAACTGTACTTGTAGAGGAGGTGAGATTGAAGAAAGCTTTTGCCTCTAATGGGTTGTAGTTCCACCAAGGAGAGGGTTCTTTACCAAAGAAGTGAGCATCATTTATAGGAAGTTTTCCAACTTGATGCATGATCTCATTGTCAAGCATAATGGTTTTGCCTTTTACCTTGGCAATATGTCGACCATCTTGTAGGCGTAGTATGGAATAGAACACACGAATCAATTCTGGATATATGGCAATCTCCTCTAGAGTCAGAAATCCAACAAGCTCTTGTTGGTGAAGAGTATCAAGGAGAGGAAGACCAGCATTTTCAAAAAATGGAAGATCAAGCCAATGAGGTGAAATCAATTGTTTTTCAGAGAAATTGTTTTGGTACCTTTCCAACTTCTTTTGAGTGGTGATGAATCGTGACAAATTAGAGTGTTGTGGTGCGGAAGAGCTAGCAACATTTGCCCTTTGTTTCTTCCTTGGTTGAGAGGATGAAGCCATGAGTAATAGAAGTTAGTGGAAGAGGTTTTTAGAGAGAGAAAGGAGTGTTTTAGAGAGAGGTAAGAGAAAAGGGAATAAGAGGATTTGAGGAGACAAGTGAAACATGGGCCAAAATAGCGTTAATATGGGCAGAATAGGTCACATGAACCGATTCAAGGTGGCTGTGAATCGATTCAGATGTTGTTGTTTGTGAGAATTAAGGGGAATTAGGGGTTTGAATCGATTCGAACTGTGCGTGAATTGATTCAGACCTCTCTGTTTATGAAAAATTAGAGGATCAGGTCTTCGAATCGATTCGGGGAATGGGTGAATCGATTCAATCGATTTTGTTTCCCTTTGAATTACAGTTTTGAACTGCTGAATCGATTCGGGCTTCTGGGCAATGCTTTAGATTATTGAAACCTTCAATTTTATGACTTTATTTGCCTTCTAATTTAATCAAACACACATGAACAACATTTGACTCAATCATTTATACAATTCAAGGTTCACCTAATGTATTATTTGCATATTCAAGAATTATGAGCTTAATAATCCAACAACCTTCATGATTCATAAATGTCATCCCAAAAAGAACTAATTTACACACTTATCTCATGCTCAAGAACTTGAAATTATTAGGAATCATCTATTAACAAGGAGAATTAAATTTCACATTAATGAATGTAATCAATTAACATTAGACATCTTTAAAATTCCTAATTCTCTCCTAATATTTATGAATTATTCTTTTGCAAGTGGTTTAGTGAAGATGTCACCTAGTTGCTTGGAGGTTTCAACATGTTCAAGCACACAATCACCCTTTAATACATGATCTCTAATGAAATGATGTCTTATCTCAACATGTTTGGTTCTTGAATGCATCACAGGATTCTTAGAGATATTAATGGCGCTTGTATTATCACATTTAAGAGGCACATGGTTTAAAACAACACCAAAATCTAGAAGTTGTTGCTTCATCCAAAGGATTTGGGCATAACAACTATTAGCTGCAACATACTCTGCCTCATCTGTTGATAATGCTACACTTACTTGTTTCTTGCTATGCCAAGATACAAGAGAGCTACCAAGCAAGTGACAAGTACCACTAGTACTTTTTCTTTCAAGTTTACATCCTACAAAGTCAGAATCAGAGTAACCAACAAGAGTGCATTCAACCCCTTTAGGGTACCATAAACCAACACCTTGAGTTCCAACCAAGTATTTCATTATTCGTTTCACGGCAGTTAAGTGTGATTCTTTTGGACATGCTTGATATCTTGCACACATACAAACAACAAACATGATATCTGGTCTACTAGCGGTTAAGTAAAGTAAGGATCCAATCATACCTCTATATTTTGTTAGGTCTACATCCTTACCTTTATCATCCTTGTCCAAATAACATGAAGTGCTCATGGGTGTGGCGATTTCATTTGCTTTATCCATGTTGAACTTCTTGAGCAATTCTTTGCAATATTTAAATTGACTAATGAAGGTTCTTTCTCTAGTTTGCTTGATTTGCAATCCGAGGAAGAATGTGAGTTCTCCCATCATGGACATCTCAAATTCATTCTGCAATTATCGTAGCAAACTCCTTGCAAAGTGATTCATTAGTGGCACTAAAAATGATATCATCCACATATATTTGTACCAATAGTATGTCATTCTTTTTGTGCTTGATGAATAATGTTGTGTCAACCTTTCCTCTTTCAAAATTGTTTTCTAGGAGAAATTTGCTTAATCTTTCATACCATACAAGCCTTTTCTTAGTTTAAAAACATGATTTGGAAATTGATAGTTTTCAAAACCGGGAGGTTGATCAACATACACTTCTTCTTGAATGTATCCATTCAAGAAGGCACTTTTGACATCCATTTGATACAATTTGAAATCTCTACAACATGCAAATGCTAATAACAATCTAATGACTTCTAATCTAGCTACGGGAGCATACGTTTCTTCATAGTCTATTCCTTCTTCTTGATTATATCCCTTAGCTACTAGCCTAGCTTTGTTTCTAGTTATAATGCCATTTTCATCAAGCTTGTTTCTAAATACCCATTTAGTTCCTATTATTTGGTGATCATTGGGTCTTGGAACTAGTTCCCAAACTTTATTTCTTTCAAATTGATTTAGTTCTTCTTGCATGGCCAATGTCCAATGTTCATCAATAATAGCTTCATCAATGGTTTTAGGTTCAATTTGATAAACAAATGCTAAGTGATTGCAAGAATTAAAAGAGCATCGAGTACTTACGCCTTTAGTGATATCACCTATTATGTTGTCCAAGGGATGATCCTTTGAGGTGATCCAATCTTTTCATTGAAGTTCTTCATTTTGTGTTCTATCTCCTTCTTGGTTAACTTTTTCTTTGTCATCCAAGTTCAATTCTTGGAAGGTACCTACAAAATCATCAACTTCCTTTCTCGGAGTAATTTGGTTAAGTTCATTGAATTTGACATGTATAGATTCTTCAATTGTGCAAGTTTGTTTGTTAAAGAGTCGATATGCTTTACTAGTTGATGAATAACCTAGAAATATTGCCTCATCAGATTTTGCATCTAATTTGCCAAGATTATCCTTTCCATTATTTAAAACAAAGTATTTGCATCCAAACACATGAAAATAGGAAATATTTGGTTTTCTACCTTTGTAAAGTTCATAGAGGGTTTTCTTTAGTATGGGCCTAATCAAGGATCGATTCATAACATGGCAAGCGGTATTTACCGCATCGGCCCAAAAATGTTTTGCAACATTATTTTCATTTAACATGGTCCTAGCAAGCTCCACCAAAGATCTATTTTTCCTTTCAACTACTCTATTTTGTTGTGAAGTTCTAGGAGTTGAAAAATTGTGTTCTATGCCATGCTTATCATAAAACTTTTCAAAATCATGATTTTCAAATTCTCCCCCATGATTGGTTCTAATGGATGCGATTTTCAAATTTTGTTCATTTTGAATAATCTTAGCAAGTTTCTTAAATGCTTGATATGCTTCATGTTTGTGAGTGAGAAATAACGTCCATGTATACCTAGAATAATCGTCCACAGTCATAAGACCATAGTAATTTCCACCAAAATTTTTGACCTTTAAAGGTCCAAACAAGTCCATGTGTTGTAAAGGCCTTTGTGTGGAAACAATATTTTTTACTTGAAAAGAAGCCTTTACTTGTTTTCCTTTTTGGCATGCATCACAAAATTTATTTTCAAATTTCAACTTTGGTAAGCCAATTACTAAATCTTTTGAAACAAGTTTGTTTAAATGGTCTATATGAATATGAGAAATTCTTCTATGCCATAGCCATGACTCATCTTCTTTAGTTATAAAGTGTAACACCCCGGTTTTCCGGACTCAGATCCCGATGTAACCAAGATAATAATTAATAAAAATACGGGTAAATTTTTCGCGTTTGAAAACCCTCAATGATTACATCAAGACCTGAATCACAGAAAACCGAAGCGTACGATTTAATAAACTAAAACTGGATCGATAGCTAAAATGCCCATAACGGTATACAAAATAATAAAGTTTACAGCGGAAGAAGAATGTGTATACCGGGCAAACGCCTAGTCCCATATATGACGATATGAGAAAAGGCCCGGCAAAGCATGCAACTACCCGACATAGACCTAATAAAACAAAGGCCGTCTAATTCACTCACGACATACACATGCATTGCCTAAGACATAATCATATATGTATATATATATATATACATATACATCCGGGGATATTCTCCCGACTTCCACAATCATCAATGTTCATCATTCACTTTCAATCCTTCTAGTACACATTAAATCATCTCTTACATACTACATTTATATTCACCATTCACAATTTCAAAGGATTATCTTATACATACCCAAATCACTAAATCCTCTATATCATCATAAGCAACTTATTCATTTCATAAATTCAATACATGATAGTTCACAAATGATGCTGGCCAAGGCACTTCCTCTACCACTATTTACCTTCACTAAAGCTTTGATTTAAAATCCGAACTCATCCCATGGAAACCTGCATCACAATGCTAAAAAGGAGACCACATGGGAGAGTGAGTTATACATTCAAAATGACGAATATAATATATATTGTGATCATGTGTATATGCATATAATCATCACGTGTGCTTTGCTATAAAGCCATTAAAACAACATTCAATCATCATCGCATTATTATAATAGACATAGAAAACATCATGAATTGAAATCCACAACATGAGCAAGCACAAACACATACACAATCACATTGCCACTTATCAACAAGGGCATTCAGAAATTATCATCATCAATTCATTAAATCTTTACCCAATTTCTCCTCGCAAGGGGTTTCTCTTCTCTCGTGGTTATCCCATCTTAAAGGCCATGCATCTATGGCTAATGCACATGTCAACTGTTTAATGCAAATGCAACGGATCCAATTTCATAACAACGGGTGATCGCAACCACTATAATCATTCATTCATATTCATAGGTTTCCCGCCTCGCAAGTGGTACTCCCTCTAACAGCCTCGCAAGGTGCTTTCTCGTGATCGCAACCACGTTCAATAATTCATAATGGTTTCCCGCCTCACAAGGGGTACTCCCGCCTCGTGATCGCAACCACGGGCATCATCGGTGCTCGCAAGCCCTTTTTCATTTCAACAACCAGGTGATCGCAACCACCGGCTCAATATCATATCATCATCAAGTTGGTTTCCCGCCTCGCAAGGGGTACTCCTTTCATAGAATCCCGCAGGATTTCTCATCACTCTGATCATAACCACATTTCAATGTTATGCCATGCCATGAATGCAAAATGCAATAATGCATATGCTCAACAACCTCGCAAGGATATCTCGCCCTCTTTGATAGGGTATGTTTAGTTCAACATTTTCAAGAATCATATACAATCATTTATAAAGCCCCTCAAGGCGCATCATTTACATACATGGCATTTCAATATCCACCAAATCATTTCATAACAATCCACGCATGGAAATCAAGAAGCATAACCAATATCATAATATTAATCTATACTTGGAATTATCCAAGACATATTCATCATCCCACATACATGGCAATTACACATATGCCCAATACAATCATATTCTTGAACTTACATCTCAACACGTCACATATATATATTTCATATCATATGGCAAGTCAATATTTGTATTCAACCATAATGGCTTTACAACATCAGGTAATGATCATCAATATTACCACACATTCATTTAGTGGGTTTCCATCTCATTATTCATCGCCATTGTCTCATATGTTATGTATATACCTATACGTGTTAGTGTGGTATTTACAATATTTCCATCATCATACTCCAAACCACCCTCATAAGATCATGCTTGGATCACTCATAATAGCATTCAACAATTAATCAATAATAACAATCACCCTTTGTGCAAGGAAGTGATCAACACCATCACTTATCATGAGTCCCTACTAATGTCATATCCAATCATTTGATTCACGACACATGCTATATTATTTTACCCATTCTCTAATTGGTTTCATAATTACCTTAGAGTGTATATTATAATCTCTTCATCAAATTCTCTTTATCATTCTCTCATATCCTATTCTTAGGGGTGAAACATCATAAATAATTCTTTCCAAATGTATCAATTAATTTCACTTCCCCACCGTGGTATATCATCATTAAATACCCCTTATGCATTTCCATAAATATCCCATAATACAAGGGAATGGGGCTCAACATTTAAATTGAAGAAATAAACAAAATCCCAAGTTTTGGGTATCTCGCTCAAGCGAGATTCACCTTCGCTTGAGCGGGATGGGGTGGTTTGCTTGGGCGCCCCTAAGTTTTTCCTGGGCGAGAAGGTTTTAAGCATCAGACATCAAGCTCGCTTGAGCGAGCCTATCTCGCTTGAGCGAGATCCCATTAATACGGGTTCCTATACTCGCTCGCTCGGGCGAGGTTCCCCATGGCCAGCCATTCGCTAGAGCAAAAATACTCCAGTGCCCAATTCCACTTATACTCACTTGAGCGAGACTCCCTACAATGGGTCACTCGCTCGGGCAAAATTATTCCAGTAACCACTTCTACCCGTGGACGCTTGAGCGAGGCTCCCTTCAACTAGCCACTCGCTCGGGCGATAATTGTCCAGTACCTATTTCAAGACTGGCTCGCTTGAGCGAGACCCAGCTTGCCTCATCCTCCGCTTAAGCGAATAACTCACAGAACCAATTCCTCTCTCGCTTGCTTAAGCGCGGCCATGCCCGCTTGGGCGAGATTCGTCCAGTGTCTCTCCTGCTCACTTCACACTCGTCTCGCTTGAGCGAGTAGCTCACTCGCCTGAGCGAGATTAGGCCAGAGGCCATAATAATGGTACAGGGGATTCTCGCTTGGGTGAGAATCCATCTCGCTTGAGCGAGATTATCAAAACTTATGCAGAAACAAAAATTCTCATAACTCAACACATGAAATCTCATTCAAGGCCAATTTAATCACATCCAACACATTATATAAATCATATGGGACATGTAAAACTTGCTCACACATTCATACTCATAATTTCTCATTCCAAACTTAATAACCGTAATAAAATTATACTTATCATCATCCAACACACATATACATACTTCTATAACAATCATCACATCCTCCCACACATCATTCTCAATAATCATCAAATTGCCATTCATATTATCTCAATAACTACATGGCAAGGCAAGCATGAGTACTAAAACACATACATCAATCACTATCAATCTACTCATGTAATTTGAATGTAAACTCCTCTCTTACCTCGAGGGAAGAGCCGCAACCAATGTACGCTCCGAAAGCTCCGCCACGTAATCTGGAACAAGATCTAAATACCACATACATATGCACTCATACAACCAATAACCATTTCAAGGCATTCCTCATAAATTCTAATTAATGACCTATATACTGTATGGCTTATGAACAAGTTCTAAACTTGTCAAAACACCGATTTATGCAATTGTGTTAGGCTTCGGGAATTCCTTTCCCAAAGCCAAGATCCTCTAGATCTTAAAAGGCCAACTATACCCAACAACAACATCTCATCCATTACATAATGTAATCCTAAATCACATCAATCCATCAAATATCACCATTGTCACTCAAAACCTAACACAAGTTAGCTTTGCTTCTTTTAAACCGTCCTTGATTAACAACTCTAGTGACACAAGTCATGGCCTATCAACTCACTAACCTGTATGTATACCCCATTGATTCCACCATTAAGGGTTATCTACTATGTTTACCATTGTTCTTCATTATAATTAACAACTCACCATTAAATATCACCTATTGACATTCAATTCATCCACCCAAATTATAATATATCCAATTTCCCTAAATTCTTAGGGCTAGGGTTCTATGAGAACCCAACAACCATTATTAATATTCATCAATCATCATCAATGGCTATCTTTCATCATTAATATCATTCTCTAACATCATTAAATATACATTCTACTCACATTTCATATTTTCCCCAATTTATTAAAGTTAGGGTTTCACTAGAACCCACCACCATCTTAAATGCTTATTAATTTATCATCACCTTTCAACATTAATCTTAAATACCACATCAAATGCTCATAAAAGCTTGCATTTAAGCCACCCTACCTTAGGGTTTTCTATATTAATGGCTTCATTCAATACCCCAATAATTTTTCTAACTTAGGGTTTGATTCCACATACCACCATTCATCAAAACAACATCTAACCTCCCATCATAACACTTCAATAACTCAAAAACTATCAATAAAAACCATGGGTGGTCAAAAATCATACCTCTCCTCCAAGCTTAAGCTCCAAAACAAAAATAAGAGGGAGAGAAGAGAAGATGAGCCATGCTTGCCTCCATGTCCAATGTAAGCTTCATAAACCCAAGGGATCCTCTTGATTTTAGGTGGAAATGGTCATGGGTGGTGTTGGTCACTTTTAACAAGAGAAGGGATGGAGAAGGAGAAGGAAATGAAATGTTAAGAGGGAGAGAAGAGAAGCTGCCGAGAATGGGAGGCGAAAGAAGGAGTTCGGGTTTTTAACTTAATCCCCTCATTAAGTTTTACCATTTTATAAGATACAGAGTCTCCGTTCGGGCTCAATACTAACTCCAAAAATTATTCCGAAGGTATATTCAGATTCCCAATAATATTCTTAATAGTCCTGACCAACGGCATCTCAATCGGAGATACTTGGTCCGACACCCATTTTCTAATCGGGTATAATTTTAACTCTTAAAGTCCCAATAAATCATAAATAATTCTTATAAATCTCAATTTAATCATTTTAATATTTTTGGGATATTTATTAACCCATTTATAATCATTCAATATTTATTCTTTCTATTTAATTATTTTTATAAAATTCGGGATGTTACAATCCACCCCACCTAAAAAAGAACTTCGTCCTTGAAGTTTAACATCGGTATACATCGTAAGGCCACACTTCGGCCACACACCAATTAAGTCCAATGACATGGTGAGATAATATCGGACTTTCTAAAGTCCATCAAGACATGTTTATCATCATTTCATCTTTCTTATCATAAAACTGTCTACATCCAAGCGTGTCATATGTCATCGATCACGACTCATCCAACAGAGCTCACATGTTTATACTCAGTACGACCAGATAGGCTCAATATATTCACCATAAACAGTTATAATCCCTACACCTGCGCGGCCTATGTGTTGCTGCATCCGACATACAGGAAGGCGTCCCAATCCCGTAGTGGTTACCACATACACATGAAGTCGGCGCATAAGTGCATGTTGCCACAATGCCTATGGCATGTAAGGCCATATCGGGACAAATACTTCGTATTTCCATTGCTCATATCAGTCACACATATTCAAACGATACCAGTCCATATAGGACTTAGTGACAATCCTCACCAGTCCATGACTAACATATTCATATCACACCATCACTATACATATAATCCGACATCAATCATGCCTATAAATCATCAAATATCAATTAATATCGCCATAAATTGGTGCATCTAGAATCAATCTCTAATTATCACCAGGTAAATGCCCAATGTTTGAGCTTCATTCACTTAGAAACCATAGTCAATTAGCTTAATAATCAGCTACCTTATTGACGTATCGTCGACTATACATCATCTTAAGCCTAAACAAGACAATAAACTCCTATCAAGTGTGTAATCACAAGGCCATAATAGGGTTCATATCTGTATAATAAGCTTTAACATTAGTGATTTCCCTCACAAATCATGACCAAAGCCCATAAATTTGGGCACACAACTCATATCATATCACATCACTATGTGGTTTCTGCCATCAATATAGCATCTTTCAAACAAAAGAGAGGTAATGACGTGTTCAAATTTCCATTTACCAACTCATAATCACGCATGTCATCCCTATGTCATATCATAATCCATAGCTAGTTCCATGATCTCAACGTTGAGGGCATACAATTTAGCCCAAAGTCATTCCATAGAATTGTGTATACCATAGTCAATACCAATCATACCCCAAATTCAAAATTATTATTCGTCAATCATCAGGGTTACATTCATCATTTGTATTCTATTCCATGCCGGCTCTATCCTCAACAACGTATTTCACAATTAATTCGTTATGGCTCAACTATTCACAAGATTCAATCAATCACTAGACTTAGAAAGTCTAAGGGTTACCTAGCACCCATTGTGGAATACTCCCATACCACACAACATCATTAGATATGGCTTATAAAAATAATATAGAGCCTAGACCACCATAAGGTCAATTAAATCATTCATCCATAAGGTTTGATCATGCAAGATCATGCCAAACCAACGGGGTCACCACACCTAGTGGCTTAAAATCAAATCAATCATTCACTCGGTCCTCTCTTACAAAACCGAGTTCAACCCAATGGGTACATATGCAGTTTCATATTTCACAACCTTATCGTTTTATCACATATTCAAGTTCCCAAACTAGGGAGATACAATAACTCACTTGTATCATATAACATATAAGATTCTTGTGCCAAAGGATATAAAATCCATCCTTCAAAACTTAGCACAACTAAGCATTTCAATTCATAGACATCCATACTAGGGGATTCTTTCCCTATCATTCATTTAATCAACTCAAGCATATGAGTTTCATTTCATTCAACAAGCATACCTCGGCTAAGAGCCACAAGTATGAATCATACAAGAGACCTAACCAACAATTTAATTTCATTACATATTTCATGGTCTCAAAATCCATGGTCTAGCACCATGTCAATTCACTTCTCAATATTCTCTATTCATGATCAATATGACAGGTCCCGCAAGCACACGGGTTATGTCGCGTTATATAAAAGATTATCGTCTCCACAGGGACTGTGTTCAAAGTACCAGCGTATTGAAATTTAATTATCCACACAATTGACTTTTAATGTTTTTGTAAAATAAAACACAAAATAAAGTTGCACAGAATACGAATAAATATAGAAACAAAATTTACTTGATACTTAAAAAATTCAGAGTTGAGAGTATCTTGGGATTTTAAGGGATCAAGACTCTATTTTATGTTAATGAATTTTAACTTTTCATAAATAAGAATCAAATTAAGTTTTCCAAGGCGGATTTTCCTTAAGCTAATTAATTTGTTCCTCTCAGAATCTTATTAATGTACCTAACGTATGGAGAACCACGTTCAATCCTTAAGAAAGGCCCATTATCCTTTTGTGAAAATCCCTTATTTATTCCCCAAAAGATTTTTGACTACTTTCACGGTTTTACCGCGGTCACAAAAAGTATTTCAAAATCTTAGGCTTAGTTCAAAAGCTTTCCAGTAACAATAAATCTTTCGATTTTATTAATTACCCAAACTTACTAATATACCCGAAAGTATACAGTTTTATCACTTAGGTTCTTGTTAGGAATCACTAAGAGCATTGAGCATAATTTGAACTAAATGGAAAACAGAAATTTATTTAAATCAAAGTCAAAATAACATTAACATAAAATATTGTCACACCCCTAAAATCCCAAGATAATTAATTTAGTTACTCATGAAATAGTACAAATTCATATATATAATGAAAAGGAAATAAAACATACAACTCATGGTAAAAATAAAGACTTACGGGTTTCTTCAAAAGCCCAATAAATTCACCACTGTAGCTTAAGATCCTTCCACCGTATACAAATTTAACCACTCAATTTCATTGTCCTATCAAATTTTCCAATAAAGTAAAAACTGAAAAATAAAATTCCCTTCCTTAAGCTACTGCACCTACACGGTTTTCTTGCTAAATTGTGTTCTTGCAAAAATGTGATGTTCCTTTTGTGATTCTTCCAGCCCATTTTATAGTAGAAATTCTCATTTTCTTTTCCTTGAATCATGGCATTTTTGCATGGTTTTTGCATGGAAAAACTCAATGGCCAGCATCCTTTCTCATTTTTGGTACACAAAATGGAAGAAATAGAAGTGGAATTGCATTGTTCCTTGCCGTGAGTGGTGTGTCCATCAACATATAATATTCATGCAAATTGTAAATGTTTTGTTTCCTTTGAAACCCAAGCCGTGAGTGAAGAATGAATTGGTCAAAGAATCATTAAACAATTGAAGCATTTGCTTTGCCTTTTCTTGGTGGCCGTGAGTGGTGTGAAGAAATGGTCAAAGAAACTTAAACAAATCAAGCAAAGTGGTCATGTAGGACAAGGTTTAGCTAGCCGTGAGAATGATGAATGAATTGGCAAATGGCATATTAAAATATTGAAACTTGCCTTGCCTTTCTCTTTGGTTGCTTGCTGTTTATTGTCAGAATAATGTTTTAGCAACCCATTAATTATATTCTCAACAGCCATGAATTCTTCTCAATTTTCCTTCAGCACTTCACATTGATTTTGTCCAATTTTCTTGTCAATTGTTGTTTCATTCACGTGCTGTACCAGCTAGCTTTTACGTTGGAACATCATGGGCTGCACCAATGCCTTTTGATTTATAAAATATGCAAAATATGTGCAAGGGACCAGTCCATGTTATAATATTAAATGAAAGATAAAAGCTTTTTTAAACTATACATTTCACCATTCAGCTTTTATTTCACGTTGAATGTGGTCTTGTGAATGCATTTCCTTTCATAAGAATAATTGAATATGGAGCCTTGTCAAGTGCTGTTCGTGAGTGGAGTCAAGAAAAAGAAGAAAGCATTTGCCTTTTTGTCCTATCTCCATCAGCAATTCACGTTGGAGACTTATAGGAAATGGAAGGCTTTTTATGATACATGCATGTAAGTAATGGATGGATGAATGATACATCAATTTTTGTCCCTTTCTAGTGCCTTGACCGTGTGGATTATTTGAGAAAGGAAGGCTTGGTTACATTAAAAATTAAGCACATGGGAGCTTTCTTTGTTAACCGTGTGGTGCCTTTGGCCAATGGACAAAAGATTGAATAAAAAAAATAAGCACATGGACCCCTTCTAAAATAGCCTTCAACGTGAATGAGAGAGTGAAAGGGAGACCATTTCAAGCTTTGCATTTCACGTTAATTCCTTGTCCAATTTCACATTCATATGCTTGTCCATTTAGAAACAAATAACGTGAAAGCTACAAGAGGAAGTGGATTAAATTTATTTTGCATTTAAAGAAACAAACACTTTAATTGATTTAAATGGAATATCCAAAAATTATTTATTTTTATAGAAATGGAATTATAATTTAAGTTCTTGAAAGAATTAGTTTAGCACTAATCCAAAATTAATTTTCCACTTCTGAAAAATATAACTTTTAACGTTCCATTTAAATTAATTCACATAAAATACAACACTTGAACAAAAACAGTGAAAAGAAAACAGAAACCATGAAATTTGGGAAAATATGATACAGTAAACCTTTTATTTTAAATAAATTAAACAGTGAAAAAGAGTGTTTTAAAACACTTATCACAACACATGGCATAAATCCATTATCATATCAATTCATATCTCGTATTTCATATTCATCAACCCATTATTTCATTCCCATGGTTAACATCCAACATGGATCTATCATCAAATCAATTTTATACTCAATATATATAAGCATCAATGTATAATCACAATATATTCGTCAATGGAAGGAAATAAGGTAAGGAACTTGGCCAGACTTACACAATCAAACATATTAATCACATCGTATCATTTATCGACAGTATTTAATCTCATGAATCATTCATGATTACTAATGAGCAACTAAGCTCCAAAGGTGCATCACACGACCTTAATGATATTTGGGCATAGTCCCATAAACGTCAATCATAACTTATGAATCATAATTTTACAGAGCCCACAATGAGCTGTCATTACAATCCTATACTAATAATTCACAAGAATAGCCATTAAGAAAGCATTGCCCTTATAATCAATTCATAATTCTTAGACAATTAGCCTTTCACCAATCCATATAGGGCAATCAATGCTTAACATAATATCATCCTCAAGATAGTTGTCACTCTTAAGTTTATACAGAACAACCATATTACAATGATCCTTAAAATGTTTCCCAATCGAACAATTATGCTCCAAACATCCATAATGCCAATTTATACAGAGCACCCATGCTCGGACAATGATTAATAGCTTCTATACAAGCAAACATGTTCTAGCAAAACCAACAACATCATACAGAGCAGACCACGCTCTGATACCACCGCTGTAACACCCCGGTTTTCCGGACTCAGATCCTGATGTAACCAAGATAATAATTAATAAAAATACGGGTAAATTTTTCGCGTTTGAAAACCCTCAATGATTACATCAAGACCCAAACCACAGAAAACCGAAGCGTACGATTTAATAAACTAAAACTGGATCGATAGCTAAAATGCCCATAACGGTATACAAAAATAATAGAGTTTACAGCGAAAGAAGAATGTGTATACCGGGCAAACGCCTAGTCCCATATATGACGATTGAGAAAATGCTCGGCAAAGCATGCAACTACCCGACATAGACCTAATAAAACAAAGCCCGTCTAACTCACTCACGACATACACATGCATTGCCTAAGACACAATCATATATATATATATATATATATATATACATATATACATATACATCTGGGGATATTCTCCCGACTTCCATAATCATCAATGTTCATCATTCACTTTCAATCCTTCTAGTACACATTAAATCATCTCTTACATACTACATTTATATTCACCATTCACAATTTCAAAGGATTATCTTATACATATCCAAAATCACTAAATCCTCTATATCATCATAAGCAACTTATTCACTAAAGCTTTGATTTAAAATCCAAACTAAGGCACTTCCTCTACCTCTATTTACCTTCACTAAAGCTTTGATTTAAAATCCGAACTCATCCCATGGCAACCTGCATCACAATGCTAAAAAGGAGACCACATGGGAGAGTGAGTTATACATTCAAAATGATGAATATAATATATATTGTGATCATGTGTATATGCATATAATCATCACGTGGGCTTTGCTATAAAGCCATTAAAACAACATTCAATCATCATCGCCTTATTATAATAGGCATACAAAACATCATGAATCGAAATCCACAACATGAGCAAGCACAAACACATACACAATCACATTGCCACTTATCAACAAGGGCATTCACAAATTCTCATCATCAATTCATTAAATCTTTACTGAATTCCTCCTTGCAAGGGGTTTCTCTTCTCTCGTGGTCATCGCATCTCAAATGCCATGCATCTATGGCTAATGCACATGTCAACTGTTTAATGCATATACAACGGATCTAATTTCATAACAACGAGTGATTGCAACCACCATAATCATTCATTCATATTCATGGGTTTCCCGCCTTGCAAGGGGTACTCCCTCTAGCAGCCTCGCAAGGTGCTTTATCGTGATCGCAACCACGTTCAACAATTCATAATGGTTTCCCGCCTTGCAAGGGGTACTCCTGCCTCGTGATCGCAACCACGGGCACCATAGGTGCTCACAAGCCCTTTTTCATTTCAACAACCAGGTGATCGCAACCACTGACTCAATATCATATCATCATCAAGTTGGTTTCCCGCCTCGCAAGGGGTACTCCCTTCATAGAATCCTGTAGGATTTTTCATCACTGTGATCGCAACCATATTTCAATGTTATGCCGTACCATGAATGCAAAATGCAGTAATGCATATGCTCAACAACCTCGCAAGGATATCTTGCCCTCTCTCATAGGGTATGTTTAGTTCAACATTTTCAAGAATCATATACAATCATTTATAAAGCCCCTCAAGGCGCATCATTTACATACATGGCATTTCAATATCCACCAAATCATTTCATAACAATCCACGCATAGAAATCAAGAAGCATAACCAATATCATAATATTAATCTACACTTGGAATTATCCAAGACATATTCATCATCCTACATACATGGCAATTACACATATGCCCAATACAATCATATTCTTGAACTTACATCTCAACACGTCACATATATATATTTCATATCATATGGCAAGTCAATATTTGTATTCAACCATAATGGCTTTACAACATCAGGTAATGATCATCAATATTACCACACATTCATTTAGTGGGTTTCCATCTCATTATTCATCACCATTATCTCATATGTTATGTATATACCTATACGTGTTAGTATGGTATTTACAATATTTCCATCATCATACTCCAAACCACCCTCATAAGATCATGCTTGGATCACTCATAATAGCATTCAACAATTAATCAATAATAACAATCACCTTTTGTGCAAGGAAGTGATCAACACCATCATTTATCATTAGTCCCTACTAATGTCATATCCAATCATTTGATTCACGACACATGCTATATTATTTTACCAATTCTCTAATTGGTTTCATAATTACCTTAGAGTGTATCTTATAACCTCTTCATCAAATTCTCTTTATCATTCTCTCATATCCTATTCTTAGGGGTGAAACATCATAAATAATTCTTTCCAAATGTATTAATTAATTTCACTTCCCCACCGTGGTATATCATCATTAAATACCCTTATGCATTTCCATAAATATCCCATAATATAAGGGAATGGGGCTCAGCATTTAAATTGAAGAAATAAGCAAAATCCCAACTTTTGGGTATCTCGCTTAAGCGAGATTCACCTTCGCTTGAGAGTGATGGGGTGGTTCGCTTGGGCGCCCCCAAGTTTTTCCTGGGCGAGAAGGTTTTAAGCATCAGACATCAATCTTGCTTGAGCGAGCCTATCTCGCTTGAGCGAGATCCCATTAATACGGGTTCCTATACTCGCTTACTCGGGCGAGGCTCCCTATGGCCAGCCATTCGCTAGAGCAAAAATACTCCAGAGCCCAATTCCACATATACTCGCTTGAGCGAGACTCCCTACAACAGGTCACTCGCTCGGGCGAAATTATTCCAGTAACCACTTCTACCCGCGGACGCTTGAGCGAGGCTCCCTTCAACTAGCCACTCGCTCAGGCGAGAATTGTCCAGTACCTATTTCAAGACTGGCTCGCTTGAGCGAGACCCAGCTTGCCTCATCCTCCGCTTAAGCAAATAACTCACAGAACCAATTCCTCTCTAGCTCGCTCAAGCGCGGCCATGCCCGCTTGAGCGAGATTTATCTAGTGTCTCTCCTGCTCACTTCACACTCATCTCGCTTGAGTGAGTAGCTCACTCGCCTGAGCGAGATTAGGCCAGAGGCCATAATAATGGTACAGGGGATTCTCGCTTGGGCGAGAATCCATCTCGCTTGAGCGAGATTATCAGAACTTATGCAGAAACAAAAATTCTTACAACTCAACACATGAAATCTCATTCAAGGCCAATTTAATCACATCCAACACATCATATACATCATATGGGACATGTAAAACTTGCTCACACATTCATACTCATAATTTCTCATTCCAAACTCAATAACTGTAATAAAATTATACTTATCATCATCCAACACACATATACATACTTCCATAATAATCATCACATCCTCCCACACATCATTCTCAATAATCCTCAAATTGCCATTCATATTATCTCAATAACTACATGGCAAGGCAAGCATGAGTACTAAAACACATACATCAATCACTATTAATCTACTCATGCAATTTGAATGTTAACTCCTCTCCTACCTCGAGGGAAGAGCCGCAACCAATGTACGCTCCAAAAGCTCCGCCACGTAATCCGGAACAAGATCTACATACCACATACATATGCACTTATACAACCAATAACCATTTCAAGGCATTCCTCATAAATTCTAATTAATGACCTATATATTGTATGGCTTATGAACAAGTTCTAAATGTGTCAAAACACAGATTTATGCAATTGTGTTAGGCTTCGGGAATTCCTTTCCCAAAGCCAAGATCCTCTAGATCTTAAAAGGCCAACTATACCCAACAACAACATCTCATCCATTACATAATGTAATCCTAAATCACATCAATCCATTAAATATCACCATTGTCACTCAAAACCTAACACAAGTTAGCTTTGCTTCTCTTAAACCGTCCTTGATTAACAACTCTAGTGACACAAGTCATGGCCTATCAACTCACTAACTTGTATGTACACCCCATTGATTCCACCATTAAGGGTTATCTACTATGTTCACCATTAAATATCACCTATTGACATTCAATTCATCCACCCAAATTATAATATATCCAATTTCCCTAAATTCTTAGGGCTAGGGTTCTATAAGAACCTAACAACCATTATCAATATTCATCAATCATCATCAATGGCTATCTTTCATCATTAATATCATTCTCTAACATCATTAAATACATTTTACTCATATTTCATATTTTCCCCTATTTATTAAAGTTAGGGTTTCACTAGAACCCACCACCATCATAAATGCTTATTAATTTCTCATCACCTTTCAACATTAATCTTAAATACTACATTAAATACTCATAAAAGCTTGCATTCAAGCCACCCCACCTTAGGGTTTTCTATATTAATGGCTTCATTCAATACCCCAATAATTTTTCTAACCTAGGGTTTGATTCCACATACCACCATTCATCAAAACAACATCTAACCTCCCATCATAACACTTCAATAACTCAAAAACTATCAATAAAAACCATGGGTGGTCAAAAATCATACCTCTCCTCCAAGCTTAAGCTCCAAAACAAAAATAAGAAGGAGAGAAGAGAAGATGAGCCATGCTTGCCTCCATGTCCAATGTAAGCTTCATAAACCCAAGGGATCCTCTTGATTTTAGGTGGAAATGGTCATGGGTGGTGTTGGTCACTTTTAACAAGAGAAGGGATGGAGAAGGAGAAGGAAATGAAATGTTAAGAGGGAGAGAAGAGAAGCTGCCGAGAATGGGAGGCGAAAGAAGGAGTTCGGGTTTTTAACTTAATCCCCTCATTAAGTTTTACCATTTTATAAGATACAGAGTCTCCGTTCGGGCTCAATACTAACTCCAAAAATTATTCCGAAGGTATATTCAGATTCCCAATAATATTCTTAATAGTCCTGACCAACGGCATCTCAATCGGAGATACTTGGTCCGACACCCATTTTCTAATCGGGTATAATTTTAACTCTTAAAGTCCCAATAAATCATAAATAATTCTTATAAATCTCAATTTAATCATTTTAATATTTTTGGGATATTTATTAACCCATTTATAATCATTCAATATTTATTCTTTCTATTTAATTATTTTTATAAAATTCGGGATGTTACATGAAGCATTGTACATCATTTAAAACAAGACAATCAAGATTAATCATATAAATGTTATCAACTCTTTGACCAATAAATTTTATTTCCTTGTTTAGCTTATTTTCAATTATGCAACAGTTTGATTTAAAAACAATTTCATAGCCTTTATCACATAATGGACCAATGCTAAGCAAGTTATTCTTATGTCCCTCAACATATAATACATCATTTATAGAGGTGGAAGAGTTTTTACCAACATTTTCGATTCCTAGAATTCTTCCCTTCGTGTTCTCTCCATATGTAACACATCCTTTATTTCGTGGAGTAAATGATATAAACTTACTTTTATCTCCTGTCATGTGTTTAGAACACCCACTATCCAAGTACCAATGGGTGTTACTTGCCTTGAAGCATACCTACAAAACAAAATTAGTTTAGAGAACTTGGTACCTATTTTATGTTGGGTCCTTTTTGGTTAGCTTGTGGTAATGTTCCTTTGGGAACCCACACCTTTCTTACCACCTTTGGTCCAAATTTTCTAATATGGAAATTTGAAGCATTATGACCCTTAACACTATAATGATTACATTTAGTGAATGTTGATGATGATTTGCTAGGAGGTATGAAGAAATTTTTGTACCTCTTTTGCTTCTTATGGGCATCGAAACCTAATCCCGTTTTATCAAACATACACCGTTGTTTTCCAAGTAGAACATTTAAATTGTCTCTACCATTTGTGAATTTTTCTAAAGTTCTATTCAAGTCTAAAACCTTAGTTTCTAGAATATCACATTTCTTAGCAAATTCACAAGGTTTAGTCATAGAGCATGCTTATACTTTAGCTACTTTCATTTTTAAAATTTCATTTTCTTTACATACTTCCATAAGATGCATCTCAAGAGTGTCAATGGTTTTTCTTGACAACTTATGCTTATTAGAAACTTTTATAAATTTATCATACAATTCTTTAAGTGCATCAAGTAGTTCCTCTTTGTCTATGTCATGGAAGTTTACCTTATCCTCGTCATCTTGATGATTTGCCATAAGGCACAAGTTAGCTTCTTCATTTTCGGATTCATCCGAGCTACTCACATCATTTTCGTCCCAAGCAATGTAGGCTCTTCTTCTTCCTCTTTTCTCTTTGTTCTTCTTCTTGAGGTTTGGACAATCTACCTTGAAGTGCCCTTCCTTGCCACATTCAAAACAATTTGGTAAGGAAGAATTTTCATTAGAAATAGGTTTCTTACCTTGAGGTTTGAAACTTCTTTGAAAGCGTTTATTTCTCATGAGTTTTCCGAATCACTTTAAAAATTCTTCCTTATCAAGCTTACTCTCGGATTCATCTTCCTTGATTGAAGTGGCCTCGAGAGCTAGACCTTTTTTTTGGAGGATTTTTCTTCTTCCTCCGCCATCTTCAAATCTTTCAGCTCTTGTTCCTGCTCTTGTAACTTACCAAATAATGTTTCAAGGGACATATCATTTATATTTAGTGATTGTTTAATAGCGGTGACAAGAGGTTGCCACTCCCTAGTAAGGCTTTTCAAAACTTTATGAATGAGTTCCTTGTTAGTGTAGGTTTTGCCAAGGGTAACAAGGTGATTAATGATTAAAGTAAATCTCTTTTGTAGTTCTAAGATAGTTTCACTAGAATTCATTCTAAAGCTCTCGTACTAACTTGTTAATGTACTAATCTTAGAGTCCTTAACATCACTGGTTCCTTCATGAGTTATTTGAAGGGTATCCCACATATCCTTGCCAGATTTACATGTAACTACTTTAAAGAATTCATCAGGGCCTAAAGCTAGGGTGATTAGATTTTTGGCTTTGTAATTATATTGGACTTTTTTTTCTTCTTCATTAGTCCAATCATCCATCAATTTCTCTACTTGTTTACCATCTACAATATGCATAGGTATAAAGGGTCTATTTTCAATTGCATTCCAAATTTTCCAGTTAATGGATTGCACAAAAATTTTCATCCTTTCTTTCCAAAAGGCATAACCTTCCCCATTAAAGGCGGGAGGTCGATTTGTAGCACCACCCTCAAGAAACATATTATATGAAATAGAGGCCATCTTTTATCTCTTGAAGCTATTAAGCTTGAACTACCAAGAGTCAAGCTCTGATACCACTTATTGGTCAAGTGGCTTTAATACTCAAGAAGGGGGGGTGTGAATTAAGTTTTAAAACTTTTCTTTAGAAAGCCTTTGAAATTGATTCCTTTTTCACAAAATATGTTTATATGCAAGTGACAGCAAGTGTAGTGCAAGAAACAAAGTAAAACAATATGCAAATGTTACTTAGGGAATATATCAAACACTTGGTGTGCAAAACTTTAACACAAGTTGTTTAAGCAAGTTCAAATGAAGCAAGTACAATCAATAATGATAACCCAGCCAGATGCAGTATGTTAATTCAAGAGAGAAAGGAAGAGAAGCTTATAAACCGATTTAACGAGTTCCACCAACCCGGTGTACATCTCGCCTTCAAGCAACCTACTTGAAGGATTTCTACTATTGAAGTTTAGAGATACAAGCTATGAGCAATTACAGCTTCCTAGTGTCCCATACTTAAGAACTCAATCCTCACTAGTATAAGGGCAACCCACCCAATCTCTCAAACTCTCAATACCCAAAGGTTGAACCCCAACCTTTGTGACCACTCAGCCTAGAGTGAAACTTGGTGTTTGGTGTTTGTGTTTACAAGCAATTAACTCTCTCAATAGAGTAGATAAGCAATTGAAAGCTCTTACAAATCTAGTGACTCTCAAGAAGAGAGGATATACAAATTTTAGCTTAAAGTTTTAGAACAATGAAACTTATACAAGAAAAAATAACTCACTAAGCACAAATGCAAGCTTTGATTGATTGCTTCTGGTTGGTGTGTCTTGTGCTTGAGTTGGAGATCCATTTATAGAGCCTTGGAGGTCTTCATAGCCGTTGCACATCATGGTTCCAGGTTGTCTCTGCTTATAGTGGGTTTTGGATCTATGTTTCCCACCTAAAAATGTCTTTTTAGTGATGTTTCCCACTACTTGAATCGATTCATACGTTTCTGAATCGATTCAGAGCATTCTGACTTGGGCATTTTAGACTTCTAGGAACATGTAAATTGATTTAGGCTCTGGTGAATCCATTCAGGCCATTCTGTTTTCAAAATTTTGGGACTTCTAGGCCTCTGAATTGATTCCTACAGGTATGAATCGATTCAAGCTTTGCTTTTTGATGTTTTCCCATGCTTTTTGATGTTTCCTTGAAGAATTTTGAGTTATGGTTCCTTTCTTTGATCCTTATGCATTACTTTCTTGATTCTTTAATCATTTGGAAACATATTCTTCATGGTTTCTTGATCTTTGATTTGAATTTCATCAAATCCTCTTGTGTACTCTTTTGATTTGTTCATACATTTATTTTTGATCCATGAATAATATTCTTCTTGTTCTTGTGCACTTGTCATTATCAAAACCTATTCACAACATGCAAATACACTTGGAATGCTTGAGGCCAATAAATTATTATATGGAGCAGCTTCTAGTATTTCCCTATCTAACATCAACTATGAAAAAAATACTCAGCCTGTAAGTAGAATCATTATAAAAATGAAAATAGTAACTTTAAATTTGATACTAATCTTTCAATATTTTTTTAAACCAATGGTACCATCCCGTTGACAACATGGTTAAAGTGAAAAATGACATAAAGCAATGTCTTAAGGTTGGTGAATTACCAAAGAATCAAATGCTGGTAAGAAGTTAGCTTGATGACTTACAAGTAAAACAATTTTCCCTTTAAGACCTTCCATGATGTATTCCTGCTAAGTTTCAAAGCCACTTTGAATAAGAATTGATACATGAAACATAAATATAGTGTATTTGTGAAGAAAAAGGAAGTGATTTGATAACTCATCTTTTTACCTTTAATTACTTACTCTATTTGTCTGTTTTATTTACTGTTAAATCCTAATAAATGTGTTTTAGTATAATTTGTCAATAAATGATCTCTGTTTTTAATTTTCACTATTTCTGTTCAAGTGTTATGTTTTGTATTAATTAATTTAAAAGGAACATTTAAAAAATATTTTTTTAGAATTGGAAAATTATGATTGGATTAGTGCTAAACTAATTATTTCAAAATGTCAAGAACTTAAATCATAATTCCATTTCTTCAAAATTTAATTTTTAAATATTCTATAATTAATTAAAATGTTTGTTTCTCTAAATGCAAAATAAATTAATTTGATCCACCTCCTCCATTAGCTTTCACGTTAGTTGCTTCACATTTGGCAAGCATATTAACGTGAAATTGGGCAAGGAAATTAATGACTTTGTGTAGCTTGGCGTAAATGTTTCATGAATAAATTAATCAAATTATTCCCTTCTTACAACAAGTCTTCAATGTTAAATGCAATTGCTGAATGTTAAGTTTTCATTTCTTTATTCAATTGTTTAAAAGCATTGAATGGTCACTTCAAGGTACAACACATGTTTCCTACAATTAAATATTTTATTAGAAAAAAATAGCAACATTCAGCCCATCATTTCCCAACGTAAATGCTGATGGAAACTCAAGCAAAGTGTTGAATTTATTCAATTGATTGCAAGGCCCACTAGCTGAATGATTTCTTGATTAATTAAGCCATCCATCACTCCTTTCCTCCCAACGTGAATTTGGACAACAATTGGCAAGCAATTGGACACTAAATTAAAGAGCAATTCACGTGAATAAGCTGGCTGGTTGGCAATGTGAATTTTGACAACAAAACAATAAAGAAAATGGACAGCAAAAAGGAATGGAATTTATGTAAAAGCTGGCAGCAAAACAACATAAAAATAGCAATAAAATAGGACAACAATAATGTGAAATAAAGCTGGAATGGGTTCTTATTTTTTTTAATCTCTGAATGGCCAATTAAAATTGGAAGAAAGGCATAGGGAATTGATAGTATAAATAGCAGAGAGCAAGAAGTAAATAAAAAAAGAAGGGTAGCAGTCAGGAGAAGCAGAGGAGGAATTCTGGAGGAGCTTCATTCTGGGTTCAGTTTTAATTTTTAGTTTGTTTTAATTATGGAGGGCTAAAACCCTTAGATTGATTTTCTTGGAGAATTATTGTAATAATAATTTTGAGGTTCTTGTTTTTAAAATAATATGATTTTATTATTGTTGATTTCTTCATAATCTTACTCTGCTTGTTTAATTCTATTCTGTTTAATTAAATTTGTATGCTTAATCAGTTTAATTATACAAATTGAATAAAATAAGATTTAAATTAAAATTGGTTAAGAAAGTATGCATGCTTAATGAATATTTTCATAATCACTTTTAGTTATTATGGTTTGCTTAATTCCATAATTTGAGAATAGATTATGTATGTAGGCGATGTTCTTATGTATGCTCAATAATTCCTAGATTTTACGATCTTGACTCCTTTTGCTTAATTAGGATGCTTGATTAAAATATTCATTTTTAAATGAAAGTAAAGGAATTGTGAATTGAAAAAGACGCTTAGTTGATTAATTCAAATTGAGCTAAGAAATCAACATAATGAAAGTGTACATACTATCTTTTGTGAACCAAGGATAAATTTAATTACAATACTCCAAGAAAATCAATCGCTTATTATTATTTTTCTAAGTTTCATTATTTATGCTGTTTTAAATTTCTGTGACAATCAAACAACCCCCCCCCATTGTATGCTTGTTGAACTTCTGTTTGTAAAAATAAATTTTATTTGTTAAGTTTTTGTTTGTTAAAAATTAATTTTAAAACTTTATTTTCCTAAATTTTTGTGTTGATCTTCGAGAGAACGACCTAGGTTGACACCCTAGTACTACATTAATTATTTTTAATGTACTAATTTGACGGACCACGACAGTAACAACGTTAAATTTTGGCGCCGCAGCCGGGGATCAACAATCTTTAGGAAAATTATTGTTTTAAATTAATTTTTTTAAAAAATATTTTAAAAAAAATTGTTTATTCATTTTGTTTTATTTCTTTACATAATTTGGGACTCTGTTGATGCACTGCTTTTGATTTAATTATTGTACAAAATGTATGACTAGAACAACATCTAGGCACTTGCATTCAATTGATCCTGAAATTGATAGAACTTTTCATAGATTAGTTAGAGAAGCTAGATTTAATAATAACTTTGTTGATATTGATAGTGATAGTATCTCATCTGAATCTACTAAAAGTATTATTGCTAGTTTTTTTATATGGCTGGACCTCGTGAAAGAACTCTTAGAGAACTAGCTGCACCTGAATTCACATACGAAAGTTTGTGTATTCAATATCCTGAAGAGGATGTCCCTTTTATGCTTAAGACCAGACTTATACACTTGTTGTTTAAGTTTCATGGTCTTGCGGGTGAAGATCCACACAAACACCTCAAAGAATTCCACATTGTGTGCTCCATAATAAAACCTCAAAACATTCAAGAAGACCATGTCTATCTTAAAGCATTTCCTTATTCTTTAGAGGTTGTTGCTAAGGATTGGCTCTACTACCTTGCTCTAAGGTCAATCACAAGTTGGAATGACTTAAAGAAAATGTTCTTGGAAAAGTTCTTTCCTGCCTCTAGAACTATTGCAATCTAGAAGGACATATCTAGAATTAGGCAACTCTCTCGAGAAAGTCTTTATGAGTATTGGGAGAGATTCAAGAAACTTTGTGCAAGTTGCCCTCACCACCAAATTTTTGAATAACTTCTTCTTCAGTACTTTTATGAAGGTCTACACCACGTTGATCGCAACATGTTAGATGCGGCAAGTGGAGGAGCTTTAGGAGACATGACTGCTGCTGAAGCAAGAAACTTGATTGAAAAGATAGAATCCAATTCCCAATAATTCAGTGTTAGAAATGATGCTTTCAAACCCATGTATGATTCTAATTCTAATGTATCTGGTATTAAATTGGAGAGCAAACTTGATGCTCTAACCACTCTAGTCACACAATTGGCAGTGAATCAAAAATCCGTGACTGCCAAAGTGTGTGGCATTTGCACTGTTAACCAAGTAGCCTCAATTACTCAAGAGGGGGGGTGAATTAAGTATAAAATTTTTTACTTTGAATGCTTTTGAAATTGATTCTTTAGTTACTAAGTCTATTAAAGATGATAAGCTTAATGGCAAGTGATAACAAGTTATGCACAAGTCAAGATAATAAGTACTTAAAAAGTCTAAGTAATAATCAAGATATAGAATCAAATTAACCACAAAGCAATTTATGAGATTTTTAGAAAGATTAATAGAAGAATGTTACTTAAAGTCAACTTCAACAATGTTAATCAAAACAGTTTGCAACTTAGTATAACATGCACTTAGTCCAAGTTAATGAAACAATGAATCAAGCAAGCAACTTAAGTGCACAAATTAAATGAGTTTATAAGGAAGAGAGATTTGCAAACCGATATATACGAGTTCCACCACGCCGGTGTACATCTCACCTCTAAGCAACCCACTTAGAGGATTTCCACTATTTGAGATTAGAGATACAACTTTGAGCAACTGTGACTTCCTAGTGTCCCACACTCAAGAATCCAATCCTCACAAGTACAAGGGCACTCCACCCAATCTCTCAATCTCACAATTACAAGGTTGAAACCCCAACCCAAAAATTTTAAGATGTTTGGTGTTTGAGCATACAAGGAAACTCTCCAATAGAGTGGATATACAAGTTAAAGATTTTACAAAATAATAACTCTCAAAGAGAGGATATACAAAATAAGTACACAATATAATTTCCCCACAAATTAACTCTCAAAAATAACTTCAAGAAATATGCGAATCAAAGAATAAAGAGAGCAAGAAGAAGGGCAAGAGAATGGAGGGGAAGAAAGCAAATGGAAATGCTTCAAATGCTTTGGTACGAATTGCAAATTCAATTGCCTTCCCTATTTATAGTAGATGGAAGCATGGTGATTGCAATTAAAATATTCATTCGAGGATAGTGTAGTATGGTTCCTTATATCTTTAACTTCCTTTGATGACTTGGAGCAACATGGTCATTTTATGGTGGAGCAGAGTATTTAATTTCCACGACAAGGTGGAACAGTGGAGCATATGTCTATTTTTAGTTACTTAAATTGCAACTTGCATGGTGGAGACCTGGAGAATGCAATCTGCTTAGAGAATGTTGGAACACTGTATTTGGCTAATTCATAGTGTGATTCAGTTTGTCCAAGTGCGATGCAAGGCTGTCATATATTCAATAGAGATTCAAATTTAAATTCACATAATTCATTTGAGTTAAGTAAACTTATCTGACTCATGCTGACGTAGTTTAATCATCTGAGAGTAGCATGATATTTGAATTTGCTTTTTGGAACTTCTGATATTCAACTGCACATCATAAACACATGTTGTAATTAATTCTGTAGCATACTCACTCAAGCGAGTTTAATCACGCTTAAGCGAACAGGAATATTTCCCTTGATTTCTTTCACTCTTTTCATCACGCTTGAATCCACGCTTAAGCGTGCTATCACGCTCAAGCGAGCTTTGTTTACGCTTAAGCTTGAAGCCATATTTGCCTTGATTTCTCTTCCACGCTTAAGCTTGCTATCACGCTCAAGCGAGCCTTGTTTACGCTTAAGCGAGACTAGTGATTCTTGGCTCCTGATGCATCACGCTTTGTTCCACGCTCACGCTTAAGCTCCATGTCTTCACGCTCAAGCGAGCTTGTCCAGCGCTTAAGCAAGTTGGTTCAGTGCTTAAGCGAATCTTCCATGCCGAATCACGCTTAGACCTACGCTTAAGCGAGCCTTTGATTTTGGGATCCTGATGCTTCCTCACTCAAGCTTGTACTTCACGCTCAAGCTTGCACTATTCACGCTTAGCAATTGTCTCCCTCGCTCAAGCGAGCTTCCTTCACGCTTGGGCGTGCCAAACACCTGATTCTCATGATTCACAATTGTCTCCCTCGCTCAAGCGAGCTTCCTTCACGCTTGGGCGTGCCAAGCACCTGATTCTCATGATTCACGCTTGACCCTTCGCTCAAGCGTGCCAGCTTCTTCATGATTTTCAACCTTTGTTCCAACTATCTTGGCATCCATCATTTTATGATATCAAACCATAATTAATTCATATTTCCATCAATCTGAGCCTTTCCAAATCCATGCTAGATGAGTAAAAACTTATGGCTTTAATCCTTTGTTCTTTTGACATTTAACAAGACCATTTGTCACTTGATTTAACCACTGAAGTAAATGCCTTGATTGAAACATATCATCATAATTGATTTGTGTATTTGAACTTAAATCTTCATTTGTTATTTATTGTCAAAACCTACATCAACATATAAATACATGCACTTCACAAGAGTATTCTACTGATTGTTGTCCTTCTCTACAAGAAAAGAATGATAATAATCCCCAAGCCTATGTAGCCAACATCTACCATGATAGACCTCCACCACAACAGCAACAACAAAACCACGACCTTTCCACCAACAGATACAACCCAGGTTGGAGGAACCATCCAAACCTGAGATGGGGTAACCAACAACAAAATCCCCAACCCCCATTTCAAAGTAATTCACTAACCTTCCAAAGACCTACACCTCAACCATCCACAAGTGGCCCTTCTTTGTAAGAACTAGTGAAACAAATGACTACATAGAACTTGGAGTATCAACAGAGGAATGATGCTACCATCCAAAGCTTGTGTAACCAAATTGGGCAATTGGCATCATTATTGAACCAATTACAGTCTCAGAACTCTGATAAATTACCATCTCAATCAGCTATAAACCCAAGAAATGTGAGTGCTATTCAGTTAAAATCAGGTAAGAACCTTGAAGTACCCATACCCAAGGAACCTGAGAAACAAACAAATGAGCCCACAACAATTTGAGAATGATATACCATCTTCAAGCATAATATAGTCTGAGATGCAATCACCACAAATCCCAACTCATATCCCTCTTCTCTTCCCACCAAAAGCAATTCCAAGCAAGAAGATGGAAAAAGTAGACAAAGAAATTTTGGATACTTTTAGGAAAGTGGAAGTGAATATACCTCTTCTTGATGCAATCAAGCAAATACCTAGGTATGCCAAATTTTTAAAAGAGTTATGTACTCACAAGAGGAGACTCAAGGGCAATAAAAGGATAAGCATGGGAAGAAATGTATCTACACTGCTTGGTAAGGAAGTTCCAAATATTCCTGAGAAATGTAAAGATCCAGGTACATTCACTATACCCTACATCATAAGAAATAACAAATTTGAAAATTGCATGTTAGATTTGTTGGTGTATGCACTACGAGCTATTAATGTATTAATTTTAACTTATCAATAAAATTAATATTTTCAATTTTTAGACTAATTTTAATGCTATTTATCCTGGAATAATAGGTCATATGAGAATTATTCCTAAAACGTCCCTAATCAAGTATTTACATAGGGACATGTAAACACATTAAGATTAGTGTGTGAATGTACCGATGATTTGATCTTACAATTCATGGATATATGATATCAAGTCTTTACACGGGTACACATTAAGTGTAATGTTGTACTAGATAGACCCACCATGAGAACGTTGCATGGATCGTTACATGAGTGTCATAAATGGTTCTTAATGTGATAATGGTATATAGTCCTTCGACCTGAAGTCACTACGATTCCTACATAAGGAGTTTATTGTTTTAATACCATCAAATGTTATCTGTAATAAGATGACCATAAAGATTGTGATTAGGCAATAGACAAATTATGTAGAGGGATGTGAGTGATGTAGATGGAATTTGTCTCTCCTATATGACAAGAGTGATATCTATGGGCCACTTGATGGAGTGAGACTAACGAAATGCATGGCCATGCTAGGATGAATAAATATTAGATATTTATTCTGTAAAGTCTACTCTGGTATCAAGTAAAATGAATTGGGCCATACAAGGATGACGACGACCATGCCTTGGGCCTAATTAGATATCGTGACAAAAGGAATAAATATATAAAATAATTATCACTTATAGGTCATGTCGATGATAAATAACATTCGGACATAATGATGTATTTCTAGATACCGCTCTTATTTTATATTAATAATAAAATAGTTTATTATTAATATAACCGAATATTTTACCTATAGGGTCACACACATAGAGTAAGCCCACCAGAGGATAGTTTATTTTAGTTGGACTGAAAATAAAACTATTTGGGCCTAACTTATTTAGAATGAGTCAGGAGCCCAATGTTTAATGAGAGCTCAGGTCAAGACCTAAGCCTATATATAGAGCATGAGATGCTCATAGGCTGCTGCTCAGAAATTAGATTACAATCAAATTCCATACTAGCATTCGGATCTTTGGTTTTCTGGTGGGAGTGCTCGTGTGGACTCCTAAGGGCGAAGCTACAATTGTTTCGATCGAGGAACTCATTGTGCGTCTATAAGAGGTAATCCCTAAATCAAAATTTTACTTACATAATGCTTTGGGAATCCTTTGTGTTTCCGCTGCCTCACCCTGATGGGATTCCCTAACAAGATTTAGGAGCTTCAATAAATGTTATGCCTATGTCTGTTTTCAAATCTTTGTCTCTTAGAAATTTACAACCTACTGGTGTAATGATTCAACTAGCCAATAGAAGTACTGCTTACCCTGCTGGAGTCATAGAAGATGTTTTGGTTCAAGTAGATCAACTTGTTTTCCCTGTTGACTTTTTCATACTTGATATGGAAGAAGGTCGCCTCAGATTCTAGTTCCTATAATATTGGGAAGACCATTTTTGAAAATAGCCCGAACCAAAATAGATGTTTATTCTGGAACCCTCTCTATGGAATTTGGTGATACTAGAGTTCAATTCAATATTCTTGATGCTATGAAATACCCATCTAAAGATCACTTTGTTTTTCATATTGACATTATAGATGAATTGATTTATGAATATCTTTCTGATATCTCTCAAAATGTTGATTTGGAATGCATGGATAATTAAACAAATGTTTTGCATGCAATGATTCTAGAAGTTGTGATATTTGTGCTGAAATTGATAAATACATAACTGCTGATTCAGAGTTTTTAGATATGCCTGTTAATCATAAGGAGCTAGAATGCATTAACCCGAATGCAGGATTTCAAGAAGACTCTAACAAAATTTTTGAGGTGCAAGCAGCGGAATCCAAATCTACTTTGTTAGTTCCATCTATTTTGTAGGCACCCAAATTAGAGTTGAAGCCCCTACTTGAAAAACTCAAGTATGTATACTTAGGGGATGATGAACAGCTCTCGGTGATAATTTCCACTTCTCTTGATGAAAATCAAGAAGAAAAATTACTGCAAGTTCTGAAAAGGCATAAGAAGGCTATAGGCTGGACATTGGCAGACATCCCTGGAATTAGCCCATCCATGTGTGTGCACAGGATATTTCTAGAAGAAAATGCTAAACTAATAAGACAACCCTAGAGGAGACTTAACCCTGTAATCCTTGATGTTGTTAAGAAGGAGATTACCAAGCTTCTATAAGTAGGAATCATTTACCCTATCTCTGACAATCAATGGGTGAGTCTGATACAAGTGGTTCCTAAGAAAACAGGGATGAGAGTTGTGAAAAATAAGAAGGATGAATTGATCCCTACCAGAGTGAAAAATAGTTGGAGAGTCTATGTTGACTACAGGAGACTAAACCAGGAAATGAAGAAGGACCATTTCCCTTTACCCTTCATTGATCAAATGCTTGAACGTCTCGTAGGTAAATCTCTCTATTGTTTTCTTGATGGATTCTCTGGATATTTTCAGATTCACATTGCACCCGAGGATCAAGAAAAGACTACTTTCACCTGTCCCTTTGGTATAGTTTCTTATAGGAGAATGCCATTTGGCCTATGCATTGCTCATGGAACTTTTCAAAGATGCATGATAAGTATTTTTCATGATTTCATTGAAAATTGCATAGAGGTGTTTATGGATGATTTTACTGTTTATGGATTTTCATTTGATGCATGCCTTGATAGTTTGGATAAAGTTTTAAATAGATGTATTGAAACTAACCTTGTCTTGAACTATGAAAAATGTCATTTTATGGTAAAACAAGGAATAGTTTTAGGGCATGTAATCTTTGAGAAAGGAATTGAGGTAGATTCTGCCAAGATAGAAGTCATATCACATTTACCTTACCCCTCTTGTGTACGAGAGGTTTGTTATTTTCCTGGTCATGTAGGTTTCTACAGAAGATTCATAAAAGATTTTAGCAAGAAGGCTAGACCACTATCCAATCTGCTTCAAAACGATGTGGTATTTGAGTTTGATGAAAAGTGTAAGGAGGCTTTTAATTGCCTCAAGCAAGCATAGACCACTACCCCAATAATCCAAGCACCTGATTGGACAGCCCCATTTGAATTGATGTGTGATGCCTCTAATTATGCATTGGGAGCTCTCTTTGGCTAGAAGATTGACAAACAGCCTAGGGTCATCTACCATGCATCTAAAACTTTAGATGCCGCCCAGGTAAATTACACTACTACTGAAAAAGAGCTCTTGGCCATTGTTTTTGCATTAGATAAGTTCAAATCTTATCTACTCGGTTCTCGAGTAGTTGTCTTTATTGATTCTCGCTTGAGCGAGGGACACCCTGTTGCTCTTTTTGTCTTGATTTCAACTCATTTCATTTCCCTTGCAATAAAAGTGCATTCATGCAATACTTTAAAGGAATTCTGGACTCTGTATGACTCATGGAATTTCATGAGGTCCTTTCTCTTAAAGTTTATTTTCGCAACATTTAATTTGATTAATTCTTCCGCTGATTTTAACTCAGAAAATTATCATAAAATTAATCTTTTAATTTCACCCTCTCATATCTTTATATATGGGAGTGGTTCATCATCGATCCAAGTACTGTGTCAAAAATATTTCAGCACTTATTTTCTTTCATCGAATTTATGATTTATAAAAACGTGAAAAAATTTACCTCTATTTTTAGGGTGTCAATTCGTGACAGAAGTGGAACACAAAACTTGGTGGCAGACCATTTAAGCAGAATTGAGAATGCTCCTGATTCGGCACCTATTTGGGACCATTTTCTTGATGAACAACTCATGAGTGTTTCTACTTCTTTTGATACACCTTGGTTTGCTAACATTGTTAATTATCTTGTTGCTTCTGTTTTTCCACCGTATGCACCCAGAAACCAAATTTCAAAATTAAAAAGTGATGCAAAATATTATATATGGAATGACTCGTATTTGTGGAAGTTGTGTAATGATCAGGTGATTCGAAGATGCATTCCCGATCATGAGATAGAATCAGTTCTGCGATTCTGCCATGCTTCACCAATTGGTGGACATTTTGGTCCACAAAGAACAGCAAGGAAGATGTTGGATTCTGGTTTATACTGGCCCATAATTTTTAAGGATGCATGGAAAACTTGTAACACCTGCTAGGAATGCCAAAGAGCTGGTAACGCTATCACATGGCGTCAATAGATGCCTCAGTAACCTATGTTGTTTTGTGAAGTATTTGATGTTTGGGGTATTGATTTTATGGGTCAATTTCCTCTATCCTTTGGTTTTACATACATTCTGTTAGCTGTAGATTATGTTTCTAAATGGGTGGAAGCTAAAGCCACCAGAACTAATGATGCTTGAGTTATTGTAGATTTTGTTAGATCTCAAATTTTTTGTAGGTTTGGCATCCTGAGAGCAATTATTAGTGATCAAGGAACACATTTCTACAGCAGGACCATACAAGCTATGCTTAGGAAGTATGGGGCTATGCATAGAGTCTCTACTTGATATCACCCCAAACCAATGGACAGACAAAAGTCTCTAACAGAGAAATTAAGAGAATCATGGAGAAGATAGTACAGCCTAACAGAAAGGATTGGAGTAGGAAACTGGATGATGCTCTTTGGGTATATAGAAAAGCTTTTAAGGCACCTATAGGAATGTCTCCCTTTAGAATTGTTTTTGGTAAAGCATCTCATCTTCCAGTAGAGATTGAGCATTGTGCTTATTGGGCTGTAAAAGCTTGCAACCTCGCACTTGATCAAGCAAGTGAAGAAAGGAAATTACAATTGAATGAGCTTGATGAGATCCGTTTGGCCACTTATGAGAATTCAAAGTTCTATAAGGCGAAAACAAGGAAATTCCATGATAGCTCAATAGCTAGAAAGGAGTTTGCTGCTAGGCAGAAAGTGCTACTTTTTAATTCCCGGTTAAAACTAATGGCCGGAAAATTATGTTCCAAATGGGAAGGACCTTTTATTGTCACTAGTGTATTTCCCCATGGAGCCGTTGAAATAAAAAGTGAGAACTCCAACAAAAGCTTCAAGGTTAATAGACAACACTTCAAGCCATTCCATGAAAATCCTTCACTTGTAGATGTCACAATGGAGGAACATGCTTTGGGGGAACCACTTCTTGATCCCCTTTGAGGGAGTTTTTCTTACCCATCTTTTTACTTTTTCATTCTATTGTCTATTCTATATGCTCTGTCTTATGTAACATCCTAATTTTTAGGGAAAACAAACCCGGGACAGGGAAATTTTTCCCAAAATAATCATGAAGAGCCGGGCCAAATATTTAGAAAAATACCTGGATCAATAATCGAAAGCCACTCCCATATATGAAGATATGAGAGCCAGGTCCAATGACCAAGAAGAATCGGGTCCAAATAAATAAAGAAAGAGAAAGGAAGGCAAAGGCAATGAAAAGCCGACCAAGAAAGGCATACAGCGGAAGGACAACAGCGCCTGAGCGAACCATAATACAGCGTGCACTCGCTCAAGCGAGATCCGACTCCACTTGAGCGAGGCCGACCAACTCACTCGGGCAAACCACCATTCGCTTAAGCGAAACCGACCCCAAGCCTCCCAACAACACACACGCTAGAGCGAGAACTCACTCGCTGAAGCGAGAAGCCATACTCGGCTAATCCACCACTCGGTATCTAGAGGCAACCACTCACTCGGTAATCCCATCACTTGGGATCCGAGACAACCATTCATTCGGTAATGACTTAGTCCACTCGGTATAAGGGATTTCCAATCACCCGGGAACTACCCCAACAATTGCCTCACTCGGCAACCCATAACTTAGTCTCTCAATTTTTATCCACAGAGTCAACATAAAGATTCACTCGGGAAATGAGGGCAATCCCACTCGGATTCCATAAAACTTCCTCACTCGGGTTATCTCCCAGCCAAACACCACTCGGTGTAATTCAACCTCGAGTCACTCGGAAAACATCAACCATCAGCACTCGGCATAACAGAACTCCCTTACTCAGAGAGTACATAGGCTTCCCCTCAGCCATAAATCACTCGGTTAACACTTATATTTCTCTTCACTCGGGGAAAATCACAACATCAAGTCACACTCGGACTCATTCCTCACTTACACACTCAGAATACATATTACCCTATTCACTCGGAATAGGTTCCCATGTTTACTCAGGATACATTCATAATTCATACACTTAGAATATAATCAATCTGAGTCATTACAACAACTCTCCTCTCGGAAGAGGATCACTTGGATTTTCACTCGGATTACTCGAATTATTCCCCACTCGGGGTTCACCATATATTCTTCACTCAGAATCCACAAGGGCTATCAACACACATAAAGAGACTCACAGATGAGTCACACTCAGATATGTCATCACATACATAAGACTCACTCAGAAAAGCAATCTAAGCCACTTACATTTCACTCAGGATTCATTAACTTAGGAATATTCATACAACATCGTTTCCTAGTCGGTAGGAAGCATCAAATCAACATAAATCACTCATACATATATATATTCTCTAATTCCAAGTCCGACTACCACTACAGCAATACACTTCCACCGAATCACAACCATGTTATCAACATAGCATATATGTATATACACATGCGCATACACTCGGATACTTATTATCTTTATACTTTCCATTCACCAACACATTCAGTCGGTATGCATATAATACCATCACACGAAGTATATATAGCCGTCCAATACATACAGCCCATGTGAAAACATATATATAGTATAGGCATACACTCGGATTCTATAACTCAGATTCCAATATAAACTTGTATTCATTATACAACGAGTTATATGAGCCGGCCAAGGCTTAATACATCAAAGACACTCGGTACATTACATTATGTACACAACCACATCAATAAACACCCAACACTCGGGTTTAAGACCACCACATCATCCAAACCGACCTGCATACACTGAAAAATGGTGTAGGGGTGAGCATTACATATTAAATGACAGATATTGGCTCGGATTAATCATAGAATCCATAATACAATTAAATATAGACATCATCAATCAATCAACATATACTGCCATTTAATATGAGCAATCACAAACATCTTCCGATCGGGATTCACCCATTTCACTCGGCTATAAAGCTCAATTCACTCAGTAACAACTATACTGATCCTCTCGGATTTCACTCAACTCCGAGCCCTGCTCAAGGAGTGTGCCTGAGCCCAGCTCCAGGACTTAATCACATTTCCACATATTTCATCATCTGATTGCCGATCGGTAATAGAAGTCCAACGCATTCCAGTGGCGAATCGGATGCATACAGTTTCATTCACTCGGCGTCCCACGCCAATGCACTCGGCATTTCATCAAGCGTCTTATTTCACGCTTAGTGCCCCAGGCACTGCCCGAATCCAATCCGGGTCTTTCATCACACTCAACATTAGGACCACGTCCCCTTCACTCGGGATAACACCCTCGTGGCACCCCGCAAGGTGTTCATATTCAATAACATAATAACACGTATGCATATAAAATTCAACTCATATTTATTCGATTGCCCACTCGGAAATCTGCGTTCAACATCATGTGCACTCGGCAATTCAACAACAATCAGATGACTCGGCTTATACCACATCCACTCGGCAATCCTATGCCATTCACTCAGCAATCACTATGCCATGAGCCTCACATTCCTGGGATCCATTCGGCCTTAGCATTTCTAAGACTCACACCATTATATATATATAATTCCACTCGGAATCTAACACCAATAAACATCCCATGCTTTTACATATGATATTTCACTCGGATTGTCCTCTATTAATCGGATTTATCCTTTCCAATAAGCATTTCATGCTTTCCTCTATAAAGCCCACTCGGCATTCATCATAACAGTCCCCATACATGCATTTATCACAAGTATATGCATGAACAAGCATCATACGCATTTAATCATACCATCACAAATATAGGGACCAATAACCACCACACAATGCACTCAGCATCAACGTAACATGCATCTCAAGCATCACAACATAATCATCATACATCATATGGACAAATAAGCATGCACCATGCAGCAACAAATAATCGTACATCCGGGTTCAACTTAACAACAACACACAATACACATCAAACGCAACACAATACAATCATGTCACCCGGAAATCCGTCCATAAGCCATGCATTTGAGATGCAAAGCTCCCCGTACCTGGAATGACGTTCCAGAAGTCACATGGGTCACTCGGCCCAGCCACAGCAGCACTCTGCTCGGCATTCCAATCGTGGGAAGAGCCAACATGGCTCCCAGTCATCCCAGCACACATTCTCAGCCTTGGAGAACCAGCCACTACTTCCTCTCGAAGCAGATCAGCTACCAAGCACACCATGCCAAGCTTCCAAGGCACCACAGACCTCACTCGGCCTAGTAGAGGTCCCAAACGCTATCTCCACTCAAGCCTTCAAGCCATCGAGTCAGTGGAGAAACCTCCCAGCATAACAGGAAGTTGTTCCATACTTCCCACAGCACCGTGAGCTAGTCCTCACCATCAGTGGAGGACAACCAAGCTTTCATGCACCATCTATGCCTTCCTCTTCACAATAGCAGCACAGCACGGCCTCAACAACAGTGAGCCACTCTTCCCAAACAAGGCACCCACACGCTCCAAAACACACAGCCACAGGAAAGATTCTCAACCTTCAAGCAAGGCACCCAGTACCATGCTGAATTCCACCACCATACAGCTCCACTCGAACTCAACACAGCGTTGAGTGGAGGAAGATGAAGATAAAGGAGGAGGCAAGAAGATGAAGCAGAAGCTCCATGAATTCTAGAGAGAAGGAGGAGCATTTCTCTCCTCCGAAAAGCCACCAAGGAGAAAAATGAAGGAAAATGAGGAGAAAACGTGGAGCTGAAGCCTTATCACCACGCAACCAGCGTCTGCTCCCATTTCAATCAACATTCCATCCTCATTAATGCAATCCCATCTGCATTTAATGCTAGTCCTTTTTAATCATTACTCCCCCCCCAGCATTTAATACACTCCACGTGGACCAAGGAAGAGGGAGAAGGAGAGAACTGGCCCATTAACCACCAAAGGCATATATTATTATTATTATTAAAATTATTAACACTCAATAATTTGCCCAATTGACAATTAATCCATTAATTAACCATTAATCCCATCAATCCATAACCTTAATCTGAATTTTATAATTATTTAAAAATCTGGGATGTTACACTCTCCCCACCTTTAAGGAATTTCGTCCCCGAAATTCAACATGAACCAGTCACAATAATCACTCAGCATATCACCACTTACCACACATTGAGTATATATCAATGCTTTTCAAGCATTCACTGATTGGCCCACTCGGAATTCTGAAACATTAGCCTCACCACATTCCTACTCGGAAGTGTCTCAGTTCACTCGGAATATCATAACAATTCCACTCAGTATCACTCTTATCTTTGCTCGGAGCAGTCCAATAGACTCAAACCATCTCCATAAGCAGCTACAGTCTCGCTTGCTGACCCATGAACTGCTGCATCCAACTTATAGGATGATGTCTCATTCCTATAGGGCCACAACAGTTGCATAGAGTCACAGCAAAAACGCACACTACCACAATACCTATGGCATGGAGAGTCTTTCGAAACAGCATCCTCACATCCTATTTCACTCATATGGACCCAAAATCACTCAGACAATGCCAATCTACATGAAAATTGATGGCAATTCTTACCATTTTATAAGTAATACATCCGAATCAATACCACCATTAGGCACCAATAGTGATGCATTTTATGCCAACAGTCAGCAAATATTAATCATTCTCACAGTAAAATGCATATTACCAATGGATTTCTGACTCATTCAAGGCATATATGCAGCCCATATACCTATCCTAGTGTGAATCATATGATAATAATCATCAAATATCTATCACACTCACCATAAAATGGCATAATGGTAATCGGTTCCAGTCCAAACCGAGCAAACATCTCATCTTTAATCTTATTCATCATAATTTATTGGCCATAATTCAGATTTAAGCCTAATAATTCACTACACACACTGAGATATACAACTCCGAGTAACAATTCAATTAATAATTCACTCGGTTTTCAACCATAAAACCGAGACAGTACCCAAACCAAACAGGTACCCGACCATATCAATTCTCACCCAGTTTTCCAATCTCTCAGGTATCCATCTCACTAATATCCGATCCTACTTGATCATGTCCACTCAGCTGGGTCACCACACTAGTGGTCAATCATCAATTAATCCTTCACTCGGTTTTGACACATTAAAACCGAGACAAAAATCCCAACCAATCACGCATCAGGTTTTATATTCAATCACCTATCTCATATTAAAATCCTCCAACTTAGGAATTTGCACTCATACAATCTACATTAAGTGCCATATAGGGGTTCACGTGCCAAGAATATAATTCACCCATCATAAATTGCACAAGCAATCACCCAATTTAAATTCCTCACAACCGACTCAACATTACCATTACATCCTCTCTCGGCCAACTCAGGCTGAGAAACACCACAAGAAATGATGACCACTCGGTCATACAGCACATAACTGCTTACACTCAGTAAGCAAACCTTAGCCATGGACCTTTCGGTCTGCTCTGATACCAAAATGTAACATCCTAATTTTTAGGGAAAACAAACCCGGGACAGGGAAACTTTTCCCAAAATAATCATGAAGAGCCGGGCCAAATATTTAGAAAAATACCTGGATCAATAATCGAAAGCCACTCCCATATATGAAGATATGAGAGCCAGGTCCAATGACCAAGAAGAACCGGGTCCAAATAAATAAAGAAAGAGAAAGGAAGGCAAAGGCAATGAAAAGCCGACCAAGAAAGGCATACAGTGGAAGGACAACAGCGCCTGAGCGAACCACAATACAGCGTGCCCTCGCTCAAGCGAGATCCGACTCTGCTTGAGCGAGGCCGACCAACTCGCTCGGGCGAACCACCATTCGCTTAAGCGAAACCGACCCCAAGCCTCCCAATAACACACACGCTGGAGCGAGAACTCACTCGCTGAAGCGAGAAGCCACACTCGGCTAATCCACCACTCGGTATCTAGAGGCAACCACTCACTCGGTAATCCCATCACTTGGGATCCGAGACAACCATTTATTCGGTAATGACTTAGTCCACTCGGTATAAGGGATTTCCAATCACCCGGGAACTACCCCAACAATTGCCTCACTCGGTAACCCATAACTTAGTCTCTCAATTTTTATCCACAGAGTCAACATAAAGATTCACTCGGGAAATAAGGGCAATCCCACTCGGATTCCATAAAACTTCCTCACTCGGGTTATCTCCCAGCCAAACACCACTCGGTGTAATTCAACCTCGAGTCACTCGGAAAACATCAACCATTAGCACTCGGCATAACAGAACTCCCTTACTCAGAGAGTACATAGGCTTCCTCTCAGCCATAAATCACTCGGTTAACACTTATATTTCTCTTCACTCGGGGAAAATCACAACATCAAGTCACACTCAGACTCATTCCTCACTTACACACTCAGAATACATATTACCCTATTCACTCGGAATAGGTTCCCATGTTTACTTAGGATACATTCATAATTCATACACTTAGAATATAATCAATCTGAGTCATTACAACAACTCTCCTCTCGGAAGAGGATCACTTGGATTTTCACTCGGATTACTCGAATCATTCCCCACTCGGGGTTCACCATATATTCTTCACTCAGAATCCACAAGGGCTATCAACACACATAAAGAGACTCACAGATGAGTCACACTCAGATATGTCATCACATACATAAGACTCACTCGGAAAAGCAATCTAAGCCACTTACATTTCACTCAGGATTCATTAACTTAGGAATATTCATACAACATCGTTTCCTAGTCGGTAGGAAGCATCAAATCAACATAAATCACTCATACATATATATATTCTCTAATTCCAAGTCTGACTACCACTACAGCAATACACTTCCACCGAATCACAACCATGTTATCAACATAGCATATATGTATATACACATGCGCATACACTCGGATACTTATTATCTTTATACTTTCCATTCACCAACACATTCAGTCGGTATGCATATAATACCATCACACTAAGTATATATAGCCGTCCAATACATACAGCCCATGTGAAAACATATATATAGTATAGGCATACACTCGGATTCTATAACTCAGATTCCAATATAAACTTGTATTCATTATACAACAAGTTATATGAGCCGGCCAAGGCTTAATACATCAAAGACACTCGGTACATTACATTATGTACATAACCACATCAATAAACACCCAACACTCGGGTTTAAGACCACCACATCATCCAAACTGACCTGCATACACTGAAAAATGGTGTAGGGGTGAGCATTACATATTAAATGACAGATATTGGCTTGGATTAATCATAGAATCCATAATACAATTAAATATAGACATCATCAATCAATCAACATATACTGCCATTCAATATGAGCAATCACAAACATCTTCTGATCGGGATTCACCCATTTCACTCGGCTATAAAGCTCAATTCACTCAGTAACAACTATACTGATCCTCTCGGATTTCACTCAACTCCGAGCCCTGCTCAAGGAGTGTGCCTGAGCCCAGCTCCAGGACTTAATCACATTTCCACATATTTCATCATCTGATTGCCGATCGGTAATAGAAGTCCAACACATTCCAGTGGCGAATCGGATGCATACAGTTTCATTCACTCGGCGTCCCACGCCAATGCACTCGACATTTCATCAAGCGTCTCATTTCACGCTTAGTGCCCCAGGCACTGCTCGAATCCAATCCGGGTCTTTCATCACACTCAACATTAGGACCACGTCCTCTTCACTCGGGATAACACCCTCGTGGCACCCTGCAAGGTGTTCATATTCAATAACACAATAACACGTATGCATATAAAATTCAACTCATATTCATTCGATTGCCCACTCGGAAATTTGCGTTCAACATCATGTGCACTCGGCAATTCAATAACAATCAGATGACTCGGCTTATACCACATCCACTCGGCAATCCTATGCCATTCACTCGGCAATCACTATGCCATGAGCCTCACATTCCTGGGATCCATTCGGCCTTAGCATTTCTAAGCCTCACACCATTATATATATATAATTCCACTCGGAATCTAACACCAATAAACATCCCATGCTTTTACATATGATATTTCACTCGGATTGTCCTCTATTACTCGGATTTATCCTTTCCAGTAAGCATTTCATGCTTTCCTCTATAAAGCCCACTCGACATTCATCATAACAGTCCCCAAACATGCATTTATCACAAGTATATGCATGAACAAGCATCATACGCATTTAATCATACCATCACAAATATAGGGACCAATAACCACCACACAATGCACTCAGCATCAATGTAACATGCATCTCAAGCATCACAACATAATCATCATACATCATATGGACAAATAAGCATGCACCATGCAGCAACAAATAATCGTACATCCGGGTTCAACTCAACAACAACACACAATACACATCAAACGCAACACAATACAATCATGTCACCCGGAAATCCGTCCATAAGCCATGCATTTGAGATGCAAAGCTCTCCATACCTGGAATGACATTCCAGAAGTCACATGGGTCACTCGGCCTAGCCACAACAGCACTCTGCTCGGCATTCCAATCGTGGGAAGAGCCAACATGGCTCCCAGTCATCCCAGCACACGTTCTCAGCCTTGGAGAACCAGCCACTGCTTCCTCTCGAAGCAGATCAGCTACCAAGCACACCATGCCAAGCTTCCAAGGCACCACAGACCTCACTCGGCCCAGTAGAGGTCCCAAACGCTATCTCCACTCAAGCCTTCAAGCCATCGAGTCAGTGGAGAAACCTCCCAGCACAACAGGAAGCTGTTCCATACTTCCCACAGCACCGTGAGCTAGTCCTCACCATCAGTGGAGGACAACCAAGCTTCCATGCACCATCTATGCCTTCCTCTTCACAATAGCAGCACAGCACGGCCTCAACAACAGTGAGCCACTCTTCCCAAACAAGGCACCCACACGCTCCAAAACACACAGCCACAGGAAAGATTCTCAACCTTCAAGCAAGGCACCCAGTACCATGCTGAATTCCACCACCATGCAGCTCCACTCAAACTCAACACAGCGTTGAGTGGAGGAAGATGAAGATAAAGGAGGAGGAAAGAAGATGAAGCAGAAGCTCCATGAATTCTAGAGAGAAGGAGGAGCATTTCTCTCCTCCGAAAAGCCACCAAGGAGAAAAATGAAGGAAAATGAGGAGAAAACGTGGAGCTGAAGCCTTATCACTACGCAACCAGCGTCTGCTCCCATTTCAATCAACATTCCATCCTCATTAATGCAATCCCATCTGCATTTAATGCTAGTCCTTTTTAATCATTACTCCCCCCCAGCATTTAATACACTCCACGTGGACCAAGGAAGAGGGAGAAGGAGAGAACCGGCCCATTAACCACCAAAGGCATATATTATTATTATTATTAAAATTATTAACACTCAATAATTTACCCAATTGGCAATTAATCCATTAATTAACCATTAATCCCATCAATCCATAACCTTAATCTGAATTTTATAATTATTTAAAAATCTGGGATGTTACATCTTACATTGAGGACAATGTATGATTTAAGTGTGGGGGTGGGATAATTCTTGTATGTTGTTTTGGGAATATTTTCATGTGAATTTGTGAGATTATTTTTGTGTGACTATTTTTCTAAAAAAAATTTAAAATAAAGATTTTGTGTGTTTTTGTTTTAAAATGGCATGTTTTATTAGAATTTTAGGATATGTATGAGTAACAAGTAATTTATTTCATGTCTGAAATGAGCTCAATGATATGTTATAATTTTAACTCAAGCATTTTTGGTATGTTGAGAATGACATGATAATTAAGAAATGATCATATGTGATAGGAATTATGCCCTGTGAGATCTTTGAGCCTTAAAATTTGATGGATCACTTTAAACCATCTTAATTCTTTCATGTGTGATTTGTTAACCAAGTGGCCTCAATTACTCAAGAGGGTATTAAAACTTTTACTTGAAATGCTTTTGAAATTAATTCTTTGATAAATATACTTGTTGAAGATAATAAATTTAATCACAAATGATAACAATTTATACTAAAGGCAAATTAACAAGCACTAAGTAAATGGCAATAAATTCACTTTAAGAGATAAGATAATATTCAAGTAATAATATCAAATTAATCGCAACACTGTTTTTGGTACTTAGAAAGATTTCAAATTAATTCAAGAATATTACTTAAAATAATTCAAGAATATTACTTAAAATAATTTCAACAAAGTTAATCTAAATAATTTATAACTCAATAGAATATTCACTTGATTTTAACAACCAAATTAATTAGCAATAATGAAGTAGTTAAGTTATGAACACAATAAATTAAGCAATCAAATTAAGTGCATGAATTAAATGAGTTTAGGGAAGAGAGATTTACAAACTGATATATACGAGTTCCACCACACCGGTGTACGTCTCGCCTCTAGGTAACCCACTTAGAGGATTTTCACTATTGGAGATTAGAGATACAACTTTGAGCAATCGCGGCTTCCTAGTGTCCCACACTCAAGAACCTAATTCTCACAAGTACAAGGGCAACCCACCCAATCTCTCAATCTCTCAAATTTACAAGGTTGAAACCCAACCCACAAACTCTAGAAATTTTGGTGTTTAGAATACAAGAGTAACTCTCCAATAAAGTTGATATACAAATTAAAGCTTTCACCAAATAATAACTCTCAAAGAGAGGGTATGTAAATTATAGCACTCAAATAATTTTGCTCACAGAATCACTCTTAAAATAATTTGTCAAAGAAATATGCTAATTAATGAATAGAGAGAGAGCAAATAAAATGAGCAGAGAGCAAGGAGGAGGAAGAAAGCAATGGAACTGCTTCAATGCTTTGGGACATTTTGCAAGTGCAATTCCTTCTCCTATTTATAGGACTTCAAGAGCATGGCATTGACAATTTAAAAATTGTATCCTGATGCTTGCAACTTGATATTGTGGAGCAAGGGAGCGTCTATTTCCTTAGTGAGTGATGGACCATGCAATTGTTAATTCGTAGTACGTTGATAATGCGATGCAAGGTTGGCACATTTTGAATTTCACATTCCAGAGCCATTTGAACTAAATGAATTGATTTATTTCCCAAATGAATAGATTCATTTAGTGTAATTTTGCATCAGAATTGAAATGAATAGATTCAGGAAACCAATGAATAGATTCATGCATGATTTTTATGCAATTTTTCCATTATCCAGACGTATGAATCGATTCAGGCCAGGGGTGAATCGATTCATTCACTCAAAAATCACATCCTGGGCATTTCAAACCGTGTGAATCGATTTAGGGTGATGGTGAATCGATTCATGCATCAAAAATTCACATCCTGGGTATTTTAAACCGTGTGAATTGATTCATATGGTTGTGCATTGCTGTATGAATCGATTCATGCATCTGTTGAATGAATTCTGGCACTTTGTTTCACCTTTTTTGATATTTGTTCAATCATGGCTTCAATCCTTTGATCATTAGTCACTTTGATGATTGTATTTCACTTGTTTTAGACCTCTATAAATGCCTTGAATCATTTCTTTAGAATTCATTAATTTTCCATCATCAAACATAATTATTTCGTCCATAATTATATATGTTTGATCTTGTCTCTTCATTTGTTGTCTCATTATCAAAACCTACATCAACATATAAATACATTCTCCCCCTTTTTGATGATGACAACAGATGTTCATCTCGCGGGGTGTTAGTTTCATAACAGTTCAAATTCATGGCATAAATAATGACTCCCCCTAACACATATAATTTGATACCAATTGTTAGACACATGACACACAAGAGTTGATACCGATTATTAAAAGATCATGATGTATCATGCAAGATAATATCTCCCCCTTAATCATGCAATAGATACCCCAAAATAGTTCATCTAATTTTTAGAGCATTGTGGCAGTGTGAGCACACATAATAAGCATAATAATATTTTCTCCTTTTAACAACATGTTATTCTATCATATTCTTTTATATTCTTCTCATGATATCTCTCCCTCTTTATATCTTATCTCTCCCCCTTTATATCTCTCCTCCTTTGGCATCATCAAAAATAAAACAATATATATACCACTTTAAGACAGATACATTCATTATTGAAGTGAGATACCAATTGTATATAAAACTCCCCCTAAAGCATGCAACATATATTAAGAGTAATGCAAAGCATGTAAGCAATCATAATGATAAGCAAAGTCTCATGGGTGTTTTATGAGAGGTTATATAAAGGATTAAAATTTTGCCAATGATTTTTATTGCACAAGAGAGTCAAGAAAATCAAAGGTCATTTGCCATTTGTTTTTGAGATCCATGTGGTATATAGGAGATTATTTGGTGTCAAAAATATGTTTAATTAAGTAAAGACTACTCGGAAAGTCAATAAAACAAGTGATTTGTGGAGTATTAACATGATTATTGATAATGTGATTGGCTTTTCAATGAAAAAGATTTGACCATATATCATAGAGTAAATCACTATGTTCAAAGAGTAAGAAAATAATAACTTAATTAAACAATTTCTAAAATTCCTAATTCCCTTCTAATATTTATAAATTGTTCTTTCGGAAGGGGTTTTGTAAAAATATCCACCAATTGTTTTGAAGTTTCAACATATCCAAGAACACAATCTCCTTTCAAAACATGGTCTCTTATAAAATAATGTCTTATTTCAATATGTTTAGTCCTAGAGTGCATGACCAGATTTTTGGATATATTAATGGCACTAGTGTTATCATATTTAATAGGCACTTTGTTTAAAGCAACACCAAAGTCAAGAAGTTATTGTCTCATCCAAAGAATTTGAGCACAACAACTGCCAGCTGCTACATATTCTGCCTCAGCTGTCGATAAAGCAACACTTACTTGCTTCTTGCTATGCCAAGAAACAAGGGAACTACCAAGTAAATGACATGTGCCACTGGTACTCTTTCTATCAAGTTTACAACTAGCAAAGTCAGAATCAGAATATCCTACAAGAATACATTCAACGCCTTTAGGATACCATAAACCAACATTTTGAGTACCCACAAGATATTTCAAAATTCTTTTTACGGTAGTGAGATGTGATTCTTTAGGACATGCTTAATATCTAGCACATATGCATACAACAAACATAATGTCGGGTCTACTGGCTGTTAAGTAAAGTAAGGATCCAATCATACCTCGGTATTTAGTTATTTCAACATCCTTACCCTTCTCATCTTTGTCTAAGTAGCAAGAAGTACTCATTGGAGTTGCTATTGCATTTGCCTTGTCCATTTCAAATCTTTTAAGTAGTTCTTTACAATATTTTGTTTGACTAATGAAAGTCCCTTCATTTGTTTATTTGATTTGTAATCCAAGAAAGAAGGTGAGTTCTCCCATCAAGGACATTTTGAATTCATCTTGCATCTCTTGACAAAGAATTTCGTTAGTAGCACCAAATATTATGTCATCAACATAAACTTGTACCAAAAGAATGTCATTGTTTTTGCATTTTATAAATAGTGTAGTATCAACCTTTCCTCTTTCAAAATTATTTTCTAAAAGAAATTTACTAAGTCTTTCATACCAAGCTCTTGGAGCCTGTTTCAAACCATATAAAGCTTTTCTCAATTTAAAAACATGGTTTGGAAATTTGTGATTTTTAAAACCGGGAGGTTGATCCATATAGATTTCTTCTTGAATATAACCATTTAGAAAAGAGCTTTTGACATCCATTTGATAAAGCTTAAAATCCATACAACAAGCAAAAGCTAACAATAATCTTATGGCTTCTAGCCTAGCTACGGGAGCATACGTTTCTTCATAGTCTATTCCCTCTTCTTGATTACATCCCTTAGCAACTAATCTAGCTTTATTTCTTGTTATTATTCATCTAGCTTATTTCTAAAAACCCATTTGGTGCCTATTATTAGATGGTCATTGCGTCTTGGCACAAGTTTCGAAACTTTATTTCTTTCAAATTGATTCAATTCTTCTTGCATTGCCAACATCCAATGTTCATCAATAATAGCTTCATCAATATTTTTAGGTTCTATTTATGATACAAAAGCTAAGTGATTGCATGCATTTTTAATAACGTTTTTAGTAGTTATATCTTTTGTTATTTCACCTATGATATTATCCAAGGGGTGATTCTTTACGGTGATCGACTCCTTTTGTTGAGGTTGGTTATTATGAGGTGTTTCTCCTTCATTTTTCTTTCCTTCTTCATCTTCCAAGTTCATTTCTTGGAATGTACCTACAAGATCATCAATTTTCTTTCTCGTAGGATTTTGGTTAAGTTTATCAAATTTGACATGTATAGACTCTTCAACTGTACATGTTTGTTTGTTAAAGAGTCGATAAGCTTTACTAGTAGATGAATAACCTAAGAATATTGCTTCATCAGATTTTGCATCGAATTTGCTGAGATTATCCTTTCTATTGTTTAAAACAAAGCATTTACATCCAAATATATGAAAATAAGAAATATTTGGTTTTCTTCCTTTATAAAGCTCATAGGGGGTTTTCTTTAATATAGGCTTTATCAAACATCTGTTCATAACATGGCAAGCGGATTTACCACATCGGCCCAAAAATGTTTCGCAATGTTACTTTCATTCAACATAGTTCTTGCGAGCTCCGCTAAAGATCGATTTTTCCTTTCAACCACTCCATTTTGTTGTAGAGTTCTTGGAGCCGAAAAATTATGTTCAATGCCAAATTTTTCACAAAATTTTTCAAAAGATTGGTTTTCAAATTCTCCCCCATGATCCGTTCGAATGGATGCTATTTTCAAATTTAGTTCATTTTGGATGATCTTGGCAAGTTTCTTAAATGCATGATATGCTTCATGTTTATGAGTAAGAAATAAAGTCCATGTATACCTAGAATAATCATCCACAATCACAAGACCATAATAGTTTCTACCAAAACTTTTTGTTTTTGAAGGTCCAAATAAATCCATGTGTAAAAGCTGTAAAGGTCTATTTGTTGAAACAACATTTTTTGCTTTGTGAACACCTCTTTTGGTCCGGTCCAAGTGGAATAAATATTTTTTATACTGAATTCCAATTCAGAGTGGTCAAATTCGAGTAGAATGGCTCCAGAATAATCAGAATCGAGCGAAATAACTCAAAATGAAGCTTTTCCAAGTGAAATACAGCCCTGTTGGAGGCAAATCCGATTGGAACGACTCAAAAATGATCACATCTGAATAGGATAACTCAGGTTAAAGCATTTCCGAGTGGAATACAGCCCTGGTGGAGATAAATCCGAGTGAAAAACTCAAAAAATGGTCAAATCCGAGTCAAAATGAAGCATTTCCGAGTGGAATGACTCAAAAATGATGCAATCCGAGTGGAATCACTCAGAATGAGTCATTTCCGAGTAAAATGCTCCCTGTTGAAGTTGAATCCGAGTAGCATCACTCAGAATGAGTAAAATCTGAGTGAAATATGCTCCTGTTGGATCAAATCCGAGTGGAACTACTCAGAATGGAGCAAATCCGAGTAGAACTACTCAGAATGAGTCAATTCTGAGTGAAAATGCTAAAGTTCTGACCGATCTGTGCCGAATGATCAATCATCAATCGGTTTCCGAGTGACAACAACCAAGTGGAAGGATTTCTGAGCCAGTCTTCACACATCTTTCAAATAAGGGCCGATTGAACCATTTGCCTAATACCGAGTCATCACTCTTCAAACCAATTCTAAGTCATCCTTCTTCAAACAATCAACACCGAGCCCATTTCCACCAGTTCCGAGTCACCTTTCACCAACTTCCAACCATTCTTCACTCGGTTCCAAGTGAATGTGCCAATCTGAGTTGTTTTGCTCGTCTCAGCTCTTCGCAACAATCTCACACCGACCAACAAAGCAAAACCGAGAAAAGCTTTCACTCGATTTTTGCATATTTTTCACTCGGCCTTTTGCTTAAAAGACACTTTTCCTCTCGGAATTCACTCCCACTAAGGATAGATGATGACTGAGGCAGTGGATTCGGGCCATGAGGAAGAACACCGATCCCATGGTACCCCGAACGTTGAAAAGGTCTAACCAGTGTAAATGTGACACCGGTCCGGATTCTAAATAGGCCACATCGGACCGGTTATTGGAACATCAAACCGATGTCTTGCATAGCCGAGGTCACAAACCTGACAGCGGAGGAATGAGCCCGGATGCTTATGCGCGCTGACTCGGAATTACACTTTCTAAAGGTGGCAGACAAGGGGGCGGTAGTGGAAGAATTAAAAAATTTCCCATCAGCCATTGTCCCCCCACTATCTGTTAGTGGCCAGGTCACTTCCACCAAGTGGAGTTTGAGCTGTCCACTCGGCCCATGTCCAAGAGCCCTCTATAAATACCTCTCAGGAAGAGGCACAAGGGGTTGGCTGGTGAGTTCTTGACATGGTCCAGGGCTGAAAAGAGAGGAAACTTCTAAATTTCACTTCAAGAGTCTTAAGGAATTCATTCCCTTCACACAGTTCTGTCCCAGTTCATTCCTAAACACCACACCGTCTCAACACCCTAAAAACCATACCGTCCCAACACCTCCCCAAACTATACCGTCCCAACACCTCCTAATTCACCATCTCCATATTCTTTGAACACCGCACCGTCTCAGCCTCCAACCCACATCGTCCTAACAACATCCTCCCAACAGCACTGTCCTCCCTCAGATCCTCATCAACTCCACCGATTCACTATAGCCCTTCACACCGATCTCCTAAACTTACCATATCGTACCTATATCCCTGAACACCACCCGGTTCTGCCCTAATCCATCCTAATCAATCCACACCGTCCCAACAACTCCTGAATACTTCCAATACTCCTTAAACACTACACCGTCCCAATACCTCCCAAAATACAACACCGTCCAGCAAATATATTGTCCATCAAGCCACAACACCGTCTCTTTCTCCCTAAACAACCGTCCTCACCAAAACCAACCTCCTCACCCCTTCTCCTACACACCATCCCAATACCTTTCTTCACACCGTCCCAATTTCCTTCTCCATCAACCGTCCCTTTTCCTTAAAACCTCTAACACCGTCCAGCCTCCCACTCGGTCCTCACCAAATCCGACTTCACTCCTGCATCTACAAACTGTCCCTCACTAAACTGACCTCCACAACTCCTTTACCACTCCTCACCACTCAGTACCTCGCCCTTCTCAACTCCAACGCCGTACATTTCCTCACTCAGTCTCACTCGGTATTCACTTTTCACCCGGTATTCTGTTGCTTTCACTCGGTATTTCATTTTTTACTCAGGTTCTGCTACTTCCACTCGGTATTTCATTTTTTTACTCGGTTTTTCCCTCTTTCACACTCGGTTTTCTCTTCTCCCACTCGGTTTTCACTCATTTCTCCTTCTGTTTTCTTTCAAATCTAAATAAAAATAAAAGAAAAGAAACAAATCCTTTTTTAAGCGGTGTCGTACGGGAGCACTCCCGTCTACACAACCTCTTTAGGATTCGTACACGTGCGAAGAACCTCGCCTTGTACGAGCTCCTCACCTCAATGACATCCATCATCATTTCCCAAGTCTTTACCTGAAAGAACAACATTCAGAACTACGTAACCCTGATTTCTTGATAACTCAAGAATACGTAGGAGCAGGACTTTAACTCCTGTCGGGCCCATCTTTCTTATTTCCCTTTACTGATTTACTTCCTTGCTTTCATGTTTCTTTCATAAATGTTCTTCTTTTTGGTCGCTTCCGTGAAAATCAATTTAGACGTGACGTCTTGTTGATTTCCCCCTAGTTTTTGCTCAAGCCTCGCCATGATTCATAGGGAAGGGATACTTAGGACGAGACGTCCCGCTTATCTCTTTCCTATCCCTGTTTTTTTATCCGAGAATGTCTAATTTAGGCGTGACGCCTTATTAGCATTCTCTTCCCCTCTCTGTCTCATATCGAAGTCGAGTTTAATTCGGATGAAACGTTCCATTGACCTCGCTTCGACATTCTATGTTTGTACAGTTCTCCCACTCCATTCTATCATTTTCAAAATAAAAAATAAGGGTAAGAAACCATGTTTTATTTAAGGCTATTTATATTGTGCTTTCAATCTTGGTACTGTCTTTGACAGGCGATGTAGGGTGCTAATACCTTCCCTACTCATAATCGACTCCCGAACTTGAATCTCAATTTTTAACCAGTGCTTTACTGAACCTAGTTTTTTCCAATGTTTTTTCCTATGGATAAAAATGTTGGTGGCGACTCCCTGTTTCATTCAACCCCTTCTTTCTCCTTCTCACCGCGCCATCGCGATTTAGGTTGCGACATGCTTGAAAGGAGACCTTTACTTGTTTTCCCTTTTGACAAGCGTCACAAAATTTATTTTCAAATTTCAATTTTGGTAAACTAATTACTAAATCTTTCGAAACAAGTTTGTTTAAATGGTCTACATGAATGTGAGCAATTCTTATATGCCATAGCCATGATTCATCCTCTTTAGTTATGAAGCATTGCACATCATTTGAAGCAAGACAATCAAGATTAATCATATAAATTTTATCAACTCTTTGACCAATGAATTTTGTTTCCTTGTCTAGCTTATTTTCAATTATGCAACAGTTTGATTCGAAAATAATTTTATAGCCCTTATCACATAATTGACTAATGCTAAGCAAGTTATGTTTAAGTCCCTCAACATATAATACATCATTTATAGAAGTGGAAGAATTTTTACCAACATTTCTGATTCCTAGTATTCTTCCCTTTGTGTTATCTCCATATGTAACGAATCCTTTATTTCATGGAGTAAATGAAATGAACTTACTTTTATCTCCTGTCATATGTTTTGAACACCCATTATCCAAATACCAATGGGTGCTATTCGCTTTAAAGCATACCTACAAGACATGTCAAGTTAGAGAACTTGGTACCCATTTTATGTTGGGTCCTTGTAGGTTAGTTTGAGGTAATGTTCCTTTAGGAACCCATACTTTTCTCACAACCTTTGGCCCTAGTTTTCTAACATTACAATTAGATGCACTATGTCCTTTAAAACCATAATAATTGCATTTCATGAAAGGTAATGAAGTTTTACTCGGTGGTATAAAAAAGTTCTTATAATTCTTTGGTTTCTTAACGACATTGAAACCTAAACCCGTTTTATCAACCATACACCATTGTTTACCAAGTAAAACATTTAAGTTGTCTCTTCCATTTGTAAATTTTTCTAGAGTTCTATTCAAGTCCAAAACCTTAGTTTCTAGCATGTCACATTTCTTTACAAATTCACAAGGTTTAGTCCTAGAGCATGCTTGAACATTTACTAATTCATTTTTCAAACATTCATTTTCTTTACAAACTTCCATAAGATGCATCTCAAGAGTGTCAATGGTTTTTCTAGATAACTTATGCTTATTAGACACTTTCATAAATTTATCATATAATTCTTCAAGAGCATCAAGTAGTTCTTCCTTATCTAAGTCATGAAAATTTACCTCATTTTCTTCATCTTGGTGATTTGCCATGAGACAAAGGTTTGCTTCTTCATTTTCTGAATCATCTGAGCTACTTATTTCGTTTTCATCCCATGCGATATATGCTATTCTCCTCTCTTTTCTTTCTTTGTTTTTCTTCTTTAGGTTTGGATAATCTATCTTGAAGTGTCCTTCCTTTCCACATTCAAAGCAAGTAGGTGAAGTAGAATTTTCTTTAAGATTAGGTTTCTTACCTTGTGATTTGAAGTTCCTTTGGAAGCGTTTGCTCTTCATAAGCTTTCCAAAACATTTCACGAATAGGCTTAACTCTTCATCCTCATCAAGATCACTCTCAGATTTATCTTCAATAATTGAGGTGGCTTTGAGAGCTAGCCCTTTCTTCTTAGAGACTTTTTCTTCTTCCTCCGCTTATTTTAAGTCTTTCAATTCTTGTTCTTGTTCTTGGAGTTTACCAAACAAAGTGGCAAGAGACATATCATTTATATTGGGAGATTGCTTAATGGCCGTAACAAGAGGTTGCCATTCCCTAGTAAGACTTTTTAAAACTTGAAGGATAAGTTCTTTGTTAGTATAAGATTTACCAAGTGTAATAAGATGATTAATAATCAAAGTAAATCTCTTTTGAAGTTCTAAAATAGATTCATTGGAACTCATTCTAAAACTTTCATATTGACTAGTTAAAGTACTAATCTTAGAATCCTTAACATTGCTAGTTCCTTCATGAGTTATTTGAAGGGTATCCCACATATACTTAGCAGATTTACATGTAACTACTCTAAAAAATTCGTCGGGACCTAAGGCTAAAGTGATAAGATTTTTTGCTTTGTAATGATACTGTACTTTCTTTTCTTCGTCACTCGTCCAATCATCCATAGGCTTTTGTATTTGTTTATTATCAACAATGTGCATAGGTATAAAAGGACCATTTTTAATAGCGCTCCATACTTTCAAATCAATTGATTGCATAAAAATTTTCATTCTTTCTTTCCAAAAAGTGTAACCCTCACCATTGAAGGTCTATTTGTGGCACCATCCTCGGGAAAAAGGTTTAGAGAATTTGAGGCAATTTGTTCTCTTGAAGCTGTTAAGCTTGATCTACCAAGAGTCAAGCTCTGATACCATGTGTTAACCAAGTGGCCTCAATTACTCAAGAGGGGGGGTGAATTGAGTATTAAAACATTTACTTGGAATGCTTTTGAAATTAATTCTTTGATAAATATACTTGTTGAAGATAATAAATTTAATCACAAATGATAACAATTTATACTAAAGGCAAATTAACAAGCACTAAGTAAATGGCAATAAATTCACTTTAAGAGATAAGATAATATTCAAGTAATAATATCAAATTAATCGCAACACTGTTTTGGTACTTAGAAAGATTTCAAATTAATTCAAGAATATTACTTAAAATAATTTCAACAAAGTTAATCTAAATAATTTATAACTCAATAGAATATTCATTTGATTTTAACAACCAAATTAATTAGCAATAATGAAGTAGTTAAGTTATGAACACAATAAATTAAGCAATCAAATTAAGTGCATGAATTAAATGAGTTTAGGGAAGAGAGATTTGCAAACCGATATATACGAGTTCCACCACACCGGTGTACGTCTCGCCTCTAGGTAACCCACTTAGAGGATTTTCACTATTGGAGATTAGAGATACAACTTTGAGCAATCGCGGCTTCCTAGTGTCCCACACTCAAGAACCTAATTCTCACAAGTACAAGGGCAACCCACCCAATCTCTCAATCTCTCAAATTTACAAGGTTGAAACCCAACCCACAAACTCTAGATATTTTGGTGTTTAGAATACAAGAGTAACTCTCCAATAAAGTTGATATACAAATTAAAGCTTTCACTAAATAATAACTCTCAAAGAGAGGGTATGCAAATTATAGCACTCAAATAATTTTGCTCACAGAATCACTCTTAAAATAATTTATCAAAGAAATATGCTAATTAATGAATAAAGAGAGAGCAAATAAAATGAGCAGAGAGCAAGGAGGAGGAAGAAAGTAATGGAACTGCTTCAATGCTTTGGGACATTTTGCAAGTGCAATTTCTTCTCCTATTTATAGGACTTCAAGAGCATGGCATTGACAATTTAAAAATTGTATCCTGATGCTTGCAACTTGACATTGTGGAGCAAGGGAGCGTCTGTTTCCTTAGTGAGTGATGGACCATGCAATTGTTAATTCGTAGTACATTGATAATGCGATGCAAGGTTGGCACATTTTGAATTTCACATTCCAGAGCCATTTGAACTAAATGAATTAATTCATTTCCCAAATGAATAAATTCATTTAGTGTAATTTTGCATCAGAATTGAAATGAATAGATTCAGGAAACCAATGAATAGATTCATGCATGATTTTTATGCAATTTTTCCATTGTCTAGATGTATGAATCGATTCAGGCTAGGGGTGAATCGATTCATTCACTCAAAAATCACTTCCTGGGCATTTCAAACCGTGTGAATCGATTCAGGGTGATGGTGAATCGATTCATGCATCAAAAATTCACATCCTGGGTATTTTAAACCGTGTGAATCGATTCATATGGTTATGCATTGCTGTATGAATTGATTCATGCATCTGTTGCATGAATTCTGGCACTTTGTTTCACTCTTTTTTATATTTGTTCAATCATGGCTTCAATCCTTTGATCCTTAGGCATGTTGATGATTGTATTTTACTTGTTTTAGACCTCTATAAATGCCTTGAATCATTTCTTTAGAATTCATCAATTTTCCATCATCAAACATAATTATTTCATCCATAATTATATATGTTTGATCTTCTCTCTTCATTTGTTATCTCATTATCAAAACCTACATCAACGTATAAATACATGATTAATTCCTGAATGCTTACATCATAATTTTTGTCTTGTTCCTTGATGATACTTGAAACTCATATGAATGTATTTGAAATGACACAGGCATTTTGTTCAATTGAGCCACTAGCCATATAATCCTACCATGAATAAATCATCCTTTGCTAGCCCCTTTGAGCCTATTTAACCATTTCTTTGTTGTAGCTCAAATAAGCCATGGACAAAAAACCCAAAATATACCTACTTTAAGGAATATATTGGAGCTCTAGAATCAAGTCAAAAACAGACATTCAAATAAGTGTGGGGGAGTGCTAAAAGGAGTCGCAACTTTTGGTTTAAGTATTATGCAATCGCATAAGAAAAATACAATGAAAAATGATGACTGAATGAAAATTTTTGATGATTGCGACTAAAAGAAAATGGAACATAAGTGTTATACCCTCATGCTTACCTGTAAAATTAATTGCTCCTTTATTCTTTTTGGTACTTGCCTACTAATCCCATATTTTACCAACCACCTTAACCTTGGCCACATTACAACCCTGAAAAGCCCTGTTGATCTATACATGTATTTATGTTGATTACAGAATTGAGAAACTTGCCAAATTTATGGGATTGTCTATTTTTCAGGAAATGTTTTAAGTGTATACACAAACCCAAAACACTTGAGAGTTAAGAGTATATCTTGTGAGGTTCTGTCACTTATGATTTTCCTTTTAGTTTGATTTAATTCTCACATGTCTAGATGTTTGGATATTTTTATGTATATCTTGATGCTATGTATCCTGCATATTGAATAACTCTTGTTTCTCTATATGTTCCTAAGATTTCATGACAAGCATGCCAATTTTGTGTGTTATTGTTTTCAACTTAAATGTTTTCAATAAATTGTAAAACTTGTTTTTATTCTGATTTTGCCCAGGAGTGCAAAAGAGTAAGTGTAGGGGTATTTGATAACTTATCTTTTTAACTTTAATTACTTACTCTATTTGTCTATTTTATTTACTGTTAAATCCTAATAAATGTGTTTTTGTATAATTTGTCAAATTGTGATCTCTACTTTTAATTTCTACTATTTCTGTTTATTTTGTATTAATTAGTATGTTTAAAATAATTTAAGCTTTCATGAGTATTTAATCCTAAAATAAATTAATTAAATTAATAAAGTTTAATTTGATTTTATCTATTTTACAGGATATCAAATATTGGAAGCTTCATGATAAATTTGCAAGAAATCTCCTTCTCTGTATCAATTCACATTAATTACGTCTTTTTAAGTATATTAATGTGAAATTGTTAAAACACCATCCATGCTTCATGATTAAATAATTGTCATCCTTTTCTTCTAATCACATGGTCAAAGTGTCAAAGTTTTACAAGAAAAGGTCCCACCATCCATGCTTTTGATTTTTACCAATTTTTCCTTCATTCTCACGTTGGAAATCAAGCCAAAAGCCATTATCTTTTTCCATTCCATGTCACAGCCCACAATGGTCCCATTTGGAGATTTTTTTTGGTAACCAAATTGCACCATTACTTCTCTATTCTTTCTCACGGTAATACAAGGCTCCATGTTCCTATTATTTAATGAAAAAAATCACCATTCCTTTTTAGCAAAAGTCCATACGGTCATGGCCCACACAAAGTCCCATTTGCCAATAATTAAATGAAACAATTGAAACCCACCAAAAGCCAATGTGAATTACTTCTTAAAGTATAGAATATTATTGCAAAACATTGTCACTTTATTGTATTAAAAAATACAAAATAAGGAAACATAGCAAGTGCAATAATACTCACGACAATGGATGATCAAATGAATGTTCCCTTAGTGCTTGAAATGCCAACGTGAAGCATCATGGGCAAAGGAGATCGGCTGAATTTTTATGTCCAAAAACTAGCCATGGAAATGCTATAAATAGAGAGCCAAGAGCTGAAGAAAAATCAAGTGGAAGGAGGAGAAGCTAGAAGAAAGCAAGGAGAATTCTGGAGCAGTAGGAACACAACAGTTTCCTGGTTTGCATTTTTTTGTTTTCATTTTTGTATTTGTTTTGATCTTTCAATTATGGAAGGCTAAAATTTTAGATTGATTTTCTTGGAGGTTAATGTAATGTTATTTTTGAGGTTTTGATTTTTAATACCTTTCCTTGTTATTAATCTCTTCATAATTCTAGCTTGATTATTTAATGTCTATTTTATTTAATTAAGTTGTATGCTTAATCAATTTAATTATACAATTAGAATTGAATAAGATTTAATTTAAGATAGATTAAGAAATATACATGCTTAATAAATGTTTCAAAATCAATCTTAATAGTTGTGGTTTGCTTAATTCCATAACATTGAAGTTAGATTATGTATGTAAGCGATGTTTCTATGTATGTTCAATAATTACTAGAATTTACAATCTTGACTCCTTTTGCTTAATTAGGATGCTTGATTAATATGTTCATTTAATTTGAATGTAAGTAAAGGAATTGTGAATTAAAAGACGCTTAGTTGATTAATTCAAATTGAACTAAGAGATTGATAATAAGGAAAGTGTATGAAAATCTTTTGAAATCCAAGGATAAAATAAATTACAATTATTCCAAGAAAATTAATCGTTTGTTAATTATTTTTTTATACTTATTTTATACTCTGTACTCTGTATTTGATTTTATTGTTACAACCAAACTCAACCCCCCCAAATACCTTTGTATGTTTGTTGAGTTTTTATCTGTTAAAATTAGTTTAAAACTTAATTTTCTTAAATTTTTTTTGTTGATCTTTGAGGGAACTCTTAGAGAACTAGCTACACCCGAGTTCACAGGATGTCCCTTTTATGCTTAAGACCGGACTTTTACACTTGTTGCCTAAGTTTCATGGTCTTGTGGGTGAAGATACGCACAAACACCTCAAAGAATTCCATATTGTGTGCTCCACAGTGAAACCTCAAAACGTTCAAGAAGACCATGTCTATCTTAAAGCGTTTCCTCATTCTTTGGAGGGTGTTGCTAAGGATTGGCTCTACTACCTTGCTCTAAGGTCAATCACAAGTTGGAATGACTTAAAGAAAATGTTCTTGGAAAAGTTCTTTCCTGCCTCTAGAACTATTGCAATCCAGAAGGACATATCTGGAATTAGGCAACTATCTGGAGAAAGTCTTTATGAGTATTGGGAGAGATTGAAGAAACTTTGTGCAAGTTGCCCTCACCACCAAATTTCTGAACAACTTTTTCTTCAGTACTTTTATGATGGTCTACACCACGTTGATCGTAACATGTTAGATGCGGCAAGTGGAGGAGCTTTAGGAGACATGACTGCTGCTGAAGCAAGAAACTTGATTGAAAAGATGGCATCCAATTCCCAACAATTCAGTGTTAAAAATATGCTTTCAAACCCATGTATGATTCTAATTCTAATGCATCTGGCATTAAATTAGAGAGCAAACTTGATGCTATCACCACTCTAGTCACACAATTGGCAGTGAATCAAAAATCCATGACTGCCAAAGTGTGTGGCATCTACATTTCACAAGAGCATCCTACTGATTGTTGTCCTTCTCTACAAGAAAAGAATGATAATAATCCCCAAGCCTATACAGCCAACATCTACCATGATAGACCTCCACCACAATAGTAGCAACAGAACCATGACCTTTCCACTAACAGATACAACCCAGGTTGGAGGAACCATCTAAACCTGAGATGGGGTAACCAACGACAAAATCCCCAGCAACGGCGCCAAAATTTGACGATGTTACTGCCGTGGTCCGTCAAATTAGTACATTAAAAATAATTAATGTAGTACTAAGGTGTTAACCTAGGTCGTTCTCTCGAAGATCAACATAAAAATTTAGGAAAATCAAGTTTTAAAATTAATTTTTAACAAATAAAAACTTAACAAATAAAATTTATTTTTACAAACAAAAGTTCAACAAGCATACAATGGGGGGTTTGTTTGATTGTCAAAGAAATTTAATACAGCATAAATAATGAAACCTAGAAAAATAAATAATAAACGATTGATTTTCTTGGAGTTTTGTAATTAAATTTATCCTTGATTCACAAAAGATGGTATGTACACTTTCATTATGTTGATTTCTTAGCTCAATTTGAATTAATCAACTAAGCGTCCTTTTCAAATCACAATTCCTTTACTTTCATTTAAAAATGAATATTTTAATCAAGTATCCTAATTAAGCAAAAGGAGTCAAGATCGTAAAATCTAGGAATTATTGAGCATACATAAGAACATCGCCTACATACATAATCTATTCTCAAATTATGGAATTAAGCAAACCATAATAACTAAAAGTGATTATGAAAATTCAAAATTTGACGTTGTTACTGTCGTGGTCCATCAAATTAGTACATTAAAACTAATTAATGTAGTACTAGGGTGTCAACCTTGGTTGTTCTCTCGAAGATCAACACAAAAATTTAGGAAAATAAAGTTTTAAAATTAATTTTTAACAAACAAAAAATTAACAAATAAAATTTATTTTTACACACAAAAGTTCAACAAGCATACAATGAGGGGGTTTGTTTGATTGTCACATAATTTAAAATAGCATAAATAATGAAACTTAGATAAATAAATAATAAGCGATTGATTTTCTTGGAGTATTGTAATTAAATTTATCCTTGGTTCACAAAAGATGGTATGTACACTTCATTATGTTGATTTCTTAGATCAATTTGAATTAATCAACTAAGCGTCTTTTTCAAATCACAATTCCTTTACTTTCATTTAAAAATGAATATTTTAATCAAGCATCCTAATTAAGCAAAAGGAGTCAAGATCGTAAAATCTAGGAATTATTGAGCATACATAAGATCGCCTACATACATAATCTATTCTCAAATTATGGAATTAAGTAAACCATAATAACTAAAAGTGATTATGAAAATATTCATTAAGCATGCATACTTTCTTAACCAATTTTAATTTAAATCTCATTTTATTCCATTTGTATAATTAAACCGATTAAGCATACAAATTTAATTAAATAGAATAGAATTAAACAAGCAGAGTAAGATTATGAAGAAATCAACAATAATAAAAGCATATTATTTTAGAAACAATAACCTCAAAATCATTATTACAATAATTCTCCAAGAAAATCAATCTAAGGGTTTTAGGCCTCCATAATTAAAACAAATTAAAAATTAAAACTAAACCCGGAATGAAGCTCCTCCAGAATTCCTCCTCTGCTTCTCCTGACTGCTACCCTTCTTTTTTTCTCTGCTTCTTGCTCTGTGCTATTTATACTTTCAATTCCCTATGCCTTTCTTCCAATTTTAATTGGCCATTCAGAGATAAAAAAAATGGGAACCCATTACAAATTTATTTCACATTATTGTTGTCCCATTTTATTGTTGTTTTTGTGTTGTTTTGCTACCAGCTTTTACATAAATTCCATTCCTTTTTGCTGTCCATTTTCTTTGTTGTTTTGTTGTCAAAATTCATATTGCCAACAAGCCAGCTTATTCACCTGAGTTGCTCTTTAATTTAGTGTGCAATTGCTTGCCAATTGTTGTCCAGATTCACGTTGGGAGCCATGGAGTGATGGATGGCTTAATTAATCAAGAAATCATTCAGCTAGTGGGCCCTGCAATCAATTGAATAAATTCAACACTTTGCTTGAATTTCCATCAGCATTTACGTTGGGAAATAATGGGCTGAATGTTGCTATTTTTAAATAAAATATTCAATTATAAGAAACATGTGTTGTACCTTGAAGTGACCATTTAATGCTTTAAACAATTGAATAAAGAAATGAAAACTTAACATTCAGCAATTTCATTTAACGTTGAAGACTTGTTGCAAGAAGGGAATAATTTGACTAATTTATTCATGAAACATTTAGGCCAAGCTACACAAAGTCATTAATTTCCTTGCCCAATTTCACATTAATATGCTTGCCAATTGTGAAGCAATTAACATGAAAGCTAATGGAGGAGGTGGATCAAATTAATTTATTTTGCATTTAGAGAAACAAACATTTTAATTAATTTAAATACAATATTTAAAAATTAAATTTTAAAGAAATGGAATTATGATTTAAGTTCTTGACATTTTGAAATAATTAGTTTAGCACTATTCCAATCATAATTTTCCAATTCTAAAAAAATATTTTTTAAACGTTCCTTTTAAGTTAATTAATACAAAACATAGCACTTGACCAAAAATAGTGAAAATTAAAAACATAGATTATTTATTGACAAATTATGCTAAAACACATTTATTAGGATTTAACAGTAAATAAAACAGACAAATAGAGTAAGTAATTAAAGGTAAAAAGATGAGTTATCAAATTCCCCCACACTTACTCTTTTGCACTCCTGGGCAAAATCAGAATAAAAACAAGTTTTACAATTTATTGAAAACATCAAGTTGGAAAACAGTAAACACATAATTGGCATGCATATTATTGAGTTTTAGAATATACAGAGATACATGAGTTATCTAACATGCAAGATACAGAGCATCAAGATATGTATAAAAATCATCCAAACATTTAGGCATTTGAGAATTAAATCAAACTGAAAGGAAAATCATAAGTGACAGAACCTCGCAAGACATAATCTCAACTCTCAAGTGTTTTGGGTTTGTGTATACTCTCAAAACATTTCCTGAAAAATAGACAGTCCAAAAATTTGGCAAGTTTTTCAATTCCACAATCAACACAAATACATGTATAGATCAACAGGGCTTTTCAGGGTTGTAATATGGCCAAGGTTAAGGTGGGTGGTAAAAATTTTGGGATTGTGGCAAGTTCCAACAAGAATAAAGAGCAAATAATTTTACAGGTAAGCATGAGGATACAACACTTTGTGTTCCAATTTCTTTTGGTCGCAATCATCAAAATATTTCTATTCATTCATCATTTTTCACTATATTTCTTATGCAATTGGATTTAAACCAAGAGTGACGACTCCTTTTTGCACACCCCCACACTTATTTGAATGCCTCTTTTTTCAACTTGATTCCAAAGATCCAACATATTCTTTAAGGTATTTTTTTTGTTTTTGTTTTTTTTATTTGAGCTGTAATCAAAGAAATGGTTAAATAGTCTTAAGGGGCTAACAAAGGATGATTTATTCATGGTAGGCTTATATGGCTAGTGGCTCAATTGAACAAAATGGCTGTGTCATTTCAAATACAGTCATATGAGTTTCAAGTATCATCAAGAAACAAGACAAAAATTAGGATGTAAGCATTCAAGAATTAATCACACATGAAAGAATTAAGATGGTTTAAAGAAATCCATCAAATATTTAAGGCTTAAAGATCTCACAGGGCATAATTCCTATCACATATGATCATTTCTCAATTATCATGTCATTCTCAATATACCAAAAATGCTTGAGTTAAAATTATAACATATCATTAAGATCATATTAGACATGAAATAAATTACCTATTACTCATGCATATCCTAAAATTCCAATAAAACATGCCATTTTAAAACAAAAAACTCACAAAATCTTTATTTTTAATTTTTTTTAGAAAAATAGTCACACAAAAATAATCTCACAAATTCACACAAAAATAATCCCAAAACAACATACAAGAGATTAAATACTCATGAAAGCTTAAATTATTTTAAACATACTAATAATACAAAATAAACAGAAATAGTAAAAATTAAAAGCAGAGATCATAATTTGATAAATTATACTAAAACACATTTATTAGGATTTAACAGTAAATAAAATAGACAAACAGAGTAAGTAATTAAAGGTAAAAAGATAAGTTATCAAATAGCCCCACACTTACTCTTTTGCACTCCTGGGCAAAATCAGAATAAAAACAAGTTTTACAATTTATTCAAAATATTTAAGTTGAAAACAATAACACACAGAATTGGCATGCTTGTCATGAAATCTTAGGAACATACAGAGAAACAAGAGTTATTCAATATGCAAGATACATAGCATCAAGATATGCAAAAAATGTCCAAACATCTAGACATATGAGAATTAAATCAAACTGAAAGGAAAATCATAAGTGACAGAACCTCACAAGATATACTCTTAACTCTCAAGTGTTTTGGGTTTGTGTATACACTTAAAACATTTCCTGAAAAATAGACAGTCCCATAAATTTGGCAAGTTTCTCAATTCCACAATCAACACAAATACATGTATAGATCAACAGGGCTTTTTAGGGTTGTAATGTGGCCAAGGTTAAGGTGGTTGGTAAAATATGGGATTAGTGGCAAGTACCAAAAAGAATAAAGGAGAAATTAATTTTACAGGTAAGCATGAGGGTATAACACTTATGTTCCATTTTCTTCTAGTCACAATCATCAAAATTTTTCATTCAGTCATCATTTTTCATTGTATTTTTCTTATGCGATTGCATAATACTTAAACCAAAAGTTGTGACCCCTTTTAGCACTCCCCCACACTTATTTGAATGTCTATTTTTGACTTGATTCCAGAGCTCCAATATATTCCTTAAGATAGGTACATTTTTGGTTTTTCGTCCATGGCTTATTTGAGCTACAACAAAGAAATGGTTAAATAGGCACAAAGGGGCTAGCAAAAGATGATTTATTCATGGTAGGCTTATATGGCTAGTGGCTCAATTGAACAAAATGGCTATGTCATTTCAAATACATTCATATGAGTTTTAAGTATCATCAAGGAACAAGACAAAAATTAGGATGTAAGCATTCAGGAATTAAGATGGTTTAAATTAATCACACATTCCTATCAGATATGATCATTTCTCAATTATTATGTCATTCTCAACATACTAAAAATGCTTGAGTTAAAATTATAACATATCATTAAGCTCATATCAGACATGAAATAAATTACTTGTTACTCTTGCATATCCTAAAATTCCAATAAAACATGTCATTTTAAAACAAAAACACACAAAATCTTTATTTTTAATTTTTTTTAGAAAAATAGTCACACAAAAATAATCTCATAAATTAACATAAAAAATAATCCCAAAACAACATACAAGAATAATCCTACCCCCACACTTAAATCATACATTGTCCTTAATGTAAGACAGAGCATACAGAATAGACAATAGAATGAAAAAGTAAAAAGATGGGTAAGAAAAACTCCCTCAAGGGGGACCAAGAAGTGGTTCCCCCAAAGCATGTTCCTCCATTGTGACATCTACAAGTGAAGGATTTTTATGGAATGGCTTCAAGCGTTATCTATTAATCTTGAAGCTTTTGTTGGAGTTCTCACTTTTTTTTTTCAACAGCTCCATGTGGAAATACATTAGTGACAATAAAAGGTCCTTCCCATTTGGAACGTAATTTTTCGGCCATCAGTTTCAACTGAGAATTAAAAAATAGCACTTTTTGCCCAGCAATAAAGTCCTTTCTAGCTATTGAGCTATCATGGAATTTCCTTGTTTTCTCCTTATAGAACTTTGAATTCTCATAAGCGGCCAAACGGATCTTATAAAGCTCATTCAAATGTAATTTCGTTTCTTCACCTACTTGATCAAGTGCTAAGTTGCAAGCTTTTACAGCCCAATATGCACGATGCACAATCTCCATTGGAAGATGAGATGCCTTACCAAAAACAATTCTATAGGGAGACATTCCTATATATGCCTTAAAAGCTGTTCTATGTGCCCAAAGAGCATCATCCAGTTTCCTGCAATAATCCTTTCTGTTAGGCTGTACTATCTTCTCCAGGATTCTCTTAATTTCTCTATTAGAGACTTCTGCCTGTCCATTAGTTTCGGGGTGATATGGAGTAGAGACTCTATGAATAACCCCATACTTCCTGAGCATAGCTTGCATGGTCCTGTTACAGAAATGTGTTCCTTGATCACTAATGATTGCTCCCGGGATGCCAAACCTACAAAAAATTTAAGATTTTACAAAATCCACAACAACTCAAGCATCATTAGTTCTAGTGGCTTTCGCTTCCACCCATTTAGAAACATAATCTACAGCTAACAAAATGTATGTAAAACCAAAGGATGGAGGGAATGGACCCATAAAATCAATACCCCAATCATCAAATACTTCACAAAACAACATAGGTTGCTGAGGCACCTGTTGACACCATGTGATAGCATTACCAGCTCTTTGGCATTCCTCACAGGTGATACAAGTTTTCCATGCATCCTTAAAAATTTTGGGCCAGTATATATAACACCCCTGATTTTCTGTACTCGAATCCCGATGTGATCGACATAATTAATAAAAATGCGAATAAATTTTTCGCGTTGGAAACCATTTCCAAGACACCACCATGACCACATCAAGACCCAAATCATAGAAAACCAAAGAGTGAGATTTAGTAACCTATAACTGGATCGATAAATAGTCTGCCCATAAAGGTATACAAAATAACAGAGTTTACAACGGAAGAAAAATGTGTATACCGGGCACACGCCTAGTCCCATATATGAAGATATGAGAAAAGGCTCGGCAAACATGCAATGGCATATGGTAAGCCTAATATACAACCATCATCATTTTACATAATCACATAAGCATGCAATACCTATCTGTATGATCATACAACATACATCTCCAACATTCATATTTATAATAGATCATAACCAGTTCAGCCTCAGATTCATATATCCACTATTAGTACATTATCCAAGTATATATATATTCACAGTTCCCTTATCAACAACAATAATTAACAACATCATGATATTCCTTCTATACATAACTCATTAAATTACAATGCTGCCGGCCAAGGCATTCCTCTACAACTATTTACCTTCTCAAAAGCTTTACTTCATAAACGTCCTCATCCCATGGTTTTCCTGCATCAATACTAAAAAGTAGACCACATGGGAGAGTGAGTTGTACATTTCAAATGACGATATGAATACAATTGAAATTATGTGCATATGCATATCAACATCATGTATGCTTTGCTAAACCCATCAACAATCATCATAGATTATTAAATCAATAATATATATTCATTTCATGCTTATTCATCAAATCATAGCAAAGCAAGCATATACACATTTATAACACCGCCACAATGGGCCAACACGTATCTATCACATCACCACAATGGGCCAACATCATCAACATAGAACATTCTGGGCTTTCATCAAGCCACCATGGGCTAACGTCATCATTTCCAATCATAAACAATTACGCCCTTCATTACATTGGGCCATATCATACATATCGTCATATTCAGCATCATTTCATATATTCATATCATTTATTACTTTTATGTGGTGTTTCATTATATTAACTTCTCATCTCATCAACACCAATAACATCATCTCAATCATCATCAATCATCATCATATTTTGGTATATCTCCATGCTATATGTAAATGCTCTTATGGCTAATGCATATGCACAATGGAATAATCAACAACAAATACGGATCCGACTGTGGGAAATAACACCAAGTTGTGGGTTCAAGCATGATCACATACCATGCCCCTACTGCACTAGTAAAATGTGTACACATATATCATAATGCATGCATATTCACCATATTTTTACTGGTACCAAACCTCATCGCCCATCATGCAACACCTGGTCATTTTCACCATGACCGTGGTATACAACATATCCAACATATGGTGTTGCGGGCCGGCCAGATATCAAATCATGGCGGCTGTGATCCCAAGGATCACCGGGGTCACCTGCTCATCAAGAGCCACCCCCCACAAGGGTCGGCCACATGTAGCTCCCCGTAGCAATACATGGGCGGCTTCGTGACTTACACAACGAGTCACAGGGGATACAACAAATTGCTCGTGCACTGAGCCACCCTCCCACTGGGTCGGCCGAGGGAACTCCCCTAATGTTCCAACATCGGCGACTATGATATGTCATGGATGCAATGCAATGCAAATCAAATGCACGCTCACTCTGTGCATCCTAAATACCACTCCTCAATCATCATCATCATAATCACCAACACCACCATACACCTTAGTGGATTTCAACCTTGTTGGTTTCTTAGTCATTATTTTCAAGTTTTAATGTGGCATTTTCATCTCAACATAATTCATAGATATTTCACATCATATACGCAAGTCAACACTTGAAATCAACCATAACGGCATTACAATATTATATAATATTCATCAATAATATCACACTTTCATTTAGTGGATTTTCATCCCATTATTCATTAACATTGTCTCAAGTACACTTTATATGTATATATATTTGTGTGGCATTCACAACATTTTCAATTTCATAATTCATACCACACATACAAGACTATGCTTGTATCACACACAATGACACACGATGATTTATCAATATAAATATGCACCTCTTAGTGCAAGAGAGTGCTCAACATCATCATCTATTATATTTTAATATCATTTATTTATCCCTTCATAAATTTCAAATTTGCTCTAGGATATCACTCAAAATCCTATCATAAGGTTCTCAATATTATTCTTTCATTACTCTATTCTTAGTAGTAATTATATCCCAAGTAATTCATCCCCAATCGCATTAATTAATTCCAGCCATTATCATGCTTTATCATCACGGCATATCCCCAGATTATCTCTTAAGTATCTTATACACCAAGAAGGGGATCCAACGTAAGCCTTCCATAAATAATATAGGGCAGTTTCAATTCTGGGGAAAACTCGCTCAAGCGAGATTCCCTCCGCTTGAGCGAGACATGCCAGGCTCGCATAGCCAACATCAGTATGGAGCGCTTGAGCGAGCTCCCAAATTCCTTAAGCGAGAAAACTTAGAGCATCAGACCCGATTCTCGCTTAAGCGGACCACACTCTCGCTCGAGCGAGAATTGTCCAGTAACAAATCCACTGGCATTCGGTTGAGCGAGACACCGACTCGCTTAGGCGAAATCCGACTAGAGGTTGTCCCTCGAATCTGCACTCACCCACTCGGCAAGGCTTCCCAGCACTCGGGTTTTCACTCGGTGAAATCAATCCAAACCAACTCCTCTCGCTTGGTTTTCAACTCGGCAAAACATTCAAAACCGACTAGTCTCTCACTCGGCATTTATTCTATACCCGAGTCATCTCTCAATCAGGCTTTCACTCGATTAAATCATTCCAGACCGATTCCACACTCGCTCAGTCTTCCACTCGGTAAATTCAATCAAATCCGAGTCTTCACTCACACAGGGTTCCACTCGGTAAACATTCCAGAAACTGACTCACATCTGATTGGTCACTCATTCGGCATCTCATTCCAAAACTGACTCATCACCGAACCAGTTTCACCCGGCATTCGTTCCAAATCTGACTTCCTTTCTTTTTCACTTAAACGGAGTTATTCTAGAGTACTTCTGAATAACTCACACCGAATGTCCCCAATCGGTGCCTTCCCACTCAGAATTGCACATTCGTAGGCTCCACCATCAAGTTCCACTTCGAAATTACTCTGACCTCCCATCACTCGGAGGAATTCACTAAGCTGTCCCACTCGGACCTATTTAAATCTTGTCCACTCGGAATATATAACTTTATTCTCTCGGAAGAGAACCCCTAGAATACCTCAATTAGAACCATCATAATCACTCTCCCCTCGGGAGAGGTTCATTCAGGATTTCCACTCGGGAATAATTAGACCTATCATTACTCGGGGAATTCTCTCGCTAAGATCCCACTCGGAATAGGTTTATTAAAATGGATTTCTCTCAGAATACCTTTCTCTCGGATTTCAATTAAGCCTTCACCACTCGGAAAAAGGCCCAATGGCCACGGCCTCACTCGGAACGACCCACACAATATTCCACTCGGGAGGTCCCGTCTCGGACATAGTTCGCTCGGGATTTCACTCAGAAATTCACCACCTAATGAAGTTATTAATACCCCAACTCGGACAGAATTCGTCCAGCACCTCATCCATTCACCATTCACTCGTCTCGCTTGAGCGGAAAGCTCACTCGCCTAGGCGAGATTGGTCTAGAAGCGAATTCACTGAAACAGGGGACTCTCGCTTGGGCGAGATCCCATCTCGCTTGAGCGAGAATATTAGCACTTATGCAGAATTAGCACTTCTTACAACTTAACACATGAATCCTCACTCTAAGCCAACTGATTCACCACCATTACATCATACACATCACATGAAACATATAAGACTCTCACCACCCATTCATACTCGGGGATTCTCATTTCCACTCATCAATCACTCTTTTAAATTCTGATTCATCAACTATAAAATGAAGGCTTTAAAACACCTCTCGTTACCATATTACTCATCTCAAAACAGTCCTCTACACTTTATTCAACTCATTCATTCATAAATTTTTACCATCATTTAGTTCATGTCCAACCAAGGGACCATCAAACACTTATCATTAACATCATATATATATATATATATATACATTTTCATAACAATCAACATAGCCAAGTCATCATTCATCACTTCATCAAATCAATCGTATAAGGCATTTATGGCAAGGCATTGCATGAGTTCACACATTTACATAATTTTTAATTAATCACTCATGCAATTGAAATGTAAACTCCTCTCCTACCTCAAGAGAAGAACCGCCACGCGATTACATCGATTATTCTGCATCGTTATCCGTAATACAATCCTATCAACAACACACATATGTACATGAAATTAATAAGCCATCACAAGGCATCCAATTTCAACTTAAGTCACCATGGATTTTCTTAAGCCATCACTAGTCAATTAACCCTTATGGCATTTATCATGGCTTAAGACTTTATCAAGTCAAGTATCCATTATCAATGGTCATCCACCATTATTGTTATCACCAATAACATCACTCAACATTGCCTATCATTTTCCTATTCTCAAGATTTATTCCTCAAGTCATCAAATCTACTCACATGCAAATATCATCAACCTCATTAATCAATCTTAATGATTCTAAAAATCCATTCCTCTCATATACTCCATTCATAGACATCCATAATCATCAAAATCATCAAGTGGGTCAAAAATCCCCAAATTATTAATACTTAGGGTTCTCTTTCCAAACATTCAAGCCTAGGATTTCCAATTCCACCCACATGCAAGGTTTCTAACATCACCAACTTCAACTCAACAACCCCAAAACCATAAATAAAACAAGGTAGAGGTAAGAAATCTTTACCTCAAGCTTAAGCTCCACAAAACGAAAATGAAGTGAGAAAGAGGAAGAAGATAACCCCATAAGCTCCCAAGCTCCATAGATGTCATTCAAGCCTCATAAATCCAAGCTTTTGTATTAGTTTTGATCAAAATGGGTATAGAAGAGGGTGGGTCACGGTTTGTGGAGAAAAGGAGGAGAAGAAGAAAAGTGAACATGGATGATGAAGGAGAAGAAAGTGTACGGTTGGGAAGAGAAAAGGGAGAGTAGTTTTTAATATAAATTAGGTATTACCCATTGGATAGAGAAATGCACCTTTTAGTCTACTATCCATTGTGTAAAAGTATGAAAGGTGAGAGGGAGAGAGACCACGACTGAAAGGGAAAAGAAAAAGAAGTTTTTCATTTTCTTTTATTCCAATTTGGTTCGTAATTTCCCCATTTCATATCATGCATCGTGTCCAGTTAATTATTTTCTTAACACCAAAAATTATTCTAATTATACCACCTTAATCACAATAATTTTCCAAACATTCTAGACCCATCAAACATCTAATTAAATCAAGTGGGTCCCATATCACCAGTTAATTCATCCGGTTCCGGTAAATCTAAATTTACCGATAATTCACCTCTAATGTCTAACAACATCTCCCATAATTATGTGACCATAAATGATTAATTATCATTATCCAGTAAATTTATTTTCCTTAAAATCTGGGATGTTACAATCCACCCCACCAAAAAGAAACTTCGTCCTCGAAGTTTAACATCGGCATATATCATAAGGCCACACTTCGGCCACACATCAATAGAGTCTAATGACACCAAGAAATAATATTGGACTTCCCAAAGTCCACAGGATATGATCATCATCACTCCTTTATCCAAATATAAAACTTCATATACATCAAAACCAGTCACCACTCATCAATTCTCAAGTTTGTTCATCATTACCCTCACATTCATATCCAGTACCACCGGATAGGTTCAATACATTTACCATAAGTAGTTACAACACTACACTTGCCCGGTCTATGTGTTGCTGCATCCGACATACAGGAAGGTGTCCCAATCCCGTAGTGGTTACCACAAACACATGAGATCAGTGCAGAAATGCACGTTGCCACAATGCCTATGGCATGTAGAGACATATCAGGATAAGTACCTTCACGTCATGTCACTCATATTATTCATGTCAATTCAAATAATATTCCTTCATACACGAGACTTCCTAAGAAGTCACACAAGCCCACGAGTAATGTACTCACATCATATTATCATTTAACCATAATCCGGCATAAATCATGCCATGCAATTCACCAATTGCCATCCATCATAACCATATATGGATACATCAACCATAGATTTCTAATCATCATAGGGTAATCACCCCACCATTGGACTTCACCCATCTCGAAGTCATAGTAAAATAACTTAGAATTCATTTGTCTAGTTCAAACATCGTCAGTTTTAATTCGATTCAAGCCTAAACGAATCACCAAATTCACATAAAAATCTCCCACACTGGTGGGTCTCCCTCATTTATCATAGCCAATGCTAAGTTATACCCCAAATTCATCATCATTATTCACCAAGTACATAGGGGTTTATGTTTTCTTTTCAAATCCAATCGCACATCAGCTCTAGCCTCAACAACTCATTCCACAGTTTACTTCACTATGGTCTAATCGTTCACAAGATTCGATCTCTCATGAGGTTCAAAAGTTCAAGGGTCACGTAGTACCCATTGTGGAATACTTCCACCACAAATAAATTCATTTAACATAGCTCATAGAAACATCATAGAGCCTAGACCACCATAGGGTCAAATTCAATAAGGTTCGATCTTACAAGATCATTTTGAGTCATCCGGGGCACCCTTAGTGGGTCACAACTAAATCAATCATTCACCCGGTTCATAAACATGAAACCGAGTCCAACCCCAATCTGCACCTATACAATTTTAATATTTAATGTGTATACCATGGCTATGAGCCACTTCATAATTCATACAAGAGACCCAAGCAAATAATTCAATTTCAATATACATACATATCAAGGTCTTAATATCTCATACTTGATTACCATATCAATTCACATTTAATATCCCCTATCCAAGATCAACACTCGGTATAGGTCCATCCTCAAATCAATTCATATTCAATATATCATATCCATGATCACACATGGTACAAAGTTATCATCTATTCAAGTCATACTCAACATATTAATATTCAGATGCATAATATCAATGTATTCATCATTTGAAGGAAATAGTGTAAGGAACTTGGCCGGTCTTACACAAACAACCACATCAATCACATTGAGGAATTCATCCACTCATATTCAATCCCATAATTCATTCATGATTATAATATAAGCAACTAGGCTCCACATGTACATCATACAACCTCAAGGATAAGGGTATACTCCCAATAAACAACAACCACGTCTTATGAATCACAATCTCAACTTTAATGATTCACAATAATCCTCAATAAACAATAATGCCCTTATAATCAATTCACAATTCCTAGACACTTAGTCCATCATATGTCCATGTAGGGCAATCAAACATAATATCATCATTCTCTAGATAATTATCATTCTTAAATCTATACAAACAACCTTATTCCAATAATGAGCATCCCACTCCAAAGATCACCAAAGTGTCCCAATATTGAGCAATCGTGCTCCAACCATCCATAACATCAACTTTAATACCAAGCAACCATGCATTGACAACAACCAAGATCTCTAATTCAAAGCAAAATACGCTTTGATACCAAATTATAACACCCCTGATTTTCTGTACTCGAATCCCGATGTGATCGACATAATTAATAAAAATGCGAATAAATTTTTCGCGTTGGAAACCATTTCCAAGACACCACCATGACCACATCAAGACCCAAATCACAGAAAACCAAAGAGTGAGATTTAGTAACCTATAACTGGATCGATAAATAGTCTGCCCATAAAGGTATACAAAATAACAGAGTTTACAGCGGAAGAAAAATGTGTATACCGGGCACACGCCTAGTCCCATATATGAAGATATGAGAAAAGGCTCGGCAAACATGCAATGGCATATGGTAAGCCTAATATACAACCATCATCATTTTACATAATCACATAAGCATGCAATACCTACGATGTATGTATATACCTATCTGTATGATCATACAACATACATCTCTAACATTCATATTTATAATAGATCATAACCAGTTCAGCCTCAGATTCATATATCCACTATTAGTACATTATCCAAGTATATATATATTCACAGTTCCCTTATCAACAACAATAATTAACAACATCATGATATTCCTTCTATACATAACTCATTAAATTACAATGCTGCCGGCCAAGGCATTCCTCTACAACTATTTACCTTCTCAAAAACTTTACTTCATAAATGTCCTCATCCCATGGTTTTCCTGCATCAATACTAAAAAGTAGACCACATGGGAGAGTGAGTTGTACATTTCAAATGACGATATAAATACAATTAAAATTATGTGCACATGCATATCAATATCATGTATGCTTTGCTAAACCTATCAACAATCATCATAGATTATTAATTCAACAATATATATTCATTTCATGCTTATTCATCAAATCATAGCAAAGCAAGCATATACACATTTATAACACCGCCACAATGGGCCAACACGTATCTATCACATCGCCACAATGGGCCAACATCATCAACATAGACCATTCTGGTCTTTCATCAAGCCACCATGGGCTAACATCATCATTTCCAATCATAAACAATTACGCCCTTCATTACATTGGGCCATATCATACATATCGTCATATTCAGCATCATTTCATATATTCATATCATTTATTACTTTTATATGGTGTTTCATTATATTAACTTCTCATCTCATTAACACCAATACCATCATCTCAATCATCATCAATCATCATCATATTCTTGCATATCTCCATGCTATATGCAAATGCTCTTATGGCTAATGCATATGCACAATGGAATAATCAATAACAAATGTGGATCCGACTGTGGGAAATAACACCAAGTTATGGGTTCAAGCATGATCACACACCATGCCCCTACTGCAGTAGTAAAATGTGTACACATATATCATAATGCATGCATATTCACCATATTTTTACTGGTACCAAACCGCATCGCCCATCATGCAACACCTGGTCATTTTCACCATGACCGCAGTATACAACATATCCAACATATGGTGTTACGGGCCGGCCAGATATCAAAGCATGGCGGCTGTGATCCCAAGGACCACCGGGGTCACCTGCTCATTAAGAGCCACCCCCGACAAGGGTCAGCCACATGTAGCTCCCCGTAGCAATACATGGGCGGCTTCATGACTTACATATCGAGTCACAGGGGATACAATAAATTACTCATGCACTGAGCCACCCTTCCACTGGGTCGGCTGAGGGAACTCCCCTAATGTTCCAACATTGGCGGCTATGATATGCCTTGGATGCAATGCAATGCAAATAAAATGCACACTCACTCTATGCATCCTAAATGCCACTCATCAATCATCATCATCATAATCACCAACACCACCATACACCTTAGTGGATTTCAACCTTGTTGGTTTCTTAGTCATTATTTTCAAGTTTTAATGTGGCATTTTCATCTCAACATAATTCATATATATTTCACATCATATGCGCAAGTCAACACTTGAAATCAACCATAACGGCATTACAATATTATATAATATTCATCAATAATATCACACTTTCATTTAGTGGATTTTCATCCCATTATTCATTACCATTGTCTCAAGTACACTTTATATGTATATATATTTGTGTGGCATTCACAACATTTTCAATTTCATAATTCATACCACACATACAAGACTATGCTTGTATCACACACAATGACACACGACGATTTATCAATATAAATATGCACCTCTTAGTGCAAGAGAGTGCTCAACATCGTCATCTATCATATTTTAATATCATTTATTTATCCCTTCATAAATTTCAAATTCGCTCTAAGATATCACTCAAAATCCTATCATAAGGTTCTCAATATTATTCTTTCATTACTCTATTCTTAGTAGTAATTATATCCCAAGTAATTCATCCCCAATCGCATTAATTAATTCCAGCCATTATCATGCTTTATCATAAGATATCGCCAGATTATCTCTTAAGTATCTTATACACCAAGAAGGGGATCCAACGTAAGCCTTCCATAAATAATATAGGGCAGTTTTGTTAACCAAGTGGCCTCAATTACTCAAGAGGGGGGTAAATTGAGTATTAAAAATTTTCTTTGGAATGCTCTTGAAATTGTTTCTTTTGTTACTATGTTTATTTAAGATAATAAACTAGATAGCAAGTAACAATAAATTATACACAAGACAAACTAATAACCACTTAAAGAGTTTAGATAATGAATCAATTTAGTTACAAAACAATTTATAGTACTTTAGAAAGATTAATTCAAGGGTGTTGCTTAAGTCCAAGTTCAACAATGTTATTCAAAAATAGTTTTCAACTTAATGTATCATGCACTTAGTCAAATTAATGAAACAATGAATTAAGCAAACAAGTTAAGTGCACAAATTAAATAAGTTTAGGGAAGAGAGATTTGCAAACCGATGTATATGAGTTCCACCACGCCGGTGTACGTCTCGCCTCTAAGCAACCCACTTAGAGGATTTCCACTATTGTAGATTAGAGATACACTTTGAGCAACTACGACTTCCTAGTGTCCCACACTCAAGAATCCAATCCTCACAAGTACAAGGGCACCCCACCCAATCTCTCAATCTCACAATTACAAGGTTGAAACCCAACCCAAAGCTTCTAAGGTGTTTAGTGTTTGAGTATACAAGGAAACTCTCTCAATAGAGTGGATATACAAGTTAAAGCTTACACAAGATAATAACTCTTCAAAATGAGAGGATATGCAAGTTAAGTACACAATATAATTTCCCACAAATTAACTCTCAAAAAATAACTTCAATAAATATGCCAATCAAGAATAAAGAAAGCAAGAAGAAGAGCAAGAGAATGGAGGGGGAAGAAAGCAAATGGTAATGCTTTAAATGCTTGGTGTAAGTTTTACCTTCAACTCTTTCTCTATTTATAGGCTCCAATGGCATGGATTTTGCAATATTAAATTCCTTGGGAGCTTGAAATGTTAGGCATGCATGTCTCCATTCAACTTGGCATTCCAATTCCAATAAGCCTTTTGGTGTTTCCAAGAACATGGCATGTGCATCAAGAAGCATGTTTGTCTAAATTCAAATTAATTGCATTTCCCATAAGACACATGCATGTGGAGAGAGACAAAGCATGAAACATGGTCTTGGACTTTCCAATTTAGGTGAACCGAAGGGAATTTTGAGTCTGCGCATGATTTTGTTCCTGACAGCCTTAGGAATCGATTCATACGAATCGATTCATGCAATTAAATCAAGGTTACTGGCCATTTTTCAATGTAAGAATCGATTCACAAGAAGGAAGAATCGATTCATGATGTATAAAATCACTTCCTGGGCACCTGTGACCGTGTGAATCGATTCACACTTTGGTTGAATCGATTCAGGCCTGCAAAATTTCATTTCTAGGCACTTGGAACCGTATGAATCGATTCATACTTACCTTGAATCGATTCATGCATCTGATTTATAAATTCTAGTGCATTTTTCATCCCTTTTTGGAACCCTTTTGCATATACTTTGGTTCCTTTGATTCTTAGACACTTTGATGATCAATTTTTTACCTGTTTTGAGCTTCTTTAAATGCCTTTAACATATGTCCTTGATTGTTCATCAAATTTAGACATCAACCATTTTAAATTCCACATCAAACATAATTAATTGCTTGATAACATCCTTGATATTTCTCTATTTGTTGTGTCATTATCAAAACCTATATCAACATAAAAATACATTCTCCCCCTTTTTGATGATGACAACAAATGTTTGTCTCTTGGGATGTTAGTGTCACAATAATTCAAATATATTGCAAGAATGACTCGCCCTATCACATACAATTTGATACCACATGTTTATGACTTCATAGGCACAAGTTATTAAGAGAATATTTAAGATAAAAGGTCTCTCCCCCTTAATAAAGTCTCTCCCCCTTAATATATATTCTTCCCTCTTAGTCATCTCCCCCTTTCTTATGCAATGGATACACACAATGATTTACATACTCCCCCTTACTTATATATTTCTCTCCCCCTTTAAATGTATGTGTTTCTCTCCCCCTTTGGCATCATCAAAAAGACTTCCTTATTAGATAATTATATACCACTTAAAGGTAGATGCATACATTTTGAAGTAAGATGTCAATGCAACATATATCACGAAATCATTCAAAGCATGTAGGCACACAATGTCTTATGGGAATTGACTCATCTAAGTATGAATTGATTCATCTAGCTCTTTTTACGCAAGTTTAAAGAGTCATGTTACTAGATGGGTGTTTTGTGAGAGATTTATACAAGGATTTAGATTTTACAAGTTGCCAATGATTTTGTTGCACAAGAAAGTCAAGAAAATCAAAGGTCATTTGCCATTTATTTTTGAGATCCATGTGGTATATAGGAGATTATCTTTGTGTCAAAATATGTTTAAATAAATGGGGACTTCATGGGGTCTCAAATAAGATAAGTGATTTATGGAGTATTGAGATGATTATTAAAAATGTGATTGTCATTTTAATGAGAAGATTGACTTATGTATCACAAGGTATGTTACGATTTTCAAAGAAATGAAAATTTTAGGAAAGGAGTAAGTGAAATGCTTTAAGCCAAAGATTTTCAAAAGATTTTGTTCAAAGTGTAAGAAGGTGTGATAAAAGATAAGTCAATTTAATCAATTTCCAAAATTCTTAATTCCCTTCTAATATTTATAAATTGTTCTTTTGGAAGGGGTTTTGTAAAAATATCCGCCAATTGTTTTGAAGTTTCAACATATTCAAGTACACAATCTCCTTTCAAAACATGGTCTCTTATAAAGTGATGTCTTATTTCAATGTGTTTAGTCCTAGAATGCATGACCGGATTTTTAGAGATATTTATTGCGCTAGTGTTGTCACATTTGATGGGTACTTTGTTTAAAACAACACCAAAATCAAGAAGTTGTTGTCTCATCCAAAGAATTTGAGCACAACAACTACCGGCGGCTACATATTCTGCCTCAGCCGTCGATAATGCAACACTTGCTTGCTTCTTGCTATGCCAAGAAACAAGGGAACTACCAAGTAAATGACATGTGCCACTAGTACTTTTTCTATCAAGTTTACAACCCGCAAAGTCAGAATCGGAATATCCTAAAAGATTACATTCAACGCCTTTGGGATACCATAAACCAACATTTTGAGTACCCACAAGATATTTCAACATTTTGAGTACCCACAAGCTTGATATCTAGCACACATGCATACAGCAAACATAATATCAGGTCTACTAGAAGTTAAATAAAGCAAGGACCCTATCATCCCTCGATACTTAGTTATTTCTACATCCTTACCCTTCTCGTCTTTATCTAAGTATCAAGATGTGCTCATTGGTGTTGCTATTTCGTTTGCCTTATCCATTTCAAATCGTTTGAGTAATTCTTTACAATATTTTGTTTGACTAATAAAAGTTCCTTCATTTGTTTGTTTAATTTGTAGTCCGAGGAAAAAGGTGAGTTCTCCCATCATGGACATTTCAAATTCTTTTTGCATGAATTTAGCAAACTCTTGGCAAAGACTTTCATTTGTAGCACTAAATATTATGTCATCAACATAAACTTGTACCAAAAGAATGTCATGGTTTTTACGCTTTATAAATAGTGTAGTATCAACCTTTCCTCTTTCAAAATTATTTTCTAAAAGAAATTTGCTAAGTCTTTCATACCAAGCTCTTGGAGCTTGTTTCAAACCGTATAAAGCTTTTCTCAATTTAAAAACATGATTTGGAAATTTATGATTTTCAAAACCGGGAGGTTGATCTACATAAACTTCTTCTTGTATAAAGCCATTTAGAAAAGCGCTTTTGACATCCATTTGATAAAGTTTAAAATCCATACAACAAGCAAAAGCTAATAATAATCTAATGGCTTCTAACCTAGCTACGGGAGCATACGTTTCTTCATAGTCTATTCCTTCTTCTTGATTATACCCCTTAGCAACTAGCCTAGCTTTGTTTCTAGTTATTATTCTGTTTTCATCTAGTTTGTTTCTAAAAACCCATTTGGTGCCTATTATTTGATGGTCATTAGGTCTTGGCACAAGTTCCCAAACTTCATTTCTTTTAAATTGGTTTAATTCTTCTTGCATGGCCAACATCCAATGTTTATCAATAATGGCTTCATCAATATTTTTGGGTTTAATTTGAGATACAAAAGCTAAGTGATTGCATGCATTTCTAATGGCATTTCTAGTACTTACCCCTTTGGTTATTTCTCCAATGATTTTGTCCAAAGGATGGTCCTTTAAGGTTACCCAATCTTGTTGTTTATCAAGTTGTGTTGTAGCTCCTTCATTGTTTGCTTCTTCTTTGTCTTCCAAGTTCATTTCTTGGAAGGTACCTACAAGATCATCAATTTCCTTTCTCGGAGGATTTTGGTTAAGTTCATCAAATTTAACATGTATGGACTCTTCAATTGTATAAGTTCGTTTGTTAAAGAGTCTATATGCTTTCCTTGTAGATGAATAACCTAAGAAAATTGCTTCATCAGATTTTGCATCGAATTTGCCGAGATTTTCCTTTCCATTGTTTAAGACAAAGCATTTGCATCCAAAAATATGAAAGTAAGAAATATTTGGTTTTCGTCCTTTATAAAGTTCATAGGGGGTTTTCTTTAATATAGGCCTTATTAAGCAACGATTCATAACATGGCAAGCGGTGTTCACCGCATCGGCCCAAAAGTGTTTTGAAATATTATTTTCATTCAACATAGTTCTTGCGAGCTCCGCTAAAGATCGATTTTTCCTTTCAACTACTCCATTTTGTTGTGGAGTTCTTGGAGCCGAAAAATTATGTTCAATGCCAAACTTTTCACAAAACTTTTCAAAGGATTGGTTTTCAAATTCTCTCCCATGGTCCGTTCGAATGGATGCTATTTTTAAATTTTGTTCGTTTTGGATGATCTTGGCAAGTTTCTTAAATGCATGATATGCTTCATGTTTATGAGTAAGAAATAATGTCCATGTATATCTAGAGTAATCATCCACAATCACAAGACCATAATAGTTTCCACCAAAACTTTTGATTTTTGAAGGTCCAAATAAATCCATATGTAAAAGTTGTAAAGGTCTAGTTGTCGAAACAATATTTTTTGCTTGAAAAGAAGCCTTTACTTGTTTTCCTTTTTGACAAGCGTCACAAAATTTATTTTCAAATTTCAATTTTGGTAAGCCAATAACTAAATGTTTTGAAACAAGTTTATTTAAATGGTTTACATGAATGTGAGCAATTCTTCTATGCCATAGCCATGATTCATCCTCTTTAGTTATGAAGCATTGCACATCATTTGAAGCAAGACAATCTAGATTAATCATGTAAATGTTATCTACTCTTTGACCAATGAACTTTATCTCCTTGTTTAGCTTATTTTCAATTATGCAACCATTTGATTCAAAAACAATTTTATAGCCCTTATCACATAATTGACTAATACTAAGCAAGTTGTGTTTTAGTCCTTCAACATATAATACATCATTTATGGAGGTGGAAGAATTTTTACCAACATTTCCGATTCCAAGTATTCTTCCCTTTGTGTTATCTCCATAAGTAACAAATCCTTTGTTTCGTGGAGTAAGTGATATAAACTTACTTTTATCTCCCGTTATATGTTTAGAACACCCACTATCCAAGTACCAATGGGTGTTACTTGCCTTAAAACATACCTACAAAACAATTCAAGTTAGAGAGCTTGGTACCCATTTTATGTTGGGTCCTTGCAGGTTAGTTTGTGAAAATGTTCCCTTAGGAACCCATACTTTTCTCACTACTTTTGGTCTTAATCTTCTAACATTGCAATTATAAGAGTTATGGCCTTTAAGAACACAATTATTACATTTCACAAATGGTGTAGATGATTTGCTAGGTGGCACAAAGAAATTTTTGTAATGTTTATCCTTCTTGTGAGCATGTGATCCTTGATTATACCCTAGTCCCATTTTGTTAAACATGCAACGTTGTTTTCCAAGAAGTGCATTTAAGTTGTCTCTACCATTTGTAAATTTTTCTAATGTTCTATTCAAGTCTAAGACCTTGGTTTCTAGATCAATGCATTTTTTAGCAAATTCACAAGGTTTATTCTTAGAGCATGCTTGGACATTTTCTAACTCTTCTTTTAAACATTCATTTTCTTTGCATACTTCCATGAGATGCATTTCTAGAGTATCACTTATTTTTCTAGACAATTTAAGCTTATTAGAGACTTTTATAAATTTATCATACAAATCTTCAAGGGCATCAAGTAATTCTTCCTTATCTAAGTCATGAAAGTTTACCTCATCTTCTTCATCTTGGTGATTGGCCATGAGACAAAGGTTTGCTTCTTCATTCTCCGATTCATCCGAGCTACTTATCTCATTTTCATCCCATGCTATATATGTTATTCTCTTAGTTCTTTTGTCTTTGTTTTTCTTCTTTAGGTTTGAACAATCCATCTTGAAGTGTCCTTCCTTACCACATTCAAAACAAGTAGGTGAAGTAGAATTTTCTTTAGGAATGAATTTCTTACCTTTAGAAGAGAAGCTCTTTTGGAATTTTTTGTTTCTCATGAGCCTTCCAAAATGCTTCACAAATAGTCCTAGCTCTTCATCCTCATCAACTTCACTCTCGGAATCTTCTTCAATGATTGAGGTAGCTTTGAGAGCTAGCCCTTCTTCTTTGAGACTTTTTCTTCTTCCTCCGCTTGTTTTAAGTCTTTCAACTCTTGTTCTTGTTCTTGTAGTTTCCCAAACAAAGTGGCAAGAGACATTTCATTTATGTTGGGAGATTGCTTAATGGCCGTAACAAGAGGTTGCCATTCCCTAGTAAGACTTTTTAGAACTTTGTGGATAAGCTCCTTGTTAGTATAAGATTTGCCAAGAGTAATAAGATGATTAATGATCAAAGTAAATCTCTTTTGGAGTTCTAGAATAGATTCATTTGGATTCATTCTAAAGCTTTCATATTGGCTAGTTAAAGTGCTAATTTTTGAATCCTTAACATCATTAGTTCCTTCATGAGTTACTTGAAGGGTATCCCACATTTCCTTAGCAGAATTACATGTAATTATTCTAAAGAACTCATCGGGACCTAAGGCTGAAGTGATAAGATTTTTTGCTTTGTAATTATATTGTACTTTCTTTTCTTCCTCACTAGTCCACTCATCCATGGGTTTTTCAACTTTTTATCATTAACAGTATGCATAGGTACAAAAGGACTATTTTCAATAGCATTCCATACTTTTAAGTCAATAGATTGCACAAAAATTTTCATTCTTGCTTTCCAAAAAGCGTAGCCCTCACCATTGAAAGCGGGAGGTCGATTTGTAGCACTACCCTCGGGAAACATGTTATATGAGGTTGAGGCCATTTGTTCTCTTGAAGCCGTTAAGCTTGATCTACCAAGAGTCAAGCTCTGATACCACTTGTTAAACAAGTGGCCTCAATTACTCAAGAGGGGGGTGAATTGAGTATTAAAAATTTTCTTTGGAATGCTCTTGAAATTGTTTCTTTTGTTACTATGTTTATTTAAGATAATAAACTAGATAGCAAGTAACAACAAATTATACACAAGACAAACTAATAACCACTTAAAGAGTTTAGATAATGAATCAATTTAGTTACAAAGCAATTTATAGTACTTTAGAAAGATTAATTCAAGGGTGTTGCTTAAGTCCAAGTTCAACAATGTTATTCAAAAATAGTTTTCAACTTAATGTATCATGCACTTAGTCAAATTAATGAAACAATGAATTAAGCAAACAAGTTAAGCGCACAAATTAAATAAGTTTAGGGAAGAGAGATTTGCAAACCGATGTATACGAGTTCCACCACGCCGGTGTACGTCTCGCCTCTAAGCAACCCACTTAGAGGATTTCTACTATTGTAGATTAGAGATACACTTTGAGCAACTACGACTTCCTAGTGTCCACACTCAAGAATCCAATCCTCACAAGTACAAGGGCACCCCACCCAATCTCTCAATCTCACAATTACAAGGTTGAAACCCAACCCAAAGCTTCTAAGGTGTTTAGTGTTTGAGTATACAAGGAAACTCTCTCAATAGAGTGGATATACAAGTTAAAGCTTACACAAGATAATAACTCTTCAAAATGAGAGGATATGCAAGTTAAGTACACAATATAATTTCCCACAAATTAACTCTCAAAAAATAACTTCAATAAATATGCCAATCAAGAATAAAGAGAGCAAGAAGAAGAGCAAGAGAATGGAGGGGGAAGAAAGCAAATGGTAATGCTTCAAATGCTTGGTGTAAGTTTTGCCTTCAACTCCTTCCCTATTTATAGGCTCCAATGGCATGGATTTTGCAATATTAAATTCCTTGGGAGCTTGAAATGTTAGGCATGCATGTCTCCATTCAACTTGGCATTCCAATTCCAATAAGCCTTTTGGTGTTTCCAAGAACATGGCATGTGCATCAAGAAGCATGTTTGTCTAAATTCAAATTAATTGTATTTCTAATAAGACACATGTATGTGGAAAGAGACAAAGCATGAAACATGGTCTTGGACTTTCCAATTTGAGTGAACCGAAGGGAATTTTGAGTCTGTGCATGATTTTGTTCCTGACAGCCTTAGGAATCGATTCATACGAATCGATTCATGCAATTAAATCAAGGTTACTGGCCATTTTTCAACGTAAGAATCGATTCACAAGAAGGAAGAATCGATTCATGATGTACAAAATCACTTCCTGGGCACCTGTGACCGTGTGAATCGATTCACACTTTGGTTGAATCGATTCAGGCCTGCAAAATTTCATTTCTAGGCACTTAGAACCGTATGAATCGATTCATACTTACCTTGAATCGATTCATGCATCTGATTTATCAATTCTAGTGCATTTTTCATCCCTTTTTGGAACTCTTTTGCCTATACTTTGGTTCCTTTGATTCTTAGACACTTTGATGATCAATTTTTCACTTGTTTTGAGCTTCTTTAAATGCCTTTAACATATGTCCTTGATTGTTCATCAAATTTAGACATCAACCATTTTAAATTCAACATCAAACATAATTAATTGCTTGGTAACATCCTTGATATTTCTCTATTTGTTGTGTCATTATCAAAACCTACATCAATATAAAAATACAAGTTTCAATTCTGGGGAAAACTCACTCAAGCGAGATTCCCCTCCGCTTGAGCGAGACATGCCAGGCTCGCATAGCCAACATCAGTATGGAGCGCTTGAGCGAGCTCCCAAATTCCTTAAGCGAAAAAACTTATAGCATCAGACCCGATTCTCGCTTAAGCGGACCACACTCTCGCTCGAGCGAGAATTGTCCGGTAACAAATACACTGGCATTCGCTTGAGCGAGACACCTACTCGCTTAGGCGAAATCCGACCGGAGGTCGTCCCTCGATTCTGCACTCACCCACTCGGCAAAATCATTCAAAACCGACTAGTCTCTCACTCGGCATTTATTCTATACCCGAGTCATCTCTCAATCAGGCTTTCACTCGATTAAATCATTCCAGACCGATTCCACACTCACTCAGTCTTCCACTCGGTAAATTCAATCAAATCCGAGTCTTCACTCACACAGGGTTCCACTCGGTAAACATTCCAGAAACTGACTCACCATCTGATTGGTCACTCACTCGGCATCTCATTCCAAAGCTGACTCATCACCGAACCAGTTTCACCCGACATTCGTTCCAAATCTGACTTCCTTTCTTTTTCACTTAAACGGAGTTATTCCAGAGTACTTCTGAATAACTCACACCGAATGTCCCCAATCGGTGCCTTCCCACTCGGAATTGCACATTCGTAGGCTCCACCATCAAGTTCCACTTCGAAATTACTCTGACCTCCCATCACTCGGAGGAATTCACTAAGTTGTCCCACTCGGACCTATTTAAATCTTGTACACTCGGAATATATAATTGTATTATCTCGGAAGAGGACCCCTAGAATACCTCAATCAGAACCATCACAATCACTCTCCCCTCGGGAGAGGTTCATTCGGGATTTCCACTGGGGAATCATTAGACCTATCATTACTCGGGGAATTCTCTCGCTAAGATCCCACTCGGAATAGGTTTATTAAAATGGATTTCTCTCAGAATACTTTTCTCTCGGATTTCAATTAAGCCTTCACCACTCGGAAAAAGGCCCAATGGCCACGGCCTCACTCGGAACGACTCACACAATATTCTACTCGGGAGGTCTCGTCTCGGACATAGTTCGCTCGGGATTTCACTCAGAAATTCACCACCTAATGAAGTTATTAAGACCCCAACTCGGACAGAATTCGTCCAGCACCTCACCCATTCACCACTCACTCGTCTCGCTTGAGCAGAAAGCTCACTCGCCTGGGCGCGATTGGTCTAGAAGCGAATTCACTGAAACAAGGGACTCTCGCTTGGGCGAGATCCCATCTCGCTTGAGCGAGAATACCAGCACTTATGCAGAATTAGCACTTCTTACAACTTAACACATGAATCCTCACTCTAAGCCAACTGATTCACCACCATTACATCATACACATCACATGAAACATATAAAACTCTCACCACCCATTCATACTCGGAGATTCTCATTTCCACTCATCAATCACTCTTTTAAATTCTGATTCATCAACTATAAAATGAAGGCTTTAAGACACCTCTCGTTACCATATTACTCATCTCAAAACAGTCCTCTACACTTTTTTAACTCATTCATTCATAAATTTTTACCATCATTTAGTTCATGTCCAACCAAGGGACCATTAAACACTTATCATCAACATCATATATATATATATACATTTTCATAACAATCGATATAGCCAAGCCATCATTCATTACTTCATCAAATCAATCATATAAGGCATTTATGGCAAGGCATTGCATGAGTTCACACATTTACATAATTTTTAATTAATCACTCATGCAATTGAAATGTAAACTCCTCCCTTACCTCGAGAGAAGAACCGCCACACGATTACATCGATCATTCTGCATCGTTATCCGGAATACAATCCTATCAACAACACACATATGTACATGAAATTAATAAGCCATCACAAGGCATCCAATTACAACGTAAGTCACCATGGATTTTATTAAGCCATCACTAATCAATAAACCCTTATGGCATTTATCATGGCTTAAGACTTTATCAAGTCAAGTATCCATTATCAATGGTCATCCACCATTATTGTTATCACCAATAACATCACTCAACATTGCCTATCATTTTCCTATTGTCAAGATTTATTCCTCAAGTCATCAAATCCACTCACATGCAAATATCATCAACCTCATTAATCAATCTTAATGATTCTGAAAATCCATTCCTCTCATATACTCCATTCATAGACATCCATCATCATCAAAATCATTAAGTGGGTCAAAAGTCCCCAAATTATTAATACTTAGGGTTCTCTTTCCAAACATTCAAGCCTAGGAATTCCATTTCCACCCACATGCAAGGTTTCTAACATCACCAACTTCAACTCAACAACCCCAAAACCATAAATAAAACAAGGTGGAGGTAAGAAATCTTTACCTCAAGCTTAAGCTCCACAAAACGAAAATGAAGTGAGGAAGAGGAAGAAGATGACCCCACAAGCTCCCAAGCTCCATAGATGTCATTCAAGCCTCACAAATCCAAGCTTTTGTATTAGTTTTGATCAAAATGGGTATAGAAGAGGGTGGGTCACAGTTTGTGGAGAAAAGAAGAAGAAGAAGAAAAGTGAACATGGATGATAAAGGAGAAGAAAGTGTACGGTTGGGAAGAGAAAAGGGAGAGTAGTTTTTAATATAAATTGGGTATTACCCATTGGATAGAGAAATGCACCTTTTAGTCTATTATCCATTGTGTAAAAGTATGAAAGGTGAGAGGGAGAGAGACCACGGCTGAAAGGGAAAAGAAAAAGAAGTTTTTCATTTTCTTTTATTCCAATTTGGTTTGTAATTTCCCTGTTTCATATCATGCATCGTGTCCAGTTAATTATTTTCTTAACACCAAAAATTATTCTAGTTATACCACCTTAATCACAATAATTTTCCAAACATTCTAGACCCATTAAACATTTAATTAAATCAAGTGGGTCCCACATCACCAGTTAATTCATCCGGTTCTGGTAAATCTAAATTTACCAATAATTCACCTCTAATGTCTAACAACATCTCCCATAATTATGTGACCATAAATGATTAATTATCATTATCCAGTAAATTTATTTTCCTTAAAATCTGGGATGTTACAGTATAAACCAGAATCCAACACCTTCCTTGTTGTTCTTTGAGGACCAAAATGTCCATCAACTGGTGAAGCATGGTAGAATCGCAGAACTGATTCTATCTCATGATCAGAAATGAATCTTCAAATCACCTGATCATTACACAACTTCCACAAATACGAGTCATCCTATATATAATATTTTGCATCACTTTTTAATTTTGAAATTTGGTTTCTGGATGCATATGGTGGAAAAATAGAAGCAACAAGATAATTAACAATGTTAGTAAACCAGGGTGTATCAAAAGAAGTAGAAACACTCATGAGTTGTTCATCGGGAAAATGGTCCCGAATAGGTGCCGAATCAGGAGCGTTCTCAATTCTTCTTAAAAGATCTGCCACCAAGTTTTGTGTTCCACTTCTGTCATGAATTTCCAAGTCAAACTCTTGGAGCAAAAGCATCCAGCGAATTAATCTTGGCTTGGACTCACCTTTCTTCAACAAGTACTTCAGAGCTACATGGTCAATAAAGACAACTACTCAAGAACCGAGTAGATAAGATCTGAACTTATCTAATGCAAAAACAATGACCAAGAGCTCTTTTTTAGTAGTAGTGTAATTTACCTAGGCGTCATCTAAAGTTTTAGATGCATAGTAGATGACCCTAGGCTGTTTGTCAATCTTCTAACCAAGGATAGCTCCCAATGCATAATTAGAGGCATCATACATTAATTCAAATGGGGCTGTCCAATCAAGTGCTTGGATTATTGGGGTAATGGTCAATGCTTGCTTGAGGCAATTAAAAGCCTGCTTAAACTTTTTATCAAACTCAAATACCAAATCCTTCTGAAGCAGATTGGATAGTGGTCTAGCCTTCTTGCTAAAATCCTTTATGAATCTTTTGTAGAAACCTGCATGACCAAGAAAAAAATGAACCTCTCGTACACAAGAGGGGTAAGGTAAATATGATATGACTTCTATCTTGGCAGAATCTACCTTAATTCCTTTCTCAGAGATTACATGCCCTAAAACTATTCCCTGTTTTACCATAAAATGACATTTTTCATAGTCAAGACAAAATGACATTTTTCATAGTCAAGACAAGGTTAGTTTCAATACATCTGTTTAAAACTTTATCCAAACTATCAAGGCATGCATCAAATGAAGATCCATAAACAGTAAATCATCCATAAACAACTCTATGCAATTTTCAATGAAATCATGAAAAATACTTATCATGCATCTTTGAAAATTTCCAGGACCATTGCATAGGCCAAATGGCATTCTCCTATAAGCAAATATACCAAAGGGACAGGTGAAAGTGGTCTTTTCTTGATCCTCAGGTGCAATGTGAATATGAAAATATCCAGAGAATCCATCAGGAAAACAATAGTGAGATTTACCTACGAGACGTTCAAGCATTTGATCAATGAAGGGTAAAGGTAAATGGTCCTTCTTCGTTGCCTGGTTTAGTCTCTTGTAGTCAACACAGACTCTCCAACTATTTTGCACTCTGGTAGGGATTAATTCATCCTTCTCATTTTTCACAACTGTGATCCCTATTTTCTTAGGAACCACTTGTATCGGACTCACCCATTACTATCAGAGATAGGGTAAATGATTCCTGCTTATAGAAGCTTAGTAATCTCCTTCTTAACAACATCAAGGATTACAGGGTTGAGTCTCTTCTGGGGCTGTCTTATTGGTTTAACATTTTCTATTAGAAATTTCCTGTGCATGCACATGGATGGGCTAATTCCAGGGATGTTTGCCAATGTCCAGCCTATAGCTTTCTTATGCCTTTTCAGAACCTGCAGTAATTTTTCTTCTTGATTTTCATCAAGAGAAGTGGAAATTATCACCGGGAGCTATTCATCATCCCTTAAGTATAAATACTTGAGGTTTTCAGGTAGGGGCTTCAACTCTAATTTGGGTGCCTACAAAACAGATGGAACTAACAAAGTAGATTTGGATTTCGCTACTTGCACCTCAAAAATTTTGTTAGAGTCTTCTTGAAATCCTGCATTCGGGTTAATGCATTCTAGCTCCTTATGATTAACAGGCATATCTAAAAACTCTGAATCAGCAGTTATGTATTTATCAATTTCAGCATAAATATCACAACTTCTAGAATCATTGCATGCAAAACATTTGTTTGAATCATCCATGCATTCCAAATCAACATTTTGAGAGATATCAGAAAGATATTCACAAATCAATTCATCTATAATGTCAATATGAAAAACAGAGTGATCTTCAGATGGGTATTTCATAGCATGAAGAATATTGAATTGAACTCTAGTATCACTAAATTCCATAGAGAGGGTTCCAAAATAAACATCTATTTTGGTTTGGGTTGTTTTTAAAAATGGTCTTCCCAAAATTATAGGAATAGGAATGTGAGGCATACCTTCTTCCATATCAAGTATGAAAAAGTCAGCAGGGAAAACAAGTTAATTTACCTAAACCAAAACATCCTCTATGACTCCAGAAGGGTAGCAATTAGGAAAAGCAAAGGAGGAATTCTGGAGGAGCTTCATCCGGGGTTCAGTGTTAATTTTTTATTTTTTTTAATTAGGGAGGGCTAAAACCCTTAGATTGATTTTCTTGGAGAATTATTGTAGTAATGATTATAAGGTTCTTGTTTCTAAAATAATATGCTTTTATTATTATTGATTTCTTCATAACTTATCTTTTTACCTTTAATTACTTACTCTATTTGTCTATTTTATTTACTGTTAAATCCTAATAAATGTGTTTTAGTATAATTTGTCAAATTGTGATCTCTACTTTTAATTTCTACTATTTCTGTTTATTTTGTATTAATTAGTATGTTTAAAATAATTTAAGCTTTCATGAGTATTTAATCTGTAAAATAGATAAAATCAACAATCTGGACATCTAGGTAGAAATTACCTCAAAGAATTCCACATTGTGTGCTCCACAATGAAACCTCAAAACGTTCAAGAAGACCATGTCTATCTTAAAGCGTTTCCTCATTCTTTAGAGGATGTTGCTAAGGATTGGCTCTACTACCTTGCTCCAAGGTCAATCATAAGTTGGAATGACTTAAAGAAAATGTTCTTGGAAAAGTTCTTTCCTGCCTCTAGAACTACTGCAATCCAAAAGAACATATCTGGAATTAGACAACTCTCTGGAGAAAGTCTTTATGAGTATTGGGAGAGATTTAAGAAACTTTGTGCAAGTTGCCCTCACCACCAAATTTTTGAACAACTTCTTCTTCATTACTTTTATGAAGGTCTGTACCACGTTGATCGCAACATGTTAGATGCGGCAAGTGGAGGAGCTTTAGGAGACATGACTACTGCTGAAGCAAGAAACTTGATTGAAAAGATGGCATCTAATTCCCAACAATTCAGTGTTAGAAATGATGCTTTCAAACCGATGTATAATTCTAATTCTAATGTATCTGGCATTAAATTGGAGAGCAAACTTGATGCTCTTACCACTCTAGTCATACAATTGGTAGTGAATCAAAAATCCATGACTGCCAAAGTGTGTGGCATCTGCACTTCACAAGAGCATCCTACTGATTATTGTCCTTCTCTACAAGAAAAGAATGATAATAATCCCCAAGCCTATGCAGCCAACATATACCATGATAGACCTCCACCACAACAGTAGCAATAAAACCATGACCTTTCCACCAACAGATACAACCCAGGTTGGAGGAACCATCCAAACCTGAGATGGGGTAACCAACAACAAAATCCCCAAACCCCATTTCAAAGTAATTCACTAACCTTCCAAAGACCTACACCTCAACCATCCATAAGTGGCCCTTCTTTGGAAGAACTGGTGAAACAAATGGCTACACAGAACTTGGAGTATCAACAGAGGAATGATGCTACCATCCAAAGCTGGAGCAACAAAATTGGGCAATTGGCATTATCATTGAACCAATTACAGTCTTAGAACTCTGATAAATTACCATCTCAATTGGCTGTAAACCCAAGAAATGTGAGTGCAATTCAGTTAAGATCAGGTAAGAACCTTGAAGTACCCATACCCAAGGAATCTGAGAAACAAGCAAATGAGCCCACAACAGTTGAGAATGATATACTGTCTTCAAGCACAAGATAGTCTGAGATGCAATCACCACAAATCCCAACTCATATCCCTCTTCTATTCACTACTAGAAAAATGACTAATAGCTAAACTCAGGTAGCGACCGCCATACGCCGTCGCTAATTAGTGACCGCGTTAGCGACCACAAAATGAAAGGGACATGGAACACGAAAAATAGTGACCACATCAGCGACCGACATTTCACCGTCGCTAACATTGGTAAAGAACCGTCACTACTTCCGTCACAATCTCATACGTCGTCGCTGACCCGGTCGCTATAGTTATTTCCCTCCACTTTTTTGGTTTCCCTCCAACGTATTAATGGCGCCAACTGATAGTGACGGGGAATTTATGGTCGCTATGTCCTCTAATGCATCAGTGACGCCCTCATACCGTCGCTATGGCCACAAGATAGTGACGGTGGTGTTGTGACGTCGCTATTTTTGGATACTGCAGCGACGGAGGGCTTCTGTCGCTAAGGTTCCTGAAGGGTTTTAAAATTTTGGAAGGGTTTTAAAATTAAGCGACGGGTGTAGTAGTCGCTAGTGTGGTACTATCCGTCGCTATAGGCGACGGTGTTTTTCCGTCGCTAACATATCGATCATTTTCCAATTCTCTTTCATTTCCCTCCAACTTTAGCGACGGTGGTTTCATACCGTCGCTACTATTCAGGATAGTAGTGATGGAATTTTCCTACCGTTGGTAAACATTTTAATTGTAGTGACGTTTTTAGTGACGGGGTGTTAGCCGTCGCTAAGTTTTTAATCTAACTCGACAGCAACCCCTTTCCCTCTCACTTGCCATAACTTTCCCCTTCTCTTTGAGCCGCCGTCTCCCTCTCCTCCCTCCCTCCCTTCGTCTGACTTCCTCCCTCCCTCCCTTCGTCTGACTTCCTCTCTCAGCCATCGTCTCCCTCTCCTCCATCCTACATTATCGTCCTTTACCCCTATATTATCGTGACCTCACCGAACCTTACCACTCTCTATTCGGCGGTCCTCCAAGGCTCACCACTCTTCCTCCGTTGTCGACGATGTCATCATTGAAACGCTGGTGACCTGGTTCAGCTCACCCGTTAGGTACATTCTCTTCTGTTTTTGTTGCTCTTGGATTGTATTTGGTTAAATATAAGAATTGGTTCATTATCTAACACTCTTCTTCTTCTGTTCATCCTTCTATTTTCTTCAACAACATTAGCATCTTCACTCCCACAAGAAGAAGACTTCTCAGAAGAGTTGTTACTCAGACCTTTACCCGATCGCAAGGTTCTGGCCCACTTTTACTTCCAATCCCAAGCTCCTCTCACCCATCATTCCCACCACCACGTCTTCCCCAAATCCATTTCTCAACTGGTCTCTCTCTCTTTTCTTTTTAATGTCTCTATCGCTCCATTTCAGTGCTTCTTCTCCCTAATGTTTCACTTGGATTTAAATATTAGTGGCTCGAGTCCTTTAAATTCACTATACTGTGTAGATTTTGCTGTTGCTTTTTTTTGTATGTTTATTTTATTGGTGAAAGTTGTTCAGCTTATTGTGACGTTAAATTTCGTTTGACTGAAAATTTGGTTCCTTTTAGGTTGGAGGAGTTTTAAAAAATGGAGTAAATCTAAGTTAGTCATAGATAGTCATTGGGATCATATATATGTTGTAAGTATGCTTAAAAAAAGTGAAGTTCGTGGAAGTTTGATAACCTCAAATTGCAACAAATCAGGACTAATATGAGTTTTTTAAAATATCTGGACTAAAGCGAGTTACTTGTATAATTTCAAGGATTAACTTGGGAGTTTACGATCTTGAGAACTAACTTAGAAGTTTGCTTGTAATAAATCTCGAGGATTTACTTAGGAGTTTATAATCTTGAGGAGTGATTTAGGAGTTTACTCATAATAAATGACACCATGCATGTGGAAAATTCTGGGTTTGTTTCATTAGGTAAACTCTACAAGGTCAGTTTCATGAAGTTGAGAAAGGAAAATCTAAAATTTGAGTATAGAAGGGTAAATAATGCTTCAGGTATGTAGAAGTGAGTGAGTGAGTGGGTGAGTGAGTGAGTGAGTTGGAATTTTAAAAGGTATCTGTTGGCAATAGAGCCGATACATGGTTCTGTTTTTAGGACTTCTGTTTTTGAACTCCAAAAGGTATTGCATATGGATAATGAGTAAAGCTTTCACTAATCAATATAAGAGACTACACTCAATAAAGTTTTCTATTTTATTTGTCACTTAAAAGTCTTATTCACTCACCACAAAAAGTGTAACTCTTACTCTTTGTGGTATTTGGGTGTGTTTTTGGTCTGAGAAGTGAGAACGTTAATCTTATCAGGATTAACTCTTACTCTGTGAGTGCTTAATTAAGGTTTACAATCTACCTCAATTATCATTTAACTTGATTAAATAGGTTTTGTTTAGTTGGTTGAGATGAGGTGCTTGGAAAAATAGTAACAGGAACTGAGAGTCCAAGGTGAAACTCAAAGATCTAACCTTGTCAGTTGAGTTATTCATTTCTGGTATAATAAATCATCATGCTTGTTCATCTTGACATTAAAAGACCTTAACACATTTTACCCTCACTCATTTAAGCTGCTATGAAAATTTTAAGAGATTTCATATTCGGTTTCTGTCATCTTAGGAATCGATGGAAATTGAATCTTACGCTAACACTATAGTTTGCTATGTTGAGCATGACTAGGGTTTGTAATAGGGTAGACATTTAACTCAGGTATACAAATTCTGTTGCTGCATAATCTGTCAAAAACAGACTACAAATTTTCATGAACCTACATGATGAATTTTAGTTTGATATTATGTGAAAATTCTGTGATTTGGTGAACTAAATAGGGTCTAGGACTAAAACTGAAATATTAAAATCCTATAGTCTATTTCTACTTTGGGTAACTTGGTAAGAACACTAAAAATCTGAGTTCTTGGTTGTGAGAATGTGTCAATAAAACACTATGAAAAATAGACATGGGATGCATATGAATCATTGAGATTTGATAAAGGTTCAGTTTACTAAGATTATTAGAGACAGGCATGAATGGGTTGCTTGCTCATAGGAACTATGTATACTGCTTGGTCTTGAATATCAATTGGGGTTCCAACCATATTAGAGTTTTAATCTGTACCTTCTACACAACAACACTATGCTGCCAAACCTGAGCACCATAACACAGGTTATATAGGAGGGAGGGGGATGATTAAGTTAATTTAAAGGGACTAATTAACGTTGTAGATTCGACAAGGTAGTTTAGAAAGTATATAATTAAGCCACTTGACTTGGAAATCAGTATTATAATTTCAAATTCATGTTTATAATTTTGATAGGATAAAATAGAGAATCAGTAAAATGAGGTGTTTGCAGTTTTGTCTAAATCTCTTAAAAACATTAGTTAGTGTGATGCCAAAGACTCTATGAGACTAAGTTTTAAATTCCTTCATGAAAATTTGGACTCTCTTGAGTAGTATGATGCTGCATAAATCTACTACTCTATTTTGAAGTTGGACTGATGATGGAAAGTATAACTACTACTACTGATGGTTGATGATACTCACACAGGTGTACTCATGAACAGAACTATACTAAGGTTGTGAGAAAATTAATCTAATCTCTGTTCAAATTTGGTCTGATCTCTGACAAAGTAGAAAGGGGTGTAAACATTGACCAGTTTAGTATTCCCTACCCTACCCGGTAATTTGTGTTCTGAATTTTATCATGTAGTGACATAAAATTTCTGAATGTTGTTAAGAGATTAATCAGTAAATCAAAATTATAACTAAAGGCCACATGGTAGTCCTACTGTCCTACTAATTGAGAGTAAATCATGATATGAGAAGGATTAGAATTAGGGGGACAACAACTCGTTATTTACAATATTATATATAGATATCTATTCCTATTGGTGCATGATTAGAAACACATATCTATCTGGGATGTGAGCCTTCCCACATATTTTAGGGGTAATTTTTGTTGTTTTGTTTTAGAGGCTTTGTTAATTAAGGTAGAGGGTGAGATATCATGGAGATATGGCAACTAGTAAGTTTAGCAGTAGTTGAATCTGTGTTATGCCATTTGTCATCAGAGAAAGTGGTGTATAAGTTGTTAACTTATGTTTGGTTTTGATGAAATGAAATGGATAAGTCAAATTTGATTACTTCATAATTTATTTGCTGGGAGGGGAGGGGAAAGTTAAAATGGGAAGATAACCATTAGGACATTGAAGCTTCTCTTCTGGAGCATACTTTTGCAAGGTAATTAAACAAAACTTAAAAGAGTACCCATACATAAGAGATTCATACTAAGCTTGATATATAAGAAAATAAATATTGGTGTTACGATAAATTTAATTATATGATAGATGGGTACTCTCATGCCCCTGATGATCTTAAATATGGAGTTAACATGAAACTTATCAAATGTTATGATATTCTCTAGGTATATATAGCTTGGAATAAACACCCCCACTAGGACCCTAGTTTGTAGGAGGAGCTTTACAACTAATTCAGGAGGAACTTGGGCATCTCAATTACAAAAAGGCATAAATAATCACAAATATCAAATCACATAAAAGAACAGGAAAAAACACAATAGCTTTCATCTTACCCAATTATTCTTCCCTCATACTCTCCTACTCTTCAGATTTCTCTCCCTCCCCTGAACCACGTCCCAGTCTGAGTTTATAAAAGAAAAGAATTAAGAGCTTCTCCTAAAGTCTAGGTTTTAAATAATAGAAAAATAATCTGAACCTATAGCCAATCTTCAACCTCCTGAATCCATTAAAGCCCCCCTATCCGAATCCATTAGAGTGTTCTTATTTTTCTTACTTGAACTTGGCCTTTAACATTGAATGGGATAGACCTTATATAATATTGAGTAATTAGTAATCAATTTTCAATTGAACGCTTTATCCAATGCCACCTTAGCTGTAATTTGCTTTGACTATCTCTGTTTGTTTAGTTTCCTTGCAATGTACTTAATCTATAATTTTCTTTACATGTCTCTCTTTGTTTAGTTTCCTTGCTACTTGTAACTGTCCAACCAGTTATTGGTTTGTCATGCAGACTAGCACATGTTATACCTGGTCTGTGATCGTTTGTCGATAGCTTCATATTCTTCCCTCACTTTTTTCCTCGAGGTAATCCCCTAACACTGACTTTCTCATTATGTGTATGCATGTGGATTGTTGTTTGTTAGTGGAGAGCAGGGCTTATTAGGCATTGGTTTTGTGTGTGCTGATAACATGATTTTATATGCATGTGTAATGTTGTTTGTTAGTGGAGACCAGAGCTCATTAGGTATTGGTTTTGTGTGCTGATAACATGATTTGAAGATGCATGTGTAATATTGTTTGTTAGTGGAGAGCAGAGCTCATTAGGCATTGGTTTTGTGTGCTGATAACATGATTCTTTATGCATATGTAATGTTATTTATTAGTGGAGAGTAGAGCTCATTAGGCATTGGTTTTATGTACTGATAACATGATTTGGTGTTCATAACTCTGAATATCATATACAATGCTTATGGTATGTTTATTTATCTATACTGGGAAGTTTTCTGTATGTAATAGGTCGTTTGTAAATTTGGGAAATGTCTAGTTTACAGGGGAGACTCTGCCAAATTTTTGACAGGCTCCCTTTCTTAGGGAACTTAAAAAATGAAACTCATGATTTAATAATGTAGGGTTTAGTCGTGTGTGTACCTATTAGATTCCCGTTCAAGTTTCAAAACAACTGGTTGATGTACCGTGTTGTGTTGGATCTTGAATTGTCCCGGTTGGACAGTTTGGTATGAATTTGTAACCAGTAGGGCGTAACCCATATCAATGTTGTATGTGGTCTATCTTGAGATGTTGAATGTTCATTTGAAATTTCGGTTATGGTGTTTCGTATTGTCTCTAGGGTGTATGTCTGCGTGCGGTGTTTCATACCGTACGTATCTCTGTGTACTCGGGGACCAATGCGAAATGCTGCCAAAATTTTAAATGAACATCAACGACACAAGATAGACCACATACAAAATCGATGGGTTACGGATGGTTGCATATTCATACCGAATGGGATAGGGCCCCACCAATTTACAACATCAAAGAGATAGAGTCATTCATAACCGATAGTCAAATAAAATTTTAAAAATGTAAAGTAACAGAAACCGTGCTTGTTAGATATTATAAATGCAGGTACTGGCAAATCGGCGATGGATGTACAACCGACTAAATCACAGTCGGCGAGTGACTGATGAGTTTATGATGGGGCTATTGGAGTTTATTCCGTTCGCCATGACAAATACGCCTGGATTTGAAGCGACTCAGAAGATTCATTGTCCGTGCTCAAGGTGTAAATGCATGAGTTTTGAATACGCGAATGATGTCATGTGTCACCTAACTGAGAAAGGGTTCATGGAAACATACCACTGCTGGTACAACCATGGTGAGCAGTTACCGCCTAGACCATCAGGCGTAACCGTTCAACAGTCTTACTACGAGGTTGGAGGAAACAGGGATATGTACAACAACATAGAACAAATGGTGATGGATCATGTTGGACCCTCCACCGGGCGTATGCTAGAACATAATTACCAAGCAAGTCATGGAGACTTTGACAATGTAGAGGAGGATCCTAATCCGGAGGTGAAGAGATTCTATGATTTGTTAGCGGCGGCTCAGACTCCATTGTGGGACGGGTGCAACACTCACATTGAGTTATCCGCCTCCCTAGCTGCTTTAAGTCTAAAGGCAGATTATAATCTTTCTGGAGGTTGTTTTAATAGGATGGTCAATCTGATGGGTTCCACTATGCCTAGTAATCATAGAATGCCAGCAAACCTGTATCATGCTAAGAGACAAGTGGCAAACTTAGGGTTGGGTTGTATGAAGATAGAGTGTTGTGTTGGCGGATGTATGCTGTTTAGAAATGAGTTTGCAGATAAGAGTGTCACAAAATGCCTGCATTGTAATGAGGAAAGCTACAAAACCGTTAAAAGGAGAATGAAGGTAACCCGGACGGCCAGGAAGAAAATGTGGTACTTCCCTATAACACCGCATCTTCAACACCTGTATGCCTCATTGTCCACGGCAAAACACATGCGTTGGCATGCTCTGAACTGAACACAAGAGGGGTTTCTTTGCCATCCTTCCGACGTGAAAGCATGGAAGTGTTTGGATGAGCTATATCCGGACTTTTCTACCGAGCCGCGCAATGTAAGACTTGGCTTATGTACTGATGGGTTTAACCCGTTCGGTCAATACGGAAGAGCTTACTCTTGTTGGCCAGTCATCCTGACCCCATACAATCTGCCTCCTGATATGTGTATGAAGAGGGAGGTCATGTTTCTATCTATACTGGTTCCAGGACCCAAAAATCCAAAGGCGAACATAGACATGTTTTTGCAACCGTTGGTTGAAGAGTTATGACAGTTATGGGATGTCGGGGTAATGACATACGATGCGTCTTTGAAGAACAACTTTATGATGCATGATGTTTTGATGTGGACTATTAACGACTTCCCGGCCTATGGTATGCTTTCTGGATGGTCCACGTCTGGGAAGCTTGCTTGCCCTGTATGCATGGAACATACCGGGGGGGAATCACTCCTTGTTAGTGGCAAGACAAGTTTCTTTGACTGTCATAGAAAGTTTCTACCGTTGGATCACCCGTTTAGGAGAAACAAAACCGCTTTTAAGAAGAACAAGGTTGTTAATGAACCTCCACCCCGTAGGTTATCTGGTGCACGGGTTTGGTAGAGGGTCGAAGAGTATCCTTACATCTAGGACAAGAGTGTTAAGGAGTTTACGGGTTATGGTAAGGAACACCACTGGGTGAAGCAGAGTGTCTTGTGGGATTTGCCATATTGGAAAGACTTGTTGTTAAGACACAACATTGATGTCATGCACACTGAATGTAATGTTTTCATGAATATTTTTGACACTGTTATTGACATCAAAGGGAGAACAAAGGACAATGAGAAGAGTCATCTAGACCTTTCGATTTGGTGTTCTAGGAAGGAGTTGGAGTTGAGGGATGCGGGACGTGGAAGAATGTTTAAACCCCATGCAAAATATGCTTTAACTAGACCACAACAGATTGCTGTGTGTATTTGGATGAATGGGTTGACCCTGCCTGACGGATTCGCTTCTAACTTGAGTAGATGTGTTAACGTGAAGGAGGGCAGGGTGTTTAGCATGAAAAGTCATGATTGCCATGTGTTTATGCAACAACTACTCTCGTACGCGTTTCATGCCTTACCGAAGCCTATTTGGAAACCGATGGTGGAGTTGAGTCACTTCTTTAAGGAGTTGACGGCTACTTCGTTGACTGTGGAGAAACTTGTGAAGATGGAAGAAACTATCCCGGTATTGATTTGTAAGTTGGAGCAGATTTTCCCACCAAGTTTTCTTGACTCCATGGAGCATTTGCCTATCCATCTACCGTACGAGGCCTTGGTTGATGGCACGGTGCAGTATCGTTAGATGTATCCATTCGAAAGGTGAATGCTTGGTGAACTCTTTAATTTCCTTGCAAACACTTCTTATAATAGTATTTCCTAACTTAACACTATCTTGTTAATGATGTTGAAGATTCTTACGCTCTTTAAAAGATAAAGTGTCGAACAAAGCCTGCGTTGAAGCATCAATTTGTGAGGCATACTTAGTCGAAGAAATGACAACCTTTGCTTCTTTCTATTTTCTGATGGAGATAGAAACTAGAATGAGTAGAATTCCCCGCAATCTTGGGCTAGCCAGCCGCACAGGGTTTGATGAACAAACATCGATTTTCAACTATCCTGGTCACCCGGGGGGCAGGCTCAAAAAATGTTACATTGATGAGAAAGATCGAAAGGCGGCTCACTTGTACATTCTTCTAAATTGCCCAGAAGTGGAACCCTTTATTGAGTAAGTCATAGAAGTTATATGTTACATTCTAAACATAGCTTTCATAGTATCTAAATTTGTTTCCTTTGAATAGCTTATACACAAATATGCTAAAACTTAAGCAAAATGATTTAACTGATGACCAAATTCATAGTGAGGTGTCATCCAAGTTCGTTGGTTGGTCATAAGCCCCGTTTACCAAGTGTTTTTTATCTTTGCTTCTAACTCCCAATATCTAACGATGACCTACTTGTTATGTTGTACATAGATACAAGACCCTAACAACCATATTGAAGATTCTTTACTCCAAGCCCTTTATTGGGGGCCGGTGAAAACTGTTAAAAAATGGCCTATTTACTACGTAAATGGCTACAAGTTTAATATTCTTCAATGGAGTGAAGGGATGCGCACCCATAACTACGGGGTTTATGTTAAAGGCACCGCCGGATAGTTGGAAGAAGACTTTTATGGAGTGCTGACAGAGATTGTTGAAGTTTTGTTCTCTGGACGACTAAGAAGAGATATTGTTCTATTCAAATGTGATTGGTTCGACAACACAATCGGTGTTGGAACAAAGGTTGACAACAACTACGGCTTAGTTGAGGTCAAGAAGAATGGTAGATATAAAGGGTTTGATCCCTTCATTTTTGCCCAACAAGCTGAGCAGGTTTATTACACCGACTTCTCGGGAGGACATCGGGACTGGTATGCAGTAATCAAGGCCAAGGCCCAAAGTCAGATCACTGATAATGTCTCTGAGGAGGTCGATGACGCTTATCAGCTTGCACCACACGAGCTCAACGATGCCAATTTGTTGTTCAACATTGATCCAGTCATAATGGATGAGACACTCGCCACTACGGGGGGTGAACACATTGAAAAAGACCTTGTCTCTCGATCAAAACGGTCTAGGGCTGATTTGGATACTGATGAACTTGTTCAAACAGATAACCACAGTGACACTGAAACTGAGGGGGAATTTGAAACTGAAATAGACACAGAGTATGTAGTTGTTAAACATATATACATAGGTTTATATATATATATATCCTGAGACTAACTTTCTTTTCATGATTTTATCCACAGATGACGGGACGTCGACTGTCCTTCAGTAGGGGTGGTGGGTCCAGGACCCTGGCATCCCGTCTGGGGACTCCCACCCCAGGGCAGGAGACCAATCCATCACCACCACAGCGGACCACTCCATCACCACTACAGGAGACCACTCCATCACCACCACTACAGCAGACCACCCATCACCCCCACAGCTGACCACCCCAGAGCAAACTCCTAGAGTTGGTGGCTTGGAGGACCCTGGCCATCAGGCCACCCCACCTCTGGCATCCCCTCTGCCCATGTTGGTACCCGTGCCAGCCGGAGACGAGTAAGTGACTAAAACTTAAAAAATTTTATGTTATTTGTATGGTACTTTATATTAAACTTTAGTGGAAAGACTTGTTGGCTTATTGTATAGTACTTTAATTAGTACTTGTATAGATTGATTTGTACTAGGCACTCTTCTGTTTGTAACAGGGTAACTATTTAAACTTGGAAATGTTACATTTACAGGGGAGACTTTGCCGGAATTTTGGGAGTCTCCCTAGATTGTCTGTTGTTATACTCCTGATATAATTGTTGTCATTATAGCTTTGTTGATAGTAGTCGCACTACCAAAGCGATTACTAAGGTTTTAAAGGCCCAATGGGATGGTCCATGTATATCTTGGACAGATGCTGGGAAGGTTATCCAAGATAGGTGGTTTGACACCTTCTCGGTAAGTTCCTAGCTCATTTGTTGTGATTTGATTTGTAAAATAGACCTCTTATTAATTTTGATTTCTCATTTCATTTTACAACGTGATTACCAGTGGGCAGAGGGTATGATTGATGAGATTAGGAAGGTCTTTGCCACGAAGACCTCCAAAATCATCAAGAGTACCCTTTGGAAGGTGAGGGACAAGGGTGAGCGCCCTCGTTGGATCCCGGAGGACCATTGGGACGGGATGGTCCAGAAATGGGGCGGTGTCCCGTTCCAGCAGGCGAGTGCTCGGAACAGGGCAAACAGAGCCGCCGATGCTGCAGCCTCAGTTTACGCTGGGGGTAGCATTTCAACCCTCGAGCACAAGAAAAGATTTGTAAGGATATTTATGTTTTTAATATGATTTGTCTCACATGTTTACAAATAATAATCTCAATGTTTTTTGTCCACCACAGGAGCTGAGGGAGCATCGGGAGCCTTCTTTATTTGAGGTCATGCAAATGACCAAGAAGAACAAAGCCGGTGCATGAGTAAACCAGAAGACTATGGATCTAGCGATATTTACTTTTAACTGACACATGCTTATAATTTACAAATCAGCTTACTAATCCTATCATTGTTTTTGAATTTACAGGAGGCGTATCAGGTCAAGAGAGCCGAGAAGGAGGCGGACCTGGTGGCTTCCACTCCTGAAGGGGAGGTTCCTCCCACCCTATCTTGTTCTGACGACAACGCCATCTATATGGAGGCTGTTGGCGGTGTGAACAAGAAAGGGAGGGTATTTGGATTGGGTGGCGTCGGCACGCAGCTGGTGAAAAAGGGGAAGACCCCTTCCTCTTCCTCTGGTCTCCCGACTGAGGTTGTTCAGGTAATTCAAAACTTGAATGACGACCTACAGGAGGAGCGACATCAGAGGCAGCTGTTGGAGGAGCGGGCCGAGGCGGACCGACAGCGGGCCGAGGAGCAGCACGCCGAGACTCGTCGGTAACTTGCTCAGCAGCAGGAGCTACTGATACAGTTGATGGTGAGGCTACCTCCCCCCACTTCCCAGGCGCCCCCACCACCACCCCAGGATCCCCCACCACCATGATTGTATTTTTATTATTTATACACATTGTATATTTGATTTATAGATATTCCATTCAGTATTTATTTTGTCATTCTTCATTTATTATGTCAATATTTATTGGTAATTAAATTCAAATAAAAAAGCCTTATTGTAATTATGAATAATAATTCAACCTATTTGATAAATAAATTTAATCCATTATTTTGTTTTTAATAATAATTTAATATTTTAAAAAAATTATTCAAATTTAATTATAAAATTTTATCAGCCAATACAAAATACAAAATATTAATCTACATTTTTAAACTTAAATTAAATAAATTTTTAACCAATTTTGAAAAAACTAAAAAATTCCAATTAGCGACGGCGAAAGATGGTCGCTATATTGTAAAAATAGCGACGGCGGATAGTGGTCGCTGGTTGGCCAGAAACAGCGACGGACTCTAGTAGTCGCTGTATGCCTTCCCTCAGTGACCGAAGTATACGGTCGTTGGTAGGCAAGAATTAGCGACGGATGACGTGGTCGCTATATGAGTAACCATAGCGACGGCGGAGCATGGTCGCTGGAAGGCCACATTCTGTCGCTATATGTCAGACCATAGCGACGGCATATGGTGGTCGCAGTGTGGCTGTTAGTAGCGACGGAGTTTTTGAGGTCACTGTACGACAACAGTTAGCGACGGCTGCAGTCAGCGAAGCAGAGACCATTTTAGCGACGGCATTATGCCGTCAATATGTTAGCGACGGTGTGCCTGTGGTCGCTGATGTGTTTTTGACGAAGGTTTTAGCGACGGTGGGTGTCCCGTCTGAGATGTCGTCGCTAAGGGTTGTAGCGACGGCCTTGGCATGGATTAGCGACCAATTCTTTCCGTCGCTAACAGGTTTTTTTTTAGTGGTGATTCCCACCAAAAGCAATTCCAAGCAAGAAGATGGAAGAAATAGATAAAGAAATTTTGGATACTTTTAGGAAAGTGGAAGTGAATATACCTCTTCTTGATGCAATCAAGCAAATACCCAAGTATGCCAAATTTTTGAAAGAGTTGTGTACTCACAAGTGGAGACTCAAGGGCAATGAAAGGATAAGAATGGGAAGAAATGTATCTGCACTACTTGGTAAGGAAGTTCCAAATATTCCTAAGAAATATAAAGATCCAGGTACGTTCACTATACCCTGCATCATAGGCAATAACAAATTTGAAAATTGCATGTTAGATTTAGGAGCTTCAATAAATGTTATGCCTATGTCTGTTTTCAAATATTTGTCTCTTGGAAATTTATAACCTACTAGTGTAGTGATTTAACTAGCCAATAGAAGTAGTGCTTACCCTGTTGGAGTCATAGAAGATGTTTTGGTTCAAGTAGATCAACTTGTTTTCCCTGTTGACTTTTTCATACTTGATATGGAAGAAAGTACGCCTCAGATTCCAGTTCCTATAATTTTGGGAAGACCATTTTTGAAAACAGCCCAAACCAAAATAAATGTTTATTCTGGAACCCTCTCTATGGAATTTGGTGATACTAGAGTTCGATTCAATATTCTTGATGCTATGAAATACACATCTGAAGATCACTCTATTTTTTATATTGACATTATGGATGAATTGATTTGTGAATATCTGTCTGATATCTCTCAAAATGTTGATTTGGAATGCATGGATGATTCAAACAAATGTTTTGCATGCAATGATTCTAGAAGTTGTGATATTTATGCTGAAATTGATAAATACATAACTGCTGATTCAGAGTTTTTAGATATGCCTCTTAATCATAAGGAGCTAGAATGCATTAACCCGAATGCAGGATTTCAACAAGACTCTAATAAAATTTTTGAGGTACAAGCAGCAGAATCCAAATTTACTTTGTTAGTTCTATCTATTTTGCAGGCACCCAAATTAAAGTTGAAGCCCCTACTTGAAAACCTCAAGTATGTATACTTAGGGGATGATGAACAACTCCCGGTGATAATTTCCACTTCTCTTGATGAAAATCAAGAAGAAAAATTACTGCAGGTTCTAAAAAGGCATAAGAAGGCTATAGGTTAGACATTGGCAGACATCCCTAGAATTACCCCATCCATGTGCATGCATAAGAAATTTCTAGAAGAAAATGCTAAACCAATAAGACAGCCCCAGAGAAGACTCAACCCTGTAATCCTTGATGTTGTTAAGAAGGAGATTACCAAGCTTCTACAAGCAGGAATCATTTACCCTATCTCTGACAGTCAATGGGTGAGTCTAATACAAGTGGTTCCTAAGAAAACAAGGATCAGAGTTGTGAAAAATAAGAAGGATGAATTGATCCCTACCAGAGTGCAAAATAGTTGGAGAGTCTGTGTTGACTACAGGAGACTAAACCAGGCAACGAAGAAGGACCATTTCCCTTTAACCTTCATTGCTCAAATGCTTGAACGTCTCGTAGGTAAATCTTACTATTGTTTTCTTGATGGATTCACATTACACCCGAGGATCAAGAAAAGACCACTTTCACCTATCCCTTTGGTATATTTGCTTATAGGAGAATGCTATTTGGCCTATGCAATGATCCTGGAACTTTTCAAAGATGCATGATAAGTATTTTTCATGATTTCATTGAAAATTGCATAGAGGTGTTTATGGATGATTTTACTATTTATAGATCTTCATTTGATGCATGCCTTGATAGTTTGGATAAAGTTTTAAACAGATGTATTGAAACTAACCTTGTCTTGAACTATGAAAAATGTCATTTTATGGTAAAACAAGGAATAGTTTTAGGCCACGTAATCTCTGAGAAAGGAATTGAGGTAGATTCTGCCAAGATAGAATTCATATCACACTTACCTTACCCCTCTTGTGTACGAGAGGTTCATTCTTTTCTTGGTCATGCAGGTTTCTATAGAAGATTCATAAAGGATTTCAGCAAGAAGGTTAGACCACTATCCAATCTGCTTCAAAAGGATGTGGTATTTGAGTTTGATAAAAAGTGTAAGGAGGCTTTTAATTACTTCAAGAAAGCATTGACCACTACCCCAATAATCCAAGCACTTGATTGGACAGCCCCATTTGAATTAATGTGTGATGCCTCTAATTATGCGTTGGGAATTATCCTTGGTCAGAAGATTGACAAACAGCCTAGGGTCATCTACTATGCATCTAAAACTTTAGATGCCGCCCAGGTAAATTACACCACTACTGAAAAAGAGCTCTTGGCCATTGTTTTTGCATTAGATAAGTTCAGATCTTACCTACTCGGTTCTCAAGTAGTTGTCTTTACTGACCATGCAGCTCTAAAGTACTTGTTGAAGAAAGGTGAGTCCAAGCCAAGATTAATTCGTTGGATGCTCTTACACCAAGAGTTTGACTTAGAAATTCATGAAAGAAGTGGAACACAAAACCTTGTGGTAGACCATTTAAGCAGAATTGAGAACGCTCTTGATTCAGCACCTATTCGGGACCATTTTCTTGATGAACAACTCATGAGTGTTTCTACTTCTTTTGATACACCCTGGTTTCCTAACAATTTTAATTATCTTGTCGCTTCTGTTTTTCCACCATATGCATCCAGAAACTAAATTTCAAAATTAAAAAATGATGCAAAATATTATATATGGGATAACCTGTATTTGTGGAAGTTGTGTAATGATCATGTGATTAAAAGATGCATTCCCGATCATGAGATAGAATCAGTTCTTCGATTCTGCCATGCTTGACCAGTTGGTGGACATTTTGGTCCACAAAGAATAACAAGGAAGGTGTTAGACTCTGGTCTATACTGGCCCACCATTTTTAAGGATGCATGGAGAACTTGTAACGCATGTGAAGAATGCCAAAGAGTTAGTAACTCTATCACATGACGTCAACAGATGCCTCAACAACCTATGTTATTTTGTGAAGTATTTGATGTTTGGGGCATTGATTTTATGGGTCCATTTCCTCCATCCTTTGGTTTTATTTATATTTTATTGGCTGTGGACTATGTTTCTAAATGGGTGGAAGCTAAAGCCACCAGAACTAATGATGCTCGAGTTGTTCTGGATTTTATTAGATCTCAAATTTTTTGTAGGTTTGGCATTCGAAGAGCAATAATTAGTGATTAGGGAACACACTTCTGTAATAGGACCATGCAAGCTATGCTCCGAAAGTATGGGGTTATTCATAGAATCTCTACTCCATATCACCCTCAAACCAATGGACAGGCATAAGTCTCTAACAGAGAAATTAAGAGAATCCTGGAGAAGATAGTACAGCCTAACAGAAAGGAATGGAGCAGGAAACTAGATGATGCTCTTTGGGCACATAAAACAGCTTTTAAGGCACCTATAGGAATGTCTCCCTATAGAATTATTTTTGGTAAGGTGTGTCATCTTCTAGTGGAGATTGAGCATCGTGCTTATTGGGCTGTAAAAGCTTGCAACTTAGCACTTGATCAAGCAAGTGAAGAAAGGAAATTATAATTGAATGAGCTTGATGAGATCCGTTTGGCCGCTTATGAGAATTCAAAGTTCTATAAGGAGAAAACAAGGAAATTCCATGATAGCTTAATAGCTAGAAAGGAGTTTGCTGTTGGGGAGAAAGTGCTACTTTTTAATTCCCGGTTAAAACTGATGGCCAGAAAATTACGTTCCAAATGGGAAGGACCTTTTATTGTCACTAGTGTATTTCCCTATAGAGCCGTTGAAATAAAAAGTGAGAACTCCAACAAAAGCTTCAAGGTTAATAGACAACGCTTAAAGCCATTCCATGAAAATCATTCACTTGTAGATGTCACAATGGAGGAACATGCTTTGGGGGAACCACTTCTTGATCCCCTTTGAGGGAGTTTTTCTTACCCATCTTTTTACTTTTTCATTCTATTGTCTATTCTATATGCTCTGTCTTACATTGAGGACAATGTATGATTTAAGTGTGGGGGTGGGATTATTCTTGTATGTTGTTTTGGGAATATTTTTGTGTGAATTTGTGAGATTATTTTTGTGTGACTATTTTTCTAAAAAAATTAAAAATAAAGATTTTGTGAGTTTTTTATTTTAAAATGGCATGTTTTATTGGAATTTTAGGATATGCATGAGTAACAGGTAATTTATTTCATGTCTGATATGAGCTTAATGATTTTTTTAGTTTAACTCAAGCATTTTTGGTATGTTGAGAATGACATGAAAATTAAGAAATGATCATATGTGATAGGAATTATGCCCTGTGAGATCTTTAAGCCTTAAAAATTTGATGGATTTCTTTAAACCATCTTAATTCTTTCATGTATGATTAATTCCTGAATGTTTACATCCTAATTTTTGTCTTGTTTCTTGATGATACTTGAAACTCATATGAATGTGTGACATCCCGTGTAATTTTCCGAATAAATTTTTTGCGTTTTTAAAAGATCATTTTGAAATTCATAAATTAAATTCAGAGTTCACGTAAAAGTTGATAATCGTGGAATATTATCATCCATACTAGTCGTGAATAATAAAATTCAAAAAAATATTTATGTAGCGGAAACGATTTAGAAAATAATAGTACATGATATGTTGCATTTATTACAACCCATTAATTTAGAATAAAATCGAAGTCCAAGTAGTAATTCACATAGGCATCAATCATGGCATCACTCTTCATTCTGTGTAGCATTGACTGTAAAAATTAATGTAAGAGTGAGACAGAATATAGAATAAATATAAAATAAATAGAATTGCACAAATGCAAACAACAAAATTAAAGATATGATGAATATGTCAAACAAGTCCATTTATATTTAATAATCCTTATCTTAGTCGAATAATGTCCTGTTGAATCCATTTAGTTTGGTGGAATTACCACAGTAAAAAGTCTCATAGAGACACAAGTAGGACTTAGCATATACCATGAATCCCTACTCTTCATGGCGCCCAAGTACCGAAGTACACAAGTATCACAAGTAGGACTTTGCATAAACCATGAATCCCTACACTTCATGGCACCCAAGTACCGAAGTACGCAAATATCACAAGTAGGACTTTGCATAAACCATGAATCCCTACACTTCATGGCACACAAGTACCGAAGTACACAAGTAGGACTTTACATAAGCCATGAATCCCTACACTTCATGGCACACTAATACTTATGATGCATGAATGCCTTTAACTCTTTTTACCATTTAACAAACCATGATATCAACATTTCCAAAACCACTTGGATAAATGTACAAGTCCTCAAAGGGACACAACACACATAATAATTCCCAAAATCATGGATTTACTGTTTCAACCACATATGTCAATAACCACAAAGCATTTATGTGCATATAAATTAATTTTGTCACTCATAATTATTCATCACCAAAATATACAACTATATGATACTAATTAGACACTCAAAAATATCAATAATAATCCATAGTCCCTCAAGAATTCAATAATAAATTGTTACCCATAGAGAAAATATCATTTTCATTCCTAATAACCATTATAAGAAAGTTTCAGCATTTCCAACAGCAACACACATTATTAAAACAGCCATAACTTGAGAAAATTAAATCCTTTTTAGGTGATTCCACTTTATATAGGTCAATAATAGAATTGAATACAACTTTCATGAAGAACACAATTTCAAATTCCAAACAGAAATATCACTTATTCACGAAATACCACATTGCCTCAAAGTGAGTTTCCAAAACGTACATATATTAGTAATTTCAACGTTTCTGGAGCTACAAAAATGATTTTAACATGCAACCAGTTCGAAAATACTCTTAACATAACTATCTACAATTTTCATGAAGACACCAACCACTAATTCACACCACAAAATTCCCAGTTTTGAAAATGAGATTCGGATTTCATAGTTAACAGATTTTCATCATGCACACACTTCAGTATTTTGAGCATATCTAGAGATACATGCATCTTTTTAACTCAAAACCACTTTCTATAGATCCCTAACATAAATATCTACAACTTGCATGAAGACATCAAAGTCTAAAAACGTATGTATAATTCCCAGAATATTCATATATGCACAAAATACAAGATAAGTATTTCAATCAGACATGCTGTAGTATTTTGATCATAACTCATGCTATACATATCTAATTCAGTCGTTTCAGGTCTCAAAATTCACATAATAAGAAGATCTACAACTTTTATGAAGACACCGATCACTAATTCTTACCACAAAATTCCTAGTTTTAAAAATAAAATACTTATCTCAAGTTAACAGATTTATAGCTTGAACATACTTCAGTATTTTAGGCATAACTCAAGCTACAAAAATCATTTTGACTTGAAACCACTTTCTATAGATCCATAACACAATTATCTACAAATTTTGTGCGGACGTGAAAGGCTGATTATGCTTGTAAAATTCCCAGAATATCAATATATACACAGAACATAGAACAAATATTTCACTCGGACATGCTGTAGTATTTTGGCTATAACTTTTGGTATACATATTCAAATTAATTGATTTAGGTCTCAAAATTTAGATAACAAAAAGATCTACAACTTTCGTGAAGAAGTCAGAATCAAATTCACACGTTTCCAATGTCAAAACTGAGCAACAAGATACGAAATTAAAACTGGAATCCTAGAACAGTATACAATTCTACCCATTTCATAGTTATTCACAACCCTGTCCCCTCTTACTTGTTTTGCCGACTGAAAATGGCTTCCTGGTTGTCCTCCTGGCTTCTGTTCGAAGGGTCTTGAGGAAGGAGAGTAAATGAGAGGTAGAAGGTTCACTATCTTTTTTGTTTCTAAGAGTTTCAGAAGGGATAGTGCTTTGTTTAATAATGCAAGGCAGTGGGAGACAAGCTCCTTGTGAGTGGATCGTAGTGCTGTTAGTGGAGATAATGGAGGATTAAAATAAGAAAGTGGGCTTATAATGGTCCACTTTGGGCCGTCCTACATACTAGGGGTGCATAATGGGTTTAGATATATTAAACTATGCGCAAGAGACAAGATTGGAGTCAAAACGTTACTCCTGCACTGAATACCGACTGGAATTCCACTTGGTTAGCCCCTAAACTGACTGGAATTCTACCCAGTCACCATATATACCGACTGGAAATGAAGGTAAAGAAATTCGAGTCCTTCTAGCTCAAGCGAACTTCTCACTCGCTTGGGCGAGTGCCATTTATTTCACTGGCAGAGGGGAGTTTCGCTCAAGCGAATACCGACTCGCTTAAGCGAGACACATGCTTCACTCACTCCACTCTCACTCGCTTAAGCAGAGGTCGTCATTCCCCAAAACCGACCCTTCATCCACTTGGTTTTCACTCAACAAATTAATCCAAACCGACTTCTCTTACTCGGTTTTCACTCGGCACATTTTATTCCTAACCGAGTCATTCTTCTCTAAGTTTTCCACTCGGCAACTTCAAATTAATTCATTCCTAAGCCGAATCATACGTATATAGTCTACTTCTTGGCAATTTATTCTAAATCCGATTCACTACCTGATCGGTTCTCACTGGAAATTCCTTACAACACCGACTCAATTCTTAATCAGTTCTCACTCGGTGAATTACCTCAAAGCTGACTTATTCCACTCGGCGGTCCACTCGGTAATTCCATAAATCTTCCCTCACTCGGAAGTATCTCAAACAATCACCACTCGGTGTATTTAACTTTAATATAATCAGGAATATACCAACGACCCATCACTCGGGTTAACTCACTTCTCTCACCCAGGGAAACACACAGACCTTCCTTCACTCCGAAGGGGCCACCATCTTCATCGATCAACCGGTTATCCATTCATATACCGACTCATCGTTCGAGCGGTATTTCACCCGGTAAACAAATCCAAGACCGACCAATATCCATTTGGTCCCACACTCGGTATTCATGCCTCCATTTCACTCGGAATTATTCCACTCGGTAATCCTTCCTTAGAATAAACTCCCCAATCAGTTTCCACTCCTCATCACTTGGAGAAATTCACCAAGTCCCACTCGGACTTACACCATACATAATCACTTAGAATACGGTTTATGTGATTCACTCGGAATATGTATAATATCTTTCACTCGGATATCAACACTTAGGAATATAGTATTTCCCACTCGGGTTTCACTCAGTTAATCATTACTTAGCCGAGATCATACCAACTTCTTCGACTACGTTTCACTGAGTCCATCAGGGCCATTATCACTCGAAAAAGGCCCCTACATACGAGTCTCACTCGAAGTTTGGCTTATATACATGAGACTTACTCGGTTATTTATTTCAAAGACCGACTTCCCTTTTCATTTTCTCACGAGTGAAGTTATTCCAGAATATTTTCGGACAACACATCATAGATCTCCACTCGGTACCATCCTCACTCGAATTCTTGAACTCAGAAGTGGTTCCTTCAGTCCCACTTCACTCAAGAGTCCCTCAGACAAGGATTCCACTCGGAATTAACCCTCTCGGCCATGTTCTACTCGGAAAATGAAATCTTCACTCGGTATTTCCATTTGTCACTCAGAATTTCTCTTAGTCACTCGGAATTTCCTTTTGCACTCAGAATTTTCATTCTTCACTCGGAACAGAGTCCCTTTTTTACTCGGACAATCCTTTCTAAGGCATGTTTCACTCAGAAAATGGATCTTATCATTAATGGTCTATGTAACTTCCATAATTATACCCAAAAATGAAATTTTGGAGTATTACAAACCATCCATAGAGTGTTTTATTCTTTGATTAACACTTACAGACCTTCTATACCTCATCGTTTACAAAAATGGAACTATTATTAAAAACAGGGATGTTACAGAATGTATTCGAAATGACACAGGCATTTTGTTCAATTGACCCACTAGCCATATAAGCCTACCATGATCAAATTATCCTTTGTTAGCCCCTTAAGCCTATTTAACCATTTCTTTGATTACAGCTCAAATAAAAAACAAAAACAAAAAAGATATACCTTAAAGAGTATGTTGGAGCTTTGGAATCAAGTTGAAAAAAGAGGCATTCAAATAAGTGTGGGGGTGTGCAAAAAGGAATCACCACTCTTGGTTTAAATGCAATTACATAAGAAATATAGTGAAAAATGATGACTGAACAGAAATATTTTGATGATTGCTACCAAAAGAAATTGGAACATAAAGTGTTGTATCCTCATGCTTACCTATAAAATTATTTGCTCCTTATTCTTGTTGGAACTTGCCACAATCCCAAAATTTTTACCACCCACCTTAACCTTGGCCACATTACAACCCTAAAAAGCCCTGTTGATCTATACATGCATTTGTGTTGATTGTGGAATTGAAAAACTTGCAAAATTTTTGGACTGTCTGTTTTTCAAGAAATGTTTTGAGAGTATACATAAACCCAAAACACTTGAGAGTTGAGAGTATGTCTTGCGAGGTTCTGTCACTTATGATTTTCCTTTCAGTTTGATTTAATTTTCATATGCCTAAATGTTTGGATGATTTTTATATATATCTTGATGCTTTGTATCTTACTTGTTAGATAACTCATGTATCTCTGTATATTCTAAAACTCAATAATATGCATGTCAGTTATGTGTTTACTGTTTTCCAACTTGATGTTTTTAATAAATTGTAAAACTTGTTTTTATTCTGATTTTTCCCAGGAGTGCAAAAGAGAAAGTGTTGGGGTATTTGATAACTCATCTCCTGCTAGCATACTAATGGGTCACATCCTCTACGTGACCATCGACGAAATCACGTCCATCTCCCTCCATGGATAACTACTAAACCTCTGCGAAAAGTAGGAATAACTCTATCGTGTCCCACCCAGCGTGCCAATGAACTGGTCTAGTCTGGGGTCAAGGATTCAGACTAGGAACTAGCCACAAAAGTTTAAGATTTAAGTGTTTATACACCGGTATAGTGGGTATCCGGTATTATAATCCGACCTCTCAGTGGGAGAGTCCGGTCTTGTTGTCTTGGAGATCCTTCGCACCAAGCTTTCGCGTTGATGGGGGTGAAAGGTGGTGTCACCTGTGAAGATTCTCCGATGCTCAAGTCAGTGAAGAGAATGATATCTCAGAGAAAACTTGAGCAATGCAATAGTGTATAGAGAGTTAGAATAACGTAACCTTATGTGTGCATGAAAATCAACTATTTATAGCTGAGCGTGGAAAATGAATCGTCAGGCATAAGTGGGGCTAGGAGACTCTGATGTAGTGCTCAGCGTACGATCAAGAGTAGTTTAATGCTCAGTGTACGATCAAGAGTGGTTCACTGCTCAGTGTACGATTCTGACACAAGAATGGGGAAGATCCACCTTTTCCATGTATCACTCCGCTAGGTGTAGTTTGTACCTTTTGATAGGTGACATGGATACTTTCTGCTATGCAGGGTATCAATCATGGGAAGTAGAATAGCCATTTATCCTCTCAAAGTATCAATGAACGATTATGTATAATTGAATAGTGAGATCGAATCAGGTTATCCGATGTCCTAAGTGTTATCGCGGATAAACCAGTGGAGGGAGAACGCCTAGCACGGTAGTTTTACAGTCTGGATATTGACCTATGATATCGGTTTACCTTCTTGAATGGACAAGATGAATTCTTAGTCTGGAGACCGGTATCTAAACCGGATTATCTGTCCCCTAGCTTGTGTGAGGGATTGTTAAGTGGCTCATATAAGTTATGCTGTTCGCAAGAGGTCTGGATGTCGGTGTAACATGCAAAAATACTTGTCGAGACGCGTATAAGTTCCATGTCGATATACTGCATGTTGGGCCGTTCTTCGAGTGAAGGCTTCATTCTCATAATGTTCCTACAATAGATTTAGACAAAGATTCATAGTGTGGGGAATCCCAAGAGTTTTGGAACTTGTAACTCTTGGTATTCGAGTGACTGCTGAAGTGTGTTAACGCTCTGAATGATTGGACAATAAATGCTTTTAACACGTTAGTCATTATTGCTCTAAATTTATAACTGTCGTTGGGCTGTTATGGGCCTAAAATTTTCAATTTTTGGGCCCATTTCAAAAAAACTCTTTGGCGAATCATCACTATTTCGCGCCTTTGAGTAGTCATTTTAACCTTGATAAGTCTCGTTTTATGGTATACAGCGCAACCTTTGGCTGACCATCGAACCCCTTCGCCACCTATAAAAGGGTAACTTGGCAATTTTCAAAAATCACATTTTCCTTCAAGCTTTAGCAAAACTCTGAAGAAATTTCGAAGAAACAGTTGCTGCCATTTTTGTGAAGTTTCCTCCTCTTCCAACATTAACTTTCTTTAGGTAACCTCACTTCTCCCTTCTTCTTAAACTTGCGTTTCTTTAAATTCCTTTAAATCTAAACCATGCGCCCTAGGCAAATCTGCGCTGGTACCTCGAATAGGGGGAGACAAAGTTCTCGTGCCCCCTCAGGCCACCATGCTGGGAGGATCTCTGTGGGTCTCCCAGTGGCTAGGTCTCATCGCTTAGAGAGGGTCAAAACTTCCTCCTCACGGCGGCCAGTGGTTAGGCATCGCCCTGAAGGTTCCTCCAGCTCGAGGGCTACTAGTCACTCTGAGAGTGAATCGAGTGTGGATAGGTACCTCTCTCATGATGTTTCCTTTTATCACAGCACCAAAGTCTTCCAGCACGCGTCAGACGAGATGGAAATCCCTGGATCCGAGAAAATACTTATCCTTCACACCGCTAAAGGGTGTGTCAACGTGGTGGTACACCAGCTCAACTGGGAATGGCTAAATCAGGCGCACCCATACTATTGGGTTGAAAAAGAGTTTAAAGAGATTGCCTCACGCCATGCAAGGGAAGATGGGGGTACGGTCACTCCGCGCTTCAAAGTTTATTTTGAAGATAAGTACAAGAGCCGCTTCCTCGTTCTCGCACCCCGGCCAATGGAAAGGATTTGCCATTGAGTCCCTGATGACAGGTCGGTATATATATAAAACTTTGTTTACCAGAATCTGGCGGTACGCTTTCTTTTGACAGAATTCCAGATGGCCATCTTACGTTTTCTGGAGTGTGCCCTTTCACAATTGCATCCAAATGGATGGGGTCTCCTTCATGCTCTGGAGGTCCTCGAAGAGCACTTTAATTTCAAACCCACTGTAGCTAAGCTCTTTTATTATTCCCAAGTGGTCCACCATACAAATAAGAAGGGCGGTCTTGGATTCATCACGCTCTGATGTGATTCAAGGATCATCAACTTCAAATCCTTTACTGAATCCGCCAAAATCGATGGGCACTCCTTCAAACAGTATTATACGAGGATTCGGGTATAACCAAATAAGCCGGTATTCTGGCACAACAAGGAGGGGATCTTGAAGTTCCATACGAGTTGGACCTATGAGCATTTTTTGCTCATCATCCGTGCTTACTATACCAGGGAGGATGAGCTTTCGCCGCACTCTATGGAGGTGCTGAGTGCTATGAGATCTTGCTTAACATCCCTTAAGGGGTTCTCCTGCAAGCATCTCCTTGAGAGTGCCACTGTCCGGGATAAATATCTTAGTAAATACCCGTTCTCTTATTCTTGTGTCTGCTTTCTAATTATTTTGTTTAATATATCTCGCTTTGACCTTGGTACTCATGTTGCTTTCCTTCTTTGTAGAACAAATTGAAGAAATCTTCGCCGATATACTTTCACTAAAGTCTATGCTGGTGGAAGATGATTCTTCCTCTGATAAGAACAATATTCAAGCCAAGAGGAATTCCTTCAAGGCTCAAACCCCATCAATCCCTCTGACTTCTGAAGTGGGTGATGATGTGCCTCTGAATGAGGAGGAGGGCGGTGAAGAAATCGCTCAACAACAAGAGCAGCCCGTCCTTGAGAAGAAAAAAAAAGAATTCTACTCAAGGCTACTGATAAGAAGAAGCCTTCCACTGATGAGTCCCCTAGGAAGAGGCAAGGACTCTGGAGGAGTCCGACATACAAAAGAAGGATAGGGGGAAGAAGCCGGTGGAATCTACTCTCACTCTTCCCTCCAACACCGACTCAGGGACGTGGTCGGATAAAGAAATTCCCATTGTCCACTCTCCTCTAAAGGAGTCTTTCCTCTCTTCCTTCTTGTGGTATCAGGGTTCGATGCCAGCAACACTTCCCAAGCCGAGATATTGCCTCCGTCCTTCTCTTGAAGCTGCTGAAATAAGGGGGCTTGTAAGGCTGGTCGCTGGCAATTGGATGAGCTCTCAGGTCTGCTGAACTCCCTGAGCAAGACGACAGATTATATGGAGCAAGTTGAAAAGATTAAAGCCGACATCACAATGAAGGAGGCCTGGGTGGCTAAACAAGCAGAAGCTGCAAGGGGAGTTAAGACAGAGCTGAAGAAAGTTAAAGATTTGGACAAGAAGCGAGTTGCTGAAATAAGTCGTCTTCACATGACGAACAAGTCTCTAGAGCGACAAGTTTTTAAACTCCAAGGAGAAAACAAGTCCATTCCCCTTCTGTGAGAGGAGCTTCAGCTTGAGAAGAAGAAGTCTGCTAAGCTGAGTGAAGACCTCGCAGCAGTAGAGGTTGGCAGAAAGAAGAGTGCTGGGGAATGGGAAGCCAGGGAGAAAGAGTTGTTGGCTCAAATTGAGGAGTTAAGGTAGGGAAGTGTAACAACTGTGTCCATGGAGGAGGAGAATGCCAAGCTACGGAAAAGGCTGGCTACCTCTAAGGCTAAGGTGAGCAAGGCTATTGAAATTTGCAAGAACATAGCCTTCGAATCCTTTGGCCTAGCTGTTCGCCAGATCTTTTATCGTAACCCCGATGTGAAACTTGTAACATCCCAAATTTTTAATAATGTACCGGATGAATAAAACCATTAAAATAATAATTTCAGAAGGGGGAATTTGTTTATTAATTACCATTAACTTAATTAATCAAAGGGTGTGCTGATTAAAAAGGGTGATTGGCTTTAGTGGGTGCTGGTGGGACTGGGTGACGTGAGCAGACTGCTCCTCACGTTTTCCCACCCCACCATTTCTTCCTTCATGCATGTGTTTATAATTGGTCGAAGGTTCCTTGCCTTTCATTCTTCGAAACTCCCTCTGCGATTCCTCTCTTCTTCCTTCTTCTCCTTCTCTCTTGTTCTCCTTATTCTTCTTTCTTCTTCTCTTCTCCTTCTCTGCTCTCTGTTCCACTCCCTGTTTTGGAAGCCAAGTGACGGTGCTGCAGAGGAGTCAGAGCTCCCTCATACGAGTAGAGGACGAGCGTCGAAGCGAAAGCAGAAACAGCCCTGCACCACTCGTGGAGGGCAGTCGCGTTCAAGTAAAGGCTAAGCGAGTGGAAGTGTTGAGTGAAGCAGCAAGGAAGAGAACCAACACCCAAGCAGAAAAGTCTCTCGGAGTCTCATGATTGGTAGGGGGAGTACCTTACATGTTAAATGCATGGGTTATGAATGGGTTTCGAGTGTTGAAAATGGTGATTCTGTATCTTGTTGTATGATATGCTTGCATGTGGAGTACCCGAGTGTAAGATAAGTGAGAGTGAATGTTGCATGTTATTACCGTCCTTGAAGATGCATGCGTTGATTAAGTCCTGACACTGTTGTATACTGATTGCATGTTATGTTGTGTTGATTGGAATGCTTTGTTGAATCCGTTCACATTCATATGGATGCATGCGTTGATTAATCCCTGACACTGTTGTATACCGATTGCATATTATATTGTACTGATTGGAATGCTTGTTTGAACCTGTTGATCTTCATATGGATGCATGTGTTGAGTAAGTTTTGATGTTGCTGTATACCGAGTGCATGTTATGCTTGAGTTAATGAGAATGCTGTTAGAAGCTTGATATTGATTGACACCGATTGCATTGGGCTCATATGTTGCTAATGGAACTATGTTGATGATTGCATGGAAGCATGTGTATGTTAAATTAATATGTGGAATCCTGGAAATGTGTATTACCGACTGCATGCGAAATATGTATAACTGAGTGAAGGTTGTGTGCATGAATTCTATGTTATGTGATGAATCCGCGTGTGGCGCATGGGATGCGTTGTGCTGGGAGCACGTAGTGTGGGACACTACCATCGGTTATTAAGCGTGGGACGCTGTAAAATCCTTGAGTGGGACTCAAGATAGTCCTTGAGTGGGACTCGGGCTGCCTGTGAACACCTCTGTTGGCGCTGAGAGCGTTGGTGTCACCTGTGGGTAAACGGTTGGGTACCTGTAAAACGGCCAAGCAGCTGGGAGCTGATTTGATAGCTGAGAGCTATGTATAAAAAGGCTGAGAGCCTACGTTGCAACGTCTATACCGATACACACGAATGCGGAACCGAGTGAAATACTATGTGCCTATTAACTGTTGATACTGTTTAGAATTAATTATGCATGTGATGGTGTTAATGAGATGATATATATATATATATATACTCATGACCGAGTGCACTATTCCATGTGCATATGCTGTTAATGCTGATTGAAGTCTGTTCTATGAATGTATGTCATGTATTGGAGAGTTGTGTATATATAGTCGAGTGAGAATTGTGGAATCTGACTTATAAATGTTCAAAAGATGCATTCTAATTCACGGATCTTAATATCATGTTACCGATTATTGTATGTTAATATTATTGAGTTGATGTGTGGAAAGGGCTGAGTGACAACTGATGGATTTAGATCGGTAAGGATCTTGTGTGTATTCTGGCTGATTGGTATTGCACTGACAATAATTGTTGCCATGTATAATTGTGTGTATATATATATATATTGTTGTATAAATGTGAGGCAACCGAGTCATTATCTATCATTTAAAATTTAAGATACTCACCCCTGTTGTGGCAATTTTCCAGTGAATATCCCCAGTAATGAGGATTGGAGGAGGAGCTGAAATGCCGGGTGAAGTGCTGATGCACTATGGAATTTTGTGACTGTGCATATGCTGTATATAGTGTTTTGAGTTAAGCCTTGGCCGGCTCGTGTTTTGTTGTTAGTCTTTTAAACAGAGTTGAATCCCTTGGAATAGGAACATGATAATATGGATGTAAAAATGTGATATACACTTCTATATATATATGCCTATGTTTATGCCACGTTGCATGTCTAACTTATGCTGTAAAATGCCTGGATAATCTTTATATATATGCGCGTTCATATCCCCGAGTGTGTAGGAGATGTCATAACTTAACATGAAGGAAGCCAACCTATGGTCTAGAGGGTGAGTTTGTGACTCTGTCACCGAGTGGGGAGGTTCAGACGCTCTGAGTGAGTGAAATCAGATAGCTCCGAGTAGGAATTGACGTAGAAGACTACCCCCATCGTCGAGCTGTTAGGGTTCGGAGTTGAGAGGCTAGAGATGCTTTTCGAGTGACAACTACTAGGATTTCTCCCGAGCGTAGGATAATCAATGAGCCCCGAGTGAGAATCCGCCGAGTGAAGTTTTTTCGACTGGAGAGTGACACCTTAGACTCTAAGGGACCCCACTGTAGTAAATGGTTGGTAACAAAAGAATCTGAGTGAGTCTCAACTTAGTAGAATGTTTAAAGTAGGAAGATTATGGCTACCGAGTGAAAACCAGGTGAAATACCCCGAGTGACAAAAAAGGGCGCTAAGGTTGTTCCGGGTGAGGAGTCCTCATAGATTCCGAGTGAATTAGGCGCTGGAATCCGAGTGCGGAAATGCCGAGTGTAATGAGCGAATACCGAGGGAAGCCTTCGCTTGAGCGAGTACGCGTTGCTGCGTGGTTCGCCTAAGCGATTTCCCCTTCCTCCGCTGTCAGCTCCCTAGATCGGTATTATCTCTCTTGTTCTTCTTATCCTCTCATTTCTTTGTGCCAAGGCATTCTGATTATTTTTCTTGTGGACAAAAAAAAATTTTTTCCTCTTCTTTTTACCATCTATGATTCATTAATTAGGGTGTTACAAAACTCAATTTATATGGGCTTTATCCGTTCTATGAGTTTCATACAGGGAAACTGGTTGAGGTTAAAAGTGATGGCAGGCACGAGGATCCTGTCACTTCTCTTTATGAACTACCTCCTCTTCTTGAAGGCCAGAGCATGGAGCCTCCGTCCTCTACTCCGTGCCCCGAAGGTGCTGCTGAAGAAAAAATTACAAAGGAAAGAGAGCACGGAGATGGAGGAGCCCAGGAGAGGGAAGAAGGGGACGGAGGAAGAAAAACCACCCCAACAGAAAATCAGACACCAGCCTCCTAATCTTGTGTTTTTCTTTATTCTTTACTGCTATGTACTGGGATCAGCTTTAGTTTTATTTCAATTCTGTACAAACTTTACCTTGAATGGATGAGAATTTTCTTTAAACACCGCCTCTAACACGATTACGAGAAATCAACTGCTATAATACAACTCTGACACTTTTCATATACCTGTTAACTCTTTATCTTTGTAAAATTCCTTAAGTCGTTCTCTGAGTTGAAATTTAGGGATAAATATTAAAGATCACTATGTAGAATGGATTTTCAGCGACCATATCGTATAACACAGACTCGAACTCAATGAATATTGTCCCCAGGCATGTGTTTTTGCGAAGGGCATGAGCGTTGTACAGAATATTATCTTTTAACTCTTAAGAATGAGAGCTTTAGTCCACTCTGATAGTAGATGAACCTATTGAATTACTTGTATAGTGATATCGTTTGAGATAGAAATAATGACTAGGCGTATCTATCCTGCAAGAAGCTACCTCAATCATAAGGATGATGATTGGGCCTTCAATTACAATAGGGGTGATTGGAATTGTCCACGCCAGGAGGTATACCATCTATCATAGGGATGATGAATGAGTATCTATCCTGGGGAAATATACCTTAATCATAAGAATGATGATTGGGTCTTTCATCATAAGGATGATGATAGGAATTATCCATTCCAGGAGGTACTCTGTCAATCATGATGAGTGACATTTTCCACCTTGGGGGAATATACCTCAATCATAAGGATGATGATTGGGTCTTCATCAGGGTTCGGCTAAACCTACTAACCGTACCTGGAGTTCGGTTCAATCCTACAATCCAGGTCTTCTAATGGGGTTCAGTACAGCCTTGAAGAAGGTTTGATCCTACAACCCTTTGGTCCACTTAAGGAGTTACATCACCAACTACCTAGTAGGTGGTTGGGATCATCTGTCCTGAGGGTCTTTAGATACACCAGCGTAATACTATAAATCGCAACATAGAAAAGAAAAGTGAAGGCATTATGTTCATGAATTGAATTCTCATTAAATTAAATGTGGATTACAAAAAGAGCGTAGTTGGGGCCATGCCTTGTTAAAACCTTCTTGATGAAACCCATTGGGAAAAAACTCAAGTAAGGAAAAAGAGTACATGCCGTTTTACCGACTAGCTGTAGTAAATACGTAAGTTCTGAGTATTCCACTTGTTACGGATCGGTGTGCCATCAAGATTCTCCAACCAATATGACCCTTTTCCCGTCACCTCGGACACTCTGTAAGGGCCTTCCCACGTCGGTGCTAACTTGCCTTGGTGAGCAAACTTATTTCCCACACTTGCCTTCCTTAACACAAGATCTCCTACGTTGAATGCTCTGTGCTGAACGCGTTTGTTGTATCGGAGGGCGGCCTTTGCTTTAATTGCCTGATCCCTAATAAAAGCTTCCTCTCTAAGTTCCTAAAGAACATCTAACTCCGATGCCAGATTGGCATCATTATTCTCCTCAGAAAAATACTCCACCCTTGTTGACCTGGTTTGGAGCTTGACTGGAATCATTGCCTCGACTCCGTAAGTAAGGCGATATAGAGACTCATTGGTGGAAGAGTGGGGTGTAGTGCAGTACACCCACAAGATGTGGCACAGCTGGTCAGTGCATCCGCCCTTTGCTTCACCTAGACGCTTCTTTAACCCCTTCAGAACTTCTCTATTGGCTACCTCTGCCTGCCCATTTATTTAAGGATGTTTGACAGATGAGAAGATTTGGACTATCCCCAGTCCTTCAAGCAACTCTGTGAACTTCCTGTTTGTAAACTGGGTGTCATTGTCAGTAACGATCTGTCCTGGGACTCCAAATCATGCTATGATGTTCTTATATACGAAGCATCATGTCCGGGCTACGGTGATGTGCACCACAGGTTCTGTTTCGATCCATTTGGTAAAGTAATCCACCCCAACTATAAGATACTTGATTCCATCAGGAGCTGTTGGGAATGGACCCAGGATATCGAGGCCGTATTTATGAAAAGGCCATGACACGGCAGACGTAGAAAGTTCCTATTTAGGTGTGTGAGGAAGATTGGAAAATCTTTGATACGGATCACACTTCTTCACGAACTCAATGGAATCCTTCTTCATTGTGGGCCACAAGTAACCAGCTCTAAGGATTTTCCTCATCAAACTTCTTCCTCTAAAGTGGTGTCCACATTGCCCCTCATGCACTTCTTCCAGCACTCCTTGTACCTCCTTTTCATTTAAACAATGGAAATAAGGCACTGAGAACCCCTTTCAAATGAGCATGCCATCCACCATCGTAAAATAAGGCAGCTCCCTTTTCAACTTTTTTCTCTCCAAGTCATTAGTGGGCAGCTGTCCATCGACGAAGTACCTTATGTAAGGGACTACCCACGAATTTTCGTTGAAGGCATGGTATGAAATTGCATTCAACGATGGGGTTAACGGGATGCTGGGCGATGTCAATGTACTTTGCACCACTGTTGTTGTACTCCCAGGTTGCTTCGTGCTTACGAGCCTTGATAAGATATCCGCCCTGGTGTTTTCCTATCTGGGTACATGCTTGAATTCCAACACAGAGAATCTTCCCTTCAACTCATTCACACAATTCAAGTATAACTGGAGCTGAGGCTCACGGACTTGGTATTCACCCTGAATCTGCTATATAACCAGCTGTAAATTGCTACAGAGGGTTACTTCTGTTGCTCTGATATCAATCGCGGCTCAAAGTCTGGCAAGACAAGCTTCGTACTCGGCCTAACTATTGGAAGTTTTAAAATTGAATCAGAGAGATATCTCCAAATGTACACCATCATCACTCTCAACGATGACACCAGCTCCACATCCTTTACTGTTCGATGACCCATCTACATAGACAGTCCAGTGAGCATGAGGTGTAGCTAGGTCTGCCCCATTCATCTCCATGATAAAATCAGCTAGAACTTGGGCTTTGATAGCTCCTTGTGGCTCATAGGAAACCTTGAACTCAGAAAGTTCAATAGACCACTTAATCATCCTCCCCGTGAGTCCAGCTTGATTAGTACGGAACAGAGTGGCAAATCTGTTCTCACCAAAATTGGGTATGCATGAAAGTACGGCCTTAACCGTCGTGAAGCCCAAACAACTGCTAGAGCGAGCTTCTCAATCTTCTGGTATCGGTCCTCTGCTCCTTGCAGCGTCTTGCTAGTGAAATATACTAGCCTCAGCCCCTCTGGGGTCTGCTTGACTAATGCTACTCCCAGAACTTTGTCCAAAATCGCCAAGTACAAGATAAGAGTTTCACCAGGGTCTGATTTTACCAATGGGGACTCGACAACACCTCTTTGAGCTCCTGAAGTGCCTGCTCTTGCTCTTGTCCCTAGTTGAACTTCTTGGACTTCTTTAACACCTTATATAAGGGAAGAGATCTATGTGCTATTTTGGGCATGAATCGAGCCAAAGCTGCCACCTTTCTGTTCAGAGATTGAACCTCCCTTAGGTTCTTCAGACTTTGTATGCCTAGTATTGCTTGGCATTTTCCCGGATTAGCCTCAATGCCACGCTGAGTTAACATGAAACTTAGGAACTTCCCAAATGAGACAGTGAAAGTTCACTTCAATGGGTTTAGCCTCATGTTATATTGCCTCAAGCGCATGAATACCTGGCACAAATCTTCGATATGATCACCCCTAGCCGGGGTCTTGGCTATGATGTCATCAATGTACACCTCCACGAACTTGGTGTACATGCCTTCAAACACCATGTTAATCATACGCTGGTAAGTGGCCCCAGCGTTCTTCAAACCGAAAGGCATGACGGTGTAGCAAAAAACACTGTAGTCATTGATAAAAGCTACCTTCTCCTGATCCTCCTCCCACATCGAAATCTGGTTGTACCCCGAATATGCGTCCATGAAACTTAGGTACTGATAACCAAAGGAATCATCCACCATGCGATCAATATTAGGGAGAGGATACAGATCCTTCAGGAAATAACGGTTGAGGTCCAGATAATGAGTACACATCCTCTATTTACCATTGGTCTTTTGAACCATCACCACGTTTAAGAGCCAAGAGGAATAACAGAATTCCCTGACAAATCCATCCTTCAGTAACTCCTCTGTTTACTCATAAGTTACCTTCTGCTTCTCTGGCCCTAATCTTCTTTTCTTTTGGGTGACAGGCCTCGTCTCTGGATAGACGGATAATTTGTGACAACAGAAATCGGGGTCCATCTCAGGCATATCCATAGCAGTCCATGTGAACAAGTCCTTAAACTTGTGAAGGAGCATAAGCAGCCGCTGTTCCATCACAGTTTCTAACTTATCATTGATATACATGATTTTTTCTAGGGAATCTCCCAATATAACGTCTCTTGAACCTCTTTCTGGTGTGGGCTTAGAAGGGTTGAGCGGATCAATCTTCAATTCCACTCTAAGGTTGAGATCAATCAAGCTAACAGACCCTGCCGCCATTCCTCCATCATTTAATTTTTTCTTCTTGTTGAATGCCTCCAGCTTCACCATGTTTAGGCTCAGGTTATAACAGTACCAGGTCATCTCTTGATCACCTCGGAGGGAAGATACGCTATTATCCTTATCGATAAACTTGATAAGGAGATATGGGGTGGATACAATCGCTTCCATGGAATTTAGGGTAGGGCGGCCTATAATACCGTTGTAGGGTGACTCCACATCAATCACCAAGACCCTAGATTTCACCGTTCTTGCTCCAGGCTTGCCCTCAAAGGACACAAGGGTGTCAAGGTATCCCTTGGTGGGTTGCTTCACTCTGTTGAAGGCTTTGAGTTCCTGTATATAAGGTTGTAAGTCTGAGTCATTAAAACCCATTCTTTTAAAATAGTTATAAAAAATAACATCATAAGAACTCCCCTGATCAACAAGGATTCTCTTGACGTGCTTGTTGGCGATCACAGCGATTACGACCACCGCGTCATCACCGCTTGGGATGGTTGGACCAAAATCTTCATCCAAGAACGACACTACCGGTGCATCTACCCCGTCTCTAAAAGGGTGGTTGTCCCTGGGCTTCCCTTAGACAGACAGAATTATTCGGTGATGATTCTTACGGGCTGTGATCAATGCTCCACCCCCAGCAAACCCTCTAGTGATCATGTCAATTACCTCGCATTGGCCTTGCCTCTGCTGCTGGGGCATGCCGTCCTACTGAGCATCCTCGTTAATAACAACTCCCTTCTGTTTCTCAGGGGCTGAAAACCTCCTGACTGGGTTACAACTGTTATCGCACTGATCGTTAAAATCTCTTCCTCTCTTGTCATTTCGGTCCTGTTCATCCACAGCGTTCCCTCCCTGATGAAGGTCTCCACAGCGTTCTTCAACGCCTTATACTCATCCGTGGTGTGGCCTACCTGCTCGTGGAAACCACAGTACTTCCGTGGATTACCAGGCCATTTCAATGGAGCAAGCTTTTTTATCCCATACACGCTGAGTGTAGGCCATCCGACCTCCCTTAAAATCTAGGAATGCCTGGTGTTTAGCGGGGCATAGTTGGTGAAAGAGGCTCTGAGCCTATCCTGTTGTTGAGATCGAGGGCTTCGGAAATTATCTCTCTGGGTCTGCCTTTCTGGTCTCACCCTCTCTTTATCTCTCCGTGGTTGAGGGGAAGGCACTGATGGCTTAAGCCTGGCCATCGTGGCCTCGAAGTGCATCTCTATACCCACATACTTTGAGGCCTTCCTCCAGAACTCTTCAAACATCGTCAGATGACTCTTTACTAGAGACAGGGCAAAGGCTGATCTAGGCTGTAGAGCCTCGATAACAATGTGAAGCTGGATGGCTTCCGTGAGGTTAGGTACCATGGCCGCCTCCTTGTAAAACCTCTTCAAAAAATCCTTAAGAGTTTCGTTCTCCCCTTGCCTGATCTGGGCCAAGGTGTAAGAAGTCTTAGGAATATCCCTAGAGATGACGAAATGACTCTTAAAGGCTATTGCCATCTCCTCCCAGGAATCTATTGACCCCGATGGTAGACCCTTGAACCAGCTAAAGGCCTCCTCCATTAAAGTTCGTGGGAATATCCTGCACATCACATCTTCATCAGCCCCCAAGTACATAACTTCATATATGTAACACCCCTGATTTTCTGTACTCGAATCCCGATGTGATCGTCATATTTAATGAAAATACGAGTAAAATTTTCGTGTTTGAAAACATTTCTAATACATCCCCATGACCACATCAAGACCCAAGTCACAGAAAACCAAAGAGTGAGATTATATAACCTAAAGCTGGATCGATAAGTAAATTGCCCATAAAGGTATACAAAATAATAGAGTATACAGTGGAAGAATGTGTATACTAGGCACACGCCTAGTCCCATATATGACGATATGAGAAAAGGCTAGGCTAGCATGCAATAGCATATTATAAGCTTATTAAACAACCATCATCATCCTACCCGTAATTTCATAAGTATGCAAAGCTTAAGGTATAATTATGTATATACATAAATACATTCAGGAATCCTCTCCCGACTATCACAATCATCAATGAACATCACTCAATTTCAATCCTTCTAATATACATCAAATTATCTCTTACATTCTATATTTATGTCCACAATTCATAATTCCGAATACATATTCAAATTTATTAAAATCATCTATATCATCACAAACAACCCATTCATTATACAAGAATCCCTAAATGATGCCGGCCAAGGCACTTCCATTACCACTATTTACCTTCACCCAAGCTTTAATTGAAATCCGAACTCATCCCATGGCAACCTACATCACAATGCTAAAAAGGAGACCACATGGAAGAGTGAGTTATACATTCAAAATGACGAATAACATATAGATATTGTGATCATGTGTATATGCATACAACAACATGTGTGCTTTGCTATCAAATCATCGAAATTATCATTCACCAATCATCTCATTATTATAATAGGCATACAAGCCTCATGGATCACAATTCATATCATAATAAGCACAACATATACACAAATCACATACAACGTCACTTTGCCACTTATCAAGAAGGGCATTCTCAAATTATTCTTATCAATTCATTACATCTTTAATCAATACCTCCTCGCAAGGGGTTTCTCAACACTCGTGGTCATCCCATTTCAAATGCCATGGTCTTAAAGCTAATGCATATGTCAACTGTTTAATGTATATGCAGCGGATCCAATTTCATATCACGGGTGATCGCAACCACCATAATCAATCATTCATAATCATTGGTTTCCCGCCTCGCAAGGGGTACTCCCGCCTCATGATCGTAACCATGGGCATCATAGGTGCTCGCAAGCCCTTTATCATATCAAATATCTAGTGATTGCAACCACTGGCTCATCATCATACAATGGTCCCCGCAGGGCCTTTCACATTCCATAATTAGGTGATCCAACCACCATTACAATATCATATCATTATCACATTGGTTTCCCGCCTCGCAAGGGGTACTCCCTTCATAGAATCCCACAGGATCTTCCATCATTGTGATCGCAACCACATAATACCAATGCTATGCCATGCCATGAATGCAAGATGCAATAATGCATATGCTCAACAACCTCGCAAGGATATCTCACCCTCTCAATTAGGGATATAATTTAATCTGGCATTTTCAAGAATCATATTTTTATTTGTAAGCCCCTCAAGGCATATCATTAATATAATTAGCATTCAATGGCATACAACATTCACAAGGCCCCTCAAGGCACAACATACATATAATAGGCACTTCAATGGCCAAAACATCATTCATGACAATCCACACGTAGATGTCTAAAGGTATAGCAATACTCATAACATCAAGCCACACATATCACAACAAGGTGTTTTTCGGAATATAAAAATATATATATAGCAATCGTCATTGCCACTACATATACAAGTCAATTATTTCTATCAACCACTAGGGTGTCATAATATTTCATGTTATCCATCAATATCATTATATATTCATTGGTGATTTGCAACCCAACACAAGAGTATCGTAATAATTCTCATTAATTATCAAATTGCCATTTCACTTAATTCAATACATATACATGACAAGGCAAGCATGAGTATCCATCACATACAATAATCACTATTAAATTTACTCATGCAATTTGAATGTTAACTCCTCTCCTACCTTGAGGGAAGAGCCAAAACTAGTCCAATGCTCCGAATGCTCCATTGCATCACCCGGAATACAATCTACATAATATACATATGCATTCATACAATTAATAAGCCATCACAAGGCATTCCTTACAGCTTTTTGACATTTTCTAGCTTATCATCAAGTCCTAGACTTGTTAAACACCAAGTTATATAATTGTATTAGGCTTCGGGAATTCCTTTCCCAAAGCCAAGATCCTTTAGATCATAAATGCCAACTAACCCAACAACATCATCATTGTTACTCAATATTCAACTTAGCTCTCATATCCTTCAATAACCACAATTAATCATTTAAATTTAAATGGCACACCACAATGGTCTAGAACCTCATCAAGTCACAATCTTATCATACCAACATGTATATCCATTGATTCCACCATTAAGGATTATCTATAATGTTCATCATTGTTCATCACTATAACTAACAACATACCTATCAAACATTACCCATTCACTTCCAATTCAACCTTCAAGTCACAATATATACATTTTCTCAAATTCTTAAGACAAGGGTTTTTCATCAAAACCCAACAACATTTACCCATGCTTATTAATCACCATCAATGGTCATCTTTTATTATTAATCTTATTCTCCAATATCATGAAACCTATATTCTATTCACATTTCACACTATCCCTAATTTATTAAAGTTAGGGTTTCACTAAAACCCATCAACATCATAATTGCTCATTTATTTTCCACTCATCCAAGTATTAATTCATGCATCTATAATAACCCACTATAAAAGCCATAATAACAACACCCCACCTAGGGTTTCCTCACTTTAAGCTTCTCCAACAACCCATATACACAATAAATACTCCCCCAAATACATAGAACCCAAAGTCTAGTGTAACACCCTATTTTTTTAATAAATAATAATTCCAAAAAGAGGGGGAAATTTTTCCAAAAATAAGTAACCAAAAAGACTATAAGGCAACCGGATAACAAAAGGGGCGGAGTGCCAGGAAGGACAAGCACTCAGCCGGTATTCAGCGGAGCACAGCAGCTTAAATCAGTCCAATCAGCACTCCCTTCGCTCCCTTCCCCGAGATAATCAAGAAGAACCGGGCATGAATAATAAGGGGAGGAAGGCAGGGGAAATGAGAGGTCATCCACACACATGGCATACGGTGGAAGGGACAAGGTAAATAAAAGAACGATTAACACGTATAACAGTTGGAGGAGGAAGCAAGGCTTGGACCGACCCATACTGCCCAGCGAAACACAACAGCGCCTGGGCGAAGACTAAGATAACTGGCTCGCTCAGACGAGGTCCGACGCCGCCTGAGCGAAGCATAATAGTGCAACCACGGAAGGAGGAAGTGATTACACCGCCGTCCAGTTCAGCAGGGCACGACAACGCCTGGACGGACTACATCACAACGTCCACTCACTCAGGCGATGTCCAACACCGCCCAGCGAGATATAATAATGCGACAACAGAAGAGGGAGGTATATAGGCAGAGTCTCACGTTGATATCTGCTCGCTTCAGCATGGTTCCACGCGCTTGGGCGAACCGTCCTAGTCACTTGGGCGAGGTATGACACCGCCTAGGCGAGGTCAACACAACGCCCCTCCAACACAGACACAAAGTAATTTCTCAATCGGATATGGATAAAGTTCACTCGGCAAGTCCTCACGCTCGCACTTCATTCGGGAAATCGGGAAGTCAAGTCCCACTCGGACTTATTCAAACCCAACCACTCGGGACACCAACCCTCACTCACTCAGACTTACATCTTTCACTCAGATTATCAATACCTTTCATTTAGGATCCAATCCACCCTAAACCACTAATTAAACTCCTCTCTCAGCAGGGAATCACTCGAGGTTTTCACTCGGGAGGCACAACTCTGCCTTACTCGGGATTTATTTATGATTTCACTCGGAAAATACGAACTCTCTCTCTTACTCAGTTTTTGCTTACATTTTCGCTCGGTAAGGGCCGCCCTTGTTTTCACCCGGAAATCCTCTCATCAGGTCTTACACAGTACAGGTTCATCCAAGGTATTTTACTCAGAGTTCATCGAAGTATCATCGTTCGACCAAGAAGGCATAGCCATTCCCAGTTCCACTCGAGGTTGGCTTCCCAACTACGTCCACTCGGAAATCATTAATTGAGTAGTATTCCAACCATCAGCATCCCTCGGTCTATCCAAAACACGACCACTCGTATACAACATATTGTACGTACCTAATCGTGCACTCAGAATACGTCATTCATTCCTCAACACCTGTTATCAACATAATACCTGTATGTATATATGAACATGCACTCGGGTCACAATAACTCAATTACCTATACGCATATATATGTATATATATATTCATGTTCATTACACCATACTGTTATTACGAGCCGGCCAAGGCTACAACTGACGAGACATGACACATACAAAATAAACACTTCCGGTCGGAGTACCCCTCACTCGGACCTAAGGCCTTATCATCACTTCAGAGTCCAACCTGCATACATACTGAAAAATGGTGCAGGGGTGAGCATCTTAAATTTTAAATGACAGATACCGACTCAGGTTGCCTCACAATTATACAACAATATATATATATACACACAATTATACATGGCAACGTTTATAGTCAGAGTAGCATCAATCAACCAGGACACACAAAAGACTCTTACCGATCGGAATCCACCAATTGTCACTCGGCCTTATGCATGCATCCATTCAACAACATTAACATACGACAATCAGTAACTTAATAGCAATACCCATGAATCAGAATGCACATATTGAATATTTCTCAATCAGAATTCAACAATTCTCACTCGGTTACACATATAATATTTCAGTAACACTGACACACATATATAGATTCATGAAACAGGTTTCACTTAGCATCCAAGGCAGGTGCACACGGAATAATTCACTCAGGCATACACATTCATCATCTTTATAATCATTATCAATTCCAACATTATCAACAGTTAATAAACACATATTATCTCACTCGGTTCCGCATTCGTGTGTATCGGTTTAGACGTTGCAACGTAGGCTCTCAGCCTTTTTACACATAGCTCTCAGCTATCAAATCAGCTCCCAGCTGCTTGACCGTTTTACGGGTACCTAACCGTTTGCCCACAGGTGACACCAACGCTCTCAGCGCCAACGGGGGTGTTCACAGGCAGCCCGAGTCCCACTCAAGAGCTACCTTGAGTCCCACTCAAGGATTTCATAGCGTCCCACGCTTTAAAAACCGATGGTAGTGTCCCACACTACGTGCTCTCAGCACAAACGCATCCCATGCGCCATACGCGGATTCATCACACACACACAGAGTTCATATACACAGCCATACATGCATCTTATGCAATCGGCATCATACATCATCAGAATTCAAACAGCACATGCATCTCATGCAATCAATGCTGGACATTAACAGTACTCAACAATACATACATCTCATACAGTCGGCGTTACACTTTCTCAGAACTTAATAGCATATGCATCTCATGTAATCATTGCTAGGCATTAACAGCGTTCCACAACACATGCATCTCATGCAGTTGGTATTATACATCATCAGCATTCAACAATACACGCATTTAACACATCAACAGGACCCAAACAACATACATGCAATCGGCATTAAGCAATGTCAGGACTCGGACAACACATGCAATCGGCATGGTACATTATCAGATTCACTGAGTCATATTCTATCTCATGTAGTCAGCATTCTAAGCTTATAGCAACTTGCAGGTCATGTAAAATACACGGTAATCGTCAACATCACTGTAACACAACATGCAATCGGGTTCCATGGTAACAAGACTCCACAACGCATGCATTTCTAAGGAAAATGCTAACATGCAACACTCATCTTTCACTCGTCATGCAACTAGGCTGTACACACTCGCATGCAACTGATGAAGTTTTGATTATATTGATATTGAAGAGTTCACTGAAAGAGAATCAAGTTTATGTAATATGAACTCAATGGAATGGATGTGCCAAGTTTAAACACAGAGGTTGTAGTACAGTATAGATATCGTTCCTCTGAGGAGGTGTAAGAATGAGAATCTTAGTCTTGAATTGATTTGGCAGAATGGTTTGGTTTTTGTTTTGTTATAAATGATGTTGATTAAGGAGACAGTAAATAACAGAGAGTAAAAGTTGCAAAAGATAACAGTGAATGGTGTCGAAAAATCAGTTTTGTAAAACAGGGATTGGCTTCATCACATCTTCACCTCTGTAAGCTGCATAAGTTTTCATATAAGTAAATTGAAAAGATAAGTTCTACGTCACAATCAAAGTCATTTGTATTGATCCCTCGACTACAAAATTCATAAGAATGATTTCAAACCGCTGATCCCTCAGTCACTTTGAAATCATCCCAGCATTATCGATCGATTGTTTTGACGTTTATTGCGTTAGACGCCATCCCTGGCTACCTACTCACAATAAGTATTTCTTTCAGGTTCTGCTTTCAAAAGTTACTTCCCAGCATACTTGAGAAAACTTAGAACAAGAAAATAGTGATCAAGTACTTTCAGGCATTAAACGCAGAAGGAAATACAAAAACTTATCAAATCTCATTACTAAATAAAAACTTACAACAACATTACTTCAGTGTTGAATGGATTACAGCCAATCCCATAAGGGAGTTTAGTTACTCATGCCTTGCATTTTCACCATCAAAAGAATGAATACAGAAAATAATAGAAAGTTTGGATTACAGGGGATGAATCTGATGATCGATATATTATTGTTAGCAGCCTGATTTATAGGGGTTCTGGTTCAGCTCCCTTTGCCCACTTGCGTAGAACCCATGCAGCATCTTTCAAAGACTTATAGAAACACAAGAAAGTGGGTGAGTTGGCATCGCACCATTGGTGAATATTAAATTAGAAATCCCATACTGCATGAGTCACGCTTGAGCTTAGTGGTCACGCTCAAGCGTGAAGGGTACTGGTGTTCACTGGTTGTCTCACGCTCGAGCTTCCTTAACCATGCTTAAGCGTGGTTCTTCTGTTTAGCATACGCTTGATCCACGCTTACTTCACGCTCAGGCGCACTCGGGTTCACGCTTGAGCGCCTCCTTGTCTCGCTCAAGCGTGAGACATTTCCTGATACTCTTTCATCTTCGCCCAAGCTAAATCTGTCACGCTTAAGCGAGCTCTTCTATCTCAACAGATATATTCCACGCTCAAGCCACGCTCAAGCCACGCTCAAGCGGGGTCGGGTTCACACCCAAGCGGCTCCTTCCCACGCTTGAGCGTGAGATGATCCTGATGTTGTTCCTCTTTCAATTGAGTCACGCTTGAGCTCCATATAGTCACGCTTGAGCGCCAGTCATGCATGGAGTCACGCTTGAGCGAGCTCGGGCTCACGCTCAAGCATGAGAGGCTGTTGGTGTGTTCTTCATTATTTCGCTTGGGCGCATGGGCAACGTAAGCTTTTGTTTCTTCCACGCTCAAGCGTGCAGTGTACCACGCTCAAGCGTCCTTGCTTGATGCTCTGGTGTTTCTTTGTTTCTTCAAGGCTTTTGACAATTTCTTTACTGATTTTTACATTTCAAGCTTCTTTTCTTAATACTTTCTTTATAATCAAAATCATGCTCAATTATTTATCAGTTTAGTTAAGTTATTCAGAAAATGGGTCTAATTGAGTCATGAATTTAATCATAAAATAAGCATTTATCAAACTCTCCCCAACCTAGATTTTTGCTTGTCCTCAAGTAAAAAGAAGTTTTGGAAAGGGAATCAAGCGTTCAAAAATCTGAGTTTCTGTTGCAGACAAAAAGTTTAAAAGACAATAATCTGAGTTGATGTCTAGGTAAATGATTTTCTTAATACCAATTCCTTAAAATGTAATGCACCATTACCTTGTTCATAAAGCATGTAACCCATTGCTGTAAGAATAGAGAACTCTCATTATTTCTTACCAGGTGTCTGTTTCACTCATCCATCATTAGAACTGTTCAGTTAACATTGCCCGTCATTTCTAGTAAAACCAAAATTCAAATGAACAGCAAGGATCAAAAGGTCTTTTAAGGTTGTAATGAGGCTGGGTTAACAAGAATTTTTGGTTTTTCTTGGATTCAGATCGCATGTACAAAGAAGAGCATAAGTGCTTTTAAATTTATTTAACAATTTAGAAGGCTTCTTCTTTGAATTTAGACTTCAGAATTTTCCTTTGTTTTCCTCCAGCTCTTTTATACATTTTTTGGAGAGCTTACTATTTTTCTTTTTGCATTTTCTTTTTCTGCCTCCATTTGTTTCATCTCGTTTTGAGAAAAAAAATATTTTATGCTCTTTTTCAAGATGAACATGCAGGTAAGGTAGGATTTTTGCTTTTATGCTTAGCTCAGGGTAGAGAAAAAAAAAATTTTATGGCTCAAAGATGGGCTACCAAAAAATCGGATATTTTAATCAGGGTAGCTTTTTGGCTCTCGGCTTTGGCTCTCGGCTAACTATGTTTTCAAAATTGCCTTATCATTTCCTTGCTTATTTCTTAAGAAAAAGGTTAATTAGAAAATCAGTCAATGCCAATTTAACAAATTCAAATGAGGCTCTCAGTGTTTAGATTTCTCACTTCTCATCAAGATATAAGGCTTACTTCCTTATTCTAACAGAAAAGGGTTCAAGTCATGTAAACAATCAAAAGTACATGCATTCTAGTTCCTTGGTTCTTAATTTAGTCATTTTGCCTAAAAAAAAAAATCAGTGTTATTGCCTAAAAATATTCTGCTGCTTAGAAACTTTTCTTGTTCAAAAAGTAAAATCTTTGGTTGGGTTTTTCCAAAATGGTACAACTGCAAGCATGTAATGGTATATCCAAACAATCAACCAAAAGCATGAAAAATTTAAAAATTTTCAAAGTATGCTGCAATAATGTTAGACAAAACTAACTCAAAGTAAACTAAAGCAATAAAAACTAAAGCAGTAAACTCATCACTCATCCTCAGAAGAGTCATCCTCTGTCTCATGTTTCCTTGCTGGAGGCCCTTGTGAGGAGGGTCCTGGTCTAGCCTATGAAGTCTCACCCCTCCTAAGAAAGAAGGCCTGTCCCCAGGCCCAGCAATGTGGGCTGCAAACTTGCTTCCAATGAGAAACCTCAATGTAGAAGAAAACATAGTTTTTGAACTTCTTGGCTTGCTTCTATCAGTGTTTGACACTTGGAATGGGTTGATGAGTGACCTACGAAAAAAAAGAACTTCAATTATGAGACTTGAAAACGAAAACATAAAAATAAAGTGTGCGCAATGTAAATTCAACAGGATGAAAAAGGAAAACATAAAGGATTGGGTTGCCTCCCAATAAGCGCTTGTTTAACGTCATCAGCTTGACGCCTGATAGATTTTTCAAAATGGATCATGGAGTTGGTGGAGGAGAGTGTTGAGTTTTTCCACCTTCTTGCCTAAGTCAGGCCTTAACTTTTTTCCATTCAGATTTTCAAGTGCACATTCTGAGTATTTATTTGTTTCATCAATAACAAAGTTGGCTTCTTCTTTCTGCACTTGAATTTTTACTCTTCTGTCATCCACATCTATGATGACTTTGGCTGCTTTCAAGAATGGTCTCCCCAGTATTAGGGGGACTTCAGGATCTTCCTCCATATCTATGACAACAAAATTCTTATGAAATTCAAATTGATCAACTTTGACCTCAACATTTTCAGCAATACCATAAGGGGTTTTTATTGATTGATCTGCCATTTTTAAAGTCATGTTTATTGGCTTTACTGAAAAATCCCCTATACTTTTAAGTGTGGATAATGACATCAAATTTACACTAGCACCAAGATCTAATAAAGCTTTACTTTTTGAAAGATTTCTAATAGTAACAGGAATAGAAAAACTCCCTGGATCTTTGGTGTTATGAGGTACTGCTTCAGAGATGATAGTATCATGTCCATCTTCTTCCTCGGTTATTTCCTCAGTCAGTGTGGTCACAGCCTTGCAATGCTCTATTGGGTTTGTTTCAGTGTTTGCTCCATACTGAGGCTTCTGTTTCTCAGCAAGTTGTCGGGCTAGTTGTCCCAATTGTGTTTCCAAGTTCCTAAGTGATGCCTCATTGTTCTTTTGACTTGCTAAAGAAGTTTGCATAAATTTTTCCAAGGTGTCCTCTAATCTAGAAGTTCTCTCCACCAAAGAAGGACCATTATTTTGATATGGTTTAGAAGAGATGGGCTCTTGCTTCCATCCTTGGCCTTGGTTTTGGTTACTTCTCCATCCCTGAAATGGTTGGTTAGAAAAATTTGAATTGAAATTACCAGACCTTCCTTGGTTGTTCATGAAGTATACAGTTGCTTCTTGTGGGCCACAGTTCTCATTGAGATGATCTCCTCCATAAAAGTTACATGTTACAGGCATTTGTTGTTGCCCTGGTTGTGATGATTGTACTGCATGTAACTGTTGAGGAAGATTGGATATCTTTTTGGTCAATGCTTCTAATTGTTGGGTTAGAATTTTGTTCTGTGCTAAAATGGCATCTGTGGTGTTTAAGTCAAGGACTCCTTTCCTTTGAACTTGCTGACGATCGTGTTGAGCTTGGTAGTCTGTTGAGGATAAAGCTTCTATTATCCTTGTGGCTTGGTCAGCATCCACTGTCATCATTGTTCCTCCTGCTGCTGCATCTAAAATCATTTTAGTGTCAGCCCTTAAACCACTATAAAAAATATTAAGTTGTGCAATATCTTCAAGTCCATGGTTTGGGCATTTTCTGAGCAGTGATTTAAAGCGTTCCCATGCCTCACAAAAAGGTTCATCTTGGCCTTGTCTAAATGTTGTAATATCTGATTTGGCCTTGATGAATCTAGATGGAGGAAAGAACCTTTGTAGAAATTTTTCTTCAACTATATTCCAGCTATTCAAACTTTGATTTGGATGAGATTGTAACCACTCCTTTGCTTTTCCTGCTAAAGAGAAAGGAAATAGTCTTAAATATGCAGCATCAATAACATCTTGGTTAAATCCCATGGTTCCAACCAATTCATAGAATGTGGCTAAGTGAGTATATGGATCTTCACTTGACATTCCAGTAAATTGGTGTGAACTAATCAAACTAAGAAATGCTGGTTTCATTTCTAGTGCTCTGACAGTGTTTGGAACTGCAATGCTTGAGAAATGTCTTGGCCCTTGTTGTAAGGCATAGTCTCCAAGTGTTCTCCTTGGTGGGTTTTGATTGTTGCTGTTGACATCCATTGTATCAGAGGAAGTTTGTCCTACGTGGAAGTTCTGCTTGGCTTTCTTGATTTTCTTGAGGAACCTGTCTATCTCTGGATCAAATGCAAGTTGTTCTTTTGTACCCTGTCCTCTCAAGATCATAAATCAAGTACTCAAAGTAGCAAGGTTACTAAAAAAAAATAAAAACAAAATTGAAAACAAATTTATTTACACTGTCTTGTCAATTCAATGCTAAAATATTCAAACTTAAATCACCTCCCTGGCTGCGGCGCCAAAACTTGATGAAGTTTTGATTATATTGATATTGAAGAGTTCACTGAAAGAGAATCAAGTTTGTGTAATATGAACTCAATGGAATGGATGTGCCAAGTTTAAACACAGAGGTTGTAGTACAGTATAGATATCGTTCCACTGAGGAGGTGTAAGAATGAGAATCTTAGTCTTGAATTGATTTGGCAGAATGGTTTGGTTTTTGTTTTGTTATAAATGATGTTGATTAAGGAGACAGTAAATAACAGAGAGTAAAAGTTGCAAAAGATAACAGTGAATGGTGTCGAAAAATCAGTTTTGTAAAACAGGGATTGGCTTCATCACATCTTCACCTCTGTAAGCTGCATAAGTTTTCATATAAGTAAATCGAAAAGATAAGTTCTACGTCACAATCAAAGTCATTTGTATCGATCCCTCGACTACAAAATTCATAAGAATGATTTCAAACCGCTGATCCCTCAGTCACTTTGAAATCATCCCAGCATTATCGATCGATTGTTTTGACGTTTATTGCGTTAGACGCCATCCCTGGCTACCTACTCATAATAAGTATTTCTTCCAGGTTCTGCTTTCAAAAGTCACTTCCCAGCATACTTGAGAAAACTTAGAACAAGAAAATAGTGATCAAGTACTTTCAGGCATTAAACGCAAAAGGAAATACAGAAACTTATCAAATCTCATTACTAAATAAAAACTTACAACAGCATTACTTCAGTGTTGAATGGATTACAGCCAATCCCATAAGGGAGTTTAGTTACTCATGCCTTGCATTTTCACCATCAAAAGAATGAATATAGAAAATAATGGAAAGTTTGGATTACAGGGGATGAATCTGATGATCGATATATTATTGTTAGCAGCCTGATTTATAGGGGTTCTGGTTCAGCTCCCTTTGCCCACTTGCGTAGAACCCATGCAGCATCTTTCAAAGACTTGTAGAAACACAAGAAAGTGGGTGAGTTGGCATCGCACCATTGGTGAATATTAAATTAGAAATCCCATACTGCATGAGTCACGCTTGAGCTTAGTGGTCATGCTCAAGCGTGAAGGGTACTGGTGTTCACTGGTTGTCTCACGCTCGAGCTTCCTTAACCACGCTTAAGCGTGGTTCTTCTGTTTAGCATACGCTTGATCCACGCTTACTTCACGCTCAGGCGCACTCGGGTTCACGCTTGAGCGCCTCCTTGTCTCGCTCAAGCGTGAGACATTTCCTGATACTCTTTCATCTTCGCCCAAGCTAAATCTGTCACGCTTAAGCGAGCTCTTCTATCTCAACAGATATATTCCACGCTCAAGCCACGCTCAAGCGGGGTCGGGTTCACGCCCAAGCGGCTCCTTCCCACGCTTGAGCGTGAGATGATCCTGATGCTGTTCCTCTTTCAATTGAGTCATGCTTGAGCTCCATATAGTCACGCTTGAGCGCCAGTCATGCATGGAGTCACGCTTGAGCGAGCTCGGGCTCACGCTCAAGCGTGAGAGGCTGTTGGTGTGTTATTCATTATTTTGCTTGGGCGCATGGGCAACATAAGCTTTTGTTTCTTCCACGCTCAAGCGTGCAGTATACCACGCTTAAGCGTCCTTGCTTGATGCTCTGGTGTTTCTTTGTTTCTTCAAGGCTTTTGACAATTTCTTTACTGATTTTTACATTTCAAGCTTCTTTTCTTAATACTTTCTTTATAATCAAAATCATGCTCAATTATTTATCAGTTTAGTTAAGTTATTCAGAAAATGGGTCTAATTGAGTCATGAATTTAATCATAAAATAAGCATTTATCAGCAACACAACACACCATCAGATCACGGATATAGCAAGCATCAGCACTCGGAACCTGTTCATAACCCATGCATTTAAGATAGAAGATACTCCCCCTACCTGGACTGGAGTTTTCAGTCGGTCAACACGACATTCAATTCCAGAGGAACACTGAATCACCCTTAACATATCTGCATGCAAGAGCAGGGAGACCATTCGGGTTCCTGAGATGGCCATCTCTCTGTTCATTCCCTGGAGGAGCTCCATCACAACGCTGTGAACACTCCTACCATCTTGAAGCTCCTCGCAGATCTCCACTGAGGCTTTGCAGCTTCGAGCAAGAAGAGGAAGTCGTCGAAGGAACAAGGAGGGAGACAGGTTGCTTGTAGGAGGAAGGCACACCTGCACTCTCTCTGGCTCGTCGAGTGAAGAAGGAGGACCCCGATCCTCAGCCACCATTGTTGCAAGCTCGCAGGAACAGCGAGTAGAGAAAGAAGAAGAGGAGAAGGAGAGTGAAGAGCGAAGAAGAGAAGAAGAGAAATCTGAAGGAGATGCATAGCTTCCATGACCCAGGGCACATATATGTATAAGCATACGCGTGCACGAGGAAGAGGAGAGTGGGGTGGGAAATCGTGGATTGCAGTCCCACTCACAGACTCACCAATCGCAAACAGCCACCCCTTACCAGTTAAACTTATTTAATTTGTCACTATTTCTCAAGTTAAATTGAATATAATTAACAATTGGTTTTCTACTTCTGGAATTACTATTTTAGCAATTTAGATTCATTCGGTAAATAATTATTAAATCGGGATATTACAGTTCTCCCCCTCTCAAAAGAATTTCGTCCTCGAAATTCAATCGGTAACTTACCTCAAATACCTAACTCAGAAGATTGTTGTTTACTTACCACGCGGCTGTGTTTCCACAAGCAGTCACCGACTGAACCACAATTTCACTCGGAGAAGATTTACCACCCAAGCGGTTTACTGACCGCACCAAAATTTTCAGTCGGTAAAACAAAAAGTCAGGCCCTACCTGATTACAACTTTATTAGAGGATTTAATATATTTGGGAATTTAAATTAAAACGTATAATTTATTCCATTTTAACTCAGCCAATTCATTACAAGCAGAGGCACTTCCTAATTTCTTGGCCGTTCGGCCTTATGCTCTCAACACCGATTGGTGTATTTACACCCTCGGTTTCCCTGACTCAAATGAGTCACTCGGTACAACTACAACTCATACAGGGTACAAACCCAAAATTGTATCACATGGACACGTGATGGGGGGTTAATCATCTAGTTGGGAGTAATCTAATAGGTAAACAACATTACCGACCCCCCAAAAGTACCCACTCCTGACCAATTCCTCTCGGTTTAAACACTCGGGTTTTTAAATTCTGACCACAAGATTTCTTCCTTACACCAGAAGGAACGCTCAAAAGGGCTTCCATGCGCTCCAGACAGTACCTTTGGCTAGGGTTTAATTCGCACAGGCACCACGCTCGGCGTGGAAATCTTAGGTTCCTACCCATGCTTTTGGCTAAACTCACTCACTCGGAGTCTCATTTTCGTCCAGAAGGACTTTTCTCCGGGAAGATCACTCGGTTGGACATCACAAGGGCATTAAGAATTCTACACTCGGCATCTTACTATTCAGAATCCCAAAATTTTTTCTCAGCAGTTCTTTTCCACACGGACTTCACTCGGAATTTACTAACCTTTCCCGAGCAATTTCTAACCTTACAATTTAGTTTGGCTCCAATCTTGGTTCCCTCATTAGGCTTACAGTAGCACTCGGTTAACTTTTCAAAAACTCCAACTTCAGTGACAGTCGATCGCCCTTCATATTCCATTACCAATCATCCTTTTAGTAGCCAATCCATACCCAGTAACCTCTAATTCTCTCGGAAACAGACACGTCAAGGTCAAATAAACCCTCTTCCCTCATTTTGATAATCAATCGCATAACACTCATTCGATATAACTCCCATTATTACTCGGAACGTCTGAAGGACCCACCATCACCATAAGTAGTTACAGCTTCACCTGCCTGACTCATGAATTGCTGCATCCAACTTATAGGATGACGTCTCATTCCTATAGGGTTACAACAATTACATGGTCACTGCAACGTGTACGCTGCCACATTACCTATGGCAGGAAGAGTCATCTCAGAGCAGCATACCTCACACGAACCAGACTTCACCCAACTAATACAAATTCACATGGTAGTTAATGGCAGTTCACACATATAAGTAATACACCCACTTTAACATCACGTATCACATAGGGTACATCACGTATCAATAATCATGAAAATCATTCATCACTTCTGTAAAACAGCTGATGGCAATACAACAATCGGCTCCTAGCCAATACCGAGTAATTATTTCCTCTAATCCTATTCAACACAAAATCATAGCTCGGATTAAATTCTTAATCCCCAGCAATGTGATGACATCACTCACTCAGGTTCATGCAATTCATTCAGGTTTAAGCAATTCACAATCACATACCACGAGCTTCAGCAACAGCACTGATGTACATATAGACACTCAATCAGATGTCACACCAATTATTCATGGTTATATCATGGTTTACTACAGCATACATCATAATCATAACACACATTGCACTTGACATATACATACGCCCATCCAATCAGATTTACCCAAATCAATTCCAACTATATTAAGGGTTTCATTCACAATATCATATTCACACGTTCACATAGTTCACACTGAGCTCATTTATTCTCATAAGTGTACGCACAGTCATTCAATCAGAAATTGCACTATAACATACATTCTCAATTATAACATTGCATCACGCTTGGCAACAGCATCAATACATGTACATTCATTCAGTCAGACTTCATTCATACAACATCATCAGGTCGGAAACTACTTAAATCATTCAAATCCATGCAAATCATGTCACCCTCAATAATAATACTCTCATACACATGAAGTCATGCAGCCGGCGAATCAGATGCATACGATTATTCACCAGGAGTCCCACTCCAATGCACTCGGCATTTGCCTTGAGTCCAACCCAAGGACTTTCATTAAGCATCCAATGCTCATGCTCCAAGCATGGCCTCGAGTCCAGCTCAAAGGTCTTTTAGGATTAATCTCAGAATCCTCAATACCCCTCGCATTCATCTGATTGCCCACTCTGAAAGACATTCAATGCTTGCTGCATTTCATTATAGATCACACACAGCTCTTATTTGCCGACTCGCAGCATAATTAAACCAAGAGAAAATAGGGGAAAAACACAATCAGGGTGTCACTCGCTCAAGCGAGGCCCAAATTCGCTTGAGCGAGACAGCGCATTTCACTTGAGCGCCTTAGCTCTCTCGGCGAAATCGTTCCAGTAAACATTCCCAAATATATTCGCTCGAGTGAGGCTCCCTTCAACCAGCCACTCGCTCGGGCGAGAATTGTCCAGTAAGGAATTCCATACTCACTCGCTTGAGCGAGGTATCCACTCGCTTAGGCGGAATCCGACCAGAGGTCGTTCTTCCAATCACTCGATTTTACTCAACTTGGGTTTCCAATCAGCAAAGTCCCACCAAAACTGACTCCCATCACTCAGGTTTTAACTTGATAGAATCCCTTAAAACCGGCCCAATATTCATTCGGTTTTCACTCAGTAAAGTTCATCAGGATCCGAGTCATCTCACACTCAGCCTCCCTCTTGACATAACAATCTAGACCGATCCACTTTCCATTCAACCAAGTTATTCAGGGCCGACTCATACTTATATAGTCTCTCACTCGGCAATTTCAATCCAAATCCGAGTCATCTCAATCAATCTTTCACTCGGTAATTTCTCTAAAACTGACCCATCACTTATTGGGTCTTCCACTCAGTATTCATACCTCTTCTCACTCGGAGAATACCTTAACCATTCATTCCTCAGGAATAAACTCCTTAATCAAGTTCCACTCAAAAATTACTTAACACTTAGCCACTCAAAATACATGAAATCTTATTCACTCGGAATTTATACTTAACATTCACTCGGAGTCCAAACCTCATTCACTCGGAATGCATATAACATCATTCACTCAGCATTTCATTCCCAAAACTAACTCAACACCTGATCAAATCTCACTCAGTGAATTATTTCAAAACCGACTTCCTTTGTTTTTCCGACGAGTGAATTCATTCCAGAATACTTCTGGACAACACACCTTGTGTCCCCACTCGGTGCCACCCTCACTCGGAATTACTGTTAGTCTTCAAATTTTCAATAAAAGCTTTAATAAAAATTTCATAAAAATTATAAAAATTAGTTTAATTTGTTAGAAAATTAGGATTTAAATTCAATAAATGGATGTTGTTGGAAATAATCTGCCCTTGATCAATTTTCTCTAAGTTTTGCAATGAAAAAGTTAAGAAATCAAGAGAAAATTACACTGGAGGAGCTGACGCGTAGCCTCACCCCACGCGTAGCATCAATAACTATTTTTGATGCTGACGCTACGCATCACAGCCATGCGTAGCGTCAGTGCTGCGTGGACTCCACATCCAACTTGGCTAAGCACTCAGCTTTGACCCAATAATGGCCACCCCACTCAGCACCAAGGGCCACCCCACTAAGCACAAATGGCCAAAATACAGTGGAAACACGTCCAAGTGGCCAGGCATGATCATATTTAATAATTTGAAGTGGCCATTATCAGCTATTTGATGGAAGATGAGTCAGGGGTGTGACGCGTAGCTTCACACTGACGCGTAGCGTCAGCACCCTTGCTCAGCCCTACAAATAGGGCCATCCAACACCATTCTAAATCATCCCATAGCATCACATTCTCTTCTTTTCTCTCTTGTGCTCGACTTTGAGTACTTCTTTAATGAGTTGTAGTTCTAGAATAGTTTTCTAGATACTTGAGTGTGTTTCGGTGTATTGTGATGGTTGTATCGTGAAGTTCCCATCGTCTTCGTAATGTCAAACTCTGTAAGTGTTGTTTTTACTTTCACCATGTGTAACTAATTTGTTTATGTTGGAATTGGTGAACTAATCTATTGAGTATAATGTTGTGAATTCGACCTCTATATGTTTATGATTAAAGTCCATGTTAGTATTTCAACCTTTTATTAATATGAACATCAAACGGGAGAATGATTTTCATGTGCATTGAAACTTGTTTTATTAGTATGAATGTCAAACGGGAGAATGATTGTTCATGCCGTATTGAAACTTGTTTTGACGAAAGTAAAAAGTTGGAATACCTTTGGTATCTCAATTCTATAGGGGTTGTTAACCATTGTTGCCATAAGGCCAGGTCTTAATGCAAGTTTTTACTGAGAAAGCTCACGAGGGATCGGACTTTACGGTGAATTCTTAGAATTTATATCACGAGGGATCGGTTATAATGATTTTAAGCTACAATGACATGAAACTTGATGATTAAATATGCATGTCTTGAGTTCCTCATTGTTATTCTAGATTAGGGATCCAATTTCCAACATAATTTGTTTATCTGTGTTTATCTCAAGTATCTTACCTATTCTAGATTACAACTCGACTTTTTAGATAGATTTTATTTTCTTTTATCTTATGAACCACTCAATCATGCTATCCTGTGAATATTGTATAAATTGTATATAAATCATTCTTTTGTCTATAACTTCCTTCACATTACCATAGTAAATAGAAAATTACTGTTGTTATTGGACTTTCAATCCCAGTGGAACGATATCTAAATTTTGAAAACTACAAACGATTGGTGCACTTGCCAATTAACAACCCGGTGGTGGAAACGAACTGTTGAGACGCTATCGTCGGGTTAACAAGTTTTCTGGCGCCGTCGCCGGGGATTGAATTGTTTCAGTAAAACAGTAAATTTTTAATTACCGTGGTAAATATTTTTTTTTACCTTAGTTAAATTTTTGATTATTTATTTTTTACTTATTGTTACAACTAACTTTCTTTGTCTAGTTTGTGTATGCAAACTCGATCTACCGCAGGTAAAATTTATTTTGATCTTGAGATAGAAAAGTTTGTAAAGAAAATCAAGTCTTTGAAATCTAAAACACAAACTAAATCTTCTTCTACTTCTAATTTTGAAAATTCAAATATGGCTGCTGAAAGGAGAACATTGGGACAGTTTGCTGCTATTAATGGTCCACCCCGAGTTTCGGGCATGTTTCAAGGACCTGTTGTACCAGTGGAGATTAAACCTGCTACTTTAAATATTATTCAAAATAATCAATTTGTTGGTTTAAATCATGAAGAACCATATGAACATTTAACTATTTTTTATGAGTTATACAGCACAATTGGTTTTGAACCCAATCAAGAAGAGTCTGTTTACATGAGACTTTTTCCTTTTTCATTGATTGGTAAAGCAAAAGAATGGTTTAAATCTTGTCCACCGGGTAGTTTTGCAAACTGGTCTGATGTTGTAAGAAAATTTTTGGAAAGATTTTATTCTCCTTCAAAATATTTTGAAGCAATGACAGCCATACACTCTTTTTCTCAAAATAATGATGAATCACTAGGAGAGACATGGGAACGATTCAAGGCACTTTTGAGAAAGTGTCCAAACCACAACCTGAATGATGCCAAAAAGGTAAGAATCGTTTACCATGGTTTATTACCTCAGTTCAAGATGATGTTAGATGCTTATGCAGGTGGTTCTTTAATGAACAAAACTATGGAGGAAGCTATTGAGATATTGGAATCAATGGCTATCAGTGACCGCCAAGCTAAACCAGAAAAAGGTAATGTACAAGGTATACTTGAACAAGGAGTAAATGATACAGTGTTAATTCAACAAAAATTGTTGATACAACAAATTGAGGCAATGAGTAAACAACTTGGAAAACTTTAAGTTACCCATGTACCACCATAACTTCCTGCTCAATTAAAACAATGTGAGTATTGTATGAGCGAACAAACATGTGGTTACTACGCTCTTGACCAGAATGAACAAGAACAAGCTAATTCCTTGATTCATCAGAGGTTACCTACAGGTAATTCTCTAAATCCTCTTGTAAATTCTTTTTCTAACAATTACCTGCAGGGAAGGCAAAACCAAAACTATGGTTGGAAGCAACATGCTAGACCCTTCAATAATCGAGGTGATTACAATACTAGATTGACAAAGGCTGAAGAAAATATTCAACAATTGATGCAATACATGGAGACAATTAAAGCTGCACGTAAAGCATCAGATCAATAGTTAAGTCAGCTAGTAAAAGAAGTAGCCGACATCAAGGAATTCAAAGCGAAAGAACAATGTAAGGCTATTTTTACAAGAAGTGGTAAAACTGTAGGTATAAACTGTGAAAAAGAAAAAGAAAAAGAAAAAGAAAAAGAAAGTGAAGAAAATAAAGAAAAAGATAAAAAAAGAAAAAAATCAATATCTTGGACAGACACCTCCTGTCCAGGATTTACCTTATCCTCATCCACCATCAAGAAAAGATAAAGAAAAGGAATACAAGAGATTCCTTGAAATCTTTAAGTAGTTACACATAAACATTCCTTTTTTTGAGGCATTAGAACAAATGCCTACATATGCTAAGTTTATGAAAGAACTGCTTACAAAGAAAAGGAAGTATGATGAAGAGATCGTAGAACTTGAAGCAAGTTGCAGCGCTATTTTGCAATACAAGATGCCAAAAAAATCCAAAGATCCTGGCAAATTCACTATTCTTGTCTCTATTGGTGGAGTAAATATCGGTAAGGCTTTATTAGATTTAGGGGCTAGCATCAATCTAATGCCCCTAAGTATGATGAAGCGTATTTGTGACCTTGATCCACAGCAGACAAAGATGACTATACAATTAGCTGATAAATCCATCAAAAGACCTTATGGGATTGTAGAAGATGTGCTAGTAAAGGTTGACAAATTCTACTTTCCTGTGGATTTTGTGATCTTAGAAATGGAAGAAGATGCTGATGTTCCTCTAATTCTTGGAAGACCATTCATGAAAACTGCTCGAGTACTGATTGATGTGGACAATGGGAAGCTAGCAGTAAGAGTGCATGATGAGGAAGTGAATTTCGATGTCTTCAAGGCAATGAAACATCCTAGCTCGAAGCAAGACTGTTTCAAAGTGGACATCTTTGATGAAACCTATCTTTCCTTATCAAAAGGTATGACTATTTCTGACCCATTAAATAAGTTATTGACTAACTCTGTTGAATTTTTGAATGAAGAAGAGGAGAAACAAATTGAAAGGTATCTTGAAGAATTCGATCAAGGGAAAGAAATTTCCTTTGAATCAAGAAAGATTGAAGAAATTCAAGAATCACCTGTTGAAGAAATCCAGAAACCTGAACTAAAAGTGTTACCTTCCAATCTGAAATACATCTTTTTGAAAGAAGGTAATTTAAAGCCAGTAATCATTAGTAATCTGTTAAGTGAAACAGAGGAAGAAAAACTGGTAGAAGTATTGAAGAGGAATCAAGAAGCAATTGGGTGGACACTTGAAAATTTGAAAGGTATAAGTCCATCATATTGCATGCACAAAATCTTGTTGGAAGATAATTTTAAACCTATTGCTCAACCTCAAAGACGCCTCAACCCAACTTTGAAAGAGGTAACCAAAAAGGAGGTTCTGAAATTGCTGAAAGCAGGTATTATTTATCCTATTTCTAATAGTGCATGGGTAAGTCCTGTTCAAGTTGTTCCAAAAAAAGGTGGTATGACAGTAATTGTTAATGAAAAAAATGAACTAATTCCTACAAGAATTGTCACCAGTTGGAGAATGTGCATTAATTATAGAAAATTAAATCAAGCAACAAGAAAAGATTATTTTCCATTGCCTTTTATGGATCAAATGCTTGAAAGATTGTCTGGACAAGAATATTATTGCTTTCTTGATGGTTATTCTGGATATAATCAAATTGCTGTTGACCCTCTTGATCAGGAGAAAACTGCTTTTACATGTCCTTTTGGCATATTTGCTTACAGAAAAATGCCATTTGGATTATGTAACGCACCTGCTACTTTTCAAAGATGCATGTTTGCTATTTTTGCAGATTTAATTGAAAAGAGCATTGAGATTTTCATAGATGACTTCTCAGTTTTTGGGAATTCATTTGAAACATGTCTATCCAACCTGGACACCGTACTAAAGCGGTGTATTGAGACAAATTTGGTGCTTAATTTGGAGAAATGTCACTTCATGGTGAAAGAAGGAATTGTACTTGGTCACAAATTTTCTTCTAGAGGCATTGAAGTTGACCAAGCCAAAATAGAGGTAATTTCTAAACTCCCACCTCCTGTAAATGTAAAAGGTATTAGAAGCTTTTTAGGACATGCTGGATTTTATAGGAGGTTTATTCAAGATTTTTCAAAAATTACAAAACCTTTATCAAACCTTCTAAATGAAGATGTTGAATTCAAATTTGATGAAGCATGTCTTAAAGCTTTTAATTCCTTGCAAGAAAAATTGGTTTCTGCCCCTGTAATTATTGCTCCTAATTGGAATTTACCCTTTGAACTTATGTGCGATGCAAGTGATTATACTGTTGGAGCAGTTTTAGGTCAAAGATACGGAAAAGTTTTTAAAGTCATACATTATGATAGTAAAGTTTTGAATGAAAATCAAATAAATTATGCAGCTACTAAAAAAGAATTACTAGCCATAGTATATGCTTTAGAAAAATTTCGATCTTACTTGATTGGCTCAAAAATAATTGTTTTTACTGATCATGCTGCAATCAAGTATCTTTTAACTAAATCTGATTCAAAACCTCGTTTAATCAGATGGATTTTGCTCCTTCAAGAATATGATCTTGAAATCAAAGATAAAAAGGGTAGTGAAAATATGGTAGCTGACCATCTTTCTAGATTAATGAATAATGAGATTACTGCCAAAGAAAAAGAAATTTTGGAAGAATTTCCTGATGAAAAACTTTTCAAAATAACACAACAGCCATGGTTTGCTGACATGGCCAATTTCAAAGTAGTAGGAGTTCTTCCAAATGATTTGACTTGGCAACAAAAAAAAAATTCTTTAGAGATGCAAGATATTTTGTTTGGGATGACCCTCATTTATTCAAAATTGGAGCGGATAATTTGTTACGACATTGTGTGCTTGACTGGGAAGTAAAAGATGTGTTGTGGCATTGTCATAAATCACCATATGGAGGACACTTTAATGATGAAAGAACAGCTGCAAAAGTTCTCCAATCAGGTTTATACTGGCCCTCTCTTTTTAAAGATGCTCACTTATTTGTTCAATCTTGTGATAACTGCCAAAGAACAGGTAATGTTGGAAGAAGGCAAGAAATGCCTCTCACAAATATACAAGAAGTTGAGGTATTTGATTGTTGGGGAATCAACTTCATGGGACTTTTTCCTAACTCATACTCAAATCAATACATTCTTTTGGCAGCTGATTATGTTTCAAAGTGGGTGAAAGCAATTGCTACCCCTAATGCTGACACTAAAACTATTGTGAATTTTTTGAAGAAAAATATTTTTTGCAGATTTGGGACACCAAGAACTTTAATCAGTGATGGTGGTTCACACTTTTGTAATAAAATTCTTCAGAAAGTATTACAACATTATGGAGTAAAGCATAAGGTAGCCACCGCATATCATCCATAAACCAAAGGGCAAGCAGAGATTTCAAATCGTGAAGTAAAAAGAATTCTAGAGAAAACTGTGTCATCTTCTAGAAAGGATTGGTCACAAAAACTTGATGATGCACTCTGGGCATACAGAACTGCATTTAAAACACCAATTGGTCTTTCTCCTTTCCAGATGGTTTATGGAAAATCATGTCACCTTCCAGTTGAAATGGAACATAAAGCATATTGGGCTTTAAAATTCCTCAATTTTGATCAAAATGTAGCAGCAGACAAACAGAAGTTACAGCTACTCGAGTTAGAGGAAATGAGGAACAATGCCTATGAATCATCTAGATGCTACAAAAGTAAGGTGAAAGCTTACCATGATAAAAAGTTAAAGAAAAGACACTTCACTCCAGGTCAGCAAGTTTTATTGTTCAACTCAAGATTAAAATTGTTTCCTGGAAAATTGAAATCAAAATGGTCAGGCCCGTTTTTGATTAAAGAAGTCAAACCATACAGAGCAGTGGAAATTGAAGATCTAACTTCCAAAAGAAGTTAAATGGTAAATGGGCAAAGGTTGAAACTATATTTGGGTGGTGAAATTAACAAAATTACCACCAGTTATCTTTTAACTGACCCTTGAAATGCAGGAATGTCAGGCTGGAGACACTAAACCTAGCGTTCAATGGGAGGCAACTCATTTTGTTATTTGTTTATTTTAATTTATGTAAAAAAATAAAAAAATTAAAAAAATTAATCAATCAAATTTTTGTTAGTAAGTTAATACACTTAGAGTTTTTACACAATGAAACTTAATTTTGTAAAATCAATTATTAGTTCTTTATAACTTAGGAATTTTGATAAATTTAATTACAATAGGTTTATTAACCATCAAGCAAATTTCGATAGCCCGGTGAGCAGAGAGATATCTTTTTATATACTTGAGGGTTTAATCGACATATTTTCAATTCGAATTGATTTTGCTTTAGTCTTTGATTTGTGTTGTTGTACAGAAAATTCAGGAAAATGATCAAGGCATATTTTTGGTAAAAAAAAAAAACCTTGGGCCAAACAGCTTACCTTGGTAAAAATTCTTTTATCCTTTGCAAGCCAATTTGAGCCTAAACTAAAATTCCTTGGTACCCTTAAAACTAAATCTGTTTTTACCATTCCCTATACTTGATTGATTAAAAGAGCAGTTGAAATCAATGAAAAATTTTGAGTGTTCTCACAAAAATAGGGAGTGAAAATAAGCAACTTGATTCTTTTCAGAAAAAAATGGAAAAGAAAAGTCAAAAATAGTGAAAAGAATCAAGTTGGGGGTATTTATTTTTCATCAACAAAAGAAATGAGAGTTTGGGTCAAGAGAAAGCCTAAAAAAATTATAAAATGCTCTTTTATGATTTTAGGTTTTTGAATTCCAAGAAAAACCATTGATTCTTGTAAACCAAGCCTCATTACAACCCGTGAAAAGACCTTGTGATTTCTGAACTAATTCTGTATAAATAACCATTGATTAGATGACAAACAAAGTTAAATTCGTTTGATCTTATGATTGATTGAGTGAAACAGGTTACCTATTACATAGAGATAAACACCTGTGAGGTAAGCCTAAAATTCTGCTTGATTGTTAATAGAATATTGTAAATAAATTTTATCATTAAACCTCTGTTATACTAATTTTTGATTATTACAAAGTTAGTTAAATTGTGAAAATTACTTTTTGTTGTAAATTCTCGGACTAACTCAAAAATTTGATTCCAAATTTTTATTTTTCTTATTTTTTCTCTCTTGCTCGAGGACGAGCAATGTCTCAAGTTGGGGGTATTTGTTAGTCCTCAAATTTTCAATAAAAGCTTTAATAAAAATTTCATAAAAATTACAAAAATTAGTTTAATTTGTTAGAAAATTAGGATTTAAATTCAATAAATGGATGTTGTTGGAAATAATCTGCCCTTGATCAATTTTCTCTAAGTTTTGCAGTGAAAAAGTTAAGAAATCAAGAGAAAATTACACTGGAGGAGCTGACGCGTAGCCTCACCCCACGCGTAGCATCAACAACTATTTTTGATGCTGACGCTACGCGTCACAGGCACGCGTAGCGTCAGTGCTGCGTGGACTCCATATCCAACTTGGCTAAGCACTCAGCTTTGACCCAATAATGGCCACCCCACTCAGCACCAAGGGCCACCCCACTAAGCATAAATGGCCAAAATACAGTGGAAACACGTCCAAGTGGCCAGGCATGATCATATTTAATAATTTGAAGTGGCCATTATCAGCTGCTTGATGGAAGCTGAGTTAGGGGTGTGACGCGTAGCTTCACACTGACGCCTAGCGTCAGCACCCTTGCTCAGCCCTATAAATAGGGCCATCCAACACCATTCTAAATCATCCCATAGCATCACATTCTCTTCTTTTCTCTCTTGTGCTCGACTTTGAGTACTTCTTTAATGAGTTGTAGTTCTAGAATAGTTTTCTAGATACTTGAGTGTGTTTCGGTGTATTGTGATGGTTGTATCGTGAAGTTCCCATCGTCTTTGTAATGTCAAACTCTGTAAGTGTTGTTTTTACTTTCACCATGTGTAACTAATTTGTTTATGTTGGAATTGGTGAACTAATCTATTGAGTATAATGTTGTGAATTCGACCTCTGTATGTTTATGATTAAAGTCCATGTTAGTATTTCAACCTTTTATTAATATGAACATCAAACGGGAGAATGATTTTCATGTGCATTGAAACTTGTTTTATTAGTATGAATGTCAAACGGGAGAATGATTGTTCATGCCGTATTGAAACTTGTTTTGACGAAAGTAAAAAGTTGGAATACCTTTGGTATCTCAATTCTATAGGGGTTATTAACCATTGTTGCCATAAGGCCAGGTCTTAATGCAAGTTTTTACTGAGAAAGCTCACGAGGGATCGGACTTTACGGTGAATTCTTAGAATTTATATCACGAGGGATCGGTTATAATGATTTTAAGCTACAATGACATGAAACTTGATGATTAAATATGCATGTCTTGAGTTCCTCATTGTTATTCTAGATTAGGGATCCAATTTCCAACATAATTTGTTTATCTGTGTTTATCTCAAGTATCTTACCTATTCTAGATTACAACTCGACTTTTTAGATAGATTTTATTTTCTTTTATCTTATGAACCACTCAATCATGCTATCCTGTGAATATTGTATAAATTGTATATAAATCATTCTTTTGTCTATAACTTCCTTCACATTTACCATAGTAAATAGAAAATTACTGTTGTTATTGGACTTTCAATCCCAGTGGAACGATATCTAAATTTTGAAAACTACAAACGATTGGTGCGCTTGCCAATTAACAACCCGGTGGTGGAAACAAACTGTTGAGACGCTATCGCCGGGTTAACAATTACACACACAGAGAGACTTCACTCGGAATGAGTTACCTTGAACTCGGATATTTCCACTCGGAACTCCACTGCTCGGAATATCACACAGGGAGACCTCTCACTCGGAATCTTATCCACTCCAACACTTGGAGGGTTCTGCCTTGGCAAAGCCACTCGAAATTTCACTCGGAAATTCACTACATCAAGAAATTATTTTCTAAGGTTCCCACTCAAGTGAAATTTTATCCAGAATCCCACTTACTCACCATACACACGTCACACTCGGTCTAATACAACCATACCAATCACTCACTTGAGTGAAAAATCAACCCAGCATTAGACCTCACACTTTTGCTCAAGCCACCCGCACTCGCTTGGGCGAAAAAGGTCCAGTGACCATTTCCTCACTGGCTTGCTCAAGCGCGTCCATGCCCGCTTGAGCGAGATTCGCCCAGCAACTCCCCTGTTCGCATAATATACAGCTAGCTTGAGTGGAAGCCTCATCCGCCTGGGCGAAAATGGTCCAGAGACCATCATACCAACACAGGGGATCCTCGCCTGAGCGAGATCCCCTCTTGCTTGAGCAAGAATATCAGCACACATCAGGGAATAAAAATTCACGCAGCTCAACATATGGTTTCATATCTTAGGCCTATTAAATCATATCCAACACATCATCTATGATATTTGAAACTCATACAACTTGTTCTAAGAGTCCTTACTCACTAATTCACATTATAAGCCAAAATTGGACATATTCCACATTCTTACGCATCATAAAGACCTATACAACCTGTTCACACCTTCATACTCATAGATTCTCATTTCAAACATACTAATCATGCTGAATTCGAACTTGTCATCATCTTATAAACATATATTCATACCTTGCAGCAACATATCCACATATTCTCACACATTTTCCTCATTAATCATCAATTTGCCATTACAATTAATTATTCTTTTTTTTATAAAATTCGGGATGTTACAATATACGTAAGCATCAAGATGCTTAGTGGGGTCAGTCTCTCCATTATACTTCCTGATAGAGAGTGGTTGAGTCATTTGCAAATGCCAGGGAATAGGCACACTCATGAGCCTCCTCGAGAATGGAACGTTAAGCCGATACGTTCCAGAGGCTACTGCCACTGGCTCCTTCCTTCTTCCACTGATTTTATCCACAGAGTCATGAGTTTGCTCTCGCTCCTCGTAGGTAGGAATTTTTGAATACTGGAGAGTGGTGAATTTCTCCCTCCCAGAAGTGTGATGAGTCTCCTCAGCCTGAGACGTTGCCTTATTCTCCGTCACCCTTTTCTCTCTCCTCAACTCCATCAACTCTTCCCTGAGTTGCCTTATAACTTCATCTCAAGGATCTAGAGCTGCGACAGGTATCATCCTCCTTGAGTTGGTTCCAGGAGATTCAAAAACAAGTCTCTTACTAGTATGTTGATGGGTCACATCCTCTACGTGACCATCGACGAAATCATGTCCATCTCCCTCCATGGATAACTATTAAACCTCTACGAAAAGTGGGAATAACTCTATCGTGTCCCACCGGGCGTGCCAATGAACTGGTCTAGTTTGGGGCCAAGGATCCGGACTGGGAACTAGCCATAAAAGTTTAAGATTTAAGTGTTTGTACACCGGTACAGTGGGTATCCGGTATTATAATCTGACCTTTCAGTGGGAGAGTATAACACCCCTAGTTTTTCTGTACTCGAATCCCGATGTGATCGTCATAATTAATAAAAATACGAGTAAATTTTTCACGTTTGAAAACATTCCCAAGACACCACCATGATCACACCAAGACCCAAATCACAGAAAAACCAGAGAGTGAGATTATAAAACCTGAAGCTGGATCGATAAATAAATTGCCCATAACGGTATACAAAAATAATAGAGTTTACAGCGGAAGAAGAATATATATACCGGGCACACGCCTAGTCCCATATATGACGATATGAGAAAAGGCTCGGCAAAACACGCAATGGCATATCGTAAGCCTAATAGACATCCATCATCCTTTTACATAATTATATAAGCATGTAATGCCTAAGATATAATTACATATACATAAATATATTCATCTACATTCGGGGATCTTCTCCCGACTATCACAACCATCAATTAACATCATTCAATTTCAATCCTTCTAATACACATCCAACCCTCTCTTATATTCTGCATATATACATATATATTCATCATCCATCAATTCAAAGGATTGTCTCATACATATTTAAAATCCCTAAATTATCTACATCATCATATACCATTTATTCAATACATAAGAATCCATAAATGATGCCGGCCAAGGCACTTCCTCTACCACTATTTACCTTCACTAAAGCTTTAATTGAAATCCGAACTCATCCCATGGTAACCTGCATCACAATGCTAAAAAAAAGAAACCACATGGGGGAGGAAGTTATACATTCAAAATGACGAATAATATATATATATTGTGATCATGTGTATATGCATACAAACGTCATGTGTGCTTTGCTATCAAATCATCAAATCATCATTCATATATCATCTTATTATTATAATAGACCTACAAGCCTCATGAATTACAATTCATATCATAATCAACCACAACATATACACAATCATATACCACCACCATGGGCCATCACATCGTCAACATGGACCATTCTGGCCCTTCATTAGAGCCACCATGGGCTAACATCATCATCATCAATTATAACAATTACGCCCTTCAAACATTGGGCCACAATATATATATATATATCGTCACATTCACATCATTTCATTTATTCATATTATTTATTACCTTTATGTGGTCTTTCGGTATATTAAATTACCCTTCTCATCAATACCATCTCATCATCTCAATCATCATCAATCGTCATCATATTATGGCATATCTCCATGCTATATGCAAATGCTCTTATGGCTAATGCATATGCACAAGAATTTCTCATCAAACAATGCGGATCCGACTGTGGGAAAAATACCATATTAATTCAATTGTGGGACAAGCATAGGTGTGCTACTATGCCCCTACTGCAGTAGAAAAATTGTGTACACATATATCTCAATTTTAAACATGCTTACATACTCATTATTTTACTGGTACCAAACCGCTATCGCCCATCTGTAGCACTAGTCACCCTGTGACTTGCGGATCAACATCGTGGCCTCAACTACCACAAGTGCTACGGGCCCCTCCCGAACACACATCGAGAGAGCCGTGTCCCGTCGGACACCGAGGTAAACTCGCTCACCATAGAGCCGCCCGCCCACTGGGCCCGCCACATACGGTGCCTCACCACCAAACTATGGACAGCTTCGTGACTCATACACCGAGTCACAGGGGAAAGTCACAATACGCTCGTGCACTGAGCCGCCCTCCCACTGGGACCGCCTAGTGGAACCCCCTAAAATTCCACATAGACAGCTATGATATGCCATGGATGCAATGCAATGCAAATCAAATGCAAGCTCACCCTGTGCATCCTAAATGCCACTCATCAAACATCATCATCATCATCATCACAATCACCAACACCACCATACACCTTAGTGGGTTTCAACCTTGTTGGTTTCATAATTATTATTTTCAAGTTTTAATGTGGCATTTCCATCTCAACATATTTTCGCATATATTTCACATCATACACGCAAGTCAATACTTGTAAACAGCCATTATGGCATTTCAACATCACATATTATTCATCAATATTACCACACTTCACTTAGTGGATTTTCATCTCATCATTCATAACAATCCATACATGGATATCAAAGGGTATAGCAATCATCATAATATTAATCCACACACGTTGCAACAAGGTGTTACGAATTATATATACATATATAGCAACCATAATTGCCTCACACACATGCAAGTCAATTACTTGCACCCATCACAAGAATATCATAATAGTTCTCAATAATTATCAAATTGTCATTTCAATTAATTCAATACATATACATGGCAAGGCAAGCATGAGTATAGAACACATACAACAGTCACCATCAAACTACTCATGCAATTTGAATATATAACTCCTCTCCTACCTCAAGGGAAGAGTCGAACGGTTCCAATGCTCCGAATGCTCCTTCACATCATCCGGAATACGATCTACATACCATACATATACATACACATAATCAATAACCATCATAACTCTAAACATTTGTTAGCTTATCGTAAAGCTTAACCCCAAGTCCTAGACTTGTTAAACATCAACTTATGCAATTGTGTTAGGCTTCGGGAATTCCTTTCCCAAAGCCAAGATCCTCTAGATCTTAAAGGGTCAACCATTCCCAATTACAACAGCATCACATTTATCCCTCATCCATAATGCCATCCATATTACCTTTAGTGAATCCGTTCGTTTTTCCATAATAATAGAGGTCTTAGGCAACAATGAGCCCGTGATAACTTTCAACATTAGGACATGAGAAGAGTTCATTTTTAGCCTTAAAAATATAGGGACACGTCATAAATATCACCTATTAGTCTCAATTTGATAACCATAAAAAGTTGGGTTCAAAACCCTCTTAAACTTGAATTTTATGACGTAGTAGGTCCGGTGTTTTATGTCTAATGAGCGTTAGAAAACTCCAATTAATGTGAGACCAATTCTCACACCTCCGTAACACAATTATCTACAACTTTCATGAAGAACTCGGAGGCCAAAAATGTCATTAAAATGCCCAAACTGGCCAAAAACAGCAAAGAAAACAGACCAGTTGGAAAAACAGCACAACAGTGGCCATAACAGGGCTCTGAATCGATTCAGACTCGTGTGAATCGATTCGAGCGTCCCAAAATCTCAAATTTTGACAAACAGAGGGCCTTGAATCGATTCAAACTCGTATGAATCGATTCAAACACCCCTGGAGCCCAAAATAGTGAAAACAGTACCTCTTGAATCGATTCAAAGGGTCTTGAATCGATTCAAGACAGCCCTGCTGCTGTTTTTATGCAGAACAACACCAAAATTTCAACTTCCAATCACCCAATCTCATTCAATTCAAATCCAATGACCATCAAAATTTGTCACAAGCTAAAATATATTATTTGTGACGTCTGGCCATCGGCCTCACTTGAAAATTCCCAAAATTGAGAGACTTATGCGCACAATTGCGTTCTACCCATTTAGAGGCACTTTTATACAACTCAAGGGCCTATTCTCATTAGAATTGGCCCATTCCAATTCCTACAAGTCATAAACAACATATATGGGCTATTGGAGCTATCACATGCCATTCCATTCTCATAAAACTCTATTTGCCTCTATTCGTTTCTCAATTATGCATTAATATCAAGGCATAACTTCACACTTTAAACAAATTCCTTATCAACATTAACATCACTCCCATTAAAGGGACACTAAACATTCATCATCAATTCATATATACATATATGTCATTCTCAAGGATCCACCATTGCCAAGCATAATATTCATCACATTAACAACATCTCATACTCATTTTCAACCCAACACCTCAAATCACCATTCCTACATACAAACATATATCATCTTACACAACCTCATGAACATAGTTCAAAATATCATCGACCTCATTAATCAATCTCAATGATTCTAAAGATTCATTCCCTTCATATAAATCATTCTAAGGCATCAAAAATCATCAAATCACCTATTTAGCCAAAATTCCCAAATCATTACACTTAGGGTTTTTCATCAAAACTCAATAACCATATTTAATAACCATCAATCTCCATCGTTAACAACACCCATACACATATTATCATGGGTTTTCACTAAAAATCTTATTTCATGGCATTATTACTAATTTCCCCCAAATCCTAGGGTTAGGGTTTCATTAAAATCAAGCAATCACCACTTAGAACCATCATCTTCCATCTCTAAACACCATATTTTCGTGTACCCCTTCATACCCATCCAAAAACACATATAAATCATACTCACCTTAGGGTTTTACACAAAAATGGCTTCTAATATATAACCCATACATAAGGTACTCTCTTAACCAAATAGAAACCAAAAGCTAAGGCCAAAAACATCAAAAGAGTAGAGAAATTTACCTCAAGCTCCAAGTTTTACCAAGCCCTAGCATGTACACGAAGATGAAGGAGGGGAAGGAGGAGGATGATCCCATAAAACTTCCAAGCTCCATAAATGCTTCACAAAGCCAAGCTCTGTTGTTGATTTTTTTTGTAAGAAAATAGAATGGAAAAGGGGTGGTTTGGTTTGTCCATTAGAGAGGGAGAAGGAGATGGAAAATGAAGAAGAAGGTGAGAGGGAGAAGCTGCCGAGAATGAATGGAAAAAGAGAGAGAAAGGTGAGGTTTTTATTTTAAATATTACCCTCTTCATTAAGACTTCTCCATTTTACAACAAACAGGATCTTTGTTCGGGCTCAATACTAAATCCAAAAATTATTCCGAAGACATATTCGGATTCCCCGTAATATTCTTTACTGCCCTGACCAATAGCATCTCAATCGGAGATACTTGGTCCGACACCCATATCTCAGTCGGGTCAGTTTTCAGCTTATCCGGCCTGCATAAATCACCCATAGTCCTAAAAATCTTAATTCAATTATTTCTAATATATTAGGACATTAAATAATGCACAAATAATTTTCTAAACACTCAAGACCCATCAAATATTTATTTCCACTTAGCGGGTCCCATATTATCCGTTAACTCACCCGATTCCGGTAAATTTTAATTTACCGATAGTTCATCTCTAATGTCTAATAAATTCTCCCATAATTATTCATCTATAAATAATTAATTATCCTCTTCCAATAAATTTATTTCCTTTAAAAATCCGGGATGTTACAGAGAGTCCGGTCTTATTGTCCTGGAGATCCTTCACACCAAGCTTTCGTGTTGATGGGAGCGAAAGGTGGTGTCACCTGTGAAGATTCTTCGATGCTCAAGTCAGTGAAGAGAATGATAACTCAGAAAACTTGAGCAATGCAATAGTGTATAGAGAGTTAGAACAACGTAACCTTATGTGTGCATGAAAATTGACTATTTATAGCTGATCATGGAAAATGAATCGTCAGGCACAAGTGGAGCTAGGAGACTTTGATGCAGTGCTCAATGTACGATCAAGAGTAGTTCAATGCTCAGTGTACGATCAAGAGTAGTTCACTACTTAGTGTACAATTCTGACACAGGAATGGGGAAGATCCATCTTTTCCGTGTATCACTCCTGTAGCTGTACTTTGTACCTTTTGGGTGACATGGATACTTTCCATTATGCAGGGTATCAATCATGGAAAGTGGAATAGCCATTTATCCTCTCAAAGTATCGGTGAACGATTATGTATAATAGAATAGTGAGATCGGATCAGGTTATCTAATGTCCTAGGTGTTATCACGGATAAACCGGTAGAGGGAGAACGCCTAGCACGATATTTTTACAGTCCGGATATTGACCTGTGATATCGGTTTACCTTCCTGAACAGACAAGATGATGTCTTAGTCTAGAGACCGGTATCTAGACCAGATCATAATGTACAAAGATTTCTTACCGATTCAAAAATAAGCCTGGTATAAACACTAGAGTTTCTCACTAGTCCAAAAGTAGGACTAGTGTAAACACTACCATTTCTCACCAGTTCAAAGTGTAGACCAGTCTAAAATTTCAAATTATTTACAAAATTGCCATCGTATTATTTTTTACACCGGTTATATCACAACCAGTGTAAAAAGCCCAGTGAGAAAAGTCTTTTTTGCACTAGTGGCTCCACCTCCCTCTGTAAAAGAAGGCTGGTACCCAGGCCAAGAGATATAAGAAGCAAAGGAGAAGAGGGGAGCAAGCACGATCAATAGAGAAATGAAGAATGTAACTCCCCTTTCTGATTTCAAAACTCTTTTAAAACTGATTTAACGTGCAGTCGCATAAGCGAGAAACAAACAGAATCAAACTTTAATGAATTTTGCTCAAGCAAAGTGAACCTCGCTTAAGTGAAAATCTCACAGAACGTAATTACAAAGAATTCGCTCAAGTGAGATAAGTCTCGCTAAAGCGACATCTAAATAGAATGCTCCCTTAACAGTCTCGCTTGAGCGAGTGCTGACTATAACACCCCCGATTTTTCAGACTCGAATCTGATGTAATCAACATAATTAAATAATAAAAATACAAGTAAACTTTTCGCGTTCAAAATAATTTTAAAACACCATCACAACTACATCAAGACTCGAACCATAGAAAATGAAAGATTGAGATTTGATAATCTGTAACTAGATCGTTAAATAGTTTGCCCATAATGGTATACAAAATAATAGAGTTTACAACGAAAAAAATATGTATACTGGGCATACGCCTAGTCCCATATATGAGGATATGAGAAAAGGCTTGGCAAGGTATGAAACGACATATCATAAGCCTAACAGACAATCATCATCTTTTCACATAATTCCATGAACATACAAAGCCTAACATATATACACGTATATATCTATATGGTCATACATCATACATATCCAATATTCATATTCCTAATTAACCATATTCAAATTCATCCTCAAAGTCATATATCATCAACACCTATGCATTCCCAAAATGATTACATAATCAACATCTTTATATTCATCAATGGGTATGAATTCCAATACACCAATTATCAATATGTTAACCACTTATAATATCATTCACAATACATCCATCAATAACAAGAATTATCGCCATGTGATAAGTGTTTTAAAACACTATTTTTTACTGTTTAATTTGTTTAAATTTCCAAGTTTATTGTATCATTTTTTTCTTGATTTCACAGTTTCTATTTTCTTTTTACTGTTACTATTTAAGTGTTGTATTTTGTGTGAATTAATTTAAATGGAATGTTAAAAAATTATTTTTTTTAGAATTAAAAAATTAATTTTGGATCAGTGCTAAAACTAATTCCTTCAAGAACTTAATATCATGATTTCATTTCTATAAAAATTATTTTTTGAAAGTTCTATTTAAATTAATTAACTTGTTTATTTAATTTAATGTTTGTCACCAACTTAGTTTTTAACGTTAATACAATCTAAATGGGCATTATTCAACATAAAAATTTGTTAAGCCTTGTCCATGTTTCATGAATAAAATAATATAAATCTTTCCATTAGAACTTGATATTAACGTGAAATGCATAAGTTGATGGGGAATCCATTCACATTAAAATTAAGAGTAATGGGCAAAATTTTTATTAAGCAAATCCATCTCCTTTTTAAGTGCATTTCACGTTGATATCCACTCCAAAAGGGGTTCATGGTGCAGATTTTTTTTAATTCAAAGCCACATATTCTCCATTGTCTTAATCATTCATGGTCAAACACTAACAAAAGGACAAGAATTAATGCATCATTCATCCATCCATGATCTCACATGCATATATCATAAAAAGGTTTCCACAAGTACAAGCTTTCCAATGTGAAAGCTGATGGCAAATTGAACAAAGATGATTGAATGCTTTCTTCTTTTTGTAGGACCTACCAGAGGACAAGACTTAAAGAACCCAATTTGCCAAAATTGATAAGTTCATTCATGTGAAGTGATGTAGGCTCTTCATGCACTTTCTTGAAGAGAGATGGATCTAGAGTTCTTTCTCCTATCTTCCTTCAAAGTAAGCTTGAGAACTTCTTCTTCAAGGCAAGGGAAGCCGAAACTAAAGCCTAAAACTAGAGGAATGTGACACCAAAACAAAGGAAACGAGAGTGGAAATGGAAGGAGAGAAAGTGGACAATGGAGGAAGGCTTGGAAAAGAGGAGAGGGAAAGGTTAGAGGCCACTTCCTAAGATGGAGGAAGATAACTCCACTCACCACCAAGGGAGTGAGAAACCCCTTGGATAAGAGCTTGAGAGAGCTCTCAAATTTTAGAGAGAAGGAGGAGAATCTCTCACTAGGAAACACTTAAGTGCTCTCAAATTTTGCAAAATGAATTAATTGTGCTTGATTACAAAAGGAGAAGCCCTTATATAGGCCATGGGAATTTTGGCCAAGGACTAGCTAGATGGGCTTGGTCATGGATCCAAGGTCCATTAAGAGAAAAGATGAACAAATAGCCTATACATGGCCCAAAAGGGAAAGTACAAGGCCCAAAAGTGGCCCATTTGACCTTGTAAGGCCCAAAGCTATCCTATAAGCCTAGAGAAACTATTTAGAAAGTATATTACAAGTAAAGTACATATAGATCCTCATAGGTTCCTTATTGGGCTTAGGCCCACTAGAAGAGAGAAAAGAGAAAAGGGCTTTATGGATGCTCTCTTTGGCCCGTTTGGTCTTTGCCCTTGTGAGGGGACCTCTATATGCTTCAAGTCCTTTCTCCAATGTAGTATGAGGGTCTTCCTTGGGTATGTCCACATTATGCTCCCCCTCTTCAAAAGGATTTGTCCTCAAATCAAAGGCATCATCCTCATCATCTATATCAAAGGGAGACAAATCAGTTATATTAAAAGAAGCACTCACACCATAATCTCCTGGTAGATCTAGGACATAAGCATTATTATTAATTTTCTTGATAATTTGAAAAGGCCCATCACCTCTAGGGTTGAGTTTGGATTTTCTCAAATTGGGAAAGCGTTCCTTTCGAAGGTGTAACCATACCCAATCTCCAACCTCAAAGGTGATCTCCTTTCTTTGTTTATTTACACAATGAGCATAATGTTCATTTTTAGTTTGTATTTGGTGTCTAACCTTCTCATGAAAATCTTTGATAAATTGGGCCTTTGCCTCTCCATCCATTTGAAGGACAGAGTCAGAAACCTCAATGGGCAAAAGGTCCAAGGGTGTGAGAGGGTTAAAACCATATACAACCTCAAATGGACTATGCTTGGTTGTGGAGTGTTGTACCCTATTATATGCAAACTCAATGTGGGGTAAACACTTATCCCAAGATTTTACATTTTTGTGTACTAAGACCCTAAGAAGTTGTGAGAGGGTCCTGTTTACTACCTCTGTTTGGCCATCCATTTGAGGATGACAAGTTGTGGAAAAGAGGAGTTGTGTTCCTAGCCTTGACCAAAGAGTTTTCCAAAAATGGCTTAGGAATTTGGTGTCCCTATCAGAAACAATGGTTTTGGGCACACCATGTAATCGCACAACCTCTTTAAAGAAGATCTTAGCAATATGACTAGCATCATCAACCTTATGGCAAGGGATGAAGTGAGCCATCTTGCTAAACCTATCCACAACCACAAAGATAGAATCCATTCCCCTTTGGGTCTTAGGCAGGCCTAACACAAAGTCCATTGATATATCAATCCAAGGTGCACTAGGTGTTGGCAAGGGAGTATATAAACCACTAGGTGAAAGTTTTGATTTAGCCTTTCTACAAACAATGCACCTAGAGCAATGTTTTTGAACATCCTTTTTCATTTTGGGCCAATAAAAGTGTTCATGTAAGATAGACAAAGTCTTATCTCTTCCAAAATGACCCATGAGTCCTCCCTCATGACTCTCTCTAAGTAGGAGATCTCTTAAAGAGCTTCGTGGAATACAAAGTCTATTGGCTTTAAAAAGATAGCCATCTAAAATGTAGAAGCCCTTATGAGATGTAGAAGTGGAAGATAAGTTAAAGATGTTTGAAAAATCAAGATCATTTGGGTACAAAGACCTAATTTCATCAAGCCCAATAACTTTGGCTCCTAGAGAGGTAAGTAAAGAATGCCTCCTAGATAAAGCATCAGCCACAGTATTGGTTTTGCCATTCTTATACTTGATGACATAAGGAAATTGTTCCAAATACTCAACCCACTTTGCATGCCTTTTGTTTAACTTATGTTGCCCTTTGATGAATTTCAAAGATTGGTGATCACTATGTATCACAAACTCTTTTGGGATTAAGTAGTGCTCCCAAGTTTGTAGGGCTCTAATTAAGGCATAAAATTCCTTATCATATGTGGGATAGTTAATAGTGGCCCCATTAAGTTTTTTACTAAAGAAAGCAATGGGGTGTCCTTCTTGTAAAAGCACAGCTCCTATGCCCACATTTGATGCGTCACACTCAAGCTCAAAGGTTTTAGACAAATTTGGAAGTTTTAAAATTGGAGCATGAGTGAGTCTATCTTTGAGATCTTGAAAGGCTTTTTCTTGCCTAGGCCCCCACACAAAAGAAACATTCTTTTTAACCAACTCATTTAAAGGGGAGGCTAGGGTTGAAAAATCTTTCACAAATCTCCTATAGAAACTTGCGAGACCATGGAAACTTCTTATTTCACTCACATTTTTAGGTGTAGGCCAATCTTGGATTGCCTTAACCTTAGAGTGATCTACCTCAACACCTCTAGAACTAACTACAAAACCAAGAAAGACAATGGAATCCATGCCAAAAGAACATTTTTCAAAGTTAGCATAAAGATTGTTTGTTGTCAAGGCAAGCATAACTTGTCTTAGGTGGATTAGATGAGAGGTCATGGACTTTGAGTACACAAGAATGTCATCAAAGTATACCACAACAAAATGCCCTATGAAATCCCTTAAAACATGGTTCATAAGTCTCATGAAGGTACTTGGTGCATTAGTTAGGCCGAAAGGCATCACTAACCACTCATAAAGGCCAAGCTTGGTTTTAAAAGCGGCTTTCCATTCATCTCCTTCTTTTATTCTAATTTGGTGATAGCCACTTTTAAGATCAATCTTGGAGAAGATTGTAGATCCACTAAGCTCATCTAACATGTCATCAAGCCTAGGTATGGGATGCCTATACTTGATGGTGATGTTATTAATGGCTCTACAATCCGTACACATTCTCCATGAACCATCTTTCTTGGGTACAAGTAAAACCGGTAATGCGCAAGGGCTTAAGCTTTCTCTAATCCAACCTTTGGAAAGTAGTTCATTCACTTGTTTTTCTATTTCTAAACTTTCCTTAGGGTTGCATCTATAGGCCGGTCTATTTGGCAAACTAGCCCCAGGTATAAGGTCTATTTGATGCTCAATGCCCCTAATAGGAGGTAACCCCTTTGGAATGTCTTTTGGGAAGAGGTCTTTAAATTCTTGTAAGATATTTTGGATCCCTTTGGGCAAGGGGGGAGGAGAGGTGCCCATTGAACACAAGGAAGTGTTAGGGATATCTTTTGGATATATGATCAAGCAATGTTTTTGTGAAAACATGGCATGTTTCACATCGTATTTAGTTGCAAAGAGATTAGGTTGGGAGTCATTATAGACAATAACTCCTTTCCCTTTATTGTCTTTTATGTTTTTCTTTGGTTTTTCTAAACTCACATGGGAAGAAGATCCTAACTCTTTTTCTCTCTTAACTTTCATTTGGATTTGATCTTTGGCTACTTGTTGTGGAGTTAGAGGATGTAATACTATCTTCTTACCATCTAGTTTAAATGTGAGGGTGTTAGTGAACCCCTCATGAAGGACCTTTCTATCAAATTGCCAAGGCCTTCCTAATAGTATATGAGTTGCTTCCATAGGTACTACATCACATTTGACTTCATCTCTATATGTGCCTATGGTGAAATTGATTAGGACTTGCTTATTGACTACCATTTCCCCTTTTTCATTTAACCATTGTAATTTATAGGGACTTGGGTGATCTATAAGCTCTAATCCCATCTTTTTGACTAGTCTTTGGCTTGCAACATTTGCATAACTCCCACTATCCACAATGAGAGAACATAATTTGTCATTAATGTAACATCTTGTATAAAAGATGTTCTCTCTTTATGTTGTGTCATCGAGTTTTACATGACTACCAAGCAACCTTCTAATCATGTACAACTCACCTTCATCCCCTAAAATATGCTCACTGTCACTGGAATCACTACTAGAGTCATCACTTGAATAGTGAGAATCAGAATTAGACTTTGATTGACTTGAGTAGGTTCCATTGGTTTTTAAAATCATTGTTCTTTTTGTTAGACAGTCCGAAGCAATATGTCCTCTTCCAAGGCACTTAAAACATTTGATGGAAGAAGATCTAGAGGATTGTGGTTTTGATGATGGTTCATGCTTATCATGTTGATTGCGAAAGACTTTGCCATTTTTGTGTAACTCACTTTGGGGTTTAGAGGAGGAAGCGCCCACTTCTCTCTCTCTAGGGTTTCTCTCAAACTTACGCTTATTTTCTACCCATTTTGACTTATAGGCTCTATTGTTATCCCCACTATAGGATTCTCTTTCCTTAAATTGGTTTTCTACTTTGGTGCATTGGTGGAGTAACTCTTCTATATCCACATGTGGAAGAAGTTCTACCCTATTTTTGATGTTCCTATTAAGCCCATGTAAGAACCTATGCATTAGGGTTTCCTCATCTTCTTCTATATTGGCTCTAATCATGGCTATCTCTAAGGCTTTATAGTAATCTTCTACACATTTAGAGCCTTGGGTGAGCCTATTTAGGTTTGCTAATAGTTCACCCCTATAATAGTTAGGAACATATCTTTTTCTAAGGAGAGCTTTTAAGTCTACCCAATCATCTATGGGAAGGAAGTTGTATCTTTTTCTCTCATTACAAATTTGGGTCCACCAAACTAGGGCATAATTTTGGAAAGAAAGAGTTGCAATCCTAACTTTTTTTTCATCTTTTATTTGATGAGAGTTGAATATTTGTTCTACCCTCATCTCCCACTCTAAGTAAGCTTCAATGTCACTTTTTCCATTGAATGGGGGAATTTCTAATTTTACCTCTCTTAAGCCTATGTCATCCTTTCTATGTTCATGGTGCCTTCTTTGTCTTGTTTCTTCCTCATTATCACTAGTGTTATGTCTTTGATTTCTTGTCTATGCCTAGTTCTAGGGGGTTCATTATGCTCAAGATTAGTTAGCCTAGCATTAATATTGTTTAAGCTATCCATTATGTTATGAAGCATGGTTTTGTTCTCCCTATCACTAGATGACATCTTTTAATGTTGTCAAAGAAATTCAAGACAAAAACAAAGTATTTATAGACAAGCTAGTCGAGGAAGATGAATGCAATATAAGTGAAAAAAACACTTCAACAAACCTAAAATATCAATACTAGGTTTCTATCCTAAAGGGAAACAATGTCCTAGGTTGTCTTTAACTAGGTTAGTCCTATGTTGCTTATGTAAATCCTAAGTTGTCTTTAACCTAAGTTGATTATGGTTGTCCTAGGATGTTGCTAGTGATTAACTAACCCTAAACAAGCCTAACCAAATTCGGTTTTAAGAAGTAGTTAACCTAACAAAATTAGTTCAACTAACTAACTAAGTCTTAACAACCCTAACCAAAAGTAGTTAATTAGTTATGGAAGTTGTAACAAAGTCTAACCACTATAACTACCTAACTAATTCGGTTATGTATTAGTTAACCCAACTAACAATTAGTTATGACAACTAGAATTAGTTCCAACCACTAACTAATTAGTTAAGACACTCAACTAACTACCAACTAACTAACTAATTATAGTTGTAACTTCTAACTAACTCTAACCAATTAACTAAAAGTAGTTAACAAACAAATGCACATGCACTATCCTAATTCGAAATTTACCAAGCAAAAGGGAAAAATTATAATGTCCAAAAAGTCCAATGTCCTTGTTGTGTCCAAAATACAAGACAAAATCCTACTACACAAAGCCTAAGAATTAAAAAACTTTGCCTAAGTTCTACTAGTTACAAAGCTTTTGCCTCCTTTACAAGTGTCTTCACAAGTCCTTCTTGATGTATAAGCTCCACTTTACCTAGCAAGAGAACACAAGGCAACAACTCCAAACAAGATTTGGTTAATAGAAATCACAAAGAAACTTTAAACCTCACAAAAGTGTATCTCTCAAGTGTATGCCTTCTCTTAGAGATTTTCAAGCTCAATCAATTTCCACACCAATCTCAAGTGTTTCAATATGCTACCCTCACTTAATGGCGAAATGGAGTGATCTTAGAAGTCCAAAAGAATACAAACTCAAGACAAAACTTTAAGAAGCAAAAATGACAAACTAAAAAGGCTCAAGAACTAAAAGCTACTCAAATGGAATAGAATGAAGGATCAACAATTAACTTGGAATGACAAGACTCTAAAAGCAAATAAAAGTTCAAAAGAATGAAAGCTAACTTGGAATAGAATTGAAATTGACAAAACAAGACAAACAAGAAAATAAATGCAAGAAACAAAGTTTAAGGTATAACCTAGCCTAGAAACTCTAAAGTTGCAAGAATAAGCAAGGAAGTCTTAATGAACAAGTCTTAGAAATGTCAAGTAATGAAGTACTTTTCTTTTGGTATTAGTAATTTCGAAATTTGGTGATGATGTTTTGGTGTGTCTAATTCAACTTAGCAATGAGGCTTTCTTTTCAATACTCTTTTCCTTGTTTGGTACCTTTCTTTTCTTTTAATACTTTTCTTTTCTTTTGATACTTTTCTTTTTTTTTGCCTCTCAAGATTTCAAGATAACAACACCAATTTTATAATACCAAAACCAAATTGCACAAGTGGTTCAACTAGTTCAATTAATGCTTCTTGCTTAAGGCAAATTATGCAACCTTCTCCTAAATTGATGTATAGGAGGTGACTAAAATCTTTTTTGACAAGTTTTGTTTTTGATGCAAGCAAGATGAAAATAGGAATGTAAAGTGCAACAAAATTAAACCTAGAATCAAACTAAGAATAGAAACTAACAATCCTAAAAATTGAGTTGACTTTGGAGTGTCTTTAATGTGAGACCTCCTAACAATAATAGAACCTTTGTAGGAGCTAATCAAGATGCTTGAATTGCCCCTATATCACACGGTTTTACACACTAAAAAGGAGAAACAATTAACTTCCTAGAACTCTAGAAAAGGTTCCACATGGCACTTAACTAACTTCTTAAATTGGCTCTAACTAACAACTAACAATTAGCTAACATGTAACAACAACCTAACCACCTAATAACCGAATTTAACATGTGCCAATTCTGAAATTTTAGAGACCAAAACAGAATGGTAACAATAACCAACCGAAAATGACCCTCCAATATGCAAAAAATTGAAACCACAAAGAAACTAGCACAAAAACTCAAAAGAACCAAGACTTTTTATGATTTTTCTATGCTAACATGGCATGAATAAGGCATATGAATGACTAAGAAACAGAATTCCAGCCAGCAAAAGAAGTGAAAAATGAAAATTAAAATGGAAGAGAAGAAGAAAAGAACCTCCCAAGGCTCAATGATACCACATGATGTAGGCTCTTCATGCACTTTCTTGAAGAGAGATGGATCTAGAGTTCTTTCTCCTATCTTCCTTCAAAGTAAGCTTGAGAACTTCTTCTTCAAGGCAAGGGAAGCCAAAACTAAAGCCTAAAACTAGAGGAATGTGACGCCAAAACAAAGGAAAAGAGAGTGGAAATGGAAGGAGAGAAAGTGGACAATGGAGGAAGGCTTGGAAAAGAGGAGAGGGAAAGGTTGGAGGCCACTTCCTAAGATGGAGGAAGATAACTCCACTCACCACCAAGGGAGGGAGAAACCCCTTGGATAAGAGCTTGAGAGAGCTCTCAAATTCTAGAGAGAAGGAGGAGAATCTCTCACTAGGAAACACTTAAGTGCTCTCAAATTTTGCAAAATGAATTAATTGTGCTTGATTACAAAAGGAGAAGCCCTTATATAGGCCATGGGAATTTCGGCCAAGGACTAGCTAGATGGGCTTGGTCATGGATCCAAGGCCCATTAAGAGAAAAGATGAACAAATGGCCTATACATGGCCCAAAAGGGAAAGTACAAGGCCCAAAAGTGGCCCATTTGACCTTGTAAGGCCCAAAGCTATCCTATAAGCCTAGAGAAACTATTTAGAAAGTATATTACAAGTAAAGTACATATAGATCCTCATAGGTTCCTTATTGGGCTTAGGCCTACTAGAAGAGAGAAAAGAGAAAAGGGCTTTATGGATGCTCTCTTTGGCCCGTTTGGTCTTTGCCCTTGTGAGGGGACCTCTATATGCTTCAAGTCCTTTCTCCAATGTAGTGTGAGGGTCTTCCTTGGGTATGTCCACATTATGAAGTCATATGGTAATTCAATTTTGACTTAGTCAAAATTGAATTCAATTGGTTTCAAAATGCAAGCCATTCACATAAGACTTCTCCAAGGCTAAATGAAAATTCAATTTTGACTTAGTCAAAATTGAATACAAATGAAAGACCACACAGCCACTTCAATTACTTACGGCACCAAAGAGAAAGGCAAGGCAAATTTCAAAATTTTAACGTGCCAATTGCCAATTCATTCAATCACTCACGGCCACCAAGAAAAGGCAAAGCAAATGCTTCAATTGTTTAATGATTCTTTGACCAATTCATTCTTCACTCACGACTTAGCTTTCAAAGGAAACAAAACATTTGTCAATTGCCAAATATTATATGATGATGGACACACCACTCACGGAATGAATGAAGGCAAGTTCCATTTCCATTTTGTCCACATATTATACCAAAAATGAGAAAAGAATTGCCACCAAAAATTATCATACTTCCACCATGCAAAACGCCATGAATTTAAGGAAAAGGGTTAGAAAAATTCAGCTATAAAATGGGCTGGAAAATTACATTTTAGAGACAGCCAAGAGGGAGAAGAATTCAGTTTTTACCTTGTTGAAATTTTGAGAGAGTAGTGAAATTGAGTGATTAAATTTATATATAGTGGAAGGATCTTGAACAAAGAATTACAGTCGTAAATTTATTGGGCTTTTGGAGAAACCCGTAAGTTTATTTCTACCATGAATTGTATGTTGTATCTCCTTTCCATTATATGTATGAATTTATACCATATCATGTGTAACTAAATCATTTATCTTGGGATGAAGGGGTGTGATAATATTTTGTGATAATGTTATTTTGACTTTGAATTAAATAAATTTCTGTTTTCCATTTATGTTCAAATTATGCTCAAAGCTCTTAGTGATTCCTAACAAGAACCTAAGTGATAAAATTGTATACTTGCGGGTATATTAGTAAGCTTAAGTAATTAATAGAATCGAGAGATTTATTGTTACTGGAAGGTTTTTGAACTAAGCCTAAGGTTTTGAATTACTTTTTGTGACCTCGGTAAAACCGAGAAAGTAATAAAAATCTTTTGGGGAATTAAAAAGGGATTTTCATAAAACAATAATGGGCCTTTTCTAAGGATTAAGCAGCGCTTTCCATAGGTTAGGTACATTAATAGGATTCCGAGAGGAACATATTAATTAGCTTAAGGAAAATCCGCCTTGGAAAACTTAACTTGATTCTTATTTATGAAAAGTTAAAATTCATTAACATAAAATAGAGTCTTGATCCCCCAAAATCCCAAGATACTTTCTAAGGATTAAGCAGCGCTTTCCATAGGTTAGGTACATTAATAGGATTCCGAGAGGAACATATTAATTAGCTTAAGGAAAATCCGCCTTGGAAAACTTAACTTGATTCTTATTTATGAAAAGTTAAAATTCATTAATATAAAATAGAGTCTTGATCCCCCAAAATCCCAAGATACTCTCAACTCTGATTTTAAGTATCGAGTAAATTTTGTTTCTGAATTTATTTTGTTTTATTTTACAAAAACAAAAACATTAACGCGACATAACCCGTGCGCTTGCGGGCCCTGTCAAGTTTTTGGCGCCATTGTCGGGAACTGTTGTCCCTCAAATATCGGCAATATTGAAATTTGATTAGATCATACTTGTTAATATTTTTATTTTTATTTTTATTTTTGTTTTATTTTGTTTGTTTGATTGATTTCTTTTTGTATATTTATTTGTTTTTAGTGATTATTTTATTCAGTTATTTTGTATTATGTATTCTGTTCTTTTTTCTTTTACTGTTACTATTTTTGTTTTTTTGATTAATTGTTCTGTTATTTTTAATTCATTTTGTTTTATATGGTTCTTAAATTTGGTTATTCTATTTTACTGTTGTATATTTAGTGTGATATTTTTCTTGATATTATTCCGTTCTTCGTATTTGTTTATTGTTGTTATTTTCTTTTTCTTTTCTTTTATTTGTTTTGTTTATTTCTTTTTCTATATATTTATTTTAATATTTTTTCTGTATTTTTATTGTTTATTTTATTTTGTTTGTAATCTTGTATTTTGTTCTTTATTTTGTGTATCTATTGTTATTTTATTTTTGTGATTCTTTGTTTTATTTGTCATTTATTTTTGTTTTATGCGACGAAGCCGTAGTATCGATCTAGACTTAGGATTTGACCCTGAGATAGAACGTACCCTTAGAGCTTTAAGAAAACAACAAAAACAAGAAAAAGAAAAACAAATGGCAGACCAAAACAGAGCCTCAAGAGATTTTGCTGCTCCAAGTACAAATGGAAAAGGGTCTAGCATCCTTAGACCCACAGTGGAAGCAAATAATTTGAATTAAAGCCTTCACTACTCTCAATGGTTCAGCAAAACCAATTTGGAGGATTACCCTCCGAAGATCCCAATCTTCATCTTTAAATCTTTCTTGAATACTGTGACACCCTAAAGATGAATAGAGCCACCAATGATGCCATTCGCTTGAGACTCTTCCCTTTCTCCTTAAGAGATAAAGCGAGGGCTTGGTTATATTCTCTTCCTGAAGGATCCATCACTACTTGGGAACAATTATCTAGTGCTTTCATTAATAAGTGGTACCTAAGAAATAAAACTGATTTGTTAAGAAAACAAATAATTAATTTTGCACAAAAAGATGATGAATCCTTATATAAAGCCTGGGAAAGATACAAAGAGTTGCTAAGAGAATATCCTCACCATGGGGTAGAAAGGTGGTTTGACAATCCATATTTTCTATAATGGACTAACTTCCACACAAAAGATCTCTTTAGATGCTGCATCTGGAGGAGCCTTCATGAGTAAAAATGTTGATGAAGCTCAGAACCTGATTGAGGAAATAGCTCAAAACACACACCAGTGGAACTCTGAGAGAGGATTGTCTACTAAAACACCAGGTAAGTACTCTGTTGATGCTCTTTCCTTACTTTCTGCCAAAGTTGAGGCATTAACATTAAAACTTGATAAAATAGGGTCAACAGGTACTACTAATATTGTTTGTGAAGTTTGTGGTGTTTCAGGACATGGAGCTACTAACTGCCATTTAGCAATGACCCTTAATCAAGAACAAGAAATGCATCAGGTGGATACTATTGGAAACTATGGTGGAAATTTTCAAAATAACTACAGACCTCCACAAGGTCCACCTGGCTTCCAAAATAGGCCACCTCACTTCCAAGGTAATCAAAGTAACTACAAACCTCAACAAGGACCCTATATTCCATAAAAATCAAAGTTAGAGTCCTTGATGGAGACATTTATACCTACTCAACTTAAACAAAATGATGAATTCTCTAATGCAATAAAGAACTTAGCTTCAAAGGTGGACTCTCTTGCCACCCATAACAAAATACTAGAAAATCAAATTACCCAACAAGCCTCCTACTCCCAAAGAGAACCAGGAACATTTCTTGGAAAACCAGAGGCTAGACCATCTAACCAAACCATGGCTGCCACTCTTAGGAGTGGTACTCAATATGATGGGCTAGTTGGCAAGACTGGAAAAGATGAAAAGAAAGTGGATGAATCTTCATCTCATCCAGTGATTGAAGAAGAGACACCACAAGAAAAGAAGGATGAGGTTAAGCCATATCAACCTCCCATTCCATTTCCTCAGCGCTTGGCTAAAGCAAAGTTGGACAAACAATTTGGTAAGTTTCTTGATGTTTTAAAGAAATTATATATCAATATTCCCTTCACAGATGCTTTGCAGTAAATTCCCACATATGCAAAGTTCCTGAAGGATATTTTGTCCAACAAAAGAAGACTGGAGGAAGATGGTACAGTTGCACTTACTGAAGAGTGCAGTGCTCTAATTCAAAGAAAGCTTCCACCCAAGCTCCAAGATCCAGGCAGTTTCTTTATACCTTGTATGATTGGTGACATGAATATAGATAAAGCATTGTGTGATTTAGGAGCAAGTGTGAGTTTAATGCCATTATCTATTGCTGAAAAGTTAGGATTGGGTGAGCTGAAACCTACTAGGATGTCTTTACAATTGGCTGATAGATCTGTAAAATATCTTGTAGGAATTTTAGAGGATGTTCCTATTAAGATAGGAAAATTTTTTATACCTGTTGACTTTGTTGTGCTTGAAATAGACGAAGATTCTTTGAGTCCTATTATTTTAGGAAGACCGTTTTTAGCAACTGCAGGTGTTGTGATCGATGTCAAGAATGGTAAGTTATCTCTGACTGTTGGAGACCAAAAGGTTGATTTTAATTTGAAAAATGCTTTAAAAAAACCTTTTAATAATGATGTTTGCTGTAGTGTGGATTTTGTTGAACAAGTGGTAAAGGAAGCAACCCTTCCTAATGACCCACTTGAAACTGTTTTCATGATTAAGCTTGAAGGAACATCTGACTGCTCTGAGGCCCCACTAAAACATGATACTGAGGTCATGTGTGACAAAGTGGTAAGCCCCAATGTGGAATTAAAGCCTTTACCAGCTTCATTAAGGTATGAGTTTCTTGGTCCTAATTCCACATATCCTGTGATTGTTAATGCTGAATTGAATCCATGTGAAACTGAAAAACTTTTAAAACAACTTAGGTTGTATAGAAAGGTAATAGGTTATACAATGGATGATATCAAAGGGATTAGCCCTTCTCTTTGTATGCACAGGATTACTGTAGAAGATGAAAATAGGCCCACAATATAACCACTTAGGAGATTAAATCCAAAAATGCAAGAAGTGGTTAAAAAGGAAATTTTGAAATTGCTTGATGTTGGAGTCATATATCCTGTGGATAGTAGTAAATGGGTAAGTCCTATTCATATGGTGCCTAAAAAGGGGGGAATAACTGTGATTGAAAATGATAAACATAAATTGGTTCCTACTAGGATTGTCTCTGGTTGGCGTATGTGCATTGATTATAGGAAGTTAAATAGCGCCACGAAAAAAGATCATTTTCCTTTCCCTTTTATTGATCAGATACTTAAAAGACTTGCGAAACACTCTTATTTCTATTATTTGGATGGGTATTCAGGTTTTCATCAAATTCCCATTCATCCATCTGATCAAGAAAAGACTACCTTCACTTGTCCTTATGGGACTTATGCTTATAGGCGTATGCCTTTTGGTCTGTGTAATGCACCTGTGACTTTTCAAAGGTGTATGCAAGCAATTTTTTCTGACCTTATTGAAAATGTGATGGAAGTCTTTATGGATGATTTTTCAGTGCATAGTTTGGATTTTGATAACTGTTTAACAAATTTGTGCCAAGTCTTGCAGCGTTGTGAAAAGACCAATCTGGTCTTGAATTGGGAAAAATGCCATTTTATGGTAAGAGAAGGCATAGTTCTTGGACACTTAGTGTCTGAGAGAGGTATAGAAGTTGATAAGGCTAAAGTGGAAGTGATTGAAAAATTGCCCCCACCTACAAATGCGAAAGGTATTCAGAGTTTTCTTGGACATGCAGGGTTTTACCGTCGGTTCATTAAGGATTTCTCCAAAATCACAAAGCCTCTTACAACTCTTCTGGGTAAGGATGTGCCTTTCAATTTTGATTCATCTTGTATGGAAGCTTTTTGCAGGATTAAGCAAGCTCTAATCTCTGCCCCCATCGTTCAACCCCCTGATTGGGAACTCCCATTCGAGTTGATGTGCGATGCGAGTGATTACACAGTGGGAGCTGTGCTTGGGCAACAGAAGGACAAAAAGCTCCATGTAATTCATTATGCCAGTCGGACGCTGGATGATGCTCAGGTAAATTATGCCACAACTGAAAAAGAACTGTTAGCCATTGTCTTTGCTTTTGATAAATTTAGATCTTACTTGGTAGGTTCACATGTTATTGTTTACACAGATCACTCTGCCATTAAGTATCTATTGAATAAAAAGGAAAGCAAAGCCTAGGATGATTAGGTGGATTCTAATATTGCAAGAATTTGACTTAGAAATTAAGGAAAAGAAGGGTACTGAGAACCTAGTTACTGATCTAGGTTGACATCCGAAAAAGTAGAAATAGATAATATTCCTATCAATGAATCTTTTCCAGATGAACAACTCTTAAGTCTTAGTATCCAACGTGTTCCTTGGTATACTGATTTTGTAAATTTTCTTGCATGTGGTATCTTACCCCCTGATCTTAGTTTTCAGCAGAAGAAAAAGTTTTATGCAGATGTCAAGCATTATTATTGGGATGAACCACTCCTATTCAAGCAATATGCAGATGGTTTGATTCGGAGGTGCGTCTTACAAGATGAGGTCCATGCTATCTTGGATCATTGCCATTCTCTTTCCTGTGGAGGGCACATGAGCACCTCCAAGACAGCCGCTAAAATATTACAAGCTGGGTTCTATTGGCCACATATTTTTAAGGATGTATGTAAGTATGTTCTGACTTGTGATGCTTGCCAAAGAACAGGTAACATTGGTAAGAGACAAGAAATGCCATTGAATACCATTTTAGAAGTTGAATTGTTTGATGTATGGGGTGTTGATTTTATGGGACCCTTTCTTTCGTGTTTTGGAAATCAATTCATATTAGTGGCAGTTGACTATGTGTCAAAATGGGTGGAGGCCATTGCTTCACCCCATTCTGATGCTAAGACTGTTATTAAACTTTTCAAGAAAATAATATTTCCAAGGTTTGGGGTCCCAAAATGTGTTATAAGTGATGGAGGGTCTCATTTTATTGAGAAAACTTTTCAGACCCTTCTAAAGAAATATTGATAAGTGCTTTATAATACAATAAATTAGGTCTAAATTGCTTAGGATTTTAGTCATTATCCACTGTATTTCCTTTATTTATTACGATTTTTGCTTTCTTTCCACTCCAGTCTACTTGGGTATGTTATTTTGCAGGAATTAAGGTAATAAAGGGTCAAAAACAAGAGAAAAACGACCTTAAAATGATAAAGAAACAAGAAGAACATGCCCAAAGTGGAAAGAATTCTCTTTTTAAAGCTGAAATCCGACTCAGAGCACTGAAATCCGACTCAAAATGGCCAAATCCGAGTGGGATAACTCAGAAATAACCAAATCCGAGTGGAAAGACTCAGAGTAGAGCATTGGCGAGTGGAATACTGCACTGTTGGAGAAAATCCGAGTGAAATGTTCCCTGTCAAAGCCATTCCGAGTGATAAATGGCTGACTCGAGTGAAGGATCAATGTTAAAAAGGAATAAGTCTCGGTTTTAGGAAAATCCGATTGGAAGCTGTCCGAATGCAACAATTCCGAGTGAAAAAAGGAACTGAGCTTTCATAAATGCTACCCAAAGGTATTTTCCGAGTGAAAGGATTGCTGATTGAAGTGAATCCGAGTGGGAATTTGCTGATTGAAGTAAATCCGAGTGAAGAATGCTGACTGAAGCAGGTCTGACCCAAGAACAAGTGTTTTTCTAGGCAAAAAGCTAATTCTGAGTGAATTGATTCCGAGCAGAAGGAATGCCATTGAATGAATAAATGCTGACTAAGGAGAATCCGAGTAGTTTCATTCGGAGAACAAGGAATTTCCGAGTGGTGTCTTAATCGGACAAGGAAAAATCCGACCAGAAATGAATCACACTCGGGCAGACTCTCAAGTTTCACACTGAGCCCGAGTGAGAAGTCTCCAAGGAAAGGCCATTCCGAGTGAGTTGGGTCAGAAAGATACATTTCCGAGCAAAGCAAGGCTCGGACATAAGAAGAAATTCAATCAGCCAAATTCCAACCCTTCAAGTGCAAGTTCCTGAGTAAAAGTAAAGGCCATTCCGAGTGAGTTGATTGACGACTGAAGGCCATTCTGAGTAAAAAGCATGAAGGCCGACTGAAATATTTCAAAGCAAATCCGAGTGAATTCCAAAGCAAAGCTTTAACCGAGTGGTCCAAATTCAGAGACAGCCAAGTGAAAATGATTGGGAACCGATTGAATCTGAACCAAGTGAGTCTTCAATCAGTTCTGAATGAACTCCATGAACCTGAGCCGAGTGAATGGTTTCAGTCGGATCCGAGTCCCCTCTCCTTTCAAAACCGACCTACACTCCACAACCCCAAACAACGGATCACTCTACACCGTCCCATTCCCTATCCGCTGTCCCTTTCTTCTTCTAATCCATAACACACACCGTCCTCTCCTTTCCATCCACAACACCGCCCAGACTCCTTTCCATCCACAACACCGCCCAGACTCCTCTCCACTCAACACCGCCCAGACTCCTCTTCAACCAATACCGCCCAACCGTCCTCACTTCTCAACACCGTCTCACTCCCTCTTCTATCCGCTGTCCCTTTTCTCCTTTCCATCATCCACACCGCCCAGACTCCTCTCCTACCAACACCGGCTCCATCCACCACATCGTCCAGCAACTCCACTGTCCCTCATACCACCATACCTGCCACATGTAAACCAACAACGCCCAGCAACCAATACCGAACAGCAAGCTTTCATTCGGTCTTGTGGAATTCCAGCACCTTTCCACTCAAAATTTGACCAAATGAATAAATCCAAGCACCGAATTATTGGAAATATTAAAATATGCAAATTGGAAACAAGTTGGCACAGCTGGAATTCACATGCACCGAAAGTTTCTCCCACTTGCAAATTTTAACGCGTTTCCTTAGCTGGATTCATTCATCCATTCGCCTATAAAAGGGAGAGCAACCAGGAGCAAAAATCAATGATCACTTGCATCAATTACCATCAGATTCATTTTCTTTTCTTTTCTTCGTTACTTTCTCTCTTTTTCTCTTTAGTTTTCTTCTCTTCATTTTTCTTTCTCTGTTCGTTTTTTTTTCTCTTTCTTTTTATTTTCTTTTTTTTCTTTTATTTTGTAAGAATGTGAGGGCTGTAAAAGTGAGAATTTAAATTTGTAATTGGTGGAGAAATTATTGCAACAAGGAATTACAGTGGTAAATTATTCTGAGCTTTTGGAGAAACCCGTAAGTCTTTATTTTTACCATGTCTTGTATGTTTTATTTTTCCATTATTTATATGAATTTAAATTATTTCATGAGTAGCTAAATTAATTATCTTGGGATAAAGGGGGTATGATAATATTTTATTTTAATGTTATTTTAATTTGGAATTAAATAAATTTCTGTTTTCCATTTAGTTCAATTATGCTCAATGCTTTTAGTAATTCCTAACAAGAACCTAAATGATAAAACTGTATACTTACGGGTATATTAGTAAGTTTAGGTAATAAATAGAATCGAGAGATTTATTTTTACCGGAAAGCTTTGAACTAAACCTAAGATTTTGAGATGCTTTTTGTGACCTCGGTAAAACCGTGAAAGTAATCAAAATTCTTTTGAGGAAATAAAAGGGATTTTCATAAAACGATAATTTCTGAGGATTAAGCAGCGCTTTCCATAGGTTAGGTACAATAATAGGATTCCGAGAGGAACATATTAATTAGCTTTTGGAAAATTCGCCTTGGAAAACTTAAATCGATCCTTATTTATGAAAAGTTAAAATTCATTAACATAAAATAGAGTCTTAATCCCCTGAAATCCCAAGATACTCTCAACTCTGATTTTTTTTTGTGTCAAGTAAATTTTATTTTTATATTCTGTGCAACTTTAATTTGTGTTTTATTTTACAAAAACCTTAAAAATCAATTGTGTGGATAATTAAATTTCAATATGCTGGTACTTTGAACACAGTCCCTGTGGAGAACGATAATCTTTTATATTACGCGACATAACCCGTGCGCTTGCGGGTCCTGTCAAATATGGAGTTAGGCATAAGGTTGCTACACCTTATCACCCATAAACTAGTGGACAAGTTGAGGTATCCAATCGGGAAATTAAAAACATTCTTCAAAAAGTGGTTAATACGTCACGTAAAGATTGGTCTATTAAGTTAGATGATTCTTTATGGGCATATAGAACCGTATACAAAACTCCCATTGGAACCACTCCTTTTAAGCTAATTTATGGGAAGCCTTTCCATTTACTTGTTGAGCTAGAATATAAATCTTTTTGGGCTGTTAAAACTCTAAACTTTGATCATAAGGCTGCAGGTGAACAAAGATTATTGGAATTAAACGAGCTTGAAGAACTCTGTTTAGATGCATACGAAAATGCCAAAATTTATAAAGAAAAAACCAAACAATGGCATCATCGTCACATCCTACGGAGAACATTCAATCCAGGTGATATGGTTTTACTATTTAATTCCAGATTGAAGCTTTTTCCAGGTAAACTGAGGTCCTGATGGTCAGGACCATTCAAGGTAACAAAGGTCTTTCCCTTTGGAGCTGTTGAGTTATGGAGCGAGAAATCTGGTACATTTAGGGTAAATGGACAGAGAGTAAAGCACTACTTGACAGGTCAACCAATACAACAAACAAGTGACTTGGACTTGCTTGATGCTCCTGATGAATAAATCCAAATGGTGAGAAGTCTGGCTGAAGACTTAAAACTTAGCACTGATAGGGAGGTAACCCTATAAAAATTTGTTGTTTCATTTTGAATTTGAAAAAAAAACTATGTCAAATCCTGGTTTGGGGTTACTCCAGGTAAGTTTTCTTATCCTTTTATCATCCATTTTAACATTGAGTACAATGTCTAATTCTGGTTTGGGGTGGTAGATAAGAAAACTTAACTGTTTTGTTTGCATTGTGTGATTGTTATGTTTTTTATACATGTGTGTTTTCCTTGTTTTGCTTGTCATCCTATAATTACCATGATTGTATGATGAATTAACTTTGAACACATAGCTAAAGTATCTAAGGACCCTAACATTTTGAGTAAAATTTTTCAAAATTTGATTTTTTAAATGCCAAATCAATGTCTAAATGAACCTTATGTGATTAAAATGTTTTTTGAAAAGACTGTCCATGATTAGACTTGAGCCTAAATGGGTAATTTATCATAAATTTTCAAACCCATATTTTCTTGATTGAGTGAATCTCATGGTCATTAATATTCTAGAACTTGTTTTCAACCGATTCAAAATGGTTTTTGATTGTATGTCTTAGGATGATAAAGGCACAATTAGGTCTTATTCCTAAGCCTCAGAATTTTTGCACAATTTGACCCCTAATTGCCCCTTTTGCACCTGAAAGTGAAAATTTTTCTTTGAAACCTTTCATTGACTAATATTCTCTTAATGGTGAAAAAGTTGAAAATTTAGTGAAGCAAAGAAATAAAAAAGACTTAAGAAAAATATGTTATGGGATGTGAACAAAAGCAAGAAAAAGAAAAGAAAATCAAAAGGATGATATTGAATGAATTACAAAAAAGTCCATAAAAATTTCAAAAATTTGCTCTGTTAGTTTTTGAAATTAAATCATTCATGACTGTTTAAGCCCTTTTGTATTCCATTCTTCTTGAAATTCCTACCTTGACAATACAACCCATGGCCACATTACAACCTTTGAAAGACTTTTAGACTTTGACATAATTTCTATCTAAACTGTGGAGTTTCTGGTTTATTCACAAGCTTATGGTAATATTTTTGACTATAATGATTTGAGTGATACACAAACCATGAAACACTAGAGTGAAATTGTGAGAAGAGTATCTCAAGTCTTGACACTGAAAATCGACTCACATAAAAAAAATTAATTTGGCATTTGAATAAATCTGTTTCTCTGTCTTGGGTTCTCTAGTTTACTGAGCTAAGTGTTGTCTATTTCTTATCGTGTGAATATGGTGATTGCTTGAGGAAAAGCAATGTTTTGGTTTGGGGTATTTTGATAAGTGTTTTAAAACACTATTTTTTACTGTTTAATTTGTTTAAATTTCCAAGTTTATTGTATCATTTTTTTCTTGATTTCATAGTTTCTTTTTTCTTTTCACTGTTACTGTTTAAGTGTTGTATTTTGTGTGAATTAATTTAAATAGAACGTTAAAAAATTATTTTTTTAGAATTAGAAAATTAATTTTGGATTAGTGCTAAAACTAATTCCTTCAAGAACTTAATATCATGATTTCATTTCTATAAAAATTATTTTTTGAAAGTTCCATTTAAATTAATTAACTTGTTTATTTAATTTAATGTTTGTCACCAACTTAGTTTTTAACGTTAATACATTCTAAATGGGCATTATTCAACATAAAAATTTGTTAAGCCTTGTCCATGTTTCATGAATAAAATAAAATAAATCTTTCCATTAGAACTTGATATTAACATGAAATGCATAAGCTGATGGGGAATCCATTCACATTAAAATTAAGAGTAATGGGTAGAATTTTTATTAAGCAAATCCATCTCCTTTTTAAGTGCATTTCACGTTGATATCCACTCCAAAAGGGGTTCATGGTGCAGATTTTTTTTTAATTCAAAGCCACATATTCTCCATTGTCTTAATCATTCATGGTCAAACACTAACAAAAGGACAAGAATTAATGCATCATTCATCCATCCATGATCTCACATGCATATATCATAAAAAGGTTTCCACAAGTACAAGCTTTCCAACATGAAAGCTGATGGAAAATTGGACAAAGATGATTGAATGCTTTCTTCTTTTTGTAGGATCCACCAGAGGACAAGAGTTAAAGCACCCAATTTGCCAAAATTGATAAGTTCATTCATGTGAAGTCATATGGTTCATTCAATTTTGACTTAGTCAAAATTGAATTCAATTGGTTTCAAAATGCAAGCCATTCACGTAAGACTTCTCCAAGGCTAAATGAAAATTCAATTTTGACTTAGTTAAAATTGAATACAAATGAAAGACCCCACAGCCACTTCAATTACTCACGGCACCAAAGAGAAAGGCAAGGCAAATTTCAATATTTTAATGTGCCAATTGCCAATTCATTCAATCACTCATGGCCACTAAGAAAAGGCAAAGCAAATGCTTCAATTGTTTAATGATTCTTTGACCAATTCATTCTTCACTCACGGCTTAGCTTTCAAAGGACACAAAACATTTGCCAATTGCCAAATATTATATGATGATGGACACACTACTCACGGAATGAATGAAGGCAAGTTCCACTTCCATTTTGTCCACATATTGTACCAAAAATGAGAAAAGAATTGCCACCAAAAATTGTCATGCTTCCACCATGCAAAACGCCATGAATTTAAGGAAAAGGGTTGGAAAACTTCAGCTATAAAATGGGCTGGAAAATCACGTTTTAAAGACAGCCAAGAGGGAGAAGAATTCAGTTTTTACCTTGTTGAAATTTTGAGAGAGTAGTGAAATTGAGTGATTAAATTTATATATAGTGGAAGGATCTTGAACAAAGAATTACGGTGGTAAATTTATTGGGCTTTTGGAGAAACCCGTAAGTTTATTTCTACCATGAATTGTATGTTGTATCTCCTTTCCATTATATGTATGAATTTATACCATATCATGTGTAACTAAATCATTTATCTTGGGATGAATGGGTGTGATAATATTTTATGATAATGTTATTTTGACTTTGAATTAAATAAATTTCTGTTTTCCATTTATGTTCAAATTATGCTCAAAGCTCTTAGTGATTCCTAACAAGAACCTAAGTGATAAAACTGTATACTCGCGGGTGTATTAGTAAGCTTAAGTAATTAATAGAATCAAGAGATTTATTGTTACTGGAAGGTTTTTGAACTAAGCCTAAGGTTTTGAATTACATTTTGTGACCTCGGTAAAACCGAGAAAGTAATAAAAATCTTTTGGGGAATTAAAAAAGGATTTTCATAAAACAATAATGGACATTTTCTAAGGATTAAGCAGCGCTTTCCATAGGTTAGGTACATTAATAGGATTCCAAGAGGAACATATTAATTAACTTGATTCTTATTTATGAAAAGTTAAAATTCATTAACATAAAATAGAGTCTTGATCCCCCAAAATCCCAAGATACTCTCAACTCTAATTTTTAAGTGTCAAGTAAATTTTGTTTCTGAATTTATTTTATTTTATTTTACAAAAACATTAAAAAATCAATTGTGTGGATAATTAAATTTTGATATGCTGGTACTTTGAAAACAGTCCCTGTGGATACGATAATCATTTATATAACGCGACATAACCCGTGCGCTTGCCAGTCGTGTCAATTTTCACCAAGAATGGGGAGTTTTCACAAGTGAAAAGAATTACCAAAAAAAAAAAATTTGACTCGGAAATGATCATTTCCGAGTGAAAGGACTCAGAATGATCATTTCCAAGTAAGTCCGAGTGGGACGTGGTCGAATGCTAAGTCTCCAAATAAGGAGTTTCCAAATGGGCCTCAAGTGTGGAAGATATTTCCAAATGAAGAAAGGGTTTCAAAAAAAAAGACTCGGGGAAAGACATTCCGAGTAAAATGAGACTGGCTATGTGAAGTATCCCTCAGGTGGAGACGTTGCCAAGTAGAAGACTCTCGGTTGCATATACTCTGAGTGAAAAAGGGGACTGACTATGATTAATACCGTCCCAGAAATTATTTTCTGAGCAGAGGAAGCCCCGAGTGAAGTCATTCGGAGATGTCCTTTCGTGCAGGGGAGGGTCCGAACGGTAATAAACCTCTTTAGGCCTAGATTCTTAAGTGTTATTCTGAGAGGAAAGTAGTCCGACTCTTGAATGAGGAAGTCCGAAGAGGTGAATGACAATTGAAGCTATTCCGAGTGAAAACGAGGCCGACTCTAAATGAATCCTATGGTCAGATTGTCAAATTCCATTCCTAATTGGAAAGTAAGGACGAGTGAGTGCATCCGAACAGTTGATTGCCGAGTGAAAGCCATTTCTGATTGCCGAGTGAAAGCCATCTCACAAAATTCCATTCTGATTAAAGAAACAAGGACGACTCCCGATTGTACAACCGAATGGAATGATTGACGACTGAAGGAAATTCCGAGTGAGACGCAAGTCGGGTTTCCGAATGAATGTGTCTGGGTGGAGTGAAGAAAGAGTCGACTGAATGACTCCCAAGTAAATTCAAACAGGTCTTTCCGAATGGTTCGTTTCCAGAAGCCAGGTGAGACATTTTAGGAGGTACCAATTGAAACCATTCCGAGCCCGATTCCTGAATGAACACATCCGAGTGGGAAGGATTGTTGAAGCTAAGTTTTAAATTCTGATTGGAGCATGAGGCCGACTCCCGAGTGAGTTGATTCCGAGCAGAAAAAGTCATTGAAATTAACATGTTTAATAAAGAGATCTCCGAGTGGTTTCATTCAAAAAAGATGGCATTTTGGGCAATAGGGCACGAATCGGTTCCGAGGCTCTCTTCAGTCGGTTCTGATTAAATGTTTCAATTAGAGTCACTCTTCAGTCACTCTTCACTCATCCCCTCAAACCATAACAGCCAAGTAGAATATTTCTGAAGTTCTGATTGAATCAATTAAAAAGGACTTCCAGAAGCTCCTAACTTGACTCAAGCAGAGAGACCGCGTGAATACTTCAAACAGAAGTACTGCCAAATAAAGCCCCTCCAATTGAAGTAACTCCGATTAAGTGCTTTAAACAGTGATACGTCCGGGCCAAGCAACACCGAGTGAAAGCAACAAAAGTCCTGAGTAATGCTTCTCGGAAAACCATTTTCGAGTCAATGAGCTGCGAATTCAATCCCACACTGAGTGATAGAGGTCGGATCCGACTTGTTGATTCCAGCTTTCACTCGACCTTCTCTATGAGGGCATTTATTCTTCTCGGATTGATTCCCAGTCGGTCTTTTATATGAGCATAGTAATTCCACTTGGTCTTTTATGTATGAACACCATCGACTCCATTCGGATTGACTCTCTGTGGGTGAATATCGAATGAGCCACTCTTTCAGTCAGCACCGAGTGAATCCTTTTCAGTCAGCACCGAGTGAGCTAATCTTCTTCAGCACCGAGCCACTTTTTAATCAGTACCGAGTGAATCACTTTTCAATCGGTTCTGAGTCATTCTTTACTCGGTTCCGATTGAATGTTTCAATCATTCGTCCAGCTCTCTTGACAACCTCAACACCAACCGGCTTTCACTCGGTCTTGTGTACAAAAGACACCTTTTCCACTCGGTCTTGTGTACAAAAGACACCTTTTCCACTCGGTCTTGTGTACAAAAGGGACCTTTTCCACTCAGTCTTGTGCATAAAAGGCACCTTTTCCACTCGAATTCTGGAGAGAAGGTGAAATCCGACCCATATTTCCACCGAATGCCCTTGCTGACTTGGATTTCCACTATCCAAGTGGATCTTTGACTTATGAAGGGGCGGCTGACAACAAGGCAAAGGCTGTCTCTCCACCGTTCCCTATAGCTGTCATCATCCAGGCTGTCTCCAAGTTGTGATTATGGGGCGGCTAACACAAAAAATTAATAAAAAGCCCACTTGCCACAGATTGAGAACGCTCCCCACTTCTATAAATAGGAGGAAGCATAAAAAGAGAAGGGACAGAGAGGGTGAAATAACACAGCTCCCTCTCCACCCCACCGTACGTCCCTCTCTTCCTCTCTCCACTGTCCCTCTTCCCTTTTCCACCCAACAGCCTCTTTTCCTTCCAACCGTCCCTCTCCACGCACCGTCTCCCTCTCCTACACAGCCCTTAAAACGCATCTCTCAACACCGTCCCCTTTCTCCTTCATCCTCACCCAACCTTCCAACTCCACACCACACCATCCCTTCCTCCTCACACCACACCGTCCCTTCCTCAGGCTTAAAACGTACTCCTCTTCACTCTTCCTTCAAACTACCATACCGTCCCAATCTTCCTTCAAACCACCAACCGTCCAAACCTCCTCCAAACCCGTACACCAACCTTTCTCCTCTATACCCATACCAACCGTCCTTCACCTTTCACAGCACTGTCCCTCTTCCTTTTCCACACCAATCGTCCTCACTCTTTCTTTTCCATACCAACCGTCCTCACTCTTCCCTCAAGCCCGTACAGCGTCCTCACTCTTCCTCAAACCCACACACCGTCCCTCTCCTTTAAGCTCACCATACAGCCCCTAAATTCACCAAACACTATCCCTCTCCTTAACCCATATTGTCCAGCCTCACCAACACCGTCCCCTTTCTCCTTTCTCCGCCCAACACTATCCCCTCTCTCTTTTCCCACTTAACACCATCCCTCTCTCCTTCTCCCTCAAAACCATACAGCCCCTAACGTCCTTCTCCTCTCTCAATATCACAGCCCCTTCAACTCCACACCGTCCTCCCTCAAGTCCTACCCAACCGTCCTTCTCTTCTCCCAACCGTCCTCCTCAAATCCACACCAACTGTCCTTCTCCTTTCTCCTCACCCGCACCGTCCTTCTCCACACCAACACCGTCCTTCCTCCTAAATCCTCACCACACCATCCAGCCCCATAATTCAACAGAAGCTCCAATTCTAGCGCTCTTTCTCTCTCTCTCGTTACACTGGTCCCGATCTGTCCCTCATTTTTTAATGCTTGTATTATTTTTTTCTGTTAAAATTAATTGCTGTTGAATGGAATTGTTTCTTTTCCAATAAGTAATTAATTTTCATTGATCGGATTAATCCCTCATCAAAAATCTGTTCTTCATTACCAGTATTTGTTATTATTTATTTTTCTATCAAAATTAATTAATTATTAATTGATGAATCCATTTTCTTTTTAATTATTAATTAATTTTTAATAATTGAATTATCCCCACCAAGATTCATATTAAATATTAACAAGAATAAGTGCTTCATACATTTTTTTTATTCTCTTAAAAAGGCGGAGCGAGATTAATTTGGACGAGACGTCCTGTTAATCTCATTTTTTCTTAAAAAAAAGGTGGAGCGAGTTTAATTTGGACGAGACGTCCTGTTAATCTCATGTAAAAATTTCGTGTTTATTTTTGTTTATTTTGTTTGTATATTTTGTCATTTTGTGTACTTTCTTTTCATGAAGAAGTTAAAATAATTTTTAGGTTAATTATAATGCGCGCTATCATATTGAGGTAACCGTTTTTATAACGGACAGTTGTGAGGTGCTAATACCTTCCTCACCTGTAATTAGACTCCCAAACATGGAATTTCATTTCTATAACCAGTGCTTTAATGAAAGGTTTTTCCGATATTTTATCCTTAAAAAATATTGGTGGCGACTCCCTGTTTTTTTTCTTTTCGAACCAAAAATCGTTTTGAGGGTCGGCCGTACCGCCGCGATCCCGGTCGCGACAACATACCATGCCCCTACTGTAGTAATAAAATGTGTACACATATATCATAATGCATGCATAATCACCATATTTTTACTGGTACCAAATTGCATCGCCCATAATGCAACACCTGGCCATTTTCACCATGACCACGGTAAACAACATAATCAATATATGGTGTTGCGGGCCAGCCATATCTCATATCATGGCGGCTATGATCCAATGGACCACCGGGGTCACCTGCTCATCAAGAACTACCCCCCATAAGTGTCGGCCAAATGTAGCTCCCCATAGCTAAGCATGGGCGGCTTCATGACCTACACTCTGAGTCACAGGGGAAACAACAAATTGCTCGTGCACTGAGCCACCCCCCATTGGGTCGGCCGAGGGAACTCCCCTAACGTTCCAACATCGGTGGCTATGATATGCCATGGATGTAATACAATACAAATCAAATGCATTTCTCATACTATGTATCCTAAATGCCACTTATCATTCATCATTATCATAATCACCAACACCACCATACACACCTTAGTGGATTTTATCGTTGTTAGTTTTATCCATTGTTTTTCAAGTTTTATATGTGGTATTTTTATCTCAATATATCATATACTATACATGCAAGTCAACACTTACAAATCAACCACAATAGCATCACAATGTCATAAGTCATCATTAACATTCATTAATCTTTCATCAACACCACCACATAATCATTTAGTGGATTTTCATTGTATTTATCATTACCATTGTTTCATAACTAGTGTGGTAATGCATCAACTCATCAATATAATTTTACACCACACATACAAGGTCACACTTGTATCATATACAATGGCATCCAACAAAATATCAATAATAACAATCATCCTTTATTCAAAGGATTGATCAACAATATCATCCATCATTACCCCTAATACAATCTTTTGTTTTTACATAATGAAGGGTTTTGAGTATTAATAAGCTCATGATAAATTTCAATACTAAGTCATGAGAAAAGCTCACTTTTAGTCTTAATAATAGTGGTACATGTCACAAGTATCACCTATTAGTCCCAATTTGACCACCATAAAAAGTTGGGTTCAAAACCCTCTAAAACTTGAATTTTTCAACGCAATGGGTTTGGTATTTTTCGCCTAATGAGAGTTAGATAACTCCAAATAAAATGAGACCTATTCTCCCATCTTCGTAATACAATTATCTACAACTTTCATGAAGAAGTCAGAGGCCAAAAATTTGTTAAGATACCCAAACGGGCCTAAAATAGCAAAGGATGCTTATTGAGTAATCCTGTCGTAATCGATTACGATAATCGATTACAACTGGAACAGAACACTTGTAATCGATTACGACCACCTCTGTAATCGATTACACCTGAAGCTAATCAATTATGCCTAAAACAGAACACCTGTAATTGATTACGCTCACCTTCATAATCGAGTACGTCATACCAGAATGCAGAAATTGTGTAGAAAATGCATGATTTTGGGACTTCTAACCCCTCTAACTTTTTCATATCAACTCCGAATGTTACCAAATTTTGACCCCAACTAAATTAAACTATTTGTGACGTGTGGCCATTGGTATCACTCAAAAATTCCTTAATATGAGTGACTTATGCATATAAATGTGTTTTACCCATTTTAAGCCATTTTAGTGCAACTTAAGTGTAACACCTTAATTAATTGTAACTAAAAATTCCAAAAATATGAGAAATTTTTTTTTTTTTTTTTTTACAAAATAGACCCGTATTATTCGATATATGAGGAAGCAGGCAAAGGAAGAACGAAAAGCATTCACACGCACATAGCAACCTACAGGGAAACTAAAACTGGGGCCGGCTCAATGGGTTTATCGTAACACACCAGCTCTAGGGCGGATTACACAACACCGTTTGTTCGCTTAGACGGGGTCTGACACCGTCCAGGCGGAGTATAATAATGCAGCAGCGGATAGAGGAGATTTCGCAAGGAGGCTTCCCTTCGGGTAACACTGGTCACTCAACGGGAGGAAGGAGATAAGGGAAAGAGGTTAATACATTCACATGCGTAGCATTCGGTGGAAAGGCGGAGTTATAATCATCCTACTTGGCTAGGCGGGGTATATTCATCTTGGGCGGGCTGTCCTAGCTACTTGGACGAGGTATGACGCCGCCTAAACGAAATCTATATAATGCCTTTTTAACACAACTACAAGGTAATTTCCTCCATCGGGTATGGACAAGGGTTCACTAAGTAAATCCTCACACTCGCATTTCACTCAGAAAGAAAACGAGAAGTTACAGGGTACATATACGTTAGTAGGTTGTGGAGAAAGGAGGAGTCTGAACCTATTCCGCCCAACTCAACTAATTATGACAACGCCTGGGCTGACCTAGCCATAACACCCAAATCCGGGGTCAACATCGGGGTCTCATTCCAACACTACACCGCTCCAGCGCGAATCCTTACGCTTGGCGAATTGCTCCCACACTTCGGGCGGGGTACGACATAAATTTTCCTAAGACAATTCTCGGTTCGCTCAGACTTGGCTATATCCTGCTCAATCAGACTGTCCCTGCGTATCCATTAAAACACAATTATGAAACAGGGCAGCACATAGCATCACACACACCAAAACCATATATCCATATATATACATAAAAGTGTATGTCAATATTTACAATACAAAATCGGACTTCTCCTTGCCCGTAAAGTTCTATTCATCCCTAAACATTAACATCCGGTATGAGCCAGTCCGGGCTTAATCTAACAACGCCTTAAATAACCCTTCCAAACGCATCAGCACTCCGCCCAGCGTTCCAGCTCTGCTTCTGATCCTCCTCACGAGAGACATTCACTGAAAATGGCCACTGCAGGGGTGAGCTTTTACATGTAAAATGATACTCACAGACTCGGTATCAGCGTCAGTACACGCTCCTGCTATCATTCAACCCTTCTCAAGTAACCAAGTTCATATAGTTCAAACAACATTCATGACACACATAATTCACAGAGTTTATTCCACATCTAAATATATATTCATGCATTCAAAATCATACACTTGCACATACATAGATTTATACATTACCACAATCAGCCTTATTTCTATATGCATGTCTGCGGATCCGACTCGGGTAAAGACTCTCAGTTACGGTCCCCTTTTCTTCTGGCCCCTCATCCCTCAGCTCTTACCAGGTGGCACCGGCCTCCCCACGGCGTCTCGAGACTCTCTTCTCTAGCTCCAACGGCTACCACGAGCTCTATTGGGATCTAGCCAGGGTTGGTAACTGGAAGTCGTTTCCCTTGGGGTTCTTGACCTTCTATGGGTCACCCCACTCTTACTCGTGCAACTAACACATTCATTATTACACATTATCGCGCCATGAACACCTTACTGTAGTCATTAAGTAAGAACGGGTATCCCCCACTACTCGTAATCATTCAATCAGTCACACCAGCGCATGTTACAATCGGTCATCAGACAAACAACATTGAGCAATCCAATTAAGAACATGCACATACATACTTTTCACAGTGACAACAAAATAGATCCATGCATATCATCCATCATTATCATCCACGAACAGGCTACACCATCGCCACGAAGATCACTATCAGAATCTCAAATCATGCATCAGTTTTAGTAATTATGAATACATGCACACATGCACAGCATCAGTTCTAATGATTATAAATACATGCACACACACACACACCCGCACTCAGCAATACGTTCATCCGGTACCGTTCTTAGACCATGCATTCGACATGCAAGCGCCCCCTACCTTTAGAAGAATACTCAGAAACCTTTTTCGTTCTTGTTGTTGGGTCCGATGTCCTTCTCCTGGTTCGTCCAGTCTTCCTTGGCTTGTTGTATCCTGCGCCTGATTCTGGGATGAAGTGTGGTCCGTTCTCTAGTACTGGAACCAAGACCTCCAGAAGCGAAGAGTAAGATAGAAGAAGGAGAAAGATGGAGACGAAGGGAGGAAGTAGAGAATGAAGTGACGGAGAAGGGAGTCTGAAGAAAGAGTAAGTGCGTTCCCCCCCAAGGCTCACGTTTTATATATATATATATATATATGTACATGCGCACAGTAAAAGAAGAGTGGGATGGGAGAGTGCGTGCTCAGCAGTCACGTGCACTCCACCCCATCCCCTGACCATCACCATTTTTAATATTTTTAATGGCTTGATCCTAATTAGTTAAATGCAATTAACAGTTATTTCTTAGTTAAAATCAAATCTCAATGGTTTATTCTTCATTCAGCATTTAATTTCAAAACTGGGATGTTACAGTTCTCCCCCACTGAAAAAGAATTTCGTCCCCGAAATTCAATCGGTACTTACCTAGGTAAACAATTCGGGGTACTGCTGTCGCATGGTATCTTCGCGTTCCCACGTGTAGGAGGTGGTCTTGCCTTGCTGCCACTCCACCTTAACCAGCCTTACGTTCTTGTTTCTTAAGCGTTTTACCGATCGGTCCACGATCCCAACCGGTGTAGTCACAATGGTTAGGTCTTCCTTGATCTCTACCTCGTCGTCAGGCATCGTGTGGCTAGGGTCATGCAAATACTTCCTTAGCTGAGACACGTGAAATACGTTGTGCAATCGGGACAATTGAGTTGGTAACGCGAGGCGGTATGCCACGGGGCCAATCCGTTCTACTACCTCATAAGGTCCGATGTAGCGAGGGCTTAACTTCCCACTTTTTAAGGCTCGTCCAACTCCTTTACTCGGAGAGGTTCTCAGAAACACCCGATCTCCGACTGAAAATTCCAATGGCTTGATGCGCTTGTCATGGTAGCTCTTCTGCCTGTCTTGTGATGCTTTCATCTTCTCCCTTATCACCCAGATCTGTTCTGTGGTTTGCTTCACGATGTCTGGTCCCAATAGTAGACTTTCACCCGCTTCCGACCAACAGAGTGGGGTTCGGCATCTACGCCCATATAATGCCTCGTAAGGTGCCATGCCAATGCTGTGATGATGGCTGTTGTTGTACGTAAACTCGATCAAGGGAAGGTACTGCTCCCAGTCCCCACCGTACTCTAACACGCACGCTCTCAATAAATCTTCTAGACTCTGAATTGTTCGCTCGGATTGTCCATCCGATTGGGGGTGGTAGGCAGAACTAAGCCAAAGCTTCGTCCCCAATTCTTGATGCATGCTGGTCCAAAATCTGGACGTAAATCTAGGGTCCCTATCCGATACGATGGAAGTAGGTATGCCATGCAGTCGGATAACTTCTTGAATGTAGATCCGAGCCAACTTATGCAATGGGTACCTCATATTTACAGGTAAGAAGTGTGCACTCTTCGTCAATCGGTCAACAATGACCCAAATTGCATCATGGCCCGCTCGGTTTTTGGGCAATCCCATGATAAAATCCATCGCAATTGAGTCCCATTTCCACACGGGGATCTCTAGAGGCTGCATTGCACCGTACGGTTTTTGGTGCTCTACCTTCGATTTCTGACAAGTGATACACCGGGCCACGTACTCCGCCACATCCTTCTTTAGTCCGGGCCACCAGAACTGTCTCCTTAAGTCGTGGTACATTTTCGTGGTTCCTGGGTGAATGCTGAGTAGGCTTTTGTGGGCTTCGTCAAGCACCATTCTTCTCAATCTTCCTTCACTTGGTATGTATATTCTGTTTCTCACCCGGAAGATCCCATCTGACCCCTCTGCCAAGGATAAATCCTTTCCTTTAGCCTGAATTTCCTTCATTTCAGCTAGGTAAGAGTCCGCCTGTTGCTGTTCGTACACGGATTTTAAGAATTCGTTGGCAATCCTCAACGTACCGATTGTCATCTTCTGAGAGGAAGGGGTGTCAACATGCAAGTTCATGTCTCGGAACCGCTCCAACAACTCAACTTCTTTTGCCATCATGGCTGCTATGTGGAGGGATTTTCGACTCAATGCGTCTGCCACGACATTTGCCTTACCTGGGTGGTATTTCAACTCGAAATCATAGTCCTTCAAAAACTCAATCCATCTTCTCTGCCTCATGTTCAGCTCCTTTTGGTCGAATAGGTATTTGAGGCTCTTATGATCGCTGTACACTTCAAATTTGGATCCGTACAAGTAATGCCTCCAGATTTTCAATGCAAAAACTACTGCTGCCAGCTCCAAGTCATGGGTCGGATAATGCTGCTCGTGGGGTCTCAATTGTCGAGAGGCATATGCTATCACTCGATCCTTCTGCATGAGTACACATCCTAATCTGAGTCCGGACGCGTCACAATAGACCACGAAGCTTTCTCGTAACTCAGGTAATGCCAACACCGGAGCAGTTGTCAACTTATTCTTCAGCTCTTGGAAGCTGTTCTCACACTCCGGACTCCACACAAAAGGAACGTTCTTCCGAGTCAATTTAGTCAGGGGTAATGCCAACTTAGAAAAACCTTCGATGAACCTCCTATAATAACCTGCCAAGCCCATAAAACTTCTTATTTCCGAGATCGATCTGGGCCTCTCCCATGCCATTACAGCAGCTACCTTCGCAGGATCCACCGAGACGCCTCGCTTGGAGATCACATGCCCGAGGAAGTGGATCTCATCCATCCAAAATTCGCACTTTGAAAGCTTTGCAAACAATTGCTTCTCCTTCAACACCTGGAGTACCGCTCTGAGATGTCCTTCATGCTCCTCAGATGTCTTAGAATAAACTAGAATATCATCGATGAAGACAACAACAAACCGATCTAAGAAGGAGTGGAATATGCTGTTCATGTAATTCATGAAAACAGCAGGGGCGTTTGTCACACCGAACGGCATCACTACATACTCATAGTGACCATACCTAGTCCTAAAGGCAGTTTTAGGGATGTCCGAGTCCTTCACTCGGATTTGGTGATATCCCAATCGTAAGTCAATTTTCGAGAAGACTGAGGCTCCACGCAGCTGGTCAATTAAATCATCAATTCTAGGCAGTGGGTATCGATTCTTGATCGTGAGTTTATTAAGTTGTCGATAATCTATACAAAGTCTCATGCTGCCATCCTTCTTCTTAACAAGTAGCACAGGTGCGCCCCATGGTGACACGCTTGGTCTAATGAACTGCTTCTCAAGTAACTCATCCACTTGTTTCTTCAACTCTGCCAATTCAGTTGAGGACATTCTGTAGGGTGCACTGGAGACCGGTTCGGCTCTAGGGATCAAGTCTATAGAGAATTCGACTTCTCTATTGGGAGGCACACTCGGGACGTCCTCTGGGAACACTTCTGGGAATTCGCAGACAACCGGAATTTCGTTCACTAGGGTCTCATTCTCATCTTCGGTTAGACAAAGCATCATAAATAGTTGGGTTATACCTAGTGCCGTGCCATCTTCAGTGGGTTGTTTTGGGAAAACTATCTCTCGGTTTCTACAATCTACTAATACCTTATTGGCTGAAAGCCAATCTATTCCAAGCACAATATCAAGACCCTTTAAGGGCATGCAAATCAGATCGAAGGTGAAACTCCGATCATACAACTCAAATGCTACATTTTTACATATTGACGATGTGAACACACTAGGGCCAGTAGGGCTGGCCACTTCCAAAGTCCGGTTCATAGACACAGTTGGTAGCTTCAACCGTTCCATGCACTCATCAGCTATAAAAGAATGGGTTGCTCCCGAATCGAAAACAACATTAAGCGTATTCATTCCAAGTGAGCACTTACATTGTACTAGATCGTTTGCTGGTGCAACATCCTCTGCATTGATGGTGTAGATCCTTCCTGTCGCTGTTGGGCCGGTGTTCCTCTCTCGGTTGTTCGGAGCACGCATCATATTTGCTCTGGTTCCGTTGCCTCTGCCACCAGGTCGTTGGTTATCATTCACTCTGGTTCGATCTTGAAATCCTCCTTGACGCACATTGGTGTTTGCCTGGCGGAGTTGGGGGCAGTCCGGGCGAACGTGTCCCTTCTCTCCACAGTGGTAGCATTTAACATTTGTATCATTGCAATCCTTAGCAAAATGGTCACCGCCGCATTTAAAGCATCCGCCATACCTTGGTCGTCCACTCATTTGTCTCCCTCGGTCATTATGATTCTGATATCTGGTGAAGGGTTCATTCTTCCTCACGTTCCCTGACCTCTTGAAACGTGATTGCTGGGGCCTCAGGTGCTGGTTGGCTCTGCTGCACTGGCCCGAATGGGCCCTGTCATCCTCTTCGAATATTCGACACTTGTTCACTAAGGCAGGGAAACTCCGGATTTCATGGTATCTGCAGGCCCTCTTGATATCCGATCTCAGTCCGTTCTCAAACTTAAGACACTTGGAGTTCTCCGTTCCTGGCTGCTGGAAGGGCGGATAGAATAGGCACAATTCCTCAAATCTGGTCGCGTATTCTTCCACAGTCATGGAGCCCTGTTTTAACTCCATAAACTCCAGCTCCTTCCGACTCCTCACTGTGTCGGGAAAGTATTTGTCTAAGAAGCAGGCCTTGAAATCGTTCCACGTCAGTTGATTGTCATCTTCGGGGAATTGGCTTCTGGCTATTTTCCACCAATTCTCCGCTTCATCTCGCAGCATATACACTGCGCATTCCACCTTCTGGGCTTCGGTACAGCGAAGACCCCTAAAAATTCTCTCTAATTCCTGAGTCCACTTGAACGCCGCCTCAGGATTCCGTCCTCCTAAGAATTCACTCGGCTTCCTCTTTAAGAAGCGGTCCAGCGCATGGCCATCCTCAGGTTGAGTCTGGCCTTGCCTTTCAAACACATCAGCAAAGCGTTGGAATGCTGTGGCTATAGCCTCCATACTTTGACGATGCGTCATTCCTTATCCTGAAATTGACATTTAAGGATAAGTATACGGAGCCACTTACTACCGATCTGGTTATTAGTCCAACAATTAATAGCTTAGCACATTATGTCATTCGCCTAAGTCATACACACAATCGGACCAGGGGGAAACAACCTCTTGTCCTCAAGTCATCATCAATCAAGTCAACTAGCATCAGAATAATTTCAACCATTCAATCAAAAGACACGCACACACCACCGCTTACACTTGGTAAGCATACTTTGGCCTTGGACTTTTGGTCTGCTCTGATACCAAAATGTAACACCTTAATTAATTGTAACTAAAAATTCCAAAAATATGAGAAATTTTTTTTTTTTTTTACAAAATAGACCCGTATTATTCGATATATGAGGAAGCAGGCAAAGGAAGAACGAAAAGCATTCACACGCACATAGCAACCTACAGGGAAACTAAAACTGGGGCCGGCTCAATGGGTTTATCGTAACACACCAGCTCTAGGGCGGATTACACAACACCGTTTGTTCGCTTAGACGGGGTCTGACACCGTCCAGGCGGAGTATAGTAATGCAGCAGCGGATAGAGGAGATTTCGCAAGGAGGCTTCCCTTCGGGTAACACTGGTCACTCAACAGGAGGAAGGAGATAAGGGAAAGAGGTTAATACATTCACATGCGTAGCATTCGGTGGAAAGGCGGAGTTATAATCATCCTACTTGGCTAGGCGGGGTATATTCATCTTGGGCGGGCTGTCCTAGCTACTTGGACGAGGTATGACGCCGCCTAAACGAAATCTACATAATGCCTTTTTAACACAACTACAAGGTAAATTCCTCCATCGGGTATTGACAAGGGTTCACTAAGTAAATCCTCACACTCGCATTTCACTCAGAAAGAAAACGAGAAGTTACAGGGTACATATACGTTAGTAGGTTGTGGAGAAAGGAAGAGTCTGAACCTATTCCGCCCAACTCAACTAATTATGACAACGCCTGGGCTGACCTAGCCATAACACCCAAATCCGGGGTCAACATCGGGGTCTCATTCCAACACTACACCGCTCCAGCGCGAATCCTCACGCTTGGCGAATTGCTCCCACACTTCGGGCGGGGTACGACATAAATTTTCCTAAGACAATTCTCGGTTCGCTCAGACTTGGCTATATCCTGCTCAATCAGACTGTCCCTACGTATCCATTAAAACACAATTATGAAACAGGGCAGCACATAGCATCACACACACCAAAACCATATATCCATATATATACATAAAAGTGTATGTCAATATTTACAATACAAAATCGGACTTCTCCTTGCCCGTAAAGTTCTATTCATCCCTAAACATTAACATCCGGTATGAGCCAGTCCGGGCTTAATCTAACAACGCCTTAAATAACCCTTCCAAACGCATCAGCACTCCGCCCAGCGTTCCAGCTCTGCTTCTGATCCTCCTCACGAGAGACATTCACTGAAAATGGCCACTGCAGGGGTGAGCTTTTACATGTAAAATGATACTCACAGACTCGGTATCAGCGTCAGTACACGCTCCTGCTATCATTCAACCCTTCTCAAGTAACCAAGTTCATATAGTTCAAACAACATTCATGACACACATAATTCACAGAGTTTATTCCATATCTAAATATATATTCATGCATTCAAAATCATACACTTGCACATACATAGATTTATACATTACCACAATCAGCCTTATTTCTATATGCATGTCTGCGGATCCGACTCGGGTAAAGACTCTCAGTTACGGTCCCCTTTTCTTCTGGCCCCTCGTCCCTCAGCTCTTACCAGGTGGCACCGGCCTCCCCACGGCGTCTCGAGACTCTCTTCTCTAGCTCCAACGGCTACCACGAGCTCTATTGGGATCTAGCCAGGGTTGGTAACTGGAAGTCGTTTCCCTTGGGGTTCTTGACCTTCTATGGGTCACCCCACTCTTACTCGTGCAACTAACACATTCATTATTACACATTATCGCGCCATGAACACCTTACTGTAGTCATTAAGTAAGAACGGGTATCCCCCACTACTCGTAATCATTCAATCAGTCACACCAGCGCATGTTACAATCGGTCATCAGACAAACAACATTGAGCAATCCAATTAAGAACATGCACATACATACTTTTCACAGTGACAACAAAATAGATCCATGCATATCATCTATCATTATCATCCACGAACAGGCTACACCATCGCCACGAAGATCACTATCAGAATCTCAAATCATGCATCAGTTTTAGTAATTATGAATACATGCACACATGCACAGCATCAGTTCTAATGATTATAAATACATGCACACACACACACCCGCACTCAGCAATACGTTCATCCGGTACCGTTCTTAGACCATGCATTCGACATGCAAGCGCCCCCTACCTTTAGAAGAATCCTCAGAAACCTTTTTCGTTCTTGTTGTTGGGTCCGATGTCCTTCTCCTGGTTCGTCCGGTCTTCCTTGGCTTGTTGTATCCTGCGCCTGATTCTGGGATGAAGTGTGGTCCGTTCTCTAGTACTGGAACCAAGACCTCCAGAAGCGAAGAGTAAGATAGAAGAAGGAGAAAGATGGAGACGAAGGGAGGAAGTAGAGAATGAAGTGACGGAGAAGGGAGTTTGAAGAAAGAGTAAGTGCGTTCCCCCCCAAGGCTCACGTTTTATATATATATATATATATATATATATATGTACATGCGCACAATAAAAGAAGAGTGGGATGGGAGAGTGCGTGCTCAGCAGTCACGTGCACTCCACCCCATCCCCTGACCATCACCATTTTTAATATTTTTAATGGCTTGATCCTAATTAGTTAAATGCAATTAACAGTTATTTCTTAGTTAAAATCAAATCTCAATGGTTTATTCTTCATTCAGCATTTAATTTCAAAACTGGGATGTTACATTAAGGGTCATTTCTCACTCAAATTAACCCATTCTAATTCCCATAAGTTTTAATTTATATATCGAAGCTATTGGAGCTATCCCATGCCATTTACTTCTTATAAAACTCTATTTGGCTCTATTAGTTCCTCAATTATGCATAAAAACACACTTTGTAGTCAACAATCGTGGCCAAAGCTATTTAAACTACCTCATCCATGTTTTAAACAATGCCAACAAGATTCAAATGCATAATTGAGGTTATGTATCCTAATTCTATGCCTTATAACCTCTTGGATCAAAATATGACCCATCCACTTGTTCAATATCATGCAAATCCACATCATATACAAAACATAACATTATGCTTCTTATACACACAATTGCCAATTATAACATCCATCACATTATCAATTATCTCATCATTCAATATAATCATGGCAAGGCAAGCATGAGCATATTCATATACTTAATCATCAAACATTCAACCCATGCAATTGAAATGCAAACTCCTCTCCTACCTTAAGAGAAGAACCGCAATCCAAGCGCTCTGAACGCTCCACTACATCGTTCGAACACTAGTGCAGAAGATGGCTACGAGGATAGGATACGAGCACGGTTATGTCAAAACCGTGTTTAAAAAAAAGGCGGTGGCATTTTTGTAATATTTGAAGTCACATACGAGGACGGTTGACTGGCAACCGTCCTAAAAAGCCATCTATGAACACGGTTACTAGTGGACCGTGCTTAAAGACTGGTAAAATTTTTTTAAAATTTTTTTCTGAAAGACTTACAAAGACGGTTGATGTTAACTGTGCTTAAAGGTTGAGAAATTTTTTTAAAAAAAGCCTACAAACATGGTTAAGGGGAACCGTGGTAAAAGGGTCTGAAAATATTTTTATTAAATTTTTTTTAAAAATCCTACCAACACGGTTTTGTGGAACCGTCCTTAAAGGTGTTATTAATTTGTTTTTAAAATTTTCTTAAAGGCCTACTAACACGGTTTTGTAGAACCGTCCTTAAAGGTTTTATTAATTTGAATTTTAAATGTTTTTAAGAAGACCTACGAAGACGGTTGCTCACAACCGTCCTTAAAAGGTTGAATTTAAAAATTTTCTTAGAAGGCATACGAAGACGGTTTCTCTGAACCGTCCTTAAAGGTTGAATTTAAATATTTTTTTAAGAAGGCCTACGAAGACGGTTACGCGTAACCGTCCTTAAAAGTTGGATACTAAGACGAGTGCTAGTGACCCGTGCTTAAAAGGTTGTTACCAAGACGGTTGTAAGGGGAACCGTCCTTATATGTAACACTTTTACACTTCCCTAGGCTGTCACGGGTACACATTACCCCATACATTGCATTTCATTTCCCTCCATTCTCCCTCTTACTAGTCTTCTTCTTTCAACTCCCTTCCTCCCTCCATTACCATGTTCGTCTTCTCCTCCATACCTCTTCACGTCTTCTTCCTCATCCCTCTCTATTTTCATGAGTTGTTCCTCTTCCCTTCCCCCACTACGAACGTGCTCCTCCTTGTTGCCTCCATAACGTTTTCTTCCTCATCCATTTCTCCATTTTCACGAGTTCATCCACTTCCGTCCCTCCACTACGCATTGCACTCTAACTACAAGGTTCTTCCTAAAATTCCATTTTTCTCTTATATACGTATGATTATTTGGAGAAAAAGCCCCTTTCATTTTCGTTGGAATTTGCTGTTGTTGATACAATGTTGGGCTTAGTTAGCATAAATTGTTATATGTTATAAGTTATATATTAGGAAAATTAAAATGTTGTTAAGTATAGATTAAATGCCATTAGTTATATGTTAGGAAAATTAGAATGTTGTTAACTATAGATTAAATGCTTAGGTATTTTAAATTTATTTTGTATTAGAATTTATTTTGAATTTATTTTGAATTTATTTCCAAATCAATTAAATGTTTTATTGTTAGGCTTAGATAGTATTAGAAAAATGAGAATGCCATTAATATATTAGGAAAATTAGAATGTTGTTAATTATAGATTAAATACTTAAGTGTTAATTGATTGTTGAAATTATTTTGTATTCTATTTATAAATTTAAGCTAAATACATAAAAATATTAAACTTTAACTAAATAAAATGTTAGTTGTAAGAGTAAAATAATAAATTGTATTAAACATGAACATTGTAACAAAATAAATTAACCCATAATTAATGTTGATTAGTCAAGTTAATATGTATAATTACATAATCAATTAATCCCAAAATTATTTTAGTTCTATAATTTTAAATAATTTTATTATAATAATAATAACTAGTTTAGTTTATTATACAACACCCCAAAACACCATACGGTAAATCTAAATTGTACCCGATTAATTAAAAAAACTAGTAGTAGTAAACTAATTACTGTCTTTAGTTTGAATTTAAATTTTGTGTGCTAATGTTGTTTACGGTAATTATGATTTGTTATTTGTTTAAGTTCTGATAAGTTTATTTAGTCCCTTTTAAATGAGTTTATGATTGTTTAAATTATACGAGTGAACCATAGTTTCCTGTTTGAGATTCGACACAAATGGTAATTAAATTAATTGATTTCATCGTTTGTGTTGAATCTTGAATTGTCCGTTTGGACAGTTTGGGGTGAACAATTTTTTATGCGTCATTGCTATGTACAAGTTTTAGGACTTTGTTTTAAAATTTGATGAAGTTTTGGTTAGTTAAATTTTGTATTGTTCTCTGGGTGCATATTTGATTGTGGTTGAAGATGATGTGACTACTTTCATTTCGTGTACTTAGAGACCAATGCGAAATGCTGCCGAAATTTTATGAAATTTTAAAATAAATTCTAAGTTTTATGCAGTTATGAGTATAGAAAAATGTTCATCCTGAATGGGTAGGACCACCACCTTTGTGAAGAAAGTAAGATTCATAGCACCGTTAAATTTACTGGTATTGTAAACAGTGAGTATGGATCGAAGTTGGATAACTACATCACGTATAAGTCTAGAATATGAGGGTGGAGTTGAAACATTCATAGAGTAGTGATACGAAATGCTGAAGAGTTGAATGGAATGTATTTTTTTCCCTTGTGTTAAATGCTTAAACATGCGTCGGCTAGAATTGGCAGAGGTGCGAGAACATCTGTTGTGTGATGGATTTCTTCAGAGTTATACGCGATGGATATGGCATGGTGAACATGTTGAGGTACCAAGTACTAGTTTTCAAACAAAAGACCAAAGCTTTACGCATGAGGTTGATGACGATATGGATGACCGACTTGAGGATATGATCTGTGATGTAGGGGTAGAAATTTTTAAGAGAGCTCACGTATATGCGAGTCTATGTGAGGATTCTGAAAAGCCGTTGTATCTGAATTGCTCTAATTTCACGAGGTTGTCAGCAGTTTTACGATTATTTAATTTGAAAGTGCTAAATGGGTGGACAGATAAAAGCTTCACTGACTTGCTTAAGTTGTTAAAAGAAATGCTCCCAGTTGGTAACACTTTGCCAAATCGTAACTATGAGGCTAAAAACGTGTTGTGTCCTATGGGCTTGGAGTATACGAAGATACATGCATGCCTAAATGATTGTGTATTATACCGTGGTGAGTACAAAATGCTGCATCAATGTCCTAGGTGTGGGGTGTCATGGTATAAGAAGAAAGCGGTTGATTCTGATGATTTCTGCAAAAAGGGGTCTCCTACGAAGGTGTTGTGGTATCTCCCTATAGTTCCAAGACTAAAGCGTCTATTTGCCAATGCAGATGATGCGAAGCTTATGAGATGGCATGTTGATGAAAGGGTTATTGACGGACTAGTTAGGCATCCGGCGATGGATTACAGTGGAAGAAAATGGATACGATGTTTCCAGATTTTGCCCGTGACCCAAGAAATGTTAGGCTTGCGCTAGCCACAGATGGCATGAACCCATATGGGAACCAAAGCACAAACCACAGTTCGTGGCCTGTTTTGTTGTTTGTTTACAACTTGCCACCGTGGTTATGCATGAAGCGGAAGTACGTTATGTTATCAATGATGATTTCTGGTCCACGACAACCAGGGAACGACATTGATGTATACTTATCTCCGTTAGTTGAAGACCTGAAAATGTTATGGGAAGAGGGGGTTGATATGTTTGATGGGCTTACAGGACAATTGTAACATCCCAAATTTTAATAATGAACCGAGTGAATAAGCCATTAGAGTAATAATTTCAGAAGTGGGAATTAGCTTATTAAGTACCATTAATTTAATTGATCAAAGGGTGTGCTGATTTAAAAGGAGGATTGACCTTAGTGGGTGCTGATGGGACTGGGTGACATGAGCAGACTGCTCCTCATGTTTTCCCACCCCACTATTCCTTCCCTCATGCATGTGTTTATAAGTGGACGATGGTTCTCCTTGCCATTCGTTCTTCAGAGTTCCCTGTGAGTTCCTTCTTCTTCTTTCTTCTTCTTCTTCTCTTCTCCTTCTCTACTCTCTGTTTCATTCCCTGTTTCGAAAGCCGAGTGACGGTGCTGTAGAGGAGTCAGAGCTCCCTCACACAAGTAGAAGACGAGCGTCGAAGCAGAAGCAGAAACAACCCTGCACCACTCGTGGAGGGCAGTAGCGTTCAAGTAAAGGCTAAGCGAGTGGGAGCGTTGAGTGAAGCAGCGAAGAAGGGAACCAACACCCAAGCAGAAAAGTCTCTCGGAATCTCGTAGTTGGTAGAGGGAGTACCTTACATGTTAAATGCATGGGTTATGAATGGGTTCCGAGTGTTGAAGTGATAGTTCTGTATCCTGTTGTATAATAATGCCTGCATGTGGAGTAACCGAGTGTGAGACAAGTGAGAGTGAGTGTTGCATGTTATTATCGTCCTTGAAGATGCATGTGTTGTTTGAATTCCGATACCCTATAACCCGATTGCATGTTATGATGTGTTGACTGGAATGCTCGTTGAATCCGTTCATGTTCGTATGCATGCATGTGTTGACTGAGTCTTGACACTATTGTATACCGATTGCATATTATGTTGTACTAATTGAAATGTTTGTTGGAACCTGTTGATCTTCATATGGATGCCTATGTTGAGTAAGTTCTGATACTGCTGTGTACCGAGTGCATGTTATGCTTGAGTTGATAAGAACGCTGATAGAAGCTTGATATTGATTGACACCGATTGCATTGAACTTATATGTTGTTAATAGAGCTATGATGATGATTGCATGGAAGTATGTGTGTGTTAAATAAATACATGGAATCCTGGAATTGCGTATTACCGACTGCATGTGAAATATGTATAACTGAGTGAAGGTTGTGTGCATGAATACTATGTTGTGTGATGAATCCGCGTATGGCGCATGGGATGCGTTGTGCTGAGAGCACGTAGTGTGGGACACTACCATCGGTTATAAAGCGTGGGACGCTATGAAATCCTTGAGTGGGACTCGGGCTGCCTGTGATCACCTCCGTTGGCGCTGAGAGCGTTGGCGTCACCTGTGGGCAAACGGTTGGGTACCTGTAAAACGGCCAAGCAGCTGGGAGCTGATTTGATAGCTGAGAGCTAGGTATAAAAAGGGCTGAGAGCCCACGTTGCAACGTCTAAACCGATACACACGAATGCAGGACCGAGTGAAATGCTATGTGCCTGGTAACTGTTGATATTGTTTGAAATTGGTTATGCATGCGAAGGTGTTAATAAGATGGTGAATGTATATAACTGAGTGAATATCCTGTGTTTATATTGCTACGGATGTTGTGTAGAATTAACTATGCTTGTGACGGTGTTAGTAAGATGATATATATATATATGTCCTCATGACCGAGTGTACTATTCTATATGTATATGTCGTTAATGCTGATTGAAATCTATTCCATGAATGTATGTTATGTATTGGAGAGTTGTATATATATATCCGAGTGAGGATTGTGGATTCCGATTGGTAAGGATCTTGTGTATGTTCTGGCTGATTGGCATTGCCCCGACTATAATTGTTGCCATGTATAATTGTGTGTATATATATTGTTGTATAAAGGTGAGGCAACCTGAGTCAGTATCTATCATTTAAAATTTAAGATGCTCACCCCTGCTGTGGCAAATTTTCAGTGAACATCTCTCGTAATGAGGAGTGGAGGAGGAGCTGAAATGCCGGGTGAAGTGCTGCTGCACTATGAGATATCAAGACTGTGCATATGTTGTATATAGTGTTTTGAGTTAAGCCTTGGCCGGCTCGTGTTTTGTTGTTAGCCTTTAAAGTCGAATTGAATTCCTTGGATCGGGAACATGACTTCTTGGTTGTAAAATCACGATATACACTTCTATATATATATGCCTATGCTTATGCCACGTTGCATGTCTATCTCATGTTGTGAAATGTCTGGGTGATCTATATATATTTATGTGCGTTCATATCTCCGATTGTGTAGGAAATAACATAACCCAGTGTGAAGGAAGCCAATTCATGGTCTAGAGGGTGAGTTTACGATTCTAAAACCGAGTGGAAGAGATTTAGATGTTCGGAGTGAGTGAAAATCAGTTAGCTCCGAGTAAGGAGTGACGTAGAAGACTGCCCCAACGACTAACTGCTAGGAGCCCTCCCGAGCGTAGAATAGTCAATAATTCCCGAGTAAGAATTGCTGAGTGGTGGTTTTCCCGAATAGAGAGTGACACCTTAGACTGTAGAGGACCCCACTGTGGTGAACTATTGGTAATAAAGGAATCTGAGTAAGTCTTAGCTTAGTGGGAAGCTTAGAGTAGGAAGGTGATGGTTACCGAGTGAAAACTAGGCGAGATATCCCGAGTGACAAAAGGGGCGCGAAGGTTGTCCCGAGTGAAAGGGTTCCCATATATTCCGAGTGAGAGCCAATGAGGACCATTCCCGTATTATTCGTGTATGTATTCTGATTGTTGAAGCCGTGGAATAAATTACGTTTCCGAGTGAATTGAGATCGAATTCTTCCGAGTGAATTAGGCACTGGAATCCGAGTGCGGAAATGCCGAGTGAAATAAGTAGATACCGAGAGAAGCTTTTGCTTGAGCGGGTATGCGTAGCTGCGTGGTTCGCTTAAGCGATTTCCCCTTCTTCCGCTGTCATCTCCTCTGAATCGGTTTTATCTCTCCTGATCTCCTTTCCTTTCATTTTCTTGTGCCAAGGCATTCTGATCTTCCTTTAATGGTGAAAAATTTCCCTGATTTTCTTGCTTATGATTTGTTTAATTTAGGGTGTTACAATAATCATTCAATTTGAGGGCCATGTTATTCTACACGATCAATGATTTTCCAGCGTATGGTAACCTCTCGGGCTATAGCGTCAAAGGACATAAAGCGTGTCTTGTATGTGAGGAGGGAACTAGTTCTGATCGACTACATCATGGAAGGAAAAATGTTTAACTTCGACATCGTAGGTTTCTCACACCTAATCATCCACTTCGTAGGTTGAAGAAGTCGTTCAATGGTGCACAAGAGTTTGAAATGCCTCCCCCACCATTGTCTGGTTGACAAGTATATGAAAAGGTGAAAGAAGTCAATATGGTTCTTGGTAAGTCTGAGAAGCAGTCTATCTCAAAAACACGTGGAAGAAAAGGTCAATATTTTTCGATCTGCCATATTGGAAAGAGCTTGATGTGAGGCACTGTATTGATGTGATGCATGTGGAGAAAAATGTATGCGATAGTTTGGTTGGAACCCTGTTAAACATACCTGGAAAAATGAAGGATGGCCTGAATTCGTGTTTAGACTTAGAGTTGTTGGGTATACGTGAGGAATTGCACCCACAAGTAAAGGGAAAACGAACATATTTGCCGCCAACATGTCATACCTTGTCTAGAAAAGAGAAGAAAAGTTTGTGTGAATCGTTGTGTAGTGTCAAAGTTCCATCTGGGTACGGTTCCAACATCAACACTTGTGTTTCCTTGAAGGATCTGAAGTTAGTTGGTTTGAAGTCACATGATTGTCATATGCTGATGCAACAATTTCTACCCATTGCCATTCGTGGCATTCTCCGTCAAAATGTCAGACATGTGATAATAAAGGTGTGTTTATTTTTCAATGCCATATGTGCCAAAGTAATCGCCCATGATGAGTTGGCAGCGTTGGAATAGGAAGGGTTTCTTATACTATCCCAGTTGGAAATGTATTTCCCTCCTTCATTCTTTGACATAATGGTACATTTAATCATCCATTTAGTGAGGGAGGTCTGTTTGTGTAGGCCAGTGTTCTTGAGGTGGATGTATCCTGTTGAGCGATACATGAAAATTTTGAAAGGCTATATGAAGAACCAACGTCGTCCCGAAGCATTGATAGTAGAAAGGTACATTGCAGAAGAAGCAATTGAGTTCTGCACAGATTATATGTCACAGGCTGAAAGCATTGGTATTTCGAAGACTCGTCACGAAGGGCGGTTGGATGGGAAAGGTACCATTGGGAAAAAAATTAAAAGCATGTCACGTGATGAAGTACTCCAAGCACACTCTTATATTTTGAACAACACAGACGATGTGCTCTCGTATTTAGCTACACATAAAGACATAGTCAAAAGAAACAACCCTAGAATGGCTGAAAAGTGGGTGTTGAACGAACACAATAAAACGTTCATGCAGTGGTTCAAAATGACCCTTCTTAAAGATACATCAGCTTCTGAGACATTGCATTGACTGGCACTAGGACCCAACTTTGATGTAATCACTTATTGTGGCTATGACATAAATAATTATTCTTTCTATACAAGGATTCAAGATGACAAAAGTACAGTGCAGAACTGTGGAGTTATGGTTGTGGCCGAATCAATGCATTTTTCCACTTCAAAGGACAAAAACCCTGTCATGGTTGAGTTATGTTATTTTGGTGTCATTGAAGATATATGGGAAGTTGATTACGGTCATTTTATAGTGCCTGTTTTTAAATGTAAATGGGTTGATAGCAAAAGTGGTGTCAAAATAGATGATTTTGGTTTTACGTTAGTGGACTTAAGCAAGGTTGGTCATAAGGAGGAGCCTTTCATTATGGCAGCTCAAGTAAAACAAGTTTTCTACGTTGTTGACCCATCAGATAAACGATGGTTAGTTGTTCTCCAAGGTAGACACAACATTGAGGATCCATGTCTTGATGTCCTAGACATACCTTGTCTAACAACACGTACACCAACAGACGTTGTGGAAGATCTCATAGATGATATAGTTGCGACTTGTAATGACCACCAGGAGGGTCTATGGGAAACATAGGGTATGGTAATATATCATTCATCATGTTTATATATCATTCATCATGGTTATATATCATTCATCATGTTTATATATCATTCATCATGTTTATATATCATTCGTCATGTTTATAAACTGATTCTTGTTTTTTTGAACAGATACCTATGGCTGATCAGGATTCACATACGAGATCTGACTCCCAGAGCACCGATTCCTCAGCTAGGAGGAGAGGTGTTACCCGGATGACCAGTGTTGCACTTAGGCGCCATCAGGGTCAGAGGACCCATGTTGACATTGATATTTGCACCGGGAGGACTTCAGGACCCAACGCCGCCAAGTTTCAGAGTTACTTAGGTGTCTTGGCACAGTCGAAGGTGTCCATCATTATCCCTGATTAGGATAGTGTTGAGGAGGTCGTGAAGAATGCAATTTGGTCTGATGTTGTTGTAAGTATATTTATCTGTACATTTATTTACTCGTATTGTAATTTGTTATTCGTAATAATCTCATTCTTGTTTATTTGGCACTTGTAGGATGCTTGGGATATTCCTGCAGTTGATACACTACGTAGGAAGATCATGTCTGAGATCGCTGACCGATGGAGGACATTCAAGAGCAACCTGACCTCCACGTATATTTTAATTTTAAAATATAAATGTTTAAAATCATCATTTTTTAAGTTATCAATTAGTTAATTAAAATATTTTAAATTTTAGGTATGTCTACGGGAAGAAGCAGGGTGAGTTTCCTGGAGATAGATACACATCCATAGATCGGCAGACTTGGGATGCGTTTGTAGCATCCAGGCACACGGACGACTTTATTGTATGTATATTTTACTGATACAAATCAAGGATCATGTAAATGGATAAGGGTGGCAAGTCTTTCCACCTCTCCACCAAGATAGGGCTTCAATCTCTGACCATTAGTAGTCCAAGTGCTCTTGGACTCAGGATCTTACAATTCCATCACTCCATATGATTTAACCTCTTTAATAAGAAAGGGACCTGGCCACTTGGACTTTAACTTCCCAGGGAACCATTTCAACATTAAATTGAAAAGTAGCACAACTTGTCCAAGATAAAAGCTCTTCTTAAGAATCTTTGATCATGGTAGAATTTCATTTTCTGCTTATAAATCCTAAAAGACTTATAAGCATTTAGCCTTCATTCCTATAATTCATGTACCTATAATTTTATCTTCTCTCCGGCTGCTTGAGGGTCAAAATTTAACATCTTTATGGCCCAATATGCTCTATGTTTGAGTTCAATAGGTAAATAACAACTTTTTTCCCTAAACTAGCTGATATGGAGAGAGGCCAGTGAAGGATTTAAATGTTGTTCTGTAAGCCCACAAAGCATCATCTAGCTTTAATGACCAATCCTTCCTGATCTGAGATACTACTTTCTCCAAAATCCGCTTGATTTCCCTATTAGACACCCCAACCTGACCATTTGATTGGGGATGATAGGGAGAGGCCACCTTATGCCTAACTCTATAGTGTTTTAAACATTTTTGAAGTTGCTTATTACAGAAATGCAACCCTCCATCACTGATTAAGACCTTGGGTGTTCCAAACTTGTAGAAAATATTTTTCTTCAAGAATTTAATTACTGTTTTAGCATCTGCTTTTGGACTAGGAATGACTTCAACCCATTTTGAAAGATATATTCATTGGAGAAAGAATTAGGTAAAGGTCCAAAAAAGTCTATTCCTCAATAATCAAAAACTTCAACCTCTAAAATAACATTCAAAGGTATTTTGTTGCGTTTTGAGATACTTCTTGATCTCTGGCAATTATCACATTGTTGCATATAAGCATGAGTATCTTTAAAAAGAGAAGGCCAATAAAATCCATATTGTAAGACTTTAGCAGCGGTCCTTTCACCATTAAAATGAACTCCATAGGCAAAACTATGACAATGCCATAGAATGCTTCTTGCTTCCTACAAAGAGACACATAAGGGAAAAATGTTATCAGATCCAATTTTAAATAGACAGGGATTATCCCATACAAACTATTGGGTCTCTTTCAGAAACTTCTTACTTTATTGCCAAGTATAATATTCAGGAATGACTTCAGCCTCTTTAAAATTGGCCATATCTGTAACACCCTAGGTTAACTAGGACAATCCCTTCCACTAGATTGTCCTGGTCAACTAAGAGGTTACGAGTTTAGGAAAATGTGGAAGTTTTTTTTTTTACAACAAGCTTAGTGGAACAGATACATTATATATTCAACATGGTAATATATAGTACATGATCATCACAACAACCATACAGCTGAAAAAGAAAGGGGCACACAGGCTCCCTAAACAAAATACATGAAATAAAAGTAAAGCAGCCTAACACTAGGAGTCCCTATCTGGGAGCTCATCATCGGACCATGGAGATGCAGGAAGATCAACAGCAGATGTCCACCGAGGATAGTCTGGAGGAGCCATACTAGTAGATGGTATATCACTGATGTCATAAATCATCTGGTGTTGGCGACTAATATAGGCCTCATAGGCCTCAGCTAAAAGACTCTAAGTTGCAGCTGACATCTCGATGTACCCCTCTGTCTCGCCATACCTATAACTCCAGTAAATATGTTGAAGGAAGCCCTGAGAGTGGTCCCATTGTTGTCTCACTAGATACCTCTCCATAGGTGTCATGATCGAAATTCCCTGTTGTACATGGGTACTCTCTACGCTTCCCACCTCGAGAACTACTGGTGGGGCTACTAGCTGAGTCTGCTGAGGCAGAACTGGGAATGCTGCCGGATCTACCAAACCTTCTGGCATATCCTCAAGAGAAAACTCCTCGGGGTCTTCCTCCTCGCTCTCATCCATAGGGAGAGGAGTATACTTTGGTGTCTGTTCTCTCTAGACTGTATCATCTGGAACTAGTGCTGTGAGAACATATGCTGGTTGGACAGGAGGTGGGGTCGAAAGTGGGGCTGGTAGGGGTGGAAACTAAAGGGATCTATCAACAGAGCTGCATCTCGCTCCGTCATTTCCTTAAACTCTGCCATTCCCATAGGGCAGGGTGGATCACCGTACCTCCTGATCGAACTCTCGATGACCTCCACGTCTCTGTCGTAAGGCCTCCCCGCGTCTTGCTAAGGTGGTGGCTGGGGAATATTCGTTGGGACATCCTCAGGAATAACTGCTAACTGATGGGGGCCTGTCTAGCATTCCTTACGTGTTACTCCTCTAGTGCGGTATACATGTCTAACTAGTGGCCTGAGTAGTTAACTGTAAAGGTGAGTCGTCATCCCTAAAACAATCAGGAGGTATCTCATCGATACCTGCCCCACACACAATATAAACAATATAGAATCTAGTCATTCCCACTCTCTTTAGGGTCCCTATAATACATTCTAAGTTGTCTATCCACCTTTCATCTTAGCTATACGTTTTCATCCTTCCAGTCACCCCTCAAGGTTACTAATATCTATAAGATCGTATTTAAACAACAAGCAACTACAATTTTCACACGGTAATGCAATGCATGAATTCACTTTGTTATTCAAATCTTTTATTAATTGTCATGATGCATATGGGCCCATCTTCTCCTCAACAATCTCATATACAATATCCATGTGCACAATATCACCACCCTTTTCTCCCTTCCCTAACTAGAGCGACCGGAGTTATCCTCATTCTGGTTTCCACAAATGGGTAAGGACTCTCAGTCCCAACATCAAAATGGCTAATCACACATATCACATATCACCACAGAACAGGCACTCCACAGTCATAGAAAATCCCACCTCTTGTCGAAGTACACCAGAGTTTGCTACGGGCTGTCCGGTGACGGGCGCGAATCTGATACCACTTAGAATTCCCGCCTCCGGTGATACTCCCTAGACTGCCCTCGGGTATCGAGGCGCGACAGATTCTTCAGTGTACCCATCACTGTATGCTCTAGGGGATCATTCCAACATCCCTCCTCAACTTCTATGTATGATGCATACAACATAAAATTTTATTTTTGCTAGTCATCGGTAGGGTCTTTTAATGACTCTGTTTCATTCTTAACATCGGGTTTACTTTAAATAATTCTTCCTTTATTTTCAAAATTCCCCAACCCATGATGATCTTACCCGACATTTAGAAATGAAACATGACTTCATATTTTTCCAGAAAACCATGGGTATATTGGCGCTACCACGCCCATTATCACATCGGATCCAATCTAGTCTCATCACATCATTTTCATAATTTAACCATCCCAAGACCCCTACCGAGACGTTTCTTCATTCGTTCTTCTCTTATTTATTTTTGACATATTTAAATGCATCATACCAGTGCTATTCATCATATCACATCGCATACACACAATGTCACAATACATTGCATATCTTATCACATATGCACATTATACAATTAGTACACACATGCATTCATTGTACTTAAGAAACCATCACATAATCACTTAGCACACCACCTATCAAACACGTACGTATTCACGAGGTCTCATTATCTTGGTTCACTTAGTAGTACGTCGATTAGATTCTTATTAACTCGGTAAGCTTTCAAGTGCAATCAAGAACCATTTATAATTCTCTATGAACTGATTAAGTAAAACTAGTCTATTAGATTTTTATCGTTTGATATTCCTTGCTAAATTCTTAGTTAGTTTTTGATTATCTTCGGTAACTATTAACTTATCTTCATTTTTGAATAAGTCATAACTTCCATACTTTACTTCATCATATATCTTGTATTTACCTTATCTTAATTCCTTGCATATAATCACAATATTTTCTTTAACTTAGTTTTCCACTAGATTAAATAACTCTTCCTTAATAACTTAATTAGTCAACCCACTTTCTCTAACCATATTCAATCCTTTTTCTCTTGGGATAATTTACTTTACCTACACACGAACGTTGGATTTCTCTAATTCAAGGTATCTTAGTCATTTAAGGAAATCAATATTTAGCCTAATTACTTTCTCTTTTATCATACACTAATATTTTGTGTGACTAAATTTCATGCCTTCATTGTTAACCATTTTAATCTAGACTAACTTTTCCTTTAGTTTCTTTCTTTAATCACAATGGTTAAATTATTCGCTTATTAATTCATTGTCCGGAAAGAATATCCTAAAATAATTAGTTCTAAATTCATTTTTCTATTACCCGGTTCTTTTTAAGGATTTCTATCCCATTTCCTTAGTCTCTAAAGTTATCACTCCCTTCCTTTAATTGATCACTAAAATAGTCACTAAAGTGGTGGCTAAAATTAATCATCAACATTTTCTTCTTTTCCTACCAATACTTATTACCTACTTTTATTTCCTCCAAGAATCCCCAAGAGAAAAAAAATCTTCAATTTATTTAACTATACTGTCATACCCATTTTTTTTGAATTAAATTATCCAAATACCAAAGTATATCTATTTACTTACCTTAAAAATTTCATTTTTAAGAGCCAAACTTTTCATCACCACTTTAATTAATTTTCTCTAAATTAAATCTCTTTATTCCTATTTTGATTTATATCATCATAAGAAACTTTTCTAAAAATTCAATTTCTTTACTTTAACTCTAGAAACCTTTTTGCGACTAACGATCAAAAATTCTTTTATTGTACGAAATATTTTTTGAAATGATTCGATAATGATTAATGACGAATTAACTATCTAATGGCGGGGCTTACCGGATAGTGTTCTACAAATTACATAATAATTTCCAACAATTGAAATTTATTAGTTACAACCATATCGAATGAAACTGAGCCCGCTTAACATTAATTTTTCCTAAATTCCTTTTTGAACGTCCGATCGTGAGATAATTCTTTCAGGTATATGAACGTCGTGTTGTATCAAATAATTTTAGAATATTAATTATTTCAAAAACATAAGTTTTGGGTAGTCGGTTACAAAAATTTCTACGGTTTGAAATCTGACCGTCGGATCACGACGAAAGTTGAAACGTGTGTTCCTAAATACGTAATCACCATCATAACACAACTAGGATTGCAAAGAAATAAGATGGAGACCCCCTTTACCTCATTTATAGTTGCTGTCCGGAGAGAGAAATTAAAGAGTTCACCGAAAATTCCACCGATCGTTCCTAGCGGTCTTCTAGGCTCCCGGATCCTTAGAAAAATGATCATGCATGGTTAAGAAAGAGGAAAACAACCACGGTTTAGCAAGGCAATTAGTAGGACAGTCATGGATTTAATTGAAGTTGAAAGAGTTTGTTACCAAAGGTTCACCGTTCATTAGAAATCTCCCACCATTCGTTGTCGATCGTTCGTGTAATTCTTAAGAGGAAGTGACATGCACAAGGTTTAGTATCTAGAATGTAAGGGTGATAATGAAGAGGAAGATCCACAAAACTTACCTAGCACAGGCCCAAGAAGCTCACGATTTTAAGACTTCTTCATGCAAGGGAATGAGATGGATTTCTAACAGCCATGCATGCATTGAGCTTTGCCATTTGAGGGGTTGTACAGTGAGGATTTATCACGGTTTTGAGGAAGGAGAAAAGAGATGATGATAATTTAAATGGTTGAAAGAAGGTGGTGGAGGTTGGATGGTGACATGAGATGATTAGAGGAAGAGAAGGAGGGTTAAACCTTGGAGTTTCTAAATGGAAAGAGACTATGGAAGCTGGACCTTTTTCCTTGGCTGGAGGGAGAGAATAGTGTAGTGTTTTAGAGTCCTGAAATTTGAGAAATGAGTGAGATTGTCCTTGTTTGAAGTGTGTAGTCGTGATGTAAAAAGGGGATGGGGTGAAATGGCATGCTGTAATATAATAATAGGACTGCTCTAGGGAACCTTTAAGAGGTTATGTGCATGGCTGAGTGTTCTGCTCAAGGATGGAATAAGCATGGGCTGGAGGAATTTGTTTTAAGGAATGTTGGGATTATTCAAGCAATATCCTGATGGGCTGCTGTTTTTGCTAAGGGGAGGGCAGAAATTGTGATAGGCTGGTGGTGTGAGTGAAGGGCATGGACAGGGAGGTAACACTTGTCCAGTGGCTGGTGTGGTGGTGAGTTGAAAAAGGATGGCTGGAAATTTAAATTGTTACTAGACAATTTTTAGCGTGCAGGATTTTCATGAACCGAAACTAATTATGTTAAAAACAATTCTGTGATAATTTGTGGGGTCTGAATCAGAGGAAACTCCTAACACCAAAGTTGTAGGTCTTATATTTCTCTTTAAATTGATATATCATTTGCAGTGATCCGATACCTGTAACCCGAGATATGATCAAAATATGACAGGATGTTCTAATCACCTTTGAATCAGGTAGAGCTGTAGAAATAAATTTTTAATTAATTCTCCTTTGAGAATTAGCCTTAATACCCTTCATAAGAATTGTATATATTTTCAATACGCATCTATGCCAAAAACAAAGTGATTTGAGTCCTGGAAGAGAGTGATATAGCAATTTTTCTGGGGGCTGTCAGCATAGTGACGTGAAACTCATGGATTGGTAAAGATTCTAAAACTTGTACCAATATGTAAGGATCTAGCTTTCTAAGTCTGCATGATAAATGTAGATAATTTTGTTATGGTCATTTTGACACCACGTTTGCAAGAAACGGAGGTCGTACGAGAGAGTTATGAATTTTTGAACGAACCATGCGCAGGATAAAACATGAATAATCATGGTTCTATGATGATTTTAATAAATTCTTGAATTTAAGCATGACAGAGTAGGAATTTGAGATCAGGACCAGAAATATAGTTGGAAGATATCTTCGAAATAAAGTGAACGAAACTAGAATTACCTCAATCGATCATCATTTGAGGAAACTACGTCAAAAACGTCAGGAGCACGTAGATTGGGCTTCCGAAGAAATGAATTGACTTGTGGATGAGGTTGGCAGAGACCAAATCGAACTTTGAGCTCTTCATGAAACATTCCTAAAATGTCAAAACGGGCTATTAGGGACTGACCGTGTCACCATTGGACACCCCGAGTTATATAAACAGTCAAACATAAGAAACGTTGAGGATTTTGATTTGGCCGGTCAGGCTAAGTCAATTACCCTCGATTCTTTAGAGAGCGATCCTAAGAGGACTTGATCCCTTAGTGGGTCATTAGTCTCGGTTTGACTGATCAGAGTTTGACCTTAAGTGGGGCCCTATAGTCTAATTCTTGAGGAACCGAACGTCATTTATCATTAAAATACCGTAATTAAATAATCTCTTTAACTAAAATATATTATAAATATATTTTTCGTATCTAAATCTTATCATAGATAATGTCGAACACTAAAATAAAGATTATCTATTTATTTCATTTTATATTAATTAAATAAACTTTTTAATAATGACATCTGTTTCTCCGCTGATACCCAAATAACGTATTATTCTGTGATCATTTTATTAAAGAGGTTTAATTAAGTTTTATGAAATCTTGGGCTCTAATAATCATTTTATCCTTTAAATCTAGCTTGATACTGAAATGGATCTACTTCTTGTTAATCTGTTCCCAATCATGTAATTGACCACCAGCACTTATAATCCATCAGAATTAAATATATATCATAATTCATCAATTCTAGCATCAATAATAGAATACATTCATGAATACAATACTTCATTAATAATTTACTTACTGAATCAAACACAATTATCTTCATATAAATTGTCAGTAAATCGGCAAGTTCCTCTAGGGGCCACTATTACACACAGCCTCCCTTACTCACTCATCTCTGTTCAACTGAACTACCTACTACTCAGGTCCTCTCAATTTTTGCTTTTTCACATTCTCTTGTTGATCTAAGGACCAGGCCTAAGCTTTATTCTCTTAAGTTACTTAGCAATGTACTCTCAGGGGTCTTGAGAGCTTAGGTTCCTATTCCAAAAAACCAGGGCTGTTACAATATCAACAAACCACAGCTGTTCTTGAATCAGCAATAACTTTTCCTCAGGGAAGTCTTCATCCACTTCAAGTTATACCTTTGTGACTTTTATTGACAAGCCTTGAAAAATGATCTGCAATGTAGTTTTCACTCCCTTCTTGTCCTTAATGATTAGATTGAATTCCTCAGAAGCGAAACCCATCGGATTAACTTGGGCTTTGAACCAGACTTATTCAACAAATATTGTAAAGTAGCATGGTTACTATAAACTATAACTGTAGAACCAATCAAGTAGGATCTACATTTTTCCAGACCATATACTACTGCCAAAAGCTCTTTTTTAGTGGTAGCATAATTAATCTAAAAAGCTTCATTCAACACTTGGCTGGCATAGTGTATGGCATGAAAAACTTTAGATTTTCTTTGGCCAAGAACTGCTCCAATGGCATGGTTGCTTGCATCACACATTAGTTCAAAATCTAATTTCTAATCGGGAGCAACTATGACTGGAGTAGATATCAATTTTTGTTTTAATGATTCAAAATAGATAAACAAGTTGAATCAAAATTAAAAGTTGTATCCTTGTTCAGTAGATTACTTAGTGGTTTAGTAATCTTTAAAAGTACTTGATGAAGCACCTGCAAAACCTAAATGACCAAGAAAACTACAGATTCCTTTAATGTTCATTAGAGGCAACAACTTTTCAATGATCTCTACTTTGGCCTTATCTACTTCAATGCCTCTACTAGAAATTTTATGGCCTAGAACAACTCTTTTAGTTACCATAAAATGGCATTTCTTCCAATTCAGCACCAAATGAGTCTCTACACATCGTTTCAACATGGTGTCCAAATTTTCCAAGCAAAGATCATAAGATGAGCCAAAGATAAAAAAATCATCCATGAATACCTAAATGCACTTCTTCACTAGATCAAAAAAAGTTACAAGCATACATCTCTAAAAGGTGGCAGGGGCATTACATAATCAAAATGGCACTTTCCGATGAGTAAAAATTCCATAAGGACATGTGAAAGATGTTTTCTCCTGATCCTCTAGAACTACAACTATTTGATTATAGCCCGAGTAATGATCAAGAAAATAGTAATATGCCTGCCCAGCCAACCTCTCCAACATCTGATCCATGAATGGTAAAGGGAAATGATATTTTTTAGTGGCCTGATTGAACTTTCTGTAATCAATACATATTCTCCAGCCAGTAACTATTCGTGTAGGGATCAATTCATTCTTAATCACGATTATACCTCCCTTCTTTGGAACAACTTGCACTGGACTAACCCAAACACTGTTTGAAATAGGATAGATCATTTCCCACTTCTAGAAGTTTCATCACATTCTTCTTAACTACTTCCTTTATTGTAGGATTCAAGCGTTGTTGAGGCTGTGTAACTAGTTTGAATTCCTACTCCATAAATATCCTATGCATATAATAGGATAGGCTGATACCCTTCAAATCTTGCTTTCATCTAATTGCTCGAGTTTCTTTAGAGCACCTGAATCAATTTCTTTTTTTTTTGAATTTAAATGGCGGCTACTGATCATAACCAGCCTCTGACCTTCTTCATCAAGAAAACATATTTCAAATGAAAAGGTAAGGCTTTCAATACAAGCTTTTATACTATGGTATCAACCTTCTTCGGAGGATCTTAAACAGAATCAACATCTAGTGGAATAGGTTTTTTAGAATCAAAATCTTTTAGAAGTTCCTCCACCTCTTCTGCCTCATCATCATTAAACATAATCAACATCTAGTGAAATAGGTTTCTTGAATGGTCTGCCTAAAACCAAAGATACCTCAGCATCCTCCTCAATGTCCATAACAACAAAGTCTACCAAAAAGACAAATTTATCAAGACAAACTAGAACATCTTCTACCACGCCATAAGGGATCTTCATCGACCTGTTAGCCAACTGTAGTGTCATTCTAGTTGGCCTAACTTCCAGGTCTCCAATTCTCTTAAGCATGGATAAGGGCATCAAATTACTGTCGGCTCCAAGATCCAAGAGTGCTTTTCCTACTGGTAGAGCACCAATAGTGACTAGAATGGTAAAACTGCCAGGATCCTTGGTTTTTTTAGGAAATGCTTTCTAAATGATATCACTACACCTAACCTTCACCTCTACTGTCTCCTCAGAAAATCTTTTCTTCTTTGAGAGCAAATCCTTCATGAATTTAACATATGTTGGCATCTGCTCCATGGCTTCTACAAATGGGATCTTGATCTGCAATCTCTTGAAAATATCCATAAACCGAGCAAACTATTTTTCTCTATATTTGTTTGAAGGATTTTTAGGATAAAGCAGGTTCTTCAATTGTGGCACTAGAGTATCAACCTTCTTCTTACCGTTCTCGCTCTCTTTTTCTTTATTCTTCATTCACTTTCTTTTTATTCATAATTTCACTCTTATTATTTACACATTTGTTCTCTTTATTAGACTTCGCTATCATATTTTCTTTTTCAACTCTCTCTCCTTAACTTCTTTATCACACAAAATCTCCCCTTCCAGTCTTTCATTTTCACTCACTCCACGCCCTAAAATCTTGCAACTCTGAGTAGTGATGGATTTACAATGTTTTCTTGGGTTGGGTTGAGTGTTAGCTCTACACTGGTTACCCTGTTAATTTGTAATTTGGAGAGCAAGTTATCCCACTTAGGTCTCTAGATTTCTAATTGATGCCTTTGTGTTTTTCTAATTTGTCAAAGAAGCCTGCATGAACTTCTCCAAAGTACCTTTTAACTTTGAAGTCTTCTCAACCAAAGAGGGAAAATTTTATTAATGATTAGGCCTGTTGGATGGACCTGTATCTTATTTCCATCCTGCAACTTGGTTTTGGTTGTTTCTCTATCCCTAAAAAGAAGGGTTAGAATAATTGGAATTAAAATTACCTATCCTATCTTGATTTGCCACATAATGGACTGATTCTTCTTGAGAACCACAATGTCTATTCAGATGGTCTCCACCAAAGAAATCAAACCTGAGTGGTGGTTGTTGTTGCATGGATAAATAAGAATCTATTGCATGCAGTTGTTGAGGAAGCTTTTCCATCTGTTGTGTCAAAGCTTTGATTTGTTAGGTTAGAATTTTATTCTGAGCTAGAATTACATCTGTGGTGCTCAGATCCAACATTCTTTTTCTTTGTACCTGATGTCTTTCATTTTAAGCATGGAAATCTAGTAAAAGAAAGTGCTTCAATTATTATGGTAGCTTGCTCAACATCCATTGTCATCATAGTACCTTTGACTATTGCATCCAAAATTATCTTTATATCAGGTCTCAATCCATTGTAGAAAATGTTTAACTGTGCAATATCTTTAAAGCCATGATTAGGACACTTCCTAAGAAAGGATTTAAATCTATCCCAAGTTTCACAAAAAGGTTCTTTAGGTCCTTGTCTGAATTTGGAAATATCATATTTGGCTTTAATAAATATAGATGGTGGGAAAAACCTATGTAGAAACTTCTTTTTGACATCGGTCCAGTTACTCAAGCTCTGATTAGGATGAGATTATAGCCATTCTTTAGCTTTTCTTACCAATAAAAAGGAAACAAACACAGGTAAAAAGATTCTAAGTCCTCATGTTCGAATCCTATGGTTCCCATCAGCTCATAGAATATAGATAAGTGAGTATAAGGATATTCGTTGGACATTCTAGTGAACTTTTGTGTACTGATCAAACTCAGGAAAGTTGGCTTCATCTCTAGAGCTCTTGTTGTATTAGGAATGGCAATACTAGAAAAGTATATAGGGCCCCTGCTATGTAGCATAATCTCACAAGGTTCTCCTTGGTGGGTTGTTTTGCTGGCCTGTCATTTCTTCTTTAGGTTATGGAGGGATTATTGCTGTTAGTGTCTCAGGAGTAGAAGGTGTAGTAGAGGATTGACCTTACTCTAAGTCTTTCTTTTTCTTTTTGGATTTGCTCCTATTTTTCTTAGCTATCTTTTCAATCTTTGGATCAAATTGTAGCCGCTCCTCAAGAACTTGTTCTCTCAAAAGCATATATTGTATTGATTGTAAGGGTTAAGCAAAGATAATAAATAACAAATACTACAACAAAAGTACACTATGAATATTATAAACAGTATTCACAATGCCAAATTATTAGAAACTAAAGTCTTAAAGTAACACTGCCCCCAACAGCGGCTCCAAAACTTGATAAAGGTCTTTGGGTACGTGGTAAGTTTTCCCACTTCTCATCATAGTAATACGGATGTCGTTTTACTAGGGGTTACTATAATTCATAGGATTCAACTTCAAAATAATTTAAGCGGGAAAGTGGTTTAATTTTATTGGTAATATGCAGAAATAAATGTTAACGGTAAAAACAAGCATAAATAGAACTGTAAATAAAAGGAAATTTAGATAATAAGAAACTGGGATTGGATTCATCTATCTCACCTAGGCGAACCCTGGATATATTCATATAGATGGCATTCAAAACTATTAATTTTTATACAATAAAGCAAACATCATCTGTTTCGACAATCAATTATTAAAAGCATTTGATATGTCATAAGCTATTCCTAACACCCGAGCATTTGAGTATTTCATTCAGATTAGTTTTCACAAATCGTTTTCCAACAACTTAAGAAAACTGAATCAAGAAACTATTTATCCAATAAAATCAAGCAATAAACATAGAATGAAATACCAAAATCCATATAACGAAATACCATATATAAATACAGAGTCAATGTATGTCGAGCTCAAATCTACTACATCCAATCCCAAAAGGAAGTTTAGCTACTCATGGTAGCCATTACTAACCATAAAAATGGAGAAAAATAAGAAGAAACAACTTTCGCGGCCTCCTAAACACTTTTCGCAAAGATGAAGTTCTGTCATTCTATTTCCGTTCCAAGCCACTGTATTTCATCAAACTTTTTCCTTAAATATAAGTGGCCTCACTTAAGCGAGATTACTCTCGCTCATGTGAGAGCCACTTGCTCTGGTTTCCAAGATGCTTAGTTAATTGTGTATATCTTCAAAGTCTCGCTCAAACGAGACCTTCCTCGCTTAAGTGAGATCAGGCTTGTGTCTACTGCCCTATTTTCACTTAAGCGGAATATGCCTCGCTCAAGTGAAATTATTTCATGTAGTCTCTATTCAATTCTCACTTGAGCGGAATGAACCTCGCTCAAGCGAGTGTTGTACCCTTAGTCTCTGAAGTTTTCACACTTAAGCGGGACAAGCCTCGCTCAAGCGAGAATGCTTGTAGTGCTCTCTGGACTATTTTTGCTTAAGTTAAATACTCCTCGCTGAAGCAAAATTATTTGGTGTGCCTTCTATCTTCCTCTCGCTTAAGCAAAATCAGCCACGCTCAAGCGAGTCACTCATTTAAGTGATTTTGGCCTCGCTTAAGTAAGATACTCCATACTCTTCCATTTTTCTTGGCACTTCAACTTCTCTTCTCTAATTCTCCATTGGGATTAAACGCCATCAAAGCTAATAAAATCTAATTTGGGTCAACGAATTCAATTTCTTGCACTAAACATTTATTTTAAAAATTCTTCACAAAATCTGTCCAAATAATATATGAAATTATATCATATTGGACACTTATTAGGCATCTAAATATGTAGGTATTAAGATGCACTAGAGGCTACCACAGCTAGAAGTAGGCAATATACTCCCATAACGCACATAAAAAATAGAAGGAGCGACCAAAGTTCGAGAAGACACCATAGAAGGATCGAGGTGGGGTTCCGCAGCCAAGACAGCAAGAGAAGCATGTTGCTACATTATCTCATTATGCTTCTCTCAACGCTGAGACGACCCCAAAACAATCAATAGAAATGAGGGAAAAATTTTCACGATTTAAAAAGGAGTACAATTTAGGAAAAGAAAGCATTCGCGAAGTAAATTTTTAACAAGTAACCCCGGACCATTTAAATAACCTATCCCATATATGGAGATATGAGAAGGTGAACAAATTAAATCAAGAGTGCTCCTTGGACAATCAATCATAGGATTATCAACAAGGAATAGCAGAAAACATAATTTATTTTATGAGTTATGGAATTGTATGATAAGAGGTTTAGAGATGCTCAAATTAATTGTTAAAAAGTGGCAAATACAATTGCATAATGATATATGATGATGCCATGGCTCAATGGGACCCAAGATGCTGCGAAACACAACTATTTTTGAAGAGTCAGGGGCATGAATCGATTCAAGGCTGGCATTGTTAGTCCTTAAATTTACAATAAATTTTTTAATAAAAATTGTTTAAATAATAATAAAAATTAGTTTAATTTGTTATAAATTTAGATTTTAATAGTAATAAATGGAAGTTATTGGAAATTATCTGCCTTGATCAATTTTCTCTAGTTTTGTAGTGAAAAATTAAGGAAATTCAAGAGAAAATTCAAGATCTGGAGAGTTGACACGTAGCATCAAGCCCATATGTAGCGTCAGGGTTTTGATGTTGACGCTACGCGTCAATTCCCACGCATAGCGTCAAAAGCTACATGGACTCCACTTCCAGGTGGCCAAGCACTCAGCCAAAAAGGCCAAATAATGGCCAATCCACTCATGCAAGCTGCAAAGCCAAATTGGGAGACAAGTGGAACCATTGTCTGTGCACTATGTAATTAAAAATTGCTTAACCATGGCCCTTAATCACTTGTTTAATGGAAGCTGAGTCAGGAACCTGACGTGTAGCGTCAGGAACCTTCCTCAGCCCTATAAATAGGCCTTCTTCCATCACTTCTAGGCATCTCATTCTATATCCAGTAGCTTGTTTTCTCTCTTTTCACTCTAGTTTGAGTGTTCTTTTATGAGTTTGTAGCCTAGAGTAGTTTCTAGATACTTAAGAGTGTTGTGTAGTATTGTGATCATTTGTATCGTGAAATGTTTCCACGTCTTCATAATTTCAACCTCTGTAAGTGTTGTTTATACTTTTACCATGTGTAACTAATTTTTTTATGTTGGAATTGGTGAACTAATCTATTGAGTATGATGTTGTGAATTTGACCTCTGTATGTTTATGATTCAAGTGCCATGTTAGTATTTCAATCTTTTTATTAGTATGAAAGTCAAACGGGAGAATATTTTTATGCGTATTGAAACTTGTTTTATTAGTGTGAATGTCAAATGGGAGAATGATTATTCATGCCATATTGAAACTTGTTTTAATGAAAGTAAAAGTTGAAATACCCTTAATATACCAATTACTAGGGATAGAGTTGGTAATTATTGTTGTATTAAGGTCAAGACTTAAAGCAAGTTTTTACTGAGAAAGCATCTGAGGGATCAGACTTTACGGTAATTATTTAGAATTTATATCACGAGGGATTGGTTATAATGATTTTATGCTGTAATGACATGAACTTGATGATTAAATATGCATGTCTTGAGTTTCTTCATTATGTTCTAGAAAGGGGATCCAAATTCCAACATAATTTGTGAATTTGTGTTTTTACCTCAAGTATCTGAGCTATTCTGAATAACATCTCAACTTTTTAGATAGATTTTATATTTACCATCTTTTTACCACATGAACAAATCAACCATTAAATTCTATGAATATTGTATAAATTATGTATAAATTACTCTTTAAGTTTAGAAACTTTTACCATAGTAAATAAAGAATTACTACAACTACTGAATATTCAATCCTTGTAGGAACGATATCTAAATTTGAAAACTACAAACGATTGGTGCGCTTGCCAATAGAAGGCCTTTACAAATGCTTCAACAAGTTTTCTGGCACCGTCGCTAGGGATTGAATTTATTCAGTAAAACAGTAAATTTTTAATTAACGTGGTAAAAATTTTTTTTTACCCTAGTTAAAATTTCAATTTTTACGTATTCATTCATTTATTTACTTTTTATTATCATTGGTACACTAACCTTGTTTGTCTAGTTTGTGTATGCAAACCCGATCTTCTGCAGGAAAAATCTTCTTTGATCCTGAGATCGAAAAGTTTGTTAAAAAAATCAAATCTTTGAAATCTTTTTTTCAAAATTTTGAATATTCTAACATGGCTGCTGAACAAAGAAGAAGATTGGGACAGTTTGTTACTATCAATGGACCACCCCGAGTTTCAGGAATGTACCAAGAACCTGTTACTGTGGTGGAGATTAAACCTGCCAAACTAAATATAATTCAAAACAATCAATTTGTTGGCCTAAATCATGAAGAAACGTATGAGCACTTAACTATTTTTTATGAATTATGCAGCACAATTAGTTTTGAACCTAATCAAGAAGAATCTGTTTATATGAGATTGCTTTCTTTTTCTTTGGTTGGGAAAGCTAAAGAATGGTTTAAATATTGTCCACCCGATAGTTTTGCAAACTGGTCCGATGTTGAGAAAATTGTTTTGGAAAGATTTTATTCCCCTTCAAAATACTTTGAAGCCATGACAGCAATTCATTCTTTTTCATAAAATAATGATGAGTCCTTAGGAGAAACATGGGAACAATTCAAAGCACTTTTGAGAAAATGTCCAAATCACAATTTGAATGATGCTGAAAAGGTAAGGATCGTTTATCATGGTGTATTACCTCAGTTCAAGATGATGTTAGATGCTTGTGCAGGTGGTTCTTTAATGAACAAAACTATGGAGGAAGCAATAGAGATATTGGAATCAATGTCCATTAGTGAGCAAAGCATAAAAGAGGTAACGTATCAAGGAAGCCAGGTATGCTGGAATTGGGAGTGAATGATGTAGTATTGGCTCAACAAAAATTGCTAACACAACAAATGGAAGCAATGAGCAAACAACTTGAAAAATTACAAATTGCTTAAGTGTCATCAGCACCCCCTGCTCAATTGAAATAATGTATGCATTGCATGGGCGAACAACCATGTGGTTAGTATGCCCCTAATAGAAATGAACAAGAACAAGCCAATTTTCTGATCCATGAAAGAATACCATTAGATAACTTTCCTATTAATCTTGGTAATTCTTTTCCCAAAAATTTTCCACAGGGATGGTAGAATCAGAACTTTGGCTGGAGACAAGATGCTGGACCTTCCAACCAACCTCCTACAATCAATTTAAGCAACAACAACCACAAACTGACAATGTAAGATTAACAAGGATTGAGAAATCTATCCAACAATTATTGCAGTTTATGGAAACAAATGAAGCTGCTCGGAAAGCATCAGATTTGCAAATGGGTCAGCTAGCAAAGGAAATAGCTAAATTGAAAAGTTCTGGTTTTACTACAAACACCCAGAACCCAAAAGATCAATGTAATGCTGTTTTCTTGAATGTTGAAATCAATTGTAATGAAATATGTGAAAAGAATGAAAAGAAAGAAGAAGAAAATAAAGAAAGTAAAAAAGAAAACAAATCAAAAAATCAAAAAATTGAAAAAAATTCTGATATGATACTTGAGATAGATGAATGCGAAGCAAGTTGTAGTACTGTCTTACAGTATGACACACCGGAGAAATCCAAAGATCCTGGAAGTCTTACCATTCCCGTATTAATTGGAGAAATCAAAATAAGGAAAGCTCTGCTGGAGTTAGGGTCAAGTGTTAATTTAATGCCTCTAGGTCTAATGAAACAAATTGGTGATCTTCAACTCCAGGAAGCTAAGACAACTCTACAACTATCAGACCACTCGATCCAAAACCATTTGGGATTATGGAAGATGTATTGGTCAAGGTTGACAAGTACCACTTCAGAGTCGATTTTGTGGTACTTGATATAAAGGAGGATACTGACATCCCCCTAATTTTAGGAAGACCTTTCATGAAAACTATAAAATTGTTAATTGATGTTGACAAAGGAGAATTAGCAGTCAGAATTCATGATGAAGAGGTAAGATTTAATGTTTTTGAACATTCTAATCAAAGACATGAATGTTTCAGAGTTGATGCAGTGGACAAGGCTTACCTAGAAGATGAAAAAGGTATATCTCATCCTAATCCCCAAAAACTAATTGCTCTGTTTATTGATGATAGACATATAATCAATCATCAGAGAAAGAGAAAAAAGAAGAATAGGTGATTCCTCAAAGAAATTTAAGAAACCACCTGATTAATAAGAGGTAATATCTGGCGGGAGACATTAAACCCTGCGCTCAATGGGAGGCAACCCATTATTTTTTTCTTTATTTTTTTTTAAAAAGTGTTTTACAAATTTTAGTTAAAATTTGATTTTTGAAAATAAAAAAGTTTTATAATTTCAAGAAAAAGGTTTTTGAAATTAAAAGTTCAAGAAAATGAAAAACAGAAAGCGTCCCACTGATGCGTAACGTAGAGGTGAAAAATTTGCCCTGACGCATAGCATCCCAACCACGCGTAGTGTAACATCCCAATTTTGAAGTTAAATACCGAATGAAATAAACCATTAAGACCTTGATTTCAAAGTGGGAAGATAATTGTGAATTATAATCAATTTAATTTAAGGAATAATGACAAATTAATTTAGTTGGTAAAAGATGGATGCTTGTGATTGGTGAGTCACGTGAGTGGACTGTGATTCACGTTTTCCCATCCCACTTCCTTCTCTTCGCATGCATATACATATACCCTGTATCACCGTGATATTCATCCTTCCTTACTGCTTCATCCTCTCTTTTCTTCTTCTTCGTCTTAGTCCTCTTTTCTTCCCCTGTTTTTATTCTTCGTTTCTGGGGATCACGACGACGGTACTAGAGAAAGGTCATAGCCCCTCCAACTGGTGAAGGACGATCACTAAAGCAGAGGAAGAACAACTCCCCATCCCCGAGCCGATTGCAGGGTACGACGGTGCGAAGGGGGACTGGACGAGTCAGAAAGGGCGTCAGACCAAACGTCAGAGAGCAGAAGAGCTTATTGAGTTCCTTCAGTAGGTAGGGGGCGCTTGCATGTCAAATGCATGGTCCACGAACGGTACCGGATGAATGTAATGCTTTAAGTGTGTGCATGTGTCTGTGACGACTGTGTATTATGCATGCTTGTTGATCTTGGACTCCATGTGTATGATAGTAGTATCTTGTTAATAGTTATACAATAATTGCATGCAATCAAGATGGTGGTAATGTAGTCTGTTGGCCTTTCTGATATAGACGAGTGTGATGCATGGTTCTATTACTGTTAATACCGTGAGACATGAATGTGTGGCTGTTAGTTGATTCGTCCGATGTTATTACTCTGAACTGTTGATTGCTGTGCATGCTGGTGTGATTGACAAGGTAAATATAGGGACTATATTGAATCGGTTTCTACCTTGGTGGTTACGAAGGAGGTATCGGTTGAGTAACTATGCTTGCTGGTAAAACGCATAAGTTGCATGTGTAGGAATGGGGTGACCTGTGGAAGGTCAAGAGCCCCGAAGGAATGGCTTCCAGCTACAGACCTTGGCTAGATTGTAACATCCTGATTTAATAATTAATTGCCGAATGAAAATAAATCATTAAAATAATAATTGCTAAGTGGGGAAGATTATTTATTAATTATAATTGACTTAATTAATTTAAGTTAAGGAAGCAGAGGCTGATTAAGTGTGATTAGTTGTGACTATGTGCGTATGACGCATGTGGGGGGGCTGCTGCTGTGCACGACTTCCCACCCCACTTTTCCCTTCTCTCCGTGCATGCATATATGGGTACCCTATCATTCATTCTTCCCCTTTAGACTTCTCTTCTTTCCGTTTTCTCTTCTTTTCTTCTTCGCTCTTCACTCTCTTTCTCCTCTTCTTCTTCTTCTCTGCTCTCTGTTCTTGTGAACTCGCAACAGTGGTGGCTGAGGATCGGAGTCCTCCTTCTTGACTCGACGAGCCAGAGAGGGTGAGGGTGTGCATTCCCCTACATGCAACCCGTCTCCTTCCACGTTGTTCCTTCCTTGTTCCTTCATTCCCTTCGTCGGCTTCCCTCCTTCTTCCTCTCTTTGTTCGAAGCTGCCAAGTCTCAGTGGAGATCTGCGCTACGAGGAGCTTCAAGGTGGTTGAAGTGTTCACAGCATTGTGATGGAACTACTTCAAAGAGCGAACCGAGAGATGGGTGCCTTGGACTTCCCCTGCTCTTGCATGCAGATGTACTCAGAATGACTCGGTGTTCCTTTGGAACCGGGTGTCGTGTTGACCGACTGAAAGCTTCAGTCCAGGTAGGGGGTATCTTCTATCTTAAATGCATGGGTTATGAACGGGTTACAGGTGTCAATGGTTTGCTGACTTTGTGACTGATTCTATATTTGCTTGCATGATGAGTATGTGGTACCGAACGCATGGTGATTTGGTGTTGAGTGATGCATGTTTGATCCCATTTGTGAAATGCATGTTAATAGCCTTGAGAATATTGCATGATCGTATGAAAAGAATATGTTGCAGTGTGGTTGATGATTACCGTGTGGTTTGTGTGATAAGCAAGTTACTATGAGTTGAAATACTGACTGCATGTGTGAGAATGTGGATTTAGTGAATCTGACAGTGTCCAATACCAACTGCATGTGTTGTTGAGTGCTGGTAATGCCTAATGCCGATTGCATGAGATGCATGTGCTATTTGAGTTCTGATGATGTACAACGCCGATTACATGAGATGCATGTGTTGTTGAGTTTTGCTAATGTCTAGCACTGATTGCATGAGATGCATGTACTGTTTGAGTTCTGATAATGTATGATGCTGATTGCCTGAGATGCATGTATGGCTGTGTATATGAACTCTGTGTTGTGTGGTGAATCCATGTGTGGCGTATGGGATGCGTTTGTGCTGGGAGCACGTAGTGTGGGACACTACCATTAGTTATTTAAAGCGTGGGACGCTGTAAAATCCTTGAGTGGGACTCAAGGTAGCCCTTGAGTGGGACTCAGGCTGCCTGTGAACACCTCCGTTGGCGTTGAGAGCGTTGGTGTCACCTGTGGGCAAACGGTTAGGTACCTGTAAAATAGCCAAGCAGCTGGGAGCTGAATTGATAGCTGAGAGCTATGTATAAAAAGGCTGGGAGCCTACGTTGCAATGTCAAAACTGATTACACACGAATGCGGAACCGAGTGAAATAATCTGTGTATATTAGCTACTGATGTTGTTTGGAATTGATTATGCTTGTGATGATGTTAATAGGATGATGAATGTATATAACCGAGTGAAATATTCTGTGTGCATATACTACGGATGCTAATTGGAATATGTTCTATGAATGCATGTTCATGTTATTGAAAAGTTGTGTATATATAGCCGAGTGAGAATTGTTGAATTCCGATTGAGAAATGTTCAATACGTGCATTCTGATTCATGGGCAGTATTATGTCACTGATTGATGTATGTTAATGTTATTGAATTGATACGTGCATAAGGCCGAGTGATAACTGGTGGATTCCGATCGGTAAGGGTCTATGTGTGTCCTAGTTGATTGGTATTGTCCTGACTTAAACTATTGCCTTGTATAATTGTATATATATATATATATTGTTGCATATCTGTGGGACAATCCGAGTCAGTATCTATCATTTAATATTTAAGATGCTCACCCCCCTACACCATTTTTCAGTGTATGCAGGTCGGTTTGGATGATGTAAGGGCCTTAACCCGAGTGTTGGGTATTTATTGATAAGGCTGTGTATATAATATTATGTTCCGAGTACATTTAATGTATTAAAGCCTTGGCCGGATCGTAATATCAACGTTGTATAAAGAATACAATTTGTATATATATATTGAACCTGGGTTATTAGAAATCCGTGTGCATGTTTGTATACATATGGATTTATATTGAAATCATGTTCTTGTATCAGATAATGGGTCTTGGTGAATGAATAATGATAAGCTGAAATTATCTGAGTGTATGCGTATGTATATATATGTGTTATGTTGATAACATGGTTAGGAATCGGTGGAAGTGTATTGCTGTATCGGTAGTCGGACTTGGAATTAGAGAATATATAAATATGAGCGGTTTATGTTGATTTGATGCTCTTCACTGACTAGGAAATGATGTTGTATGAATGATGCTAAGTTAATAAATACTGAGTGGAATATTATTGTAAGAGCTGGTTTGATTGACGTGGCTTAAGTATATGATCTTTTCCGAGTGAAAGACATATGGTGAATCCCGAGTGGGGAATGACTTGAATATTCTGAGTGGAAATCCGAGTGATCCTCTCCGAGGGGAGAATGGTTATGATGGATTAGATTGGGCATATTCTAAGTGTTTTATATATATGATCCAAGTGAAGTTATGCATGTATTCCAAGTGAGCATAGGTACCTATTCCAGGTGAATAAGGTAATATGTATTCTGAGTGTGTAAGTGTGGAATGAGTCTGAGTGAATTACTTGGGTAATTCCTCTGAGTGTTGAGGAGTTTGGATCATTCCGAGTGGAATTGATTATGTAGGCTATTCCTGAGTAATGAATGGTTAAGGTATTATCCGAGTGAGAATAGGCATGAATGCCGAGTGTGTGGCCGAATGAGTATTGGTCGGTAATGATATTAGTTACCGAGTGGAATACCACTCAGAAGATAAGTTGGTTTATGAATGATTAGACCGAGTGATTTATGGCCGAGAGGAAGCCTATGTATTCTCTGAATGATGGAGTTCAAATGTGCCGAGTGCTAAATGGTTGATGTTTGCCGAGTGACTCGAGGTTGAATTATACCGAGTGGTGTTTGGTTGGGTAATAACCCGAGTGAGGGGTTTTATGGAATCCGAGTGGGATACCCCTCATTCCCGAGTGGATTATATATATGACCCTTGTGGATAAGTAGATGACTAAGTTATGGGCTGCCGAGTGAATGGTTGTCTCGGATACCGAGTGGTGGATTTGCCGAGTGTGGCTTCTCGCTTGAGCGAGTGTGTGTAGATGGAAGGCTTGGGGTCAGTTTCGCTTAAGCGAATGGTGGTTCACCCGAGCGATTAGAGCCGTTTCGCCCGAGCGTGTGGGATCGCGCTGAAGCGAGTGGATGTTGGTGTTGGGCTTCGCTTGAGCATCTCCTTCTTCTGCTGTTGCATTGTCATATCTCGCTCAGGCGGCGTTGGACCTCGCTTGAGCGAGTGGGCGCTGTTTGTGGATTTCGCCCAGGCGTTGTGGTGTTTTGCTGAACTGAATGGATCGGTTAAAGCCTTGTTCCTTCCGCTGATTGCTATTCGTATGGATATTCTTTTATTTCCCTTGCCTTCCTCTTCTTTTTCTATGCCGATCATCCAGTGGCTATTTTTGTGGAAAAATTTTCCCTGTTTTGGGTTTATTTATTTATTAAGACTAGGGTATTACATGTTGGTATCAGAGAAGACCGAAAGGTCCAAGACCAAGGTACGCTTACCGAGTGTAAGCGGTTGTATGCATTGTGACCAAGTGGTCATCATTATTGTGATATTGATTTGAGGATAGGAGGCAATTTCCCTCTTGGTCTGATTGATTGCATGCCCTTATTTAATTGGTATTGTATATGTTTGATGATTTAGTATATGTTGGACTATGAATGGTGTGGTTGTAGGCCTGTGCCTTGTTGAGGAATTTGAATGTGTGATGAATGAATGATATATGATGTATATGATTTTCGGTATAAGAGATGTGTTGTAGTTCCCTAAGTTGAAATTTGGGTGTGTAATAAGTGAGTAAAGGTGAGGTCGGGTATATGTTAAATTGGGATTGCACCTCAGTGGCTGGTTGAGGGAACCGAGTGAATGGTACTAGACCTTATAGTAATATTGGAATGTTGTGGGGTACCCATCGTGGGATACTGGATAAATGGTGACTCCTTAGGAATTCTAAGTGTAATAATTTATTAACTCTATGTGCTGTTGAACCCGAGTAGAGAAATTGCGTAGTAACTCATTGTGTGATGATTAGGAACCGGGTGTTTGGGTAGTTCCGTGTGATGTGTCATGTGTGAGATGTGTTGGTAGTTGTACTATGATTGAGTAGTTGTGCATACAACTCCTGGATTTGTGGTATTTGTGAACTGTTTAGTGATTGTGTGACTCCGTCCATGAATGCATGTTAATAATTCTGCGAATGCTGACTGGATGCTTGTAAATAGGAGTGTTACCACTACTGCCCGGTGCATGAGTCAAAAGGGGATGATTCTCTGAGTTCTGTTTGCAGTTTCATGTTAAAATGTATATGAATAAGAATGCCATGATGATTTCCAAATGCATGATATGTGAGTTGATCTGTTGATTCCATTGTGATGTTGTGTTGAAATGCATGCTGCCTTCATTATAAAATACCGAGAGGATGTGCTGTAGTATTGTTACCCGGTTTTGCTGCTGTGAATTACTATGACAAACGCTTGGATGCTTTTATGAGTTGCATGAGAATTGCATACACGAGATGAAATCACTGTTTAAGTCGGATCCGTATGCATGTGTGTAAGAGCATTATTATTGAGACTAACATGATTTGCATGAATTTGAATGATTTGAGTAGATTCCGACTTGATGATGTTGTGTGAATGAGTTCTGACTGAATGAATGTAGATGTATTGATGATGTTGCCAAGTGGGATGTGATGTTATAATTGAGAATGTATGTTATGGTGCAAATTCCGATTGGGTGTCTGTGTGCATACTTACGATGATCAATGAGCTCAGTGTGAATTATATGAATATGTGGATATGATATTGTAAATGAAATCCTTAATATAGGTTGGAATTGATTTGCATAAATTCGACTGGATGAGTACATATATATATATATATATCGATGCTATTACCGAGTACAATATGATGTTATGGTTATGGTGCATGCTGTAGTGAACAATAATATAGCCATGAATAATTGGTATGAAATCTGACTGGGTGTCTGTATGTACATTAGTGCCGTTGCCGAGTCCATGGTGTGTTATGACAGCATATATGATTGTGAATTACTTAATCCTGAGTGAATTGCATGAACCCGAGGGAGTGATGTTATTATATAGCTGAGAATTGAGAATTTAATCCGAGCCATGGTTTTGTGATGAATAAGATTTAGAGGAAATATTTACTCGGTGTTGGCTAAGAGCCGATTGTTGTATTGCCGTCATACTAATTTACAGAAGTGATAAATAATTTTCATGATTATTGTTGCGTGATGTACCCTATGTGATGCATGATGTTGATGTAGGTGTATTACTTATACGTGTGAATTGCCATTAATTACCATGTGAATTGGTATTAGTTGAGTTAGTTTGGTCGGTGTGAGGCACACTGTTCTGAGATGACTCTTCCTGCCATAGGTATTGTGGCAGCGTACACGTTGTAGTGACTATGTAATTATTGTAACCCTATAGGAATGAGACGTCATCCTATAAGTCGGATGCAACAATTCATAAGTCCGGCAAGTGAGGCTGTAACTGCTTATGGTGATGGTGAGTCTATCGGACTGCTTTGAGTGAAGATGAGAGTTGTATTAAATGAATATTATGTGGTTATGTATCAAAATAAAGGTAGAGGGTTTGTTTAACCTTGATGGGTTTACCTCCGAGAGGATTAGAGGCTGTTGGGTTTAGATTGACTACTAAAATGATGGTTAGTTATTGAAATAAGAGGGGTGATCAAATCTGTCACTGAATTGGAGTTTTATAAGGTTAACCAAGTGATATTGTAAGCCTAATGAAGAAGCCAGGATTTTGAACCAAACTAAATTGCAAGGTGAGGATTTGCTTGGGAAGGGATTAGTATATTCTGAGTGTGTAAAAGTGGGGATAATTCCAGGTGAAGTCTTATGAGGAAGGACTACTGAGTGAGGTGATGGCGTTCCAAGTAGGACCGCATAGAGAGGATCATTACTAAGTTAAGGGAATTGTGTCCAAGCGTAACATTCCTGAGTAAGGTAAGATTCGAGTGATGTGACTCGGAGTGTACCACTTCCGAGTGGAATGGTACGGTGTGAGATGATGTTGAGTGGAAAGATCTCGAGTGTAGAATCCCTAATACCCGTATGATGTTTCACCAGGTGACCTTTCTCCAGGAGAAAAGTCCTTCTGGTCGGGAAAATGAGGTTTTTGAGTGAGTAAGTTTCCAAGTGAATGGTCTCTGAGGGGAGTAGATATCCGAGTAAAGGATTTAATTGAAGTCGTACTCAGGTCAGTGATTGGGACTGATGAGCTTGAACTCAGGTTTAGTTTCGAGGTAGGCTCAAACTGCGAGTGAATTTCTGGCAAGTGGAAGGATTTCCAAGTGAGAATTACCCTTGAAACCCCGAATGATATTTTGAGTGAGAGGACCGAGTGATATTCTCTGGATGTAAGCATGAAATTAGCCGAAGGCATGGGTAGGGATCTAAGATTTCATAATCGAATGTGGTGCCTATTCGAGGTAAATCCAGGCAAATTGTACTAATTGAAACACATGGAAAATTCTTTAAGTGTTCACTTTGGTGTAAGAGAGAGATTTTGTGGTCAGGTTTTGGAAACCCGAGGGTTAAATCCGAGATGAATCCGTCGGAAGTGAGTGTTGTGGGAATCGGTAATGTTGTTTACTGACTAGATTCTTCCCAACTGGTTGAATAACATCTAGAATGTGTTCCCCGCGACACAATGTCGAGCCTATGCTTTGTGTGATTTCATTATTATGCCGAGTAACTCGTTCGAGTCAGGAAACCGATGGTGTGAATATGACGAATGGTGTCATGAGTATAGGGACGAGCGGCCAAGAAATTAGGAAGTACCACTGCTTATGGGGAATTGGCTGAGTTAAACAAGGGAAATTGTGTGTTTTAGAAATTGAATCCTCGAATGTATTAAATTATGTGATGAGGTTGTAATCAGGTAGGGTCTGACTTTTATGTTTTGCCGACTGAAATTGTGGTGCGGTTGGTAAACCGCTTGAGTGGTGAATCTTTTCCGAGCGAAATGGTAGTCCGGTCGGTGAACGCTTGTGAAAGCACAGTCGTGTGAGTGAGACCAATTTTCTGAGTTATTTATTTAAGGTAAGTTACTGATTGAATTTCGAGGACGAAATTCTTTTGAGAGGGGGAGAACTGTAACATCCTGATTTAATAATTAATTGCCGAATGAAAATAAATCATTAAAATAATAATTGCTAAGTGGGGAAGATTATTTATTAATTATAATTGACTTAATTAATTTAAGTTAAGGAAGCAGAGGCTGATTGAGTGTGATTAGTTGTGACTATATGCGTATGACGCGTGTGGGGGGGGCTGCTGCTGTGCACGACTTCCCACCCCACTTTTCCCTTCTCTCCGTGCATGCATATATGGGTACCCTATCATTCATTCTTCCCCTTTAGACTTCTCTTCTTTCCATTTTCTCTTCTTTTCTTCTTCGCTCTTCACTCTCTTTCTCTTCTTCTTCTTTCTTCTCTGCTCTCTGTTCCCGTGAACTCACAACAGTGGTGGCTAAGGATCAGAGTCCTCCTTCTTGACTCGACGAGCCAGAGAGGGTGAGGGTGTGCATTCCCTTCCATGCAACCCGTCTCCTTCCACGTTGTTCCTTCCTTGTTCCTTCATTCCCTTCGTCGGCTTCCCTCCTTCTTCCTCTCCTTGTTCGAAGCTGCCAAGTCTCAGTGGAGATCTACGCTGCGAGGAGCTTTAAGGTGGTTAGAGTGTTCATAGCATTGTGATGGAGCTACTTCAGAGAGCGAACCAAGAGCTGGGTGCCTTGGACTTCCCCTGCTCTTGCATGTAGATGTACTCAGAATGACTCAGTGTTCCTTTGGAACCGGGTGTCGTGTTGACCGACCGAAAGCTTCAGTCCAGGTAGGGGGTATCTTCTATCTTAAATGCATAGGTTATGAACGGGTTACAGGTGTCAATGGTTTGCTGACTTTGTGACTGATTCTATGTTTGCTTGCATGATGAGTATGTGGTACCGAACACATGGTGATTTGGTATTGAGTGATGCATGTTTGATCCCATCTGTGAAATGCATGTTAATAGCCTTGAGAATATTGCATGATCGTATGAAAAGAATGTGTTGCAGTGTGGTTGATGATTACCGTGTGGTTTGTGTGATGAGCAAGTTACTATGAGCTTGAAATGCTGACTGCATGTGTGAGAATGTGGATTTAGTGAATCTGACAGTGTCCAATACCGACTGCATGTGTTGTTGAGTGCTGGTAATGCCTAATGCCGATTGCATGAGATGCATGTGCTATTTGAGTTCTGATGATGTACAACGCCGATTACATGAGATGCATGTGTTGTTGAGTTCTGTTAATGTCTAGCACTGATTGCATGAGATGCATGTACTGTTTGAGTGCTGATAATGTATGATGCTGATTGCCTGAGATGCATGTATGGTTGTGTATATGAACTCTGTGTTATGTGGTGAATCCGTGTGTGGCGCATGGGATGCGTTTGTGCTGGGAGCACGTAGTGTGGGACACTACCATTAGTTATTTAAAGCGTGGGACGCTGTAAAATCCTTGAGTGGGACTCGGGCTGCCGGTGAACACCTCCGTTGGCGTTGAGAGCGTTGGTGTCACCTGTGGGCAAACGGTTAGGTACCTGTAAAATAGCCAAGCAGCTGGGAGCTGAATTGATAGCTGAGAGCTATGTATAAAAAGGCTGGGAGCCTACGTTGCAATGTCAAAACTGATTACACACGAATGCGGAACCGAGTGAAATAATCTATGTATATTAGCTACTGATGTTGTTTGGAATTGATTATGCTTGTGATGATGTTAATAGGATGATGAATGTATATAACCGAGTGAAATATTCTGTGTGCATGTACTGCGGATGCTAATTGGAATATGTTCTATGAATGCATGTTAATGTTATTGAAAAGTTGTGTATATATAGCCGAGTGAGAATTGTTGAATTCCGATTGAGAAATGTTCAATACGTGCATTCTGATTCATGGGCAGTATTATGTCACTGATTGATGTATGTTAATGTTATTGAATTGATACGTGCATAAGGCCGAGTGATAACTGGTGGATTCCGATCGGTAAGGGTCTATGTGTGTCCTAGTTGATTGGAATTGTCCTGACTTAAACTATTGCCTTGTATAATTGTGTATATATATATATATATTGTTGCATATCTGTGGGACAATCCGAGTCAGTATCTATCATTTAATATTTAAGATGCTCACCCCCTACACCATTTTTCAGTGTATGTAGGTCGGTTTGGATGATGTAAGGGCCTTAACCCGAGTGTTGGGTATTTATTGATAAGGCTGTGTATATAATATTATGTTCCGAGTACATTTAATGTATTAAAGCCTTGGCCGGATCATAATATCAACGTTGTATAAAGAATACAATTTGTATATATATATTGAACCTGGGTTATTAGAAATCCGTGTGCATGTTTGTATACATATGGATTTATATTGAAATCATGTTCTTGTATCAGATAATGGGTCTTGGTGAATGAATAATGATAAGCTAAAATTATCTGAGTGTATGCGTATGTATATATATGTGTTATGTTGATAACATGGTTAGGAATCGGTAGAAGTGTATTGCTGTATCGGTAGTCGGACTTGGAATTAGAGAATATATAAATATGAGCGGTTTATGTTGATTTGATGCTCCTCACTGACTAGGAAATGATGTTGTATGAATGATGCTAAGTTAATAAATACCGAGTGGAATATTATTGTAAGAGCTGGTTTGATTGACGTGGCTTAAGTATATGATCTTTTCCGAGTGAAAGACATATGGTGAATCCCGAGTGGGGAATGACTTGAATATTCCGAGTGGAAATCCGAGTGATCCTCTCCGAGGGGAGAATGGTTATGATGGATTAGATTGGGCATATTCTAAGTGTTTTATATATATGATCCAAGTGAAGTTATGCATGTATTCCAAGTGAGCATAGGTACCTATTCCAGGTGAATAAGGTAATATGTATTCTGAGTGTGTAAGTGTGGAATGAGTCTGAGTGAATTACTTGGGTAATTCCTCTGAGTGTTGAGGAGTTTGGATCATTCCGAGTGGAATTGATTATGTAGGCTATTCCTGAGTAATGAATGGTTAAGGTATTATCCGAGTGAGAATAGGCATGAATGCCGAGTGTGTGGCCGAATGAGTATTGGTCGGTAATGATATTAGTTACCGAGTGGAATACCACTCAGAAGATAAGTTGGTTTATGAATGATTAGACCGAGTGATTTATGGCCGAGAGGAAGCCTATGTATTCTTTGAATGATGGAGTTCAAATGTGCGGAGTGCTAAATGGTTGATGTTTGCCGAGTGACTCGAGGTTGAATTATACCGAGTGGTGTTTGGTTGGGTAATAACCCGAGTGAGGGGTTTTATGGAATCCGAGTGGGATACCCCTCATTCCCGAGTGGATTATATATATGACCCTTGTGGATAAGTAGATGACTAAGTTATGGGCTGCCGAGTGAATGGTTGTCTCGGATACCGAGTGGTGGATTTGCCGAGTGTGGCTTCTCGCTTGAGCGAGTGGGTCCTCGCTCCAGCGAGTGTGTGTAGATGGAAGGCTTGGGGTCGGTTTCGCTTAAGGGAATAGTGGTTCACCCGAGCGATTAGAGCCGTTTCGCCCGAGCGTGTGGGATCGCGCTGAAGCGAGTGGATGCTGGTGTTGGGCTTCGCTTGAGCATCTCCTTCTTCCGCTGTTGCATTGTCATATCTCGCTCAGGCGGCGTTAGACCTCGATTGAGCGAGTGGGCGCTGTTTGTGGATTTCGCCCAGGCGTTGTGGTGTTTTGCTGAACTAAATGGATCGGTTAAAGCCTTGTTCCTTCCGCTGATTGCTATTCGTATGGATATTCTTTTATTTCCCATGCCTTCCTCTTCTTTTTCTATGCCGATCATCCAGTGGCTGTTTTTGTGGAAAAATTTTCCCTGTTTTGGGTTTATTTATTTATTAAGACTACGGTGTTACATAGATCCTGTGAGAGCTTGTGGTAGCCGTGGGAGCTAGAGATGAGTCTCGAGACGTCAATGGAAGGCCGGTACCACGCGGGAAGAGCTGATGGACGAGCGGCCAGTAAGGGGGAAACTGTAACTGAAAGTCATTACTTAAGTCGGATCCGTAGGCATGCATGTAGATATGATGTTGATTAGGATAGTACGCGTGGCATGTGTTGGGTGTTATGAATGAATTCTGAGTGTGCGGATGCATGTGTATGTGTGAATAAGGATGAACTTTATGTAGTATGTATGTGAGTGTATGTTATTGATATTATTCTAATTTGCATGGCCTTAGTTTAATCTGAATGCGACCGAGTGAACGTAAGTGTGCGTACTGACACTGATACCGAGTCATTGACTGTCATTTTATATGTAAAAGCTCACCCCTACTGTGGCTACATTTTTCAGTGAATATCTCTCGGAATGAAGGATGAAGGAGGAGCTGAGTGCAGAGCGGAGCATCCGAGCGCTGTTGAATATATGTGTATATGTATATACTGTATATAAGATCTTGTTAAGCCTTGGCCGACTCGTATTTTGGTTTTAGTCCCTTACATTAGAACTTGAACCCTCTTGGCTAGAGAGAACATGATGATGCATTTGTAATTATTTAAATACATCCTTATATATATATTGTGTGTTTATCCTACGCTATGAGTGATGTCCGAGTGATAAATATGGGTGTACAGGTATACTTTCCGAGCGTATGAGGTCGGTGTGACTATGGGTAGAAGCGGAGCTAAGTTATTGTTAGGGAAAGCGAGATAGGGAGATATTCTGAGTGATGAGGAGTCGGATAGCACCAAGTGAGTGAGGTCATATAGCCTGGAGCGGGAATTGGTTTGAATTCTTTAAGTGATATCTGTGAGATTTTCCCGAGTGGAGATTAATCAACGATTTCCGATTGAGAATCCGCCGAGTGAGAGTTCACCGACTAGGGAACGACACCTAAGACTCTAAGTGGGCCCATAGTAATAAATTAGTAAGTAGCTAGAGCACCCGAGCACGCCTTGACTTAGTGGGAAAATCAGAGTAGGAAATATTATGGTCACCGAGTGAAAAGTGAGTGAAATGTCCCGAATGGCGTGATGGGCATGAAAGTTATTCCAAGTGAGAAGTCTTCATGGATTCCGAGTGAGCGGCTTTGGGGATCATTTTCGGGTTGCCAATATATATATATACATAATCCGATCGAGTGAAGCCACGGAGTGTGATAGGCTGTCTGGATGAAACTAGTATGTATTAGGGTCAATCCGAGTGAATTAAGAAGTGGACCTTCCCGAGCGAACCATACGCATGAAATCCGAGTGGGGAAAATACCGAGTGGAGTGACAGGATGCCGAGTGTAGTTTCGCTTAAGCGCTTCCCCTTTCGCTGTGCATTTGCCCATTTCCCTTGTCTTTTTCCCCTCCTTTTTCCTTGTTGCGCCCGGTTTTTGTTATTCGAGCAGATTATGTACGGTTTATTAACTTTAGAATTTGGAAAAATTTCCCTGTTGGTTTAATTTATTTAATTAAAAATTAGGGTGTTACACGTAGTGTCAAGGCCTGCGTTCAGTTTTTAAAACTAAACCAGAGAGGCCCAATTTAGGTTTTTAAAACCTAAACTTCCCTCTCTGCCTTATTTTACACAGAAACTCCATTCTCTCAAACCCTAACACTCTTTCATTCCCTTTTATCATCATCATCTACATTTAATCAAGTAAGTTCTCTAAATCTATTTTCTCTTTGTTTTTTATTTTAATTCCTAGAAATGTATGCGGTTAGGTTAGGATTAGAAGACCATTGGAAATTGTTTGCTGTTAGAAATAGGTAAACATGTGGATTGGATGAGGATTGGAAGGGGTTGCTGCTGCGCAACCCCTGTTTTCATGTTTCAGTTCTGCAAGCCCACACGTAGCATTCCACTGACGTGTAGCATGGGAAGAATAGGGCTGATGCGTAGCGTCCCAACCACGCGTAGCGTCAGGCCCCTGTTTTTGTTTTTCTTAATTTTTATGTTTTATTTTTTATTTTTAGGTGTATGATTTTGTTTTAAAAATTGAAAATTTTAAAAAATTGTTTCTTTTTATTTGTTGTAAAAATTTTTATTGTGTGTGAAATTTGTTTGTTTGTTTATCTTTTCTTTTTAAATTAATAATACTTCTTAGTTTATTTTGTTTGTTATACTTTCTTGTATAAAAATATAAAATAATTTTTTTTGAAATTTTCTAAAAATAAAAAATATGTTTTTTGTGTGAACCTTTTTTTTTCTTAAAAATAAAATTTTGCTATTTGTTTTGTGTGAATTTTATTGTATGATATGTGAATCTTACTGTTTTAAAATCCAAAAAAAATATGCATTTGAATTTTTGTTGTTTGCATGAATTATTTTGTTTTGTTAAAAATATAAAAATCAAAAACATGTATGTTTTATTTTACTTATTAAAAACCAAAAATATTGTGTGATGCATTTTGTTGTGTGTATATTGAGTGATTTATTTTTATGTTTTATTTAAATAAAATTTTCTTTTACAGATGACACCGAAAAAGTCCATTCCCACCACTGGTCCCAAAAGACAAAGAAGGGCCATAGATACTGATACCACTTCTGAGGATCATAATCTGCAGGGAGAGGGGGCACCATATATGACATCAATCGAGTTTGCAGCTCATGTAGCTTGGCCTGGTGACCAGCCCACATACCCTGAGGCAGGTGGACCTTCTGGAGCTCATAATGATACCGAGGGTAATGCTAATGAGGAGGATGAGGATGATCAGATGGAGGATGAGGATTGAGAGCCCTCTTTATTTTTCTTATACATTTTTCATTACTTTTAGCACTTGGATTTTAGTTTGGTATTCTGATATTTACTTTAGTATGTTTGATATTTGATTTGGATTATATTATGGTTTGTTTTTATTTTATGCGGTGTGTTTTTAATTTTTGTATATTTTCTAAAAATAAAAAATAAGTATTATCTTTTAATAAATTTATCAAATTTTTGAAAATAAAAAAATTTATACACTTAAGGTTTTACACAATAAAACCATTTCTAAAATCAATTATCGATTCTTTTGTAATTTAGGAATTTTGATAAAATTAATTATAATAATTTTATTAACTATCAAGCTAATTTCGAAAACTGGTGAGGTGAGATATCTTTAAAGACTTGAGGGTTTCGACATAATTTCATTCAAATTAATTTTGCTCAATTCTTTGATTTGTGTTGTTGTGCAGAGGATCCAAGAGTATGATCAAGGCATATTTTTTGGTAAACACAAAGCTAAGGCCAAAAAGCTTACCATTGTAAAATCATATTTATCCTTTGATAGCCAATTTTGAGCTTTAAAAATAATTACTTTGGCACCCCTAACCCGTAAATAATTTTTAACCATTCCCTTTACTTGATTGAATAAAAGAGCATTTTTGAACAAGAATGTTTGAGGTTCTTACATAAAAAGGGAGTGAAAATTATAACTTCTATCTTTTCAAGATCATCATAATGCATGTATAAAAAAAGAAAAGAAAAAGAAAAAGAAATATATATATATATATGCATAACAAGAAAAAGAAATAATAAAAAGGATTAAGTTAGGGGTATTTGCCAAGAAGGGAAATGAGATTTGGGCCAAGAAAAAGCCTAAAAATTAGAAAATGCTCTTTTATGATTTCAGGTGTTTGCTTTCAAGAAAAACCATAAATTCTTGTAGCCAAGCCTCATTTCAACCCTTTAAAAGACCTGTGACTCTTGTTTGACTCTGTATTTATAACCATTGATTAGATGAAAATTAAAATTGAATTTATTTGATTTTATGATCAATTGAGCTGATAGTTTACCTTTATACAGAGATAAACACTTGTGAGGTAAGCTTGAAATTATGCTTGATTTGTTAATAAGACATTGTCTCTCCTATGTGACAGGAGTGATATCTATAGGCCACTTAATGGAGTGAGACTAAGGAAATGCATGGCCATGTTAGAAAGAATAAATATTAGATATTTATTCAGATAAAGTCTACTCCAGTATCAAGTAAAATAAATTAGGCCATAAAAGGATGACACGACCATTCCTTGGGCCTAATTAGGATATCATAACAAAAAGAACAAACATATAAAATAATTATCACTTATAGGTTATGTTAATATCAAATAATATTCGGACATAATGATGCATTGCTAGATGCCGCTCTTATTTTATATTAATAATAAAATAGTTTATTATTAATATAACCAAGTATTTTACCTATAGGATCACACACATAGAGTAAGCCCATCAGAAAATAGCTTTTTATTTTAGTTGGACTAAAATAAAACTATTGGGCCTAACTCATTTAGAATGAGTAAGGAGCCCACTCTTTAGAGAGCAAATTAGGTCAAACTTAAGCCTATAAATAGAGCATAAGATGCTTATAGGCGACTAACCAAAAAGAGACATAAAATGCAAAAGTTGCAAAAGCTACACGCCGTCAAACTAGCATTTGGAAGGTGTAGCATTTTTTGTGGGAGTACTCATGTGGACTCCTAAAGGACGGGGCTATGACTGCTTCGATTCAATTTTCTTCAAGAGTTAATCCTAAAACGTAATATTTTTTTGTGTTTGTCTTACGCTTTGAAACACGGCGCTTTGTAAATCCTATGAGAATCCTTGTATTTTTGCTGCTCATGCACTAGGGATTCCCTAACAGTGGTATCAGAGCCTAGATGCAAAACCGTGTTTTGGGCAGATGTTTGTTTAAATAACATGTGAAAAAAAATTCTTTTTCGAAAAGAATTGTAAAGGTTGTATTTTTAATGAGATATTATGTAAAGGTTGCATTTTTTATGAGATATGTTGCAAAGGTTGCACCTTTTGAAAGCTAGTATCAATTTATTTTATTTTATGTATATTGATTTCTTTTCTTAACATTTTAATTAAAGAACATGTTTTTGGGATGTGCTTTATTATATGAACATGTTGTATGTTGCAATGGTGATTGTTTTATATGTGTTCTAATTAAAAGGCGTGTTTTATGTTCGTTTAATTAAATTGAAATCAAGGATTGCATGCAATGCATGTCTATATGTTTTCTCTTTCTAATATGAATTGTTCATGCGAGATTGTGTTTAGAAAGTTTAAGAGTTAAACCCTAGTCGTAATGTAAAATAGGATTCAAAAGTTGAAACCTAGCCATCATGGTATTTTATTTATTTGTTACAAATAAAATATTTGATTTGAATATTATATTTTAAATTATTTAAAATTTGTAAGAGTTACAAATTTAAATAATTTATTCTTATTAATTTTAATAAGATTTGCATTGTATGTGATCTTTTTAAAATTAATGTGATTTGTAGGAGTTACAAATTGATTTATATTTATTAAATTTAATATGATTTGTAATTGTTACAAATAGAAGATAATTAATAATTCTAAAATCAAATATTTAATCCTTAATAAAATTGATAGGATTTGTAAAAGTTGCAAATTAAAGATAAGATCTTTATCAAATTTAATAGGATTCAAAATAAAATATCTTGAACTCTAGAGATAAAGTTTAAAAGTTAAACCTTGATCATTCCTAAAAATAAGATGATTGTTGATACTCTAGAGATAAGGTTTAAAAGTTAAACCTTGACTATTCTTATTTTAGGATAGCTGTTGGGGTCAAAAGATAAGGTTTAAAAGTTAAACCTTAGCCGTTTAAAATTTTATGATTCAAGAGTTGAAACTTAAAATTAGGATTTCAAATTGTTTAAAATCATGTCCAAATATTTTGAGCTATTAATGGTCAGTGGGACGTTCTTGTTAGGAAAGACTTGGTACTTAAACGGTCACACTGGACCCACCTCTTTTTCTTGGAAACTAACATGATTACAGTACTAAATTTTGGGTTGGAACGCCATTCGACACCCTATAAAGAGTATCCTCCCCTTGACCCTATCCATTGAACGGTCAACGGAACCACCAAACTTCTTTGCGTAGTTTTCCTTTTATGACCCCACGTGTTTAATTATGTGTTTTTAAATTTATTTTATTTTAAATACAATTGATCAGTCTATTAATTGATTAATTAATATGTCCAGCGGTGAATGGTTATGATCTTAGATTTTTTTATTTAATTTTAAATATAGCCTGCGTGCTATGCCTTTCTCTATTCTTGAACTTCTTCTCTCAACCCTTCACTCATATGTAAAACGAGTTTCTTTATTACACTGTAATCTTGAAGAAGCCAACAAGGTGGAGACCTAGAAGAAACCTAGAGTGGTGACTCTTTATGGATATGACCTTGAAAGGAACAAAGGAATGGTGACTCCAGGAGGATGGCGATTTCAAGAAGTAGGACTTCATGAAGTCAAGGCACCATAGTTCCTTTAGGTTTATTTTATTTTCTAGGAAGACTATAACCATCTCACATTTTTTATTGCATGTTTTGGGGTTTTATTTTACGTTAAAGCGTTTAATGAAAGTCGGTAATGAACAATAAGAAAATTGAAATCCCTCAAGCCCGACAATCATACCTTCCAATAAGTAATAACGTCTAACTTGATATAGATAAAGTGCAGGTCACGCCATAGTTAGGTGTCTTTATTTATGTTTAGTAGGATGTGATTGGATAATTGGATTATCTAAGTATAACTTATTAAGTTTTGTTCAAATAGACATTTTTCAATTAGATTGGATTATCTAATACATGACGATGTATGTGGGCCTATTGGAACAATAACTAGATATGTTTTTCAATACTTCAACATACTAATTGAAAAGTCAATGAGTATGAATTTATGTAACATAAGTTAGAAAGTCTTTGAAAAGTTCAAAGAATTCATAATAAAGTGAAAAACCAAATTGGCAAGACAATTAAAGCTCTTGATTAGATCAAGATAGCAAATAATTTGAGCTACAAGTTTGATAACTATCTAATAGAGTGGGAGATTACCTTTTAACTTATTCCTCATGCAATGCCATAATAGCATCTCTACGGGCTAAAGTCAAACCTTGTTGGACATAGTTTGATTATTGATTATTATCAAACATCTCTAACTCCTTCAACGTTCCTTTATTAACAAAATTTCTACACTTAACCATGTTCCATCTTAGACTTTCTTAAAGAAATCATATATGATATGGACTAGGAAGAAACCTAGTATGTCTTTAATAATAATTTGGAACTATGATGCTTCTGTAAAGCATCCAACTCTGACAAGGTCAGATCCAAATTGGATAAATGTCTTCTGTGAGATACCCAAAGAAAGCTAAGGGTTATCATTTCTACAATCCATCTGAGAATAAAAGGCTTGTTCTTAGAATGTTGTATTCTTAAATAAGAGTACATCTCTTAAAGAATCAGTGAGAGGATAGTAGAACTTGAAGAAATTCAAGTATCATAAAGCATTCAAAAGTCAAGGATGGACTTAGAGTAGAAATCACGAAATGTTGTGACATCATTAGCTCCGATAGCATAAGACTTGTGTGAGATCAAATAGGATATGTAACCAAATTTAAAAGATATGGATATCTTATAAATCGGGAAGGAGGCATATTGCTAATTGACCAAGTTTCTTATGAAGAGGCCAGTACAAGTTTAGATTCTAAGACATGGCATAAGACCATGGGATTTGAAATGGGCTCCATGTATATTAACAAGGTATGAACCTTGGTTGACGTACTTGATGCTAAAATCCCGAGCCATTAACTTGGTGGTGAAAATCTTAGTAAAAACAAAATATGACTCTCGGATTTATACTTTGGCAAGCGCACCAGTCGTTAAAATTGTAGAATATTTGATCGTCCCACAGGGATTGTGGTAAGTACCTCAATTTTTTTGGTTTTTTAGTGTTTTATAGTTGTTTTTATATTTCCAGAAACAGAGTTAAAATGAAATGTGAAAGGTGATTAATAGAAAACATATCAGGATTGCTTCGGTTCACAAATTCATCAAGAAACATGCAATTAAATTATAATCAAACTCCATAATCCAGAGGACAATCCGCTTGTGGTTATTCCCTAATTCCTTAGGTGAAAAACACTAATCCTTAAGCATCGAACCTTAATTCCTTAAGTGCTCAATTAACCTAAGAATCTAATGCGAAATTGGAGGTTAAACTCTAACTATTCACCTAAATTGATTAGGCCTGAACTAGTTAGAAAGCTGGAAGTTACCTAAGCTTCAACCATGATTCCTCACTGGCGAAGTTCTTCATCAGTTCTGGATTTGTCAATCCAGCAATGCTACTCCACTCCTCAGCCTACTCGCCTCAGGATCTAGAAGTCGATTCCTTTGCTCGCAGCTTCAAGACTCCTTTGTTAACCTTCGCAATCCTAACCTTAGGGAATTAGAACTTCATTGACTTCGGTTCCATCGAAGGATTGTGGAACGTCATGGAGGAGAGGATTTAGAGAGAGAAAATTATGTAGTGAGATGTTCAAAGTGTTAATGAAATTATATTCTATGTATGAATCTCTGTTCTCCCTCTCTCTACAGAATATGTACAACCTATATATATAAGCTTCTACCTAACTAACTAACTTAACTGATAACTTAGGAAACTTAAGTTAATGACTAAACTAACTAGTTACACAGTTTACAGAATGATCAACTAATTACAGCTCAGCTCTTAACAGGATCCAGCTCAGCCTTAGCTAATTTACAGCACAACACCAGCTAATTAACAGCTCACTACTTAAGTTACTAAGGGTGCATCAGTAGAGGAAAAGGTAATGGAAGCGGAAACAGCACTGCGTCGAGTATGTTGTTGGAGGAAAGGAATAGTGTTTCCTCTATGCTTCAGCAACTGGGTTCTCGCTTGAACGGGTTAACTCTCGCTTGAGCGTTATGGCAAAGCTTGGGCGAATGAATGATGTTTTGAGGTCACACTTGAGCGTAGGCTTGCTTTGCTTGAGCGAACTTTGACCTTCGCCCGAGCGAATTTAACTATCGTTTAAGCAAATTATCTTTTCAATCAGCATTTCTGAAATGGACGCTCGGGTTCTTCTTTTTATTTTCAATCGGTTCCTTGTTCTCTTTTGGAGTCGGTATCTTGGAAATCTTCGCAGTCAGCTTTTCGTTACTTCTTTTCGGTCAAACCTTTTGGGAAGTCTCGCTCACTCGGTCTTTTAGAGTTCTTTCAGTCGGTTATACGAAGGCTCACTCAGATTTGTAAATTCTCGCTCGGATTTATGCTTTCTCACTCGGATTTTTGTAATTTTTCCTCAGATTTGTCTTCTTCTCTCGAGTACGCCCTGTTCCTGCACCAATAAGCAACTAATTGCCTAGCATTTGTATGCTGGCTGCTGAGTAAATTTATAAATAGTAATAAACTCTTGATTTATTAATGTTTTCAATCGTTTTCTTACAAAAGTAAAGCACTTTTGAAATAAATAACTAAAACACGAATTATTAACAAATCATTAAATAATATAGTCAGAACTAAACAATACTTAATAAATTATGTTAAATAAAAGGTGGAATAATTAAGTCTTTTCAAGACTTATCATATCCCCAAACTTAAAACTTGCTTGTCCTCAGGCAAATACTCAGATTATTTAACTAATCAAGTTATTATTTAACACACTCAACATTTCCTTAACTTAATTCATGCTATAATTATTAAATACCGATCATACTTTCTTTTTGCAACTTCTAAAAGTATAATAACTTACACCTCCTTTAGGAAACAAGCTGCTAATGCTTTCCTCACTGGTCGGTGTTTAACTCTTCTCTCGGTGTATAGGGTGAATAGAATGCACTCATCACCTGCATACTTTGTTAGATAAACATAGGCTTGCAACAATTCTACACGTCATGCCATATGCCAACACAATCAGATCAGTAAGGGCTTTTTTAAGCTTATAACGGGGCTGGGCTACAGGCTCAATTATTGTTTTTCCGAGTGAATGTCAGGTTACAAGATGTATCCACTGATGCCTTGACTCAATTTTGACTTAACTGCCTCTACTTAGCAAGCTCCATTATTTTCCGAGTGAATGCTAATCTTAACACTTTCGGTACTTTACACCTTCTTTTTCTTTCAGTCCTTCGGACTTTTCCTTTTTCTTTCTTCTTTTCCCATCTTTTTCCCATCACATTTCAATCGGTGTATTTTTTCAATTAGTGCTTTGCACCCTTTTTCTTTTCTGACTTTGTTCATTTTTCTCTCGGCTTTGCCTTTCTTCCTTTCATTTTTTTCAAGATACTCACCCATAACTAAGGTCGGAGTGTGTCCTTAATTACTGTTAGGCACACTCTTCATCCCCAAACTTAGAACTTGCTAGTCCCTAGCAATAAGTAAGAACCGAGCAACACATCAGCATACATCCAGGGTAAATCAGTCGGTTTTTTTCTTTGGATAAATAGGCTTGTAATGTTAGGTGAATAAATAGAATAAAAGGGTCTCAGGCTCAAACATAATTTTTGGGTCAAAAGATAATTAAATATATTAGGAAGGTTACTTTTTGGTCCTAGCTGAATTAACAAAGAAGGCCTTTATCATTTCCGATTGGCTGGCATACAAACAATTAGCAAGTACTGAAGCAAATTCTGTCTCACTAACTAGCATGCAAGTTCACTCGAAAAAGAATAAAACAGGCTCAAAAGCTACGAATATAATAGTTAATCAGCCAGTCATATCCCCAAACTTAATGTAAGATCATACATTCAGAATGCTAACTAGCATGCCGAGTAAATAATTAATAAATGATGAGAAAGTTATGGGCAGAGATCCTGAGTTAAACAAAACCGATCAGTTAATTTATCCGACTAAGCTTAAGAAGAAACACTTTAATTTATTAAGATGGAATTGAAATTACACAATAAACATATTTTAGCAATTAATAAGTCTGAATATCAATTAAGGAGTGAGTCAGAAAAATACTTCCTTTTTTACCTGAGTGGCTGTGGATGGGAAACACGTGGTCGGATTAGGATGCATTAATTTACCGATACAATCGAAAAACAGAATAAAACAAGTAATTTTAACAAAGAAAGAAAATTTCATTACAAATAAAATAAAAACGAATTCATTGGTCAGGAAACAGTTTAGAATAATATCAAGTTAATTACATAAAAACATCATAATAACACGTAGTAGCAACTCAAGCATCCTGATCTTCATTCTCTTTGTCCTGCTCTGAAGGTGGTGAGAAGTCAGCTGCTTGAGATACGTCCTGTGAGGGAATATTGAATCCAATGGAAGCTAACCACACATCTCTGTTAGGTGGGGCTCCCATTTCTGCCGTGTGTTCTATCTTCATTTTCGTGGCAATCTTTCTGAGCATGAGATCGTGGTTCAAGACCCGATCATAAATTCCAAGTTGCATTTTCTTTATAACCTACAATTCCTGCAACACTACAGAAATGTCAGAAGAAGAAGAACTGGCTCCTGCAGATTGCCTGGGACGCTCGGACTCCTTGGTTGTAAACTTTATAAAATGGTCTTCAGCAGCTTTAACACTTTCAACTTCTGGCAATTCATTCCTCTCAACTGCAGGGGATGCATTTTTCTCAGCTTTACTTTGACTGGGTGCATGTTCAGAGGAATCAGATATACTGATGGTTGCTACTTCCTTTTCGTTATCCAATTGCTTTTTTTCTCACACTTCCTTCTGCAAAATTTGGTCTAGGTTTTTGCAGGAGTCTTTGTGATCTTCTTTTCATAGTTAATGTTAAAAGAATGCTGATAAACAACCTAGACGAAAAATAAGAACAGAAATCCAAAAGAAACACAGCAAACTAAAAATGTGAGATGCATGGCTATGAACAGTGGAAGAATATTAACAAAGAAGCAAGAAGATACTCCACACGCACTTAGAGGTGCACAAAATAAGTGAAATAAATGGAAAGGTAGTACCTTTCTTAGAAATCAGAAAGTGCCTTTTCGTCTTCAACCCAAGTTCAGCGTAGGTACTTAGGGTTTGGAAGCTGAAAGGTTTTTATACTATTGAAGTTACTTATCCCAGAAACGCGTAAATATGTTCCAGCTTTATTTATTACTTTATTAATATTATATTATATTTATTTATGTATTTGTTTATTTATTGTATATATAAATTTTTAATTTTGACACTCTTACTCAGCTCATCTACTGAATAGGTGAAAGATCGAGTGAGAAAGGGAAGAAATGCCGAGTGGATTATAAAAGATGAGTGACAAAGATGAAGAAGACGAGTGAATGAACAAACGATGGGAACGAACGAGCGAATGAAAGCAATAAGTAAATGAAAGAGTTAGTGGAAGAACAAATGGAAGAATGATACGTGAATGAATACAGGATTCCGAGTGGGCAAAAAACGGGTAGGAGAAATAACAATGAAAATAAGTCCGAGTGAAAGAAAGAGTATGGAGAGATATAAGACGATTGGAAGAGTGTATAGAAGAATGAGTGGAAGAATGAATGAGTAAATAAAGGACGAGTGAATTAAAGTGAACGAATGAATAAAAACCGAGTGATTGAACGTGAGGCAATAAATGGAAAACTACAAAGGAAAAAAAACACTGAGTGAAAATGGAGAAAGATACCGAGTGATAAAGAAGATACTGAGTGGTAAAGGATAAGTGGAAGAGTGAAAAAACAAAAAGTGCAAAGAAGGAGTGAGTAAATAAATAAATAAAAAACTCGATGAATAAAAGACGAGCGGAAAAAAAAATGAGCAACGCCGAGTGAATGAAACAACAAATGGTATAACGAATGGATAAAAGATAAAGTGCGGAACAAAAAAGAATGAGTGACCGAGTGGAAGAATGAATAAAATAACAAATGAAAATATTCCGAGTGAAGGAGATGAGTTAAATGCAAGAGCGAGTGGAAGAAAGACGAGTGATCTAGTGAGAAACTGAGTGAATGAAAAAGAGACTGCAGAAAAAGACTCATGAAAGGAATACCGAGTGGATCATAGGACGAGTGAAAGAATGAATGGAATAAAGAAAAGAACATGAAAAACGAGTGCGACAATGAATGGAAGAGTGAACAAGCGAGTGGGAGGAAGAACAAATGAAAGAACAAATGAAAGTAATACTGAGTAAATTAAAAGCCGAGTGAACAAAACGAATACAGCGAGGGGCTGAGTGAATGGATGAGAAAAATAGAAAACCGACTGAACACAAGACTGACAAAAATATACTGAGTGAATAGGAGACTAATGGATACAAAACTGACTGTGATAAGTGAGGAATCCGAATGATAAATCAACGATCAGGAATCCTTTATTAACGTCTCTCTCTTTATTCAAGAATGAGGAGTGAAGTTCAGTCAGGAAAAAGGGCAAAGAGTGAGTAACAGTTATTCGAGTATACTATTCTCGCTCAAGCTCGGACTTCCTTCTTCAAAACTTCAAAAATTTTATTCAAACTTTATTCACTAAATTTTTATAGTTTTCTTTTCATTAAAAAACACTCAAAACGTAGGGCTGCCTCCCTAGAGCGCTTCTTTAAGGTCACTAGCTTGACCTTATGGCATCTAAGAAGATGCTTGCAGTAACAGGGAGGTTTTCTGCCTATCAAACTCCCCTCCAAAGTAGAGTTTGAGTCGCTGGCCATTTACCTTAAAAATCCGATCGGTAGTCGGGTCTTTTAGCTTAACTACACCATGAGGAAAAACCTCATTTACAGTAAAAGGCCCCGACCACTTCGATCTAAGTTTTCTAGGGAAGAGTCTTGATAAGTGCTTTATAGTACAATAAATTAGATCCAGTTTGCTTAGGATTTTTATCATTATCCACTGTAATTCCTTTATTTATTGCGATTTTTGCTTTCTTTCCACTCTATTCTACTTGGGTATGTTATTTTGTAGGAATTAAGGTAATAAAGGGTCAAAAACAAGAGAAAAACGACCATAAAATGATTAAGAAACAAGAAGAACAAGCCCAACGTGGAAAGAATTCTCTTTTTAAAGCTGAAATCCGACTCAGAAAGCAAAAATCAAACTCAGAGCACTGAAATCCGACTCAAAATGGCCAAATCCGAGTGGGATAACTCAGAAATGACCAAATCCGAGTGGTCTCACTCAGAGAAAATGGCATTCTCAAGCAGAACAAAGCATTTTCGAGTAATTCTTAGCAAGGAAGGAAAAATCCGACCGGAAATGAATCACACTCAGGCAGACTCTCAGGTTTCACACTGAGCCCGAGTAAGAAGTCTCCAAGGAAAGCACATCCGAGTGAGTTGGGTCAGAAAGATGCATTTCTGAGCAAAGCAAGGCTCGGACATAAGAAGAAATTCAATCAGTCAAATTCTAACCCTTCAAGTGTAAGTTCCTGAGTAAAAGTGAAGGCCATTCTGAGTGATTTGATTGACGACTGAAGTCAATTCCGAGTGGAAATTAACTCGGACTCCCGAATGAAGGTATGATTTTACCATTTGAATGTGACCGAGTGTATTCCTGAGAAATCCGAGCAAGGTCTCTCTCCGAGTGGTTCAAATTCCATAGACATAGCCGAGTGAAACAGTGAGCAGACTTCCTAATCCTGAGCGAGCCACTTTCCAGGCGGTTCCGAGTCACCTTTTAAACAGTTCCGAGTGAATCACTTTTCACTCGGTTCCGATTTACTCTGCAATCAGTTCCAAATAAATGGCTCAATCAGAAGTTACTCTTCAGTCACTCTTTACTCGTCCTTTCATCCAGCTTCATCACCGATCGGTTCTCCTCCAAACACCGACTCCTTCCGTCTCCTCTCCTTTCAAAACCGACCTACACTCCATCACTCCAACACCGGATCAAATGCACACCAGATCAACTCCAACTCTCCAGCAACCCAAACACCATCCCTTCAAACCAATACTGACCAGCTTTCTCCTAAACACCGTCCCATTCCCTCTCTTCTATCCACTGTCCCTTTCCTCTCCATCACCCACACCGTATTCCTTCCTCACATATCAACACAGCTCTCCACCTCACCTAAGACACCATCTCCCTTTCTTCTTCTAATCCATACCACACACCATCCTCTCCTTTCCATCCACAACACCGTCCAACAATACTTTCCACACCGCCTAGCAACCCACTCAACACAACACCGCCCAGACTCTTCTCTCCAACCAACACCGTCCAGCAATACTCTCCACACCGCCCAGCAACCCACTCAACACTTTCCTCTCCACACCGTACAGATCTCCATCCAACAGCAACTCCTCTCTACACTGTCCAGTTTCCACCCACACCGTCCAACACTCAGCAAACCACCCTCCAGCAAGCTTTCACTCAGATTTGTGGGAAAATAACATTTTTCCACTCGGAATTTCATCATTCTGCACCAATCATCACTAAAATCCAAGCACCGAATTATTGGAAATATTAAATATACAAATTGGAAACAAGTTGGCACAGCTGGAACTCACATGCACTGAAAGTTTCTTCCACTTGCAATTTGAACGCGTTTTCATAGCTGGAATCCTCCATCCATTTGCCTATAAAAGCAGCAGTAACCCATCAGCAAAATAAATCATCTCTTCCCATCAATTACCATCAGCTTCATTCTATTTTCTTTTCTTTTCTTTGTTACTTTCTCTCTTTTTCTCTTTAGTTTTCTTCATTTCCATTTTTCTTTCTCTGTTCATTTTTCTTCTCTTTCTTTTTATTTTCTTTTCTTTCTTTTATTTTGTAAGAGTGTGAGGGCTGTAAAAGTGAGAATTTAAATTTGTAATTGGTGGAGAATATTGCAACAAGGAATTACAGTGGTGAATTATTCTGAGCTTTTGGAGAAACCCATAAGTTTTTATTTTTACCATGTCTTGTATGTTTTATTTTTCCATTATTTATATGAATTTGAATTATTTTATGAGTAGCTAAATTAATTATCTTGGGATAAAGGGGGTATGATAATATTTTATTGTTAATATTATTTTGACTTGGAATTAAATAAATTTTTGTTTTCCATTTAGTAAAATAAATGCTCAATGCTTTTAATGATTCCTAACAAGAACCTAAATGATAAAACTGTATACTTGCGGGTATATTAGTAAGTTTAGGTAATAAATAGAATCGAGAGATTTATTTTTACCAGAAAGCTTTGAACTAAACCTAAGATTTTTGAAATGCTTTTTGTGACCTCGGTAAAACCGTGAAAGTAATCAAAATTCTTTTGAGGAAATAAAAGGGATTTTCATAAAACGATAATGGGCCTTTCTAAGGATTAAGCAGCGCTTTCCATAGGTTAGGTACATTAATAGGATTCCGAGAGGAACATATTAATTAGCTTTTGGAAAATTCGTCTTGGAAAACTTAATTTGATTCTTATTTATGAAAAGTTAAAATTCATTAACATAAAATAGAATCTTAATCCCCCGAAATCCCAAGATATTCTCAACTCTGATTTTTAAGTGTCAAGTAAATTTTATTTTTATATTAATTCGTATTCTGTGCAACTTTAATTTGTGCTTTATTTTATAAAAATCTTAAAAATCAATTGTGTGGATAATTAAATTTCAATATGCTGGTACTTTGAACACAGTCCCTGTGGAGAACGATAATCTTTTATATTACGCGACATAACCCGTGCGCTTGCGGGCCCTGTCAAGTTTTTGGCGCCGTTGCCGGGGACTGTTGTCCCTCAAATATCGGCAATATTGAAATTCGATTAGATCATACTTGTTAATATTTTTATTGTTATTTTTATTTTTATTTTTATTTTCTTTGTAATTTTGTATTTTGTTCTATATTCTGTGTATCTGTTGTTTTATTTTTGTAATTGTTTGTTTTATTTGTCATTTACTTTCTATTTATGCGACGAAGCCGTAGTGTCGATCTAAACTTAGGATTTGACCCTGAGATAGAACGTACCCTTAGAGCTTTGAGAAAACAACAAAAACAACAAAAAGAACAAAAAGAAAAACAAATGGCAGACCAACACAGACCCTTAAGAGATTTTGCTGCTCCAAGCACTAATGGAAGAGGATCCAGCATCCTCAGACCCACAGTGGAGGCTAACAATTTTGAATTAAAGCCTTCACTACTCTCAATGGTTCAACAGAACCAATTCGGAGGTTTACCCTCTGAAGATCCAAACCTTCACCTTCAAATCTTTCTTGAATACTGTGACACCTTGAAGATGAACGGAGCCACTAATGATGTCATTTGCTTAAGACTTTTCCCTTTCTCCTTAAGAGATAAAGCGAGAGCATGGTTATACTCTCTTCCTGAAGGATCCATCACAACTTGGGAACAATTGTCCAGTGCTTTTATCAATAAATGGTACCCAAGGAACAAAACTGATGTGCTAAGAAAACAAATCATAAATTTTTCACAAAAAGATGATGAATCCTTGTATGAAGCCTGGGAAAGATACAGGGAGATGCTAAGAGAATGTCCTCACTATAGGATAGAAAGGTGGTTAACAATCCATATTTTCTATAATGGACTAACTTCCACACAAAAGATCTCTTTAGATGCTGCAGCTGGAGGAGCCTTCATGAGTAAAAATGTTGATGAAGCTGAAAACCTGATTGAGGAAATAGCTTAAAACACTCACCAATGGAACTCTGAGAGAGGATTACCTTCTAAAACACCAGGTAAGTACTCTGTCGATGCTCTTTCCTTACTCTCTGCCAAAGTTGAAGCATTAACATTAAAACTTGATAAAATAGGGTCAACAGGTGCTACTAATATTGTTTGTGAAGTTTGTGGTATTTCAGGACATGGAGCTACAAATTGCCATTTAGCAATGACTCCTAATCAAGAACAAGAAATGCATCAGGTGGATGCTATTGGAAACTATGGTGGAAATTATCAAGGTAACTACAGACCTCCATAAGGTCCACCTGGCTTCCAAAATAGGCCACCTTAATTCCAAAGTAACTACAAACCTCAACAAGGAACCTATATTCCACAAAAATCAAAGCTAGAATCCTTGATGGAGACATTTGTAGCTACTCAACTTAAACAAAATGATGAATTCTCTGATGCAATAAAAAAATTGGCTTCAAAAGTGGACTCTCTTGCCACTCACAAAAAAATACTGGAAAATCAAATTACCCAACAAGCCTCCTATTCTCAAAGAGCACTGGGAGCATTTCCTGGGAAACCAGAGGCTGGACCATCTAACCAAACCATGGCTGTCACTCTTAGGAGTGGTACTCAATACGATGGGCCAGTTAACAAGACAGCAAAGGAGGAAAAGAAAGTCGATGAATCTTCATCTCATCCAGTAATTGAAGAAGAGAAACCACAAGAAAAGAAGGAGGAGGTTAAGCCATATCAACCTCCCATTCCATTTCCTCAGCGCTTAGCCAAAGCAAAGTTGGACAAACAATTTGGTAAGTTCCTTGATGTTTTAAAGAAATTGTATATTAATATTCCTTTTACAGATGCTTTACAGCAAATGCCCACATATGCAAAGTTCCTGAAGGACATTCTGTCCAACAAAAGAAGACTGGAGGAAGATGGTACAGTTGCACTTACTAAAGAGTGCAGTGCTCTAATTCAAAAGAAACTTCCACCCAAGCTCCAAGATCCAGGTAGTTTCTCTATTCCTTGCATGATCGGTGACATGAATATAGATAAAGCATTGTGTGATTTAGGAGCGAGTGTGAGTTTAATGCCATTATCTGTTGCTGAAAAGCTAGGATTGGGTGAACTAAAACCTACTAGGATGTCTTTACAATTGGCTGATAGATCTGTAAAATATCCTGTAGGAATTTTAGAGGATGTTCCTATTAAGATAGGAAAATTTTTTATACCTGCTGACTTTGTTGTGCTTGAAATGGACGAAGATTCTTTGATTCCTATCATTTTAGGCAGACCATTTTTAACAACTGCAGGTGCTGTGATCGATGTCAAGAATGGTAAGTTGTCTCTAACTGTTGGAGACCAAAAGGTTGATTTCAACTTAAAAAATGTTTTAGAAAAACCTTATAATGATGTTTGCTGTACTGTGGATTTTGTCGAACAAGTGATAAAGGAAGCAACCCTTCCTAATGACCCACTTGAAACTGTTTTCATGATTGAGCTGACAGAAACATCTGATTGCTCTAAGGCCCACATGATACTGAGGTCATGTGTGACAAAGTGGTAAGCCCCAATGTGGAATTAAAACCTTTACTAGCTTCTTTAAGGTATGAGTTTCTTGGCCCTAATTCCACATATCCTGTGATTATTAATGCCGAATTGAATCCATCTGAAACTAAAAAACTGTTGAAACAACTTAGGTTGTATAGAAAGGTAATAGGTTATACAATGGATGATATCAAAGGGATTAGCCCTTCTCTTTGTATGCACAGGATTACTGTAGAAAATGAAAGTAGGCCCATAGTAGAACCACTTAGAAGATTAAATCCTAAAATGCAAGAAGTGGTTAAAAAGGAAATTTTGAAATTGCTTGATGCTGGAGTCATATATCCTGTTGATAGTAGTAAATGGGTAAGTCCTGTCCATGTGGTGCCTAAAAAGGGGGGAATAACTATGATTGAAAATGATAAACATAACTTGATTCCTACTAGGATTGTCTCTGGAGGAAGTTAAATAGCGCCATGAAAAAAGATCATTTTCCCCTCCCTTTTATTGATCAGATGCTTGAAAGACTTGCGAAACATTCTTATTTCTGTTATTTGGATAGGTATTCAGGTTTTCATCAAATTCCCATTCATCCATCTAATCAAGAAAAGACTACCTTCACTTGCCCTTATGGGACTTATGCTTACAGACGTATGCCTTTTGGTTTAGTAATGCACCTGTGACTTTTCAAAGGTGTATGCAAGCAATTTTTTCTGATCTTATTGAAAATGTGATGGAAGTCTTTATGGATGATTTTTCAGTGCATGGTTTGGATTTTGATAATTGTTTAACAAATTTGTCACAAGTCTTGCAGTGTTGTGAAGAAACCAATTTGGTTCTAAATTAGGAAAAATGCCATTTTATGGTAAGAGAAGGCATAGTTCTTGGACACCTGGTGTCTGAGAGAGGTATAGAAGTTGATAAGGCTAAAGTGGAAGTAATTGAAAAATTGCCTCCACCCATAAATGTGAAAGGTATTCGGAGTTTTCTTGGACATGCAGGGTTTTATCGCAGGTTCATTAAAGATTTCTCCAAGATCACAAAGCCTCTTACAACTCTTCTGGGTAAGGATGTGCCTTTCAATTTTGATTCATCTTGTATGGAAGCTTTTTGCAGGATTAAGCAAGCTCTAATCTCTGCCCCCATTGTACAACCACCTGATTGGAAACTCCCATTTGAGCTGATGTGCGATGCGAGTGATTACGCAGTGGGGGCTGTGTTGGGGCAAAGAAAGGATAAAAAGCTCCATGTAATTCATTATGCCAGCCGGACGCTAGATGATGCTCAGGTAAATTATGCCACAACTGAAAAAGAACTGTTAGCTATTGTCTTTGCTTTTGATAAATTTAGGTCTTACTTGGTAGGTTCACATGTTACTGTTTACACTGACCACTCTGCCATTAAGTATCTATTGAATAAAAAGGAAGCAAAGCCTAGATTAATTAGGTGGATTCTAATATTGCAAGAATTTGACTTGGAAATTAAGGATAAGAAGGGTACTGAGAACTTGGTTGCTGACCACCTGTCTAGGTTGACATTTGAAAAAGAACAAACAGATAATATTCCCATCAATGAATCTTTTCCAGATGAATAACTCTTTAATCTTAGTATCCAACGTGTTCCTTGGTATGCTGATTTTGTAAATTTTCTTGCATGTGGTATCTTACCTCCTGATCTTAGCTTTCAGCAAAGGAAAAAGTTTTATGCAGATGTCAAGCATTATTATTGGGATGAACCACTCCTTTTCAAGCAATGTGCAGATGGTATGATTCGAAGATATGTTTCACAAGATGATGTCCATGCTATCTTGGATCATTGCCATTCTCTTTCCTGTGGAGGACACATGAGCACCTCTAAAACAGCCGCTAAAGTATTGCAAGCTGGGTTCTATTGGCCAAATATTTTTAAGGATGTACGTAAGTATGTTCTAACTTATGATGCTTGCCAAAGAACAGGTAACATTGGTAAGAGACAAGAAATGCCATTAAATACAATTTTAGAAGTTGAATTGTTTGATGTATGGGGTGTTGATTTTATGGGTCCCTTTCCCTCTTCTTTTGGAAATCAGTTCATATTAGTGGCAGTTGACTATGTGTCAAAATGGGTGGAAGCCATTGCTTCACCCCATTCTGATGCTAAGACTGTTATTAAACTTTTCAAGAAAATAATATTTCCAAGGTTTGGGGTCCCAAAATGTGTTATAAGTGATGGAGGGTCTCATTTTATTGAGAAAACTTTTCAGACCCTTCTAAAGAAATATGGAGTTAGGCATAAGGTTGCTACACCTTATCACCCACAAACTAGTGGACAAGTTGAGGTATCCAATCGGGAAATTAAAAATATTCTTCAAAAAGTGGTGAATACATCACGTAAGGATTGGTCTATTAAGTTAGATGATTCCTTATGGGCGTATCGAACCGCATACAAAACTCCCATTGGAACCACACCTTTTAAGCTAGTATATGGAAAGCCCTGTCATTTACCTGTTAAGCTAGAATATAAATCTTTTTGGGCTGTTAAAACTCTTAACTTTGATCATAAGGCTGCAGGTGAACAAAGATTGTTGGAATTAAATGAGCTTGAAGAACTCCATCTAGATGCATACGAAAATGCCAAAATTTATAAAGAAAAAACCAAACAATGGCATGATCGTCACATCCAACGGAGAACATTTAATCCAGGTGATATGGTTTTACTATTTAATTCCAGATTGAAGCTTTTTCCAGGTAAATTGAGATCCCGATGGTCGGGACCATTCAAGGTGACAAAAGTCTTTCCCTTCAGAGCTGTCGAACTATGGAGCGAGAAATCTGGTACATTTAGGGTAAATGGACAGAGAGTAAAGCACTATCTGACAGGTCAACCAATACAACAAGCAAGTGACTTGGACTTGTTTGATGCTCCTGATGAGTAAATCCAAACGATGAGAAGTCTGGCTAAAGACTTAAAACTTTGCACTGATAGGGAGGTAACCCTATAAAAAGTTGTTGTTTTATTTTAAGCTTTTATTCTAAAAAAAAAAAACCAACTATGTCAGACGCTGGTTTGGGGTTATTACAGGTAAGTTTTCTTATCCTTTTATCATCCATTTTAACATTGAGGACAATGTCAAATTCTGGTTTGGGGTGGTAGGTAAGAAAACTTAACTGTTTTGTTTACGTTGTGTGATTGTCATTTTATTATGCATGTGTGTTTTCCTTATTTTGTTTGTAATCTTGTAATTTACCATGATTGCATGATAAATTCACTTTGAACACAAGGCTAAAGTATCTAAGGATCCTAAAATTTTGAGTAAAATTTTCAAAATTTGATTGTTTAAATGCCAAATCAATGTCTAAATGAACCTTATGTGATTAAAATTTTCTTTGAAAAGACTTTCCATGGTTAGACTTGAGCCAAAATGGGTTATTTATCAAACAAATTTTCAAAACCCATATTTTCTTGATTGAGTGAATCTCATAGTCATTAATATTCTAGAACTTGTTTTTCAACCGATTCAAAATGGTTTTTGATTATATGTCTTAGGATGATAAAGGCACAATTAGTTCTTACTCTTAAGCCTCAGAATTTTTACATAATTTGACCCCTAGTTGCCCCTTTTGAGCCTAAAAGTGAAAATTTTTCCTTGAAACCTTTCATTGACTGATATTCTCTTAATGGTGAAAAAGTTGGAAATTTAGTAGAGCAAAGAAAGAAAAAAAAAGGACTTAAGAAAAAATTATGGTATTAAATACAAAGAAAAGCAAGAAAAAGAAAAAAATAAAAAAAAATCAAAAGGATGATATTGAATGAATTCCAAAAAGTCCATAAAAGTTCAAAAATTTGCTCTGTTAAATTTATAATGGTGATTTGAATCATTCATGACTGTTAAAGCCCTTTTGTATTCCATTTTTCTTGAAATTCCTACCTTAACAATACAACCCAAGGCCACGTTACAACCTTTGAAAGACCTTTAGACTTTGACATATTTTCTATCTAAACTATGGAGCTTCTGGTTTATTAACAAGCTTATGGTAATATATTTTTTTGACTATGATGATTTGAGAGATACACAAACCTTGAAACACTTGAGTAAAAATTATGAGAAGAGTATCTCAAGTCTTGACATTGAAAATTGATTCACATAAGAAAAATAAAACTGGCATTTGAATAAATCTGTTTCTCTGTTTTGGATTCCTTAGTTTATTAAGTTTAGTGTTTTCTGTATTTTATCTTCTGAATATGGTGATTGCTTGGGGACAAGCAATGTTTTGGTTTGGGGTATTTTGATAAGTGCTTTATAGTACAATAAATTAGATCCAGTTTGCTTAGGATTTTTATCATTATCCACTGTAATTCCTTTATTTATTGTGATTTTTTCTTTCTTTCCACTCTATTCTACTTGGGTATGTTATTTTGCAGGAATTAAGGTAATAAAGGGTCAAAAACAAGAGAAAAACGACCATAAAATGATAAAGAAACAAGAAGAACAAGCCCAAAGTGGAAAGAATTCTCTTTTTAAAGCTGAAATCCGACTCAGAAAGCAAAAATCCGACTCAGAGCACTGAAATCTAACTCAAAATGGCCAAATCCGAGTGGGATAACTCAGAAATGACCAAATCCGAGTGGTCTCACTCAGAGAAAATGGCATTCTCAAGCAGAACAAAGCATTTCCGAGTAATTCTTAGCAAGGAAGGAAAAATCCAACCGGAAATGAATCACACTCGGGCAGACTCTCAAGTTTCACACTGAGCCCGAGTAAGAAGTCTCCAAGGAAAGCACATCCGAGTGAGTTGGGTCAGAAAGATGCATTTCCGAGCAAAGCAAGGCTAGGACATAAGAAGAAATTCAATTAGTCAAATTCCAACCCTTCAAGTACAAGTTCCTGAGTAAAAGTGAAGGCTATTCCGAGTGATTTGATTGACGACTGAAGTCAATTCCGAGTGGAAATCAACTCGGACTCCCGAATGAAGGTGTGATTTTACCATTTGAATGTGACCGAGTGTATTCCTGAGAAATCCGAGCAAGGTCTCTCTCCGAGTGGTTCAAATTCCATAGACATAGCCGAGTGAAACAGTGAGCAGACTTCCCAATCCTGAGTGAGCCACTTTCCAGGCGGCTCCGAGTCACCTTTTAAACAGTTCCGAGTGAATCACTTTTCACTCGGTTTCGATTCACTCTGCAATCAGTTCCGAATGAATGGCTCAATCAGAAGTTACTCTTCAGTCACTCTTTACTCGTCCTTTCATCCAGCTTCATCACCGATCGGTTCTCCTCCAAACACCGACTCCTTCCGTCTCCTCTCCTTTCAAAACCGACCTATACTCCATCACTCCAACACCGGATCAAATGCACACCGGATCAACTCCAACTCTCCAGCAACCTAAACACCATCCCTTCAAACCAATACCGATCGGCTTTCTCCTAAACACCGTCCCATTCCCTCTCTTCTATCCGCTGTCCCTTTCCTCTCCATCACCCATACCGTATTCCTTCCTCACATATCAACACAACTCTCCACCTCACCTAAGACACCATCTCCCTTTCTTCTTCTAATCCATACCACACACCGTCCTCTCCTTTCCATCCACAACACCGTCCAGTAATACTCTCCACACCGCCCAGCAACCCACTCAACACAACACCGCCCAGACTCTTCTCTCTAACCAACACCGTCCAGCAATACTCTCCACACCACCCAGCAACCCACTCAACACTTTCCTCTCCACACCGTACAGATCTCCATCCAACAGCAACTCCTCTCCACGCTGTCCAGTTTGCACCCACACCGTCCAGCACTCAGCAAACCACCCTCCAGCAAGCTTTCACTCAGATTTGTGGGAAAATAACATTTTTCCACTTGGAATTTCATCATTCTGCACCAATCATCACTAAAATCCAAGCACCGAATTATTGGAAATATTAAAATATGCAAATTGGAAACAAGTTGGCACAGCTGGAACTCACATGCACCAAAAGTTTCTTCCACTTGTAATTTGAACACGTTTTCATAGCTGGAATCCTCCATCCATTTGCCTATAAAAGCAGCAGCAACCCATCAGCAAAATAAATCATCTCTTCCCATCAATTACCATCAGCTTCATTCTATTTTCTTTTCTTTTCTTCGTTACTTTCTCTCTTTTTCTCTTTAGTTTTCTTCTTTTCCATTTTTCTTTCTCTGTTCGTTTTTCTTCTCTTTCTTTTTATTTTCTTTTCTTTCTTTTATTTTGTAAGAGTGTGAGGGCTGTAAAAGTGAGAATTTAAATTTGTAATTGGTGGAGAATATTGCAACAAGGAATTACAGTGGTGAATTATTCTGAGCTTTTGGAGAAACCCGTAAGTTTTTATTTTTACCATGTCTTGTATGTTTTATTTTTCCATTATTTATATGAATTTGAATTATTTCATGAGTAGCTAAATTAATTATCTTGGGATAAAGGGGGTATGATAATATTTTATTGTTAATATTATTTTGACTTGGAATTAAATAAATTTCTATTTTCCATTTAGTAAAAAAAAATGCTAAATGCTTTTAGTGATTCCTAACAAGAACCTAAATGATAAAACTGTATACTTGCGGGTATATTAGTAAGTTTAGGTAATAAATAGAATCGAGAGATTTATTTTTACCGGAAAGCTTTGAACTAAACCTAAGATTTTTGAAATGCTTTTTGTTACCTCGGTAAAACCGTGAAAGTAATCAAAATTCTTTTGAGGAAATAATAGGGATTTTCATAAAACGATAATGGGCCTTTCTAAGGATTAAGCAGCGCTTTCCATAGGTTAGGTACATTAATAGGATTCCGAGAGGAACATATTAATTAGCTTTTGGAAAATTCACCTTGGAAAACTTAATTTGATTCTTATTTATGAAAAGTTAAAATTCATTAACATAAAATAGAATCTTAATCCCCCGAAATCCCAAGATATTCTCAACTCTGATTTTTAAGTGTCAAGTAAATTTTATTTTTATATTAATTTGTATTCTGTGCAACTTTAATTTGTGCTTTATTTTATAAAAATCTTAAAAATCAATTGTGTGGATAATTAAATTTCAATATGCTGGTACTTTGAACACAGTCCCTGTGGAGAATGATAATCTTTTATATTACGCGACATAACCCGTGCGCTTGCGGGCCCTGTTAAGTCTCAGTCGGGAATTGAATAATAACACCTGATCATCCTTCTGAAACTTTTTCTTATTAATTCGCTTATCGTGCCACTTCTTTGTTTTCTCCTTATAAATGGAGGCACTTTGATAAGCGTTGAGTTGGAACTCCTCTAATTCATGGAGTTTCAAAACTATTTCCTCTTGGGATTGGTCACACTCCATGTTTAATAGCTTTGTGGCCCACCACGCCTTGTGTTCCAACTCCACAGGGAGATGACAAGCCTTACCGTATACTAATTGATACGGGGACATGCCAATCGGAGTCTTGAAGGCTGTTCGGTAGGCCCACAATGCATCATCTAATTTTACCGACCAATCTTTTCTAGATTTCCCGACCACTTTCTCTAAGATTCTTTTGATTTCTCTATTTGACAGCTCGACTTGTCCACAAGTTTATGGATGGTAAGGAGTGGATATCTTATGTAACACCTCATAGTGACGCAGGGCTTTTTCCATTATTTTATTACAAAAATGTGAACCCCCATCACTAATAAGTACTCTCGGAACTCCAAACCTAGAGAAAATATTCTTCTTAATGAACCTAAGCACCCCATGTGCATCATTGGTTCTGGTCGGGATTGCCTCCACCCATTTGGAGACATAGTCTACAGCAACAAGTATATATTCGTTGTAGAACGACTTTGGAAAGGGTCCCATAAAGTCGATACCCCAAATGTCAAATAATTCCACAATTAGAATGTTTGTCAAAGGCATGCCAGCTTTAGCAGAGAGACCTCCGCTCCTTTGACATTTATCGCACCTTTTGACATACTCTTTAGCATCTTGAAAGATAGTTGGCCAATAAAAGCCACTTTGTAAAACTTTTGCTGCTGTACGGGAGGCACCATGATGACCTCCATAATAAGAGTCGTGGCAATGCCACAAGAGCCTTTCTTACTCAGATTCAGGCACACATCGCCTGATCACTCCATCAACTCTTATTTTATACAAAAATAGATCATCCCAAAGAAAGTTTTTGCTATCCTAAAATTTTTTTTCTCATTTGGGATGTCCAACCATCAGGTACCATCGAGGCACTTTTAAAGTTGGCCATATCAGCATACCATGGCCCGGTGATAATTGCCATTAACTTCTCGTCTGGAAATTCTTCTTTAATTAAAACCGAATCCGACTCTCCTTCCAGATGAGACAGTTGGTCGGCAACTAAGTTCTCTACTCCCTTTTTATCTCGTATTTCTAAGTCAAACTCTTGGAGTAACAGAACCCACCTGATCAGCCTCGGCTTGGATTCTTTCTTAGCTAGTAAATACTTGATTGCCGAGTGATCTGTATATACAACAACCTTGGCCCCAATCAAGTAAGCACGAAATTTATCAAATGCATACACCACAGCAAGCATTTCTTTTTCAGTCGTGGTGTAATGTATTTGATTTTCGTTCAACACTTTACTAGCATAATAAATTACATGAGTTAATTTTCCTACTTTCTGACCCAGTACAGCTCCGACTGCAAAGTCACTTGCATCACACATTAATTCAAACGGTAAAGACCAATCAGGTGCTGCAAGGATCGGAGCTGAAATCAGACTTTGTTTAATTTTTCAAAAGCCTTGACACAGTTTTCATTAAATGCAAACACATGATCTTTTACAAGCAAGTCAGTCAAAGGCTTAGCTATTTTTGAGAAATCTTTAATGAACCTTCTGTAAAAGCCAGCACATCCTAGAAAATTTCTCACTCCTTTCACGTTGATTGGAGGAGGAAGTTTTTCAATAATTTCTATCTTGGCTCGGTCCACTTGAATGCCCTCAGAAGAGATTTTGTGGCCAAGGACTATCCCTTCCTTAACCATAAAATGGCATTTTTCCCAGTTAAGGACGAGGTTAGTTTCTTGGCATTTCACCAGCACCTTAGATAGGTTGCTGAGGCATGAATCGAAACTATTACCAAAAATAGAGAAATCGTCCATGAATACTTCAATGAATTTCTCCACCATGTCCCTAAAAATGGCCAGCATACATCTTTGAAAAGTTGCTGGAGCATTGCACAAACCGAACGACATGCGCCTGTAAGCAAATATTCCGTATGGACAGGTGAAAGCTGTCTTCTCTTGATCTTTTGGGTCAACCACAATTTGGTTATAACCTGAGTAACCATCAAGGAAATAGTAGTACTCATGACCCGACAACCTCTCAAGCATTTGGTCAACGAATGGCAAGGGAAAGTGGTCTTTCCGAGTGAAGTCATTCAACCTTCTATAGTCTATACACATTCTCCATCCTGTGGTCAGTCTAGTAGCTATGACTTCACCTTTTTAATTTTTAACAGTTGTCATTCCTCCTTTCTTGGGCACCACTTGGACTGGACTGATCCAAGCGCTGTCTGAGATAGGATAAATGATTCCTGCATCAAGAAGCTTGACCACCTCTTTCCTAACTGCCTCTTTCATTATGGGGTTCAATTTGCATTGTGGCTGTACTACAGGGGAATAATCATCTTCCATCAGAATTTTGTGCATACAAAATGATGGACTGATTCCCTTCAAGTCAAAAATATTCCAGCCAATCGTAGATTCATGTGCCTTTAATACCCTAATTAGTTTATCCACATCCTCATTGTTTAAGTCGGCATTAATAATGACAGGATGTGTGTCGTCTTCTCTCAGGAAAACATATTTCAGATGAGAAGGTAAAGGTTTTAAATCACATTTTTCTTCAGAAAATTCCTTTCCTTTCTCAGCTTCAGTAATTTTCAAATTATTTTTCTTTTCTTTTTCAAAACACCTACTTCTAATACTTCCAGTAGGTCCAGTATTTCTGAGTGAGAGTCATTTAACTCCTCAGTCTCAGAGTCAAAGTCATCCTCTAAAAAAGTTCGTAAGGCCTCTTCCTCAGTTTTTAAAAGCATTGGAGTGTGGTAACTTTTAATCTCTTCAATCATTAAACAATCCATCCTTTCAGTCGGATGTTTCATGGAATTGAAGACATTAAAGGTTACCTGCTCCTCCTGAACTCTCAGCATGAGTTCACCCTTTTCTACATCAATTAATGCTCTGCCAGTAGCTAGGAAGGGTCTACCTAAGATTAAAGGAATCTCTCGGACAGCCTCCATATCCAACACTATGAAATCTGCTGGGAAGATAAACTTATCTACTTTAACTAACAAATCTTCCAGCATCCCTTGGGGATATTTAATGGATCTGTCAGCCAACTGCAAAGACATGCGAGTTGGTTGAAGGTCATTAATTCCCAGTTTTTTCATCAAAGATAGAGGCATTAGATTTATACTGGCTCCTAGATCACAGAGAGCACTTCCTACATGAATATCCCCAATTGTACACGGTATTGTAAAAGATCCAGGATCTTCTAGCTTTTGAGGAAGTTTCTTTTGAATGATTGCACTGCACTCCTGAGTGAGAGCAAGCATTTCATCCCCCTTAAGCTTCCTTTTCTTAGACAATAGTTCTTTCAAAAATTTTGCATAAGAAGGCATCTCCTGCAATGCCTCGGCAAAAGGGATATTTATGTGGAGTTTCTTGAATACATCTAAGAACCTAGGAAACTTCTGCTCTTCTATTTGCTTTTTAAACCTGTGTGGAAATGGAGTATTTCTCAGTTTCTCAGGAGTCAACTTAGAAGCTTCCTCCAGAATCAGATCAACCTTTTTCTTTTTCTTTTAGTGGACTTTATTTTCTTTTTCTTTTTCTGTTTCATTTTCAGCTTCATTGTTAACCTGCTCGGTTTCCTGCACTATTTCTTTTTCTTTATCTTTTTCTGAGCTTATTTCCTGACTCAGAGATGGAGAAATAATTTTTCCACTCCTAGTGATTATAGCCTTGCAATGTTCCCTTGGATTTACCTCGGTATCTCCAGGGAAATTACCTACTTGCCTCTCAGCTAATTGCTTAGAAAGCTGTCCGACTTGATTTTCTAAATTTCTTATGGACGCTTCCTGATTTTTGAAACTGGCCTGAGTAGCCTGGATGAACTGAGAAAGTACATTCTCAAGTTTTGATTTTTCTTTAACAGGAGGGTGAGAGGGTTGTTGTGGTCTATTTGTGGGTTGATTTGGTGGAATGTTCTGATTCAAATGTGGACCTTTCTGCCAGGAAAAATTGGGGTGATTCCTGTAATTAGGATTAAAGGAATTAGAAGGATAATTCCTTTGATATTGTTGCTGCCCCATATAATTCACTTGCTCGGAAGGCACATTTGGATCATACATTCCATTCTCATGGTCTCCACCACAAAAGTCACAATTTATCATAGAAACTTGACTCGGCTTTTGGAGTTCTGAAATTTGTATACTTAGTTTCTGCAAAGTCTGAGTCATCAGTTTACTCTGAACCAGATAAGCATCTTGTGCTTCTAGTTCTAATATCCCTCTCCTAGGGACTTGGCTCCTTTCACTAATCAGACATTCATTAGAAGCCATTACGTCAATCAGCTCTATGGCTTCTTCTACAGTTTTTGTTGTTAATGAACCTCCAGCTGAGGCATCAATCAGGACCCTGGTAGCTGGCCTGACACCATTATAGAAAATAGTTACCTGTTGCACATCAGAAACCTGATGATGAGGACATCTCCTCAAGCTCTCTTTATACCGATCCCATGCTTCCATCAAAGACTCACCTTCTCTTTGTTGGAAACACATGATCTCATTGCGCAACTTTGTATATTTAGAAGGAGGAAAGTATTTAATCAAAAATTTTCTTTGCAAGTCCTCCCAGGTGGAAATACTGCCTCTTGGTTGACTCTACAACCAGGCTTTTGCTCGGTCCCTTAGAGAAAATAGGAACAATCTCAGTCGGATTGCCTCATCAGGGACTCCGTTCATTTTTACTGTGTCACAAATTTGGAGGAAGGTTGCTAGATGCAAATTTGGATCCTCAACCTCACTTCCTCCGAACTGTTCATTTCTTACTAACTGTAGTAGAGCTGGTTTAAGTTCAAAGTTATTTGCTGAAATTGGTGGCCTAAGGATACTAGATTGCGATCCTTCTTCAGTCGGCCTGGAGTAGTCACCTAATGTAACTCTCCTCTGTTCTATTTCTTTTGTTCTTTTTGCTTTTTCTCTTTTCTCAGTTTACGTTCTAACAAATCGATGTCAGGATCAAAGAAGAAAGGCTCTCCTCTGCTCCTTGACTCCATACAACAAATATCAAACAAAAGGACAATTCACAGCTACGACTACAGCTACATGAAAATATCAACTACTACAAACAAAATTGAAACTACGTACTAAATGCAAACAAAGTAAGCGGTTCAGTCTAGTACCGGTCCAAGGATTGTTGATATTACTCAACAATCCCCGGCAACGCGCCATTAACTTGATGCTAAAATCCCGAGCCATTAACTTGGTGGTGAAAATCTTAGTAAAAACAAAATATGACTCTCGGATTTATACTTTGGCAAGCGCACCAGTCATTAAAATTGTAGAATATTTGATCGTCCCACAGGGATTGTGGTAAGTACCTCAATCTTGGACTAGTACAAGCTGAACCAACAGAAAATACATGAATTTCATTCTTTTTTTTTGGTTTTTTAGTGTTTTATAGTTGTTTTTGTATTTCCAGAAACAGAGTTAAAATGAAATGTGAAAGGTGATTAATAGAAAACAAATCAGGATTGCTTCGGTTCACAAATTCATCAAGAAACATGCAATTAAAGTATAATCAAACTCCATAATCCAGAGGACAATCCACTTGTGGTTATTCCCTAATTCCTTAGGCGAAAAACACTAATCCTTAAGCATCGAACCTTAATTCCTTAAGTGCTCAATTAACCTAAGAATCTAATGCGAAATTGGAGGTTGAACTCTAACTATTCACCTAAATTGATTAGGCCTGAACTAGTTAGAAAGCTGGAAGTTACCTAAGCTTCAACCATGATTCCTCACTGGCGAAGTTCTTCATCAGTTTTGGATTTGTCAATCCAGCAATGCTACTCCACTCCTCAGCCTGTTCGCCTCAGGATCTAGAAGTCGATTCCTTTGCTTGCAGCTTCAAGACTCCTTTGTTAACCTTCCCAATCCCAACCTTAGGGAATTAGAACTCCATTGACTTCGGTTCCATCGAAGGATTGTGGAACGTCATGGAGGAGAGGATTTAGAGAGAGAAAATTGCGTAGTGAGATGTTCAAAGTGTTAATGAAATTGTATTCTATGTATGAATCTCTGTTCTCCCTCTCTCTACAGAATATGTACAACCTATATATATAAGCTTCTACCTAACTAACTAACTTAACTGATAACTTAGGAAACTTAAGTTAACGACTAAACTAACTAGTTACACAGTTTACAGAATGATCAACTAATTACAGCTCAGCTCTTAACAGGATCCAGCTCAGCCTTAGCTAATTTACAGCACAGCACCAGCTAATTAACAGCTCACTACTTAAGTTACTAAGGGTGCATCAATAGAGGAGAAGGTAATGGAAGCGGAAACAGCACTATCCCGAGTATGTTGTTGGAGGAAAGGAATAGTGTTTCCTCTATGCTTCAGCAACTGGGTTCTCGCTTGAACGAGTTAACTCTCGCTTGAGCGTTATGGCGAAGCTTGGGCGAATGAATGATGTTTTGAGGTCACGCTTGAGCGTAGGCTTGCTTTGCTTGAGCGAACTTTGACCCTCGCCCGAGTGAATTTAACTATCGCTTAAGCGAATTATCTTTTCAATCAGCATTTCTGAAATGGACGCTCGGGTTCTTCTTTTTATTTTCAATCGGTTCCTTGTTCTCTTTTGGAGTCGGTATCTTGGAAATCTTCGCAGTCAGCTTTTTGTTACTTCTTTTCGGTCAAACCTTTTAGGAAGTCTCGCTCACTCGGTCTTTTGGAGTTCTTTCAGTCGTTTATACAAAGACTCACTCGGATTTGTAAATTCTCGCTCAGCTTTATGCTTTCTCACTCGGATTTTTGTAATTTTTCCTCGGATTTGTCTTCTTCTCTCGAGTACGCCCTGTTCCTGCACCAATAAGCAACTAATTGCCTAGCATTTGTATGTTGGCTGCTGAGTAAATTTATAAATAGTAATAAACTCTTGATTTATTAATGTTTTCAATCGTTTTCTTACAAAAGTAAAGCACTTTTGAAATAAATAACTAAAACACGAATTCTTAACAAATCATTAAATAATATAGTCAGAACTAAACAATACTTAATAAATTATGTTAAATAAAAGGTGGAATAATTAAGTCTTTTCAAGACTTATCAGTACCTAAAGGGTAAAACCTATAGGATGCAAGTGGGTTTTCAAAAGGAAAACTAAACATGGATGGTAATAAAAGTACCTTTAAAAGCAAGATTGACAAAATTCAATTAGCTTAAAAACCATTTAGATCCTGCTTATTGTAGCAGTATACAACCATTATGAGATATGGTAGATAGATGTCAAGATGGAAATCATCTTACGGATGTGTATATAACACAACCTAAAGGCCTTTTATGCCTGAAACATCTAGGAAGGTATGTGAACTGCAAATGTTCTATTTATGGACTAAAGCAAGATTTTAGAAGCTAGAATCTTCATTAAAGAATGAAGATAAATCTCGTGACCATAAAAAAGTTAGTAACTGCACAATTATACTTCTAGTATTACATGTAGAAGACATGCTTCTTCTAGAACTAATAATATTCTCATTCTATAGTCAAGAATATCCTTAAACACTTAAGAAAGACTAAGGATTTGATCTTGATAAATGGAAGATGAGCTCGTTGTAAAGGTTACATCGATGCCAATCTTTTGATTAATTTGAAAGACTTAAGATTGTAATCAAAATATATGTGTTGTCAAGATGGTTGTGATGTATGCTTGAAAGGTTCAAAGCAAGAAATAGTCGTTGGTTCTACTAACAAATCTAAGTATTTTGCTATGTTAAATTACAAGAGAAGTCAATTTACATTTAATCATTCCAAATGTTTTATACCCTATGAGTTTCCACTGTGATGACAATGGAACCATAGAACAATATAAGGAAGTGGATTAATCCAAGCAAATACTTAAATAGTTCAATCTTTAGAAGATATGAAAATATGCAATGTGCATACCAATAAAATTGTTCAAAACCCACCAGTAAAACTGCTTGTGTAGCAAAAGCATGAGGGCACTGTAGACGTCGTTGGCATGAACCTTATCGGCTCTAAGTGCAAGTGGGAGATTGTTGGAAATATGCACTAAGAGCCTATATAGGACGCATCAGCATTTTTTGTTAAATAGTTTAATAGCCTTTATTTATCCTTGGAGTAATAGGTCATATGAGAGTCATTCCTAAAAAGTCTCTAGTCAAGTATTTACATGGGGACATGTAAATACATTAAGAGTAGTGTATGAGTATACTGATGATCTGATCTCATTGATCATGAATATAGATGATATCAAGTCTTCACACGGGTACACATTAAGAGTAATGATGTACTAGATAGACCCACCATGAGAATGTTGCATGGATCGTTACATGAATGTCATAAATGATTCTCAATATGATAATGGTATATGTAGTCCTTCGACCTGAAGTCACTACGATTCCTACACAAGGAGTTTGTTGTTTTAATATAATCAAACGTCTTCTGTAACAAGAAGACTATAAAGGTTGTGATTAGGCAATGAACAAATTATGCAAAGGGATGTGAGTGATGTAGATGAGATTTATCTCTTCTATGTGACAGGAGTGATATCTATAGGCCACTTGATGGAGTGAGACTAAGGAAATGCATGGCCATGCTCGAAAGAATAAATATTAGATATTTATTCAAATAAAGTCTACTCTGGTATCAAGTAAAATAAATTGGGCCGTACAAGGATGACACGACTATGCCTTGGGCCCAATTAGGATATCATGACAAAAGGAATAAACATATAAAATAATTATCACTTATAGGTTATGTTGATATTAAATAATATTCAGACATAATGATGCATTGCTAGATGCCGCTCTTATTTTATATTAATAATAAAATAGTTTATTATTAATATAACTAAGTATTTTACCTATAGGGTCATACACATAGAGTAAGCCTATCAGAAATTAGCTTTTTATTTTAGTTGGACTAAAAAAAACTATTGGGCCTAACTCAATTAGAATGAGTAAGGAGCCCACTCTTTAGAGAGCAAATTAGGTCAAACTTAAGCCTATAAATAGAGTATAAGATGCTTATAGGCGACTAACCAAAAAGAGACACAAAATGCAAAAGTTGCAAAAGCTACATGCCGTCAAACTAGCATTTGGAAGGTGTAGCATTTCTGGTGGGAGTACTCGTGTGGACTCCTAAAGGACAAGGCTATGACTGCTTCAATTCGATTTTCTTCAAGAGATAATCCTAAAACGTAATACTTTTTTGTGTTTGTCTTATGCTTTGAAACATGGCGCTTTACAAATCCTATGGGAATCCTTGTATTTCCGTTGCTCATGCATTAGGGATTCCCTAACAGATCTCGCTTAAGCGAGTGGCGAGGCAAGTGGGGTCTCGCTCAAGCGAACCAGCCTAGAATGTGATACTGGACAATTCCCGCCCAGGCGAGCATTAGTCGCTTTAGTGCGCGAGAGGCCTGATGCTTCATGTTGTCTCGCTCAAGCGAGTCACCAAGTGAGAGGAGCCTCGCTCAAGCGAACGAGCGTGGAAACCCTGCTGGGGGCATTTCGCTTACACGAGAGGGCTCGCCCAAGCGAGCTGTGCTGGCTTCGCTCAAGCGAGTGGGTCTCGCTCGAGCGAGTGACCCTATTCTTAGAAGTTTATTCCTTTCTCTTATTTTTCTGATGCTAAACCTCATTCCTTTATATTGTAAGATACTTGAGGAAATGTGCATGGGGGATTTAATGATGGCATGACATGGTGGTGATTGGAATTGATTGATACATTTGGGATGAATTATTTATGATATATTTACCACCTACAATGAAATAATAAAAGAATGATAATGAGAGTTTGATGATGGGATTATGAAATACACTCTAGAGTGATTATGAAACCAATGAGAGAATAGTTAAATGACATAGTATCTGTTATAAATCGATAAATTGGAGATGACATTGATATTGAATAATGATGGATGATGATATGGATTATTTCCTTGTATAAAGGATCATTGATATTGAGGATGATTGTTATTATTGATGAATTGTAAAAGCCATTGTATTTTATACAAGTGTGATCTTGTATGTGTGGTTTAAAATTGGATTGATGAGTTGTTGCAATGCCACACTAGTTATGAAACAATAGTAATGATAAATGAAATGGAAAATCCACTAAATGATTATGTGGTGGTATTGATGAAAGATTAATGAATGTTAATGATGGTTTATGAAGTTTATGATGCCATTGTGGTTGATTGCAAGTGTTGACTTGCATGTATAATATATGATATATTGAGATGAAAATTCCATATAAAACTTGAAAAACAATGGCTAAAACCAACAATGATAAAATCCACCAAGGTGTGTATGGTGGTGTTGGTGATTATGATGATGATGATTGATGAGTGGCATTTAGGATGCACAGTGTGAGAAATGCATTTGATTTATAGTGCATTGCATCTATGGCATATCATAGCCGCCGATGTTGGAACGTTCCCTCAACCGACCCAGTGGGAGGGTGGCTCAGTGCACGAGCATTCTTATTTTCTCCTATGACTCGGTGTGTAAGTCATGAAGCCACCCATGTATTGCTACGGGGAGCTATATATGGCCGACCCTTGTGGGGGGTGGCTCTTCATGAGTAGGTGACCCCGGTGGTCCTTTGGATCACAGCCGCCATGAGATGAATCATGGCCGGCCTGCAACACCTTATATTGTTGATTATGTTGTTTACCGCGGTCATGGTGAAAATGGCCAGGTGTTACATTATGGGCGATGTGGTTTGGTACCAGTAAAAATTGTTGAATCATGGCCGGCCCGTAACACCTTATATTGTTGATTATGTTGTTTACCGCGGTCATGGTGAAAATGGCCAGGCGTTACATTATGGGCAATGCGGTTTGGTACCAGTAAAAATTGGTGATTATGCATGCATTATGAGATATGTGTACACATTATACTACTGCAGTAGGGGCATGGTATATGATCATGCTTGACCCATAAATTGGTGTTTATTCCCATAGTCGGATCCGTATTTGTTATCTATTCCATTGTACATATACATTACCCATAAGAGCATTTGCATATAGCATGGAGATATGCCAGAAGATGATGATGATTGAGATTGTGGTATGGTGTTGATAGGATGGGTAATTGAATATCTAAAAGACCACATAAAATTAATAAATGATATAATTACCATGAAACAATATTGAATATGACGATGTATATGTTATGGCCTAATGTAATGAAGGACATAATTATTTATGATTGATGATAATGATGTTAGCCCATGATGGCTTTAAGAAAAGACCTGAATGGTCAATGTGTATTTATATGTTGATGTAGGTTTTGATAATGACACAACAAATGAAGATATATTAAGAATGTTGTCAAGCGATTAACTAATGCATGTAATTTTAAGCTTATACGCATCAAGAATTCAAGAATCAAATGTATAAGAATTGATGAATATCAAGGACACATGTTGAAGGATCTTAAAGAGGCTTAAATCAAGAGAGAAATGATCAGCAAAATGCCATAGATTGAATGGAACCAAATCGTATGCAATCGAATATCAAAAAGGGTTCAACAAAGCATCGAAAATTGCCAATCAGCTACATGAATTAATTCACACCCATAATGAATCGATTCATACGTAAGTTTGGTGCAGGAAGTTGAAAATTCAAGCAATGAATCGATTCATCAATTGCCATGAATCGATTCACTCAATTTGAGAAGTCCAGGATGTAATTTTTCATAACATGAATCGATTCCTTAATTGCCATGAATTGATTCACTCAGTTTGAGAAGCCCAGGATGTGATTTTTTATAACATGAATTGATTCCCTCACCTTCATGAATCGATTCACACGGTTCAAATGCCCAGGGAAGTCAGTTTTTTGAAAGCTTGAATTGATTCTTCATATCATGAATCCATTCATACGTTCACCAGGAGCCTAAAATCATGCCATGAATCTATTCATTTCCAAATTGAATAGATTCATTTAGTTTAAAATCGAAGTTGAAAATGGAACAGCCTGGAATCGTACTACATAGACACACGCCTCATGATCCATGCTTTACTCCATGCTGCACTACATCGAAGGAGTAAATTAATTGGCCAAACCATGCTGCACTATCCTCGAATGAATTTTTAAATTGCACAGAAGCCATGCCTTGACACCTATAAATAGAGAGTTTCTAAAGCAGAGCAAAGTATCCCAGCAACGAAAACAATCCTTGCTTTCTCTTTTGCCCTCCAACGTCACTTCCTTCTTATTTAGCTAAATAGCTCTCTGTTCCATTATTTTGCAAATTATTTTAAGAGTTTAATTTTGTGAGCAAAATTATTTTGAGTGCTAAAATTTGCATATCCTCTCATTGAGAGTTATCATTTTGTGAAAGCTTTAATTTGTATATCCACTCTATTAGAGAGTTATTCTTGTACACTTAAACACCAAATATCCTAGAGTTCTAGGTTGGGTTTCAACCTTGTAAAATTGTGAGATTGAGAGATTGGGTGGGGTGCCCTTGTACTTGTGATAATTGGGTTCTTGAGTGTGGGACACTAGAAATTCACGATTGCTCAAAGTTGTATCTCTAATCTTCAATAGTGGAAATCCTCTAAGTGGGTTGCTTAGAGGCGAGACGTACACCAGTGTGGTGGAACTCGTACATATCGTTTTGCAAATTTCTCTTCCCTAAACTCATTTAATTTGCGCACTTAATTTGCTTGCTTAATTTATTGTATTCATAAGTTGATTAATTAACTACTTCATTATTGCTAATTAATTTGGTTGTTAAAATTAAGTGCATATTCTATTGAGTTATAAATTATTTAGATTACCGTGTTGAAATCTTTTTAAGTGAATTTATTTGCCATATACTAAGTACTTGTATATTTATTTTATGTAAAAGTTGTTACCATTTATGATTAAATTTATCATCTTCATTAAGCATAATTATTAAAGAATCAATTTCAAAAGCATTCCAAGTAAAATTTTTAATACTTAATTCACTCTCTCTTGAGTAATTGAGGCCACTTGGTTAACAAGTGGTATCAGAGCTTGACTCTTGGTAGATCAAGCTTAACAGCTTCAAGAGAACAAATGGCCTCAAATTCTCTAAACCTTTTTCCTGAGGGTGGTGCCACAAATAGACCTCCCGATTTCAATGGGGAAGGTTATGCATTTTGGAAATAAAGGGTGAAAATTTTTGTACAATCAGTTGATTTGAAAATATAGAATGCTATTGAAAATGGTCCTTTTATACCTATGCACATTGTTGATAATAAACAAATAGAAAAACCTATGGATGACTGGACTAGTGAGGAAGAAAAGAAAGTGCAATATAATTACAAAGCAAAAAATCTTTTCACTTTAGCCTTAGGTCCCGATGAATTCTTTATAGTAGTTACATGTAAATCTGCTAAGGATATGTGGGATACCCTTCAAATAACTCATAAAGGAACTAGCGATGTTAAGGATTCTAAGATTAGTACTTTAACTAGCCAATATGAAAGTTTTAGAATGAATTCTAGTGAAACTATCTTAGAACTACAAAAGAGATTTACTTTGATTATTAATCATCTTATTACACTTGGTAAATCCTACACTAACAATGAACTTATTCATAAAGTTCTAAAAAGTCTTACTAGGGAGTGGCAACTTCTTGTTACTGCCATCAAGCAATCACCCAATATAAATGATATGTCCCTTGCTACATTGTTTGGTAAGTTACAAGAACAAGAACAAGAGTTGAAAGATTTGAAACATGCGGAGGAAGAAGAAAAAGCCTCAAAGAAGAAAGGGCTAGCTCTCAAAGCCACCTCAATTGTTGAAGATGAAACCGAGAGTGATCTTGATGAGGATGAAGAGTTAGGTCTATTCGTAAAGCGCTTTAGAAAGCTTATGAAGAACAAACATTTCCAAAGAAGCTTCAAATCTCAAGGTAAGAAACCCATTCTTAAAGAAAACTCTTCCTCACCTACTTGCTTTGAATGTGGAAAGGAAGGACACTTCAAGATAGATTGCCCAAACCTTAAGAAGAAAAACAAGGAAAGAAAAGGGAGGAGAAGAGCATACATCGCATGGGATGAAAATGAGATAAGTAGCTAAGACGAATCAGAAAATAAAGAAGCAAGCCTCTGCCTCATGGCCAACCACCAAGATGAAGAGGATGAGGTAAATTTTCATGACTTAGATAAAGAAGAACTACTTGATGCTCTTGAAGAATTGTATGATAAATTTATAAAAGTTTCTAATAAGCATAAGTTATCTAGAAAAACCATTGACACTCTTGAGATGCATCTTATGGAAGTTTGTAAAGAAAATGAAACTTTAAAAACGGAAGTAGTAAAAGTACAAGCATGCTCTAAAACTAAACCTTGTGAATTTGCTAAGAAATATGACATTCTAGAAGCTAAGGTTTTACACTTGAATAGAACTTAGAAAAATTTACAAATGGTAAAGACAATTTAAATGTTTTACTTGGAAAACAACGTTGTATGTTTGATAAAATGGGATTAGGTTTTAATGCCTATAAGAAACAAAAGAACTATAAAAATTTATTTATACCGCCCAGTAAAAATTCATCACCCTTCATGAAATGTAATCACTGTGATTTTAAAGGACATAACACATCTAATTGTAATGTTAGAAAATTAGGGCCAAAGGTTGTGAGAAAAATATGGGTTCCTAAAGGAACATTACCTCAAACTAACCTATAAGGACCCAACATAAAATGGGTACCAAGTTCTCTAACTTGACCTGTTTTGTAGGTATGCTTTAAAGCAAGTAACACCCATTGGTATTTGGATAGTGGGTGTTCAAAACACATGATGGGAGATAAAAGTAAGTTTATATCATTTACTCCACAAAATAAAGGATTTGTTACATATGGAGACAACACGAAGGGAAGAATTCTAGGAATCAGAAATGTTGGTAAAAACTCTTCCACTTCTATAAATGATGTATTATATGTTGAGGGACTTAAACATAACTTGCTTAGCATTAGTCAATTATGTGATAAAGGCTATAAAATTGTTTTTGAATCAAACTGTTGCATAATTGAAAATAAGCTAAACAAGGAAATAAAGTTCGTTGGTCAAAGAGTTGATAATATTTATATGATTAATCTTGATTGTCTTGCTTCAAGTGATGTACAATGCTTTATAACTAAAGAGGATGAATCATGACTGTGGCATAGAAGAATTGCTCATATTCATATAGACCATTTAAACAAACTTGTTTCAAAAGATTTAGTGATTGGTTTACCAAAGTTAAAATTTGAAAACAAGTTTTGTGACGCATGTCAAAAGGGAAAACAAGTAAAGGTTTCTTTTCAAGCAAAAAATGTTATTTCAACAAATAGACCTTTCAACTTTTACATATGGATTTATTTGGACCTTCAAAAATTAAAAGTTTTGGTGGAAATTATTATGGTCTTGTGATTGTGGATGATTATTCTAAGTACACATGGACTTTGTTTCTTACTCATAAACATGAAGCATATCATGCATTTAAGAAACTTGCCAAGATCATCCAAAACGAACAAAATTTGAAAATAGCATCCATTCGAACGGAACATGGGGGAGAATTTGAAAACCAATCTTTTGAAAAATTTTATGAAAAATTTGGTATTGAACATAACTTTTCGGCTCCAAGAACTCCACAACAAAATGGAGTAGTTGAAAGGAAAATCGATCTTTAGCAGAGCTCGCAAGAACAATGTTGAATGAAAGTTATATTGCAAAACATTTTTGGGCCGATGCGGTAAATACTACTTGCCATGTTATGAATCAATGTTTGATAAGACCAATTTTAAAGAAAACCCCCCATGAGCTTTATAAAGGAAGAAAACCAAATATTTCTTATTTTCACGTATTTGGAAGCAAATGCTTTGTTTTAAACAATGGAAAGGATAATCTCTACAAATTCGATGCAAAATATGATGAAGCAATACTCTTAGGTTATTCATCTACTAGTAAAGCATATCAACTCTTTAACAAATGAACTTGTACAATTGAAGAGTCTATACACGTCAAATTTGATAAACTTAACCAAAATCCTCCAAGAAAGGAAAGTGATGATCTTGTAGGTACCTTCCAAGAAATGAACTTGGAAGATGAAGAAGAAAACAAAAATGAAGGAGATACAACACAAAATGACGAACCTCAACAAAAGGAGTGGATCACCCTAAAGAATCACCCCTTGGACAATATCATAGGTGAAATAACAAAAGGTGTAAGTACTCGAAACGCTATTAGAAATGCATGCAATGACTTAGCCTTTGTATCACAAATTGAACCTAAAGATATAAATGAGGCTATTATTGATGAACATTGGATGTTGGCCATACAAGAGGAATTAAATCAATTTGAAAGAAATGAAGTTTGGGAACTTATGCCAAAACCTAATGATCATCAAATAATAGGTACTAAATGGGTTTTTAGAAATAAGCTAGATGAAAATAGAATAATAACAAGAAATAAAGCTAGATTAGTTGCTAAGGGATACAATCAAGAAGAGGGAATAGACTATGAAGAAACGTATACTCCCGTAGCTAGGTTAGAAGCCATAAGATTACTGTTAGCCTTTGCTTGTTGTATAGATTTTAAGCTTTATCAAATGGATGTCAAAAGCGCTTTTCTAAATGGATATATTCAAGAAGAAATTTATGTAGATCAACCTCTTGGTTTTGAAAATCATAAGTTTCCAAACCATGTTTTTAAATTAAGAAAAGCTTTATATGGTTTGAAATAAGCTCCAAGAGCTTGGTATGAAAGACTTAGTAAATTTCTTTTAGAAAATAACTTTGAAAGAGGAAAGGTTGATACTACACTATTTATAAAACGTAAAAATAATGACATTCTTTTAGTATAAGTTTATATTGATGACATAATATTTGGTGCTATTAACGAAATTCTTTGTCAAGAGTTTGCCAAGATTATGCAAGATGAATTCGAAATGTCCATTAAAACACCCCTGATTTTCTGTACTTGAATCCCGATGTGATCGTCATAATTAAATAATAAAAACACGAGTAAATTTTTCACGTTTGAAAATATTTCCAAGACACCACCGTGATCACATCAAGACCCAAATCATAGAAAACCAAAGAGTAAGATTAAATAACTCTAAGCTGGATCGATAGATAAATTGCCCATAACGGTATACGAAAATAATAGAGTTTACATAATAGAGTTTACAGCGGAAGAATGTGTATACCAGGCACACGCCTAGTCCCATATATGACAATATGAGAAAAGGCTCGATAAAGCACGCAATGGCATATCATACGCCTAATAGACAACCATCATCATTTTACATAATTATATAAGCATGCAATGCCTAAGATAAATACATATATATACATACATATACATCTACATTCGGGGATATTCACCCGACTATCTCAATCATCAATGAACATCATTCAATTTTAAACCTTCCAATACATATCAAATCATCTCTCACATTCTACATATATATTCACCATCCACCAATTCAAGGTTTATCTTATACATATTCAAAATCTCTAACTCATCTATATCATCATATACAATTTATTCATTACACAAGAATCCATAAATGATGCCGGCCAAGGCACTTCCTCTACCACTATTTACCTTCACCAAAGCTTTAATTAAAATCCGAACTCATCCCACGGCAACCTGCATCACAAGGCTAAAAAGGAGACCACATGGGAGAGTGAGTTATACATTCAAAATGACGAATAATATATATATTGTGATCATGTGTATATGCATACAAACATCATGTGTGCTTTGCTATAAAATCATTAAATCATCATTCATTCATCATCTCATTATTATAACAGGCATACAAGCCTCATGAATCACAATTCATATCATAAACAAGCACAACATATACACAATCACATACATCATCATATTTCCATTTATCAACAAGGGCATTCACAAATTATCATCATCATTTCATTAATTCATATCTTTCCTTACTTTTATGTGGTCTTTCAGTATATTAATTTCTCATCTTATCAACACCATACCACCATCTCATTCATCATCAATCATCATCATATTCTGGCATATCACCGTGCTATATGCAAATGCTCTTATGGCTAATGCATATGCACAATGGAATAGACAACAAATGCGGATCCGACTATGGAAAATAAACACCAAGTGTGGGTTCAAGCATGATCACATACCATGCCCTTACTGCAGTAGTAAAATGTGTACACATATATCATAATGCATGCATATTCTCCATATTTTTTATTGGTACTAAACCACATCGCCCATTTTGCAACACCTGGTCATTTTTACCATGACTGCGGTATACAACATATTCAAAATATGGTGTTGCAGGCCGGCCAGATATTAAATCATGGCGGTTGTGATCCCAAGGACCACTGGGGTCACCTGCTCATAAAAAGCCACCCCCACAAGGGTCGGCCACATGTAGCTCCCCGTAGCAATACATGGGGAGCTTCGTGACTTACACATCGAGTCATAAGGGATACAACAAATTGCTCGTGCACTGAGCCACCCTCCCACTGGGTCGGCCGAGGGCACTCCCCTAATGTTCCAACATCGGCGGCTATGATATGCCATGGATGCAATGCAATGCAAATCAAATGCATTCTCACTCTGTGCATCCTAAATGCCACTCATCAAACATCATCATCATAATCACCAACGCCACCATACACCTTAGTGGATTTCAACATTGTTGGTTTCTTAGTCATTGTTTTCTAGTTTTAATGTGGCATTTTCAATAATCATATAATTATGTACAAGCCCCTCAAGGCATGTCATTCATATAGTTGGCACCTCAATGGCCACAAACATCATTTCATATCAATCCATACATGGAGATAAAAAGACACAACAAACATCATAATATTAATCCACACATGGAATCATTTGAGGCATATTCATCACCTCACATACATGGCAATTACACTTATGTCCATCACCATCATATTCTTGACTTTACATTTCAACACATCATATGTATATATATATTCCACATCATGTGGCAAGTCAATAATTTTGTGTTTCATTATGTATTCTGGGCATAACCAAGTTATCCCAACATTTTAATCACTATTTAACACCACTTCATTATGTCATTAACATATATCCTTAAAATTTACCTTAATCATCTTACGTTTTAAGGAAACAGGGCCCAATGCCATCAGGACCGAGAAAAGAAAAGGGAATTCCATCAGGAGTCACTCGCTCAAGCGAGGTCCACATCCGGCCCATCTCACTTGAGCGCCTCAGCTCGCTCGGGCGAAAACAAGCCAGTATCTAATTCCCAGTTTGCTCACTTGGGCGAGACACCACACACCCGGCCACTCGCTCGGGCGAAATTACTCCAGTAGCCATTTCCATATACGCTCGCTTGAGCGAGGAATCCACTCGCTTGGGCGAAATCCGACCAGAGGTCATCCTTCCCAACACTCGATTTCACTCGGTGAGCCTGTTCTAGAACCGATTCCTCTCATTCGGTCCTTCACTCGGTAAATTACATTAAAACCGACTTATCACTCAGTCGGTCATTCACCTGGTAATTCACCCTAACACCGACTCAACACCTGATCAGTCTTCACTCGGCAAATTATTTCAAAACCAACTCTTTTCTCGAGTGGTCTTTCACTGGCAAATTAATTCTAAGACCGACCATCACGCACTCGGGTTCCCACTCAGCAAAAATAATCCAGACTGACCCATTACTCACTCGGCCTTTAACTCGGCAATTTATTCCAAATCCGAGTCATCTCTCAATCAGTCTTTCACTCGGCAACTTCATTCCAAGTTCGAGTCATCTCAATTAGTTTTTCACTCGGCAACTTCACTCCAGACCTAGTCTTTTCTCACTCGGTTTTCCACTCGGCAATTTATTCCAAAAACTGACTTCCTTTCATTTTCACACGAGTGAAGTTATTCCAGAATACTTCTGGACAACACACCATATATCCCCAATCGGTGCCATCCCCACTCGGAACTACACACACGGAGGGACTCCACTCGGAACGAGTCACTTTGAACTCGGAAATTCCCACTCGGAACTCTACTGCTCGGGATATCATACAGGGAGACCTCTCACTCGGAATTATATCCACTCCCTCACTCAGAAGTTCCTGATTCGGACATAGGTCACTCGGAATTTCACTCAAAAATTCACCACAACTTAAATTGTTTGCAAAACTCCCATTCGGACAGAACTTGTCCAAGATCTCACCCATTCTCCGTTCACTCATCTCGCTTGGGCGAATACTATCCCCAAGATCCTTCGCTCGGGCGGATTTTGTCCAGTGGCTACCCTTGCTTCTATTAACAATCCCGCTTGGGCGAAATGGCCATTCGCCTGAGCGAATTCGGGCCAGTAGCAAATCCCATATACTACAACAATCTCGCTCGAGCAAGATTCTCACTCGCTTGAGCGAGCAGGAAATACAAAATTATACACCATCATATATAACATGTGAGGCATATACACCTCGTTCCAAGCACTCTCACTCGGAAGTTCTCATTATAAGTCAAATTTAGACCTATCCAACGTTCTTACACATTATAAAAGGCATATACCACCTGTTCACACTCTCATTCTTATCGATTTACATTTCAAACATATTATTCATGTTGAATTCAAACTCATCATCATCTTATATACATATATCCATACCTTGCCACAACAAATCCACATATTCTCACACATCATCCTCAATAATCATCAACTTGCCAATTCAATTAATTCAATACATACACATGGCAAGGCAAGCATGAGTATTCATCATATACAACAATCACTATCGAATTTACTCATGCAATTTGAATGTTAACTCCTCTCCTACCTAGAGGGAAGAGCCAAAACGATTCCAATGCTCCAAATGCTCCATTGCATCACCCGAAATACGATCTACATACCATATGCAAGTATATTCACATAATTAATAACCACCATAATTTCAAATACTTGCTAGCTTATCATAAAGCTCAACCTCAAGTCCTAAACTTGATAAACACCAACATATGTAGTTATGTTAGGCTTCAGGAATTTCTTTCCCAAAGCCAAGATCCTTTAGATCATAAAAGGCCAACTAAACCCAACAACATCATCATCTTACCCATTACATAATGTAGTCTCAAATCACCTCAATCCTTCAAACATCATCATTATCCTCGTCTATTATCATACCTAATGATACCCATTAATCACCACAAATGGTTCTATATCATTTTAAGCAACATTTAATCTTAAACACCATCTATTCACTTTTAATTTAACCTTCTAAATTACAACATATCCATTTTCCCCAAATTCTTAGGGCTAGGGTTTTCATCAAAACCTAACAACCATTACCCATGCTCATTAATCACCACCATTGGCCATTTTTCATTATCAATGTCATTCTTCAATATCATTAAACCTACATTCTACTCATATTTCACATTTTCTCCAATTATTAAATTTAGGGTTTCACTAAAACCCAACAACATCATAAATACTCATTTATTTTCCACTCATCCAAGTATTAACTCCATGCACCTATAATAACCCACCATTAATGCCATAATGACAACACCACACCTTAGGGTTTCCTCAATTAAAGCTTCTCCCAACAACCCATATAAAATAAACACTCTCCCAAATACCAAGAACCAAAATCTAAGGCATAAACTCATAAAGAATGGTGAGGAACTTACCTCACCCAAGAGCCAACATTGAGCTTTCAATGGAGGGAGAGAGATCACAAAAATGGAGGAGAAGAGGGGAGAGGAATTCCATCCACAAGCTTCTCCTTCAAGCTCCCATGAAAACGAAAATGGTGGAGGAGTAGAAGGCTCCACATGGCTTCGGTTTCTCGAAGAGAAGGGTGGAGAGGAAAGAAGAAGAAGAGATGAGGAAAAGAGAATAAGGGGGAGGAGAAGAAGTAGCGTGAAGCATAAGAGGGGAAGAAGTAGCATGAAGCATAAGAGGGGAAGAAGGGTTTATGTTTTAATATCTTTGCTTCACATTAAAATTTCACCGTTTTATAACAAATAGGCTCTCAGTTTGGGCTCAATACATTATCTAAAAATTATTCCGAATATAGATTTGGATTCCCAATAATATTCTTAGCAGCCCTGACCAACGGCATCTCAATCGGAGATACTTGGTCCAACACCCATATTCTATTCGGGTATAATTTCATCTCACATAAGCTCAATAAATTATAAATATCCATAATAAATCCCAATTTAATCATTCCAATATTTTTGGGACACAAATCCACTCGTACATTTATTTACTATTTATTCTCATCATTTATTCATTTTTATAAAATTCGGGGTGTTACATCCATGATGGGAGAACTCACCTTCTTCCTTGGATTACAAATCAAACAAACAAATGAAGGTACTTTCATTAGTCAAACAAAATATTGTAAAGAACTACTCAAAAGGTTTGAAATGGACAAGGCAAACAAAATAGCTACACCCATGAGTACATCTTGCTACTTAGACAAAGATGAGAGGGGTAAGGACGTTGAAATAACTAAATACCGAGGTATAATAGGTTCCTTTCTTTACTTAACAGCTAGTAGACCCGATATTATGTTTGATTTATGTATGTGTGCTAGATATCAAGCATGTCCTAAAGAATCACATCTCACTGCCATAAAAAGAATTTTAAAATATCTTGTGGGTACTCAAAATGTTGGTTTATGGTATCCTAAAGGCGTTGAATGTATTCTTGTAGGATATTCTAATTCTGACTTTGCTGGTTGTAAACTTGATAGAAAGAATACTAGTGGCACATGTCATTTACTTGGTAGTTCCCTTGTTTCTTGGCATAGCAAGAAACAAGTAAGTGTTGCTTTATCAATAACTTAAACAGGGTATGTTGCAGCTAGAAGTTGTTGTGCTCAAATTCTTTGGATAAGACAACAACTTCTTGACTTTGGTGTTATTTTAAACAAAGTGCCTATTAAATATGATAACACTAGCGCCATGAATATTTCTAAAAATCCTGTCATGCACTCTAGGACTAAACATATTGAAATAAGACATCATTTTATAAGAGACCATGTTTTGAAAGGAGATTGTGTTCTTGAATATATTGAAACTTCAAAACAATTGGCAGATATTTTTACTAAACTCCTTCCGAAAGAATAATTTATAAATATTAGAAGGGAATTAGGAATTTTAGAAATTGTTTAATTAATTTATTTCTCTTATTCCTTTGAACATAGTTTTGCAAATCTTTAAACTTAAAGATTTTCACCTATCTCTTTCATAAAATTCTTATTCCTTTGAACATAGTAATTTACTTTGTGATTTATGGTCAAATCTTTTCATTAAAAAGCCAATCACATTTTCAATAATCATGTTAATGCTCCACAAATCTCTTGTTTTATTAGCATCTACTTAATTAAAACATGTTTTTGAACAAAAATAATCTCTTATACACCACATGGATCTCAAAAACAAATGCCAAATGACCTTTGATTTTCTTGACTTTCTTGTGCAACAAGATCATTGGCAAATTGCAAAATCTTAATCCTTGTGTAACCCCTCACAAAACACCCTTCTAGTGACATTACTCTTCAAACCTGTGCTAAAACAGCTAGATGAATCGATTCATATATAGGTGAATCGATTCCCATGAGACATTGTTTAGCCAAAAATAAGAGAGAACATCATTATGCTTGCTTACTCTTTGATTATGTTGCATGTTTAAGGGGGAGTTTTATATACACATGGTATTTTACTTCAATAATCATAAATGTATCTGTTTTAAAGTGGTATATATTCTTAAGGTTATTTTTTTTGATGATGTCAAAGGGGGAGAGAATATCATGATGTTATAATGGTATCTATTAAATGATTAAGGGGGAGATAACATCTTGAATCGACATCTATATCTATCCTTGTTAAAATTACATGATTAAGGGGGGCTTTACAATATTTCTTTACAACAAGTGATATCCAATTACATATGTAAATGACAAAGTGGTATTCAATTATATGTAATATATGTATAACATGTGGTATCAAATTATATGTGTAAGGGGGAGTCATTTATGCCATATATTTGAACTGTTATGATACTAACACCCCGAGAGATGAACATTTGTTGTCATCATCAAAAAGGGGGAGAATGTATTTATATGTTGATGTAGGTTTTGATAATGACATAACAAATGAAGATATATTAAGAATGTTGTCAAGTGATTAATTAATGCATGCAATTTTAAGATTATACGCATCAAGAATTCAAGAATCAAATGTATAAGAATTGATGAATATCAAGGACACAAGTTGAAGGATCTTAAAGAGGCTTAAATCAAGAGTAAAATGATCAACAAAGTGCCATAGATTGAATGGAACCAAATCGTATGCAATCGAATATCAAAAAGGGTTCAACAAAGCATCGAAAATTGCCAATCAGCTATATGAATCCATTCACACCCATAATCAATCGATTCATACGTAAGTTTGGTGCAAGAAGTTAAAAATTCAAGCAATGAATCGATTCCTCAATTACCATGAATCGATTCACTTGGTTTGAGAAATCCAGGATGTAATTTTTCATAACATGAATCAATTCCTCAATTTCTATGAATCGATTCACTCGGTTTGAGAAGCCTAGGATGTGATTTTTCATAACATGAATTGATTCCCTCACCTTCATGAATCGATTCACATGGTTCAAATGCCCAGGGAAGTCAGTTTTTTGAAAGCTTGAATCGATTCTTCACATCATGAATCCATTCATACGTTCACCAGGAGCCTAAAATCATGCCATGAATCTATTCATTTCCAAATTGAATAGATTCATTTAGTTTAAAATCGAAGTTGAAAATGGAACAGCCTGGAATCGCACTATGCAGACATACACCCCATGATCCATGCTTCACTCCATGCTGCACTACATCGAAGGAGTAAATTAATTGGCCAAACCATGTTGCACTATCCTCGAATGAAATTTTAAATTGCACAGAAGCCATGCCTTGATGCCTATAAATAGAGAGTTTCTGAAGCAGAGCAAAGTATCCCAGCAATGAAAACAATCCTTGCTTTCTCTCTTGCCCTCCAACATCACTTTCTTCTTATTTAGCTAAATAGCTCTTTGTTCCATTATTTTGCAAATTATTTTGAGAGTTTAATTTTGTGAGCAAAATTATTTTAAGTGCTAAAATTTGTATATCCTCTCATTGAGAGTTATCATTTTATGAAAGCTTTAATTTGTATATCCACTTTATTGGAGAGTTATCCTTGTACACTTAAACACCAAATATCCTAGAGTTTTAGGTTGGGTTTCAACCTTGTAAAATTATGAGATTGAGAGATTGGGTGGGGTGCCTTTGTACTTTGTGAGAATTAGGTTCTTGAGTGTGGGACACTAGGAAGCCGTGATTGCTCAAAGTTGTATCTCTAATCTCCAATAGTGGAAATCCTCTAAGTGGGTTGCTTAGAGGCGAGACGTACACCGGTGTGGTGGAACTCGTATATATCGGTTTACAAATCTCTTTTCCCTAAACTCATTTAATTTACGCACTTAATTTGCTTGCTTAATTTATCGTATTCATAACTTGATTAATCAACTACTTCATTATTGCTAATTAATTTGGTTGTTAAAATTAAGTGCATATTCTATTGAGTTATAAATTATTTAGATTAACCGTGTTGAAATCTTTTTAAATGAATTTATTTTCCATATACTTAGTACTTGTATATTTATTTTATGTAAAAGTTGTTACCATTTGTGATTAAATTTATCATCTTCGTTAAGCATAATTATTAAATAATCAATTTCAAAAGCATTCCAAGTAAAATTTTTAATACTCAATTCACCCCCCTCTTGAGTAATTGAGGCCACTTGGTTAACACAATGATGATGATGTTGGCCCATTATGGCGATGGAATAGACGTGTATATGCCTGCTTTGCTATGACTTGATTAAAGAATATGAAATGTGTATATGTTGTTGAACTAACAATTTGTGATGACCATTGATGTGTTTAGCAAAGCATACATGATGTTGATATGCATATGCACATAATTTCAATTGTATTCATATCGTCATTTGAAATGTATAACTTACTCTCCCATGTGGTCTACTTTTTAGTATTGATGTAGGAATATCATGGGATGAGGATGTTTGTAAAGTAAAGTTTTGGGAAGGTAAATTGTGGTAACAAAATGCCTTGGCCGACAGCGTTTGTAATTTAAAGAGTTGTGTATAAAATGGATATTGTGATATTGTTACTTACTGATATTGATGGATGAATTGTGAATTATATGAATATGTGAGTGATGTATTAATATTTAGGATAGTGAATTTCTACCCATCTGATGAATATAAAATGATGATTAATTAATCCTCTTAGGCATGAATAAGTAAAGGACATACATGATTTGAAGGTTAAATTGAATATGGTCAATTATAGAATATGAATATTGGAGATGTATGATGTATGACCATATAGATATATATATATATATATATATATATATATGTATATATCTTAGGCTTTGTATGTTTATGAAATTTTGTGTAAAGATGATGCTTGTCTATTAGGCTTAAGATATGTCGTTGCATGCTTTGCCCAGCCTTTTCTCATATCCTCATATATGGGACTAGGCGAATGCCCGGTATACACATTCTTCTTCCGCTGTAAACTCTGTTATTTTGTATACCGTTATGGGAAAACTATTTAATGATCTAGTTATAGATTATCAAATCTCACCTTTTGGTTTCCTGTGGTTCAAGTCTTGATGTAGTCGTAGTGGTGTTTTGAAATTATTTCGAATGCGAAAATTTACTCATATTTTTATTATTTAATTATCTTGATTACGTCGGGATTTGAGTCCAAAAAATTAAGGTATGACACATAAGACATCTATTTTTGATTATTTCAAATGGTAAATTGTGAAATTAATTTTTGTGGTAAATTTTCGGACTATTCAAAAATTTGATTTCAAAATTGTTTTTAAAGTTTTTCTCTTGCTCAAGGACGAGCAATGTCCTAAGTTGGGGGTATTTGTTAGTCCTCAAATTTACAATAAATTTCTTAATAAAAATTATGTAAATAATAATAATAATTAGTTTAATTTGTTAGAAATTTAGATTTTAATAGTAATAAATGGAAGTTATTGGAAATTATCTGCCTTGATCAATTTTCTCTAGTTTTACAGTAAAAAATTAAGGAAATTCAAGAGAAAATTCAAGATCTGGAGAGCTAACGCGTAGCATCAAGCCCACGCATAGTGTCAGCGTTAGTCCCACGCATGGCGTCAGAAGCTACGTGGACTCCACTTCCAGGTGGCCAAGCACTCAGCCAAAAAGACCAAATAATGGCCAATCCACTCATGCCATCCGAATTGGGAGACAAGTGGAACCATTGTCTAGGCATTATGTAATTAAAAATTGCTTAATGATGGCCCTTAATCACATGTTTAATGGAAGCTGAGTCAGGAACCTGACACGTAGCGTTAGGACCCCTCATCAGCCCTATAAATAGGCCTTCTTCCATTACTTCTAGGCATCCCATTCTACATCCAGTAGCTTCTTTTCTCTCTTTTCACTCGAGTTTGAGTGTTCTTTTGCGAGTTTGTAGTTTAGAGTATAGTTTCTAGATACTTGAGAGTGTTGTGTAATATTGTGATCGTTTGTATCATGAAGTGTTTCCACGTGTTTTTGACCAAAATAGGGTACTTTTAAAAAATATTTGCCTTCTTGGGGTTGAAAAAAAAATATTTAGTTGTTTGGGGTAAAATAGGAGTCAAACTTGTCCCCATGCATCACAATGTGATACCACAACCACTAGGACAACTGGTTTTTTAATACAAATAAGGAATACTATTAAATATAATATCTTTTATTCTTACCTATATATATATATATACATAAAATAAAATAAAAACTTATATAGGATATATATATATATATAACATATTAAATATATATTATATATTATAAAATATAATTTATAAATTAAATATATATTTATAATATTTTAATATAAAATATATATTTATATTTAATATTTTAATATATAATATATTAACATTAAATATGTATATTAAAGTTAATATATATATTTATAAATTAAATATAAATAGATATTTTATATTAAAATTTTTTAATATAAATCATTTATATATATTAACGTTATACATACATATATATATATAATAAAATAAAAGCTTATATAGAATATATATAACATATTAAATATATATTATATATTATAAAATATAATTTATAAATTAAATATATATATTTATAATATTTTAATATATAATATATTAACGTTTAAATATGTATATTAAAGTTAATATATATTAAAATATTAAATACATATTTAACGTTAATATAATATATATTAAAATATTAAATATAAATATATATTTATGTTAAAATATTATAAATATGTATATATAATTTGTAAATTATATTTTATAATATATAATATATATTTAATATGTTATATATATATATCCTATATAAGTTTTTATTTTATTTTATGTATATATATATGTAAGAATAAAAGATATTATATTTAATAGTATTCCTTATTTGTATCAAAAAACTAGTTGTCTTAGTGGTTGTGGTATCACATTGTGATCCATGGGGGATAGGTTCGACTCCTGGTCTAGGCCATTTTATTTAATTATTTTCCCCTGACAGGTGGAGAATTCGTCTTCCCACCAGACGAATTTGATTCGCCCCTCCCTATAAGATGTGACAATTCTACCCCAGACAACTAAATATTTTTTTCAACCCCAAAAAGCCAAATATTTTTTAAAAGTACCCTATTTTGGTCAAAAACCCGTGTTTCACGCCTTCGTAATGTCAACCTCTGTAAGTGTTGTTTTTACTTTTACCATGTATAACTAATTTGTTTATGTTAGAATTGGTGACCTAATATATTGAGTATGATGTTGTGAATTCAACCTCTGCATGTTTATGACTCAAGTGCCATGTTAGTATTTCAATCTTTTATTAGTATGAACGTCAAACGGGAGAATGATTTTTATGCGTATTGAAACTTGTTTTATTAGTGTGAATGTCAAACGAGAAAATGATTATTCATGCCGTATTGAAACCTGTTTTAATGAAAGTAAAAGTTGAAATACCCTTAATATACCAATTACTAGGGATAGAGTTGGTAATTATTATTGTGTTAAGGTCAGGACTTAAAGTAAGTTTTTACTAAGAAAGCATCTGAGGGATAAGACTTTACGGTAATTATTTAGAATTTATATCATGAGGGATCGGTTATAATGATTTTAAGCTGCAATGACATGAACTTGATGATTAAATATGCATGTCTTGAGTTTCTTCATTATGTTCTAGAAAAGGGGATCCAAATTCCAACATAATTTATCAATTTGTGTTTTTACCTTAAGTATGTGAGCTATTCTGAATTACATCTCAACTTTTTAGATAGATTTTATATTTACCATCTTTTTACCACATGAACAAATCAACCATTAAATTCTGTGAATATTGTATAAATTGTGTATAAATTACTTTTTTTAAGTTTAGAAACTTTTACCATAGTAAATAAAGAATTACTACGACTACAGAATATTCAATCCTTGTGGGAATAATATCTAAATTTGAAAACTACAAGCGATTGGTGCGCTTGCCAATAGAAGGTCTTTACAAAAGCTTCAACAGGCATGAATCGATTCATGCGTGCCAAATGGTCCAAAATCATGAAAATCAGGTGGATGAATCGATTCAGCCTCCAGGTGAATTGATTCATACGTTTCAACAGGTAAAATAGGGCACTTTCAGGTCTCTGAATCGATTTAATGCCCAGGGTGAATCGATTCACACATTGTGCTCTGGTGTGTAAATCCTGAGCCATTAACTTGATGCTAAATTCTCGGAGGATTTATTCTTTTGGCAAGCGCACCAATCGTTAAATTTGTAATATATTTGATCATTCCCACAGGGATTGTGGTAATTACCACAATCTTAGACTAGTACAAGCTAAACCAACACAATACAGATAGGATTCATTCTGTTTTTGTTGTTTTTATGCCTTCTATGTTTTTATATTTTTAGAGACAGTACAAAAGATGAAATGTGAGTAATGAAAGATAGGTTAGGATTGCTTCAGTTTACAATTTCATCAAGAAACATGCAATTAAGGTTTAATCAAGCTTCAAACTCAAGAGGACAATCCACAGATGGTTACTCCCTAATTCCTTAGGTGAATAACACTGATTCCTAAGCATTAAACCCTAATCCCTTAGGTGCTCAATTAACAGAGAAATCTAATGTGAAATTGGGGGTTGAACCCTAACTATTCACCTAATTACTAGGCCTGAATCAGTTAGGAGGCTGGAAGTTACCTAAGCCTCAACCATGATTCCTCACTGGTGAGTTTCTTCATCAGATCTGGATTTGTCAATCCAGCAAAGTAGATCCACTCCTCAGCTTGTTCTCCTCTTGATTTAGAAGTTGACTTCCTCAATACACTTTCAAGAATTCATTACAAACCTTCACAATCCCAACCTTAGGTGTAACATCCCAATTTTATAATAATGTACCAGGTGAAATAAGCCATTAAAATAATAATTCAGAAATGGAAATTGTTCACTAATTACCCTTAACTTAATTAATCAAAAGCTGATTAGCTTTAGTGGATGCTGATGGGACTGGGTGACGTGAGCAGACTGCTCCTCACGTTTTCCCACCCCACCATTCCTTTCCTTCATGCATGCGTTTATAATTGGTTGATGGCTTTCCTTGCCATTCATTCTTCAGAATTTCCCTACGAGTTCTTCTTCTTCTTCCTCCTTCTCTTTCTCTCTTGTTTTCCTTCTTCTCTTTTCCTTCTCTGCTCTATGTTTCCACTCCCTGTTTCGGAAGCCACGTTGACGGTGCAGCAGAGGAGTCAGAGGTCCCTTATACAAGTAAAGGACGAGCGTCGAAGCAGAAGCAAAAGCAGCCCTGCACCACTTGTGGAAGGCAGCAGTGTTCTAGTGAAGGTTAAACGAGTGAAAGTGTTGAGTGAAGCAGCGAGGAAAAAGGACCAGCGCCCAAGCAGAAGAGTCTCTCGGAGTCTCGTAGTTGGTAGGGGGAGTACCTTACATGTTAAATGCATGGGTTATGAATGGGTTCGGGTGTTGATAATTGTGGCTCTACATTCTGTTTGTATGATGTGCCTGCATGTGGAGTACTCGAGTATAGGATAAGTGAGAGTGACTGTTGCATGTTATCATTGTCCTTGAAGATGTATGCGTTGATTAAGTCCTGACACTATTGTATACCGATTGCATGTTATGTTGTGTTGATTGGAATACTTATTTGAATCTGTTGATCTCTATATGGATGCATGCATTGATTAAGTCCTGATACTGTTGTATACCGAGTGCATGTGATGCTTGAGTTGATGAGAATACTTATAGAATCTTGATATTGATTGACACTGATTGCATTGGATCTTTATGTTGTTGTATCCATCTAATGGAGTTATGATGATGATTGCATGGAAGTATGTGTGTGTTAGATTAATATGTGGAGTTCTGAAAATGGTATTACCGACTGCATGTGAAGTATGTATGGCTGAGTTAAAGATTGTGTGCATGAACTCTATGTTGTGTGATGAATCCGCGTGTGGCGCATGGGATGCGTTGTGCTAGGAGCACGTAGTGTGGGACACTACCATCGGTTATAAGCGTGGGACGCTGTAAAATCCTTGAGTGGGACTCAAGGTAGCCTTCGAGTGGGACTCAGGCTGCCTGTGAACACCTCCGTTGGCGCTGAGAGCGTTGGTGTCACCTGTGGGCAAACGGTTGGGTACCTGTAAAACGGCCAAGCAGCTGGGAGCTGAAATGATAGCTGAGAGCTATGTACAAAAGGCTGAGAGCCTACGTTGCAACGTCAGAACCGATTACACACGAATGCGGAACCGAGTGAATAATCTGTGTATATTAACTGCTGATATTGCTGGAATTGATTATGCATGAGATGGTGAATGTATATATATATATATATCCGTGTGCATATGCTATTGATGCTGATTGAAACCTGTTTTATGAATGTATGTTATGTTGTTGAAGAGTTGCGTATATATATAGCCGAGTGAGAATTGTGGGTTCTGACTGATAAATGTTCAAAAGATACATTCTGATTCATGGACCTTAACATCATGTCACTGATTGTTGTATGTTAATGTTATTGAGTTGATGTGTGTAAGGGGCGAGTGACAACTGGTGGATTCCGATCGGTAAGGATCTTGTGCGTGTGTCCTAGTTGATTTGTAATACTCTGACCTTAACCATTGCCACGTGTGATTGTGTGTGCATATATATATATATATATAGTTGTATAAATGTGAGACAACCTGAGTCAGTATCTATCATTTAAAATTTAAGATACTCACCCCTGCTGTGGCACTTTTTCAGTGAACATCTCTCGTAATGAGGATTGGAGGAGGAGCTGAAATGCCGGGTGAAGTGCTGATGCACTATGGAAATTTTATGACTGTGCATATGTTGTATATAATGTTTGGGTTAAGCCTTGGCCGGCTCGTGTTTTGCTGTTAGTCTTTTATACAGAGTTGATCCCCTTAAAAAGGGCACATGACAATGTGGTTGTAAATCCGTGATATGCACTCCTATATACATATATATATGCCTATGTTTATGCCATGTTGCATGTCTATCTTATGCTGTGAAATGCCTGGGTAATCTTTATATATATGTGCGTTCATATTCCCAAATGTGCAGGAGATGACATAACTTAACATGAAGGAAGCCAATCTATGGTCTAGAGGGTGAGTTTGTGACTTTGTCATCGAGTGGGGGAGGTTCAGACGCTCCGAGTGAGTGAAATCAGATAGCTCCGAGTAGGAATTGACATAGAAGACTGCCCCTAACGATGAGTTGTTAGGATCGAAGTTGGGAGCCTAAATATACGTTCCGAGTGGTCACTACTAAGATTTCTCCCGGGCGTAGGATAATTAACGAACCCCGAGTGAGATTCCGCCGAGTGAAGGTTTTTCCGACTGGAGAGTGACACCTTAGACTCTAGGGGACCCCACTGTAGTAAGCTGTTAGAGACAAAAGAATCCAAGTGAATCTTAGCCTAGTAGAATGTTGAGAGTCGGAAGATTATGGTTACCGAGTGAAAACTAAGTGAAATACCCCGAGTGACAAAAGGACGTAAAGGTTATTCTGAGTAAGGAGTCCTCCTAGATTCCGAGTGAGTGATAGTGGGGACCACTTCTGTATTATTCGCGTATATGTTCTGATTGATGAAACCGTAGAATAAGTTGCATTGTCCGAATGGGACTAGTAGGTGCAAGAGCTAAGTCTGAATAGATTGAGGTTGGATCCTTCCGAGTAAATCGGGCGCCGGAACCCGAGTGCGGAAATGCCGAGTGAAATAAACGAATACCGAGTGAAGCTTTCGCTTGAGCATGTGCGCGTTGCTATGTGACCTGCCTACGTGATTTCCCCCTTCTTCCACTGTTAGTTTCTTGAATTTCTTTTGTTCTCTTATTCTTCTTCTCCTCTCATTTCTTATACCGTGGTATTCTGGTTTTAATTGTGAAAAATTTTCTCTGTTTTTCTTGTCTATGATTTGTTTAAATTAGGGTGTTACATTTTGGTATCAGAGCAGACCAAAAGGTCCAAGGCCAAGGTATGCTTGCCGAGTGTGAGCGGTTGTGTGCTTTCTGACTGAGTGGTCATCATGATTGAACCTGATTGATATTGACTTGTGGATAGGAGGTTGTTTCCCTCCTGGTCCGATTGATTGAGTAGCATATAGAAATAGTATGATGTGCTAAGTTACTGAACGTTAGGCTGAAATCCGATCGGTAGTAGGTGGCTTGGTATACTTAACCTTGAAGGGGTGTTAATTTCAAGATAAGGGATGACGCATCGCCAAAGCATGGAGGCTATAGCCACGGCATTCCAACATTCTGCAGACGTGTTTGAGAGGCAGGGCCAGCCTCGAGCTGAGTAGGGCCAAGTGCTGGACCGCTTCCTGAAGAGGAAGCCGAATGAATTTCTAGGAGGACAGAACCCTGAGACAGCTTTTAAATGGACTCAGGAGCTGGAGAGGATTTTCGGGGGTCTTCGCTGTACCGAGGCCCAGAAATTAGAATGTGCAATATACATGCTGCGTGACGAGGCGGAAAACTGGTGGAAGATAGCCAGAAACTGATTCCCTGTTGATGATAATCAGCTGACCTGGAACGATTTCAAGACATGCTTCTTAGAGAAGTACTTCCTCGACACAGTAAGGAGTCGGAAGGAGTTGGAGTTTATGGAGTTGAAACAAGGCTCCATGACTGTGGAAGAGTATGCGACCAGATTCGAGAAGTTGTGCCTATTCTACCCACCTTTCCAACAACCAGGGACAGAGAGTTCCAAGTGCCTTAAATTTGAGAATGGATTAAGATCTGATATTAAGAGAGCTTGTAGCTACCAAGAGATACTGAGTTTCCCAGCGTTGGTGAATAAGTGTAGGATATTTGAGGAGGATGACAAGGCCCATTCGGGCCAGAGCAGCAGAGCCAACCATTCCTTGAGGCCCCAGCAATCTCGCTTCAAAAGGCCGAGCAACGTTGGCAGAAACCGATCCTTTTCCAGATTTGGGGGTCAGAACCAGCATGAAAGACGACCAGCTGTGGGAGACGGAAAGTGTTTCAAGTGTGGAGGAAATCATTATGCCCGAGACTGCAACAACGATGGTGAGGTGGTATGCTTTCATTGTAATAAAAGGGGACACATTCGCCCCGATTGCCCCCAACTCCGTCAAGCAAACACCAGTGTACGTCAAGGAGGTTTCTAAGAGAGAAACAAAGTGAATGATAACCAAAGACTGGGTGGCAGAGGCAACAGAGCTAGAGGAAACATGATGCTTGCTCCAAATGGCCGAGAGAGGAATACCGACCAACCAGCAGCAGGAAGAGTCTACACCATCAACGCGGAAGATGCTGCACAGGCGAATGACTTGGTACAATGTAAGTGCTCACTCGGTAGATATACGCTTAATGTTGTTTTTGATTCGGGAGCCACCCATTCTTTTATAGCTGATGAGTGTGTAAAGCAATTAAAGTTACCGACTGTATTTATGGATTGGACTTTGGAAGTAGCCAATCCGACTGGTGCTAAGGTGTTGACATCATCAATGTGCAAGGATGTAACATTTGTGTTGTGTGATCGAAGTTTCACTTTCGATTTGGTGTGCATACCCTTAAAGGACCTTGACATTGTGCTCGGAATAGATTGGCTTTCAGCCAACAAGGTGTTAGTGGATTGCAGAAACCAAAGGATAATCTTCCCGGGGCAGCACCATGAAGACGACACGGCACAAGGTATAGCTCAACTGTTTATGATGCTTTGTCTAACCGAGGGTGAGAATAAAACCCAGGTGAACGAAATTCCAACTGTCTGTGAATTCCCAGAGGTGTTTCCTGAAGACGTACCGAGTGTCCCTCCCGATAGAGAAGTCGAATTCTCTATAGACCTGATCCCTGGAGCCGAGCCAGTCTCTAGTGCACCATACAGAATGTCCCCAACTAAATTGGCCGAGCTGAAGAAGCAAGTAGATGAGTTACTCGGAAAACAATTCATTAGACCGAGCCTATCACCATGGGGCGCACCCGTGCTGCTTGTTAAGAAGAAGGATGGCAGCATGAGACTTTGTATAGATTACCGACAGCTGAACAAACTCACGATTAAGAACTGATACCCATTGCCCCGAATTGATGACTTGATCAACCAACTGCGTGGAGCCTCAGTCTTCTCAAAAATTGACCTGCGATCGGGATACCACCAAATCCGAGTGAAGGACTCGGATATCCCAAAGACTGCCTTTAGGACTCGGTATGGTCACTACGAGTATGTAGTGATGCCGTTCGGTGTGACAAACGCCCCTGCTGTCTTCATGAATTACATGAACAGCATATTCCACCCATATTTAGACCGATTCGTAGTTGTTTTCATTGATGACATTCTAGTCTATTCTAAGACTTCTGAGGAGCATGAAGGACATCTCCGGGCGGTACTCCAAGTGTTAAGGGAGAAGCAGTTGTTTGCAAAGCTTTCAAAGTGTGATTTCTGGATGAATAAAATCCATTTCCTCGGACATGTGATTTCCGAGGAAGGTGTCTCAGTGGACCCTTCGAAGGTGGCAGCTATAATGGCATGGGAGAGACCCAAGTTGGTCTCGGAGATAAGGAGCTTTATGGGCCTGGCAGGTTATTATAGAAGATTCATTGAAGGTTTTTCTAAGTTGGCCTTGCCACTGACTAAATTGACTCGGAAAAACATTCCCTTCGTATGGAGTTCCGAGTGCGAGAACAGCTTCCGAGAGCTGAAGGACAAGTTGATGACTGCTCCAGTACTGGCATTACCTGACTTGCAAGAGAGCTTCATGGTTTATTGTGATGCATCAGGACTCGGATTAGGATGTGTGCTAATGCAGAAAGACCGAGTGATAGTGTACGCCTCTCGGCAATTGAGACCTCACGAGCAGCATTATCTGACCCACGACTTGGAATTGGCGGCTGTGGTGTTCGCATTAAAAATCTAGAGGCATTATTTATTCGGGTCCAGATTTGAAGTATACAGTGATCACAAGAGCCTCAAATACTTATTCAACCAAAAGGAACTGAACATGAGACAGAGGAGATGGATGGAATTTTTAAAACATTATGATTTCGAGCTAAAGTACCATCCGAGTAAGGCAAACGTTGTTGCCGACGCGTTGAGTCGGAAATCCCTTCATGTAGCAGTGATTATGGTGAAGGAGGTAGAGCTATTGGAACAGTTTCGAGACATGAACTTACATGTTGACATCCCCTCCTCTCGGAAAATGATGATCGGTACGCTGAGGATTACCAACGAATTCCTGAAATTTGTGTACGAGCAACAGCAGTCAGATTCCTACTTGGCTGAGATGAAGGAGACTCAGGCCAAAGGCAAGGATTTGTCCTTGACCGAGGGATCAGATGGAATCTTCCGAGTAAAAAATAGAATATACGTGCCGGGTAGGGGAGAATTGAGAAGAATGGTGCTTGATGAAGCACACAAGAGCTTGCTAAGTATCCACCCGGGTGCCACGAAGATGTACCATGACCTGAGAACCCAGTTCTGGTGGCCCGGATTAAAGAGGAACGTGGCAGAATATGTGGCTTGGTGCATCATCTGTCAGAAGTCAAAAGTGGAGCACCAGAAGCCGTATGGTGCATTGCAACCCCTGGAGATTCCCGTGTGGAAATGGGACTCAATTGCCATGGACTTTGTCATGGGATTGCCCAAAAATCGAGTGGGCCATGATGCGATATGGGTCATTATCGACTGACTAACGAAGAGTGCACACTTCCTACCCGTGAACATGAAGTACCCGATGCATAGGTTAGCTCAGATTTATATTCGCGAAATTATCCGACTGCATGGTATACCGACTTCTATCGTATCGGATAGGGATCCTAGGTTCACGTCCCGATTTTGGACCAGCCTGCACCAGGAAATGGGCACGAAACTTTGGCTTAGCTCCGCTTACCACCCCCAATCTGATGGACAATCCAGAGCTTAGAGGACTTGCTAAGGGCGTGTGTACTAGAGCACGGTGGGGATTGGGAGCAATACCTTCCCTTGGTTGAGTTTACGTACAATAATAGCCATCACAATAGTATTGGTATGGCACCCTACGAAGCACTGTATGGTAGAAGATGCCGAACCCCGCTTTGTTGGTCAGAATCGGGTAAGAGTCTGCTATTGGGGCCAGAGGTTGTGAAACAAACTTCAGAACAGATCCGAGTGATAAGAGAAAAGATGAAGGCGTCTCAAGATAGACAGAAGAGCTACCATGACAAACGCACCAGACCATTGGAATTTTCAGTCGGAGACAGGGTATTTTTAAGAACTTCACCGAATAAAGGAGTCAGGCGAGCCTTGAAGAGTGGAAAGTTAAGCCCTCGATACATTGGGCCTTATGAAGTGTCAGAACGAGTCGGCTCCATGGCATACCGAATAGCATTACCGACTCACTTGTCTCGATTGCATGACGTGTTTCATATGTCTCAACTAAGGAAGTATCTGCCAGATTCTACTCACACAATGCCTGATGATGAAGTGGAAATCAGGGAAGACCTGACCACTATAACTATACCGACTAGGATCGTGGACCGATCGGTAAAGCGATTAAGGAGTAAGAATATGTAATTGGTTGAAGTGGAGTGGCAGTAGGATGGGTATACTTCTTATACCTGGGAGCGCGAGGATACCATGAGGCAGCAGTACCCCGAGTTGTTTGACCAAGGTGAGTTACTGACTGAATTTCTAGGATGAAATTCTTTTGAGTGGGGGAGAACTGTAACATCCCAATTTTATAATAATGTACCGGGTGAAATAAGCCATTAAAATAATAATTCAGAAGTGGAAATTGTTCACTAATTACCCTTAACTTAATTAATCAAAAGGTGATTAGCTTTAGTGGATGCTGATGGGACTGGGTGACGTGAGCAGACTGCTCCTCACGTTTTCCCACCCCACCATTCCTTTCCTTCATGCATGCGTTTATAATTGGTTGATGGCTTTCCTTGCCATTCATTCTTCAGAATTTCCCTGCGAGTTCTTCTTCTTCTTCCTCCTTCTCTTTCTCTCTTGTTTTCCTTCTTCTCTTTTCCTTCTCTGCTCTCTGTTTCCACTCCTGTTTCGGAAGCCACGTTGACGGTGCAGTAGAGGAGTCAGAGGTCCCTTATACGAGTAAAGGACGAGCGTCAAAGCAGAAGCAAAAGCAGCCCTGCACCACTTGTGGAAGGCAGCAGTGTTCTAGTAAAGGTTAAACGAGTGAAAGTGTTGAGTGAAGCAGCGAGGAAAAAGGACCAGCGCCCAAGCAGAAGAGTCTCTCGGAGTCTCGTAGTTGGTAGGGGGAGTACCTTACATGTTAAATGCATGGGTTATGAATGGGTTCGGGTGTTGATAATTGTGGCTCTGCATTCTGTTTGTATGATGTGCCTGCATGTGGAGTACCCGAGTGTAGGATAAGTGAGAGTGAGTGTTGCATGTTATCATTGTCCTTGAAGATGTATACGTTGATTAAGTCCTGACACTATTGTATACCGATTGCATGTTATGTTGTGTTGATTGGAATACTTATTTGAATCTGTTGATCTCTATATGGATGCATGCGTTGATTAAGTCCTGATACTATTGTATACTGAGTGCATGTGATGCTTGAGTTGATGAGAATACTTATAGAATCTTGATATTGATTTACACCGATTGCATTGGACCTTTATGTTGCTGTATCCATCTAATGGAGTTATGATGATGATTGCATGGAAGTATGTGTGTGTTAGATTAATACGTGGAGTTCTGAAAATGGTATTACCGACTGCATGTGAAGTATGTATGGCTGAGTTAAAGATTGTGTGCATGAACTCTATGTTGTGTGATGAATCCGCGTGTGGCGCATGGGATGTGTTGTGCTGGGAGCACGTAGTGTGGGACACTACCATCGGTTATAAGCGTGGGACGCTGTAAAATCCTTGAGTGGGACTCAAGGTAGCCAGCGAGTGGGACTCGGGCTGCCTGTGAACACCTCCGTTGGCGCTGAGAGCATTGGTGTCACCTGTGGGCAAACGGTTAGGTACCTGTAAAACGGCCAAGCAGCTGGGAGCTGAAATGATAGCTGAGAGCTATGTACAAAAGGCTGAGAGCCTACGTTGCAACGTCAGAACCGATTACACATGAATATGGAACCGAGTGAATAATCTGTTTATATTAACTGCTGATATTGTTGGAATTGATTATGCATGAGATGGTGAATATATATATATATATATATATCCGTGTGCATATACTATTGATGTTGATTGAAACCTGTTCTATGAATGTATGTTATGTTGTTGAAGAGTTGCGTATATATATAGCCGAGTGAGAATTGTGGGTTCTGACTGATAAATGTTCAAAAAATGCATTCTGATTCATGGACCTTAACATCATGTCACTGATTGTTGTATGTTAATGTTATTGAGTTGATGTGTGTAAGGGGCGAGTGACAACTGGTGGATTCCGATCGGTAAGGATCTTGTGCGTGTGTCCTAGTTGATTTGTAATACTCTGACCTTAACCATTGCCATGTGTGATTGTGTGTGCATATATATATATATATAGTTGTATAAATGTGAGACAATCTGAGTCAGTATCTATCATTTAAAATTTAAGATACTCACCCCTGCTGTGGCACTTTTTCAGTGAACATCTCTCGTAATGAGGATTGGAGGAGGAGCTGAAATGCCGGGTGAAGTGCTGATGCACTATGGAAATTTTATGACTGTGCATATGCTGTATATAATGTTTGGGTTAAGCCTTGGCCGGCTCTTGTTTTGCTGTTAGTCTTTTATACAGAGTTGATCCCCTTAAAAAGGGCACATGACAATGTGGTTGTAAATCCGTGATATGCACTCCTATATACATATATATATGCCTATGTTTATGCCATGTTGCATGTCTATCTTATGCTGTGAAATGCCTGGGTAATCTTTATATATATGTGTGTTCATATTCCCAAATGTGCAGGAGATGACATAACTTAACATGAAGGAAGCCAATCTATGGTCTAGAGGGTGAGTTTGTGACTTTGTCATCGAGTGGGGGAGGTTCAGACGCTCTGAGTGAGTGAAATCAGATAGCTCCGAGTAGGAATTGACATAGAAGACTGCCCCTAACGATGAGTTGTTAGGATCGAAGTTGGGAGCCTAAATATACGTTCCGAGTGGTCACTACTAAGATTTCTCCCTGGCTTAGGATAATCAACGAACCCCGAGTGAGATTCCGCCGAGTGAAGGTTTTGCCGACTGGAGAGTGACACCTTAGACTCTAGGAGACCCCACTGTAGTAAGTTGTTAGAGACAAAAGAATCCAAGTGAATCTTAGCCTAGTAGAATGTTGAGAGTCGAAAGATTATGGTTACCGAGTGAAAACTAAGTGAAATACCCCGAGTAACAAAAGGACGTGAAGGTTATTCTAAGTAAGGAGTCCTCCTAGATTCTGAGTGAGTGATAGTGGGGACCACTTCCGTATTATTCGCGTATATGTTCTGATTGATGAAACCGTAGAATAAGTTGCATTGTCCGAATGGGACTAGTAGGTGCAAGAGCTAAGTCCGAATAGACTGAGGTTGGATCCTTCCGAGTAAATCGGGCGCCGGAACCCGAGTGCGGAAATGCCGAGTGAAATGAATGAATACCGAGTGAAGCTTTCGCTTGAGCGTGTGCGCGTTGCTATGTGACCTGCCTATGCGATTTCCCCCTTCTTCCGCTGTTAGTTTCTTGAATTTCTTTTGTTCTCTTATTCTTCTTCTCCTCTCATTTCTTATACCGTGGTATTCTGGTTTTAATTGTGAAAAATTTTCTCTGTTTTTCTTGTCTATGATTTGTTTAAATTAGGGTGTTACATTAGGGACTTAGAAACCCATAGACATGGATTCTGTCGAAGGAATGTGGAGAGATATGGATGAGAGAATTTAGAGAGAGAAAAGAACTAGAGAGAGATTGAAAATGAGAAAATGAATTGTGTTGTATTCTACTGTGCTCTGTTCGTCCCTCTTTTTTACAGAGTATGTGCAAGTATATATAGGCCAATAACTAACTAACTAACTTAATTAATTACTAAGAAAGCTTAATTAATAATTAAACTAAATAAACTAATTACATAATTATAAATAAATAAATAATTATATCTCAGAACTTAAATTACTAATGTACAAAAGCAGAAGATCAGGCAACAGGAATAGAAATGGTGCCGAGCATCTTTTGGAGGGAACAACAGCATTTAAATAAGCGTGAAGGGCTCTCACTTGAGTGCTCGGATTATTCAATGCACTGTGTGAGTCACGCTTGAGCGTGAGCGTGGAAACTTGGGCGTGATCGGTGTTTTGAAGTCACGCTTAAGGGTGAGTTTGCTCGATTGAGCGAGCTCGTGGTTTCATTTCTTTTCTTTTGACGTTCTTTGCATGGCTCTCGCTTGAGCTTGCAGCCTTCAGCTTGAGCGTGACTTGTTCCTGCACCAATAAACAAATAATTGCCTAGCGTTTGTACGCTGGCTGTCCAGCGTTTGTACGATGGGTTAGTGAAATTATAAATAAACATAATTTCTTAACTAATTAATGTTTTTAATCATTTTCTTACATAAATTAAACACTTTTGAAATAAATAAATAAAATACAAATTATTAACAATTTATTAAATAATAAAGCCAAACTAAACAATATTTAATGAATTATGTTAAATAAAAGGTGAAATAATTAAGTCTTTTCAAGATTTATCATGCTTGCAGTGGACAGTGCTCTGAATCGATTCAAGGCTTTATGTGAATCGATTCAAGCCCTGTATGATAGCACCCAGCTGCATTATGCAGAAAACTCATCATTTTCTAACTTCTAACTACCCTATCTTTTTCAAATCAAATCCAATGGTCACCAAATTTTGACACAAGCTAAAATACATTATTTGTGACGCGTAGCCACTACCCACACTCAAAAATTCCTAAAAATAAGAAACTTATGCACATAAATACATTGTCCCATTTTGAGGCATTTTGATGCAACTTAGGGGTCAATTCTCAATGGAATTGGCTCATTGTAGTTTCTACAAATCACAACTCATGTGTTTAAGCTGTTGGAACCATTACATGCCATCAAAATCACCTAAAACTCAATTTGACCCTATTGGTTCCTCAAATTTGTGTAAACATCAAAACTTAACTTCACATATACAACATAAAGCATTGTAAATTATGAATTAACATCATTCATTCATCATTTAGGCAATAGTTCCAGCATCACAATTATCATCATACATTGTCTAGGTCATACTAAAAAATTAGCGATACACATAAGGTCCAATTTTCACCTATGACCTTCAAAATCAACATTCATCATTCTAGATACAAAATACGGATATATCAACACCATATGCTATACAGAATTCATGATTTGTCAGCCAAGGCACTTCCTATACAACTATATACCTCCACCATCAAAATACACTTTAAAAGGAGATGCAACTCACCCCAAGAATGTCTTACATCGCAAAGCTAAAAGTGGACAACATGGGAGAATGAGTCATACATTCCAAAGGATGAATATGAACATTATATGATTATATGCATATGCATTCAATGCCATGTATACTTTATATCAACATATGTCATTCATTATTTCAACTATCATCAACACACTATCATACATATAACTAAATCATCTCCATGGATCATAACAAAGTATATGAGCATGCACGCAATCAAGTCCCTCTACATATTAGACTATCACACATATCATCACCATACACAATATATCTCTTTGTATTCATATCTTTTATGTTGTCTTTAGGTATTTTCTTATTCAATCACAACCATCACCATTTGTCATCACCTTTGGCATACCTCCTTGCTATATGCAAATGCTCTTAAGCTAATGCACATGCACAACGTAGTAAATTAACAATTGTCAATCTGACTATGGGAAATAAACATCAAATTGTGGAACTTAAGCATGATTATATAACCATACCCCTACTACAATAGTAAAACACGTACACTTATCATTAAATTGTATGCATATCATTTTCTTTTACAAGTACTAAACCGCATCGCCCATCTTGCAACACCTGGCCATTTTCACCATGACCGTGATATACACCATAATCAACATAAGGGTGTTGCGGGCCAACGATGATTCTCACCATGGCAGCTGTGATCCAAAGGACCATTAGGGATACTTGCTCCCCAAAGAGCCACCCCCACAAGGGTCAACCACATGCAGCTCCCCATATCTATACATGGGCAGCTTCATGACTTATACACCGAGTCACAGGGGAAAAATAAGAATGCTCGTCACAGAGTCGCCCTCTCACTAGGCCAACCAGGGGAATCCCCTAACATTCTAACACCGGCATGTGTTTGAATATGTATTTCAGGTTGAATAATTTTAATAATAACAAAAGCAATTAAAGATTCAATGCAAAAGGCTTAAGTTACCATGAAAACAGAGAAAACAACATCAGACCTGCATAAACATGCATACTAATCGATTACAGCATCCAACATAATCGATTACAGAAGTTCATACTATAACATAATTGATTAGATATTCTCATCTAATCGATTACCTAAGTTCTGTTCGTTATCTAATCGATTGCATCAATGGAAATAATTGATTACCAAGTTGAGAATTTGAATTAAGAGCATCAGATACATCTCCTAATCGATTACAATGTTGCCACAATCGATTACCAAAGTTCTATAATGTTATTAATTGATTAAACCACAAGAACTAATCGATTACAAAGCTTCTGTTTGTTACATAATCGATTGCACATAAGCTACAATCGATTACCATGCTGCGTGATATAATAAAATGCATCAGGTGCTACTCACAATCGATTACAAGTCACTACATAATCGATTAGCAATGTTTTGTTTCTTATCTAATCGACTACATGGGACAGTCTAATCGATTAGAAGGTGAATTACACTGTAAAATTCAAAGTGTAATCGATTATAACTCAAGGCCTAATCGATTACTATCGTGCCAGAAATTGGGGAAAAGTGTTTTTAAGTGGGAAACCAGCTCACTTCTCTATTCCAACTCAAATGCCCATGCTATGCAATGGCTCTGAAGACTTTAGGTCACCTCTCCAAGGCCTATAAATGCAAGACTCCTTCAAGCTACTCAAAGCATCCAAAACCATTAAAGGGAAATCAAATCTTGAGTCTTGTGAGTTCTATTTCTTTATGTAGTTTCAAGTTCTGAAACTTAGAGCTTATATTTGTAAATCCTCTCTTGTGAGAGTTTAGAAATTGTGAAAGCTTTCATTTGTTTATCTACTCTATTGAGAGAGTTTATTGATTATAAAACCAAACATCAAAACATCAAGGTTATTTACTCTAGGATTGAGTGGTCACAAAGGGTGGGGTTCAACCTTTGGGTATTAAGAGTTTGAGAGATTGGATGGGTTGCCCTTTTGCTAGTGAGGATTGAGTTCTTGAGTGTGGGACACTAGGAAGCTGCAATTGCTCATAGCTTGTATCTCTAAACTTCAATAGTGGAAATCCTTCAAGTGGGTTACTTGAAGGTGAGACGTACACCAGGTTGGTGGAACTCGTTAAACCGGTTTACAAGCTTTTCTTCCCTACTCTCTTGCATTTACTTATTGTACTTGATTGGTATATTGATTTGCTTGTGATATTATTGCTTAAACTTGAGTAACTAGGATAAGTTAAAGTATTGCACACCAAGTGTTTGATAAATTGCCTTAGCAACATTTGCACACTTTCTCATATTGATTCTTGCTCTACACTTACTATTTCTTACATACAAGCATACTTAGTAAAAAAGAAATCAATTTCAAAGGCATTCCAATGAAAAGTTTTAAAACTCAATTCACCCCCCTCTTGAGTATTGAGGCCACTTGAACAACAAATGGTATCAGAGCTTGACTCTTGGTAGATCAAGTTTAACAGCTTCAAGAGAACAATGGCCTCTAATTCTCTAAATCTTTTTCCTGAGGGTGGTGCAACAAATAGACCTCCTGCTTTTAATGGGGAAGGCTATGCTTTTTGGAAAGAAAGGATGAAAATTTTTGTACAATCTATTGACCTTAAAGTGTGGAATGCAATTGAAAATGGTCCTTTCATACCCATGCATACTGTAGATGGTAAACAAGTAGAAAAATTGATGGATGATTGGACTAGCGAAGAAGAAAAGAAAGTCCAATATAACTATAAAGCCAAAAATCTAATCACCTTAACTTTAGGCCCTGATGAATTCTTTAGAGTAGTTACATGTAAATCCGCCAAGGATATGTGGGATACCTTACAAATAACCCATGAAGGTACAAGTGATGTTAAAAACTCTAAGATTAGTACCTTAACTAGTCAGTATGAAAGCTTCAAATTAAATTCTGGAGAAATAATTGTTGATATGCAAAAGAGGTTCACTCTTATTATAAATCATCTAATTAATCTTGGCAAGACTTACACTAACAAAGAACTTATTCATAAAGTGTTAAAAAGTCTTACCAGGGAATGACAACCTCTTGTAACTGTCATCAAACAATCTCCAAGCATCAATGAAATTTCTCTTGCTACACTATTTGGTAAGTTACAAGAACAGGAACAAGAGTTGAAAGAATTGTAGATGGCGGAAGAAGAAGAAAAGTCCTCTAAGAAGAAAGGTCTAGCTCTCAAGGACACTTCTATCAATGAAGAAGAATCCAGTAGTAAGCTTGATGAAGAAGAAGAGTTTGGACTATTTATGAAGCGCTTTGGAAAATTTATGAGAAACAAACGTTTCCAAAAGAGCTTCAAACCTCAAGGTGAAAAACCAATTCAAATGAAAATTCTTCCTCACCAAATTGCTTTGAGTATGGTAAGGAAGGGCACTTCAAGGTGGATTGCCCAAATCTCAAGAAGAAAACAAAGAGAAAAAAGGAAGAAGAAGAGCTTACATTGCTTGGGATGAAAATGAGATAAGTAGCTCGGACGAGTCCAAAAACGAGGAAGCCAACCTATGCCTCATGGCAAATCATCAAGATGAAGATGATGAGGTAAGCTTTCTTGACTTAGATAGAGATGAATTGCTTGATGCATTTGAGGAATTGTATGACAAGTTTGTTAAAATCTCAAACAAGTATAAGTTATCTAGGAAAACTATTGATACTCTTGAAATGCATCTTGTAGAACTTGGCAAAGAAAATGAATGCTTGAAAAAGGAATTAACAAATGTTCAAGCATGCTCCAAGAATAAACCTTGTGATTTTGTAAAGAAATGTGACATCCTAGACACTAAGGTTTTAGACTTAAATAAAACCTTAGAGAAATTTACAAATGGTAGAGATAATTTGAGCGTATTACTTGGAAACTAAAGATGCATGTTTGACAAAACCGGATTAGGATACAATTCTACCAAAAAGGAAAAACATTACAAAAACTTTTTTATACCACCTAGAAAATCTTCATCACCATTTACTAAATGCAATCATTGTGGTACTAAAGGACATAATGCTTTAAATTTCCATATTAGAAAGCTTAGACCAAAAGTAGTAAGAAAGGTGTGGGTTCCCAAAGGTACACTACCACAAGCTAACCAAAAAGGACCCAACATAAAATAGGTACCAAGTTCTCTAAACTAATTTTGTTTTGTAGGTATGCTTCAAGGAAAACAACACCCATTGGTACTTGGATAGTGGGTGTTCAAAGCACATGACGGGAGATATGAGCAAATTCACAACATTCACTCCCAAAAGAAAAGGAAGCGTCACTTATGGGGATAATACCAAAGAAAGAATACTTGGTATTGGAAACATTGGTAAAGATTCCTCTACTTCAATTAGTGAGGTATTATATGTTGAAGGACTCAAACATAACTTGCTTAGCATAAGTTAATTATGTGATAAAGGATATAGAGTATTATGTGAGTCTAATTATTGCATAATTGAAAATAAGCTAAACAAGGAAGTTAAGTTTGTTAGTAAAAGAATTGATAATATTTACATAATTGATGTTGATAGTTTGTCTTCAAATGATGTGCAATGCTTAATGACTAAAGAGGATGAATCATGGTTATGACATAGAAGAATACCACATATACATATAGACCATCTAAACAAACTTGTTTCTAAAGAATTAGTAATTGGCTTGCTAAAGCTCAAATTTGAAAATAAATTTTGTAATGCATGTCAAAAGGGAAAACAAGTAAAGGCATCTTTTCAAGCTAAAAACATTGTTTCTACTCAAAGGCCTTTACAACTTTTACACATGGATCTATTTGGACCTTCCAAAATCAAAAGCTTTGGTGGTAATTACTATGGTCTAGTAATTGTAGATGACTATTCAAGATATACATGGACCTTGTTTCTTACTCACAAAAATGAAGCATATCATGCATTTAAGAAACTAGCCAAGGTTATCCAAAACGAACAAAATTCAAAGACTACATCCATAAGAACTCATCATGGGGGAGAATTTGAAAACCAATCATTTGAAAAGTTTTGTGAAAAACATGGTATTTATAACACCCTGAATTTTTAAAATAGAAAGTTAAATTAAGAAAATAAATATTGAATAATTAAATATGGACTAATTAATATCCCAAAATGCTAGAAAGAATTTAATTAAGATTTTCTGAGACTGTTAGTAAGTTATTATGACCGGATGAGCTAAAAACTGACCCGTATAAAATATGGGTGTCAGACCAAGTATCTCCGATTGAGATGCCGTTGGTCAGGGCTGTAGATAATGTTATTGGGAATCTGAATATGTATTCGGAATAATTTTTAGAATACGTATTGCTCCCAAACAATGAGCCTGTTTGTTTAAAAATGGAGAAGTGTTAGTGAGGGCATCAATTTTAATTCCCTTTTCCCTACTCCTTCCTCACTCTTATGTTACCTTCTTCTAAACACTAAACATTCATTTCCTCTTCTCTCTCATTTCCTTTTCATCTTCTTCCCCCTTACCTAAGCCAAAGTGGTGAACCTGTTAGTGTATGCACTATGAGCTTTATGTTTTCTCATTTATATCATTTTTTTGCTTATCAATAAAATAAGTATTTCAGTTTAAAATTATTTTAAAACGTATTTATCCTTGGAGTAATAGGTCATATGAAAGTTATTCCTAAAATGTCCCTAGTCAAGTATTTACATGGGGACATGTAATTACATTGAGACTAGTGTGTGAGTGTACTGATGACCTAATCTCACAGATCATAGATATAGATGATATCAAGCCTTCACAGGGTACACATTAAGAGTAATGATGTACTGGACAGACCCACCATGAGAATGTTGCATGGATCGTTACATGAATGTCATAAACGATTCTCAATGTGATAATGGTATATGTAGTCCTTCGACCTGAAGTCACTATGATTCCTACATGAGGAGTTTACTGTTTTAATACAATTAAACATCTTCTGTAACAAGAGGACTATAAAGGTTGTGATTAGGCAATAAACAAATTATGCAGAGGGATGTGAGTGATGTAGATGGGATTTGTCTCTTCTCTGTGACAGGAGTGATATCTATAGGCCACTTGATGGAGTAAGACTAAGAAAACGCATGGCCATGCTAGAAAGAATAAATATTAGATATTTATTTGGATCAAATCTACTCCGGTATCAAGTAAAATAAATTGGGCCGTACAAGGATGACGCGACCATGCCTTGGGCCCAATTAAGAGTCCGTGACAAAAGGAACAAACATATTAAATAATTATCACTTATAGGTTATATTGATATTAAATAATATTCGGACATAATGATGTATTGCTAGATGCCACTCTTAATTTATATTAATAATAAAATAATTTATTATTAATATGACCGGGTATTTTACCTATAGGGTCACACACATAGAGTAAGCCCATCAGAAAATGTTTTGTTTTATTTTAGTTAGACTAAAATAAAGCTATTGGGCCTAACTCATTTAGAATGAGTAAGGAGCCCCCTCTTTAGAGAGAACAAATTAGGTTAAACCTAAGCCTATAAATAGAGCATAAGATGCTCATAGGCCGTTCACAAAAGTGAGACATAAATTCGTAAAAGTTGCAAGAGCTACACGCCATCAAACTAGCAGTTGGCAAGTGTTGCGATTTCGGTTGGAGTGCTTGTGGACTCCTAAAGGATGAGGCTACGACTGCTTCGGTGTTCTTCAAGAGGTAATCCAAAACTAATTTTTTTGTGTTTGTTTTGTGCTTTGAAACATGACACTTTGCAAATCCTATGGAATCCCTGTTTTTCCGCTGCCCATGTTCTAGGGATTCCCTAACAGTGGTATCAGAGTCTGGTTGCAAAAACTGTGTTTTGGGCATTTGTTTGTGTTTCATGATGATATGTTTTCGTTTGTAAGAGCTTTTAGAAAATATGATTTGCGAAATCGTTTCTTGTTTAAAGCTTTGCATTTTTGTTTTGTGAAAATGTTTTGTGAAACTAGGATTCGAAAATGAACAAGCATGATTATGTTGTTATTTTGAGTTATCGCATATGATGCATATTATTAAAATGAACAAGCATGATTATGATGCATATTTTGAGTTTCGGCTATTTTGAGTTATCGCATATGCTGTATCCATGTGCCTTGACGGCTGTGTTGTGAAGTATTCGCAATAAGGAATTAGGGTTTCAAAATGGTTGAAACCCTAGCTGAAATTTTAGAGCTGTTAATGGTCAGTGGGACATTCTGGCTAGGAAAGACTTAGTACTTAAGCGGTCACACCGGACCCGCCTCTCTTTCCTGGGAACCAACCTGACTACAGTACTAAATTTTCGGGTCGGGGCGCTGCCCCGCACCCCGCAAGGGGCAGCCCCCCCTTGACCCCGCCCACTAACCGGGTAGTGGGACCCCCGTACATTTTCTGCTTAGCGCCTTATTATCGACCCCACGTGTTTAATTTCCCATTTTAAAAATTAATTACTCTTTTAATGCTTTTAAATGGGTTATAATCAATTAATTAACACGTTGCATGGTGAATGGTTATGGTCTTAGTTATTTTATTTAAATACAGCCTGCGTGTTGTGCCTCTCTCTATTCTGTTGTATTTCTCTTCTCAACCCTTCACTCGTATGTAAAGCGAGTTTCTATTTAATCATGTAATCTTGATCGGGCCAACAAAGTAGAGACTTAGAAGAAAACCAAGGAGGGGTGACTCTAAGAGGATGATGGATTCAAGAAGTAGGACTTCATGAAGCCATTGCAATATAGTTCCTCTAAGTTTATTTATTTATTTATTTTTCTTCTAGGAAGGCCATAACCATCTCATAATTTCGCTTGCATGCTTTGGGGATAATTTTATTGCGCTAAAGCATTTAACAAAGACGGTAATTTTAAAATAAATTAAAATCCCTCAAAATAATATTAAGTTATAAACGCCTTCCAATAAGTACACTCGTCAACACTAATGTCAATAAATAGTGGGTCTGCCAAAGTAGGGCACTATCATTTATATTGGTAAGATGCGATGGGATAATGGTAATATCCAAACTCTTTTATTGGGCTTTAACTTAACTAAGTTTTCAATTGGATTGAATATAACTTAGAGGCGTAAACATTGGGCTAAATATTCATAAGATGAATAATCAGTAATGGTTACTTAACCCAATGAATAAGAGTTGTATAAAGATATAATTGGAAAAAGTTTCCTACCTAAATAACCAAGTTTTAGGTGATCAACCAAAGCTGACTTAACACTTAGGAAATTATGGATATTAGCCCACTAGAAAATCTTCCAACGGGATTTTCTAATTTGTGGAGGGTTGTTTTGAATCAAAATAGTGGGAGACATATTTAATTTAAATGACCATAATTTAAATATGTTTTGAAAATGATACTTACTACAAATTTTCTGTTTTAGGTAACCATGACGTCAAACACACCTTCGAACCTTTCGTTGCGATCAATCCTAGATAATGAAAAATTGTCTGGTTCTGACTTCCTTGACTGGTATAGAAACTTGAGGATTGTCCTCAAACAAGAGAAAAAGCAGTATGTCTTGGAAAGTCCAATTCCAGAACCACCCGCTGCAAACGCCTCTAAAGCTGACAAGGATGCTTATAAGAAGCATCAAGATGACGCTTTAGATGCCCAATGCCTTATGTTGGCTACCATGTCTCCTGAGCTTCAGAAGCAACATGAGCACATGGAGGCTTTTGATATGATTGAAAACCTAAGGAAGCTATATCAAGGTTAAGCTGACCAAGAAATATATGAAGTTTCCTCAGCCCTATTTAGCTATAGACTTAAAGATGGAGGTTCTATAGGACTTCATGTACTCAAAATGATTGGGTACTTAGAGAATCTAGCTAGGCTAAGATTCCCCTTCCCTCAGAAGTTAGCTACCGATCTCATTTTGAAATCATTACCTGACAGTTTTAAGCCAGTCATCATGAATTATAACATGAATGCATTGGACAAAACATTGCCAGAGCTACTCAATATGTTGAGGACTACTGAGCCCAATATTTCTAAAGGAAAGGGCAAGGCCATAATGATGGTCAATTCTAGCAAAGGTAAAGGAAAGGGCATGTATAAAGGCAAAGGAAAGGCTATTGCAGGAAATGGCAAGAAAATTTGGAAAGGCAAGGATAAGCTAAGTACATCAGCCTTAAAACCTATGGGCGGGGTGGCTAAGGAAGGTAAATGTCACCATTGTGGACAAAAAGGACACTGGAAGAGAAACTGTCCAAAGTACCTAGAAGAGCTTAAGAAGAAGGGAAATGATACTTCCACTTCAGGTATTTTTGTTATAGAAATTAACATGTCAACTTCAACATCATGGGTATTAGATACTAGATGTGGATCTCACATTTGTCTTAATGTGCAGGATCTAAGAAGGAGTAGGCAGTTGATGAAGGGCGAGGTAGACCTACGCATTGGAAATGGAGCAAGAGTTGCTGCATTAGCTGTAGGGACTTATTTTTTATCCTTGCCCTCAGGGTTAGTTCTTGAATTGGACAATTGTTATTTTGTTCTGGCAAGAAGGAGAAACATTATTTCTGTTTCTTGTCTTGATAAGAAAGGGTTTTCCTTTATAATAAAGAACAATAGTTATTCTGTTTATCTAAATGACATGTTTTATTGTTGTGAAAATTTGAGTAATGGACTTTATGTTCTAGATCTCGAAACCCCTATCTATAACATTAATACTAAGAGGGTTAAAACAAATGATTTAAACCCAACTTATCTTTGTCATTGTCGCCTAGGACATATAAATGAGAAACGTATTTCTAAACTCCATCAAGATGGATATTTAGAATCTTTTGATTTTGAATCAATACATACATGCGAATCTTGTTTATTAGGGAAGATGATTAAGACCCCATTTACCGAAAAAGGTGAAAGGGCGAGTGATCTTCTTGGCTTGATACATAGTGATGTATGTGGGCCCATAAGGACAATGGCTAGGGGAGGTTTTAGTTACTTCATCACTTTTACTGATGATTTCAGTAGATATGGATTTGTGTTTCTCATGAAACATAAATCAAAATCCTTTGAAAAGTTCAAGGAGTTTAAACATGAAGTAAAGAACCAACTTGGCAAGACAATTAAAGCACTTTGATCCGATCGAGGTGGTGAATATTTGAGCCTAGAGTTTGATGAATATCGTAAAGAGTGTGGGATTATATCTCAACTTACTCCCCCTGAAACACCACAATGGAATGGGGTTTCTGAGTGGAGAAATAGAACCTTGTTGGACATGGTTCGATCAATGATGAGTCAAACTGACCTCCCTAACTCATTCTGGGGACATGCTTTGTTGACAGTAACTTTCCCACTTAACCGTGTTCCATCAAAGGCTGTTATAAAGACACCATATGAGATATGGACTGGGAAACGACCTAGTATGTCTTTTCTTAAGATTTGGGGGCTGTGAAGCTTATGTTAAGCGTCAAAGTTCTGAGAAACTCGGGCCCAAGTCAGATAAATATTTTTTTGTGGGATACCCAAAAGAAACTAAGGGTTATTATTTTTATAATCCTACCGAGGGCAAAGTGTTTGTTGCTCGGAATGTTGTATTCTTAGAAAGGGAATTCATCTCTACAAGAATCAGTGGGAGGAAAGTAGAACTTGAAGAAATTCAAGACTCACAAGGCATTGAAGAGCCAATGGTGGAAATAGAGCAGGACCCACAAAATATTGTGATAACACCAGCTCCAGTAGCACAAGACTTGCGTAGATCAGGTAGAATACGTCAACAACTGTTAACCCGGCGATAGCGTCTCAATAGTTCGTTTCCACCACCGGGTTGTTAATTGGCAAGTGCACCAATCGTTTGTAGTTTTCAAAATTTAGATATCGTTCCACTGGGATTGAAAGTCCAATATCAACAGTAATTTTCTATTTACTATGATAAATGTGAAGAAAGTTACAGACAAAAGAATGATTTATATACAATTTATACAATATTCACAGGATAGCATGATTGATTGGTTCATAAGATAAAAAGAAAATAAAATTTATCTAAAAAGTTGAGTTGCAATCTAAAATAGGTAAGATACTTGAGATAAACACTGATAAGCAAATTATGTTGGAAATTGGATCCCTAATCTAGAATAACAATAAGGAACTCAAGACATGCATATTTAATCATCAAGTTTCATGTCATTGCAGCTTAAAATCATTATAACTGATCCCTCGTGATATAAATTCTAAAAATTCACCGTAAAGTCCGATCCCTCGTGAGCTTTCTCAGTAAAAACTTGCTTTAAGAACTGGCCTTATGGCAACAATGGTTAACAACCCCTATAGAATCGAGATACCAAGGGTATTCCAACTTTTACTTTTATCAAAACAAGTTTCAATACGGCATGAATAATCATTCTCCCGTTTGACATTCATACTAATAAAACAAGTTTCAATACACATGAAAATCATTCTCCCGTTTGACGTTCATATTAATAAAAGGTTGAAATACTAACATGGACTTGAATCATAAACATGCAGAGGTCGAATTCACAACATTATACTCAATAGATTAGTTCACCAATTCCAACATAAACAAATTAGTTACACATGGTGAAAGTAAAAACAACACTTACAGAGTTTGACATTATGAAGACGATGGGAACTTCACAATACAACGATCACAATACACCAAAACACACTCAAGTATCTAGAAAACTATTCTAGAACTACAACTCACAAAAGAAGTACTCAAAGTCGAGCATAAAGAGAGAAAAAAAGAGAATGGGATGCTATGGGATGTTATAGAATGGTGTTGGATGGCCCTATTTATAGGGCTGAGCAAAGGTGCTGACGCTACGCGTCAGTTTGGTGCTACGCGTCAGACCCCTGACTCAGCCTCCATTAAACACTTGATAATGGCCACTTCAAATTATTAAATTTGATCATGCCTGGCCACATGAACATGTTTCCACCAAGTTTTGGCCTTTCATGCTGAGTGGGATGCCCATTGGTGCTGAGTGGAGTGCCCATTATTGGGTCCAAGTGGAGTGGTTGGCCAAAGTGGAGGTGGAGACCATGCAGCACTGACGCTACGCGTGGCTGTGACGCGTAGCGTCAGTATCAAAAATAGTTGTTGATGCTACGCGTGGGATGAGGCTACGTGTCAGCTCCTCCAGTGTAATTTTCTCTTCATTTCTTAAATTTTTCACTGCAAAACTTAGAGAAAATTGATCAAGGGTAGATTATTTCCAACAACATCCATTTATTGAATTTAAATCCTAATTTTCTAACAAATTAAACTAATTTTTGTAATTTTTATTAAAGCTTTTATTGAAAATTTGAGGACTAACAACAACCTGAAAGATATGTGTAACATCCCGATTTAATAATTAATTGCCGAATGAAAATAAATCATTAAAATAATAATTGCTAAGTGGGGAAATTATTAATTAATTATAATTGGTTTAATTAATTTAAGTTAAGGAAGCAAAGGCTGATTGAAGGTGATTAGTTGTCAACAGCTGACTAGTTGTGTCTATGTGCGTATGACGCGTGTAGGGGCTGTTGCTGTGCACGACTTCCCACCCCACTTTTCCCTTCTCTCCGTGCATGCATATATGGGTACACTATTATTCATTCTTCCCTTGAGACTTCTCTTCCTTCTATTTCCTCTTCTTTTCTTCTTCGCTCTTCTTCTCTTATTCTTCTCTTCTTCTTTCTTCTTTGCTCTTTGTTCCCGTGAGCTCGCAACAGTTGTAACATCCCGAATTTTATAAATATGAATAATTAAAGAGAATGAATAATAAATAATTGTATATGAGAGGATTTGTGTCCCAAAAATATTAGAATGATTAAATTGGGATTTACTGTGGATAAATATAATTTATTGAAAACTAAAGGAGTTAAAATTATACCCGGTGGAGATATGGGTGTCGGACCAAGTATCTCCGATTGAGATGCCGTTGGTCAGGGCTGTTAAGAATATTATTGGGAATCCGAATATATCTTCGGAATAATTTTTATATATAGTATTGAGCCTGAACTGTGAGCCTGTTTAAGATAAAACGGTAAAATCTTAATGAGGAGTATAAACTAAAAAAAATAAATAAAAAAAATAAAAATAATAAAACTCTCTTCCTCCTCTCATTTTCACGCCACTTTCCTTCTTCATCCTTCTTCATTCTTTTCTCCTTTTCTTCTTCTTCTTCTTCCTAAAAACCTAGAGGAGGCTTATGCCCTTTTCACTCCATTTTCATTCTCATGGAAGCTTGAAGGAAACCATTCGGTGTTGATCTTCTTTCCCTCTTCTCCAATTTCGTTGGGTCTTTCTCCCTCCCTTGGCTCTATTTTCGTTTCCATGGTGAGGTAAGCTTTTCTCACCATCTTTGATGAAATTAATGTTATGTTTTTGGGTTTTAAGGCTTGGGGGAGTAATATAGGTAGATGGGGTATTTAATGGAAGCTTTAAATGTGGAACCCTAACTTCAATAGATTGTGGAAGTTATAGAATATGAATCGAATGTATGTTTAATGAACATTGAGAGTGATGTTGATGAAAGAGAATGGTCATAAGTGATGATTGATGAATATTGAAAATGATCATTTAGTTTTGGTGAAACTCTATGTGTATGTGATTTGGCTCTTAACATAGAGAGTGAAATTAATGATGTGGTTGGCATGAAAATAGTATTGTGGATAGAAATAATGCTTGGAAATGTTTGGTAGGATGATTGAATTGAGTAGATTTTAATGGGGACCCAATCTTGAGGTTTGGAAGGTGTGAGCAAGTGAGTACACATGTATATGATTGAGTAAAGGATAGGATTTTGAAAATGAATATGAGATATTCGAAGTGAAGGGTTAGTGAGATTATGTTGGGTCATGATGAACCTTGAGTGGTAAAGGGGACAAATTGGATGAGTTAAAAAAGAAAATGGATGTTCTTTGATGAGGAATATGATTTGTTGTTGTTGAGGGTAGTGGCCCTTTTAGATCTAGAGGATCTTGGCTTTGGGAAAGGAATTCCCGAAGCCTAACACAATTGCATAAGTTGGTGTTCTTCAAGTCTAGGACTTGGGGTTAAGCTATATGATAAGCTAGCAAGTATTTGAATTATGATGGTTATTAATTATGTGAATATACTTGCGTATGGTATGTAGATTGTATCTCGGGTGATGCAATGGAGCGTTCGGAGCTTTGGAATCGTTTCGGCTTTTCCCTCGAGGTAGGGGAGGAGTTTACATTCAAACTGCATGAGTTATATAATTGATGATTATTGTATGTTATGATACTCATGCTTGCCTTGCCATGTTTATAGTGAAATGATGTGAGTGGTAAATTATTGGCTATTGAGAATGATTTGTGTGTGTATATATTGATGATGAATATTTAGTATCCCTTTGATGGGAGTAATATGTTGTTGAGGGATAACCCATGGGGGGTTGAATTAAATATATGCTAATAAACCATCCTTGAGGGGATGGAGTGTATGCCTTCTGAATTGAGGATTTCATATGGATGTTTGGCATTGAAGGTGATGGCCATTGTGATGGCGTTAATGATAAGATTGAAAGATAACGCATAATTGAGGAGCTCATATAGTCAAATAGAGTTTTATGTGATTTTGATGGCATGGGATAGTCCCAATAGCTTCTATGCATAGTTTATGACTTGTAGAAATTGGAATGGGCCAATTCCATTGAGAATTGACCCTTGAGTTGCCCAAAAACATTTTAAATTGGGTAAAACGCATTTATATGCATAAGACACCCATTTTAAGGAATTTTTGAGTGAGGCCAACGGCCACGCATCACAAATGATGTATATTTGTTGGGGTTAAAACTTTGTAGCATTTGGAGTTCATACGAGAAAGTTAGGAGGGTAAGAAGTTGAAAAATCATATGTTTTCTGCATAAAAACAGCAGCAGGGCTGTCTTGAATCGATTCAAGACCCTTTGAATCGATTCAAGAGGTGCTGTTTTCACTATTTTGGGCTCCAGGGGCGTTTGAATCGATTCATACGAGTTTGAATCGATTCAAGGCCCTCTGTTTGTCAAATTTTGAGATTTTAGGACGCTTGAATCGATTCACACGAGCCTGAATCGATTCAGAGCCCTGTTATGGCCACTGTTGTGCTGTTTTTCCAACTGGTCTACTTTCTTTGCTGTTTTTGGCCCGTTTGGGCACCTTAATGACATTTTTGGCCTCCGAGTTCTTCATGAAAGTTGTAGATAATTGTGTTATGGAGGTGTGAGCATTGGTCTCACATTAATTGGAGTTTTCTAACTCTGATTAGGCGAAAAATACCGAACCTATTACGTTGAAAAATTCAAGTTTAAGGCGGTTTTAAACCCAACTTTTTATGGTGGCCAAATTGGGACTAATAGGTGATATTTGTGACATGTCCCACTATTTTTAAGATTAAAAGTAAGATTTCCTTATGCCTTAGTGCTGAAACTTATCATGGGCTCATTGTTGCCCCAAACCCCTTTTATTATGTAACAACAAGCGATTTCATTAGGGGTCCATGTGTGGTGTGTCTTAGCGGTGATTGAGGAATGGCTTAAGGCCTTGGAGAGGTACGTATATGCCTATACTATGTTATGAATACATGTGTGCCTCACCACTATTGATGTATTATGAATCATAATAAAAAGTAAATGATGTGGTTATATGACACACCTTGTGTGATAATAAAACCAATAAGGGGAAAATTGAATGGCCACGAGTGTATAAATCAATGGATTTGAAATGGTGGCAATGATGATTGCTAAACATATACTTTTGAAATACCTTATTGTTTTCCATGCGTGGATAAATGCCATGATGCTTGATATGATTTTAATTACCATGCGTGGTTTGATGTGGTTATGAATGTTGTGCCTTGAGGGGCCTTACGATTTCTTACATGCCAATGATAATAAGATTAAATATACGATTTATCCCTAATTGAGAGGGTGAGATATCCTTGCGAGGTTGTTGGGCACATGCATTATTGCATTATTGCATTCATGGCATAGCATGGCATTGATATGCATTATTATTGAATGAATCACCTTGCGGGGTGCCACAACGGGTAAACCCCGGAGTGAAGATGATGTTGATCATAATGTTGAGTATATCACCTTGCGGGGTGCCACCAGGGGTGTATTCCTGAGTGATGATGGTATTGTGATAATTACTATGAACATATCACCTTGCGGGGTGCCACGAAGGGTGTATCCCTAAGTGATGATGGTACTATGTTATTTATTATGAAATGAAACACCTTGCGGGGTGCCACGAAGGGTGTAACCCTGAGTGATGATGATATGATATTGTGCCGGTGGTTGCGATCACCTGGATTGTGAAATGTGAAAGGCCCTGCGAGGACCATTATATGATGATGAACCAGTGGTTGCGATCACTTGGTATTTGATATGATAAAGGGCTTGCGAGCACCTATGATGCCCATGGTTGCGATCATGAGGCGGGAGTACCCCTTGCGAGGCGGGAAACCTATGTGAAATGTTGAACGTGGTTGCGATCACGAGAAAGCTCCTTGCAAGGCTGCTTTAGGGAGTACCCCTTGCGAGGCGGGAAACCAATGATTATGAATGATTGATTATGGTGGTTGCGATCACCTATTATGATTATGAAAGATTGATTATGGTGGTTGCGATCACCCATTATGATTATGAATGTTTGATTATGGTGGTTGCGATCACCCATTGATATGGAATTAAATTTATTGTATATTTGAAATAGGATGACCACGAGTATTGAGAAACCCCTTGCGAGGAGGTACTGAATAAAAGATATAATGAATAGATGATGTTAATGATTGAGAATGCCCTTGTTGATAAGTGGCAACGTGTTAGTGTTCGTGAGTGTGCATATGCTGTGTCTATTTATAATATAAATTGCGATTTATGAGGCGGTATGCTTATTGTAATAATGAGTTAATGAATGAATGATAATTTCATATTTTGATAGCAAAGCACACATGATGTTTGTATGCATATACACATGATCACCATATTTGTTATTCGTCATTTTGAATGTATAACTCACTCTCCCATGTGGTCTCCTTTTAGCATTGTGATGCAGGTTGCCATGGGATGAGTTCAGATTTTAATTAAAGCTTGGATGAAGGTAAATAGTGGTAGAGGAAGTGCCTTGGCCGGCATCATTTATGGATTCTTGTGTAATGAATAAATTGTATATGAATATATAGATGATTTAGAGGTTTTGAGTATGTATAAGATAATTCTTTGAATTGGTGGATGATGAATACATATATGTGTAGAATATAAGAGATAGTCGGGAGAAGATTCCCGAATGTATAGGAATGTATTTATGTATACATATAATTATATCTTAGGCTTTGCATGCTCATGTAATTATGTAAAATGATGGTGGTTGTCTATTAGGCTTATAATATGCCATTGCATGCTTGCCTAGCCTTTTCTCATATCTTCATATATGGGACTAGGCGTGTGCCCGGTATGCATATTCTTCCGCTGTAAACTCTGTTATTTTTCGTATACCGTTATGGGCCATTTAGCTATCGATCTAGCTTAGGGTTATTTAATCTCACTCTTTGGTTTTCTGTGATTTGGATCTTGATGTGATCATGATGATGTATTGGAAATATTTTCAAACGCGAAAAAAATTTATTCGCATTTTCATTAATTATGACGATCACATCGGGATTCGAGTACAGAAAATCAGGGGTGTTACAAAGATGGTATCAGAGCATAAATTGCTCTGAATTGGAGTTATTGGTTAATACCAGAGCATGGTTGCTCTGTGAGGAATTGATATTATGGATGATTGGAGCATAATTGCTCAATAGTGAGATATTTATGGTAATCCTTGGAGCGGGATGCTCATTATTGGAATATGGTTGTTTTGTGTAGAGTAAGGATGATAATTATCTAGAGGATAATGGCTTGTTGAGGTGTTGATTGCCCTATACGGATTTATGAATGACTAATTGTCTAAGAATTATGAATTGATCTTAAGGGCATATTTGCATATTGAGGGTTATTGTGAATCATTAATATTGAGTTGGGATTTATGCATATTAAGGACTCTTTATAAGATTATGGATTCAGAAGGTGTAATTGATGTTTATTGGGAGTATATTCTCTTCATTGATGGTTATATGATGAACATATGGAGTATAGTTGCTCATCGATAATCATGGATGAATCATGAGATTGAATGCGAGTGAATGAATTTCCTCAATATATATTTGATGTATTTATTTGTGTAAGACCGGCCAAGTTCCTTACCCTATTACCTTCAAATGACGAATATATATATTGTTATTGTGCATTGAAGTTGATGTATATGAAATGCAAATTGATTTGATGATGGATCCATGATTGAATGTGACCATGGAAATGAAAGATGAGTTGATGAATATGAAATATGAGACATGACTTGGATTGATGATGATTTTATGCCATGTGTTGATCATGGATATGATATATTGGTTATGCATTGATTTAATGATGGACCTATGCCGTATGTTGATTACAGAGAGGAAGTATTGAGAAAGAAATTGATATGGTAGTAGACCATACCTATTGAGACCTTGATGTGCATATGCACTTTGAATATGAATTGTTGGTTAGGTCTCCTATAAGCATTATGCCTGTGGCGTTTAGCCAAGGAATGCTTGTTAAATGAAATGTAACTCACAAGGTTGATTTTGGTTGAATGAATGATATTGAAGAAATCCCCTAGTGTGGGTATCTTTGAATTTAAATGTTTGGTGGTGCCATTGTGTGGGATGGATTTTATATCCTTTGGCACAAGAACCCTATGTGTTATATGATATAAGCGATTCGTTGTATTTCCCTAGATTGGGAATTTGAATATGTGATAAGTGATTAAATATGAAATCAAATATGTGTTGAAATGAAGTTGTGTCTCGGTTTTTGGTGTGTGAAAACTGAGTGGATAATTAAATTGATTATAACCCACTAGATGTGGTGACCTCATTGATTGATATGATCTTTTTATGATCAAATGTTGTAAAGAATTAATTAAATTGGACCCTATGGTGATCTAGGCTCTATGTTGTTTTGTGAACCATATCTAATGATGTTGTGTGGTGTGTGAGAACTCCACAATGGGTGCTGGGTAACCCTTGATGATTGATGAATAATAATGTTGAATTCGGGGTATAATTGGAATTGATTATGGTGTATGATTTTACAAAGTGATTTTGGGCTAAATTGTGTGCCCTAGAGACTATGATCATTGGAGTAATTATGGATTACATGTGTAAATGTGAAAGAGTGAATAGAAATTTGATCAGGTCATTTCCCCTTATTTTATTTGAAAGGTGCTATGTTGATGATAGAGACCATATAGTGATATGATATAATGTGAGTTATATGTTTAATTGATGGACCTTAGTTATGATTTATGAGAAGAATGCCTAATATGAAAGCTCATTATTAGAATATGTAGCCCACTTGATAAGAATTTGATGAATCTTTTAAGGCTCGAATTGATTTATGGCCAGCAAATATGTAAGTGAGACAAGAACTTTAAATTGTTTGGGCATGGATTTGGATGGAAGTTAATTAAGGTTCGATGATTGAAATGGCATAATGGATGCCAAATTAATTGTAAAACGACAATGACGTATGAATATGTTAGCTGTGGACGGGTGAGGATTGTCACCTAGTCCTATATAGTTTGGTATTGTTTGAATAGGTGTGACCAATATGAGCAATGGGAGTACGAAGTACTGGTCACGATAAGGCCTTACGTGCCATAGGCATTGTGGCGACATGCACTTATGCGCCGACCTTATGTGTTTGTGGTAACCACTACGGGATTGGGACGCCTTCCTGTATATTGGATGCAGCAACACATAGGTCGGGCAGGTGTAGAGATTGTAACTGCTTATGGTGAATGTACTGTGCCTATCTGGTCGTACTACGTATGAACATATGAGCTCTGTTGGATGAGTTGTGATCGATGATATATGACACACTTGATATGGAAATTTGGTGTTAGAAATGGTGATGTGATGATAAACATGTCTTGATGGACTTTGGAAAGTCCAATGTTATTTTATGGTGTTGTTGAACCTCGATGGTGTGGCCTGAGGTATGGCCTTGTGGCATGTATATCGATGCTGAATTTCGAGGACGAAATTCTTTATAGGAGGGGTGAATTGTAACATCCCGAATTTTATAAATATGAATAATTAAAGAGAATGAATAATAAATAATTGTATATGAGAGGATTTGTGTCCTAAAAATATTAGAATGATTAAATTGGGATTTACTATGGATAAATATAATTTATTGAAAACTAAAGGAGTTAAAATTATACCCGGTGGAGATATGGGTGTCAGACCAAGTATCTCCGATTGAGATGCCGTTGGTCAGGGCTGTTAAGAATATTATTGGGAATCCGAATATATCTTCGGAATAATTTTTGGATATAGTATTGAGCCTGAACTGTGAGCCTATTTGAGATAAAACGGTAAAATCTTAATGAGGAGTATAAACTAAAAAAATAAATAAAAAAAATAAAAATAATAAAACTCTCTTCCTCCTCTCATCTTCACGCCACTTTCCTTCTTCATCCTTCTTCATTCTTTTCTCCTTTTCTTCTTCTTCTTCTTCCTAAAAACCTAGAGGAGGCTTATGCCCTTTTCACTCCATTTTCATTCTCATGGAAGCTTGAAGGAAACCATTGGGTGTTGATCTTCTTTCCCTCTTCTCCAATTTCGTTGGGTCTTTCTCCCTCCCTTGGCTCTATTTTCGTTTCCATGGTGAGGTAAGCTTTTCTCACCATTTTGATGAAATTAATGTTATGTTTTTGGGTTTTAAGGCTTGGGGGAGTAATATAGGTAGATGGGGTATTTAATGGAAGCTTTAAATGTGGAACCCTAACTTCAATAGATTGTGGAAGTTATAGAATATGAATCGAATGTATGTTTAATGAACATTAAGAGTGATGTTGATGAAAGAGAATGGTCATAAGTGATGATTGATGAATATTGAAAATGATCATTTAGTTTTGGTGAAACTCTATGTGTATGTGATTTGGCTGTTAACATAGAGAGTGAAATTAATGATGTGGTTGGCATGAAAATAGTATTGTGGATAGAAATAATGCTTGGAAATGTTTGGTAGGATGATTGAATTGAGTAGATTTTAATGGGGACCCAATCTTGAGGTTTGGAAGGTGTGAGCAAGTGAGTACACATGTATATGATTGAGTAAAGGATAGGATTTTGAAAATGAATATGAGATGTTCGAAGTGAAGGGTTAGTGAGATTATGTTGGGTCATGATGAACCTTGAGTGGTAAAGGGGACAAATTGGATGAGTTAAAAAAGAAAATAGATGTTCTTTGATGAGGAATATGATTTGTTGTTGTTGAGGGTAGTGGCCCTTTTAGATCTAGAGGATCTTGGCTTTGGGAAAGGAATTCCCGAAGCCTAACACAATTGCATAAGTTGGTGTTCTTCAAGTCTAGGACTTGGGGTTAAGCTATATGATAAGCTAGCAAGTATTTGAATTATGATGGTTATTAATTATGTGAATATACTTGCGTATGGTATGTAGATTGTATCTCGGGTGATGCAATGGAGCGTTCGGAGCTTTGGAATCGTTTCGGCTTTTCCCTCGAGGTAGGGGAGGAGTTTACATTCAAACTGCATGAGTTATATAATTGATGATTATTGTATGTTATGATACTCATGCTTGCCTTGCCATGTTTATAGTGAAATGATGTGAGTGGTAAATTATTGGCTATTGAGAATGATTTGTGTGTGTATATATTGATGATGAATATTTAGTGTCCCTTTGATGGGAGTAATATGTTGTTGAGGGATAACCCATGGGGGGTTGAATTAAATATATGCTAATAAACCATCCTTGAGGGGATGAAGTGTATGCCTTGTGAATTGAGGATTTCATATGGATGTTTGGCATTGAAGGTGATGGCCATTGTGATGGCGTTAATGATAAGATTGAAAGATAACGCATAATTGAGGAACTCATATAGTCAAATAGAGTTTTATGTGATTTTGATGGCATGGGATAGTCCCAATAGCTTCTATGCATAGTTTACGACTTATAGAAATTGGAATGGGCCAATTCCATTGAGAATTGACCCTTGAGTTGCCCAAAAACATTTTAAATTGGGTAAAACGCATTTATATGCATAAGACACCCATTTTAAGGAATTTTTGAGTGAGGCCAACGGCCACGCATCACAAATGATGTATATTTGTTGGGGTTAAAATTTTGTAGCATTTGGAGTTCATACGAGAAAGTTAGGAGGGTAAGAAGTTGAAAAATCATATGTTTTCTGCATAAAAACAGCAGCAGGGCTGTCTTGAATCGATTCAAGACCCTTTGAATCGATTCAAGAGGTGCTGTTTTCACTATTTTGGGCTCCAGGGGCGTTTGAATCGATTCATACGAGTTTGAATCGATTCAAGGCCCTCTGTTTGTCAAATTTTGAGATTTTAGGACGCTTGAATCGATTCACACGAGCCTGAATCGATTCAGAGCCCTGTTATGGCCACTGTTGTGCTGTTTTTCCAACTGGTCTACTTTCTTTGCTGTTTTTGGCCCGTTTGGGCACCTTAATGACATTTTTGGCCTCCGAGTTCTTCATGAAAGTTGTAGATAATTGTGTTATGGAGGTGTGAGCATTGGTCTCACATTAATTGGAGTTTTCTAACTCTGATTAGGCGAAAAATACCGAACCTATTATGTTGAAAAAATTCAAGTTTAAGGCGGTTTTAAACCCAACTTTTTATGGTGGCCAAATTGGGACTAATAGGTGATATTTGTGACATGTCCCACTATTTTTAAGACTAAAAGTAAGATTTCCTTATGCCTTAGTGCTGAAACTTATCATGGGCTCATTGTTGCCCCAAACCCCTTTTATTATGTAACAACAAGCGATTTCATTAGGGGTCCATGTGTGGTGTGTCTTAGCGGTGATTGAGGAATGGCTTAAGGCCTTGGAGAGGTACGTATATGCCTATACTATGTTATGAATACATGTGTGCCTCACCACTATTGATGTATTATGAATCATAATAAAAAGTAAATGATGTGGTTATATGACACACCTTGTGTGATAATAAAACCAATGAGGGGAAAATTGAATGGCCACGAGTGTATAAATCAATGGATTTGAAATGGTGGCAATGATGATTGCTAAACATATACTTTTGAAATACCTTATTGTTTTCCATGCGTGGATAAATGCCATGATGCTTGATATGATTTTAATTACCATGCGTGGTTTGATGTGGTTATGAATGTTGTGCCTTGAGGGGCCTTACGATTTCTTACATGCCAATGATAATAAGATTAAATATACGATTTATCCCTAATTGAGAGGGTGAGATATCCTTGCGAGGTTGTTGGGCACATGCATTATTGCATTGTTGCATTCATGGCATAGCATGGCATTGATATGCATTATTATTGAATGAATCACCTTGTGGGGTGCCACGACGGGTAAACCCCGGAGTGAAGATGATGTTGATCATAATGTTGAGTATATCACCTTACGGGGTGCCACCAGGGGTGTATTCCTGAGTGATGATGGTATTGTGATAATTACTATGAACATATCACCTTGCGGGGTGCCACGTAGGTTGTATCCCTAAGTGATGATGGTACTATGTTATTTATTATGAAATGAAACACCTTGCGGGGTGCCACGAAGGGTGTAACCCTGAGTGATGATGATATGATATTGTGCCGGTGGTTGCGATCACCTGGATTGTGAAATGTGAAAGGCCCTGCGAGGACCATTATATGATGATGAACCAGTGGTTGCGATCACTTGGTATTTGATATGATAAAGGGCTTGCGAGCACCTATGATGCCCATGGTTGCGATCATGAGGCGGGAGTACCCCTTGCGAGGCGGGAAACCTATGTGAAATGTTGAACGTGGTTGCGATCACAAGAAAGCTCCTTGCAAGGCTGCTTTAGGGAGTACCCCTTGCGAGGCGGGAAACCAATGATTATGAATGATTGATTATGGTGGTTGCGATCACCTATTATGATTATGAAAGATTGATTATGGTGGTTGCGATCACCTATTATGATTATGAATGTTTGATTATGGTGGTTGCGATCACCCATTGATATGGAATTAAATTTATTGTATATTTGAAATAGGATGACCACGAGTATTGAGAAACCCCTTGCGAGGAGGTACTGAATAAAAGATATAATGAATAGATGATGTTAATGATTGAGAATGCCCTTGTTGATAAGTGGCAACGTGTTAGTGTTCGTGAGTGTGCATATGCTGTGTCTATTTATAATATAAATTGCGATTTATGAGGCGGTATACTTATTGTAATAATGAGTTAATGAATGAATGATAATTTCATATTTTGATAGCAAAGCACACATGATGTTTGTATGCATATACACATGATCACCATATTTGTTATTCGTCATTTTGAATGTATAACTCACTCTCCCATGTGGTCTCCTTTTAGCATTGTGATGCAGGTTGCCATGGGATGAGTTCAGATTTTAATTAAAGCTTGGATGAAGGTAAATAGTGGTAGAGGAAGTGCCTTGGCCGGCATCATTTATGGATTCTTGTGTAATGAATAAATTGTATATGAATATATAGATGATTTAGAGGTTTTGAGTATGTATAAGATAATTCTTTGAATTGGTGGATGATGAATACATATATGTGTAGAATATAAGAGATAGTCGGGAGAAGATTCCCGAATGTATAGGAATGTATTTATGTATACATATAATTATATCTTAGGCTTTGCATGCTCATGTAATTATGTAAAATGATGGTGGTTGTCTATTAGGCTTATAATATGCCATTGCATGCTTGCCTAGCCTTTTCTCATATCTTCATATATGGGACTAGGCGTGTGCCCGGTATGCATATTCTTCCGCTGTAAACTCTGTTATTTTTCGTATACCGTTATGGGCCATTTAGCTATCGATCCAGCTTAGGGTTATTTAATCTCACTCTTTGGTTTTCTGTGATTTGGGTCTTGATGTGATCATGATGATGTATTGGAAATATTTTCAAACGTGAAAAAAATTTATTCGCATTTTCATTAATTATGACGATCACATCGGGATTCGAGTACAGAAAATCAGGGGTGTTACAACAGTGGTGGCTGAGGATCGGAGTCCTCCTTCCTTACTCGACGAGCCAGAGAGGGTGAGGGTGTGCATTCCCTCTGCATGTAACCCTTCTCCTTCCACGATGTTCCTTCTCTGTTCCTTCATTTCCTTCGTTGATTTCCCTCCTTCTTCCTCTCCTTACTCGAAGCTGCCAAGTCTTAGTGGAGATCTGCGCTGCGGGGAGCTTCAAGATGGTTGGAGTGTTCACAGCGTTGGAATGGAGCTACTCCAGGGAGCGAACCGAGAGCTGAGTGCCTCAGAGACTCGAATGGCCTCCCCTGCTCTTGCATACAGATGCACTGGGAGTGACTCAGTGTTCCTCTGGAACCGGGTGTCATGTTGACCGACTGGAAGCTTTATTCCAGGTAGGGGGTATCTTTCATCTTAAATGCATGGGTTAGGAACGGGTTCCGAGTGTTGATGCTTGCTGTTTCCGTGTTCTGATTGTGTGTTGTGTTGCATGCGAGTGTGTACTGCCTGGTTGCATGACGAGTGAAAGTGGAGTGTTACATGTAGATGGCCTGTGAATGTTGAACGATTGTGTGGAAGGAATGTGATGAAGTGCTGTTGATGAATACCGTGTGCTTTACGTGATATGCAAGTTGTTATAAGTTTAGAAGGCTGGCTGCATGTGATAAAATATGACTTAGTGAATCTGATAATGTACCTCGTCAATTGCATGTGCTGATTGAGTTTGGACAATGTATTTTACCGATTGCATGTGTGATCTGAGTCCTGACATTGCTTAATGCCGATTGCATGTGTGTTGTTTGGGTCCTGATGATGTGTTATACTAACCGCATGAGATGCATGTGTTGTTAAGTGCTGATAATGCCTAATGCCGATTGCATAGGATGCATGTGCTATTTGAGTTCTGATGATGTATAATGCCGACTGCTTGTGATGTATGTAATGCTGAGTGAATGGCTGTGTATATGAACTCTGTGGTTATGATGAATCCACGTATGGCGCATTGGATGCGTTTGTGCTTGGAGCACGTAGTGTGGGACACTACCATCGGTTATTAAAGCGTGGGACGCTGTAAATCCTTGAGTTGGACTCAAGGTAGCCCTTGAGTGGGACTCAGGTTGCCTGTGAACACCTCTGTTGGCGCTGAGAGTGTTGGTGTCACCTTGTGGGCAAACGGTTGGGTACCTGTAAAACGGCCAAGCAGCTTGGAGCTGAATTGATAGCTTGGAGCTATGTATAAAAAGGCTGGGAGCCTACGTTGCAACGTCAAAAACTGATTACACACGAATGCAGAACCGAGTGAAACACTCTGTGTATATTGACTGTTGATGTTGTTGGAATTGGTTATGCATGTGATGATGTTAATGAGGTGATGAATATACATAACCGAGTGAATTATTCCGTGTGCACATGCTATGGGTGATGATTGAAATATGTTCTATGAATGCATGTTGATACTATTGAAGGTTGTATATATATAGCCGAGTGAGAATTGTTGAATTCTAATTGAGAAATGTTCAATACGTGCATTCCGATTCATAGGCATTATTATGTCACTGACTATTGTATGTTAATGTTATTAAATTGATACATGCATAGGGCTGAGTGATAACTGGTGGATTCCGATCGGTAAGAGTCTGATATGTGTCCTGGTTGATTGGTATTGCTCTAACTTTAATCGTTGCCACGTATAACTGCATATATACATATTGTTGTATAATTGTGGGACAACCTGAGTCAGTATCTATCATTTAATATTTAAGATGCTCACCCCCTACACCATCTTTCAGTGTGTGCAGGTCGGACTCGGGAAGAATGTTAGGGCCTCAAGTCCGAGTGTGGTGCACTCTGACTGTTGAGTGCTTGTAATGCGTTTATTATGCCCAGTTAGTGTAGCCTTGGCCGGCTCTCTTGTAAAATGACGATTAAATATATTTATTTATAAAGACTGATTTGATAAGTATAGATATGGTGTGTCACTTGTGTAGAACTATGAATAGCGGTAAAGGTATAATGTTAAGTAATAAGTATTCCGAGTATGTGGTTTCCTGTACATAGGTTGCTAGATTAGATTTATGGGCAGATTTATATTTCTGGGAACATTTATTCATACGTATGTGCTCTATGCCGATTTGATGCATCTTTTGACTAGAATGTCTTGTTAAATGATTCGAGGGCTGTTGATGAGTGAAATAATGTTAAGCTGATGGTTCCGAGTAAGAACTACTGGGTGGCTTTTCCGAGTGAACACGCTGAGTGATTCCGAGTAAAAATTATAGGTAACCCGGGTGAGGAAGAGTTTGTATTCCTGAGTGGAAACCTTGAGTGATTCCCTTCTGAGAGAGGAGTTGGAGTAGTGGTTTAGAGTGGGATGGATCCTAAGTGTAAGGTCTTAGTAATCCGAGTGAATGATGTAAAATCCGAGTGAGTGAGGGTCGGTATGCCGACTGGTTGAGTTTTGAATAAGACCGAGTGGAACTTAACTACCTGATTTCCCGAGTGAATGTATGAATGTATTCCGAATAGTGGATAGGTAATGTGACCCGATTGTGTTAAGGTTGGGATGCGTCGAGTGATGTTTGATTAGGGTGTATATTCCAAGTGAGAAAGAGTTCTGGATTCCGAGTGGCAGAATTGGGGAATTCGTTTCTCGAGTGGTTTATACTTACGACCTGTATGAATGAAATGAGGAGCTGTGAGGATCCTCGAGTGAAGTGCGAGCGTGATGATTTAGCGGGTGAACATATGTCCCAAACCCGAGTGAGAAACTACCTTGTACCTGTGTCCGCCCCAGCAAATTAGACTTAGCTCCAGCGAGTGTGCGCGCATGGAAGGCTTCTGGGATGTTCGCTTAAGCGAATGGTACTTCGCCGAGCGAGTGGATGCTGATGTTGGGCTTCGCTTGAGCCTCTCCTTGTTCCGCTGTTACATTGTCATATTTCGCTCAGGTGGCATTGGGCCTCACTTGAGCGAGTCAGCGTTGTCATGGATTCCACCCAGGCGCTGATGTGTTTCGTTGAACCGAATGGGTCGGTTCAAACCTTTTCCCTTCCGCCGATTGCTATGCATATGAATGTTCTTTCATTTTCCCTCGCCTTCTTCTTCTTTTTATGCCGATCGTCCTGTGGCTGTTTTTGTGGAAAAATTTTCCTATTTTCGGGTCTCTTATTTATCAAAATTAGGGTGTTACAATATGGATTTCTTGTAACTCAGGAAGGAGATGTATTCCTAATGGATCAAAATGAGCCAACATCTTATGAAGAGGCCATTGCAAGTTCAGAATCTGAGAAATCGCTAGAAGCCATGGATTTGAAATGGACTCCATGTACACTAATCAAGTTTGGAACTTGGTTGATGCACCTGAAGGGGTAAAACCTATAGGATGCAAGTGGGTTTTCAAAAAGAAAACTGACATGGATGGTAATATAAGTACCTTTAAAGCAAGGTTGGTGGCTAAAGGTTTCAAGCAAATACATGGTATAGACTATGATGAAACTTTTTCCCTAGTTGCTATGCTAAAGTCTGTTCGGATTCTGCTTGCTATTGCTGCATATCATGATTTTGAGATATGGCAAATGGATGTCAAGATTGCTTTCCTTAATGGAAATCTTCTTGAGGAAGTGTACATGACACAACCCGAAGGCTTTGTTAAGCATGAAGCATCCAAGAAGGTGTGCAAACTACAATGTTCCATATATGGACTTAAGCAAGCTTCCAGAAGCTAGAATCTTCATTTTGATGAAGCTGTTAAACAATTTGGCTTTACTAAAAATAAGGATGAACCTTGTGTAACATCCCCGTTTTAAAATTAAATGTTGAATGAAGAATAAACCATTAAGACTTGATTCCAACCAGAAAATAACTGTTAATTGTATTTAACTAAGTAGATTTAAGCCACTAAAATATGAAAATGGTGATGGTCAGGGGATGGAGTGGAGTGCACGTGGCTGCTGCAGCACACACTCTCCCATCCCACTCTTCTCTTGTTCATGCGCATGTACATATATATATATATATATCGTGAGCCTTTAGTGAGGAACACACTTACTCTTTCTTCAGACTCTCTCCTCCGTCACTTCATCCTCTACTTCCTCTCTTCGTCTCCATTTTTCTTCTTCTTCCATCTTACTCTTCGCTCCTGGAGATCTTGATTCCAGTACTGAAGAACGAACCACACTTCATCCCAGAATCAGGCGCAGAATACGACAAAGCCAAGGAAGACCGGGCGAACCAGGAGAAGGACATCGGACCCAACAACAAGAACGGAAAAGGTTTCTGAGGATTCTTCTAAAGGTAGGGGGCGCTTGTATGTCGAATGCATGGTCTAAGAACGGTACCGGATGAATGCATTGCTGAATGCGAGTGTGTGTGTGTGCATGTTTTTATAATCATTAGAACTGATGCTGTGCATGTGTGCATGTATTCACAATTACTAAAACTGATGCATGATTTGAGATTCTGATAGTGATCTTCGTGGCTATGGCGTAGTCTGCTCGTGGATGATAATGATGGATCTATTTTGTTGTCACTATGAAAAGTATGTATGTGCATGTTCTTAATTGGATTGCTCAATGTTGTTTGTCTGATGACCGATTGTAACATGCGCTGGTGTGATTGACTGAATGATGACGAGTAGTGGAGGATATTCGTTCTTACTTAATGACTACGGTAATGTGTTCATGGCGCGATGATGTGTAATAATGAATGTGTTAGTTGCATGAGTAAGAGTGGGGTGACCCATGGAAGGTCAAGAACCCCAAGGGAAATGACTTCCAGTTACCAACCCTGGCTAGATCCCAATAGGGCTCGTGGTAGCCGTTGGAGCTAGAGAAGTGAGTCTCGAGACGCCGTGGGGAGGCCGGTGCCACCTGGTAAGAGCTGAGGGACGAGGGGCCAAAAGAAAAGGGGGCCGTAACTGAGAGTCTTTTCCCGAGTCGGATCCGCAGGCATGCATATAGAAATAAGGCTGATTGTGGTGATGTATAAATCTATGTATGTGCAAGTGTATGATTTTGAATGCATGATTATATATTTGGATGTGGAATAAACTCGGTGAATTATGTGTGTCATGAACATTGTTGAATTGTATGATTTTGGTTACTTGAGAAAGGTTGAGGTATAGCAGGAGCGTGTACTGACGCTGATACCGAGTCTGTGAGTATCATTTTACATGTAAAAGCTCACCCCTGCAGTGGCCATTTTCAGTGAATGTCTCTCGTGAGGAGGATCAGAGGCAGAGCTGGAATGCTGGGCGGAGTGCTGATGCATTTTGAAGGTTTAATTAAGGCGTTGTTAGATGAAGCCCGGACTGGTTCATACCGGATGTTAATGTTTTGTGATGAATAGAACTTTATGAACAAGTAGAAGTCTGATTTTGCATTGTAAATAGTAATATACGCTTTTATGTATATATATGGATGTATGGTTTTGTGTGTGTGATGCTATGTGCTGCCTTGTTTTATAAGTGAGCTTTAATAGATACGCAGGGACGGTATGATTTGAGCAGGATATAGCCCAGTCAGAGTAAATTGAGAATTATTTTAGGAAAACTTATGTCGGATACGTTGGGCGGAGTCGTATCCCGCCCGAAGTGTGGGAGCAATTTGCCCAAGCGCGAGGACTCACGCTGAAGCGAGTAAATACTAGAGCGAGATATCGACCTTTATCCTTTCCTATCCGTTGTGATACTAACGTAATCCGGACCCCGGTGTTGAACCCCGGATTTGGGCGTTATGGCTAAGTCCGCCCTGGCGTCGTCATACTTAGTTGAGCTGGGTGGAATAGGTTCAGATCCCTCCTTTCTCCGCAACCTACTAACGTATGTGTACCCTGTAACTTCTCATTTTTCTGAGTGAAAGGCGAGTGTGAGGATTTACTTAGTGAACCCTTGTCCATAACCGATGGAGGAAATTACCTTGTAGTTGTGTTAAAGAGGCGTTATGTAGATTTCGTTTAGGCGGCGTCATACCTCGCCCTAGTAACTAGGACAGCCCGCCCAAGATAAATATACCCCGCCTAGCCAAGTAGGATGATTCTAACTTCGCCTTTCCACCAAATGCTATGCGTATGAATGTAATAACATATCTCCCTTATCTATTCCTCCTGTTGAGTGACCAGTAATTCTCGAAGGGAAGCCTCAGTGCGAAATTTCTTCTATCCGCTGCTGTATTACCATACTCCGCCTGGACGGTGTAAGACCCCGTCTAAGCGAATGAACGGTGTTGCGCAATCCGCCCTAGTGTTAGTACGTTACGATAAATCCATCGAGCCGGTCTCAGTTTTAGTTTTCCCTGTAGGTTGCTATGTGCGAGTGAAGGCTTTTTCGTTCTTCCCTTGCCTGCTCCCTCATATATCGAATAATACGGGACTGTTTCGTGAGAAATTTTCTGATATTTTGTTTGGAATTTTTTTTTTTTTTTTTTTTTTTTTTTTTAGTTGCAATTAATTAGGGTGTTACATTTTGGTATCAGAGCGGACCGAAAAGTCCAAGGCCAAAGTATGCTTACCAAGTGTAAGCGGTGGTGTCTGTGTCTTTTGATTGAATGGTTGAAATTGTTCTGATGCTGGTTGACCTGATTGATGATTGTCTTGAAGACAAGGGGTTGTTTTCCCCTGGTCCGATTGTGTGTATGACTTAGGCGAATGACATAATGTGCTAAGTTATTAATTGTTGGACTAATAATTAGATCGGTAGTAAGTGGCTCCGTATACTTATCCTTAAATGTCAATTTCAGGATAAGGAATGGCGCATCGTCAAAGTATGGAGGCTATAGCCACAGCATTCCAACGCTTTGCTGATGTGTTTGAAAGGCAAGGCCAAACTCAACCTGAGGATGGCCATGTGCTGGACCGCTTCCTGAAGAGGAAGCCGAGTGAATTCTTAGGAGGACGGAACCCTGAGGCGGCGTTCAAGTGGACTCAGGAATTAGAGAGAATTTTTAGGGGTCTTCGCTGTACCGAAGCCCAGAAGGTGGAATGCGCAGTGTATATGCTGCGAGATGAAGCGGAGAATTGGTGGAAGATAGCTAGGAGCCAATTCCCCGAAGATGACAATCACCTGACGTGGAACGATTTCAAGGCCTGCTTCCTAGACAAATACTTTCCCGACACAGTGAGGAGTCGAAAAGAGCTGGAGTTTATGGAGTTAAAACAGGGCTCCATGACTGTGGAAGAATACGCGACCAGATTTGAGGAATTGTGCCTATTCTATCCGCCCTTCCAGCAGCCAGGAACGGAGCACTCCAAGTGTCTTAAGTTTGAGAACGGACTGAGATCGGATATCAAGAGGGCCTGCAGATACCATGAAATCCGGAGTTTCCCTGCCTTAGTGAACAAGTGTAGAATATTCGAAGAGGATGACAGGGCCCATTCGGGCCAGTGCAGCAGAGCCAATCAGCACCTGAGGCCTCAGCAATCACGTTTCAAGAGGCCAGGGAACGTGAGGAGGAATGAACCCTTCACCAGATATCAAAACCATAACGACCGAGGAAGACAGATGAGTGGGCGACCAAGGTATGGCGGGTGCTTTAAATGTGGCGGTGATCATTTTGCTAAGGAATGCAATGATACAAATGTTAAATGCTACCACTGCGGAGAGAAGGGACACGCTCGCCCGGACTGCCCCCAACTCCGCCAGGCAACCACCAATGTGCGTCAAGGAGGATTTCAAGATCGAACCAGAGTGAATGATAACCAACGACATGGAGGCAGAGGCAACGGAACCAGAGGAAATATGATGCATGCCCCGAACAGTCGAGAGAGGAACACCGGCCCAACAGCGACAGGAAGGATCTACACCATCAATGCAGAGGATGTTGCACCAGCAAACGATCTAGTACAATGTAAGTGCTCACTTGGAATGAATACGCTTAATGTTGTTTTCGATTCGGGGGCAACCCATTCTTTTATAGCTGATGAGTGCGTGAAACGGTTGAAGCTACCAACTGTGTCTATGAACCGGACTTTAGAAGTGGCCAGCCCCACTGGCCCTAGTGTGTTCGCATCGTCTATATGTAAAAATGTAGCATTTGAGTTGTATGATCGGAGTTTCACCTTCGATCTGATTTGCATGCCCTTAAAGGGTCTTGATATTGTGCTTGGAATAGATTGGCTTTCAGCCAATAAGGTATTAGTAGATTGTAGAAACCGAGAGATAGTTTTCCCAAAACAACCTACCGAAGATGGCGCGGCACAAGGTATAACCCAACTATTTATGATGCTTTGTCTAACCAAAGATGAGAATGAGACCCTAGCGAATGAAATTTCGGTTGTCTGCGAATTCCCAGAAGTGTTCCCAGAGGACGTCCCGAGTGTACCTCCCCATAGAGAAGTTGAATTCTCTATAGACTTGATCCCTGGAGCCGAACCGGTCTCCAGTGCACCCTACAGAATGTCCTCAACTGAATTGGTAGAGTTGAAGAAACAAGTGGATGAGTTACTTGAGAAGCAGTTCATTAGACCAAGCGTGTCACCATGGGGCGCGCCTGTGCTACTTGTTAAGAAGAAGGATGGCAGCATGAGACTTTGTATAGATTATCGACAGCTTAACAAACTCACAATCAAGAATCGATACCCACTGCCTAGAATTGATGATTTAATTGACCAGCTGCGTGGAGCCTCAGTCTTCTCAAAAATCGACTTACGATCGGGATATCACCAAATCCGAGTGAAGGACTCGGACATTCCTAAAACTGCCTTTAGGACTAGGTATGGTCACTATGAGTATGTAGTGATGCCGTTCGGTGTGACAAACGCCCCTGCTGTTTTCATGAATTACATGAACAGCATATTCCATTCCTTCTTAGATCGGTTTGTTGTTGTCTTCATCGATGATATTCTAGTTTATTCTAAGACATCTGAGGAGCATGAAGGACATCTCAGGGCGGTACTCCAAGTGTTGAAGGAGAAGCAATTGTTTGCAAAGCTTTCAAAGTGTGAATTTTGGATGGATGAGATCCACTTCCTCGGGCATGTGATCTCCAAGCGAGGCGTCTCGGTGGACCCTGCGAAGGTAGCTGCTGTAATAGCGTGGGAGAGGCCCAGATCGATCTCGGAAATAAGGAGTTTTATGGGCTTGGCAGGTTATTATAGAAGGTTCATCGAAGGTTTTTCTAAGTTGGCATTACCTCTGACTAAATTGACTCGAAAGAATGTTCCTTTTGTGTGGAGTCCGGAGTGTAAGGGCAGCTTCCAAGAGCTGAAGAATAAGTTGACAACTGCTCCGGTGTTAGCATTACCTGAGTTACGAGAAAGCTTCGTGGTCTATTGTGACGCGTCCGGACTCGGATTAGGATGTGTACTCATGCAGAAGGATCGAGTGATAGCATATGCCTCTCGACAATTGAGACCCCACGAACAACATTATCCGACCCATGACCTGGAGTTGGCAGCAGTAGTTTTTGCATTGAAAATCTGGAGGCATTACTTGTACGGATCCAAATTTGAAGTGTACAGCGATCATAAGAGCCTTAAATACCTATTCGACCAAAAGGAGCTGAACATGAGGCAGAGAAGATGGATTGAGTTTTTGAAGGACTATGATTTCGAGTTGAAATACCACCCAGGTAAGGCAAATGTCGTAGCAGACGCATTGAGTCGAAAATCCCTCCACATAGCAGCCATGATGGCAAAAGAAGTTGAGTTGTTGGAGCGGTTCCGAGACATGAACTTGCATGTTGATGCCCCTTCCTCTCAGAAGATGACAATCGGTACGTTGAGGATTGCCAACGAATTCTTAAAATCCGTGTACGAACAGCAACAGGCGGACTCTTACCTAGCTGAAATGAAGGAAATTCAGGCTAGAGGGAAGGATTTATCCTTGGCAGAAGGGTCAGATGGGATCTTCCGGGTGAGGAACAGAATATACATACCAAGTGAAGGAAGATTGAGAAGAATGGTGCTTGATGAAGCCCACAAAAGCCTACTCAGCATTCACCCAGGAACCACGAAGATGTACCACGACTTGAGGAGACAGTTTTGGTGGCCCGGACTAAAGAAGGATGTGGCGGAGTACGTGGCCCGGTGTATCACTTGTCAGAAATCGAAGGTAGAGCACCAAAAACCATACGGTGCAATGCAGCCTCTAGAAATCCCCGTGTGGAAATGGGACTCAATTGCGATGGATTTTATCATGGGATTACCCAAAAACCGAACGGGCCATGATGCCATTTGGGTCATTGTTGACAGATTGACGAAGAGTGCACACTTCTTACCTGTAAATATGAAGTACCCATTGCATAAATTGGCTCGAATCTACATTCAAGAAGTTATTCGACTGCATGGCATACCTACTTCCATCGTCTCAGATAGGGACCCTAGATTTACGTCCAGGTTTTGGACCACCATGCATCAAGAACTGGGGACGAAGCTTTGGCTTAGTTCTGCCTACCACCCCCAATCGGATGGACAATCCGAGTGAACGATTCAGAGTCTAGAAGACTTATTGAGAGCGTGTGTGTTAGAGTACGGTGGGGACTGGGAGCAGTACCTTCCCTTGATCGAGTTTACGTACAACAACAGCCATCATCACAGCATTGGCATGGCACCTTACGAGGCATTATATGGGCGTAGATGCCGTACCCCACTCTGTTGGTCGGAAGCGGGTGAAAGTCTATTACTGGGACCAGACATCGTGAAGCAAACCACAGAACAGATCCGGGTAATAAGGGAGAAGATGAAAGCATCACAAGACAGGCAGAAGAGCTACCATGACAAACGCATCAAGCCAGTGGAATTTCAAGTCGGAGATCGAGTGTTTCTGAGAACCTCTCCGAGTAAAGGAGTTGGACGAGCCTTAAAAAGTAGGAAGTTAAGCCCTCGCTACATCGGACCTTATGAGGTAGTAGAACGGATTGGCTCCGTGGCATACCGCCTCGCGTTACCAACTCACTTGTCCCGATTACACAACGTTTTTCATGTGTCTCAGCTAAGGAAGTATTTGCATGACCCCAGCCACACGATGCCTGACGACGAGGTAGAAATTAAGGAAGACCTAACCACTGTGACTACACCGGTTGGAATCGTGGATCAATCGGTAAAACGCTTAAGGAACAAGAACGTAAGGCTGGTTAAGGTGGAGTGGCAGCAAGGCAAGATCACCTCCTGCACGTGGGAACGCGAAGACGCCATGCGACAGCAGTACCCCGAATTGTTTACCTACGTAAGTACCGACTGAATTTCGGGGACGAAATTCTTTTTCAGTGGGGGAGAACTGTAACATCCCCGTTTTAAAATTAAATGTTGAATGAAGAATAAACCATTAAGACTTGATTCCAACCAGAAAATAACTGTTAATTGTATTTAACTAAGTAGATTTAAGCCACTAAAATATGAAAATGGTGATGGTCAGGGGATGGAGTGGAGTGCACGTGGCTGCTGCAGCACACACTCTCCCATCCCACTCTTCTCTTGTTCATGCGCATGTACATATATATATATATATATCGTGAGCCTTTAGTGAGGAACACACTTACTCTTTCTTCAGACTCTCTCCTCCGTCACTTCATCCTCTACTTCCTCTCTTCGTCTCCATTTTTCTTCTTCTTCCATCTTACTCTTCGCTCCTGGAGATCTTGATTCCAGTACTGAAGAACGAACCACACTTCATCCCAGAATCAGGCGCAGAATACGACAAAGCCAAGGAAGACCGGACGAACCAGGAGAAGGACATCGGACCCAACAACAAGAACGGAAAAGGTTTCTGAGGATTCTTCTAAAGGTAGGGGGCGCTTGCATGTCGAATGCATGGTCTAAGAACGGTACCGGATGAATGCATTGCTGAATGCGAGTGTGTGTGTGTGCATGTTTTTATAATCATTAGAACTGATGCTGTGCATGTGTGCATGTATTCACAATTACTAAAACTGATGCATGATTTGAGATTCTGATAGTGATCTTCGTGGCTATGGCGTAGTCTGCTCGTGGATGATAATGATGGATCTATTTTGTTGTCACTATGAAAAGTATGTATGTGCATGTTCTTAATTGGATTGCTCAATGTTGTTAGTCTGATGACCGATTGTAACATGCGCTGGTGTGATTGACTGAATGATGACGAGTAGTGGAGGATATTCGTTCTTACTTAATGACTACGGTAATGTGTTCATGGCGCGATGATGTGTAATAATGAATGTGTTAGTTGCATGAGTAAGAGTGGGGTGACCCATGGAAGGTCAAGAACCCCAAGGGAAATGACTTCCAGTTACCAACCCTGGCTAGATCCCAATAGGGCTCGTGGTAGCCGTTGGAGCTAGAGAAGTGAGTCTCGAGACGCCGTGGGGAGGCCGGTGCCACCTGGTAAGAGCTGAGGGACGAGGGGCCAAAAGAAAAGGGGGCCGTAACTGAGAGTCTTTTCCCGAGTCGGATCCGCAGGCATGCATATAGAAATAAGGCTGATTGTGGTGATGTATAAATCTATGTATGTGCAAGTGTATGATTTTGAATGCATGATTATATATTTGGATGTGGAATAAACTCGGTGAATTATGTGTGTCATGAACATTGTTGAATTGTATGATTTTGGTTACTTGAGAAAGGTTGAGGTATAGCAGGAGCGTGTACTGACGCTGATACCGAGTCTGTGAGTATCATTTTACATGTAAAAGCTCACCCCTGCAGTGGCCATTTTCAGTGAATGTCTCTCGTGAGGAGGATCAGAGGCAGAGCTGGAATGCTGGGCGGAGTGCTGATGCATTTTGAAGGTTTAATTAAGGCGTTGTTAGATGAAGCCCGGACTGGTTCATACCGGATGTTAATGTTTTGTGATGAATAGAACTTTATGAACAAGTAGAAGTCTGATTTTGCATTGTAAATAGTAATATACGCTTTTATGTATATATATGGATGTATGGTTTTGTGTGTGTGATGCTATGTGCTGCCTTGTTTTATAAGTGAGCTTTAATAGATACGCAGGGACGGTATGATTTGAGCAGGATATAGCCAATTCAGAGTAAATTGAGAATTGTTTTAGGAAAACTTATGTCGGATACGTTGGGCGGAGTCGTATCCCGCCCGAAGTGTGGGAGCAATTTGCCCAAGCGCGAGGACTCACGCTGAAGCGAGTAAATACTAGAGCGAGATATCGACCTTTATCCTTTCCTATCCGTTGTGATACTAACGTAATCCGGACCCCGGTGTTGAACCCCGGATTTGGGCGTTATGGCTAAGTCCGCCCTGGCGTCGTCATACTTAGTTGAGCTGGGTGGAATAGGTTCAGATCCCTCCTTTCTCCGCAACCTACTAACGTATGTGTACCCTGTAACTTCTCATTTTTCTGAGTGAAAGGCGAGTGTGAGGATTTACTTAGTGAACCCTTGTCCATAACCGATGGAGGAAATTACCTTGTAGTTGTGTTAAAGAGGCGTTATGTAGATTTCGTTTAGGCGGCGTCATACCTCGCCCTAGTAACTAGGACAGCCCGCCCAAGATAAATATACCCCGCCTAGCCAAGTAGGATGATTCTAACTTCGCCTTTCCACCAAATGCTATGTGTATGAATGTAATAACATATCTCCCTTATCTATTCCTCCTGTTGAGTGACCAGTAATTCTCGAAGGGAAGCCTCAGTGCGAAATTTCTTCTATCCGCTGCTGTATTACCATACTCCGCCTGGACGGTGTAAGACCCCGTCTAAGCGAATGAACGGTGTTGCGCAATCCGCCCTAGTGTTAGTACGTTACGATAAATCCATCGAGCCGGTCTCAGTTTTAGTTTTCCCTGTAGGTTGCTATGTGCGAGTGAAGGCTTTTTCGTTCTTCCCTTGCCTGCTCCCTCATATATCGAATAATACGGGACTGTTTCGTGAGAAATTTTCTGATATTTTGTTTGGAATTTTTTTTTTTTTTTTTTTTTTTTTAGTTGCAATTAATTAGGGTGTTACACCTTGTGTCTATAAAAAGGTTAGTGACTGCACAATTATTTTTCTGGTCCTGTATGTTGATGATATACTACTTATTGGAAATGACGTTCCTACTCTTCAGTCTGTGAAGAGTTGGTTGGGAAGCTGTTTTTCTATGAAAGACTTAGGTGAAGCAACCTACGTGTTGGGAATTAAGATCTATAGAGATAGATCAAGAAAACTTCTTGGCCTAAGTCAGAATACATATATAGACAAGGTGTTAAAAAGGTTTAACATGCAAGATTCCAAGAAAGGAACTTTGCCTATGGCTCATGGCATAAACTTATACAAAAGCTCAATCTCTTTCCACTAAAGAAGAGAGAGAACGGATAAATAAGATTCTATATGCATCTGCTATTGAATCAATCATGTATGCCATGATATGTACCCGACCAGATGTCTTGTACGCTTTAAGCATGACGAGCAGTTACCAGTCTGGTCCCGGTGAAAGTCACTGGACTGCTGTCAAGAATATCCTGAAGTACTTAAGAAAAACTAAGGATTCATTCTTGATATATGGAGGGGAAGAAGAGCTCATTGTAAAAGGTTACACTGATGCTAGCTTCCAAACTGATAAGGATGACTCAAGATCACAATCTGGGTATGTGTTTTGTCTAAATGGTGGCGCTGTAAGCTGGAAGAGTTCAAAGCAAGAGACAGTTGCTAATTCTACTACAGAGTCTAAGTATATTACTGCCTCAAATGCTGCAAAAGAGGCAGTATAGATCAAGAAGTTCATAACAGAACTTGGGATTGTTCTTAGCATTGTGGACCCTATAAGTCTCTATTGTGACAATAGTGGAGCAATCGCATAAGCTAAGGAACCTAGATCACATCAACGATCCAAGCATATACTTAGGCGATTTCATCTCATTCGAGAGATCCTTGACCGAGGAGATGTAAAGATATTTAAGGTGCATACTGATGAGAATATTGCTAACCCACTCAAAAAACCTCTTACACAACAAAAACATGAGGGGAACACTAGATCATTAGGCATTAGGCAAATGTCTGATTGGCTCTAGTGCAAGTGGAGATTGTTGGTGTATGCACTATGAGCTTTTATGCTTTTTCATTTGTATCATTTTTCTACTTATCAATAAAATAAATATTTCAGTTTAAAATCGTTTTAAAACGTATTTATCCTTAGAGTAATAGGTCATGTGAAAGTTATTCCTAAAATGTCCCTAGTCAAGTATTTACATAGGGACATGTAATTACATTGAGACTAGTGTATGAGTGTACTGATGACCTGATCTCACAGATCATAGATATAGATGATATCAAGTCTTCACACGGGTACACATTAAGAGTAATGATGTATTGGACAGACCCACCATGAGAACGTTGCATGGATCGTTACATGAATGTCATAAACGATTCTCAATGTGATAATGGTATATGTAGTCCTTCGACCTGAAGTCACTACGATTCCTACATGAGGAGTTTATTGTTTTAATACAATTAAATGTCTTCTGTAACAAGAGGACTATAAAGGTTGTGATTAGGCAATGAAGAAATTATGCAGAGGGATGTGAGTGATGTAGATGGGATTTGTCTCTCCTATGTGACAGGAGTGATATCTATAGGCCACTTGATGGAGTAAGACTAAGAAAACACATGGCCATGCTAGAAAGAATAAATATTAGATATTTATTCAGATCAAGTCTACTCCGGTATCAAGTAAAATAAATTGGGCCGTACAAGGATGACGCGACCATGCCTTGGGCCCAATTAGGATATCGTGACAAAAGGAACAAACATATTAAATAATTATCACTTATAGGTTATATTGATATTAAATAATATTCGGACATAATGATGCATTGCTAGATGCCTCTCTTATTTTATATTAATAATAAAATAATTTATTATTAATATGACCGGGTATTTTACCTATAGGGTCACACACATAGAGTAAGCCCATCAGAAAATGTTTTGTTTTATTTTAGTTAGACTAAAATAAAGTTATTGGGCCTAACTCATTTAGAATGAGTAAGGAGCCCCCTCTTTAGAGAGAACAAATTAGGTTAAACCTAAGCCTATAAATAGAGCATAAGATGCTCATAGGCCGTTCACAAAAGTGAGACACAAATTCACAAAAGTTACAAGAGCTACACACCGTCAAACTAGCAGTTGGCAAGTGTTGCGATTCTGGTGGGAGTGCTCGTGTGGACTCCTAAAGGACGAGGCTACAACTGCTTCGGTGTTCTTCAAGAGGTAATCCAAAACAAATTTTTTTTTGTGTTTGTTTTGTGCTTTGAAACACGGCACTTTGCAAATCCTATTGAATCCCTATTTTTCCGCTGCTCATGTTCTAGGGATTCCCTAACAATATATGTATATTGAAAAGGTCTTTGAATGAATAATTGATATGGTCCTATAATTGATTAGTGTAGGACTTGATAACGCTTGTGAGGCGGGAACATCAAACCCGGAAGTCTACTTCTCTTGAGGTAGGAGAGGGGGTGTATTTTCTAAATGTATGAGAACATGTATAATGATAATGCATATGATGATGTAATGTGGCATATTTACTTAAATTAAGGTGGTGTTATATGGTTGTGATGTGAAATTGAACTTGATGCTTAAAATGATTGATTGTGGATTGAAGCTTTAATGAGGCTATGAGTGGTATAATATGTGATGAAATGTTATGGAATCCATGTGTGACTTGATGAATGCTTGAAATCTGTGACTGTATGGACTCTTGAAATTTTATGATTGGAATATATATATATATATATATATATATATGTTGACTATGGGAAATTAATGTTGTAGTTGAGTATGAGTGTACCCTAGATGAGAGGGTGAGATAGCCCATATGAGGTTGAGGCATACATGAGTATTGTTGCATACATAGCATGGCATGCATATCATGATGATGTTGAAATGTGGTTGCGATCACTTGATGTTGGAATATAAAGGGCTTGCGATTTCCTGTGATTATTGGACCGGTGGTTGCGATCACTGGTATTTAAAATGAAAGGCCCTGCGGGACTATTGAGATTGAATGCCCATGGTTGCGATCATGAGGCTGGAGTACCCCTTGCGAGGCGGGAAACCATTATGAATTGTTGAACGTGGTTGTGATCACGAGAAAGCACCTTGCAAGGCTGCTAGAGGGAGTACCCCTTGCGAAGCGGGAAACCCATGAATATGAATGAATGATTATGGTGGTTGCGATCACCCGTTGGTATGAAATTGAATCCGTGCATATGCATTTTAAACACTAGCATATGCATTAGCCAGAGAAGCATGGCATAAAGTGACATCCATTGAGGAGATTGTGTGAAGGGTAGATGGAACTTCCTTTTAATACCAACTGTAAATGGGTTAATGGTTGATGTGTTCTTATGAATCTAAATGGATATATGTGTTCAGTGAATTTGATGAATGTTTGATTTGGTGTTGATCGAATTTTTCTTAAGGAGGAATGTTTATATTGCATTCATGTATATATTATCACAATTGTAGATTTTCATAATTGAGAAAGTATACTCACTCTCCACGTGGTATCTCTTTTTAGCTCCTGTGTCGTAGGGCTGCCTATGGAGCTCTTGTATGGAGAAGAGGTGTGAAGGAAGCCTATTTTGGGTAAAGAATGCCTTGGCCGGTGAATATTTTGAATTTATAGCTTTAATATAGGCTTTTGTAATGCATATAGATGTAATTAACATTTTGTATAGCCATGAATTGGTATGGATGATGAATAGATAATGATGAATTATGGAGGTCATGTAGGAAAATGAAATCCTAGAGTTTATGGTTCATTTTCATTAGTGACCTTAGTCTTGATTGGATATTGAAGATGAAGCATAATTGTAGTTAAAACCTATGAATGAATGATGAGTTATATAAAAAACTGAATTTCATAGAATATGCCAAGTAGCAAGTTAGAGTAGAATATGATCCATGAGTTGGGATGTAAATTTATGGGTAGGATGGTTTGGAACAAGTTTAAAATGTTGAACATGATGAATGTGATGTACTAAATTTAAGGGAATTAGCTTAAATTGAGTTTTGGTATGATATGTTGCTAAATTCCTGTGTTTCAGCATTTTTCTGATAATCTCACTCAAGTGAGATGGGTTCTCGCTCAAGTGAGAATCCTGCCTACATGACATTTGGCTACTGGCTAAATCTCACTTAAGCGAGAGTTGGTCTCGCCCAGGCGAGACTGCCCTGGCATCAGGGGTTGGCCATTGGAGGAAAATCGCTCAGGCGAGTGGGGTCTCGTCCAAGCGAGAGTGATGGGTTTTGCCACTGGACCATTTTCGCTTGAGCGAAAGGCCCTTGAAGGTAGTGCTCGCTCAAGCGAGTGAACTTAGATTCGCTACTGGAGGAAATTCGCTCAAGCTCGTTGTCTCGCCTAAGCGAATCCTATGGATCTCGCTCAAGCGAGATGGGGGCTCGCTCAAGCGAGTCGGCCCCTGATCCTCCACTTATTCCTTTCGCTCAAATCATTCTATGTCTCGCCCAAGCGTCCAATTGGGACTCGCTCAAGCGAGTGTGGCTCTCGCTTGAGCGAGGGGCGCCTTGATCCCTCAAACTATTTTATTTAAATTATTTTCCCTTTTCTTTACATTATATCTTGGTTTTGCATCATCTTATAAACACCTTGGGCGTAATTTGAATTCCTTAATTTTTCATAATGGTTGATCTCTTGAACTCAATCATATAGCATCACTTTGAATAATTTTCTCCACTGTTTTCGGTTAAGGATTCCTCATTCATGGTTCCTTTTACTTATCTTCTCATATCTTCATATATGAGATAGGTCTTTCATAGATCCAGGGTATTGACCGACAGCTTCATCACTTACATTTTTTATAAATCAATAATATTAAATTCGTGAAAAATTTACCCCTATTTTTGGGGTGTCACAGTATTGAACATAATTTTTCAGCTCCTAGAACTCCACAACAAAATGGAGTGGTTGAAAGGAAAAATAGATCTTTGGTGGAACTTGCAAGAACCATGTTAAATGAAAATAACATTGCGAAACATTTTTGGGCCGATGCGGTAAATACCGCTTGTCACGTAATGAATAGATGTTTGATTAGGCCTATTCTAAAGAAAACCCCCTATGAACTTTACAAAGGAAGAAAACCAAATATTTCCTATTTTCATATATTTGGATGTAAATGCTTTGTACTTAACAATGGAAAGGATAATCTAGGAAAGTTTGATGCTAAAGCTGATGAGGCAATCTTTCTTGGATATTCATCATCAAGTAAATGTTATCAAGTATTTAACAAACAAGCAAACACTGTTGAGGAATCAATTCATGTGAAATTGATGAAAGTAGCCATAACTCCTCGAGAAAGGAAGATTTTGATGATCTTGTAGGCACTTTCCAAGAATTGAACTTGGATGACAAAGAAAAAGACAACAAAGAAGGAGACACAACACAAGGTATGGAAACTAAACAAAAAGAATGGATCACCTCAAAAGACCATCCATTGGACAACATTATAGGTGATATCACAAAAGGTGTAAGTACCCGACACTCTTTCAATACTTGCAATCATCTAGCATTTATATCTCAAATTGAACCTAAAACCATTGATGAAGCTATTATTGATGAACATTGGATGTTGGCCATGCAAAAGGAGCTAAATCAATTTGAAATAAATGAAGTTTGGGAATTAGTTCCAAAACCCAATGATCACCAAATAATAGGTACTAAATCGGTGTTTAGAAATAAACTTGATAAAAATGGTATAATCACTAGAAATAAGGCTAGGCTAGTAGCTAAGGGATACAATCAAGAAGAAGGCATAGATTATAAAGAAACGTATGCACCCGTAGCTAGGCTAGAAGCTATTAGATTATTGTTAGCCTTTACATGTTGTAAAGATTTTAAATTGTACAAAATGGATGTCAAGAGTGATTTCTTAAATGGATATATCAGGAAGAAGTATATGTTGATCAACCTCCTGGTTTTGAAAACTATCAATTTCCAAATCATGTTTTCAAACTAAGAAAAACATTATATGGTTTAAAACAAGCTCCAAGAGCTTGGTATAAAAGATTGAGCAAATTTCTTTTGAAAAACACTTTTGAAAGAGGAAAGGTTGATACAACATTATTCATTAAGCATAAGAAGAATGACATACTATTGGTGCTACTAATGAATCACTTTGCAAGGAGTTTGCTAAGTTAATGCAGGGTGAATTTGAAATGTCCATGATGGGAGAACTTACATTCTTCCTTGGGCTACAAATTAAGCAAACCAAAGAAGGTACATTCATTAGTCAATTCAAATATTACAAGGAGTTGCTTAAGAAATTCAACATGGACAAGGCAAATGAAATTGCTACACCTATGGGAACCTCATGTTATTTGGATAAGGATGAGAAAGGTAAGGATGTAGAACTCACCAAATATAGAGGTATGATTGGATCCTGACTTTACTTTACCGCTAGTAGACCAGATATCATGTTTGCTATTTGTATGTGTGTAAGATACCAAGCATGCCCAAAAGAATTACATCTTACTACTGTAAAAAGAATAATGAAATATTTGGTTGGACTCAAGATGTTGGTTTATGGTACCCTAAAAGGGTTGAATGCACTCTTGTTGGATATTCTGATTCTAATTTTATAGGATGTAAACTTGATAGAAAAAGTACTAATGGTACTTATCACTTGCTTGGTAGTTCTCTTGTATCTTAGCATAGCAAGAAACAAGTAAGTGTTGCATTATCCACAGCTGAGGCAGAATATGTTGCAGCTGGTAGTTATTGTGCTTAAATCATTTGGATGAGACAACAACTTCTAGATTTTGGTGTTATGTTAGACCATGTGCCTCTCAAATGTGATAACACAAGTGCCATTAATATTTCAAAGAATCCTGTGATGCATTCTAGAACAAAACATATTGATATTAGACACAATTTCATTAGAGACCATGTGTTCAAGGGTGATTGTGTGCTTGAACATGTTGAAACCTCTAAGCAATTAGCGGATATCTTCATAAAACCACTTGCAAAAGAGCAATTCATCCATATTAGAAAAGAGTTAGGAATCTTAGATATTTCTAATTGTGTTTGAATATTGAATAATTTTGATGATTCCTTAATTTACAGTATGTTTAATGAGTAAGTGATTGATTGATGTATGATATATTGAACCTCTGGTGCCTTTGTTTGAAATCTATAAGTTTTTTAAGTATTTTTGGGCTTCCCTAATCGATTACGAAGCCTTACCTAACCGACTAGTAACTTTCTGTTTTGTATATAATCGATTACACTCTGATAGCTAATCAATCACCAGCTCCCTGTTTCATGCCAAATCGATTAGAACCTCAGTCCAATCAATTACTGACATTCTGTCTTCCTGATAATTGATTACAATATAACTTTCTCACAAGATTTCTGATTTGTACTTTTTTAATCTAGATAATTAGATCCTCCTTTATCATGTTCTGTTAGGATACCTTTAACTTTTCCTTATTCTGTTAGGAATTTTAACTTTCTACATTGTCCATATGTACTGTCCCTTTCTATCAATGAATGAATGTAATTTCTCTTTCAATTATATCTATGTCCTATATTGTCTTATTTATTTTTTGATAATTACAAAGAGAGAGAATAATTGAAGTTCATCTAGAATAATTGAAGTGATAAAAAGAATTGGTAATTGGTAGCTGATAATTTGTTAAAACAACAAGTGGTTAAATAAATTGATTATCTTCATGTTTTTTTAAAAGATGGCATAAACTCTTTAAGATAGGGGGAGATAATTTTAGAAAGTATTTTAAGAGATAACACCTGAGATAAGTTTTTGGAGATAACTCTAAAGAAAATGATTAAGAGATAACCTTAGAGATAATTTTAGAGATAATCATAGGAGATAATTTTATTTGAACTAACACCTTCATGAAATGAACATTGTTTGTCATCATCAAAAAGGTGGAGAATGTGTTTGAATATGTATTTTAGGTTGAATAATTTTGATAATGACAAAAGCAATTGAAGACTCAATGCAAAAGGCTCAAGTTACCATGAAAATAGAGAAAACAACATCAGACCTGCAAAAACGCGTATACTAATCGATTACAGCATCTAACATAATCGATTACAGAAGTTTTGACTATAACATAATCAATTAGATATTCTTATCTAATCGATTACCTAAGTTCTGTTTGTCATCTAATCGATTGCATCAATGGAAATAATCTATTACAAAGTTGAGAATTTGAATTAAGAGCATCAGGTACATCTCCTAATCGATTACAAAGTTGCCACAATCGATTACCAAAGTTCTGTAATGTTACTAATCGATTAAACCACAAGAACTAATCGATTACAAAGCTTTTGTTTGTTACATAATCGATTGCACATAAGCCACAATTGATTACCATGCTGCGTGACACAATAAAATGCATCAGGTGCTACTCACAATCGATTACAAGTCATTGCATAATCTATTAGCAATGTTCTGTTTCTTATCTAATCGACTACATGGGACAGTCTAATCGATTAGAAGGCGAATTACACTGTAAAATTCAAAGTGTAATCGATTATAACTCAAGGCCTAATCGATTACTATCATGCTAGAAATTGGGGAAAAGTGTTTTTAAATGGGAAACTAGCTCACTTCTCCATTCCAACTCAAATGCGCATGTTGTGAAACGGCTTTGAAGAATTTAGGGCACCTCTCCAAGGCCTATAAATGCAAGATTCCTTCAAGCTACTCAAAGCATCCAAATCCATTAAAGGGAAATCAAATATTGAGTCTTGTGAGTTCTATTTCTTTGTGTAGTTTCAAGTTCTGAAACTTAGAGCTTATATTTGTAAATCCTCTCTTGTGAGAGTTTAGAAATTGTGAGAGCTTTCATTTGTTTATCTACTCTATTGAGAGAGTTTATTGATTGTAAAACATAAGACCAAAACATCAAGGTTATTGACTCTAGGATTGAGTGGTCACAAAGGTTAGGGTTCAACCTTTGGGTATTGAGAGTTTGAGAGATTGGATGGGTTACCCTTTTGTTAGTGAGGATTGAGTTCTTGAGTGTGGGACACTAGGAAGTTGCAATTGCTCATAGCTTGTATCTCCAAACTTCAATAGTGGAAATCCTTCAAGTGGGTTGCTTGAAGGCGAGATGTACACCGGGTTGGTGGAACTCGTTAAATTGGTTTGCAAGCTTTTCTTCCCTACTCTCTTGCATTTACTTATTGTACTTGATTGGTATATTGATTTGCTTGTGATATTATTGCTTGAACTTGAGTAACTAGGCTAAGTTAAAGTGTTGCACACCAAGTGTTTGATAAATTGCCTTAGCAACATTTGCACACTTTCTTATTTTGATTCTTGCTCTACACTTACTATTTCTTACATACAAGTATACTTAGTGAAAAAGAAATCAATTTCAAAAGCATTCCAACGAAAAGTTTTAAAACTTAATTCACCCCCTCCCCCCTCTTGAGTATTGAGGCCACTTGAACAACACGGTAGCTATGCAATATGCCATGGATACAATGCAAATGTCAATCATATGCATTCTCACAACTATACATCCTAATCATGCCACTCATTAATCATCACCATCATCAACATCACCACTCAAACTCTTGGTGGATTTTATTTTAATTAATCATGGCCATTGTTATACATTTCGAATATGGCATCACAACACTTTCATAAATCACAATACAAGTTCAACTTGTATCAATTACAATGGCTATACACTTTTCATCATCAATACTCATAAATTAATCATCAATAAACTAAGACATGCTAATCATCCATATTCATTCTCATTCATCATCAAGATAGACCATTCCACATTTATGGTGAATATAGACATAACCATATCTGTAACATCCCAGTTTTGAAGTTAGATACCGAATAAAAAATTTAATAATAAGAAAATTAAAAGTAAAGAATTAGTTAGTCATAATCAGTATAGCCTGAGAGTTAATGATAAGATTAATGGGTTTAATTAATGGGACGTGGCTGTCTGTGATGGGTGGAAGGTGTGAGTGGACTGCGACTCACACTTTCCCATCCCACTCCTTTCCCTGGTATGCGTATATAGGTGCGTATTCAGTATCACCGTGGGTGCAAGAATGACTTCTTCCACTACTCCACTTTCTCTCTTTTCTTCTTCGTCTCCATCTTCCTCCGTTTCCCCTGTTTCTGTTCGTCACGACGACAGTGCGGGAAGAAGGTCAGAGCCTTGTTGGGTGAAGGGCGATCGTTGGAGCAGAGAAAGAACGACACCTCAACTCTGGACCAAGTATAGAGTACGACGGAGTGAAGGAAGGCTGAACGAATCAGTAGAAGGGCGTCGGATTCAACATCGAAGAGCAGAAGAGCTTCTTGGAGTCCCTTTCGTAGGTAGGGGGCGCTTGCATGTTAAATGCATGGTCCACGAACGGTACCGGATGAATGTTCTGCTTGAGTGTACGTGCATGTGGTTGTGATGATTGGATTCTATGCATGATTGGAGATTCTGAATCCCGTGTGTTTTATAGTGATTGAACCATAAATGCTTGTGATCTAGATGGTGGTAAAGTAGTATGTTAGCACGGATAATAATGAATGATATGCATGAAAGTATGAATGTGTGCTTGATTGACTTGTCAGATGCTATTACTTGATTGCTGATGGTTGATCATATTGGTGTAAATAATAAAGCGAGTAAAGGTTGCATTGAACCTGTTCCCACTTAATAGTTATGAAATAGATATTGGTGATGTGATGACACTTGTTGGTAGATGCATTTAGCTACATGTGTAGGAGTGGGGCGACCCGTGGAAGGTCAAGAGCCCCGAGAGAATGACTTCCAGTTACAGACCCTGGCTAGATTCCGAGGGAGCTCGTGGTAGCCGTAGGAGCTAGAGAGGAGTCTCGAGACGCCAATGGGAGGCCGGTACCATGCGGGAAGAGCTGAAGGACGAGGGGCCAAGAGAAGGGAAAACTGTGACTGAAAGTCATCACTCGAGTCGGATCCGCAGTCATGCATGTAAATACGAGGTTGATTAGAGTAGTACGTATAACGTGTGTGGAGTGTTATGAATGATCTTCGAGTGCAGGAAATACCTATGTGAGTTATATGTGTGTCTTAAATATCACTTTGTCAGTTTAACTTTAATTAATTAGAAACCAATAGAATGGATGTGAATGTGCATGCTGACACTGATACCGAGTCTTTGATTGTCATTTTACATGAAAAAGCTCACCCCTACAGTGGCTATACTTTCAGTGAACATCTCTCAGAAAGAAGGATGAAGGAGGACGAGCACAGGACAATGAATCCGAAGCGCTGTTGGAACATATGTCTATATGTGTATATGTGTATATCTGTGTAAATGCTGTGTATAACGTTTTATTAAGCCTTGGCCGGCTCATGTTTTGGTTGTAGTTCTTACGTTAAAACTGACAGCTTGGGTAACAGATTTCATGGTGAAGTTTTGTAATTAAATATGAATGCTTTCGCTTATATAAGCACATGTTGTGTGTTCTTCTATACTGTAAGTGAGGTTGAGCGGGGAGAGGACTGTATGAGGGCTTCCGAGTGAATGTAGGCATGAAATCCCGAGTGTAGGAGGCCGGTGTGACTATGAGTAAGCAGTGGGGATAAGTGTGGGGTTGAGAGGATGAAATAAAGAGCTTGAATATGCTTCTAACAATGGAGGAACGAAAGACGAGTGAAAACCTCGAGTGATTCCCTGTTGTGAGAAGAGTTCAATTGGAGGTTTAGGGAGGATTGGATCCTAAGTGTAAGGTATTGATATTCCGAGCGAAAGATGTAAAGTCCGAGTGAGTTAGGATCGGTGTCCAGAGTGGTTGGGTTTGGAGAAGCCGAGTGAGACTTAACTTCCCAATTTTCCGAGCGAAGTTCTTCGCTTCAGCGAGCAATATACTCGCTCCAGCGAGTGTGGGCTAGGAAGACTTATGTTGGATTCGCGTGGGCGGAGTCATACCTCGCCGAGGTGCTAGAGCGGTTCGCCCAAGCATGAGGACTCGCGCTGAAGCGAGTAGTTGTCTGTGTGGGATGCCGCCCCATTACCCTTCCTCTCCGTTGTGGCGCTAATGTGACCCCAATAACGGTGTTAACCCCGGCTTGGGCGTTGTGTTTGAGTCCGCCCAGGCGTTGCCATACCTAGTTGAGTTGGGCGGAATAAGTTCGGACCCCTCCTTTCCTCCACAATCCACTACCGCACATGTACATCTCCCTTCTCCTTCCCCTTACCTATTCCTCCTACTGATTGATTAGTGTTACTCGTGGAAAAGTTTTCTTTGTGACTTCCCTCCATCCGCTGTTGCATTACCATACCCCGCCCAGGCGGTATCAGACCCCGCCTGAGCGAGCCAGCGATGCCATGTAATCCGCCCTGGCGCTGTTATGTTACACTAAACCAAGGACCGGTTCCAGTCTTAGCCTTCTGTTTTTTTGCCTTATGCGTGTGGATGATATCTCATTTTCCTTGTTCTCCCTTGCACTCCGCCCCTTTTGTTATCCGGTTGCCTCATAGACCATTTGGTTTACTTTATTTTGGAAAAATTTCCCCGTCTTTGGGTTTATTTCATTTTGTTAAATTAGGATGTTACATTTTGGTATCAGAGCAGACCGAAAGGTCCAAGGCCAAGGTATGCTTACCGAGTGTAAGCGGTTGTGTGTCTTTTGACTGAATGATTGAAATTGTTGTGATGTTAGTTGAACCTGATTGATGTTGGCTTGAGGATAGGAGGTTGTTTCCCCTGGTCCGATTGTGTGTGTAACCTAGAAGCATGATATAATGTGCTAAGCTATTGAATGTTAGACTGATAACTCGATCGGTAATAAGTGGCTCGGTATACTTATGCTTGAATATCGATTTCAGGATAAGGAATGACGCATCACCAAAGCATGGAGGCTATAGCCACAGCATTCCAACGCTTTGCAGACGTGTTTGAAAGGCAGGGCCAGACTCGAGCTGAGGATGGCCACGTGCTGGATCGCTTCCTAAAGAGGAAGCCGAGTGAGTTTCAGGGAGGACGTAATCCGGAGGCAGCTTTCAAATGGACTCAGGAACTAGAGAGGATTTTTGGGGGTCTTTACTGTACCGAGGCCCAGAAGGTAGAATATGCAGTGTATATGCTACGGGATGAGGCGGAGAACTGGTGGAAGATAGCCAAAAGCCGATTCCCTGAAGATGATAATCAGCTGACATGGAATGATTTCAAGACATGCTTCTTAGAGAAGTACTTCCCCGACACAGTGAGGAGTCGCAAGGAACTGGAGTTTATGGAGTTGAAACAAGGCTCCATGACTGTGGAAGAATACGTGACAAGATTCGAAGAATTGTGCCTATTCTATCCACCCTTCCAGCAACCTGGGACGGAGAGCTCCAAGTGCCTTAAGTTTGAGAACGGATTGAGATCGGACATTAAGAGAGCCTGCAGATACCATGAGATACGGAGTTTCCCTGCATTAGTGAACAAATGTAGAATATTCGAAGAAGATGACAGGGCCCATTCGGGCCAGAGCAGCAGAGCCAACCAGCATATGAGGCCTCAGCAGTCGCGTTTTAAGAGGCCAGGGAACGTAGGAAGAAATGAACCCTTCACTAGATATCAGGGTCGTGGTGACCGAGGGAGACAGATGAGTGGACGACCCAGGTTCGGTAAGTGCTTTAAATGTGGTGGCGACCACTTTGCTCAGAGTTGCAATGATACCGATGTTAAGTGTTTTCACTGCGGGAATAAAGGACACATTCGCCCTGACTGCCCCCAACTCCGTCCAGCAAATACTAACGTGCGTCAAGGAGGATTCCAGGAGAAGAGCAACAGGAATGATGGACAAAACTCTCGGGGCGGAAACAACAGAGCTAGAGGGAATATGATGGTTGCCCCAAATATCAGGAGGAGAGACACTGACCAACCAGCCACTGGAAGAGTCTACGCTATCAATGCAGAAGAAGTCGCACAGGCAAATGACTTGGTACAATGTAAGTGCTCACTCGGTAGATACACACTTAGTGTAGTTTTCGATTCTGGAGCTACCCACTCCTTCATAGCAAGTGAGTGTGTGAAGCGTTTGAAGTTACCGACTGTGTCTATGGATCGGACTTTAGAAGTGGCCAGCCCGACTGGCACTAATGTGTTCACATCGTCAATGTGCAAGGACGTAACGTTTGCACTGTATGATCGGAGTTTCACCTTCGATCTGATTTGCATGTCCCTAAAGGGTCTTGATATCGTACTCGGGGTAGATTGGCTTTCAGCCCACGAGGTGTTAGTAGATTGCAGAAACCGAAAGATAATTTTCCCGAGACAGCACCATGAGGACTGCACTGCACAAGATATAACTCAACTGTGCATGATGCTTTGTCTAACCGAAGGAGAGAGTAAAACCCGAGTGAACGAAATCCCGATCGTCTGCGAATTCCCAGAGGTGTTCCCTGAGGACGTACCGAGTGTCCCTCCCAATAGAGAAATCGAATTCTCTATAGACTTGATCCCTGGAGCCGAACCGGTCTCCAGTGACCCTATAGAATGTCCTCAACTGAATTAGCCGAGTTGAAGAAACAAGTGGATGAGTTACTCGAAAAACAGTTTATTAGACCGAGCGTATCACCATGGGGCACACCTGTACTGCTTGTTAAGAAGAAGGACGGCAGCATGAGACTTTGCATAGATTACCGACAGTTAAACAAACTCACGATTAAGAATCGGTATCCACTACCCAGAATTGATGATTTAATTGACCAACTACGTGGAGCCTCAGTCTTCTCAAAAATCGACCTACGATCAGGGTATCACCAAATCCGAGTGAAGGACTCAGATATTCCAAAAACTGCCTTTAGGACTCGATATGGCCACTACGAATATGTAGTGATGCCGTTTGGTGTGACAAACGCCCCTGCTGTCTTCATGAATTACATGAACAGCATATTCCACCCCTATTTAGACCGATTCGTAGTTATCTTCATTGATGACATCTTAATCTATTCTAAGACTTCCGAGGAGCATGAAGAACAGCTCCGGTCGGTACTCCAAGTGTTAAGGGAGAAGCAGTTATTCGTGAAGTTTTCAAAGTGCAAATTCTGGATGAATAAGATCCACTTCCTCGGACATGTAATTTTCGAGCAAGGTGTCTCGGTGGACCCTTCGAAGGTGACAGCTATAATGGTATGGAAGAGACCTCAGTCGGTCTCGGAGATAAGGAGTTTCATGGGCTTGGCAGGTTACTATAGAAGGTTCATTGAAGGCTTCTCTAAACTGGCATTACCACTAACTAAATTGACTCGGAAAAGCGTTCCCTTCGTGTGGAGTTCCGAGTGTGAGAACAGCTTCCGAGAGCTGAAGAACAAGTTGACGACTGCTCCAGTGCTGGCATTACCCGAGTTACTAGAGAGCTTCGTGGTCTATTGTGACGCGTCAGGACTCGGATTAGGGTGTGTACTTATGCAGAGAGACCGAGTGATAGCATATGCCTCTCGGCAGTTGAGACCTCACGAGCAGCATTACCCGACCCATGACTTAGAGCTGGAAGCAATGGTTTTTGCATTGAAAATCTGGAGGCATTACTTGTATGGGTCCAAATTTGAAGTGTACAGCGATCACAAGAGCCTCAAATACCTATTCGACCAAAAGGAGCTGAACATGAGGCAGAGAAGATGGATTGAGTTTTTAAAGGACTACGATTTCGAGTTAAAATACCACCCGGGTAAGGCAAATGTCGTGGCCGACGCATTGAGTTGGAAATCCCTCCACATGGCAGCAATGATGGCGAAAGAAGTAGAGCTGTTGGAGCAATTCCAAGACATGAACTTACATGTTGACACCCCTTCCTCTAGGAAAATGACAATTGGTACATTGAGGATCGCCAATGAATTCTTGAAGTCCGTGTGTGAGCAGCAACAGTTAGACTCATACTTAATCAAAATGAAGGAAACTCAGGCCAAAGGAAAGGATTTATCCTTGACCGAGGGGTCAGATGGGATTTTCCGGGTGAGAAACAGAATATACATACCGAGTGGAGGAGGATTAAGAAGAATGGTGCTTGATGAAGCCCACAAAAGCCTACTCAGTATTCACCCGGGAACCACGAAGATGTACCATGACCTGAGGAAACAGTTCTGGTGGCCCAGACTAAAGAAAGATGTGGTGGAATACGTGGCCCGGTGTATCACTTGCCAGAAATTGAAAGTAGAGCACCAAAAACCGTACGGTGCAATGCAGCCTTTGGAGATTCCCGTGTGGAAATGGGACTCGATTGCTATGGATTTTGTCATGGGATTGCCTAAAAACCGAGCGGGCCATGATGCAATTTGGGTCATTATTGACCGACTGACGAAGAGTGCACACTTCCTACCTGTGAACATGAAGTACCCGATGCATAAATTGGCACGGATTTACGTTCAAGAGATTATCCGACTGCATGGCATACCAACCTCCATCGTATCGGATAGGGATCCGAGGTTCACGTCCCGGTTTTGGACCAGCCTGCATCAAGAAATGGGCACCAAACTTTGGCTTAGTTCCGTTTACCACCCCCAATCGGATGGACAATCCGAGCGGACGATTCAGAGTTTAGAAGACTTATTAAGAGCATGTATGTTAGAGCATGGAGGAGATTGGGAGCAGTACCTTCCATTGATTGAGTTCACGTACAATAACAGCCATCATAACAGCATTGGTATGGCACCCTACGAAGCACTATATGGACGAAGATGTCGAACCCCTCTTTGCTGGTCGGAAACGGGTGAGAGTCTGCTATTGGGGCCAGACATTGTGAAGCAAACCACAAAGCAGATCCGAGCGATACAAGGAAAAATGAAGGTATCTCAAGACAGACAGAGAAGTTACCATGACAACCGCACCAAACCATTGGAATTTTCAGTCGGAGACCGAGTGTTTTTGAGGACTTCTCCGGATAAAGGTGTCGGACGAGCCTTGAACGGCGGAAAGCTAAGCCCTCGATACATTGGACCTTATGAAGTGTTGGAACGAGTCGGCACCATGGCGTACCGAATAGCACTACCGACCCACTTATCCCGATTGCACAATGTATTTCATGTGTCGCAACTAAGGAGGTATCTACATGACCCCAGTCACACAATGCCTGACGATGGAGTGGAAGTAAAGGAAAACCTGACCACTGTGACTACGCCGATCAGAATCATGGACCGATCGGTGAAGCGTTTAAGAAACAAAAACGTACAGCTGGTAGAAGTAGAATGGCAACAAGGCAAGACTACCTCTTGTACTTGGGAACGCGAAGATATCATGAGACAACAGTACCCCGAGTTATTTGCTAAGGTGAATTACCGACCGAATTTCGAGGACGAAATTCTTTTGAGTAGGGGAGAACTGTAACATCCCAGTTTTGAAGTTAGATACCGAATAAAAAATTTAATAATAAGAAAATTGAAAGTAAAGAATTAGTTAGTCATAATCAGTATAGCCTGAGAGTTAATGATAAGATTAATGGGCTTAATTAATGGGACGTGGCTGTCTGTGATGGGTGGAAGGTGTGAGTGGACTGCGACTCACACTTTCCCATCCCACTCATTTCCCTCGCATGCGTATATAGGTGCGTATTCAGTATCACCGTGGGTGCAAGAACGACTTCTTCCACTACTCCACTTTCTCTCTTTTCTTCTTCGTCTCCATCTTCCTCCGTTTCCTCTGTTTCTGTTCGTCACGATGACAGTGCGGGAAGAAGGTCAGAGCCTTGTCAGGTGAAGGGCGATCGTTGGAGCAGAGAAAGAACGACACCTCAACTCCGGACCAAGTACAGAGTATGACGGAGTGAAGGAAGGCTGAACGAATCAGTAGAACGGCGTCAGATTCAACATCGAAGAGCAGAAGAGCTTCTTGGAGTCCCTTTCATAGGTAGGGGGCGCTTGCATGTTAAATGCATGGTCCACGAACGGTACCGGATGAATGTTCTGCTTGAGTGTATGTGCATGTGGTTGTGATGATTGGATTCTATGCATGATTGGAGATTCTGAATCCCGTGTGTTTTATAGTGATTGAACCATAAATGCTTGTGATCTAGATGGTGGTAAAGTAGTATGTTAGCACGGATAATAATGAATGATATGCATGAAAGTATGAATGTGTGCTTGATTGACTTGTCAGATGCTATTACTTGATTGCTGATGGTTGATCATATTGGTGTAAATAATAAAGCGAGTAAAGGTTGCATTGAACCTGTTCCTACTTAATAGTTATGAAATAGATATTGGTGATGTGATGACACTTGTTGGTAGATGCATTTAGCTGCATGTGTAGGAGTGGGGCAACCCGTGGAAGGTCAAGAGCCCCGAGAGAATAACTTCCAGTTACAGACCCCGGCTAGATTCCGAGGGAGCTCGTGGTAGCCGTAGGAGCTAGAGAGGAGTCTCGAGACGCCAATGGGAGGCCGGTACCACGCGGGAAGAGCTGAAGGACGAGGGGCCAAGAGAAGGGAAAACTGTGACTGAAAGTCATCACTCGAGTCGGATCCGCAGTCATGCATGTAAATACGAGGTTGATTAGAGTAGTACGTATAACGTGTGTGGAGTGTTATGAATGATCTTCGAGTGCAGGAAATACCTGTGTGAGTTATATGTGTGTCTTAAATATCACTTTGTCGAGTTTAACTTTAATTAATTAGAAACCAATAGAATGGATGTGAATGTGCATGCTGACACTGATACCGAGTCTTTGATTGTCATTTTACATGAAAAAGCTCACCCCTGCAGTGGCTATACTTTCAGTGAACATCTCTCGGAAAGAAGGATGAAGGAGGACGAGCACAGGACAATGAATCCGAAGCGCTGTTGGAACATATGTCTATATGTGTATATGTGTATATCTGTGTAAATGCTGTGTATAACGTTTTATTAAGCCTTGGCCGGCTCATGTTTTGGTTGTAGTTCTTACGTTAAAACTGACAGCTTGGGTAACAGATTTCATGGTGAAGTTTTGTAATTAAATATGAATGCTTTCGCTTATATAAGCACATGTTGTGTGTTCTTCTATACTGTAAGTGAGGTTGAGCGGGGAGAGGACTGTATGAGGGCTTCCGAGTGAATGTAGGCATGAAATCCCGAGTGTAGGAGGCCGGTGTGACTATGAGTAAGCAGTGGGGATAAGTGTGGGGTTGAGAGGATGAAATAAAGAGCTTGAATATGCTTCTAAGAATGGAGGAACGAAAGACGAGTAAAAACCTCGAGTGATTCCCTGCTGTGAGAAGAGTTCAATTGGAGGTTTAGGGAGGATTGGATCCTAAGTGTAAGGTATTGATATTCCGAGCGAAAGATGTAAAGTCCGAGAGAGTTAGGATCGGTGTCCAGAGTGGTTGGGTTTAGAGAAGCCGAGTGAGACTTAACTTCCCAATTTTCCGAGCGAAGTTCTTCGCTTCAGCGAGCAATATACTCGCTCCAGCGAGTGTGGGCTAGGAAGACTTATGTTGGATTCGCGTGGGCGGAGTCATACCTCGCCGAGGTGCTAGAGCGGTTTGCCCAAGCGTGAGGACTCGCGCTGAAGCAAGTAGTTGTCTGTGTGGGATGCCGCCCTATTACCCTTCTTCTCCGTTGTGGCGCTAATGTGACCCCAACAACGGTGTTAACCCCGGCTTGGGCGTTGTGTTTGAGTCCGCCCAGGCGTTGGCATACCTAGTTGAGTTGGGCGGAATAAGTTCGGACCCCTCCTTTCCTCCACAATCCACTACCGCACATGTACATCTCCCTTCTCCTTCCCCTTACCTATTCCTCCTACTGATTGATTAGTGTTACTCGTGGAAAAGTTTTCTTTGTGACTTCCCTCCATCCGCTGTTGCATTACCATACCCCGCCCAGGCGGTATCAGACCCCGCCTGAGCGAGCCAGCGATGCCATGTAATCCGCCCTGGCGCTGTTATGTTACACTAAACCAACGGACTGGTTCCAGTCTTAGCCTTCTGTTTTTTTGCCTTATGCGTGTGGATGATATCTCATTTTCCTTGTTCTCCTTTGCACTCCGCCCCTTTTGTTATCCGGTTGCCTCATAGACCATTTGGTTTACTTTATTTCGGAAAAATTTCCCCGTCTTTGGGTTTATTTCATTTTGTTAAATTAGGATGTTACAACATCAACTCAAGGCATAAAACTAGCCCAGCCATTTAACATCATCATTTAGCACACCAAAAATATTCCAAATGCATAAAACACATTGCCAAGCATAATCATTATCATCATATTTAACAAACTCAAATTGTCAATACCACACAAGTAAGGCAATATGCATATTGTCACATATGATAATTCCTACCTCAATAGAAGAATTCCAAGCGATATGACGTTCCCGCCTCGTCATTCAAAATGGGTCCTACATTTCATTAGATACCACATAATTAATCTCAATTCAAAGTTACCAAGACTTACATATTCTAGTTTAATACTCGGTGCATTCAACAATTTCATTATCAAGATATTTTTATTTCATTAATTTCACCATAACCACCATGGGTTAGGCATTCAAGTTTCATTATTATGCATTTATATTCCTTTCCATCAAAGGGGTCATACACCAATGGCCACTAATCATCACTAATCATCATTTATATTCATTATTATGCATTTATATTCCTTTCCATCAAAGGTGTCATACACCAATGTTCACCTAACACATTCTCTTATACCCATTATTCAAATACCACATGTTTCCTGTTAAAACATACTCTCCAATCCATATTTATCATTTTCCCCAATTTTCCAAAGTTAGGGTTTTACTAAAGATCCAATAACATCATAAATACACATCCTCTTCTACCATTTCAAGCATCAATTTTCGTGTACCCCATTAATAGTCCATCAAGCTTGCATTTAAAAACACCCCACCTTAGGGTTTCCATGTTAAGTGCTTCTCCTAACAACCCATTACATTAAATGCTCACCCAAACATTAAAAACCTAAAACCTAGGGTTTAAGCTCTTTAAAAGTGATGGAAAGCTTACCTCAAGAGAAGAAAAAAATGGGTTTCCAAGAGAGGGATGAGGGTGACAAAATTAAGAGAAGAAGGAGAAGGGATTCCAAGCTTCAAGCTCTCCCTTCAAGCTCCAATGAAACAAAAATGGTAAGGAGAAATGCACACACCACTTTGTCTTGGTTTAGTGAGGAAAAAGAGATAAAGAGAATGGAAGAAGAAGAAATGAGTGATATTTTACCATAGAGAAACAGAGAGTGTTGTGAGAGTAAAGAGAATGAAGTGGGTTTTTGTTTTAAATTTTACCCCTCTCATTCAAATTTATCATTTTACAACAAACAAGATCTCTATTCAGGCTCAATACGTTATCTAAAAATTATTTTGAATATATATTCGGACTCCCAATAATATTCTTAACATCCCTGACCAACGGTACCTCAATCGGAGATACTTAGTCTGACACTCATATTTTAATCGGGTATAATTTCAGCTCATAAAGCCCCAATAAATTATGAATAATCCCCAAAAATCTTAATTTAATTATTTTCAATATTTTGGGATATTAATTTACTCACATATAATTATTTAGTATTTATTCTTCATATTAATCATTTATATAAAATAAGGGATGTTACAATCCACCCCACCTAAAAGAAATTTCTTCCTCGAAATTTAACGTACCAGATTCAAATGCATACGGATATTGCTCCCGAATATCATCTTTATGTTCCCACGTGAATATCTCCGCAATACCATGTTTCCACGCCACCTTCACCAAAGGCACCAACTTGTTCCACAACCTCTTCACAGAATGCTCAATAATACGAACGGAAACAGGAGGAATGGATAAGTCATCCCGCACATCAACATCATCAACGGGGATCACGTGCAAGGGATCATGAACATACTTCCTCAACTGTGTCACATGGAACACATTGTACAGATTCACAAGATGCGGAGGGAGTGCAATCTGATAAGTGACATCAATGATTCGCTCTAGAATCTCATAAAGACCAATAAACTTAGAACTTAATTTTCTGCTCTTCAAAGCTCTTCTAATACATTTATCACATGATGTAACACCCCGAATTTATAAAAATGAATAAATGATGAGAATAAATAGTAAATAAATGTATATGAGTGGATTTGGTCCCAAAAATATTGGAATGATTAAATTGGGATTTATTATGGATATTTATAATTTATTGGGCTTATGTGAGATGAAATTATACCCGATGAGAGTATGGATGTCGGACCAAGTATCTCCGATTAAGATGCCGCTGGTCAGGGCTGTTAAGAATATTATTGGGAATCCGAATCTATATTCGGAATAATTTTTGGAATTAGTATTGAGCCTGAACTGAGAGCCTGTTTGTTATAAAGCGGTGGGATTTTAATGTAAAGCCAAATAATAAAAATATAAACTCCCACTTTCTCTTCTCCTTTTCACATCACTTCTCCCTCTCCTTTCTATACTTCTTCTCCTTCTTCTTTCACCTTCTCCATTTCCTCTTTTCCTCTCTCTATGAACCAAAAGCCGTGTGGAGTCTTCTTCTCCTCCACCATTTTCATTTTCATGAAGGCTTGAAGGAGAAGCTTGTGGCTGGAAATTTCTCTCCCCTCTTCTTTATATTTTCGTGTGGCTCTCTCTCTTCCTTGGGAGCTCATGGCTAACCCTTGGTTGAGGTAAGTTCCTCACCATTCTTTATGAGTTTATGCCTTAGATTTTGGTTCTTGGTCTTGGGAGAGTATTTATGGCACATGGGTTGTTGGGAGAGCATTAATATGGAAAACCCTAAGGTGAGGTGGCTTAAATGTGAGCCTTTATAAGCATTTAATGAGGCACTTAAGATTAATATTGGAAGGTGATGAGAAATAAATGGGTATTAATGAGTGTTGTTGGGTTTTTAGTGAAACCCTAACTTTAATAAATTGGGGAAAATGTGAGATGTGAATAGAATGTAGGTTTAATGATATGGGAGAATGATATTAAAGATGAAAAATGGCCAATGGTAGTGATTAATAAGCATGGGTAAATGTTGTTGGGTCTTGATGAAAACCCTAGCCTTAAGAAATTGGGAAAGCATATATATAGTGACTTGTTGGGTTGAATGGAATGTTAATAGGTGATATTTAATAATGAGTGTTGTTATGAATGTGGAATGTGAGGGATTGGTATGATAAGATTATGACTTGATGAGGTTCTAGACCATTGTGATATGCCATTTAAATCCGATTGATAAATTGTGGTTATTGAAGGATATGAGAGCTAAGTTGAATATTGAGTAACAATGTGATGGTGATGTTGTTGGGTTTAGTTGGCCTTTTATGAGCTAGAAGATCTTAGCTTTGGGAAAGGAATTCCCGAAGCCTAACACAATTGCATATGTTGGTGTTTAGCAAGTCTAGGACTTGGGGTTGAGCTTTATGATAAGCTAGCAAGTGTTTAAAATTATGATGGTTATTAATTATGTGAATATACTTGCATATGGTATGTAGATTGTATTCCGGGTGATGCAATGGAGGATTCGGAGCATTGGAATCGTTTCGGCTCTTCCCTCGAGGTAGGAGAGGAGTTTACATTCAAATTGCATGAGTAAATTGAGAGTGATTGTTGTATGTGATGAATACTCATGCTTGCCTTGCCATGTATATGTATTGAATTAATTGAAATGGCAAGTTGATGATTAATGAGGATGATGTGTGAGAATTATGTGTTGAATTGGTATGAAAATGTATATTCATATAAGATGATGACAAGTTTGAATTTGACATGATTGATAGATTGAATTGAATGTTAATGAGTGTAAAGGTCTGGGATAGGTTTTAAATGCCTAGTGTGAAGCAATTGCCATATTATACTTGATGGATTTTGGCTGGTATAAGTTTTGGTATGGTTGGTTGTGAGTTTCTTATGTTTCTTGCGCATATCCTGATATTCTCGCTCAAGCGAGAAGGGATCTCGCTTAGACAAGAATCCCTTGTATTGGTGTACTGGTCTCTGGACCAATTTCACCCAGGCGGGTGAGGTTTCCGCTCAAGCGAGCCGCATATTATACAATCAGGGGAGTTACTGGACGAATCTCGCTCAAGCAGGCATGGCCGCGCTTGAGCGAGCTAGTGAGGAAAGGGTCACTGGACATTTTTCACCCAAGCGTGTGTGAGTGGCTTGAGTGAAAGTGTGAAGTCTGATGCTGGGATGGTGCTCACTCAAGTGTGTGACTGGTATGGTTATGTTTTGACCGAGTGTGATGAGTGTATGGTGAGTAAGTGGGACTCTGGACGAAATTCCACTTGAGTGGGAACCTTAGAAAATAATTCTATGATGTAGTGAATTTTCGAGTGAAATTCCGAGTGGGCTATGTCCGAGTGAGGAAGTGCGTGTAATTTTGAGTGAAGGGTCTCCCAATATGATACCCCGGGTAGTGGAGTTCCGAGTAGAGTCCCTCCGTGTGTGTAATCCCAAGTGAGGATGGCACTGATTGGGGATACATGGTGTGTTTGTCCAAAAGTATTCTGGAATAACTTCACTCGTGAGAAAATGAAAAGGAAGTCGGTTTTTGAAATAAATTACCGAGTGAGAAAAGACTAGGTCTGGAATGATTTAACCGAGTGGAAGACCGAGCGAGTGTGGGGTCGGTCTGGAATGATTTAACCGAGTGAGGACCATCAGAGATGACTCGGACTTGGAGTGAAGTTGCCGAGTGAAAGACTGATTGAGAGATGACTCGGATTTGGAATATATTGTCGAGTGAAAGGCCAAATTGAGAGACGAGTCAGCTTTGATTGATTTTGCCGAGTAGAAAACCATGCAAGATGAGTCGGTGTGAGGGTGAATTACCAAGTGAATGATCGATCGAGTGATAAGTCGGTTTTAATGTAAATTACCGAGTGAGGGACCGAATGAGAGGAATCGGTTCTGGAATAACTTCCCCGAGTGCAAAACCGAGTGATGGGAAGGACGACCTCTGGTCGGATTTCGCTTAAGTGTGTGGATAGCTCGCTCAAGCGAGTGAGTGTGGGACTCCTTATTGGACCAATTTCGCCCGAGCGAGTGGCTAGTTGAAGGGAGCCTCGCTCGAGCGAATGTACCTGGAAATGCTTACTGGAATGGTTTCGCTAGAGCGAACTGAGACGCTCAAGCGAGATGGGCTGTCTCGCTCAAGCGAATGTGGGCCTCGCTTGAGCGAGTGACCCCCCTAATGGAATTTTCCCTTCTTTTCTCGGTTCTGATGGCTTGGGGCCTTCTCCCCTTATATTGTATGATGCTTGAGGGGATGTAAAGGGATATATATTTAAGACAATGATATGGTGGTGTTGGATAATGATTAACATCTTGAGATGACTTGATTATGCCCATAATACATATAATGAAAAACATAAAATCTTAACCACCAAGGATGATCATACGAAAGCAATGTTAAGGGCTTGATGATGAATAAAGAAATGCATGTCTAAGAACATGATTGTGTTGGGCATAAATGTGATTGCCTTATGTGGAATGATGAATATGCTTCGAATAATTTTATGTATGGATAAATATTATGATTGGTTGCTATGCTTTTGATATCCATGTGTGGATTGTCATGAATGATGTTGTGGCCATTGAAGTGCCTATTATATGTATGTTATGCCTTGAGGGGCCTTGTGAATGTTTATATGCCATTGATGATAAAACTAAAATATACAATATACCCCTAATTGAGAGGGTGAGATATCCTTGCGAGGTTGTTATTGAGCATATGCATTATTGCATTGCATTCATGGCATGGCATAGCATTGATACTTTGTGGTTGCGATCACAGTGATGAAAGATCCTGCGGGATTCTATGAAGGGAGTACCCCTTGCGAGGCGGGAAACCAATGTGATGATGATATGATATTGTGCCGGTGGTTGCGATCACCTGGTTGTGAAATGTGAAAGGCCCTGCGGGGACCATTGTATGATGATAAGCTAGTGGTTGCGATCACTTGGTATTTGATATGATAAAGGGCTTGTGAGCACCTATGATGCCCATGATTGCGATCATGAGGCGGGAGTACCCCTTACGAGGCGGGAAACCTATGAGAATTGTTGAACGTGGTTACGATCACGAGAAGCACCTTGCGAGGCTGCTATAGGGAGTACCCCTTGCGAGGCGGGAAACCAATGATTATAAATGATTGATTATGGTGGTTGCGATCACCCGTGATATAAAATCGGATCCGTTGCATATGCATTAAATAGTTGACATATGCATTAGCTTTAAGACCATGGCATTTGAAATGGGATGACCACGAGTGTTGAGAAACCCCTTGCGAGGAGGTATTTGAATGAAACCTTAATGAATTAATGATGGTAATGATTATGAATGCCCTTGTTGATAAGTGGCAAAGTGATGGTGTTTGTGATTGTGTATATGTTGTGCTTATTTATGATATGAATTGCGATTCATGAGGCTTGTATGCCTATTGTAATAATGAGATAATGAATGAATAATAATTTGATGTTTTGATAGCAAAGCACACATGATGTTTGTATGCATATACACATGATCACAATATATATATATATTATTCGTCATTTTGAATGTATAACTCACTCACTCATGTGGTCTCCTTTTTAGCATTGTGATGCAGGTTGCCATGGGATGAGTTCGGATTTTAATTAAAGCTTGGGTGAAGGTAAATAGCGGTAGAGGAAGTGCCTTGGCCGGCATCGTTTATGGATTCTTGTGTAATGAATAAATTGTATATAATGATATAGATGATTTAGAGATTTTGAGTATGTATAAGATAATCCTTTGAATTGATGGATGATGAATATATATATGTAGAATGTAAGAGATGTTTTGATGTATATATATATGATTATATCTTAGGCATTGCATGCTTATGTAATTATGTAAAATGATGATGGTTTTCTAATAGGCTTATGATATGCCATTGCGTGCTTTGCCGAGCCTTATCTCATATCATCATATATGGGACTAGGTGTGTGCCCGGTATACATATTCTTCCGTTGTAAACTCTATTATTTTCGTATACCATTATGGGCAATTTATTTATCGATCCAGCTTTAGGTTATTTAATCTCACTCTTTGGTTTTCTGTGATCTGGGTCTTGATGTGATCATGGTGATGTCTTGGAAATATTTTCAAACGTGAAAAATTTATTCGCATTTTTATTAATTATGACGATCATATCAGGATTCGAGTACAGAAAATCAGGGGTGTTATACACAAGACCCTCAAGAATACATGATCACCAACTTGAAACTCAAGTGGTTTATGTCTCTTATAATAATAACTCTTTTGCCGGTCTTGAGCAATCTTCATATTCTCTTGTATCTTTCTAATATGCTCGGTAGTCTCCTGAACAATCCCTGGCCCTAAGGCTAAATTCTCACCAGTTTCCAACCAACATAGAGTGGTGTTCTACACTTTCTGCTATAAAGTGCCTCATAAGGAGCCATACAGATACTACTATGGTAACTGTTGTTGTAAGTAAACTCGATCAATGGAAGAAACCTCTCCCAACATCCACCATACTCAAGAACACAAGCCTTTAACAAATCTTCAAGACTTTGGATAGTCCTCTCAGATTGTCCATCGGTTTGAGGATGATAAGTAGAACTAAGCTTCAACTTAGAACCTAATTCATGATGAAAGTTTCCCCAAAATCGAGAAGTAAACCGAGGATCACGATCAGATATAATACTAGATGGCACACAATGCAATCTAACAATCTCCTTTATGTACAACTAGGCTAATTTCTCCAATGAACTCTTCATACTCATGGGTAGGAAGTGAGCACACTTTGTCAACCGATCCACAACCACCCATATAGCATCATTTTCAACACGAGTTCTGGGAAAGCCAGAAACAAAGTCCATAGCAATACTATCCCATTTCCAAATGGGAATCTTCAAAAGTCTCAAATAACTAGATGGTTTTTTATGCTCAACCTTAGCCTTCTGACAAACAAGGTAAGATGCTACAAAGTTTGCCACATCACGTTTCATACTGGGCCACCAGAAGTTCTTCTTCAAGTCTTGATACGTTTTAGTGGAACCAGGATGAATGCTCAACACACTCTTGTGAGCTTCCTCAAGCACCAATCTTCTCAAATCACCACCAGATGGAACATATATTCGGCCCTTCACATGCCAAATACCATCATGACCTTCCATTAGGAATGAATTCTTCCCATTAGCTTGAGCTTCTCTCATCTCAATCAAATACTCATCCTTCACTTGTTGCACTTTTACACATTTAAGAAACACATTTACAACCGTCAACATCTCAAAGGACATCTTCTTTAGAGTATATATTTCCACACCCACATTCAAGTTTTTAAATTGCTCAATTAGCTCCATCTCTTTCACCATCAATGCGGAAACAAGCAACGACTTCTGGCTCAAAGCATCGGCAGCCACATTTGCCTTTCCGGGATGATACTTCAACTTGAACTTAGTTTTTTAGAAACTCCATCCATCGTTGTTGGCGCATATTAAGTTCTTTTTGATCGAACAAGTACTTAAGGCTTTTGTGATCACTAAAGACCACAAACTTAGAACCATACAAGTAGTGTCGCCACAACTTCAAAGCAAACACCACCGCTGCTAATCCAAGATCATGTGTGGGATAATTAACCTTATGCGATCGCAACTGTCTCGACGTATAAGCTATCATACATTCACATTGCATCAACACACAACCAAGACCATGCATAGAAGCATCACAGTACACCACAAAATCATCCAGCAAATCGGGTAAGGCTAATACTGGTGCGGTAGTAAGTCTCAATTTCAACTCTTGAAAACTTTCTTCACATTTAAGAGTCCACACAAATGGTTGATTCTTACGAGTCAACTTCGTCAATGGTAAAGCTAAACGGGAAAATTCTTCAGTAAACCTCCGTAATACCCGGCAAGACCAAGGAAACTCCTTATTTCTGTCATAGATGTCGGTCTTTCCCATGCCATAACAGCTTCAACTTTTGATTGATCAACAGCAACACCATCACAAGAAATCACATGAGCGAGAAAGGAAATCTCATCTAACCAGAATTTGCATTTAGAGAGCTTGGCATAAAATTCTTTCTCTCAAAGAATACACAACACAAGGCGAAAATGCCTTTCATGTTCTTCATGACTCTTAGAGTACACCAAAATGTCATCAATAAAGACCACAACGAATTGTTCAAGGTACTCATGGAAGATGTAATTCATGTAATCCATAAAGATCGCAGGAGCATTTGTCATACCAAATGGCATCACCATATACTCATAGTGGCCATATCACGTTCGAAAGGCAGTTTTTGGAATATCATCGGTCTTCACTCGAATTTGGTGATATCTGGAATGCAAGTCAATCTTGGAAAACACAACAGCATCCTTCAACTGATCCAAGAGATCATCGATGCGAGTAAGAGGATATTTGCTCTTGATGGTTAATTTATTGAGTTGGAGATAGTGACGCATAATCTCATGCTTCCATCCTTCTTTTTCACCAACAACACAAGAGCACCCCAAGGAGACACACTTAGGCAGATAAACTCTCGTTCAAGTAATTCCTCGATTTGATTTTTAAGCTCAGACAACTCCATAAAAGACATCCTATAAGGAGCTTAAGAAATAGGCTCAGTGTCAGGAATAAGATTAATAGAGAATTCCACTTCACGTGGAGGAGGCAATCTAGAAATGTCATCTGGAAAAACATTGGGAAATTTAGAAACAACAGGAATTTCACAACATTGGGAAGCAACATTCCCATCTACCATATAGAACATCACAAGAAGCTGAGAGATACCTTGTAGGTCAAAGTGTTCAACATTTGAAGTCGAAAAGATCGCCGCCTTATTATGACAATCCATCAAGACTCTGTTGGCAGATAACCACTCCATGCCTAGGATAATATCAAGGTCTTTCATAAGTAAGCACATAAGGGATACAACATGTAACAACCCAAATTTTTAATTAAATTTGAAGCGGTAATTAAACAGTGAAAAAATTAAAGTTTCTCAGAAAAATAAGAAATGAATCCTAGAAAATAGGAATTTGAATTCTGAATACAAGGATATTTTTAATCTGACATAAAATGGAACTAAACGAAAATGGAACGTAGAATAAAATAAAATAATAAAATAAAATAAAAATCTTCTATAGTAAAATGCTATAGTAAAATGCTACAATAAAACGTCATATGAAAAATCTTTTAACTTCATGAGAGTTCTCCATTCTTCCCACCGCCTCATTTCACTTCGATCTGCTACAGTGAATTGCTACAGTAATTTGCTACAGTAACCACCATTGGAAGCCTATAAATAAGGCTCCAACCTTCCAAATTTCTTCAAACCAAAAACCTCACTAATCCTATAACTTTTCATCTCTCTCTTTAAGTTTTCAAAACCTTCATTGCCATACTCAAGCTCTTTAATTTTGCATAAGAAGAAATTACGCAAACTTGAAGATTTGAGGAAATACAATGGAGTTTAGCATAAGAAAAGCTTAAGGATCTTCAATTGAGGTAAGAAAGAGGAGATAGGATATTAAATACATAGAAATTAAGTTAGAATTGCTTGCTTAATTGTTTGAAAACTCATTTAGTTAGATTTTAATTTAATTTGAATTAAATTATGAAATTGATGCCAAATGGTTTGGAATATGATATTAAACAATTACTATAACGTGGAAAATGTGTTTCCATATTCTTTGAATTATTAAATGTTATGGAAAATATGTTTCCATATGTTTGAAATATGATATAAAAATTATGGAAAATGTCTTTCCATATGATTGAATTATGATATAAATAATATGGAAAATGTGTTTCCATATTCTTGAATTACAAACAAAGTATGCTTAATTAATTGTTATAATAATTTTATTGTTACAATTAATTATAAAGGAATTTGATAATTTAATGCATTCATGCATCATATGCAATGGCCGTTCAAAGAATCCATAGAGGGGTTCTTTGAGGGGGTTCCTGGTGGGGGAACGCGCTCTGTTGAGCAACAGACCTCTGCGGTGGTTTTATACCACGGTCGTCTTAAGGACTAAGTAGTGTGTTGATAAGTGTTTTATAACACAAAAAATTAGATCTAGTTTGCTTAGGATTTTAATCATTATGCACTGTATTTCCTTTATTTATTGTGATTTTTGCCTTCTTTCCACTATATTCTACTTGGGTATCTTATTTTGCAGAAATTAAGGTAATAAAAGGGTCAATAACAAGAGAAAAACGACCATAAAATGATAAAGAAATAAGAAGAACAAGCCCAAAGTGGAAAGAACTCTCTTTTTATGCTGAATTCCGACTCAGAATGATGAAATCCGAGTAGGATGACTCAAAAATGATCAAATCCGAGTAGGATGACTCAAAATGGAGCGTTGCCGAGTGGAATACTTCCCGGTTGGAGGTAAATCTGAGTGGAAGATTCCTTATCAAAGACATTCTGAGTGAAAAATGGCTAACCTTGAAGGAATATGTCCCGGTTGGAGGTAAATTTGAGTGGAACCTTTCAGACTGCAACTAATCTGAGTGAAAAAGGGACTGCCCAAAGCTATTGTCCGAGTGAAAGAATTACTGATTGAAGCAGGTCTGATTTGGGGAACAACTACTTCTTCTGGGCAAAATTGTCTCCGAGTGGACCGTCTCAAAGACTATTATCTGAGCAGAAGAAGCCAATGAATAACACCTGTTGAATAAGGAGGTCTCCGAGTGGTGTCATTCGGAGAAGATGGCATTCGGAGAAAGTGTCTTATCAAACAAGGAAAAGAGTCCGACCAGGAATAAGTCTCTTTCGGGCAGACTCTCAAGTTTCAAACTAAGACCGAGTGAAGATGTCTCCAAGAAAGACTTCCGAGTGAGTTGGGGCAGAAAGTTATATTTCCAAGCAAAGCAAAGCTCGAACATGGGAAGAGCTTCTATCGGCCAGATTCCAGACTCTCTCAAAGTTCCAAATTTCTGAGTGAAAGGCAAAGCCGACTCCCGAGTGAAAACAACCGAATGGGCTCATTGACGGTTGAGGCAATTCCGAGTGAGAAGCAAGTCAGACTTCCGAGTGAATGTGTCCGAATGAATGTGTCTGAGTGGATCATTTCAAGGAGTGAAGAAAAGGTTCGACTGAATTACTCCCAAGCAAATCCGAGCAAGGTCTCTCTGAGTGGTTTATTTCCAGAGACATAGCCGAGTGAAACATTTCAATCGATTCCGAGTCAATCTTCAATCAGTTCCAAATAAGTCACTTTTCAATCGGTTCTAAATGAATGTTTCAATCGGTTTCGAGTCACTCTTTAATCAGTTCCGTTAAATGTTTCAATCAGAATTGCTTTGCTCGTCCAACTCCCTTCACAGCCACAACACCGACTCCATCCAATTGCACACCGGCTCCTCTCAACACCGTCCAACATAGCAACACCGAGCAAAGCAACACCGAATGAACAATGCTCCTGATGAATGCCACTCGGTCTTTTGTGTACGAAGAGCACCTTTTCCACTCGGATTATTTCCCATTATGGGTGGATACCGACTGAGGCACTAAATCCGAGTCAGAAGGAGAAAATCGACTCCATATTTTCACCGATTACCCATGCTGACTTGGATTTCTACTATCTAAGTGGATCCTTGACTTATGAGGGGGCGGCTGACAACAAGACAAAAGAGCTAGCCGCCGCTCCCTATAGTTGTCACCATCCAATCTGTTTCACCACACCATTCAGGCTGTATCCAAGCCGATCTCGTGGGGTGGCCAACAAGAAGACAAACGAGAAATCCCACTAGCCGCCGTTCCCTATTTCTATAAATAGGGGGGAGGTCTGAAGCCAAAGGAGCATAAATTCTGATTCAGTTCTTTTTCTTTTCTTTCTTTTTTTTCCGTTCCTCTTTTCTTTCTTTCTTCTTCGTTTTTCTTCTCCGTTCCTTTTTCTTTCTCTTTCATTTTCTTTCTCTTTTATTTTCTTTTTCTTTCTTTTATTTTAAGAGTTGTGAATTGTAAAAGTGAGTATTCCAATTTGTAATTGGTGGAGGAATATTGCAACAAGGAAATACAGTGGTAAAATTATTCTGAGCTTTTGGAGAAACCCGTAAGTCTTTATTTTTGCCATGACTTGTATGTTTTATTTTTCCATTATATATATGAATTTGAATTATTTCATGAGTAACTAAATTAATTATCTTGGGATGAAGGGGGTATGATAATATTTTATGATAATGTTATTTTAACTTGGAATTAAATAAATTTCTATTTTTCATTTAGTTCAAAAAATGCTCAATGCTCTTAGTAATTCCTAACAAGAACCTAAGTGATAAAACTGTATACTTGCGGGTATATTAGTAAGTTTAAGTAATTAATAGAATCGAGAGATTTATTGTTACTGGAAAGTTTTTGAACTAAGCCTGAGTTTTTGAAATACTTTTTGTGACCTCGGTAAAACCGTGAACGTAATCAAAATCTTTTGGGGAATTTTAAAAAGAGATTTTCACAAAATGATAATGGGCCTTTTCTAAGGATTAAGCAGCGCTTTCCATAGGTTAGGTACATTAATAGGATTCCGAGAGGGACATATTAATTAGCTTAAGGAAAATTCGCCTTGGAAAACTTAATTTGATTCTTATTTATGAAAAGTTAAAATTCATTAACATAAAATAGAGTCTTGATCCCCCAAAATCTCAAGATATTCTCAACTCTGATTTTTAAGTGTCTAGAAAATTTTGTTTATTTATTTGTATTCTGAGCAACTTAATTTTGTGTTTTATTTTACAAAAACCTTAAAAATCAATTGTGTGGATAATTAAATTTCAATATGCTGGTACTTTGAACACAGTCCCTATAGAGAATGATAATCTTTTATATTACGTGACATAACCTGTGCGCTTGTGGGCCCTGTCAAGTTTTTGGCGCCGTTGCCGGGGACTGTTGTCCCTCAAATATCGGTAATATTGAAATTTGATGAGATCATACTTGTTAATATTTTTTCTGTTTGTTTTATTTCTAGTTATTTATTTTTATTTTTATTTTCAAAGATCACACTTGATCTTTGTCTGTTATGGAATTCTTAATAGGTGCTACTGACTTTTATTGTTGTATTTGTGGTGATTCAGGACATGCTGCTACAAATTACTATTTTGCAATATCCTTAAACCACCATGAACAAGAATTTCATCAGTTGGATGCTATTGGGAACTATAACCATAGCAGTGATTTTAGAAGCTTACCAGTATTCCAAAACTACCCACAAAAATCCAAACTTGAAATACTGATGGAAAATTTTATGAGCACCCAAGAAAAATGAAATGAAGAGTTCTCAAATGCCATAAAGACCTTAGCTTCAAAGATGGACTCTCTGGCCACCCATAACAAAATTTTGGAGAATCAAATTGTCCAACAAACCTTTTTTTCTATGAGAACACTAGAAACATTTCCTGTAAAACCTGAGGTGGGACCATCTAACCACACCATGGATATCACTCTTAAGAGTGGTACTCATTATGATGATCTGGTTGGCATAACTAAAGAAGAAGCTAAGGAAGAGAAGAAATTTGATGAGTCTCTATCTCATCTGATAATTGAGGAGAGCAGTACACTGATCCAAAAGAAAGTACTGCCCAAGCTTCAGGATCCAGGTATTTTAGAGGTTATTCCTATCAAGGTAGGAAAATTTTACATAGCTGTTAACTTTGCTGTGCTTGAAATAGATTTTATTGACCAAGTGGTAGAGAAAGAGGCAATCCAAAACCTCCCTCTTGATCCACTTGAATCTATTTTATCTTATGACTTTTCAAGCATTTCAAAAACACACTTCTGTGATTTTTTGGCTAAAAGAGGACTGATCCCTAAGGTAGAATTTAGACCACTAAAACCTATGTTCAAGTATGAATTGTATAGCTGAAGCAGGTTCAGAAAAGTCTGGCTGAAGACTTAAAACTTAGCACTTATGGGGAGGTAACCCCATGTCTTGAATAAATTAAAAATAAAAAAATATAAAAACAAAAACAAAAACAAAAACAACTATGTCAAATCCTGGTTTGGGGTTACTACAGGTAAGTTTTCTTATCCTTTTATCATCCATTTTAACATTGAGGACAATGTCAAATTCTAGTTTGGGGTGGTAGATAAGAAAACTTAACTGTTTTGTTTATGTTGTGTGATTGTTATATTTTTCATGCATGTGCGTTTTCCTTGTTTTGTTTGTAATCTTGTAATTTACCATGATTGCATGATAAATTTACTTTGAACACAAGGCTAAAGTATCTAAGGACCCCAAAATTTTGAGTAAAATTTTCAAAATTTGATTGTTTAAATGCCAAATCAATGTCTAAATGAACTTTATGTGATTAAAATTTTCTTTGAAAAGACTTTCCATGGTTACTTGAGCCAAAATGGGTTATTTATCAAACAAATTTTCAAAACCCATATCTTCTTGATTGAGTGAATCTCATAGTCATTAATATTCTAGAACTTGTTTTTCAACCGATTCAAAATGGTTTTTAATTATATGTCTTATATAACATCCTTAGTTTTTAATTTAATTTTTCAATAAATTAAATAAATTTTTCGCAAATAATTTAAATTTCCAATAGAGATCGGATTCAGTCATTAAAAGTACCGATTTCTCATCAATTCGACTGACCCATTGGAATGCAATTTAAATATAAATAGACTTTTCATAAATAATTTCATGATTAAAACAAAATTTGTATTAATAATATCATTGTCACTTTACAAAAGCCGACCGGCCATTTCATAATACAAAAATATATCACTCGGTAATCAATATATCATTCGGTAATCGCAAGAGTCGGCCAAGGCTTCTACTCAATTTACTATGTACACTATGTATTATGCATACTAATACATAATGCTCCAGTCGGTCGAGTGACTTCAAGTGCCATCACTGTGTCCTCTATCCACTGCAAAAATAATGAGTAGGGGGTGAGCATAAACATATCAAATAATAGTTATTGAATTGGATTAAAGGTTCAATCCATAACTATGCCCTTACCACAAACCGAGTCATACAATATAAATAGCATTTCCTATCAATAATCAGGGCGTACACACAAAAATTAGTACATACCCATGCTCAAGCAAATGGATCCATTAAGTCTGTTAATTTTGTGTTGCAACACTGGCTCCCCGAGCCATAATTCAGCACTCGGCTGATTCGGCCGTTTTACAGGTACCAAACCGCTCTACGCCCATAATGTAACATAGAGTACCACTCCCAGAGTGATAGCGGTCCTCTACTCAGTGCTACGGGCCAAACCCCGAGCCTTGCTCAAGAGGTTGCCTTGAGTCCCACCCAAGGTCTTTTGTGAAAGTCATAACATACCTTACACTCATACATTTCAAGCATATACTCATCATGAATCTCATATCACTGTCGGTGTTAATATCAGAAATATGAATGGTATATATATAAAAACATAAAGCATCATACAAGCGGGGTATCAAAACACATAACACACATATATAACATAATAATATCACCCCACATCCATTCATAAACTATCTATTTGAGATGGAATGCTCCCCCTACCAGAAATTAAGAGTTCTTGCAACACTTAAAGCTTTATCCAATTCACAGCTTGCAAATTCCGACTGGAATTTCAGCTTTGTGCTAATCCAGTGTTTTCTTTATAAAAAGAAGAAATGAAGACTGATTTCTTCTTTGTTAATGGCTTTTTCAGCAATATTTGGAAGAGAATGATTATAGATGATATCCTTTCTTTCGAAGGTTTTTCTAAACTCCTTTAACAGTAGAAATTGGTATTTATATCATTCATGCAAAGAGACGTGAATGACTAAAAGATATCTGTTGTACTTTTCTTCAGATGCTGAATAAGGAATAAGCATTCAATGAAAAGGGATAGCACATTAGAGAGGGTCCCATACTTAAAAAAATATCAGAAAAAGACTTTACTAGAAGGTAGAAGAACAGATTGACGTGGAAAGCATCAGACCTGATTCTCGCATGAGCGGACCACTCTCGCTTGAGCGAGAACTGCCCAGTAACCATTTTCCATGCTTTCGCTTGAGAGAGGCTCCCTCCTAATAGCCACTCGCTTAAGCGAGAAATGCCCAGTAACGAATTCCACTGGCATTCACTTGAGCGAGGCACCTACTCGTTTAGGCGAAATCCGACCAGAGGCTGTCCTTCAATTCTGCACTCGCCCGGTCGGCTAGGCTTCCCAGCACTCGGGTTTTCATTTGGCAGTTCAATCAAAACCGACACATCTTGCTCGGTTATACCTCTTTCCGAGTCAGAGTTTTACTCTCTCGTCACTCAGAAATCTTTCACACGAAGTTCACTCGGAATTTGAGAACAATCCTTCTTTTAGAAATTATTCCACTCAGAACATACTCGGTCGGAGTTTAAGTCTTTGTCCAGAAGCACTCCTCCTCGGAAACTCACTCTTATTCAGTACTATTCCACTAGGAATGTCTCACTTGATATCATTTTACTTGGAAATGTCACACTCAGAGACACCGCTTGGCAAACCACCCAGATACATTCCACTCGAGAGTTCACTACTCAGAAACATCTTTCCGAGAAGTACTTCTACTTCTCTCAGAAACAACCCATTCAGAATCATTCCACTCGGAAATGTTTCCGTTTCACTCGGATTTAACTCACTCAAATGTGTCTCAATCAGACACAGCGTTACTTTGTTCAAGAAAGATCCTCTTATGATGTTTCACTCGGAAACATCTTAAATTTACTTAGAATTAGTCTTCAGTCTTATTTCACTCAGAAAATCTTACCTTTGACATTTTCACTCGGATTTTCATTCAGAAACCCTTCTTTAATTCCTTGTTAAATTATTTTTCTATAAATCTTAAAAATTGGGATGTTACATCTTAGGATGATAAAGGAACAATTAGGTCTCATTCTTAAGCCTCAGAATTTTTGCATAATTTGACCCCTAGTTGCCCCTTTTGAGCCTAAAAGTGAAAATTTTTCCTTGAAACCTTTCATGGACTGATATTCTCTTAATGGTGAAAAAGTTAGAAATTTAGTGGAGCAAAGAAATAAAAAATGACTTAAGAAAAATATATATGGGATGCAAAGAAAACAAAGAAAAAAGAAAAAGAAAATCAAAAGGATGATATTGAATGAATTCTAAAAAGTCCATAAAAGTTCAAAAATTTGCTCTGTTAAATTTATGATGGTAATTTGAATCATTCATGACTGTTAAAGCCCTTTCGTATTCCATTTTTCTTGAAATTCCTACCTTGACAATACAACCCAAGGCCACATTACAACCTTTGAAAGACCTTTAGACTTTGACATATTTTCTATCTAAACTATGGAGTTTCTGGTTTATTAACAAGCTTATGGTAATATTTTTTAACTATGATGATCTGAGTGATACACAAACCATGAAACACTTTGAGTGAAAATTGAGAGAAGAGTATCCTCTGTCTTGATAATGAAAATTGATTCACATAAGAAAATTAATATTGGCATTTGAATAAATCTTTTTCTCTATTTTGGATTCCTTAGTTAGCTGAGCTTAGTGTTTTCTGTATCTTATCATGTGAATATGGTAATTACTTAAGGATAAGCAATGTTTTGGTTTGGGGTATTTTGATAAGTATTTTATAACACAATAAATTAGATCTAGTTTGCTTAGGATTTTAATCATTATGCATTGTATTTCCTTTATTTATTGTGATTTTTGCCTTCTTTCCATTATATTCTACTTGGGTATGTTATTTTGCAGAAATTAAGGTAATAAAAGGGTCAATAATAAGAGAAAAACGACTATAAAATGATAAAGAAACAAGAAGAACAAGCCCAAAGTGGAAAGAACTCTCTTTTTATGCTGAATTCCGACTCAGAATGATGAAATCTGAGTAGGATGACTCAAAAATGATCAAATCCGAGTAGGATGACTCAGAATGGAGCATTGCCGAGTGGAATACTTCCCGGTTAGAGGTAAATCCGAGTGGAAGATTCCCTATCAAAGATATTCCGAGTGAAAAATGGCTGACCTTGAAGGAATATGTCCCGGTTGGAGGTAAATCCGAGTGGAACCTTCCTGACTGCAACTAATCTGAGTGAAAAAGGGACTGCCCAAAGCTATTGTCTGAGTGAAAGAATTACTGATTGAAGCAGGTCTGATTTGGGGAACAACTACTTCTTCTGGGCAAAATTGTCTCCGAGTGGACCGTCTCAAAGACTATTATCTGAGCAGAAGAAGCCAATGAATAACACCTGTTGAATAAGGAGGTCTCCGAGTGGTGTCATTCGGAGAAGATGGCATTCGGAGAAAGTGTCTTATCAAACAAGGAAAAGAGTCTGACCGGGAATGAGTCTCTTTTGGGCAGACTCTCAAGTTTCAAACTAAGACCGAGTGAAGATGTCTCTAAGGAAGACTTCCGAGTGAGTTGGGGCAGAAAGTTGTATTTCTGAGCAAAGTAAAGCTCGAACATGGGAAAAGCTTCTATCGGCCAGATTCCAGACTCTCTCAAAGTTCCAAATTTCTGAGTGAAAGGCAAAGCCGACTCCTGAGTGAAAACAACCAAATGGGCTGATTGACGGTTGAGGCAATTCCGAGTGAGAAGCAAGTCGGACTTTCGAGTGAATGTGTCCGAATAAATGTGTCCGAGTGGATCATTTCAAGGAGTGAAGAAAAGGGTCGATTGTATTACTCCCAAGCAAATCTGAGTAAAGTCTCTCTGAGTGGTTTATTTCCAGAGACATAGCCGAGTGAAACATTTCAATCGGTTCCGAGTCAATCTTCAATCAGTTCCAAGTGAGTCACTTTTCAATCAGTTCCGAGTCAATCTTCAATCAGTTCCAAGTGGGTCACTTTTCAATCGGTTCTAAATGAATGTTTCAATCGGTTCCGAGTCACTCTTTAATCGGTTCTGATTAAATGTTTCAATCAGAATTGCTTTGCTCGTCCAACTCTCTTCATAGCCACAACACCGACTCCATCCAATTGCACACCGGCTCCTCTCAACACCGTCCAGCAAAGCAACACCGAGAAAAGTAACACCGAATGAACAATGCTCCTGATGAATGCCACTCGGTCTTTTTGTACGAAGAGCACCTTTTCCACTCGGATTATTTCCTACTATGGGTGGATACCGACTGAGGCACTAAATCCGAGTCAGAAGGAGAAAACCGACTCCATATTTCCACTGATTGCCCATGCTGACTTGGATTTCCACTATCCAAGTGGATCCTTGACTTATGAGGGGGCGGCTGACAACAAGACAAAAGAGCTAGCCGCCGCTCCCTATAGTTGTCACCATCCAAGCTGTTTCACCACACCATCCAGGCTGTATCCAAGCTGATCTCGTGGGGCGGCCAACAAGAAGACAAACAAGAAATCCCACTAGCCGTCGTTCCCCATTTCTATAAATAGAGGGGAGATCTGAAGCCAAAGGAGCATAAATTCTGATTCAGTTCTCTTTCTTTTCTTTCTTTTTTTTTCCGTTCCTCTTTTCTTTCTTCCTTCTTCGTTTTTCTTCTCCGTTCCTTTTTCTTTCTCTTTTATTTTCTTTTTCTTTCTTTTATTTTAAGAGTTGTGAATTGTAAAAGTGAGTATTCCAATTTGTAATTGGTGGAGGAATATTGCAACAAGGAAATACAGTGGTAAAATTATTCTGAGCTTTTGGAGAAACCCTTAAGTCTTTATTTTTTCCATGACTTGTATGTTTTATTTTTCCATTATATATATGAATTTGAATTATTTCATGAGTAACTAAATTAATTATCTTGGGATGAAGGGGGTATGATAATATTTTATGATAATGTTATTTTGACTTGGAATTAAATAAATTTCTGTTTTCCATTTAGTTCAAAATATGCTCAATGCTCTTAGTAATTCCTAACAAGAAGCTAAGTGATAAAACTGTATACTTACGGGTATATTAGTAAGTTTAAGTAATTAATAGAATCGAGAGATTTATTGTTACTGGAAAGTTTTTGAACTAAGCCTGAGTTTTTGAAATACTTTTTGTGACCTCGGTAAAACCGTGAAAGTAATCAAAATCTTTTGAGGAATTTTAAAAAGAGATTTTCACAAAATGATAATGGGCCTTTTCTAAGGATTAAGCAGCACTTTCCATAGGTTAGGTACATTAATAGGATTCCGAGAGGGACATATTAATTAGCTTAAGGAAAATTCGCCTTGGAAAACTTAATTTGATTCTTATTTATGAAAAGTTAAAATTCATTAACATAAAATAGAGTCTTGATCCCCCGAAATCTCAAGATATTCTTAACTCTGATTTTTAAGTGTCTAGAAAATTTTGTTTATTTATTCGTATTCTGAGCAACTTAATTTTGTGTTTTATTTTACAAAAACCTTAAAAATCAATTGTGTGGATAATTAAATTTCAATATGCTGGTACTTTGAACACAGTCCCTATGGAGAATGATAATCTTTTATATTACGTGACATAACCCATGCGCTTGTGGGCCCTGTCAAGTTTTTGGCGCCGTTGCCGGGGACTGTTGTCCCTCAAATATCGGCAATATTGAAATTTGATGAGATCATACTTGTTAATATTTTTTCTGTTTGTTTTATTTCTAGTTATTTATTTTTATTTTTATTTTCAAAGATCACACTTGATCTTTGTCTGTTATGGAATTCTTAATAGGTGCTACTGACTTTTATTGTTGTATTTATGGTGATTCAGGACATGCTGCTACAAATTGCTATTTTGCAATATCCTTAAACCACCATGAACAAGAATTTCATCAGTTGGATGCTATTGGGAACTATAACCATAGCAGTGATTTTAGAAGCTTACCAGTATTCCAAAACTACCCACAAAAATCCAAACTTGAAATACTGATGGAAAATTTTATGAGCACCCAAGAAAAATGAAATGAAGAGTTCTCAAATGCCATAAAGACCTTAGCTTCAAAGATGGACTCTCTGGCCACCCATAACAAAATTTTAGAGAATCAAATTGTCCAACAAACCTCTTTTTCTATGAGAACACCAGAAACATTTCCTGTAAAACCTGAGGTGGGACCATCTAACCACACCACGGATATCACTCTTAAGAGTGGTACTCATTATGATAATCTGGTTGGCATAACTAAAGAAGAAGCTAAGGAAGAGAAGAAATTTGATGAGTCTCTATCTCATCTGATAATTGAGGAGAGCAGTACACTGATCCAAAAGAAAGTACTGCCCAAGCTTTAGGATCCAGGTATTTTAGAGGTTATTCCTATCAAGGTAGGAAAATTTTACATAGCTGTTAACTTTGCTGTGCTTGAAATAGATTTTATTGACCAAGTGGTAGAGAAAGAGGCAATCCAAAACCTCCCTCTTGATCCACTTGAATCTATTTTATCTTATGACTTTTCAGGCATTTCAAAAACACACTTCTGTGATTTTTTGGCTAAAAGAGGACTGATCCCTAAGGTAGAATTCAGACCACTAAAACCTATGTTTAAGTATGAATTATATAGCTGAAGCAGGTTCAGAAAAGTCTGGCTGAAGACTTAAAACTTAGCACTTATGGGGAGGTAACCCCATGTCTTGAATAAATTAAAAATAAAAAAATATAAAAACAAAAACAAAAACAAAAACAACTATGTCAAATCCTGGTTTGGGGTTACTACAGGTAAGTTTTCTTATCCTTTTATCATCCATTTTAACATTGAGGACAATGTCAAATTCTAGTTTGGGGTGGTAGATAAGAAAACTTAACTGTTTTGTTTATGTTGTATGATTGTTATATTTTTCATGCATGTGCGTTTTCCTTGTTTTGTTTGTAATCTTGTAATTTACCATGATTGCATGATAAATTTACTTTGAACACAAGGCTAAAGTATCTAAGGACCCCAAAATTTTGAGTAAAATTTTCAAAATTTGATTGTTTAAATGCCAAATCAATGTCTAAATGAACTTTATGTGATTAAAATTTTCTTTGAAAAGACTTTCCATGGTTACTTGAGCCAAAATGGGTTATTTATCAAACAAATTTTCAAAACCCATATCTTCTTGATTGAGTGAATCTCATAGTCATTAATATTCTAGAACTTGTTTTTCAACCGATTCAAAATGGTTTTTAATTATATGTCTTATATAACATCCTTAGTTTTTAATTTAATTTTTCAATAAATTAAATAAATTTTTCGCAAATAATTTAAATTTCCAATAGAGATCGGATTCAGTCATTAAAAGTACCGATTTCTCATCAATCCGACTGACCCATTGGAATGCAATTTAAATATAAATAGACTTTTCATAAATAATTTCATGATTAAAACAAAATTTGTATTAATAATATCATTGTCACTTTACAAAAGCCGACCGGCCATTTCATAATACAAAAATATATCACTCGGTAATCAATATATCATTCGGTAATCGCAAGAGTCGGCCAAGGCTTCTACTCAATTTACTATGTACACTATGTATTATGCATACTAATACATAATGCTCCAGTCGGTCGAGTGACTTCAAGTGCCATCACTGTGTCCTCTATCCACTGCAAAAATAATGAGTAGGGGGTGAGCATAAACATATCAAATAATAGTTATTTAATTGGATTAAAGGTTCAATCTATAACTATGCCCTTACCACAAACCGAGTCATACAATATAAATAGCAGTTCCTATCAATAATCAGGGCGTACACACAAAAATTAGTACATACCCATGCTCAAGCAAATGGATCCATTAAGTCTGTTAATTTTGTGTTGCAACACTGGCTCCCCGAGCCATAATTCAGCACTCGGCTGATTCGGCCATTTTACAGGTACCAAACCGCTCTACGCCCATAATGTAACACAGAGTACTACTCCCAGAGTGATAGCGGTCCTCTACTCAGTGCTACGGGCCAAACCCCGAGCCTTGCTCAAGAGGTTGCCTTGAGTCCCACCCAAGGTCTTTTATGAAAGTCATAACATACCTTACACTCATACATTTCAAGCATATACTCATCATGAATCTCATATCACTGTCGGTGTTAATATCAGAAATATGAATGGTATATATATAAAAACATAAAGCATCATACAAGCGGGGTATCAAAACACATAACACACATATATAACATAATAATATCACCCCACATCCATTCATAAACTATCTATTTGAGATGGAATGCTCCCCCTACCAGAAATTAAGAGTTCTTGCAACACTTAAAGCTTTATCCAATTCACAGCTTGCAAATTCCGACTGGAATTTCAGCTTTGTGCTAATCCAGTGTTTTCTTTATAAAAAGAAGAAATGAAGACTGATTTCTTCTTTGTTAATGGCTTTTTCAGCAATATTTGGAAGAGAATGATTATAGATGATATCCTTTCTTTCGAAGGTTTTTCTAAACTCCTTTAACAGTAGAAATTGGTATTTATATCATTCATGCAAAGAGACGTGAATGACTAAAAGATATCTGTTGTACTTTTCTTCAGATGCTGAATAAGGAATAAGCATTCAATGAAAAGGGATAGCATATTAGAGAGGGTCCCATACTTAAAAAAATATCAGAAAAAGACTTTACTAGAAGGTAGAAGAACAGATTGACGTGGAAAGCATCAGACCTGATTCTCGCATGAGCGGACCACTCTCGCTTGAGCGAGAACTGCCCAGTAACCATTTTCCATGCTTTCGCTTGAGAGAGGCTCCCTCCTAATAGCCACTCGCTCAAGCGAGAAATGTCCAGTAACGAATTCCACTGGCATTCCCTTGAGCGAGGCACCTACTCGTTTAGGCGAAATCCGACCAGAGGCTGTCCTTCAATTCTGCACTCGCCCGGTCGGCTAGGCTTCCCAGCACTCGGGTTTTCATTTGGCAGTTCAATCAAAACCGACACATCTTGCTCGGTTATACCTCTTTCCGAGTCAGAGTTTTACTCTCTCGTCACTCAGAAATCTTTCACACGAAGTTCACTCCGAATTTGAGAACAATCCTTCTTTTAGAAATTATTCCACTCAGAACATACTCGGTCGGAGTTTAAGTCTTTGTCTAGAAGCACTCCTCCTCGGAAACTCACTCTTATTCAGTACTATTCCACTAGGAATGTCTCACTTGATATCATTTTACTTGGAAGTGTCACACTCAGAGACAACGCTTGGCAAACCACCCAGATACATTCCACTCGAGAGTTCACTACTCAGAAACATCTTTCTGAGAAGTACTTCTACTTCTCTCAGAAACAACCCATTCAGAATCATTCCACTCGGAAATGTTTCCGTTTCACTCGGATTTAACTCACTCAAATGTGTCTCAATCAGACACAGCGTTACTTTGTTCAAGAAAGATCCTGTTATGATGTTTTACTCGGAAACATCTTAAATTTACTTAGAATTAGTCTTCAGTCTTATTTCACTCAGAAAATCTTACCTTTGACATTTTCACTCGGATTTTCATTCAGAAACCCTTCTTTAATTCCTTGTTAAATTATTTTTCTATAAATCTTAAAAATTGGGATGTTACATCTTAGGATGATAAAGGAACAATTAGGTCTCATTCTTAAGCCTCAGAATTTTTGCATAATTTGACCCCTAGTTGCCCCTTTTGAGCCTAAAAGTGAAAATTTTTCCTTGAAACCTTTCATTGACTGATATTCTCTTAATGGTGAAAAAGTTAGAAATTTAGTGGAGCAAAGAAATAAAAAATGACTTAAGAAAAATATATATGGGATGCAAAGAAAACAAAGAAAAAAGAAAAAGAAAATCAAAAGGATGATATTGAATGAATTCTAAAAAGTCCATAAAAGTTCAAAAATTTGCTCTGTTAAATTTATGATGGTAATTTGAATCATTCATGACTGTTAAAGCCCTTTTGTATTCCATTTTTCTTGAAATTCCTACCTTGACAATACAACCCAAGGCCACGTTACAACCTTTGAAAGACCTTTAGACTTTGACATATTTTCTATCTAAACTATGGAGTTTCTGGTTTATTAACAAGCTTATGGTAATATTTTTTGACTATGATGATCTGAGTGATACACAAACCATGAAACACTTTGAGTGAAAATTGAGAGAAGAGTATCCTCTGTCTTGATAATGAAAATTGATTCACATAAGAAAATTAATATTGGCATTTGAATAAATCTTTTTCTCTATTTTGGATTCCTTAGTTAGCTGAGCTTAGTGTTTTCTGTATCTTATCATGTGAATATGGTAATTGCTTAAGGATAAGCAATGTTTTGGTTTGGGGTATTTTGATAAGTATTTTATAACACAATAAATTAGATCTAGTTTGCTTAGGATTTTAATCATTATGCACTGTATTTCCTTTATTTATTGTGATTTTTGCCTTCTTTCCATTATATTCTACTTGGGTATGTTATTTTGCAGAAATTAAGGTAATAAAAGGGTCAATAATAAGAGAAAAACGACTATAAAATGATAAAGAAACAAGAAGAACAAGCCCAAAGTGGAAAGAACTCTCTTTTTATGCTGAATTCCGACTCAGAATGATGAAATCTGAGTAGGATGACTCAAAAATGATCAAATCTGAGTAGGATGACTCAGAATGGAGCGTTGCCGAGTGGAATACTTCCCGGTTAGAGGTAAATCCGAGTGGAAGATTCCCTATCAAAGATATTCCGAGTGAAAAATGGCTGACCTTGAAGGAATATGTCCCGGTTGGAGGTAAATCCGAGTGGAACCTTCCTGACTGCAACTAATCTGAGTGAAAAAGGGACTGCCCAAAGCTATTGTCTGAGTGAAAGAATTACTGATTGAAGCAGGTCTGATTTGGGGAACAACTACTTCTTCTGGGCAAAATTGTCTCCGAGTGGACCGTCTCAAAGACTATTATCTGAGCAGAAGAAGCCAATGAATAACACCTGTTGAATAAGGAGGTCTCCGAGTGGTGTCATTCGGAGAAGATGGCATTCGGAGAAAGTGTCTTATCAAACAAGGAAAAGAGTCTGACCGGGAATGAGTCTCTTTTGGGCAGACTCTCAAGTTTCAAACTAAGATCAAGTGAAGATGTCTCTAAGGAAGACTTCCGAGTGAGTTGGGGCAGAAAGTTGTATTTCCGAGCAAAGTAAAGCTCGAACATGGGAAGAGCTTCTATCGGCCAGATTCTAGACTCTCTCAAAGTTCCAAGTTTCTGAGTGAAAGGCAAAGCCGACTCCTGAGTGAAAACAACCAAATGGGCTGATTGACGGTTGAGGCAATTTCGAGTGAGAAGCAAGTCAGACTTCCGAGTGAATGTGTCCGAATGAATATGTCCGAGTGGATCATTTCAAGGAGTGAAGAAAAGGGTCGACTGAATTACTCCCAAGCAAATCTGAGTAAAGTCTCTCTGAGTGGTTTATTTCCAGAGACATAGCTGAGTGAAACATTTCAATCGGTTCTGAGTCAATCTTCAATCAGTTCCAAGTGAGTCACTTTTCAATCAGTTCCGAGTCAATCTTCAATCAGTTCCAAGTGGGTCACTTTTCAATCGGTTCTAAATGAATGTTTCAATCGGTTCCGAGTCACTCTTTAATCGGTTCCGATTAAATGTTTCAATCAGAATTACTTTGCTCGTCCAACTCTCTTCATAGCCACAACACCGACTCCATCCAATTGCACACCGGCTCCTCTCAACACCGTCCAGCAAAGCAACACCGAGCAAAGTAACACCGAATGAACAATGCTCCTGATGAGTGCCACTCGGTCTTTTGTGTATGAAGAGCACCTTTTCCACTCGGATTATTTCCTACTATGGGTGGATACCGACTGAGGCACTAAATCCGAGTCAGAAGGAGAAAACCGACTCCATATTTCCATCGATTGCCCATGCTGACTTGGATTTCCACTATCCAAGTGGATCCTTGACTTATGAGGGGGCGGCTGACAACAAGACAAAAGAGCTAGCCGCCGCTCCTCATAGTTGTCACCATCCAAGCTGTTTCACCACACCATCCAGGCTGTATCCAAGCTGATCTCGTGGGGCAGCCAACAAGAAGACAAATAAGAAATCCCACTAGCCGTCGTTCCCCATTTCTATAAATAGAGGGGAGGTCTGAAGCCAAAGGAGCATAAATTCTGATTCAGTTCTCTTTCTTTTCTTTCTTTTTTTTTCCGTTCCTCTTTTCTTTCTTCCTTCTTCGTTTTTCTTCTCCGTTCCTTTTTCTTTCTCTTTTATTTTCTTTTTCTTTCTTTTATTTTAAGAGTTGTGAATTGTAAAAGTGAGTATTCCAATTTGTAATTGGTGGAGGAATATTGCAACAAGGAAATACAGTGGTAAAATTATTCTGAGCTTTTGGAGAAACCCGTAAGTCTTTATTTTTGCCATGACTTGTATGTTTTATTTTTCCATTATATATATGAATTTGAATTATTTCATGAGTAACTAAATTAATTATCTTGGGATGAAGGGGGTATGATAATATTTTATGATAATGTTATTTTGACTTGGAATTAAATAAATTTCTGTTTTCCATTTAGTTCAAAATATGCTCAATGCTCTTAGTAATTCCTAACAAGAAGCTAAGTGATAAAACTGTATACTTACGGGTATATTAGTAAGTTTAAGTAATTAATAGAATCGAGAGATTTATTGTTACTGGAAAGTTTTTGAACTAAGCCTGAGTTTTTGAAATACTTTTTGTGACCTCGGTAAAACCGTGAAAGTAATCAAAATCTTTTGGGGAATTTTAAAAAGGGATTTTCATAAAACGATAATGGGCCTTTTCTAAGGATTAAGCAGCGCTTTCCATAGGTTAGGTACATTAATAGGATTCCGAGAGGAACATATTAATTAGCTTAAGGAAAATTCACCTTGGAAAACTTAATTTGATTCTTATTTATGAAAATTTAAAATTCATTAACATAAAATAGAGTCTTGATCCCCCGAAATCTCAAGATATTCTCAACTCTGATTTTTAAGTGTCTAGAAAATTTTGTTTATTTATTCGTATTCTGAGCAACTTAATTTTGTGCTTTATTTTACAAAAACCTTAAAAATCAATTGTGTGGATAATTAAATTTCAATATGTTGGTACTTTGAACACAGTCCCTGTAGAGAACGATAATCTTTTATATTACGCGACATAACCCGTGCGCTTGCGGGCCCTGTCATGTGTCCTTAAGGGGGGTCCCGCAACACTTGTTATTGATATTATGATATTGTTATCCGATGTGGTGTTGCATTATGGGGCGCGGTATCGGATGTATATCCGTAAAAATATTATTATTGGAAATCACTGCAGATGTTCCCACCAGAATGGATCCATCATGCATTTTCATTCATATAAAAGAATGGAATATAATAACATAAGTATAATATAAAATACTTGTTTGGCATCTGCACCGCATAGCATCCTACTTGTGATTGTGTATGTTCTAATTTGATTTCTATTTATTTTATATTTTATCTCACTCTTTTTGTTACTTGTGGCAACCCTTTAAGGGTTAACCAGGAAGATATGTGACAAAGTTGATGATGCTTGATGTGGATAAATTATAAAGGCTTTTGAGGTTGATGCTTGCTTGTGTGACTACTATGGCTGTATTATGTGTATGCTATATTTTGGTATTTTACATCTTTATATTTTATAAGATCTAGGTGTCTGTTGTAAAATATAATATGTATGGAACTCTGATGTTATGTATAATAATAAGAAGTTAATTATGTAAAGGTTGCGTACTCTGATATTGTATTAGTAACCTCTGGAATCAGGTTGTGAATCACTTGATAATTACCAGGTGAAAAATAAGTTATCCATGAGATTTTATATGGTGAGGGTAATTATCTTGGGATTTACAAGTTGGCTCCAAGGTGTTACATAACAAACTTTCTACCCTTAAGAATCATCTTGACATTCTCACATCGAGTCACCGATCTCAAACAAGCACAGGTTGGTGTAGTCACCATTATGGAGCCTTTCATCATGCAAACAGGCACTTTCAAGTGCCTCACACAATCTTTGGAAATAAATGAATGAGTAGCACCGAAATCAAAGATAACACATACTAAGGTGTCAAGAATTTCACACTCACCACGAATAAGATCTTCCGCTTGAGTGGCCTCCTCACCAGTAATGGCAAAGACTCTTCCAGTAGTTTATGGTTGATCACCACTATTATGATTACCATTCCTTCCACCATGGTCATTGCCTCGACCATTACCATTACGCCCACCATTATGATTTCCACCACGGCCACCATTGCGGCCACCATTATGTCCATTACCATTTCCACTACCACGGCCTCCAAAGCCACCATGGCCTCCACGGTTGATGTAGGAAGGAGGATCTAGTTCTTCTTCTTTTTTCTCTTTTGATAAAGGAAAAATAAGGATTAAGTAAAAACCAAGAAAGGGGGGAAAAAAGGAAAAAGGGAGGTGCCACCTAGAGAGGGTAAGCCTGAATCTCGCCACCTAGGGGGAAACCCTAGGATAAGAGTTTGCCAAAGTTTAAGAAACCCTAGCTAAAATGGAGGAAAATTCAACTCCACTAATAATAAAATATTCTCTCAATTCATGGTGTGATTTTTTTAAAAAAAACATGCCTATATATAGGCTAAGAAGGGGGAACACCACTTAACCTAATGGGCTTAACTCTCTCCTAAGCCCAAAAGTACTAAAACTAAATAAAACTAATAAAGGTGGCCAAAATACAAGGCCTAAAAAGAAAAGATGACCATGTAAGGCCAAAACCTATAGTCCAAAAGACTTTCTAACCCTAATCTAAAATAATAAAAAAATGTATACAAGAAACAAAAAAAATTATTTTAGCCAAAAAAGTTTCTTCGGCTATGTCCTCATCATGCTCCCCCTCTTAAAAATGATTTGTCCTCAAATCCAAGACATGAGAATCTACAAAAAGAAAGAGAGTAATGAGACCACTTATCATAAAAAATTAAAAAATTTTAAAAATTAAAAAAAATAAAGAATTTTAGAAAAGTATTCAACCAGGGTCAAAAACTAACTTTTTTATTTGAGACATGGTCAAAACAAAATGATCATCATAAAATACAATGAGATATTCCCATAAAAATGCACATGCAAAAGTATAGGGTATGTCAAGCATCCTAACAATGAGTTTATTGATGCAATGCATAAGAGATATGGAAGATAATATGGAGGTATGATCATGTGATGCTATTTAGAACAAAGGCAAATGACGTTGGCTTGTCGTGGCCCCGCCAAATTAGTACATTAAAACTAATTAATGTAGTACTGGGGTGTCAACCTAGGTCGTTCTCTCGAAGATCAACACTAAAATTTAGGAAAATCAAGTCTTAAACTAATTTTTAACAAACCAAAATAAAAAACCTAAAATTTATTTTTACAGACAGAAGTTCAACAAACATACAATGGGAGGGTTTGTTTGATTGTCACAGAAATTTAAAACAGTATAAATAATGAAACTTAGAAAAATAAATAACAAGCGATTGATTTTCTTGGAGTATTGTAATTTAAATCTATATGTTTTAAATTTATACTTCCTTAACCAATTTTAATTTAAATCTCATTTTATTCCATTTGTATAATTAAACCGATTAAGCATACAAATTTAATTAAACAGAATGGAATTAAACAAGCAGAGTGAGATTATGAAGAAATCAATAATAATGAAAATATATTATTTTAGAAACAAGAACCTCAAAATCATTATTACAATATTCTCCAAGAAAATCAATCTAAGGGTTTTAGCCCTCCATAATTAAAACAAATTAAAAATCGAACCCGGAATGACGTTCTCCCGAATTCTTCTTCCGTTTCCTACTGACTCCTCTGCTTCTCTGCTCCAAAATTCCCTCTGACTCTGTCCCTTTCTCTCTGCTGCTGTCCCATATTTATAGTAGTTTCAGCTGGTTTTTATTTTTATTTCCTTCCAATCTGTCCAGCTTATTTTTCCACTTTGTCTCTTGATTTTTTGTTGGCAATATGGAGCAAGAGATGGAAGTCCATTCACTTTAAATGCTGTCCTATTTTATTGCTGTTTTTGTGTTGTTTTCTTGCTGTCCAGCTCCACTTTTCTCTGCCTATTTTCCAGCAGCCCTTCCACGTGAATTGTTATTTAATTTAGTGTGCAATTGTTTTATTCAATTGCTGTCCAAGAGTAACAGCAATCAACGTGGATTGTTGTCCACTTTTCCTCTGTTCTGCAGCTTTTACGTTGGATTAGCAACATGGTGAAGGATGAATTAAATTTTTGCAACTTGATGGGTCCTACAATTGAAGAAAGAAAGAATTCAACATTTTTGTCTTATTCCCATCAGCATTCACGTTAATTCCTCATGGCTGCAGAGTGCTTTTTATTTTAGTGAATAAAATATGCAAAGCATATTCACAAGGGGTCACTAAATGAATAAACAATGCATTAATCTTGTCCTTTTTCTTTTGTGTTGATCGTGAGATGCTTTGGCAAGGAAAGATGGATTTTCTTAAATAAAATAAAGGAACATGAAGCATGGGACATGACCGTGGGAATTTTTATTGATGAAAGCAAATGAGTGGTATTAAAATATGGCACATGGGACCCTTGCTTTTAGAAAATTCAACTTTTTGCTTTTAGCTTTGAAAATTCAGCATATGGTCTTGCTTTTTGAAGCTTATTTCAATGCGATTTAGCAGCTGCAGGAGGAAGGAAAATTGATAAATTCATGCTACCATTCAGCTATGTTTCACGTTGGAAATTAGCACTTTGTTGCTATAAGAATTGATTTTGTTTATTTTATGAAGCATAGACAAGGTTTTAAACAATTTCACATTAATATACTTGTCAAGAAAAAGTAATTAATGTGAATTTGTATTTGGAGGAGAGTAATTTATTTTGTAAAATAATCATGAAGCTTCCAATAATTTGATAGCCTGTAAAATAAAATAATAATCAAATTAAACTTAGTTAATTCAATAGATTTTATTTTAGGACTAAACATTCATGAAAGCTTAAATTATTTTAAACATACTAATTAATACAAAAGAAACAGAAACAATAGAAATTGAAAACAACAATCAATAATAAACAGTAACAGTAAAAGAAAACATAAATCACAAAATACAACACTCAATAGTAACATTAAAAATAAGAAAACAGTGATCACTAGCAAGTAGTGAGATAAGAATTAAAAATAGAGACTACTGACAAATTACGCTAAAACATAATTATTATAATTTAACAGTAGATAAAATAGACAAATAGAGTAAGTAATTAAAGGTAAAAAGATATGTCATCAGCAAATCATAAATCATGAATGAAAATAATGCCCTAAAAGGATCATAGTATGTAATGGAATATAAGCTAGGAGCTATTTGTGGCAACGTATACATAGAAGCAACTAGTTTATGATGTAATCCTTTATGAAAATGAATAAGATCAACATGATCATAGATAAGATGGGGTTGAAAATGTAATAAAATAGACATGTGATAAGATGGACAAAAAGTTAATCCTATAAAAATCCTACTATGCAGCATGATAACATATGAAATGACTCTTGGGAATGACAATTCAAAAGAGTAAAGACATATGTTAATCCTATAAGATCCTATTATGATTATATACATCCCAGAACTAACCCTAAGACAACTATGAACTATGATTGACCACTTCTTTTTACTAGGAATGTCTGAAATGTGAAAAGATTTTTCTACCATTTTATGTTCTTCCTGAGGTTTAGAAATAATGTTTAAGAGAGGCAAACTATTATTGGTCATAGGAGTAGGCAAACTATGATCAAGGTGACTCTTTGTTGAAACACTAAGGTTGTTTAAAGATAAGCCCTTATGTTCTCTATTTTTATTTTCACCTTTGATTGCTTTTTTCTTTTTCTTATACCTATCATACTCATTCCAATAAAGTTTCACCTTTTCATCCATAGATTTATTATGTTTTTGCCTTAACTTTTATATTTCTTTTTCATTTTGACACAAACCTATTTTCTTATTTCCATTGGTATCATATTCTAAAATATTATCCCAAATTTCTTTTAACTTCTTATGAACTTCCTCAAGAACCTTTTTTATCTTTTTATTATTTTTCTATGGTGGAATTATTCTTAACCTCATAAGAATCTAATTTAAAATTAAGGACACATAGTTGTTCAATTAAAACCTTAAACATGTTAGGTGTTCTATCTTACCTAGAAGAAGACATGGTACGATGCAAGAGATGAGAATGACAAGTAGCAAAGTAAGAAAAAAAAGCAAAAACAAATAAAGCAAAACTAGCCGTGGTGCACAAAAGTAAACTAATACGTAAGCACACTACTCCTAATTAACTAAATAAACCAAAGTCCAAAAAAAAGTCTAATGTCCGTAAAGTAAATACCCTAGAATACAAGGGCTAAAGTGTAAAGAAAAAATTGACAATTTTTTTAATTTTTTTTACAAGGCTTTGCTTCCAATACAATTGTCTTCAAGTCTTCAAGCTCTAAGACCACCACGGCACAAGCTTAAGAAAACTCAAAACAAATATTAGCGCAAATATAGGAAAGCAAACGAAGAAAAAATGGTTACTCCACTCAAGTGTTTCACTCTTACCACTCCTCTAAATTGGTTTAAGTTCCTTAACCTCAAGCAATGTCACTCTTACCTCTATGTTCCAAGTATGCTACCCCAAGATATCGAATTAAGACTTATCCTAAAAGAATGCCAAAGGTGTGAAAAGTCTAAGACAAAACTTTAGAAAAGATAAAGACAAGAAACAAAAGTGAAATTAGAAAAGGGTAACTCAAATTGGATTTTATGTGATAAAAGGAATGACTCAAAGCAAAAAAAGGGAAAATGAATGGAGATTATACTTAAGAAATGAAATTACCGAGACAAAAAAAATTAGACAAAACTTAGACAAGCAAAAAATTAAATGCATAAAAAATGCAAGCACACAAAATAAGACCTAAAAACCTAGAATGCACTATTTGTGTAAGAAAAGGACAATTATGCAAATTGAATTTTGAAAAGATGTTTCTTAGTCAATTTAAAAAAATGAATAAGGCTTTCAAACAATTACAAATAAAGTGCCCTCACTTTTTGTTTTTTTGTTTTTTTTTAAATTTTGTCAAGATACCCTTCAAACTTTTATAATTTTTGAACAAGGACTCAAGCTTTTATTTTTACTTTTTTTATTACTTTTAATTTTTTTTAGCACTTGAAATGATCAACACAAAAGCCCAAAATTGAAACCAAGAAACAAAGCACAAATTCAATTTAGCAATCTTTACTTACACATAAGCATGCATCTTCAAGGAATTTTTTTGACATTTAAAATGCAAGAAAATAATATACAAAATTCAGATTTAAATAAACCCATTGTGTTGGACAAAAAAAATGCAAAATAAACCCTAGAAGAAAACTATGGAAAGAATCTAACAAGGCCTAAAATTTGAGCACAAATAACCACCTAAAAGTAAGATGGTTTAACCAAGGATTTGGAGCCTTAAGCCAATCAAAAAATAAATTTTAATGGCCTAGAATTTAGCACACTACTCAGATTCAAGCAAAAATTTAGGAACAATGATAAGGCTTCAAAAATGCACCAAGACCTAATTTTGGCTCTAGAAAAATTAAAACTTTCAAGAATAAATTTTTATCACATAAAAAGAATGTTAATGATGCATAAACGCAGAATTTAAAGCATATAAATAAGGTATATTATGACTTAATCAATATGCATAAATAAAATCAAAGGAAGAAAGGATATAGGAAATATGCATTTTTTTGTGATTTCTTAACAAGAAGGCATATAAAATATGAATAACAAAAAAAATAACCCAAGAAGAAATGTAAATTAGTGAGAAGAATGAAGAAAAAGAACCTTAGGCTTTAGATACCACATGATATAGGAAGGAGGATCTAGTTCTTCTTCTTCTTTCTCTTTTGATAAAGGAAAAATAAGGATTAGGTAAAAACCAAGAAAAGGGGAAAAAAGGAAAATGGGAGGTGCCACCTAAAGAGGATAAGCCTCAATCTCGTCACCCAGGGGAGGAAACCCTAGGATAAGAGTTTGCCAAAGTTTAAAAACCTAGCTAAAATGAAGGAGGAAAATTCAACTCCACTAATACTAAAATATTCTCTCAATTCAAGGTATGAGTTTTACAAAAGAGAGCATGCCTATATATAGGCTAAGGAGGGGGAACACCACTTAACCTAATGGGCTTAACTCTCTCCTAAGCCCAAAAGTACTAAAACTAAATAAAACTAATAAAGGTGGCCAAAATACAAGGCCTAAAAATCAAAGATGGCCATATAAGGCCAAAATCTATAGTTTAAAAGGCTTTCTAACCCTAATCTAAAATAATGAAAAATGTATACAAGAAACAAAAAAAATTATTTTAGCCAAAAAAAGTCTCTTCGGCTATATCCTCATCAACGGTTAGCATTATGATTCATGCGAGCAGGAGTATCAACATTAGCATTTCTTGCATTCAATAGGCAATTAGGGTGAATATGCCCCGGTTGGTTGCATTGGTAGTATACCATATCATCTTATGGACAATCACGTGCCAAATGATTAGCACCACACTTGAAGCAAGTAAGGCTTAGACATTACCATGAACTTGATTACCATTGCCATTACCACCTCGATATCCACCATATCCTCTTACAGTGAAGGACCCACCATGAAAGAATTTCTTCTTTTAAAGTGACCATGCCTCTTGAAGTTAGAGGATTGACTCTTCAACTTGGGTTCATGCTTGCCATGACTCAAAGTAGCCACATTATCTTCTTCATAAATGCGACACTTGTTCATAAGTGTCGGAAAGCTTCTTATCTCTTGATGCCGGATAACCCGTTTGATCTTGGGCCTTAAACTATTCTCAAATTTCATACATTTTGAAGTTTCAATACCCTCTTGTTGATAAGGAGGATAGAATACACATAATTCTTCAAACTTGGAGGCATACTCCTCCACAATCATGTCACCTTGCTTAAGCTCCATGAATTCAAGCTCTTTCTTACTTTTGTAGCTTTCCAAAAAGTATTTCTTCGAAAATTCAACCTTGAAATTTTCCCAAACCAAGGGAACATCAACAAACACCATGCGCCCCCTAGTAAGAGGCCACCATGATTCAGCCTCACCACAGACCATAAACACCACATACTCCACCTTTTAAGCTTCAGAACACTCAAAGCTTGTAAAGATTCTCTTTAAGTCATTAATCCAAACATAAGCATCATCAGGCTTATACCCTCCATGGAACTTAGAAGGTTTCCTCTTGAGAAATCGATCAAGACCTTAGGCGCCTTGTCCTATATTTTGTTGGCCTTGTCTTTCTAAGAGATCCGTAAAGTGGTTTAAAGCAGATGCCATAGCAGTAGCTTCTCGGTTATGCCTATACATTAACATAGCTCACAAATGAGTAAACTAGACCAAACAATTTAACTTTCAATATATATATATAGAGAGAGGTTTCAATATCCATTGGCCCATCATATATCATATTACATAATTATGTCAATTTCAATGCATAATCATAACATATTCATCATTGAAGGTAAATATTGTAAGGAATCTTGGCCGGACTCAAACAACAAGCATACCAATCTCAATTCAATACCAACAGCCATAATTAAATCAAAAGGTCCATAACTCAATCAATTGCAATTCACACAATTCAATCATGAACAATAATCGCTTGCATACCTCAAAAAAATGTTCATCAAAGAGTAATCACTGCTCTGATACCAGGTTAAGACGACCCCAAAACAATCAATAGAAATGAGGGGAAATTTTTCACGATTTAAAAAGGAAAACAATTTAGGAAAAGAAATCATTCACGAAGTAAATTTTTAACAAGTAACCCCATACCATTTAAATAACCTATCTCATATGGAGATATAAGAAAGTGAACAAATTAAATCAAGAGTGCTCCTTGGACAATCAATCATAGGATTATCAACAAGGAATAGGAGAAAACATAATTTATTTTGTGAGTTATGGAATTGTATGATAAGAGGTTTAGAGATGCTCAAATTAATTGTTAAAAAGTGGCAAATGCAATTACACAATGATATATGATGATGCCATGGCTCACTGGGACCCAAGATGTTGTGAAACACAACCAGTTTTGAAGAGTTAGGGGCATGAATTGATTCAAGGCTGGCATGAATCGATTCATGCATCCCAAATGGCCTAAAATCATGAAAATCAGGTGGATGAATCGATTCAGCCTCCAGGTGAATCGATTCATACGTTTCAACAGGTAAAACAGGGCACTTTCAAGTCTCTGAATCGATTCAACACCCAGGGTGAATCGATTCACACGTTGTGCTTACAGTGGACAGTGCTCTGAATCGATTCAAGGCTTTATGTGAATCGATTCAAGCCCTGTATGACAGCACCCTGCTGCATTATGCAGAAAACTCATCATTTTCTAACTTCTAACCACCCTATCTTTTCAAATCAAATCCAATGGTCACCAAATTTTGAGACAAGCTAAAATACATTATTTGTGACGCGTAGCCACTAGCTGCACTAAAAAATTCCTAAAAACAAGAAACTTATGCGCATAAATACATTTGTCCCATTTTGAGGCATTTTGATGCAACTTAGGGGTCAATTCTCGATGGAATTGGCCCATTCCAGTTTCTACAAATCATAACTCATGTGTTTAAGCTGTTGGAACCATTACATGCCATCAAAATTACATAAAACTTAATTTGACCCTATTAGTTCCTCAAATTTGCCTAAACATCAAAACTTAACTTCATATATGCAACATAAAGCATTGTAAATCATGAATTAACATCATCCATTCATCATTTAGGCAATAGTTCCAGCATCACAATTATCATCATACATTGTCTAGGTTATACTAAAAAAATTAGCCATACACATAAGGTCAAATTTTCACCTATAACCTTCAAAATCAACATTCATCAATCTAGATACAAAATAAGCATATTTCAACACCATATGCTATACAAAATCAATGATTTTCTAGCCAAGGCACTTCCTATACAACTATATACCTCTACCATCAAAATACACTTCAAAAGGAGATGCACCTTACCCCAAGTGATCTGTCCTGAACCGGGGTCTAGAGATCCGGAGTCAAGTCAATCACAAATAGTATGTAAATACTGTATAGAAGACCGGATGTATGAGTATCCGGTACAAATATCCGTTGTCCTTGCGTGAGGAGAGCAGATTGGGCATTCTGGAGATCCTTCACACCGACCTAACGCGTTGATGTGGGCGAATGGTGGTGTCACCTGCAAAGATTCTCCGACGCTCAAGTCAGTGATAATATTCCAAGTAAGGAATGTATTTTAGAGAGTAATCATTTTTTTTAGTTTTAGTTCAGAATCCCCCCTTCATTGATGAAGAGAGTTTATATACCTGATTGGCTCGTTTTACGAGGACTCGTTAGTGGGGAACCACTAACTTCCATTAGCATTATTTTATTGCGCACTTACCAGCATGATTGGGTCAAGTGGCTATTTTATATTGAGCATGGAGAGTATAGACTAGGATTAGAGAACAAGTTGACCATCCCCGTGAGCAGAATTTGGCTTGTAGTGTTGGGGATTATTGATCGGTCCCTGTAGCAATGATTCTTGTCTTTTGCATAGTGACGTGTGTGTTATCCGGTGTCATGGTGTTATCCTGAACAACCGGTATAGGGAGAGCGCCTGATACGGAATTACATTCCGGATGTATACCGATGACACCGGTTACACATTGATGTCTTGACAAAGACGTTGAAATATGTCTTGCAGATCGGATACCGGTATTGAGACCGGATCACCAAGAATATCCTGCATCGCAACGCTAAAAGTAGACAACATAGGAGAGTGAGTCATACATTCCAAAGGATGAATATGAATACTATATGATTATATGCATATGCATTCAATGCCATGTATACTTTGCATCAACATATGTCATTCATTATTTCAATTATCATCAACACACTATCATACATATAACTAAATCATCTCCATGGATCATAACAAAGTATATGAGCATACACACAATCAAGTCCCTCAACATATTGGACTATCATACATATCATCACCATACACAATATATCTCTTTGTATTCATATCTTTTATGTTGTCTTTAGGTATTTTCTCATCCAATCACAACCATCACCATTTCTCATCACCTTTGGCATACCTTCTTGCTATATGCAAATTCTCTTAAGCTAATGCACATGCATAACGTAGTAAATTAACAATTATGGATCCGACTATGGGAAATAAACACTAAATTGTATGAATTAAGCATGATTATATAACCATACCCTTACTGCAATAGTAAAATATGTACACTTATCATCAAATTGCATGCATATCATTATGTTTTACAGGTACCAAACCGCATCGCCCGTCTTGCAACACCTGGCCATTTTTACCATGACCGCGACATATACCATAATCAACATAAGGGTGTTACGGGCCAACCATGATTCTCACCATGGCAGCTGTGATCCGAAGGACCACTGGGGACACTTGCTCCTCAAAGAGCCACAGGGGAAAAATAAGAATGCTTGTGCATAGAGCCGCCCTCCCATTGGGCCAACCGGGGGAATCCCCTAACATTTCAACACCAGCAGCTATGCAATATGCCATGGATGCAATGCAAATACCAATCATATGCATTCTCACAACTATGCATCCTAATCATGTCACTCATCAATCATCACCATCATCAACATCACCACTCAAACTCTTTGTGGATTTTATTTTAATTAATCATGGCCATTGTTATACATTTCCAATGTGGCATCACAACACTTTCATAAATCACAATACAAGTTCATCTTGTATCAATTACAATGGCTATACATTTTTTATCATCAATACTCATAAATTAATCATTAATAAACTAAGGCATGTTAATCATCCATATTCATTCTCATTCATCATCAAGAGAGACTATTCCACATTTATAGTGAATATACACATAACCACATCATATCAAGGTATGACACTAGCCAAGCCATTTAACATCATCATTTAGCACACCATAAACATTCCAAATGCATAAAACATATTGCCAAGCATAATCATCATCACCATATTTAACAAACTCAAATTGTCAATACCACACAAGCAAGACAACATGCATATTGTCACATATGACAATCAAACACTACTCAATCCATACATTTAGAATATAAAACTCCTCTTCTACCTCAAGAGAAGAATTCCGAGCAATACGACATTCCTGCCTCGTCGTTCAAAATGGGTCCTACATTTCATAAGATACCACATAATTAATTTCAATTCAAAGTCACCAAGACTTATATATTCTATTTTAATACTCGGTGCATTTAACAATTTCATTATCAAGCTATTTTTATTTCATTAATTTCACCATAACCACCATGGGTTAGGCATTCAAGTTTCATTATTATGCATTTATATTCCTTTCCATCAAAGGGGCCATACACCAATGGCCACCAATCATCATTAATGGCCATCCACCATCATTAATGATTTCTACCATTGCCAATAAATGTTCATCTAACATATTCTCTTATACCCATCATTTAAATACCATATGTTTCCCATCAAAACATACTTTCCAATCTATATTTATCATTTTCCCTAATTTTCCAAAGTTAAGGTTTTACTAAAGATCCAACAACATCATAAATACGTATCCTCTTCTACCATTTCAAGCATCAACTTTTGTGTACCCCATTAATGGTCCATCAAGCTTGTATTTAAAACACCCTACCTTAGGCTTTCCATGTTAAATGCTTCTCCCAACAACCCATATACAATAAATGCTCACCCAAACATTAAAAACCCAAAACCTAGAGTTTAAGCTCTTGAAAAGTGATGGAAAGCTTACCTCAAGAGAAGAAAAGAATGGGTTTCTAAGAGAGGGATGGAGGGTGACAAAATTAAGAGAAGAATGAGAAGGGATTCCAAGCTTCAAGCTCTCCCTTCAAGCTCCAATGAAATGAAGATGGCACACACCACTTTGTCTTGGTTTAGAGAGGAAGAAGAGATGAAGAGAATGGAAGAAGAAGAAGGGAGTGACGTTTTGCCATAGAGAAACATAGAGTGTCATAAGATTGAAGAGAATGAAGTGGTTTATGTTTTTAATTTTACCCCTCTCATTAAAATTTACCATTTTACAACAACTAGGATCTCTGTTCGGGCTCAATACGTTATCTAAAAATTATTCCGAATACATATTCAGACTCCCAATAATATTCTTAATAGCCCTAACCAACGTTACCTCAATCAGAGATACTTGGTCTGATACCCATATTTTAATCAGGTATAATTTTAGTTTATAAAGCCCTAATAAATTATGAATAATCCCCAAAAATCTTAATTTAACTATTTTCAACATTTTGAGATATTAGTTTACTCACATATAATTATTTAGTATTTATTCTTTATATTTAATTATTTATATAAAATTAGGGATGTTACAAATGCCAACCCATCCCAAATTCTAAGGGAAATGGGTTGGTCATTTTTCAGTGTATACGTGGTGATGAAACATGCGCCAATCAAGAGGCCAGGAAACCCTAGGAAGTACTGTGACTTCCATGCACAGACGAGGCATTCTATTGATGAGCGTAGGCAGTTGAAGAATGTCATCAAAGTCCTTATCCATGGGGGGAAGCTGAAGCAGTATCTCTTTTGGCAGAAGTCACTAAATAAGCCTAATCAAATAGGGAAGAGGCATAGGGACCGCTCTCCAAATCCTGATTATACTCGAGGTTTTAAGAGATTCACTATAGTAGAGAAATAGAAGGGCCCCGTGGTGGAAGTTGTGCAAGTGGCAGGGAGAATGTCATCCCCACCTCAGCGAGGTCGGCACGAGGTAATAAATATGATTGTTAGAGGTTTTGTTGTAGGAAGCGCCTCAATTACGATGCAAAAAAACCACCACTGTATAATCTTATCTGTGTAGGGTAAGAAGCAAGACAATCGCTCTTTTAGGAACGATGTGCTGACACCCCCGATCTCTTTTTTCGATGATGATTTTGGTCTAACCATATTAGGGGGCGATGACGTAGTGGTAACTGTGGGCGTCATCGTGAACATGGATGTAAAGAGAATCTTGGTGGACCAAGATACTTCATGTGATGTCATCTTTTATGATTGTTTCAAGAAGATGGGCCTAACCGATACAGACTTACAACCATATACGCAGGATTTAATTACCTTTAATAGAGCAAAGCAGTCTACCAAGGGTTACTTAGATGCTCACATCATATTTGATGGGGAGCCCGAAGCAAGGATGGTGAAGACTAGGATCCTGGTCATCAATGTACAACCTCCTTATAACGACTTCATAGGCCGTCATACGTTGAATACAACGGAGGCTACCATCTTAACCCCACATCTTCTTATTAAGTTTATTGATAATGACAACAGGGTGTCCTCTGTGTGGGGATGACCAAGAGATGACTAGGTATTGTTACAACCTTAACCTCAACATGGTGAAGTTAGAAGCTATTAGTAAGAAACGAAAGTTGAATGATGGAGGCACAACAATAATGTCTGTTAATCTGGTGGACTTAGATCCTCGGTATGAATTAAAGATAGACCCATTTAACCCCTCTAAGCGAACCCTAGATGAAGGTTCAAAGGCGATTGTTTTGGGTGATACTCTAAATTGAATGACTCAAATTAATGAGAAACTTGAACCTGGAATGGAGGAACGTTTGATTGCTCTATTAAGGGAGTTTAAGGAGTTGTTTACCTGGACAATTACCGGTATGCTAGGAATGAATCCAAATTTTTACTGCCATAAGTTAGTTGTCTACCTAAAGACAAGGTCGGTGGCACAGAAGAAGAGGTGATTGGATTCTGAAAAGTAAAAAGCTACTTGTGAACAAACTGAGGAATTGTTAAAGGCTAGTTTTATTAAAGAGATTCCCTATTCTTCTTGGCTCTCCAACATGGTTATCGTATAAAAGTCCAATGGCAAATGGCGTATGTGCACAGATTATGTGGACTTGAATAAGTGTTTCCCGAAAAACCCTTACCTCATCCCTAATATTGATTGCATGCTGAATGATTCTTCTGGGTACCAGTGTTTATCCTTTATGGATGCTTATTCTAGGTACAAGCAGATTTCGATGTGGGAAAAGGACTAAGAGAATACTTTTTTTATTAATGAGAAGGGTGTATTCGGTTACACTATTATGCCTTTCGGTCTGAAAAATACTAGAGCCATTTATTAGTGTATGATCAACAAGGTGTTCGAGGGCATGCACACCAAGTTGGTAGAGGTGTATATCAATGACATCATTGCCAAGACACCAGCAGGAGGTGATCATGTGGAAGACCTCCGTAAGATTTTGCTACGACTCCGGTAGTATAACATAAGTCTTAACCCCCTGAAATGCACTTTTGTAGTGCCTGGTGGAAGGTTCCTGGGATTCATGCTGACCAAAGATGGCCCACCGAACTCCCCCTCTCTATAAAATTTTAAAGAAAAGCAAAAAGTTCGATTGGGAGCAAGAGTAGGAAGTGGCGTTCCATGACTTGAAAGAAGTCTTATCTAGACCTCCTATATTGGTAAAGCTTGATCCCATGTGAACAACTAATACTTTATTTATCTATTTCAGATAAAGCATTAGGTGTGGCTCTAGTTAAAGAGACTTTGGAAAGGCAAAAACTGGTGTATTTTACCGGCAAGATGTTGTAGGGGGCTGAATGTAGATACCAGAAGATTGAGAATGCTACCCTAGTCGTCACATGGGCATCCCGACATTTGTGACCCTATTTTCATGCATACCATATTCTGGTGAGGATGAATCTTCCACTTCGCACCATTCTCTTCAAGCTAGACTTGGTAGACAGAATGATCAAATGGGCGGTTGAATTGTCTAAGTTTGATATCACCTACGAGCCATATAGTGCTATCAAGGCCCAGGTGTTGGTAGATTTTATTGTAGAGCTCTCAGGGTCGGATCCAAAGGCATCTCATTCGTATCGAATGGTATATATGGATGGTTCCTCCAATAGTAAGGGGTGTGAAGCTAGAATTATGGTTGAGAGTGATGATGGTATGCACTTTGAGATTTCCCCCCACTTGGACTTCACTACCTCTAACAACCAAGCAGAGTATGAGGCTTGCCTTGCAAGTTTGAGAGTGGCCATCGATATTGGGCTAAGATTGTCACCTTGTGTAGTCATTCACAGCAGGTGATCTTATAACTTTTTGGCGAATACCAGGTGAAAGAACCCCTACTTTAAAAATACTTGGCTTGCGGTCATGACCTAAAAGAATGGTTTCAATCCATTACCTTCAAACATGTCCCAAGAAAAGAGAATACTAGGGCTGATATCCTTTCATGGTTGGCAAGCATAAAAAAGGAAGGGAGTATTATGTCAGTAGTGCAAAACCCCTAATAGAGCTCAGTATTGCCAATAACCCTTCTGTTAATACCATTCAGTTGACTGGATTTTCTAAAGATTTTTAGATGGCGACTTATGTTCAATATATGGTGAATGGTCAACTCCCTATAGATGAGACTGAATGAAGAAAAATAAAAAAGGAGTTACCCTTTTTCACTATGGTGGATGGCAAGTTATTTCAACGAGGCTTCTCCGTCCCCTACCTCTTATGTTTACATGAGAATGATGTCCATACGGTGATGACTGAAGTGTATGAGGGGCAGTGTAGGCACCACTCTAGTTCAAGGAGTCTCATGAGGAAAATCCTCCAAGCCTATTTTTAGTGGCCCACAATGAAGAAAGATACAGTGGAGTAATGTTCAAAAGTGTGATCCCTGTTAAAGGTTTGCCAACCTACACCACACCCTTGCCGAAGCGTATTCAACATCTGCGGTCCCTTAGCCTTTCCATCAATAGGGTTTGGATATCCTAGGTCCATTCCCTATAGCCCCTAGAGGCATCAAGTATTTGATTGTAGGGGTGTATTACTTCACCAAATAGATTGAAGCCAAACCGGTGGTCCATATCACCTCTGCCAGAATAAGACATTTTGTCTATGAGAGCATAATTGCTTGTTTTGGCATCCTAGGGTGGATTGTCACAGATAATGGCACTCAGTTTATAGAGATCGCAAGTTCATTGAGTTACTTGAGGGGCTAAATATTATGTAAGTCTTTTCATCTATTGAGCATCTCCAAATGAATGGGAAAGCAGAGGTGGCAAACTGATAGGTTCTTAAGGGTCTTAAGAAATGGCTCAGAGACAGGAAGGGGGATTGGACCAATTAATTATTTCATGTGTTATGGGCATACCAAACTTCCCCTCACTCATCCATAAACGAGTCACCATTTAAACTCATATACAGGGTTGAAGCCATGATCTGAGTAGAGCTTGACATATCATATACTAGAGTCTAACAATTCAATGAAGAAAGTAATGTCGAGAACTTGTTGAGTAAGTTAGACGTTATCGGAGAACTAAGAGAAGAAGCCTTTGTCCTAGATTAGTTGATCAAAGCTAAGGCTATTCTCTACTACAATAAGCGTGTCTCACAAAGGCATTTTGAAATTAGTGATTTAATGTTACGTTGGGCTAGCATTGGCAATAAATTTGCCCACCAAGGTAAGCTTGCACCATCCTAGGAAGAACTATATCGTGTCTTGGAAGTTTTAAGCAAAGGTATTTTCCGTCTTGAATGCTTGGATGGAATGCCAATCAGGAATAAGTGGAATATTTTGAATTTATGCATTTATTATAACTAACTTGACTTTACGACATATACTTTTTTTCCAAACTTAAGGTTTTTTCCTATTGGGTTTTTTTTAAGAAGGTTTTAACGAGGAATGTCCTAGTTTAGCTTCGATGTACATTCAGTGATTAATAAAATTTTTATTTATGAGTTCCTGACTTTGCTTGTTAAAGTATTTATTCTATGCATGAAGACTCTTTTTTCCTTAATGAGTGACGAGGATTAGACCTCTTTGAGGTGGTACCAGACCCCAACGAGAGGCTCCCCATTCCCTTAAACAAGGATTAACTACTTGGCCCTAGTGAGTGGAGACGATCGGACCTCTTTGAGGCCGTACTGGACCTCGATGGGCGGTGCAAGTAAAAATAACAAAGCCCTAGTGAGTGGTAATGATCGGACCATTTTAAGGCCGTACTGGACCCTAGTGAGTGGCACCTTAACCAATGGTTAGTTACTTGACCCCGATGAGTGGCAAAGATCGATTATTATTAATACTATATTGAGCCCCAATGAGTGTACAAGTAAAATACTTAGGTTTTTTACTTAAGTCCTTTTTATGTAAAATAATTTATGCACGTTGCTTCGTAACGGATAATACACACTTTATACAGTGTCCTACATGACTTGGCAAATTGTGTTTGAGGTCGCTAACAAAAGTAAAGATAAATTCCCTAAGTTGCTTCTACTACAATTATTGAGATATAGTAAAAAGGAGCATGTTCATTCGTATTAAAAAGAAATTACAAAACCGGAGCCTATCCCAAGATAAGGCTACAATGATCGACAATAATCAATTAATAAAGGACCAAGGAAGGAAATTATCAAGGTTGGAAGAAGTCATGGAGGTGGAGTAGTTTTTTTGGCCAACTCTAGAAGCATCATCATGAGTATCTCGAGCACTTTCTTGTCAGGAAGCAGTCTCTTTAAAAGTTATTGATTGGTTAGGTGGTAGAGAGGCGAGCTCAAATAGAACATTTTCAGGCTCCCGGGGTCCATTGTTGGCTATGGCCATTAGCTCCCCTTCATGGAATTATAGGCTGATGCCACTCAAGTTAAGACCTATACCGGGGTTACGGTGCATGACTTGGCGAATGACGACATTGAATGATTCGAGCGCCACTGTCCTACAGAGCTCCATTATTTGCGCCACTTATCCCAGATTTACCTTGACCTCTTCCCGCAACCTGCCATTTTCTTCATTAAAGGTGGTCATGTCATCAATCTTTTTGTTCAATGAAGCAATTTTAGCTTCATACTGCTTTTGGTCTCTGTTGCGACCGCCCTGTGCTATTGCCAGTTCACTGTTCATAGCTAGGAGCTTATCTTGTGTCTTTTTCATAGCATTCTTGGCACCAATAATCTCTTGTGCTGGTTCTCTTCCTTCAACTTCTGGTTTACTTCTCGAACCCACTCTACTTCCATCTTTTCAGCTTTTAACTACTTCAGCTCCTTCAATGCGGTAGGAATAATAAATTCCTTTTCACTCACAGTCTTGTCTCTGGCCTTGACTACCTCCAACAATAACGCTCTTTCTTTGGTGACAACCCAAAGCTCGGCGTCTAGGGCTTGAATCTAGTCATAATATAATGAGCTCTGCTCGGCATGATCAGCAAGACCTTTAAAAGATTCGAGCATCCCTTCCATTTCCCACAGGTGGCACCTGCCATCATCTATAGTTGCCCTTACTTCGCCAAGGTCCAAGTCAGTGTGAAGGCAGTACCGGGGTACCTCCAGATGCCCCCGATCTTCTTTATTTCCGTGCCAAGCCAGATAGGCGCTCAATTTCAGCCCCAAAGAAGGAGCATGTAACTGCTCTAACGTTGTTATTCTTAGTAGGGAGGCCTCTGTCTCTTGTTTGGTGGCTGAAGGTGACAGATCAATGGTGTTATCAGGCTCCTCTTCTTCTCTAACCATTTCTTCAACTACCTCTTTATTTTTCGCCTTATTAGTAGCGGGTGATGGGTCCTCCCCTTGGCGTTGCTTCTATCTCTTCCGCTTGGACACGCCATCATTATTCTTTTTGCTACACTTATCTATCGAGGCCTCGTCAGTTTCCCTAGTACCGGCTTCTAGGCAAGGAATTTCTCTGGCATCACTGGGAAACTTTATTGTGGGTTCTAGAGCCTTCAGAATATTCCTCTTGGCTTGAACTTGGTTTTTTGCCTAAGCTACTGCCAGGTCTTCTTGGAGCTTGAGAAGAGCCTCCATAAGTGCAAATCTTGTTATTTCACCTGAAACCACAAAATGATATATCGTCAATAAATTATAACTTTAAGCTTAACAAAGGAAAATAGATATAGAAATCCTAGATCATTACAAAAGTAAGGCTCTCATTGGGCAACAAAGCCAAGCAGCCTTTTGCATGAGATTTCCTATGTGTAGTGTTGAAAGCTTACAAGACCTTAATGACCTCAACAGTCACCGGGGAAAGCTCGATCTCGGTGCATTTGAAGGCGGCCTTGGTTAGAAGGAAGTGTTCATGGGTCCACGACACCAAAAATAACTCGATTCTATTCTTGTTCACCCAGAACACCAATTTGTTGGCCCTGGTATGTACTTTGAAGAAGCATTTCTTGAAGGAGACACCCTTAAACTTGGCAGACTTCGTAAATGCTTCAAAGTTTACTATTTAAGTCACACTGAAGTATGACAAAGCTTAGAATACCGTCAGTGTTAGCCAGGCATACCACGAGACAGTAGCAGAAGAAGAGTGCCACCATGGGTTTGAAGTGAAAGTACTGTAACACCCCGAATTTTATAAAATGAATAATTGATGGGAATAAATAATAAATAATTGTATATGAGTTATTTGTGTCCCAAAAATATTGGAATGATTAAATTGGGATTTATTATGGATATTTATGAAATACTGAGATATAAGGAGTTAAAATTTTACCCGATTAGAATATGGGTGTCAGACCAAGTATCTCCGAATGAGATGCCGTTGGTCAGGGCTGTTAAGAATATTATTGGGAGTCCGAATCTATATTCGGAATAATTTTTGGAATTAGTATTGAGCCCGAACTGAGAGCCTGTTGGTTATAAAACGGTGAGATTTTAATGTGAAGCCAAATAATAAAAATATAAACTTCCGCTTTCTCTTCTCCTTTTCACGTCATTTTCTCCCTCTCCTTTCTACACTTCTTCTTCTTCCACCTTCTTCTTCCTCTCCTAAAAACCCTAAGCATGGTGGTGTGCCTTCTCCTTCTCCATTTCGTTTTCCTTCAAGCTTGGATGTGGTGACAATGGCGATTAGAAGCCCTCCTTCTCCCACTCTATTTTCGTGTATTCTCTCCCTCTCTTGGAAGCTCATGGCCAACTCTTGGGTGAGGTAAGTTCCTCACCATTCTTTATGAGTTTACGCCTTAGATATTGGGTTCTTGGTAATTGGGGGAGTATTTATTGCATAGGGGTTGTTGGAAGAAGCTTTAGATGAGGAAACCGTAAGGTGGGGTGTTGTTATTATGGCATTAATGGTGGGTTGTTATAGGTGCATGAAATTAATGTTTGGTGATGTGAAATAAATGAGTATTAATGAGTGTTGTTAGGTTTTAGTGAAACCTTAACTCTAATAAATTAGGGAAAGTGTGAAATATGTGTAGGATGTAGGTTTAATGATGTTGGAGAATGATATTTAATGATGAGTGTTGTTATGAATGTGGAATGTGAGGGATTGGTGTGAAAAGATTGTGACTTGATGAGGTTCTAAACCATTGTGGTTATTGAAGGATATGAGAGCTAAGTTGAATATTGAGTAACAATGTGATGGTGATGTTGTTGGGTTTAGTTGGCCTTTTATGATCTAGAGGATCTTGGCTTTGGGAAAGGAATTCCCGAAGCCTAACACAACTGCATATATTGGTGTTTAGCAAGTCTAGGACTTGGGGTTGAGCTTTATGATAAGCTAACAAATGTTTAGAGTTATGATGATTATTGATTATGTGTATGCATATATATTGGTATGTAGATCATATTCCAGATGATGCGATGGAGCATTCGGAGCATCGGAACCGTTTCGGCTCTTCCCTCAAGGTAGGAGAGGAGTTAACATTCAAATTACATGAGTAAATTCGATAGTGATTGTTGTATGTGATGAATACTCATGCTTGCCTTGCCATGTGTATGTATTGAATTAATTGAATTGGCAAGTTGATGATTATTGAGGATGATGTGTGAGAATATGTGGATTTGTTGTGGCAAGGTATGAATATATGTATATAAGATGATGATGAGTTTGAATTCAACATGAATAATATGTTTGAAATGTAAATCGATAAGAATAAGTGTGTGAACAGGTGGTATATGCCTTTTATAATGTGTAAGAACGTTGGATAGGTCTAAATTTGACTTATAATGAGAATTTCTGAGTGAGAGTGCTTGGAACGAGGTGTATATGCCTCACATGTTATATATGATGGTGTATAATTTCGTATTTCCTACAGGGATTCTGTAGAACTCGCTCAAGCGAGTGAGAATCTGCTGGTGTATTTTAAGAGAATCAAGTTTGTATAATACACTCAAAGAGACGTGCCAAGTTTTAAACACGGTAGTTGTAGTTATAAAGGATATCGTTCCCACTAAGGATCATCAGCAATTGAAACTTAAAATATTACGGCGGATTAAAATGATTGTTTTCATGGTTTTGAGTTCAAAATATAAACTACAATATGTGAACAAATATGCAATGAAATAAAAGGAGTTTATCAAATTGTAACAACTGGGATTAGGATTCACCGATCTTACCTTCCGATACACAACGTATATTCATGAAAACAGGGTTTGAACTATAATACTTTACGTCACAATCAATGTCATTCGTATCAATTCCTTGACTACGAAATTTATAAAAACAGATTTGATAACGTCAATCCCTTGATCGTTTCAAATCCATTCCAGCATTACGACCGATTGTTTAGACGTTCAATGCGTTAAATACCATCCCTGGTTATTTACTCACAATGAGCGTTTCATTTAGATCTGTTTTCGAAAGTTATTTTCCAACAACAAACGTAAACTTAATTCAAGAAACTAGTGATCAAGTAGATTCAAGCAGTGAACACAAAATGAAATACCAAGAATCATAGAACAAATTTACCCAATTCATGAATATATCATTTATGATCTTCAAGTAAGAAAGGCTACATCCAATCCCAAGGAGAGGTTTAGCCACTCATGGTGGTTATTACAACTTAGAAAAGATGAAGAAAAGACAGAGTACAAAGTGTTTCTAACTATCCAGCTCTCCTTTCCAGCCGCCATGCAGTAAGCTTATATAAAAGAATACTCGCTCAAGCAAGTTTATATTTCGCTCAGGCGATGAGCATTCTTCAGCACGAAGGAAATCCACGTCCTGCTTCATTATGGGCTTAATTCGCTCAAGCGGATCAGATTCGCTTAAACGGGTCTTCATATCTGATACTTCATTCCATTTCGCTTGAGCTGTTTCTTCATCCACTTCAGCGAGCCCTTTAAAATTTGGTTCTGGACAAATTTCGCTTGAACGAAATAATATCGCTCAAGCGACCTCTACATTGCTGCATTCTGGAAGAAATTCACTGGCTTTTCTATTCAAAACGCTTGAGCGAGGCTACTGTTATTTCATTCTGTACCAATCTCGCTCAAGCGGCCTCAGTGTTCGCTCGGGCGAATACTTTATTTTCAATACTGGCTTGATTTTGCCTGGGCGTATCACTCCTCGCTCAAGCGAGTCTTGACCTGATACTATTATTTGTTAAATTAGCGAGCTCTTCAATTTTTCCTCAGCGATCATGATTCGCTCAAGCTATATACCCTCCGCTTGAGCGAATATCACTCTGTTTGCTCAACTCTTACTAGATTTTCTTCATTTCTTTTCTTTTCTTCTTTCTTCTTTGAATTTTCCTGAGATTGTAACAAAATTAGCCAATCAACCTGTACAATGTTCATATCACTATTTATTTTCTATTTAGCTTACAAAATTGGCAAACATTGTACATTATATCCAATTTATGCTTCATTAATCATGCAAAATATAGGTAAATTGGACATCTATCAACTCTCCCCAACCTAGAACTTTGCTTGTCCTCAAGCAATTGGTCAAGAGAAAGTTTAAGTGAAACAAAGATCTTAATTAATCATAGCTGCAAATAAAATGAAGGACAACTTTTCACTATTCACAAATGATAAATCCTCAATCATGCTTCATTTTATCTAACCAAATTCTAAGTTTGAAACTATAATACACAATTGCAAGTAACCACTCTGCTGTAAAAACAAGAAATCCTCTCTGGTTATACCTTCCAGGTGAGTGTTTGCTCTTTTTATCATTGGTCAAGTGTTATTCAATCATTGCATTTCATTTCACTGCATAAGATAACCACTCAAACAAACATGGATCAAGAGGTCTTTAATAGGTTGTAACTTGGCCAGGCTTACAAGAAATTCATTGGTTTTTCTTTGGATGCAAAGACATACTAAGGACACTTAGATTTCTTGGCCTTGGCTTTTTGTTATGTCATTTTTGCTTCATTTAAGCCATTCAACTTTTTCTTTATATTCCTCCTTCATTTTGTTTATTCTTTGACCTTGGTAGGAGGATCTTATGTTGTTTTCCAAAAATTTTCTCTTTTCTTTTGACAGTCACAGCCAAACTCTTCACATACCCTTCTTGAAAGATTGTTCTTGTCCTTAGCATGCATTAAGGTTGGATTATTTTGTTATACAAACATGATCTAAGGTTAAGAAAAGAAACTTTCTTTGCTCAGTTAGGGTTAAACACAAAATTTGGATTGATTACTTGAAGGTTGGCTTTTTGGCTCTTGTTTAAACCTATTCTACACAAAGTTTCCCTCTATCCTATCCATGCTTGACTAAGCAATAATCCTCGCCAGAAACTCATGCAATGAAAGATTACACAAAGATCAATGAACTCTCTGTGTTTAAGGTTGCACTATCTCACTGGGTTAATTGTCTTGATTTCTTTATTCTCACAGAAAAGGGTTCAAGCATTGTGAACTAATTCCTAACTCAAGAATTAGAAAGATTCATTCAACATTCATAAGAATTATCAGAGTTTCCAAAACTAATCATCCTTCCTTTTATGCAAGCCTAAGATTCATTCACATCTTTCTTCACTTTTCCATATCATTTAAACAAAATTTCCGCGCCTAAACATTATAACTAACGTATGTAACAAAATTCATTTAGGCGTAACAGGAAAATCTAACTGTAAATCATGTGAAATTGACATAAAAGGAAAGTACTGAACAATAAGTACTGAATTTAAAGTAACATAATAAAAGGAACATAATTTAAAGTAGCATAAGCTTAAATAAACTTGACAAAATAAAAAGGAACCACAGTAGCATGCTCAGTCATGCAACATCACAATATCAGTGACCACTCGATCCAGTTGCTCTTCAAACTCCCTGTCCTCAGCCTCCTGCTGCTGCTGAGTCTGTGTATCAGTTGGTGCTGTGACAGGTACAACTGCTGGTCCTGCTGATGTGGCTGGTGGTGATGGTGGTGCCTCTGGCTCAGCAGCGTCAGCTGCTGGCCTCTCCTCCTCCGGCAGAATGGGACTGTCCCCAGGCCAAGCAACATGCTCCACGAACTGGTCGGGGTGCATAAAAGGGCCTGAAGGATGGCTCCAATAGCTGGCTCGGTAGTGGTACAGCATGCCTCTGTGAATAGCGGCCTGCTGTCGCTCAATGTGAAGAAGATGAGCAAGGAGGGTAGGATCATAAGTAGGTGGTGGTGGTGGTTGAAGAGGTGGCTGAACTAGAGGTGATGATACCACAGGTGGTGGTGGTGGTGACGTCTGTACCTGTGGTGCAGGTGTAGGTATCCTGCAATTCAAATCTATGAATTTCCAATCGATGGATGGTCTAATCGGCGTGATGGGGTTAACATCGATCCCATGGACTGCACAAAGTCCGGTGATGAATGCAGGGAAACCAAGGCTGCCTTTAGGTTTTGTATCAGCTAATGTGGTCTTCGGATTTTGCTGTGCAAACCTAAAGATTTCATCTGAAATTATCTGAGCAAGGTCAACAGACATATTTCGAGAGAGGATGCAGAAGAGAAGCTCACATTTTGGAAGGGGTAAATCAGATACATGGGCATTTGGGATAACATTTGCTAAGAGAAATGTTGTCCACACCCTAGTCAGCATTGTCATATCCTTCCTCAGAAGTCTGGAAGGATGCTGGCTAGCCCCTCTGTACATATGATGCCCTGGTAAACAGAGTTTATCTTCAAGCTCCTGTGTGGGGTAGATATGTCGGTTTTTCTTCAAGGTGCCATAGGTGCACAAATCTCCGTCAGGTAACCGAAGCATATCACCTAAATGTTCGTTGATAGTGTCTCTATCATACGAAATCCAGGTGCCCCGAACCCAAGTTTTTCGTTCTAAAGTGCCCTCTTTGTTCCATGCGTTAGCATAGAATTCTTTGACAATCTCTGGGTCGAATTTATGTCTGGGGTTTGCAACTCTTAACCATTTTCTTCTTCTCAATAATTCCAAGAAGTCATCACACTCTCCTTCACGTAAATCAACCTTCCTTTCAGGAATAAAAGTCCAGTGGTCTATGTTCTCATGGCGTTGTTTATGCTCCTTACTCCTGAATTTCGGGTGTTGTTGTGAAGAGTTTCCTTCATCTCTCTTCCTTTTTCCTTTTTCTCTCTCACTCTGCCTTGGGGCATCAGCACTCGTTACTTTCATTCTAGCCATCCTGAAAAACAGAAAATGCTAAGAGAGTTCATAAGGTAGAAAAGTACAATTGCTTACACCATCTAGTTCACAATATTTTACTGAAAAACAGAGCATGAGGGAAGGTTTCGACAGTTACAAAAAAAAAACATTGTTCTATTGATGTCATTAATCAAAAAACGAAACATGGTTAATTGTTTCTGCCAACACAGAACCTAATCGGGAACATTATATAATTGCATGCATTGTTTTTCAGTAGCCACACCAAAAATAAAAAAAAAACAGAGCATGCTTAAGGCAAATGGTTTCACTACTTTATTCTAGGGCATAATTTACATTTGGATTCCATTATGCAAAACAACATTGCAGAGGTGAAAATCAAACCCTAACTAACATAAAACTGAAATCGTAACCCACATTGAGAAATAAATAAAGAAATAAAAATGTAAAGAAGAGAAAGATGAACAGATGCATGAGAAGTGAGAAAACTTACTTGAGGAATATGGGAAAGAAGAGAAAGATGAGAACTTGATGAGAACAATGAGGAAGAAACCTCAAGAAACCTTTCGGAATCAAAGATGGGAGTGAGAGGGTTCGGAAGTTGAGACCTTTTAAAAAGATACCAGAGTGTAGTTGAAGAAGTGAACAGATTGTGCCCTTTTAAAAAGAAACCATAACCGCTTAAATTCGCTCATGCGAGATTAAACAGCTATAGCGAATATTAAGTTCCACTCTCTAATTTCGCTCAAGCGATTATGGTTCGCTGTAGCGAAATCTAAGTTAAAAGGTACCTGATGCTCCCAAAAATCCCCTCGCTTGACTTAAATAACTTTCGCTTAGGCGAATCACTATGTTTAAGACACTGGGTAAAATTCGCTAGGGCGAAATGAATGGCGCTTAAGCGAGTATGCAATGTTTTCTTTCTGGACAAAATTCGCTTCAGCGATATGGATTCGCTTGGGCGATTTTGTTCCAGTGTTTAATAAAAGATACCTCGCTTGAGCATGACTTAATGCGCCTGAGCGAAAATTGCAGAAAATGGGATTTTTTTCAAATTAATGAATGTTCTGCAAAATTCGCTTGAGCGGTCTTTAATTCGCTTAAGCGAAGTTTGTCCAGTGGCTATTCCTTTGTCTTGGCCTGAGCGAAAGGTAAAATTTTTTCAAGCGAAGAAGGCATTCGCTCAAGCTAAAAGTGGGTCGCTTAAGCGACTTCTGTCCAGTATCAAAATATAAGTTTTTCGTTTAAGCGACTTTGAGCGAATGTAGGTATTTGGCTTATTCGCTTAAGCGAAATGGTATGCGCTTGAGCGAATATCCCCATACTTGAAAATTTATATCCTCCACTTGTATTTTCTTCAAAAACTTATCTCATCATTCGATCCTTTGGTTCCTTCTAGTCTTCTCACTCACTTATAAAGCATCTCATACAAAAAGCATTCACACAATTGCACAACTAAACAAAACAACAACAAATTAAACACACTGGGTTGCCTTCCAGGTAGCGCTTGTTTAACGTCGTTAGCTCGACGCCTGATTGATTTTCATTCTTCAATAAAGTGGATCAGCATATCTAGCTTTTCCACTCCGCCATCCATATATGGTTTGAGTCTTTGTCCATTAACTGTCCAGGTTCTGTCAGAATTAGGATCTTGCAACTCAACAGTACCATATGATTTGACTTCTTTAACAAGGAAAGGTCTAGACCATTTTGATTTCAACTTTCCTGGAAAAAGTTTGAGCTTTGAATTGAATAAAAGAACTGATTGTCCTGGGTAGAAGCTTTTTGCTAAAATCTTTTTATCATGGTAGGCTTTCATTCTGTCTTTATAAATTCTTGATGATTCATAAGCCTCTCACCTCCATTCTCCCAGTTTTTCCAACTGAATCTTTCTTTCCTTTGTTGATGCTTCAGGATCAAAATTGAGCAACTTCATTGCCCAATAGGCCTTATGTTCTAGTTCTACAGGTAAATGACAGCTCTTTCTGTAGACTAATTGGTATGGTGAGAACCCTGTTGGAGCTTTAAAAGCTGTTCTGTATGCCCACAAAGCGTCATTCAACTTTAGAGACCAATCTTTTCTGCTTTGGGAAACTGTCTTTTCCAAAATTCTTTTGATTTCCCTGTTAGACACTTCCACTTGGCCATTGGCTTGTGGATGGTAAGGAGAAGTCACCTTATGCTTAACACCATAATGTTCTAAACACTTTTGAAGTTGTGTGTTGCAAAAGTGAGATCCTCCATCACTTATCAGAACTCGGGGGGTGCCAAATCTACTGAAAATATTTTTCTTTAAAAATTTGATTACAGTTTTGGCATCTGCCTTTGCACAAGCCATTGCTTTGACCCATTCCGAAACATAATCAACAGCTACCAGGATGTATTCATTTGAAAGTGAGGATGGTAATGGTCCAACAAAATCTATGCCCCAACAATCAAAAACTTCTACTTCTAAGATGACTGTCAGTGGCATTTCATTCCTCCTTGAAATACTTCCACTTTTCTGACATGTATCACAGTTCTGCACAAAAAAATTAGCATCTTTAAATATAGAGGGCCAGAAAAAACCTGATTGTAGGATCTTAGCAGCGGTTCTTTCTCCATTGAAATGTCCTCCATATGCTGAACTATGGCAGTGCCATAGAATACTCCTGGCTTCTTGTTCAGATACACATCTTCTCAAAATATTATCTGATCCAAGCTTGAATAAGTAAGGATCATCCCAAATAAATTGTTGTGCATCTTTCAGAAGTTTTTTCTTCTGCTGCCATGTAAAATCTTCAGGAATCACTCCGGCAGCCTTGAAATTAGCCATGTCAGCAAACCATGGTCTTTCTTGAATCAACAACAGCCTTTCATCTGGGAATTCTTCAGGAACTTCAGGCTGTATCTTTGTAACTTCATCATTAATTAGTCTGGACAAATGATCTGCAATGTGATTTTCACTGCCTTTTTTGTCAAGAATGGTTAAGTCAAACTCTTGTAGCAGCAAAATCCACCTAATTAATCTTGGCTTGGAATCAGATTTATTCATCAAGTACTTGATTGCTGCATGATCTGTAAAAACTATAACTCGTGCACCAATTAAGTACGATCTGAATTTTTCAAGCCCATACACAACAGCTAGTAATTCTTTTTCAGTTGTGGCATAATTAATTTGAGCTTCATTCAAAACTTTACTAGCGTAATGTATTGGATGAAAAATTCTGGATTTTCTTTGTCCTAACATTGCACCTATTGCATAATCACTTGCATCACACATGATTTCAAAATCAAGATTCCAATTGGGTGCAATTATGACAGGTGCAGTAGTTAGTTTTTCCTTCAACATTTGAAAAGCAAGCAGACATGATTTATCAAATTGAAAAGAATTCTCTTTTTGCAGCAGATTACTCAAAGGTTTAGCAATTTTCGAAAAATCTTTTATAAACCTTCGGTAGAATCCTGCATGACCTAGAAAACTCCTGACACCTTTGACATTTATTGGTGGGGGTAATTTTTCAATAACTTCAACTTTTGCCCTATCCACCTCAATGCCTTTGTTTGAAATGGTGTGACCTAACACTATGCCTTTAGTTACCATAAAGTGACATTTTTCCCAATTGAGCATTAAATTGGTTTCCACACACCTTTTCAACACGGTATCAAGGTTTTCTAAACAAGAATGAAATGATTTACCAAAGACGGAGAAGTCATCCATGAAGACTTCTATGCATTTTTCCACAAGGTCTGAAAAAATTGCCAGCATGCACCGTTGAAAGGTGGCTGGAGCATTACATAGTCCAAAAGGCATCTTTCGATATGCAAAAACACCAAAAGGGCAAGTAAATGCAGTTTTCTCCTGGTCTTCTGGAGCCACTGCTATTTGATTATAGCCTGAGTATCCATCCAGAAAACAATAATAAGCTTGTCCCGCCAACCTTTCCAGCATTTGGTCCATGAATGGCAATGGAAAATGATCTTTCCTTGTTGCTTGGTTGAGCTTTCGGTAGTCTATACACATTCTTCATCCCGTTACTGTTCTGGTTGGAATTAACTCATTATTTTCATTCCTCACCACCGTCATGCCACCCTTCTTTGGTACCACTTGAACTGGGCTCACCCATGTACTATCTGAAATAGGGTAGATCATTCCGGCTTCAAGCAACTTCAGCACCTCCTTCTTCACGACCTCTTTCATGATTGGATTTAATCGTCTTTGAGGTTGAGCCACTGGTCTGTATTCCTGCTCCATAAAAATATGATGCATACAATACGATGGACTGATGCCTTTCAAATCACTTAATTTCCAACCAATAGCTTGCTCATTCTTTTTCAGAATTTCAATCAGCTTTTCTTCTTCTTCTTTCAACAAAGTGCTGCTGATTATTACTGGTTTATTACCTTGGTCATCTAAAAAGACATATTTCAGATTTGGAGGTAATTCTTTCAATTCTAACTTATGAACCTCAGGACTTTGTTTTTCATCCAGTTTTTCCACTTTGCTTTCCTCGCTTGTCATCACCTTACCGGCTTCAAGACTTTGCAAAACCTCCTGCACTTCATTCATCTCCATATTATTAAAACTCTCAACAGCATTCACTAGAGCCTTTTCAAGAGGGCTTGAATTGTTCATCTTGTGAAGCTGTTTTGAAATTGTCTCCTCTTCCGCATCAATTTTGAAACAACTCTGCTTGTCTGTAGGATATTTCATGGCTTCAAAAACATCAAAATTGACTTCCTCGTCTTGGACTCTTACTTTTAATTTCCCATCATCAACATCTATGATAACTTTTGCAGTCTTCATAAATGGTCGTCCCAAGATCAAAGGTACTTCTGAATCTTCTTCCATATCCATGATCACAAAATCTACTGGAAACACGAATTTGTCTACTTTTACTAGAACATCTTCTGCAACTCCATAAGGGAACTTCATTGATCTATCAGCTAATTGGAGAGTCATTCTAGTTGGTCGAATTTCCAGATCACCAATTCTCTTCAGCATAGATAATGGCATCAGATTAATGCTTGCTCCTAGGTCGAGTAATGCTTTTCCTACTGGCAGGCTACCAATGGTGACAGGAATTGTAAAACTTCCCGGATCTTTGGTCTTCTACGGTAATGCTTTTTGAATTATAGCACTACACCTGGCCTCTAATTCTACTGTCTCCTCAGAGAATCTTCTTTTCTTTGTCAGTAAATCCTTCATAAATTTTACATAAGTAGGCATCTGCTCCATGGCTTCCATAAATGGTACATTGATCTGTAATCTCTTAAATATGTCCATGAACCTAGCAAACTGCCTCTCTTTATCCCGCTTTGAAGGATTTTTAGGATAAGGCATGCTTTTCAGCTGTGGTATACCTTCATCCACCTTCATCTTTCCTTTCTCTACATCACTCTTTTTATCTTTCTCCTTTTCTTTTTCTTTATTTACAGTCTCACTCTTTTCATTCTCATCTTTTTCTCTATTTTTTTCTTTTTCTTTTTCTTTCAAAAATCTTTCTTCTTCCTTTTCTTTTTCACCCAACTCTACACCTGTAGTTTTTCCACTTCTAGTCATCACTGCCTGACATTGCTCCTTAGGATTCGCTTCAGTGTTGGCTCCATATTGAGGTCTTTTTTGTTCTGCTATTTGACGGGCAAGCTGTCCAACCTGAGTCTCTAGATTCCTAATGGAAGCTTCTGTATTCTTCTGATTTGTTAGAGAAGCTTGCATGAACTTTTCCAATGTATCTTCCAATCTAGTTGTCTTTTCCATCAGAGACGGTCCTTGTTGGTGGGCCTGTGGTCTATTGTATGTACTAGCCTCTTGCCTCCAACCTTGGCCTTGATTTGCATTATTCCTCCATCCCTGAAATGGTTGATTAGTAAAATTGGAATTAAAATTATTTTGTCTACCTTGATTGTTTATGTAATGGACAGTTTCTTCCTGCGACCCACAATGTCCATTTGGATGGTCACCTCCACAAAAGTCACATCTTACATTCATTTATTGCTGAGGTTGTGCAGATTGAACTGAGTGCAATTGTTGAGGAAGTTTGGCCATCTGTTGAGTTAAGGCTTCGATCTGTTGGGTCAAAATTTTGTTTTGAGCTAAAATAGCATCAGAAGTGTTCAAGTCAAGAATTCCTTTCTTTTGTACTTGCTGCCTATCATGCTGTGCTTGATAGTCTGTGGATGACAAAGCTTCTATGATTCTAGTAGCTTGGTCAGCATCTACTGTCATCATTGTTCCACCAGCAGCAGCATCTAAAATCATCTTTGTGTCAGGCCTTAGACCATTGTAGAAAATGTTCAGCTGTGCTATATCTTCAAATCCATGATTTGGACATTTGCGCAATAAGGACTTGAATCTGTCCCATGCTTCACAAAAAGGTTCTTCCATTCCTTGACGGAAAGTTGAAATGTCAGACTTTGCTTTTATGAATCTTGATGGTGGAAAGAAACGAAACAGGAATTTCTCCTCCACACTAGACCAATTATTCAAGCTTTGGTTTGGATGCGATTGCAACCATTCTTTGGCCTTCCCAGCTAGAGAAAATGGGAACAAGCGGAGATATGCTGATTCAAGATCTCCTTGCTCAAAGCCCATAGTACCTACCAATTCATAAAATGTAGCTAAGTGAGTATATGGGTCTTCATGTGACATTCTAGTAAATTGGTGAGCACTAATCAAGCTAAGAAATGCTGGTTTCATTTCCAAAGCTCTGGTTTGTGGGATTGCTATGCTTGAAAAATATCTGGGTCCTTGTTGGTTTGCATAGTCTCCCAAGGTACGCCTTGGTGGTTGACGTCCTTCCATATTTTCAAGTTTTGGAATGGTTGTTGGTGTTGAGATTGGAGAAGAAGAAGAAGAAGATTGGTCCTCCTCTTGTTGTGCTTTTGCTTTGGCTTTGATTTTCTTCAAAGTCTTCTCAATTTCAGGGTTTATTTCAGCCTGTTCTTTGAATCCCTGACTTCTTAATATCATAAGCAAAGCTAGCAAAAGAGAGGTTAACCAAGAAAATGATACAAAACAACACAAAAATGCACTACGTACAGTATTCACACACCGTAATAACTTAATTCAATTACTTCGATCCCCGGCAACGGCGCCAAAAACTTGCTGGTGTATTTTAAGAGAATCAAGTTTGTATAATACACTCAAAGAGACGTGCCAAGTTTTAAACACGGTAGTTGTAGTTATAAAGGATATCGTTCCCACTAAGGATCATCAGCAATTGAAACTTAAAATATTACGGCGGATTAAAATGATTGTTTTCATGGTTTTGAGTTCAAAATATAAACTACAATATGTCAACGAATATGCAATGAAATAAAAGGAGTTTATCAAATTGTAACAACTGGGATTAGGATTCACCGATCTTACCTTCCGATACACAACGTATATTCATGAAAACAGGGTTTGAACTATAATACTTTACGTCACAATCAATGTCATTCGTATGAATTCCTTGACTACGAAATTCATAAAAACAGATTTGATAACGTCAATCCCTTGATCGTTTCAAATCCATTCCAGCATTACGACCGATTGTTTAGACGTTCAATGCGTTAAATACCATCCCTGGTTATTTACTCACAATGAGCGTTTCATTTAGATCTGTTTTCGAAAGTTATTTTCCAACAACAAACGTAAACTTAATTCAAGAAACTAGTGATCAAGTAGATTCAAGCAGTGAACACAAAACGAAATACCAAGAATCATAGAACAAATTTACCCGATTCATGAATATATCATTTATGATCTTCAAGTAAGAAAGGCTACATCCAATCCCAAGGAGAGGTTTAGCCACTCATGGTGGTCATTACAACTTAGAAAAGATGAAGAAAAGACAGAGTACAAAGTGTTTCTAACTATCCAGCTCTTCTTTCCAGCCGCCATGCAGTAAGCTTATATAAAAGAATACTCGCTCAAACGAGTTTATATTTCGCTCAGGCGATGAGCATTCTTCAGCACGAAGGAAATCCACGTCCTGCTTCATTATGGGCTTGATTCGCTCAAGCGGTTCAGATTCGCTTAAGCGGGTCTTCATATCTGATACTTCATTCCATTTCGCTTGAGCTGTTTCTTCATCCACTTCAGCGAGCCCTTTAAAATTTGGTTCTGGACAAATTTCGCTTGAACGAAATAATATCGCTCAAGCGACCTCTACATTGCTGCATTCTGGAAGAAATTCGCTGGCTTTTCTATTCAAAACGCTTGAGCGAGGCTACTGCTATTTCATTCTGTACCAATCTCGCTCAAGCGGCCTCAGTGTTCGCTCGGGCGAATACTTCATTTTTCAATACTGGCTTGATTTCGCCTGGGCGCATCACTCCTCGCTCAAGCGAGTCTTGACCTGATACTATTATTTGTTAAATTCATGGCTCGCCCAAGCGAGCTCTTCAATTTTTCCTCAGCGATCATGATTCGCTCAAGCTAGATACCCTCCGCTTGAGCGAATATCACTCTGTTTGCTCAACTCTTAGTAGATTTTCTTCATTTCTTTTCTTTTCTTCTTTCTTCTTTGAATTTTCCTGAGATTGTAACAAAATTAGCCAATCAACCTGTACAATGTTCATATCACTATTTATTTTCTATTTAGCTTACAAAATTGGCAAACATTGTACATTATATCCAATTTATGCTTCATTAATCATGCAAAATATAGGTAAATTGGACATCTATCAGAATCTCGCCTGAGCGAGATTGTTGTAGTAAATGGGATTTGCTACTGGCCTGAATTCGCTCAGGCGAATGGCCATTTCGCCCAAGCGGGATGGTTAATAGAAGCAGGGGTAGCCACTGGACAAAATCCGCCCGAGCGAAGGATCTTGGGGATAGTTTTCGCCCAAGCGAGATGAGTGAATGGAGAATGGGTGAGATCCTAGACAAGTTCTGTCCGAATGGGAGTTTTGAAAACAATTTAAGTTGTGGTGAATTTCCGAGTTAAATTCTGAGTGACCTATGTCCGAATCATGACCTTCCGAGTGAGGAAGTGGACATAATCCGAGTAAGAAGGCTTTTGAGTATGATGATCTGGGCAGTGGAGTCCCGAATGGGGAATTTTCGAGTCCAGTATAACCTGCTCCGAGTGATGAGCCTACGATTGTGCAACTCCGAGTGGGAAGGCACCGATTGGGGATACTCGGTGTGAGTTTATCCAGAAGTACTCTGGAATAACTCCGTTTTAGTGAAAAAGAAAGGAAGTCGGATTTGGAATGAGATGCCGAGTGAGTGACCAATTGGGTGGTGAGTCAGTTTCTGGAATGTTTTACCGAGTGGAACACCATGTTAGTGAAGACTCGGATTTGGAATGAATTTACCGAGTGGAAGTCTGAGTGAGAAAGGACTCGGTCTGGACTAATTTTGCCGAGTAGAGGACCGAGTGAGTGATGGTCGGTCTTGGAATTAATTTGTCGAGTGAAAGACCACAAGAGAGAAGAGTCGGTTTTGAAATAATTCACGGAGTGAGGACTGATCAGGAGTTGAGTTGGTGTTGGGATGAAATGCCGAGTGAGGACCGATCAGGTAATGAGTCGGTTTTGGAGTAATTAGCCAAATGATAGGCTATATGAGTGTGAGTTGGCCCTGGAATGATTTGGTTGAATAAAAATGGGTCGGTCTAGATTGTTATGCCAAGTGGGAATCCGAGTGTGAGATGAGTCGGATCCAGATAAATTTTGCCGAGTGAAAAGTGAATGAATGAGGAGTCGGTTTTGGGGGGATTCTGTCAACAGAAACCTGAGTGTTGGGAAATTTACTGAATGAGTGAGAATATGCTTGGCTCTGGGAGTTATTTGCTTAGGCGAGGATGTTTCGCCCAAGTTAGTTATGGGTGATACTGGTACTGGCCGATTTCTGTAACACCCTCGGTTAGATAAGACAAACCCTTCTGTAAGTTCATCCTATTTAACTGAGAGGTCACAAGTTTTTGGAAAAAGTGAATATTTTTTTTAAATAAAGAGATGGCAGATCAGTGGAAGCAAATAGTAGATAATCACATAGTCATTCACAAACTGTAAGTAATTGTACTCTTAACAGAATGGGGCACGCAGGCACCCTTAAATATTATACAGTCATCCATAAATATTCAACTACTTATATTCTATTTAAGGAGCGCTCTCATTTGGTTCAGCATATTACTGTTCTTCATATTCGGGTTCTTGATTTCCTAATTCCTCTGAAAATATTCAACAGTAAGGGTGAGTATAACCCAAGACCCTGAAGGTCACCTGGTGCAGACATAATCCAGTCAACAGATAATATCACATAAATCATACAATTAGCATATTCACAATTATAATAATCAAGCATATTGTCATAGAATGCATGAGTAGGGTTTATTATGATTTATCTTAATTAAATCTCATGATGCATGTGGGCCCAATAAATCAATCCACCATCATCATTCTTTCATTCTTTGGAATTCATCATGCTCAAGTTGTCTCTTAGGCACAACGTTTCCATTCTAGAGTGATCAGAGCTCACCAAGTCCTCCATTCATTATCATAGGGTACGAATGAACTCACAGGTTCTCATCAATATATATTATTTCATCTTGGGACTTGGCTCTACATGATCATAGATACATCCCGTCATTTAGTCAAAGTACACCAGAATTACATCGTCTCACCCGACTATCAGGCGCGACTCTGATGCCATTGGGTTGCCGTTCCAGTCGTACTCCCAAGATTCCCCTCAGAGATCAAACGTGAATGTCCTCCAGCGTACCAGGTGTATGCTCTAGTTTTTCTCCTTCAAAATATATTTTCATGATGCGAAATGCATTATTTTTATCATTTGATCCTTGGGTATTTATGTGTTTCCAGTCTCATATACTTGTTCATAAGCTCTTGAATCTCATAAATTGTTTAGACGTTGCAAGTCGTTTTATTGTCGTATTAGAGAAAATATATCGGTTATTTCCTAGTTAAAATTTATACTTTGTAAAGAGTAAAATAATATATTCCTTATTTAATTACTCATAATTAAGACAATATTAATATCAATAATAATAATAATAATAGTTAATAATAGTAAGAGTAACAATGATAATAAGAATCATAATAATAATAATAATAATAATAATAATAATAATAGAAATAAGAACAATAATGATTATTGTAACCTTCCAATATTTCAAAAAGGAGTAAAGAAGAGTTTGGTAAATGAAAATCCGAGTGAAAAATTTCAAAAACCAAGTTTTCCGAGTGAAATGAGTTATTTACCGAGTGAAAATGGATTTTCTGAGTAAAAAGAGTTTGGTACCGAGTGAAAAGTAGGTTTTCCGAGTAGAGCAAGTGTAATTCTGAGTGAAATAATTATGATTCCGAGTGGAATCATACTAAGAAGAGTTTTCTAAATGAACTGACTAAAAATCCGAGTGAAATTGAGCTGGAAAGCTGTTTTCCGAGTGAAATGAGTCTGATTCCGAGTGAAAATGTTGGGAACCAGATTTTCCGAGTAAAAATGTTTGATTCCGAGTGAAATCAGACTGAAAAGGACTTTCTGAGTAAAAATGAGTTTCTGAGTGAAATAAAATATGATTCCGAGTGGAATCAGTTTGAAAAGAGTTCCCTGAGTAAAAATGTTTATGAATCCGAGTGAAAATGAGTTTCTGAGTGAAAATAACTATGTTTCCGTGTGGAATCACTGAAAAGAGTTTTCTGAGTGAAGCTAAAATGTTTTCCTAGTAAGGACTTGTTCTGTCAAAATGAATCACGTTTGGGTAAGGTAGAATCCGATTGGAATTATGCAAAACCGAGCTTGTTATTGATGTAAAACCGGTCGGATTATTAAAACCGAGTTTGTTATTATAGATTCCAACTTCTGTTTCTAATTCTTCACTGGGAATCACACAGGCACCCATGATTCTTAGTATTTTCACAGTCCAACAACAATCATATCTTTTCACAAATCAATACTGAACATTTCGCTAAATTATCATGCATAATAATAATCATTACAATCAATTTAATCATATACATATTCAAATAAAATGCATAAAACAATAAAACATTAAAACATTTAATCAAACAAATCCTGAACTGCCCTGGAAAGGTGAGGAACAAGGTTCCTTAACCCTTTCCTTTCACTCGAATTTCCCCAGAATACCCGAGAATATACCCCCTTACCTTAATGGAGTTCTTGGATGAGAAGAAAATGTTCCCTTCACTGTCCTTGCTTCAGTTCCGAGTGGGAGAGGAAAGGAATTGAGAGAGAGGAAGCTTGTTCGTAATAGGACGAAGAAGAGAGAGCTGGTGTTAATTTTAGTAGGTTCTGAACTTGGGAATGAATGGTGGCATTGATTAATAAGGAGGAGACAAGTGGGAGACAGCTTTTCCTGTGACTGAAGGTTAGGTAGAAAATAATGGAAACTTTTGACCCCTTTCCATGTCAGCTTGCATTGATTGGAATGAGTATATAATAAAATATATAAAGGTGTTTTGTTTGGAGTGAAAAGTGCCTGCATGTGAAGAGAAAAGGAAATAGGACTGACTGCGTGGGTCCTTCACACTGTGTCAGCAAGACAAAATTCCACCTCGCTCAAGCGAATTCTGACTTGCTTGAGCGAGTCATGTATACTCGCTCGGAATTCATCTGAAACTGACTCAAGTACTTGGTTTCTCACTCGGTAGAATCTGTCCAGACCGAGTTCTCTCTCACTCAGACTTTCACTCGGTAATTTGTGCTGAATCTGAGTCTTCGTTCACTCGGGTTCCACTCGGTAAAGCCTTCCAAAACCGACTCCCACCTAATTGGACACTCACTCAGAACTGTCCTCTTGAAACACTCGGTCAGATCTTCCTTTCCGAATGGAACCACTCGGATTTTGTTACTCAGAAATGAGTTTTTTTTTTCTCCAATTGAACGTGCATCTCTCTGATTCTCACACTCAGGGGATTTTCACTTGGAAAAGGAAGTACTTGCAAGGTTTGACTCGTTAACGAGTCATTCGAGGTTGTTTGACTCGGAAATTTCACCCAGAAGTGGTTCTCTTGAACACACTTCTCTCCACACCAAGATTTCACTCGGTAGTATCCCTCTTGGTCATGTTTTACTCGAAAAACGTAACCTTACACTCGAAATTTCATTCCTTCACTCGGAATTTCTCTCTGTCACTCGGAATAGAGCCCTTTTTCACTCGGAATTTACATAATACCATTAATGGTCTATATAATTTCCATAATTATACACAAAAATGATATTTCTGAGATATCACATACCATCTGCAGGGTATTTATTCACTTATTCTTACTTACAAACTTTCCATACTTCAAAATTACAAGATTAAAACTATTTCTAAAAACAGGGATGTTACACTCTCCTTCCCTTTTAGGAATTTCGTCCCGAAATTCAAAGTTGAAACAATTGAGGGTACAGTTCCCTGATCTTCTCCTCAATTTCCCAAGTAGCATCCCCATCATCTGTCTGACTCCAAACTACTTTGACCAAAGAGATTTCCTTGCCTCTTAGCTGTTTGAGACGTCGGTCAACAATCTTAACTGGTGATGCTTCAAAGGTAAGGTTTTCTTTTAGAACAAACTGATTAGGACTCAGAACATGATCAGGGCTTGGTACATATTTGCGGGGTTGAGAGACATGAAAAACATTATGAAGGTTTATTAGCTCGGGTGGCAGAGCAATACGGTATGCATGAGTTCCTATCTTTTGCAGAATCTGATAGGGTCCTACGTATCTGGGGCTTAACTTCTTGGCCTTCAAAGCTCTTCCTACTCCAGTGGTAGGGGTAACTTTGAGAAAAACATGATCTCCCTCCTCAAACTCCAATGGCTTCCAACGTTTATCGTAGTAACTCTTTTGTCTATCTTGCAAAGCCTTCATTGCCATTTGGATCTTTTGGACTTATTCTATAGTCTTCTGAACAATCTCTGGTCCAATTATCGTCTTTTCACCTGTCTCATACCAACACAAAGGTGTACGGCATTTTCTTCCATATAAAGCTTCATAAGGGGCCATTCCGATGCTAGCATGATAGCTGTTGTTGTAAGTGAACTCAACAAGTGAGAGATATTCATGCCAACTTCCACCATGTTCTAAGACACAAAGAGGCAACAGATCTTCAAGAGTCTTGATCGTCCTTTCCGATTGTCTGTCTGTCTGTGGATGATATGCGGAACTTAACTTTAGGCGAGTTCCTAAAGCTTGTTGCAGGCTCTTCCAAAACTGTGATGTGAAACGAGGATCTCGGTCAGACACAATTGCAGTGGGTGTTCCATGTAATCGTATGATTTCCTTGATATAGATCTGGGTGAGTTTCTCTAGAGAATACTTCATATTGACAGGAATGAAGTGAGCAGTCTTTGTTAATCGATCCACGATTACCCAAATGGCATCATATCCAGCGGATGTTCTGGAAAGTCTGGTCAAGAAGTCCATAGCAATCTCATCCCATTTCCATTTTGGAATTTCTAAAGGTTGAAGGGTCCCACTTGGTCGTTGTTGTTCCGCCTTTACCTTCTGACACATCAGGCAAGCTGTTACATACTCAACGATATCCCTTTTCATTCCTTGCCACCAGAATATTTTCTTCAAGTCTTGATACATCTTGGTTGATCCTGGGTGGATACTGTATTTACTTTTGTGTGCTTCATCCAGGATGGATCTTTTAAGATCTGTGTTGACTGGAATACAGAGTCTCTGTTGATACCTGATCACCCCATGTTCATTTTTGCTAAATTCTGAGCCTTCTTCTCTTGTCTTTTCTGCTAGGCCTTGTAATTCCTGGTCATTATCTTGAGCTTCTTTGACTTGTTCCAGGAAATCATTAGAAATTCTTAACATTCCAACCATAAGGCTTCCCCTTTTAGGTGTTACTGCCAGATTCAGATCGCGAAACTATTCAATCAATTCCAACTCCCTTGTCATCATATATGATAGGCGTAAAGCCTTTCTGCTGAGTGCATCAGCCACAACATTTGCCTTCCCAGGATGATATCGGAGCTTGAAATCATAATCTTTGATGAATTCCATCCACCTACGTTGTCGCATATTCAACTCTTTCTGGTCGAACAGGTACTTCAAGCTCTTATGGTCACTGAAGACTTTAAAATATATGCCATATAAATAGTGCCTCCATATTTTCAAGGCAAACACAACTGCAGCTAATTCTAAATCATGTGTAGGATAATTAACTTCATGTGGTCTTAGATGTCGTGAGGCATAAGCAACAACCTTTCTTTCTTGCATTAAAACATATCCCAGTCCTTGTCTTGATGCATCACAATATACTTCATATGGCTTGGCAGGATCTGACAAAATCAAGACAGGTGCACTAGTGAGTCATTGGCGTAACTCTGTAAAACTGCTTTCACATTTATCGATCCATTCAAATGGTTGATTTTTACGGGTCAGCCTAGTTAAAGATGCTGCAATTCGAGAGAAATTCTCAATGAATCGACGATAATATCCAGCAAGTCCAAGGAAACTGCGAATTTCCATCACATTCTTGGGTTGTTCCCACTTTAGTACAGCTTCAACTTTTGTAGGATCCATGGCAATTCCTTCTTTAGAGATGACATGTCCCAAAAATTTTACTTCAGTCAGCTAGAATTCACACTTTGACAACTTGGCGTATAATTGTCTTGCTCGTAGCGTATTTAGAACAATTCGGAGATGCTCTTCATGTTCTTTATGGCTCTTGGAGTAGACAAGAATGTCGTCAATAAATACCACCACGAATTTGTCCAAGTACTCATGGAAGATCCGATTTATGTATCCCATGAAGACTGTAGGTGCATTGGTGACTCCAAAGGGCATGACCAGATACTCATAGTGCCCATATCGCGTCCTGAACGCTGTTTTGGGTACATCATCTTCCTTCACCCTTATTTGGTGGTAGCCTGATCACAGATCAATCTTTGAGAAGACAGTGGCTCCTCGTAGTTGGTCCATCAAATCATCAATCCTTGGAAGAGGGTATCGATTCTTGATCGTAACTTTATTCAACTGACGATAGTCAATGCACAACCGCATACTGCCATCCTTCTTTTTGACTAGAAGAACTGGTGCTCCCCAAGGTGAGACACTGGGTCTGATCATTCCTTTCTCTAGAAGTTCTTCTATTTGCTTTTTGAGCTCACTGAGTTCCTTGGGTGACATTCGGTAAGGAGCAATAGAGATTGGTCCCAGGCCCGGTATAATGTCAATACTGAATTCAACTTCTCTTTCTGGAGGTAGTTCTCGTATATCCTCAGGAAATACTTCCGGAAATTCTTGGACAACAGGAATCTGATCAATTTAAGAAGTGTCCCTGCTTTCAGTATCAGTAAGGATCATGTATAGTTGGACTTCCTTTGCTGGAATTACCTTTTCTGAGCTAACAGGACAAGAATCAATGACTTGATCACACCCAGATGTAGTAGACCCGAGAGAGATGGATCTATTATGACAGTCAATAAGAATATGGTTGGCAGCAAGCCAATTCATCCCTAGAACAATATCTAGATCAATCAAAGGTAAACATATCAGATCTACTTGATAAACTTTCCCTTCGATGTTGAGAGGACATTCCAAACACATGAAGGAAGGGCAAATAGGCTTATTGGCAGCAGTTGTGACAATCATCTTATTGGGCAGAGAGGTTGTAGGAAGCTTTAAATGTTTCGCACAGTTCTCAGATATGAAAGAGTGAGTGGCTCCAGAATCATATAGTACATTTAATAGAGTGCTTCCTATAAAACATGTACCTTGCATAAGGTCGTTCCCTTGTGATATCTCCGCACCATTCATGGTAAAAACTCTGGCATTTCCACCCTGTCTTCCGGTTGAACCATTTCCAGGCCTTCTAGGATTATTGTTCTGATTGAAGTTGTTGCTACGGTGAATATTCTGCATCCTCGGGGCATTGTTTACAGAGGTGTTTATAGCAGGTCCTCCACTCCTTTGACCTGTTGGTCGTACTACCTGCCTCTGAGTTATCTGTCGCTGGTTATTCGTATCCTTGTACCAACATTCGGCATCACGATGTCCAGTCCGTCCACAAATTATGCAGGTTCTACAATTTACTTCCATATGTGGTCCTCCGTAGATATAGCATTTCAAGTTCCGATTGTTCCCTTGATCCCTTGAAGGAATTCGGTTGGCTGAGTTGGAAGGTCGGAAATATGGTCGATCTGTTCGGAAATCCCTTCTTTGTTATCGATCTGGCATCCGTCTTTCTGGACCATGATTAGACGTTCCAGGTCGTCGAAGATTAGAGGTATTTTCAAATATGCGGCATCGGTCAACCAAAGTAGAGAATTGAGTGATTTGTTGGCAACATATGGCTTGACGGATCTCCTGTCGTAGCCCTGCTTCAAACTTTGCACATCTCGACGCTTCTCCCATTTAAGTGTAATAGGGACAACATTTGGCTAATTCATCAAATTTGGAAGCGTACTCCCCAACTGTCATATTACCTTGTTTCAGATTGAAGAATTCCTTCTCCTTCTGCCTCCTTATGTCTTCAGGGAAGTATTTGGCGAGAAATTCTGTCTTGAATCATCCCCAAGTGAGGATGTGTCCATTAGTTGTTAATCTGATTCTAGCGTGAGTCCACCAGTGTTCTGCTTCCCCAACTAGCATGAAGACGACAAAAGTTATCCTGTCCTTGTCAGAGCACCGCATAGCAGCAAATATCTTTTCAAGGTGTTCGATCCATAATTATGCTCCTTCTAGATCGAAGCCTCCCTTGAACTGCGTAGGATTGTTTCTCTGAAAATCAGCTAATCCTTGGCTCTGCCTAGTAGAAGCATGAGGTAACTCCTGTCGTTCTATTACCTCCACAATTCGAGTAAGAAGTTCCTCCATGACATGATCATTGTTTCGGCGAGCCATTAGGAAATTGTTGAAAGAATATCAACAAAAAGGTTCAGGGTATAAGTTATGTGGAGACTTCCACATAGAAAATTTAGTCCTAGATATTTTATGGATTATGTAATAATTCTATCAGAGTACGTGGAAACCTAATGGTCCACTCCCCAAGCTTAATGAATCAACTATGCTCTGATACCACCAATGTAACACCCTCGGTTAGATAAGACAAACCCTTCTGTAAGTTCATCCTATTTAACTGAGAGGTCACAAGTTTTTGGAAAAAGTGAATTTTTTTTTTAAATAAAGAGATGGCAGATCAGTGGAAGCAAATAGTAGATAATCACATAGTCATTCACAAACTGTAAGTAATTGTACTCTTAACAGAATGGGGCACGCAGGCACCCTTAAATATTATACAGTCATCCATAAATATTCAACTACTTATATTCTATTTAAGGAGCGCTCTCATTTAGTTCAGCATATTGCTGTTCTTCATACTCAGGTTCTTGATTTCCTAATTCCTCTGAAAATATTCAACAGTAAGGGTGAGTATAACCCAAGACCCTGAAGGTCACCCGGTGACATAATCCAGTCAATAGATAATATCACATAAATCATACAATTAGCATATTCACAATTATAATAATCAAGCATGTTGTCATAGAATGCATGAGTAGGGTTTATTATGATTTATCTTAATTAAATCTCATGATGCATGTGGGCCCAATAAATTAATCCACCATCATCATTCTTTCATTCTTTGGAATTCATCCTGCTCAAGTTGTCTCTTGGGCACAACGTTTCCATTCTAGAGCGATCGGAGCTCACCAAGTCCTCCATTCATTATCATAGGGTACGAATGAACTCACAGGTTCTCATCAATATATATTATTTCATCTTGGGACTTGGCTCTACACGATTATAGATACATCCTGTCATTTAGTCGAAGTACACCAGAATTGCATCGTCTCACCCAGCTATCAGGCGCGACTCTGATGCCATTGGGTTGCCGTTCCAGTCGTACTCCCAAGATTCCCCTCAGAGATCGAACGTGAATGTCCTCCAGCGTACCAGGTGTATGCTCTAGTTTTTCTCCTTCAAAATATATTTTCATGATGCGAAATGCATTATTTTTATCATTTGATCCTTGGGTATTTATGTGTTTCCAGTCTCATATACTTGTTCATAAGCTCTTGAATCTCATAAATTGTTTAGACGTTGCAAGTCGTTTTATTGTCGTATTAGAGAAAATATATCGGTTATTTCCTAGTTGAAATTTATACTTTGTAAAGAGTAAAATAATATATTCCTTATTTAATTACTCATAATTAAGACAATATTATTATCAATAATAATAATAATATTAGTTAATAATAGTAAGAATAACAATGATAATAAGAATCATAATAATAATAACAATAATAATAGAAATAAGAACAATAATGATTATTGTAACCTTCCAATATTTCAAAAAGGAGTAAAGAAGAGTTTGGTAAATGAAAATCCGAGTGAAAAATGTCAAAAACCAAGTTTTTCGAGTGAAATGAGTTATTTACCGAGTGAAAATGGATTTTCTGAGTAAAAAGAGTTTGGTACCGAGTGAAAAGTAGGTTTTCCGAGTAGAACAAGTATAATTCCGAGTGAAATAATTATGATTCCGAGTGGAATCATACTAAGAAGAGTTTTCTAAATGAACTGACTAAAAATCCGAGTGAAATTGAGCTGGAAAGCTGTTTTCCGAGTGAAATGAGTCTGATTCCGAGTGAAAATGTTAGGAACCAGATTTTCTGAGTAAAAATGTTTGATTCCGAGTGAAATCAGACTGAAAAGGACTTTCTGAGTGAAAATGAGTTTCTGAGTGAAATAAAATATGATTCCGAGTGGAATCAGTTTGAAAAGAGTTCCCTGAGTAAAAACGTTTATGAATCCGAGTGAAAATGAGTTTCTGAGTGAAAATAACTATGTTTTCGTGTGGAATCACTAAAAAGAGTTTTCTGAGTGAAGCTAAAATGTTTTCCGAGTGAGGACTTGTTCTGTCAGAATGAATCACGTTCGGGTAAGGTAGAATCCGATTGGAATTATGCAAAACCGAGCTTGTTATTGATGTAAAACCGGTCGGATTATTAAAACCGAGTTTGTTATTATAGATTCCAACTTCTGTTTCTAATTCTTCACTGGGAATCACACAGGCACCCATGATTCTTAGTATTTTCACAGTCCAACAACAATCATATCTTTTCACAAATCAATACTGAACATTTCGCTAAATTATCATGCATAATAATAATCATTACAATCAATTTAATCATATACATATTCAAATAAAATGCATAAAACAATAAAACATTAAAATATTTAATCAAACAAATCCTGAACTGCCCTGGAAAGGTGAGGAACAAGGTTCCTTAACCCTTTCCTTTCACTCGAATTTCCCCAGAATACCCGAGAATATACCCCCTTACCTTAATGGAGTTCTTGGATGAGAAGAAAATGTTCCCTTCACTGTCCTTGCTTCAGTTCCGAGTGGGAGAGGAAAGGAATTGAGAGAGAGGAAGCTTGTTCGTAATAGGAGGAAGAAGAGAGAGCTGGTGTTAATTTCAGTAGGTTCTGAACTTGGGAATGAATGGTGGCATTGATTAATAAGGAGGAGACAAGTGGGAGATAGCTTTTCCCGTGACTGAAGGTTAGGTAGAAAATAATGGAAACTTTTAACCCCTTTCCATGTCAGCTTGCATTGATTGGAATGAGTATATAGTAAAATATATAAAGGTGTTTTGTTTGGAGTGAAAAGTGCCTGCACGTGAAGAGAAAAGGAAACAGGACTGACTGCGTGGGTCCTTCACGCTGTGTCAGCAAGGCAAAATTCCACCTCGCTCAAGCGAATTCCGACTCGCTTGAGCGAGTCATGCATACTCGTTCGGAATTCATCTGAAACTGACTCAAGTACTTGGTTTCTCACTCGGTAGAATCTGTCCAGACCGAGTTCTCTCTCACTCAGACTTCCACTCGGTAATTTGTGCTGAATCTGAGTCTTCGTTCACTCGGGTTCCACTCGGTAAAGCCTTCCAAAACCGACTCCTACCTAATTGGACACTCACTCGGAACTGTCCTCTTGAAACACTCGGTCAGATCTTCCTTTCCGAATAGAACCACTCGGATTTTGTTACTCAGAAATGAGTTTTTTTTTCTCCAATTGAACGTGCATCTCTCTGATTCTCACACTCAGGGGAGTTTCACTCGGAAAAGGAAGTACTTGCAAGGTTTGACTCAGAAACGAGTCATTCGAGGTTGTTTGACTCAGAAATTTCACCCAGAAGTGGTTCTCTTGAACACATTTCTCTCCACACCAAGATTTCACTCGTAGTATCCCTCTTGGTCATGTTTTACTCGGAAAATGTAACCTTACACTCGGAATTTCTCTCTGTCACTCGGAACAGAGCCCTTTTTCACTCAGAATTTGCATAATACCATTAATGGTCTATATAATTTCCATAATTATACACAAAAATGATATTTTTGAGATATCACATACCATCTGCAGGGTATTTATTCACTTATTCTTACTTACAAACTTTCCATACTTCAAAATTACAAGATTAAAACTATTTCTAAAAATAGGGATGTTATAATTTCCGCTCAAGCAAATGGCCTTAGTTGTGATGCTCGCCCAAGCGAGTCAGTATGGAACTTGTTTCTGGACGATTTTCGCCCATGCTCGCTGGCTCTGCCCAAGCGAAGCTTGTGTGTCTCGCTCAAGCGAGTCGATTTTAGGTTGAGCGAAGCTCCCCCTGTTACTTCTTATTTCTTTTCGCTCTGCTCCCTTTTGTCTCGCCCATGTGTATTGTTTGGCACTCGCTCAAGCGAGTGGGGATTTCGCTTGAGTGAGTGACCCCCCTGATGGAATTTTCCCTTCTTTTCTCTCGATTCTGATTGTATTGGCCCTCTTTACCCTATATTGAATAATACTTGAGGGAATTCATAGATATATGTACGCCTATGAAATAATATGGTGGTGAGGAATAACGATTAAAATATTGGGAAGACTTGTGTATACCCAAAATATGCATAATGTGAAATATGAATCTTAACCACCAAGAATGATCATGCGAAAGCAATGTTAAGGGCTTGATGATGAGTTATGAGATGTGTGTCCAAGAAAATGAATGTGTTGGGTGAAAGTGTGATTGCCAAATATGTGAATGATGAATATGCCTCAAATAATTCCATGTGTGGATTAATATTTTGATGCTTGCTATGCCTTTAATATTCATGTGTGGACTGTTATGAATAATGTTTATGGCCATTGAGATGCCAATTATATGAATGATGTGCCTTGAGGGGCTTTGTAAATGATTATGAATAATTATTAAGATGCCAAATTAAATTATATCCCTAATTGAGAGGGTGAGATATCCTTGCGAGGTTGTTGGGCACATGCATTATTGCATTGTTGCACTTATGGCATAGCATGGCATTGATATGCATTATTATTGAAGAATCACCTTGCGGGGTGCCACGAAGGGTATATCCCTGAGTGAAGAGGACGTTGTCCTATTGTTATTGAATAATGTTGAATATATCACCTTGCAGGGTGCCACGAAGGGTATATCCCTGAGTGAAGAGGACGTTGTCCTATTGTTATTGAATAATGTTGAATATATCACCTTGCAGGGTGCCACGAAGGGTATATCCCAGAGTGAAGAGGACGTTGTCCTATTGTTATTGAATATATCACCTTGCGGGTGCCACGAAGGGTATATCCCAAAGTGAAGAGGACATTATCCTATTGTTGTTGAATAAATCACCTTGCGGGGTGCCACGAAGGGTGTATCCCTGAGTGATGATGATAATTTAAGTGATGGTGATTATTATTGAATTTGAAATCAGATCCGTTGCATATGCATTAAACAGTTGACATGTGCATTAGCCATAAGAGCATGGCATTTGTGATGGGATGACCACGAGTGATGAGAAACCCCTTGCGAGGAGGTATTGAGTGAAGCCATAATGAAATAATGATGATAATGATTATGAGTGCCCTTGTTGATAAGTAGCAAAGAGATTATGTATGTGATTGTGTATATGTTGTGCTTATTTATGATATGAATTGCTATTCATGAGGCTTGTATGCCTATTATAATAATGAGATGATATATGAATGATAATTTGATGATTTGATAGTAAAGCACACATGACGTTTGTATGCATATACACATGATCACAATATATATATATATATATATATATATATATATTATTCGTCATTTTGAATGTATAACTCACTCTCCCATGTGGTCTCCTTTTTAGCATTGTGATGCAGGTTGCCATGGGATGAGTTCGAATTTCAATTAAAGTTTAGGTGAAGGTAAATAGTGGTAGAGGAAGTGCCTTGGCCCGCATCATTTATGAGTTCTTATGTAATGAATGAATTGGTTATGAGAATGTAGATGATTTAGAGATCTTGAATTATGTATAAGACATTCCTTTGAATTTGTGGATGGTGAATGTATATGTAGAAAGTAAGAGATGATTTAATATGTAATAGAAGGATTAAAAATTGAATGATGTTCATTGATGATTGAGATAGTCAGGAGAAGATTCCCGAATTTATATGAATGTATTTATGCATAACTATATCTTAGGCATTGCATGGTTATGTAGTTATGTAAAATGATGATGGTTGTTTATTAGGCTTATGATATGTCATTGCATGCTTTGCCAAGCCTTTTCTTATATCGTCATATATGGGACTAGGCGTGTGCCCGGTATACACATTCTTCCGCTGTAAACTCTATTATTTTCGTATACCGTTATGGGCAATTTATCTATCGATCCAGCTTTAGGTTATATAATCTCACTCTTTGGTTTTCTGTGATTTGGGTCTTGATGTGATCATGGTGGTGTCTTGGAAATGTTTTTAAACGCAAAAAATTTACTCGTATTTTTATTAATTATGACGATCACATCGGGATTCGAGTACAGAAAATCACGGGTGTTATAAGTACCGCCAAGAACCTCTAAGTTGTACAACAATCCACACGTATTAGGATGTAGTTGGGTAGGGTCACACTCCAGATATTGGAGGACACTTATCTGGAATTTAGTAAAGAGGAGTCTTACCCCAATCTTGGTCACCTGGAACTCGTACATGTACATTGATTGTTCGTCTGGTGGAGTATGGTAAACCCGTTCTACAGGGCAGGGAAACAATGCAACAAAGCGAATTGGGAATGTAGGGGGGCAGATAATGTTCAGTTACCCACCAGTCAACCTCACATACTAGGAAACCATCTTGCGGATTTCCCTTTGAACCTAGACGTAGGGGTTTTCTCTCAGCCACTCAACCTAGTCTATTTTGTGAGCGATTGATAGCCAACCACAAACGTAGGGGTATTGCGTAATAAAAAGTTAACGTTCCCACAAGGATTGTGCCCAAGTACCAGCTCATGGTGATTTAATTATCTAGAAAATTTGTTTCGAAATAAAAAGTGCAGTAAAATTAACCAAGAACTAAAGGCTATATTGGCGAAAAACGCAAATCGAAATCCCTCTTTTAGAATCAAGATGAAAAAGGCTCTTGGGAATTAGTAGGTTCATATGCAATATACCAAATCTAAAATTACCCCTTTCTTTGTTATTCATTTTTTGTTCCTAAGGCGGATTTCCCTTAGCTAATTAGTGAATTCCTCTCGAAACCCCACTAACGTACCTAATTACCAAAGAACTGTGTTCAATTTGTTAATTAGGTCCTTTAGGCTCTATAAAAATCTCATTATTCCTCAAAGAGTTTTGCTTATTTTCGTAAACCAAATCCCTAGGTTCAATTTCATGTGTTCTAATGATATGCCAATCTCTCGATCATTTATATTGCTTAAATCCATCTAACCTTATTTCTAAGCCATTAGAAACATTAAGATCTCATGAAATTGAATGGAAAATAGGAATTTAGTAACAAAGAAAATCAGAGTAACCTAATTTGATACACTCATATTTTCCCCCAAATCCCAAGAATAAGAAAGTAGTTCCTCATGGAAAAGGTTACAAATCCATAAGTTACAAGAATTTGTCCCATCATTCAGAAAATAAGAGTTACAAAAATAGAGGATTAAAGGTAGAAGAAGAGTTCTCACTAATCTTCTAATCTCTTTCTCCAAGCTTGAACCCTTGATCTTCCTTCTTGTTTTTTTTCTTAAGATCTTCAAGGAGAAACCCTTAATTTTTTGCAAAAAAACTGTCTTGTGTGTTCTCTGTTAGTTCTCCTTAATTTTTGACCACTCTCCTCTTTTAAAATTTAGCGAAAACTGAAGGTAGCTGCTGCAGCGTGTGAAATCCACTGGCAGTGGATCGCACTGTGTGACACCCAAAAATGCTCAAAATTAAAAACTGGGCAAAAACCACTGGCATTGGGAAAATTCACGGCTAGTGGGTTTTTTGGCAGGGAGATCCACGGCCAGTGTTTTTTCCCACTGGTAGTGGTTTTCTCTGTCTCCATTTTCTCCTTTCCTCTAGTGCATTCCACAACTAGTGTTTTGTCCCACTGGCAGTGGATTTCTCTGAACCTAGGCAAATGTGCATTTTAAGGGTGCTTTTGGGTTTTGAAATGCTTTCTCTAGTACATCCTTCTTTAATAATTTGAGTGGCTTCAATCTTGAGTCTTCTACAAACTTGAACCTTCCCATTTTCATTATTCTATTCAAAAGCTTCCTAACCTTTTGCTAATAGACTTATCCAATGAAGATTCCTGTAAAATACAACTACCCAAGTAACATGTGTGGAAATAGAAGAAATATCTTGGCATACAGGAAAAAATAATATAAAAATAAACTAAAATTGAAACTAAATAGACCCTAAAACTAATGCAAACTAAACTCCTATCAGCGTTCACTGTCGAGCACCCTGGTAACGTCATCACAACTTCTTCTTCTACACCTTTAGTCACCATCTTGACCACCATGTTCGTAAACCCACCTGTAGATTTGTAAAAGTGGACGTCGTTAAAGGTATAGCAATCAAAGCTTTCTTCATCCGATAAGGTGTCCCTCCCATGCAAAAACTCATGCCTTGGCACTCGTTGTCCTCACCCTCCACACCGTGTTGAAGAACATCCTCTAGCCCTTATTTTTCAGCACTTACAACACAAAAAAGACTAAGCAATAAGGTAAACAAAATGAAACAGAGAAAGGTTTGGGGACGCTACTTGAGTTTTTGAAAAGCTTAAAGGATCTCTAGAGCAACTACGAACACTTCTTTCTCTTGAAAATTTGTTAGGGTTTGAGTCTCTCAGAAATTTAACAGAGTTCCAGTAATAAAGATGCAAAGGTGATTTTTCGAGTGCCTTCGAGTTCCCTCTTATAGACGTGGCTAGGGGGCAACTAGTACGGTGTCGTTTTGCACATTTTGCACATTTCAAATTTTTTGGGCCAAGTCGTTTCGATTTCCAAGGCCCATTGTTCAAAAAGTAACTACCAAAATCAAATAAAGAGAGGTAATACACACGATGAAAAATTAAAGTGCATAATTGGCGCAGCACCTATGCACAAAACGTCAATTTTACAAGAACAATAAATGCGATATAGTTACGAGTATAGAGCAAGTAAGCAAAAATTTTCCAAGTTACAAATGACCTCAAAGTTACCCACGTCCACAAGAGGTACCTCAACCAAGTGTTTATAGCTCATTAAAGCAACCGGCATGATCACTTCAACAAACTAAGGGGCAAATGATCCAATCCTGAGACCGGCCCTTGGACTTAAAGATGATTTGACTAAAATCCATCCTTTGGAACAGGCATGATGTGATGATCGGTGTGGGCCATTTTCTCAACGTCGGTGTCTCATGTAATGAAATGGTTTAAACACCAGAATCTGTTGTCACGCGAAAGATCCCTAAATTGACCCCGTTGCAAGTTGTTCACTTAATATCGGAGGGTCAGAGTTGACCTATGCCTTAGCGTGTTAAACAAGTAGCCTACAAAGTGACTGATAGGTAGGTAGAGCCGTTACGAAATGTCTCCATCACTAGTCACCTTTACTACAGAAAAACAGAGCAAATACTGACATCATGTACGGAAAGCTTGGTGAACAAGAAGACATTTTCACTACTTCCAAGTATAAATACTCATGCATCAACGTAACATGTAAGGACATTCTCTCTGACCTTACGCTTTAGCTCTAAAATTCCTTTGAACTTTCACTGATTTGAGCGTCAGAGTGTCCTTGCAGGTAACACTCCTTTTCGCCTCACAACGCATAAGGCTGATGATTTGGTGCGAAAAATCACTCCAAGACCTTTATTCCCCACTAAATCGAGGATATAATACCGAATCCCACTAGACCGATGTAATATTAGAGAGTGAACGAGAAATTTAAGGACTGTCATGAGGTCGGATATTGGACCCGGGCCCAGATCAGTTCATGTGAATATGATTACTATTTGAATATGATTTTGTTACTTATGTTTTTATCAAAATAATTTTTTTTATCCTTAGTTTTTTATTTGTTTTGGTCTTTATAATATTTAATATGTTAAAATTAATCCATAAAATGTAACACTATTAACACAATTGTTAATTCGATAAATGAAAATGTTACATTGTCTATATCTTGTTAAATCTCTCCAACTTGTTTGACTAGTAAACTTCTCAAAATGCATCATAGTTGTATTTTTCTCTACTACCACCGTTAAAAACTAATTTTAGGATATTAAATAATATAACCAATAAAAAAATAAGTGACCAAAATTAAAAGTTAATGAAAATATAAATCAGAAATACATATTTAATCCATAAAAGTTTTACATGCAATATTTGGTAATTAAACAAAAAGAAAGAAAGATAAGCGGGATCCAATTACTTTCAGATTATAACTGTTTGTATGTTTTTAAATTGGTTATAAAAATAACTAATGTAAAAGATATTCTTTAACATTGAATTTTTTAATAATTGATGTAAAAATATTTTTTTACACCCATTATTTTTATAATTGATATTAAAAAATATTTTTTATATAAATTTTAAAAATAACCAATATAAAAAAAATACTTTTCACTATGGTCCACAATGGCCCCAAACAACACAGCCTTACCCAAGATAAGCATTGAGTGATGTATAATAAATGTACATATCTTATTTCCACGTCACTTTCTCTTACCTTCCCTAGTCCAATCATACAATTTAGTTTAGTAGAAGAATATAGCTCTTTCGCCTTCTTTCTCTCCATTATTCATACGTCATCACACACCACACACATGTCTTCTTCTCTGAAACCCTCTCCTTCCTACGCCAAATACGAAATCAGAAAAAGAAACCCAGATCCAAAATCATGTGCCCTTTTAGTCATCGACGTGCAAAACCACTTCTCATCCATGGCCACCCAATACTCCAAAACCTCAACACCACAATCAACCTCTGCCGAAGCGCATCCATCCCTGTCATCTTCACGCGCCACTGCCACAAGTCACCGTCTGACTATGGCATGCTGGGGGAGTGGTGGTCCGGAGACCTCGTCATGGACGGTACGGTGGACGCGGAGCTCATGGAGGAGCTGGACCGGAATGGTGAGGAACTAGTGGTAGAGAAGAACACTTATAGCGCGTTTAGGAACACGGGGTTGGAGGAGAGGTTGGTAGAGATGGGAGTGAAGGAGGTTATAGTGACGGGTGTTATGACTAACCTGTGTTGTGAGACAAGTTCGCGTGATGCGTTTGTTAGAGGCTTTAGGGTGTTCTTCTCAACGGATGCTACCGCTACTTCTAGTTTGGATCTACATGAGGCCACTTTGAAAAACATGGCTTATGGCTTTGCTTACTTGCTAGATCGTCAGAGGCTGAAACAAGCACTTTCTGCTTAGCAAAGGTATAATTATTGGACAAATTATTCGTTAAATTCATTTACTACTCTTGTTTGTGTTTCGATTTGGAAGGTTTTGTTTTGTTGTCAGTAATTAGTTTAATTGATTCATTATATTTCACAGTATATCTGTACAGGGTGTATGCTAATAATTGAGTGTCTGTTATTTCTTCAACAACGATGCCATTTGAACATGTTCATTCGAAATGGTTTGTTTGGTTTTTGAGGAGACTGTGTGAGAAAGAAAGATTTATGAAAAAAGAAGTGAGAAAAAACGTGAAAATTTAAACTGTCTAGAATAACAAAGTTTTCCCTTAATATACTTCAAAGATAATGTGCTCCTTAACTTATTTTTAAATATAAGTGTTTTTTAATTAAAAAAGTATTTATTTTAAATTTTTATGTGTTTGTTTAAAGTTTTAAAAATAAGCAGAAGAAAAAAATAAGTAATTTTCTGCTTATTTTAAAAAATAATTCTGATTTGCTTATTAAAAAAGTACTTATTATAAAGGTTCTGATTTAAAAAATGAACTTATGACTTGTAACTTATGTCTTATAACGTAATTTTTTGAGTAGTTTATAACCTATAATTTTTTAAGGATTTTATTGAAATATAGTTGTTCGATAAAACTAGTTTAATGACTCTAAAAGACATATAATATTTTAATTATGTGGGAGATAAAATGGTAATTATGCAATAATGAGGGGGCTTATAGCTTTTGAAAAACTTCTCATTTATTGTGTTCACCAAACAACTCTAAAGCTTTTGAAAAAATGATATAATTCAAAAATTGTTTTATAAAGCAAGGTTAAAAAAATGATATAATTTGAAAATGTTTTATGAAGCAAGGTTAAAAAAATGAACAGTATAATTTCCCTTAATCTTGTACCTTAGATTCTCTCTTCCCCTCATCCTCAACCTTCTGACACCATAAGGCCCTATTTCCCTTTTAAATTCCTTCTTCGACCCCCTTCCCATGCTAACACTGTCTTCACCTCCTTCGATTCCAACGCCACGACCGAACCCTCCACACCCCTACTTCTTCTCTATTTGATTACCTCCACATTTTCGTCATCGATCCTCAAAAGGAGCAAGACCTTGCCACCTCACTTGCCCCTGGCAGCATAACATTTTACACCTATCTCGTCACTATGTGCATCAATTTCCTTGAGTATAGAGGCCCAAGATCTTAATTCACCGTTCGTAGTAGGTTCCATAACGTCATCATGTTGTTTGATCATTTTTCAGAGACTTAGCATAGCTATTTCATCCCTGTAAGTCTGTATAAAAGCATAATGGAAAGCTTGGTGATGCAGAAGTAAGAATTCATGGATAAAATATAAATTGACTTCTTTTGTAATTTAACATATCAAGATACTTAGATTTGTTAGTAGAACCAATGACTGTTTCTTACACTGAACCTTTCAAGCATACATCGCAACCATCTTGATAATATATATATATATATATATATATATATATATATATATAATATTGATTGCAATCTTAAGCCATTAAAATTAATAGAAGGTTGGCATCAGTATATCCTTTACAACGAGCTTATCTTCCATTCTTCAAGGTCTTATCGTTAGTCCTTTTCAAGTGCTTAAGGATGTTCTTGATTACAGGATAAGAAGATTATTTCTAATAAGAAACATGTCTTCCACATACAATACTAGAACTACAACAACAAAGTTACTAACCTTCTTATAGTCATAAGATTCATCTTCATTCTTTCATGAAGATTTCGGCTTCTAGAAGTTTGTTTTAGTCCATAAATGGAACACTTGCAATTCACATACCTTCCTAGATGCTTAAGACATCAAAAGCCTTTGTGTTGTATCATATGCACATTCTCAAGAAGGTTTCCTTTTTGACATCTATATATTATATATCTCATAATAGTGGTATATTGCAACAAGCGGGATTCAAATGGTTTTAAGCCAATTGATAATTTTCATTCTTTCCTTTAAAGGTACTTTCATTACCATCCATGTTTAGTTTTCTTTTTGAAAACTCACTTGCATCCTATAGGTTTTACACTTTTAGTACGTCAACCAAGGTCAATACCTTGTTAGTGTACTGAAGCTCATTTTAGATCCTATAGGCTTATGCCATGTCTTATAATATAAACTTACATTAGCTTCTTCATAAGAAGCTTAGTCATTTAACAGTATGTCTCCTTCCTGATTATTAAGATACCTATATCTTTCAGGTTTAGTGACATATCCTATCTGATCTTATGTAAGTCTTGTGCTATTGGAACTAATGATGTCACAACACTTTATAATTAAACATACAGGGTCGTAAAAAAACACTACGTGAAGTTTGGTGGTCTCGCTGATCGTTTAGCAGACAAGGTCAATAGGAGGTTGCCCCTTGTAGGATGCCGGGTAGTGTTTAGTCTTAAAATTTAGTAGGTTAGTTCCCAGAAAAGAGAGGTAGGTATGGTGTGACCGCTTAAGTTTTTCCTAGCCAGAACCTCCCATTAACCATTAACAGCTCAAAAATTTTGGTTAGGATTTCAAAATTCGAAATCCTATTTCTAGTTTCAACTTTTGAATCTTAGATTTTTGGAACGGTTAAAGTTTAACTTTTAAACTTTATCTTTTGACCACAACAACCATTTTTATAATAAGAATATTTAAGATTTAACTTTTAAGCTTTATCTCTAGAGTCCAATATATTTTATTTTAAATCCTATTAAATTTGATAAAGATCTTATTCTTGATTCACAACTTTTGTAAATCCTATCAAATTTATTTATTAAGGATTAGATATTTGATTTTTAAAATTATTCAATTTAATAAACATCTTATCTACTATTTGTAATAATTACAAATCATATTAAATTTAATATATATGAATTAATTTGTAACTCTTACAAATCCTATTAAATATAAAATATTTCACAAATCATATTAATTTTAAAAAGATCATATATGATGCAAATCTTATTAAAATTAATAAGAATGAATTATTAAATTTGTAACTGTTACAAACTTAAAATTTAACAAACATTTAAAATATAATTTGTAACTTTTACAAACCAAATTAAATAATAATTAAAATTAAATATTTTATTTGTAACATTTACAAATAAATATACTATCATGATTGTTAAGTTTCAACTTTTGAATCCTACTTTATACGATGGCTAAGGTTTCAACTTTTGAGTACTACTTTTCATGCTGGCTAGGGTTTAACTCTTAAACCTTCTAAACACTCTTTTTGCATGAATCATTCATGTATACAACATGTCATTTCAATTTAATTAAATGAACATAAATAAAAACATGCTTGAAAATAAGAACATATACAAAGCAAGCATCATTGCAACCTAACACATGTTCATACAATTAAACACATCAAGAAACATATTCTTTAATTAAAATTAATGATAAAAATAATCTATATATACAAAACAAAAACAATTTGATACTAGTTTTCAAAAAAGATGCAACCTTTGCATCATATGTCATAAAAGATATAACCTTTTCAACCTTTTCGTAAAAAGATACAACCTTTCAAATTTTCTTTCACAAAAAGATTCAATCTTTATAATCTTTTTTGCAAAAGAAAATATTTTTCACATATTCATAAACAAACATTTGCCTAAAACATGATTTTTTGCAACCTGACTTTCATATCACTATTAGGGAATCCTATCAGGTCAGGCAACTAAATACAACGATTCCCATAGGATGTTGCGAAACTTCATATTTCAAAGCAAACATAGATATATAAAATTTTTTTTATACTTACCTCTTGTAATGTAGTACAAGACAAACTTGAATCAATAGTAGCTTCGCCCTTAAGGAGCCCACGCGAGCACCTTCACTAAATTCCGCACTTCCGAATGCTAGTTCGTTGAAGCGTGGCCTCCGCAACATTTATAGAATTTTTATTTGTATAACAATAGTGTGGTCGATGAGCATCTCATGCTCTATTTATAAGCTCAAGTCTGACATAATGAGCACCCTTTAGTGAATAGGCTCTTTACTCATTTTAAATGAGTTTAGTCTAATAGTTTTATTTCTAGTCAAATTAAAATAAAAACTATCCTCTGCTAGGCTTATTCTATGTGTGTGACTATATAGAAAATATATTTGGTTTATATTAAATATAAATATTTATATTTAATATAATATAATAAACAACATTTAGCAATACCTTATTATCCAGATATAAATATCAAAATAACCTATAAGTGATAAACTCTATATGTTTGGTTCTTTTGTCATGATATCTAATTGGGTCCAAGACATGATCATTGTCATCTTTGTATGACCTAATTCATTTTACTTGAAACCAGAGTAGAATTTTCTAAAATAAATATCCAATAATTATTTTCCTAACATGACCATGTATTTTACATGATTTGTTTTCTAAAAGTCTTATTCCATCAAGTAGCTCATAGTTATCACTTCTATCACACAGGAGAGACAAATCTCATCTACATCATTCACATCCCTTTACATGATTTGTTCACTTTCTAATTATAATTTTTATGGTCACCTTGTTACAAATGACGTTTGATTGCATTAAAACAACAAACTCCTAATGTAGAAATTATAGTTGTAACATCCCTGCTGTTAAATTAAAATTTATTTATGTTGCATAAAATTAATTGAGAGTTGTAAATAAAGCAATAAAATTCAAATGATTAATTTTGGTAAGTTAAATTTGTAGGATTAAATTTAAATTAAATTATGATGATAAAATATGAATTACCATGAGGTAAAGATAAGTTTTATTTAAAAGAAATAAGAAAATAGGAAAGAAATGGCAAAAGGACCAAATTGCCCTTACCTTTAAAACATATGTTTCTTTATTCTTTCTTTCTTCACGCGTGTGCCATTGAAGAGAAACAAGAAGCTTATTTTCTCTCCCATGGCCGTGAGAAGGAAGGCTTGATTAATGGTCAATCTTTTGCCGAAACTCAAAATTGATAGCGTATTTGGAATTGTGGAAGCGAGGTAAGCATTATGGTAGTCTCAATTTCACATTTCGTAGTGTTTTCTTGAGACTAAAATACATACATAATGGAGAAGGTTTCAAGTTTCCTTAAGTTTTTGTAATTTTTTAGCTTGTAAATGGAAGCCTCGTATGATGGTGTTGCCATTTAGTTAATGAGTTTTATTTCAATGCTCATAGGTTGCGAACCAAGAACCGTTGAGGCGTTGATCGGAGTGGAGCTCGAAACCAAGAGCGAAATTAGTCGAGGCAAGCTTTCGAAGTGTTAAAAGTATATTTGAGGTTGTTTCGATAAAGTGGGCTTTGGTTTTGAAGGTCAAAATGCTAACCACTTTTCGTAAATTCCTTAAAAGTTTAGATATTAGGCGTACTCAGCATCAAGAACAAGTACCAGAAGCATGGAACCGAGGTAAGGGGGTGTTAGAGAGTATTAATTAATTTAAAAATATTACTCCACTGATTAGCGTTTGAAAAAAGGGTATAATTAGCGTTAAATAGTTAATTTAATTATAATTTATGATTGGTAACATTTTTCTAGTATGAATTGTGACTAAACATGAATTTAGTAATGTTGAGAATGAAAACTAGGAATTATTATGCATAAATTATGTATAGTGGTGAAATGATGAGATTGATAAATGAATTCTTACTGAAATTGAGTAGATAATATCTGCATATATGTTGGATAAGTTTCCAAGCATATAATGATGAAATTGAAGTTGTATGAGAACTTATAACTGGAAATGCATCTATGTGTGTTGGTATCTGAGTGGATGTTGAATGATTATTTGAATTATTAAGTACGCCTAAGTGACTTTGTGTTGATGTATGATTAATAGAGAATTGAGGTGATGTGTGCCTGAGTAGTTGCCATTTTATTTGAAATTAAATGCCTAAGTGGCTAGTTGTGAAATTAATGCCTTTGATGGCTTCAACTGTATTAATAGCCATTAGTATTAAACTATTAAAGAGAATTGATTAATTAATCTAGTGAAAGTGATTAAAAATGAATATATATGATTTTGTGTGGTTTGGACGATCGTGCAGTATAATTGCTCCTCAGTTCTGGCTCCAATGGTCAAGTAGGACCCGTTGAGTTACCCAATGGTCAAGCAGGACTTAATGGTTGAGGTAGAGAGTCAAGAAGGCTTAGTGGACTAAGTCAGGTTCACGGGGTGTCAAGCAGAACCCCCAGTTGGTGACCGATCTAGTTTTAGTATCTGGATAATAGAGAGTCTAATTAAACCCTTAATGAGAGTCAGTGGTGCATTGTGTGTTTAATAATGTGAAACAATGATATGTATATATTGCTATATGCAGCCTGAGTGGCTTGTGATGTTTGAAAGTGTATATCTATGCGATTAATGATTTGAACATATGTGTGGTGTTTGAATATCTTGAGCTAAGAGTATAAGGATGATCGAATATGTTTACAATTGATGATTAGAATATGAGAAGTTAGAGAATGATAAATGAAATGTGTAGTGAATATATAATGGAATATGAGCATGTATTATTATAAGGCTTATGTTATGCCTTTTTCATTATAATTGAATTTTTATATTAATTGATCATTTCGGCGCTCACCCTTTCTGCTATTACTTTTAGTAACTAATGATAGGGATACCACCGATACTACGGAGGTCACCAAGTAAACTAGAAGTTCCAAGGAATGAAAGACGAATTTATATTATTTGTAATGGTATTAATTTATGAGAATGTCTATTTTATCATATACATTTTTTACTTAAGTATGTTTACGCCGATAGTTAGTCAATAATGCTTAAGATGGATAGGTACTATTATATATATGTCTATTTGTTTATGGATGACACTGAGCCAAGTAGATGTTAATGTTGATGATGATATCAGGAGTAATGATGATAGTTAGAATGAAATGTTGATAGTATGTTGAGGATGTGCTTATAAGTTATGAGATGCCTATAGGTGTGGTAAGGCTTAGTTGAGAACTTGATGAATACAAGTGCATTAGTGGGAATAATGGTGTTGTTGTGGAATATGAGTGGCAATGACTTGTGAATTTAGCATTAGAGAAAATGGTTAACTAAACTAGCTAGCGGGTGATTTTAAGTTTTAGTGGGATTCGGAGTCTCTAGAAGGTGTTAATAGTATCTTGTGCATGTTTGAAACCTACGTGTGAATTAAACTTGCCAATTGAATGAGAGTTATAGGGTGTTGGTATATGAGTTGTATAAAAATGACCAAAATGCATATTTTTGTATAACTCTGTGATCTAAAAGAAATTTTAGGCACGGACTGCGGTAGCAGGTTTGAAATGAGTCATAGATGGTGCCTATAAAGTTTCCTAGCATTCAAATATCAAACGGGTATGTTAAGGTGCACGGACATTGGATCGAATGCCTAATTTCTACATAATTATGCAGTTGCCTGATGGTAATCGATTATCGATTACCAAGAGCTTTTGAGAATTCCTGTGTAGTTTGGTCGCGGGTAATCCATTACAGGATTCCTGTAATCGATTATTAGAGTTGATGCAGGTTCTTGCATAGTTTGGCTGTGGGTAATCGATTACACATGTTGTGTAATCGATTACACTACTGCCTAATCACCTAAAAATGTTTATTTGAGTCATGTAATTGCAAGTTTAGTTGTCCCTAATTCTAAGGTAGCTTGTTAAGGACCTGTAACTCCGAGTAGCCCCTAACTTATATAATTGTCATAATTATTAAATTTTCTTATTTTCTTCTATCAGTTGCATATTACATTATTTCACAAAAATTTTAAATTTAACGAAGGATAAATCTACATTTAAATTAAACATTTGTGAAATTTTTCTAGTAAATTTAATTAAATTGGGAATAAATTTATAGTGAAATTAAATAGTTAGGTGGGATCTTATATAGTGACTTTAGGTCGAATGATTAGTCTTAACTTACTATTTCAGGGACTAGTAAAAGTTGTTAAATTATTTAATAAAAATGTCTTATTCAAAATGTCTTAATGCATATTTCCATCCAATTATAAAATAATTCTGCTAATAATTAATAAGTGAGGTTAATATGCATATGTGAAGGAAAAAACCATTTTTGTATACATAATTTGTGAAATTCCTATAACTAGAGAATATTATGGTGCCATTGCCACATCATATTAATGATCAATTAAGAAGAATCCTACTCAAAGTATTATACTATTATAGTTCCCAACTTAAAAAACGCGTAATAAAACTCCATATGCATTAAACAGATCTACTCTAGTGTACAATAAAAAAAATGTTATTCAGACCATCTTTAAGCTGGAAAAGTTCACCTCTTATGGCACAAAGGATGTGCCAGCTTCGGCATCAACGTTAAGACATGTCCATGTAGATGTCTATTGGGCTCTCATCACCGTATCATCACAAACACAGGCACAAAACATATTAATTAGTACTAGTGCTCTAAATGCCTCACTTAAACTTTGTTTTACTCATCACTCTCCTTGTTTCGGTATGTTATTCCTCACCCTTGGATGCAAGAAAAATTCTCAATATGGAGACACAACAAGTACTCTCTTTACAGTGTACCCCACCTTCAATTAAGGTTGTTACTAGCTATACCATGCATGGAAATGGAAGGATCGTTTCTCATCTTGCCAATGAAGAAGTAATGCTACTCCCAACCGAGGTGCTAAGTGAATGAAGTGATATCTCAGCATGTGTTTGAATATTCACTTTGAAAAATATGCTATTAATCTTAGTAGTAGTCTTGAAATGGATCTGTATTCACTATGTTTAAACATGTACCCAAATATTCTATTAATTTTGTTGATACCCAAACTATCCCCAAAACCTATAACTCTACTTGTGTGTCAAATAATCAATGAATTGTGTTTCTTTGTAACCATAATGTTCTGACATAGTGGCATTAGTGTTTCTTTGTGTACTTGTAGCAATTGTTACTTAGATTGATTGTCTCACCATTAATTTGTAAGTTTAATTACAAATTAGTACAGCTTGCACATAACTTACAATATAATGTTAGATTTACTATTTTTTGTTTGGCTAAGTTGATTTAGTAGAACTCAAAAAATGTTGAAATTGAAGATAATGAATTTTGTTTTAGATATAATGAGGTAAACAATATGAAATTTTCAAACACGTCCCTTCCAATGAAGCTTACTAGAAAGAATGCTCTGGTTTTGATACCGCGTTAAGGGTTTCATCTCAAACCAATTAACAATGGTTAAAGTTATCCAACAAGTATTTAAACAATGTAAAATATAATGAGGCAGATAATGTGAGACTTCCAATGATAAAAAAAATACAAAATGGATGAAAACATTTGTTCTTGTGTTAATTGATAGTGTAAGTGATAGGGAAGCGAAAAATAGAGTTGCAATTGGAAAAAAGCACGAACGTATTATGTCAACGACAGAAAAGAATTATAAAGGAAAGATAAAGGGAAAGAGAGAGATAAAGCTAAGATTCGAATGTGTGAGCTTTTAAAGTAGAAGAAACAAAGACAGTTACGCCAGGTCTTCTATTTTTCTTATCATTTTCTTTTACGATAATTTAATTTTTTAGGAACGGAATCATGAAATCCGTATGTTGATTTGTTTATTACAACCGGATAATGTAATTCGGTAATGGATGGATTGTGTTGAGAGGATGATGTAGGAAGAAGAAACCACGATGCAGGAGAAATTCTCAGAACTGAAAATCTCTCTGTAATGGTTAGACCCGAAACATACTTGGTACGCGACCAAACCAGATGTTCGATCTAGTTTAACCTTTAAAGGATTACCTTATGATTTTTGTTTCTGTTAGAATTTTGTACCTTGCTTTATTCATAATTAATATTAAAAATTTAAAATTAGCTGGGCCTACAAAGCATGAATGTCGAGCAATGTTTTTGGCTTTGCCTTCAAGGTCGGGTATGAACTCGGCAACATTTGTCCTTTCTAAAACTTGGGAAGTTTCTGAGTAGAATCTTAGTAGAAGCGTCGACGATAGCATCCAAATCCTATGTCGTGCATTTACAAAACAAAAACATAACACAGTTGTCAGCAACCCATGCTTATGCATACCAAAATCTTTTAGAATCTAAACATCTTAGTATTTTCACATTCCTTTATACTAATACGTTTCAAGTTTCTTGTTTGAACAACATTTTGTCAGCTTCTATAAGTAACCAAGTATGTCACAGGTTGGCATGCACGAGTGCATCCCCTCTCGTGCATATATTGTTATTCAATGATCATAATATTCAACAACATATCCTAAAACCACCAACATATCTACACAAAAAGGAAGGTTCCTTAGGACACATAACACATTGGTAACATGCTGTTTTCAGATCATGCACTATTCCAATTCCGTACCACAAAAAGGATACTTCATTTTTGCTTCCTCGTCCGAATCTTAGATGTAATTAGTATCATATATATATACCCATTCAAGCACCCTATAAGCCTATAGCAGAGTACTAGCTTTCTAGCCTTGATTTTCTCACAAAGTGAAAACCTTTATTAATCTATATTTGACTTTAAGTTATGGCACCCTTTAATTTTGATGCCCTTAAAGACTTGCACAATTCGGCAAACGACCTTCTTCATTCTCCAATGGTTAAACAAGCTATTGTCCATCAGAGAGAAGAAAAATGGGTGAATGATGTGTCAGAGTCATCTCTGAGGATGTTGGAGGTGTGTGGCATCTCCAAAGATGTACTTTTGCTAGTGAAAGAACACCTTCAAGAACTTCAATTCACATTGCGCAGGGCAAGCATTGGAGAGGCAGGGGTGGAGGAAAAAATCACTGCCTACAATTGCTACAGGAAGAAGCTGAAGAAAGAAACATTGAAGTGTTTGAAGTGGTTGAAGAAGGGTATGAAAAAGAGTCAAAAAGTGAGTCGTGTGCACCCTCCAACAAAATTAGAACAAAAACTAATGTTGGTTGTTGATGTGCTAAGGGAAGTAAGGATGACAAGCATTTCCATTGTGGAATCATTGTTGTCCTTAATTTCCTCACCCTCGTTGGATTCACAAACAGGGAAAAAGTCTTTCACATCAAAGCTTGTGCCAGTGAGTTTTCAGAATTCAGATGATATCTATGATGTCATGGTGCTTCAAACTGCAAACAAGAGGCTAGCAGGGGTTAGATTGGCAATAGAAGATCTCGAGGTTGAGTTGGAGTGCATGTTCAGACGTTTGATTCACACAAGGGTGTTGCTTCTTAACATACTTACCAACTAGGAAACTTGGTGGGAACCACTGACACATCAATTAGCTAGGCTAGCTCGGAACCTTAATTCAACTTTGATCCTTTAATTTATTCTCTTAGATTAATTTGATTAATTTTTAACTATTCCCGTTATTTTTTTATTTTATCAAAGAACCATATTATAAATCTGCAATATAATTGAATTTGAACGTTGTCACATATAGTTCCAATCTTACATATTTATATATCCAATTGAAATTTAAGTTTGATGGAATTTTTTTTGGATGAGCTACCTTTCTTTGCAGTTTGGATCCTTTTTACCTCTCTCCTATGCAATATAAATTGAATATGAATCATTTCCATTACACTTTTTTCACAAGTTACAAAAATGTAAAAATTATTTTAATAACTTATGTAAAAAATATTATTTTTTAATATCAATTTATAATACCTGTTATAAAAATAACTGAAATAATAACTCTATATAAATATAATCAATGAATTTTATTATTTAATCTTATCAATCTAATCCAATCTAATGGTTTATTATGGTAAAGAGAGAATGTTACGGAAAAGATTCAAATCTTTTTTTGTACTTTGGACTAAAAATAAAAGCAATCAGTATACTCTATTTATGTCGTATTGTGTTGGAAAGAAATTTAGTAATCTCATGTGCTTCTGGCGATCTGAAGTGAGTTTCTTTGTCATAATGATATGATCCATGGAAGGGATGCATAAGAAGACCACTTGGAGTTCCACATTTTCCAGTGGCATGATGAGACTACTAAATCTCTCTAGGTTCTCTAAAACTTATCATCTCTCATTATAGACTCTTCCATATAGAATAATTTGGCTTATTATTCATCCTTGAACGTGACACTTAATCTTTTAATCTTTACATTTTCTATTTTCTTAATCTTTTGAATTTGAAAACTTTTAGAAAAACCTTACATGTAGTTTCAACAAAAGCATATTTATGGTCAATCTATTTATAATATATAAATTCAGAAGCACACAATAGTACGTTATCATGTGTCAAAAACTTGTATTACTATAATGCCATGTGTCAAAAGCCCACAATACCATAATGCCATATGTAAGCTTTTTTTGTTAAGGAATATCTCCATGTTCTTAAGTTGCCACCAACAGTTTCTTTCATGTTTTAAATTGTTATTATGACATTATTCGTCATTTCTAATGCAATAATTTATTGAGATGCAAACACAATATTAATCACATGTTTAATTTAAAATTATATTTTTATTTTAAGAGGAATCAAACATGTATCATTTGAACTAACCAGTCGTTCGGTATTTTAAAAATATCTCTAAGTATGAAAGTAATTTTTAGTTATCGTTAAAAAATAAAAAGTCATTTCTATTTATCACACTCTAACCATTTAATTTTGTTCATCATAATTACCAACCTACTAACAAAGTATTTCTTTTTATGAACATTATTTCCATATCTTTTAGTTACTTACAAAATGTGATTATTGTGATTATGAAACACGAATTACCAAGAGTATATATCTATTAATCAACAACAAAGCAAACTAGAGGAAACTTAACACTGCTAATTATAATAATATGTGAGATATATGTTAGGTTTAGACAAACTCTTTTTAAAACATATTAACATTATTTTTCTGTACATTTATTTTTTTTAATTTCAAAATACATCAATAAAAAATTAAAATATTTTTAAGATAAACAGTGCATTACACAGGTGAACATCTAATTTAATATTTGTAATTGAAGATCTATATATATATAACTCTTGGATATAGATCTTAGAAGAAGAGATGTCTTAAAGATTCATCATGATTTATGAAGGCTTCAAAAATCACATTACACAATGTGATATTATCTAAACTACCTTCTAGTTTTTGTATGTGTAAGATAATATATGTTCAGAGTATAATATATGAATATTATTTATCTAACTATTGACATGAAATAAAGTTTTTATTCTAACTGTCACACATATTTTTGCTCTTTATTTTTTTACCTCATTTATGTAACTATTTTATTATTATTGAATTTACAACTTATATTATATTATATATACATATACACTATAGAAAAATTATCATTTACTAATATACAAAATTTAAAAGTCGTTAGTGTAACATCCCAAATTTTAGAGAAAATAAATTTATTGGATGATGATAATTAAGTATTTATGATCCAATGTATGTAGGAAAATTAATTAGACACCAATTATGGTTTATTAGTAAATTAAAATTTACTGAAACTGGATAATTTAGCAGATGGTGTGGGACCCATTAAGTCAAATTGGATATTTGATGGGTCTAGAATATTTAGAAAATTATTGTGGTTATGGTGGTATAGTTAAAATAATTTTTGGTGTTAAGGAGATAGTTATTCAGACACAGTGTATGATAATAAACAATGAAAATACGAGCCAATTGGAATTAAAAAGAAAATGCAAAGTCCCTTTTTTTCTCTTCATTTCACCATGGCACATTTTCCCTCCCATTTTACTTTCTTTTGCCCATTGGATTAAGGGAAATGTTACCCATTGGACAAAGACCAATTTTGATAATTTCTCTCTCCTTTCTCCTTTAAATTTCGGTGGACATTTTTCACTCTCCCTCCATACTTCATTTTCTTCTTCATTTCTCCTAGCCAAAAACCGTGCCACCACCCTTGTACCTATTTTTCATCAAAATCAACATCTAAGCTTGGATTCATGAAGGTTTAATGGAACATTGAAGCAAAGTTTGGTTCATCTTCTCTTCTTTGCCTCTTATTTTCATGCTTCCCTTTATGCTTAGAGAAAAGGTAAGGTTTCATCATACCCATGGCTTTTGTTGGTGGTTTTGAGGTTGTTGAAGCATTATAATAGAAGATTAGGTGTTGTTTTGAGTGATAAATGCATGTGGAACCAAACCCTAGGGTAGATGACCATTGGGGATTATTGTTGTTGTTAATGATGATTAGAATATAATGTTATTAGCCTAAGGATGTTTTAAATAATGCATGAAAGTAGTTAGAATTGATGATTGGTAATTTTTGTGAGAACCCTAGAAATTAGAATTTGGGGCTTTTGGCAAATCTTGAGAAAATTGTGATTAATTGATGTTGGAGTGATTTTATATGTGGAAATGAGTTCTTAAGTGATTGAAATTAATTATTGGTAATGGAGTTTTGAGAAACCAAGAGGATATAGTGATGACTCTAAGTTATTAAGTGTGTTAGGAGTTGTAATATTGTTGTGGATGATTTGAACAATGAGAATGTGAAAATGGTGGTTATTGAATTTTAAAGAACCTTAACCTTAAAATTAGGAATGTTTATATATATATATATTGTGGTTAAGAGAATTATTTTTTTTAGTGTGAATGTTTGATACCTAGGTGTGGTGTTATTATTATGGTGAGAAATGACATTAGTAATAGTAGGTGACCATTAATGATGGAACTCATGGATGAGTGTTGCTATAAGATGTATAGAAATGAATATGAACACTGAAACCATGGTGGTAGTGATGGATTAATGAAATGAAATTGTGGTTAGATGAAGGCTTAAACCATAATAGGTACTATTTGGACTTGTTGATTGATGTTGGTTAAAAGAGGCTCAAATGGTTTATGTTGAACCTTAGGTGGCAATGATGACATTTGGATGCATTGTAGATGATGAGTGTGATATTGTTGTTGTTGGGTATGGCTAACCCTTTAAGACTTAGAAAATCTTGGTTTTGGGAAAAAAATTCCTGAAACCTAACACAATTGTGTGAATTGGTATTTTGACAAGTCTAGGACTTGTTATTAAGCTTTATGATATGTTAACAATTATTTAGAATTGTGATGATGCCTTGAGATGACTTATTGATTAAATGTGTGTATATATATATATGTATTGGTATAGATCCTATTCCAAACGATGAGTCGGGGCCATTGAATTACTTGGATTTCTTCTCTTGGGGTAGGAGAGGAGTTTATATTCTGAATGCATGATTTGAATAATTGATGATTAATGTATATGATGTTGCTCATGTTTGCCTTGCTATAGTTATGTTGGAATGATGTGATGATTGTTATTGTGATGATGTTATGCTTGGCAAATATGTGATTGCATTTAGAATACATGTATGTGGTGTGTCCTTGGTGGTGATTGATAGTGACTTAAGATTTTGGCAAAATGTGTGCCTATGTCATATTGTGAAAACCATGTATGTTTCATGATTATTGATGAAATATGATGATTGATGATAAGAATTGAATGATGTGGTTGTGTGACACACCCATGAGTGATGATGAAAATATTAAGACAATGATTGAATACCATTGTGATTATTGCCAATTAGTGAGTTAGAAATGATGTTGAAAAGTTTAGATGAATAAAGAGATTGTGAATATCACACTAAAGCTTGAAACAATGGCAAGATAATTGAAGTTTAAATCCACTAAGAATTATAGGTTGACAATGTATATGTTGGTGTTATACATTAGAAGTATGCTTGTTGATATGCCTTCTTGATTTCCATGTGTGGATTGAAATTGATGTAGGAGTTTCTTCAAGCTCCTTAAGAGAAAGATGGATCTTGGCTCCTTTCCTTGTTCTTCCTTCAAGTCTTGGCTGAATTCTTGTCTTCTCAATGTTGAAACTGAAATGAAATAAAGGAAAACTCTAAGGATTTGGACGGAATTTGGATGGAAGAAAAGAGAGAAAGTGAAGTGGTTTGAGCAAGATGAAAGGAATAAAAGGAGGAATGGAAGGTGAAGGTGGGAGGCCACTTCCAAGGGAAGATAACTCCCTAAATTCTCACCACCAAGAGGGAGAGGATCCTCTTGGATAAGAGCTTGCTCTAGAGACTCAATCCTAGAGAGAATGAGGAGCTTCTCACTCTAGAAAATTTACACTCAAGGTGAAAAATCTCAAATAATCATTATTGTGTGAATTTACAAAGGAGAGCTCCCTTATTTATCCCTTTTATATTTTGGCCAAGGGAGGAGACATGGGCTTGGATAATGGATCCAAGGCTTAATAGTACAAAAAAAAGAGATAACATGGCCTATACATGGCCCAAAGTGAAAGTACATGGCCCTAAAGTGGCGTAATTGACCTAGCAAGGTCCAAATAAAACCTAAATGTCTAGAGAATCTAATTATGACTTATGTTACAAGATGAAAGCAAGTAGATCCTCATGGTGTCTCCCTTGGGCTTGGGCCCACTAAGCAAAGAGAGGAAGGATGACAAGGCTTTATGGATGCTCTCTTTAGCTTTCTTGGACTTGGCCCTTGTAAGGGGACCTTTGTAAGCCTCTAGTCCTTTGTCTAAGACGGAGTGAGGGTCCTCCCTTAGTGTGTCCTCATTATGCCCCCCCTTTGAAAGGATTTGTCCTCAAATCTAAGGCATCATCCTCTTCATCTAAGTCAAAAGGAGATAAGTCAGACACATTGAATAAAGCACTCACACCATAATCTCCTGGTAAATCAAGGACATAGGCATTATTATTCATTTTTTTGATTATTTGGAAAGGGCCATCACCTCTAGGGTCGAGTTTGGATTTTCTCAAGTTTGGAAATCTTTTGTTTCTAAGATGTAGCCAAACCCAATCTCTAACCTCAAAGGTGACTTCCTTTCTTTTCTTATTAGCTCAACGAGCATAATGTTCATTTTTAGTTTGTATTTGATTTTTAACTTTCTCATGAAAATCTTTAATAAACTTGGCTTTTGACTCTCTATCCATGTGAAGGACAGAGTCAGAAACATTAATGGGCAAAAGGTCCAAAGGTGTGAGAGGGTTAAAACCATACACAACTTCAAAGGGACTATGCTTAGTTATTGAGTGTTGTACCCTATTATAGGAAAATTCAATGTAAGGTAAACACTCATCCTAAGAATTAACATTCTTATGCACTAAGACCCTAAGAAGTTGAGAGAGGGTCCTGTTTACTACCTCAGTTTGGCCATCCGTTTGAGGATGATAGGTAGTAGAAAATAGAAGCTTTGTTTCTAGCCTTGACCAAAGAGTTTTCCAAAAATGGCTAAGTAATTTGGTGTCCCTATCAGAAATGATAGTTTTAGGAACACCATGAAGTCTTACAATCTCTCTAACGAAGAGTTTAGCAATATGACTAGCATCATCTACCTTATGACAAAAGATGAAGTAAGCCATCTTACTAAACCTATCCACCACTACAAAGATAGAATCCATTCCCCTTTGGGTCTTAGGCAAGCCTAACACAAAATCCATAGACATATCAATCCAAGGTGCACTAGGTGTAGGCAAAGGAGTATACAAACCACTGGGTAAAAGTTTAGATTTAGCTTTTCTACATACAATACACCTAGCACAATGTTTTTGAACATATTTCTTCATTTTTGGCCAATAGAAGTGTTCATGTAAAATAGATAAAGTTTTGTCTCTTCCAAAATAGTCCATTAAGCCCCCTCATGGCTTTCTCTTAATAATAGATCTCTTAAAGAGCTCCTAGGAATGCAAAGTCTATTGGCTTTAAAGAGATAGCCATCTAGAATGTAGAAGCCTTTATGAGACGATGAAGTGGAAGATGAGTTGAAAATGTTTGAGAAATCAAGGTCACTTGGATACAAAGTCCTAATCTCATCAAGTCCAATAACTTTGGCTCCAAGAGAGGCTATAAAGAGTGCCTTCTTGATAAAGCATCAGCCATAGTATTAGATTTTCCATTTTCGTACTTGATGACATATAGAAATTATTCCAAGAACTCAACCCACCCCTTAATAAATTTTAGTGATTGGTGATCACTATGTATAACAAACTCTTTTAGGATCAAGTAATGTTCCCAAGTTTGAAGGGCTCTAATTAATGCATAGAATTCTTTGCCATATGTGGGATAGTTGAGAGTTGCCCCATTAAGCTTTTCATTAAAGAAAGCAATGGGGTGACCTTCTTGCAATAGGACCGCTCCTATTCCCACATTTGAAGTATCACACTCAAGCTCAAAGGTTTTGAAAAAATTTGGAAGTGCCAAAATTGGAGCATGAGTGAGCTTCTCCTTGAGATCTAGAAAGGCTTTCTCTTGCCTTGGCCCCCACACAAAAGGAACATTCTTTTTTACCAACTTATTTAAAGGGGAGGCTAAAGTAGAGAAATCTTTCACAAATCTCTTATAGAAACTTGCAAGACCATGAAAACTTCTTACTTCACTCACATTTTTAGGTGTTGGCTGTAACATCCCGAATTTTATAAAAATGAATAATCGGTGAGAATAAATAATAAATAATTGTAGGTGAGTTGATTTGTGTCCCAAAAATATGGGAATAATGAAATTGGGATTTATTATGGATATTTATAATTTATTGAGTTTATGTGAGATAAAATTTTACCCGATTAGGATATGGGTGTCAGACCAAGTATCTCTGATTGAGATGTCATTGGTGAGGGCTATTAAGAATATTATTGGGAATCCGAATCTATATTCGGAATAATTTTTGGAGTTAGTATTAAGCCCAAACCGAGATCCTGTATGTTGTAAAACGGAAAATTTTAATGAGGGGATTAAAAAATTAAAACAAAAACCCTTCTTCTCCCTTCTCTTTTTCGTTGGCCTCTCTCCCCCTCTTTCATTCACTTTTCTTTTCTTCCTCTCCCTCCATTCTTCTTCTCCAAAAACCGTTCACTCTCTCTCTCTCCCTCCATAAATTATTTTTCATCCAAAGGCTTGGGAACTAATGGAATCATGAGGCAAGGAAGGCACTTGGAGCAAAGCTTGGTTCATTTCTTCTCCTTTTCATCTCATTTTCGTTTTGGGGTTTAAGCTTGGAGAATGAGGTAAGATCTTGAACACCCATGGCTCTTGTTTATGGTTTTGAGTCTATTTATGTATTGTGATGGAAGATTGGGTGTTGTTTTGGTGAAAAATGGCTTGAGGAACCAAACCCTAGGTGGGATAACCATTGGGGATTGTTATTGTTGTTGATAATGAATGTGATATATTGTTGTTAGCCTAAGAATGTTGGAAATCATGCATATGAATGGTTGGAATTAATGATTGTGGGTTATTGATGAAAACCCTAGGTTTAGGAATTTGGGGCTTTTGGCCAATTGATAGGTATTAATGATTTATGCTTTAGAATGGGTCTTGGGAAGATTGGGATTGATTATTTGTGGTGATGGTTAAGTTTTGATGAAAACTCTTGTCCTAAGAATTTGGGGGAATATATGTATTGTGGTTAGGAAGGTTGACTTGAATGTGGGTAGAAAATACCCAATGTAGGTGACGTTGGCTGTCGTGGCCCCGTCAAATTAGTACATTAAAATTAATTAATCTAGTACTAGGGTGTCAACCTAGGTCGTTCTCTCAAGGATCAACACAAAAATTTAGGAAAAATCAAGTCTTAAACTAATTTTTAACAATTAAAAATAAAAACTCAACAACTAAAATTTTTTACAAACATAAGTTCAACAAACGTACAATTGGGGGGGTTTGATTGATTTTGTTATCACAATTAAAATTAAAGACAAAGTAAATATAGGATTTAAAACAATAATTAACAAGCGATTGATTTTCTTGGAGTATTGTAAATAAATTTATCCTTGGTTCACTAAAGATAATTTGTATACTTTCATTACTGTCAATTTCTTAGCTCAATTTGAATTAATCAACTAAGCGTCTTTTTCAATTCATAATTCCTTTACTTTTATTTAAAAATGAATATTTTAATCAAGCATCCTAATTAAGCAAAAGGAGTCAAGATCGTATAATCTAGGAATTATTGAGCATATGTAAGAACATCGCCTACATACATAATCTATTCTCTTATTATGGAATTAAGCAAACCATAATTATTAAAAGTGATTATGAAAATATTCATTAAGCATGCATATTTCCTTAATCCATTCTAATTTAAAACCTTATTTTATTCCATTTGAATAATTAAACCGATTAAGCATACAATTTTGATTAAACAAAATGGAATTAAATAAGCAGAGTAAGATTATGAAGAAATAACAATAACAAAAACATACTGTATTAAAAATAATGACCTCAAAATTACATTACAATATTCTCCAAGAAAATCAATCTAGGGTTTTAGCCCTCCATAATAACAACTACAAAGAAAAGAAACTAACCCGGAATGGAGCAAAGAGGGGAAAGAAGAGAGGAGGAGGCTTTGTGCCTTCCTTTGATGCTTATAGAAACAAAGAGAGAAACGTGAATTCAGGTGTGTTTGAAGCCTTTGGCAATGGTCCTATTTATAGTGAAAGCAAAGGTACTGCTGACGCTGTGCGTCAGCAGGACGCTACGCGTCAGCGTTGCGAATCTGCTTCTACGCTACGCTTAGTTGTGAGGCTACGCGTGAGGGTTTCTGACTCAGAATACATTATTTCATCCAATAATTCTTCAATAATGCTTGGACACTTGTGCTGCATGTTCCCCACTAAGATAGTGCCGTATGTCTATAATGGATTGGCCAATAAGTGTTTTAATATAAATAAATCCTCCACTTCTGAAGTTGCACACAGCCTGTTAATGGGATCCTCGTCACTGTTGACGCTACGCGTGGGCTTGACGCTGCGCGTGGGTGTTGCGAATTTGTTTCCACGCTACGCGTGGTATTGGTGCTACGCGTCAGACCTGATGCTCAATTTCATAATTTCCCAATTGCAAACTCAATTATTCACTACAATATAAGGGAAATCAAGTAAGATTTATTATTTCCATTTAAAGATTATCGCCTAATTCAGTTAATATTAAATAAAGCTTGAATTATGAAAATGTGTTAAAATGCATAATATTACACAATTAGCAATGGCAAATTATACACATTTAAAGCAAGGAATTAAGGCTAAATCATGCATCATCAGTAGGTGTTAATATGAGTATGAAATGATGAATATGAACGCTAAAGCCATGGTGAATGTGAGGGGTTAGTGAAATGAGCACGTGTCTTGATGGGGTCTTAGACCATTGGTGTGCCATATGGGATTGTTGATGGATAATGGTTTGATAGGAGCCAAGTGGCTCATGATGAACTTGAATGGGAAATGGATAGTTTGAGTAATAAGAAACACATTATGAATGATGAGAGTGATATTGATGTTGTTGGACGTAGTTGGCCCTTTGAGATCTAGAGAACCTTGGTTTTGGGAAAGGAATTCCCGAAGCCTAACACAATGGTATGAATTAGTGTTTAGCAAGTTTAGGACTTGATGTTGAGCTTTATGATAAGCTAGCAAATGTTTAGAATTAAGAGGAATGCCTTGAGATGGATTATTAATTGTATGAATGCATATGTATGTTGTGTAGATTGTGTTCTGGACTATGTGGCGGAGCTTTCGGAGCATGCATTCGGATTTTGGCTCTTCCCTCGAGGTAGGAGAGGAGTTTACATTCAAATTGCATGAGTTATATAATTGATGATTATTGTATGGCTTGATACTCATGCTTGCCTTGCCATGTTTATAGTGAAATGATATGAATGGCAAATTGTTGGCTATTGATGATAATGTATGTGTATATATGATGATGAATAACCTATGAGGGGTTAAGATATGTACATGTTAATGAACCATCCTTGAGGGGATGAAGTATATGTTTTGTGAATTGAGAATTTATGTGGATGATTGGCATTGAATGTGATGGCCATTGTGATGGTATTGGTGATAAGTTTGAGGTTTATGCATAATTGAGGAACTCATAGAGTCAAATAGAGTTTTATGTGATTTTGATGGCTTGGGTTAGTCCCATTAGCCCATATATGTAGTTTATGACTTGTAGGAATTGGAATGGGCAAATTTTAATGAGAATAGACCCTTGAGTTGCATAAAAACATCTTGAAATATTCTAAATGCACTTATACGCACAAGTCCCTAAATTTTGAGAATTTTTGAGTGAGGCCAGTGGCCACACGTCACAAATAATATATTTTAGCTTGTGACAAATTTTGATGGTCATTGGATTTGAATTGAATGAGATTGGGTGATTGGAAGTTGAAATTTTGGTGTTGCTCTACATAAAAACAGTAGCAGGGCTGTCTTGAATCGATTCAAGACCCTTTGAATCGATTGCTGTTTTCACTATTTTGGGCTCCAGGAGCGTTTGAATCGATTCATACGAGTTTGAATCGATTCAGAGCCCTCTGTTTGTCAAATTTTGAGATTTTGGGATGCTTGAATCGATTCATACGAATTTGAATCGATTCAAGGCCCTCTGTCAAATTTTGAGATTTTAGGATGCTTGAATTGATTCACACGAGTCTGAATCGATTCAGAGCCCTGTCATGGCCGCTGTTGTGCTGTTTTTCCAACTGGTGTGTTTTCTTTGCTGTTTTTGGCCCGTTTGGGCATCTTAATGACATTTTTGGCCTCCGAGTTCTTCATGAAAGTTGCAGATAATTATGTTACGGAGGTGTGAGAATTGGTCTCACATTAATTGGAGTTTTCTAACTCTCATTAGACATAAAACACCGGACCTACTGCGTCATAAAATTCAAATTTAAGAGGGTTTTGAACCCAACTTTTTATGGTTATCAAATTGGGACTAATAGGTGATATTTGTGACATGTACCACTATTTTTAAGACTAAAATTAAGCTTTTATCATGTCTTAACATTGAAATTTATCATGGGTTCATTATTGCCCAAAACCCCGTTCAGTATGTAAAAACGAACAAATTCACTAGGGGTACATGTGCGGTGTGTCTTAGTGGTGATTGAGGAATGGCTTAAGACCTTGGAGAGGTATGTGTATGCCTATGCTATGTTATGAATACATGTATGCTTCACCACTATGGATATATTGTGAATCATGATGGACAGTAAGTGACATTGTTACATGACACACCTTGTGTAATAAAGAAATTAATGAGAGGGAAATTGAATGGCAATGAGTGTATAAGTCAATGGATTTGAAATAATGTCGATGATGATTAAAAGTTAAGGATGCCACATATATTGAATGATAAATGATATTGTTGAATGAAAAGGGGCGTTGTTGTTGAACATGCCCTTGAATAAGCAGTGTTTGCTATTTTGGATGAGTGTGGTGCTAATATGATTAATGCAAGTATTAACTTGTACGTATGAGATGCAATGATGATTGCTGAATGTATGTTTTGAAATAACTTGATGGCTTCCATGCGTGGATAAATGTTATGATGATTGATATGCTATGATTGCCATGTGTGGATTTATGAACATGTAAATGTTGAGCCTTGAGGGGCCTTGTGGTTGATTGTATGCCAATGATAATAAAAACCAAATATATAATATACCCCTAATTGAGAGGGTGAGATATCCTTGCGAGGTTGTTGTTAAGCATATGCATTATTGCATTGCATTCATGGCATGGCATAGCATTGATACTTTGTGGCTGCAATCACAGTGATGAAAGATCCTGCGGGATTCTATGAAGGGAGTACCCCTTGCGAGGCGGGAAACCAACTTGGTTATGATATGATATTGTGCCGGTGGTTGCGATCACCTAGTTGTGAAATGTGAAAGGCCCTGCGGGGACCATTGTATGATGATGAGCCAGTGGTTGCGATCACTTGGTAATTGATATGATAAAGGGCTTGCGAGCACCTATGATGCCCATAGTTACGATCATGAGGCAGGAGTACCCCTTGCGAGGCGGGAAACCTATGTGAATTATTGAAACGTGGTTGCGATCACGAGATGCACCTTATGAGGCTGCTATAGGGAGTACCCCTTGCGAGGCGGGAAACCAATGATTATGAATGATTGATTATGGTGGTTGCGATCACCCGTGATATGAAATCGGATCTGTTACATATGCATTAAACAGTTGACATATGCATTAGCTTTAAGACCATGGCATTTGAAATGGGATGACCACGAGTGATGAGAAACCCCTTGCGAAGAGGTATTTGAGTGAAACCTTAATGAATTAATGATGGTAATGATTATGAATGCCCTTGTTGATAAGTGGCAAAGCGATGGTGTTTGTGATTGTGTATATGTTGTGCTTATTTATGATATGAATTACGATTCATGAGGCTTGTATGCCTATTGTGATAATGAGATAATGAATGAATGATAATTTGATGTTTTGATAGCAAAGCACATATGACGTTTGTATGCATATACACATGATCACAATATATGTATATATTATTCGTCATTTTGAATGTATAACTCACTCTCCCATGTGGTCTCCTTTTTAGCCTTGTGATGCAGGTTGCTATGGGATGAGTTCGGATTTTAATTAAAGCTTGGGTGAAGGTAATTAGTGGTAGAGGAAGTGCCTTGGCCGGCATCATTTATGGGTTTTTGTATAATGTATAAATTGTTTATGATGACATAAATGTTTTAATGAAATGGAATATGTATGGAATAATCCTTTGGAATTATGAATTTGGAGATGTAAATATAGTATGTAAGAGATGATTTGATGTATATTAGGTGGATTCAAATTGAGTGACGTTCATTAATGATTGTGATAGTCGGGAGAAGATTCCCGAATGTATAGGAATGCATTTACATATATATATATATATAATTATATCTTAGGCTCTGCATGCTTATGTAATTATGTAAAATGATGATGGTTGTCTATTAGGCTTATAATATGCCATTGCATGCTTGCCTAGCCTTTTCTCATATCTTCATATATGGGACTAGGCGTGTGCCCGATATACATATTCTTCCGTTGTAAACTCTATTATTTTTGTATACCATTATGGGCCATTTATTTATCGATCCAGCTTCAGGTTATCTATTCTCACTCTTTGGTTTTCTGTAATTGGGTCTCGATGTGATCATGACGGTGTCTTGGAAATGTTTTCAAACGTGAAAAATTTACTCGCATTTTTATTAATTATGACGATCACATCGGGATTCGAGTACAGAAAATCAGGGGTGTTATATTGGCCAATCTTGGACTGCCTTCACTTTAGAGTGATCTACCTCAACACCCTTAGAACTAACTACGAATCCAAGGAATACAATGCTATCCATGCCAAAAGAACATTTTTTAAAATTTGCATAGAGATTGTTTGTTCTTAAGACAAGCATAAGTTGTTTGAGATGGTTTAGATGAGAGGTCATTGTCTTTGAGTAAATTAAAATGTCATCAAAGTAGACCACAATAAAATGCCCTATAAATTCCCTTAAAACATGATTCATGAGTGTCATGAAAGTACTTATTGCATTAGTCAAGCCAAAAGGCATAATTAACCACTCATATAGTCCAAGTTTGGTTTTAAGAGTGGCTTTCCATTCATCTCCTTCTTTGATTCTTATTTGGTGGTAGCCAATTTTAAGATCAATCTCAAAAAATATAGTAGAACTATTAAGCTCATCAAGCATATCATCAAGTCTAGGTATTGGATGCCTATACTTGATGGTAATAACCTTGATGGCTCTACAATCCGTACACATTCTCCATGAACCATCTTTTTTTGGAACTAGCAAGACGGGTAAAGCACAAGGGCTTAAACTCTCTCTAATCCAACCCTTAGATAGTATTTCATTCACTTAGTTCTCTATTTCTAGGCTTTCCCTAGGGTTGCACCTATATGCAGGTCTATTTGGAAGACTAGCACCAGGAATTAAGTCTATTTGGTGCTCAATGCCCCTAACAGGAGGTAAGTGTAACACCCTAATTTAATAAATAGATAAATACCAAAACAGGGAAAATTTTTCCCAACATAGATCCAGGGAGGCAAAAGAAAATAGAAGCCATTCTCACGTATGATAATCAGCGGAAGGAACGAGGCTTAACCGACCCAATCAATCCGGCGGAAGACGCAATAGCGCCTAAGCGAATCCCACAAAGTATCGTCCACTTGCTCAAGCGAGATCCAACACGCTTGAGCGAGACAGCCTAACTCGCTCGGGCGTGAACACTATGCGCTTAAGCGAAGCCAATACAAAAGCCTTCTTAGCAGTTCGCACTCGCTGGGCGAATACCTTGTTTGCTGAGGCGAGTAACTCTACTCGGTATACCCATCACTCGGATTTCAGAATCTATGTTCATTCGGAAGGGTCTTTACCCACAATTCATCCAGATTAATCTTTATACCTACCAGCTACCTTCGGGAGTTACCTTACACTTCATAACTTCATCCTCTACAGAACACAATTATTGACCGTGTGGAAAATGATAACTATCCCACTCAGATCCCAAGGGTGTTTCACTCGGACTATTTTCCTCGGTCTTCTACCACTCGGGTATTTCACTCATTTTTCACTTGGCAAGTATAGTCCTTCCTACCCAAGCTCTCTTGCTAACTCAAACCTCACCTAAGAGCCTCCTAACTTCCAATAAGTTCGCTACACGGGTTTCACTCGGAATCTGATAGGTTACTCTCCAGTCGAAAAACACTCACTCGGCCAGTTCTCACTCGAAAATATATTGAGGTTCTCTACTCGGGAAATCCTAGCAGCTTATCATTCGGGGGATCTTTCAGGTCAATCCCCACTCGGAGTTATACGACCTCATTCACTCGAAACATCAAAACCTTCCTTTACTCGGGAAAAATCACTAACTCACTCTCCAGACCATAACTTGACTCCATTTATACTAAAGCCATACCATCCATACACACTCGGGAAAAACATGAACATATACTACTCAGACATTACGCACAGAATGGAATACACATACAGCATGACATAAATATATATATATATATATAGGAGGATATGTAAATAATTACAAGCACATTGTCATACCCTCAACCCAAGGGAATTCAAATTCTAGTTTAAGAGACTAATATCAAGACACGAGCCGGCCAAGGCTTAACCAAAACATTATACACAGTATCTACACATGTACATATAGTTCCATAGTGCACAACCAATCCACTCGGCAAGCAGCTCCACCTTCACTCGTTGTTCCGAGAGACATTCACTGAAAATATTGCCACAGTAGGGGTGAGCTTTTACATTTAAAATGACAGTTAGTGACTCGGGAGCCCGTAGATCTTTCACCATACAACATCACATTTCAATCAATTATAATGTTAACTGCCCTCCAATATGTCTACATATAACAGTACCATGCAAACAGAATTCATACATTTAATATACGGCTATACAGATCATATCATTTCCGACACATATACATGCAACACAATAAATTCATCACAGTCTAAGAGCATATATATATATAATACACGCAAGTCTACTACAGTCGGATCCGACACCCACTTTATTACAAATTTTTACGTTGCAATATAGGCTCCAAGCCTTTTTCCTCCAGCTCCAAGCTGGTCCGGCCGTTTTACTGGTACCAAACCGTTTGCCCTCATATGTAACACAATCACTCCAAGTGACAACGGAAGTGTTACAGGTAGCCCCGAGTCCAACCCGGTAAGCTTGCCTTGAGTCCAACCCAAGGTCTTTCATCAAGCGTCCAACGCTAATGCACTCGGCAGCGCCTTGAGTCTAACTCAAGATCTTTCAATCATGTCTTACATATATTTGTCAATACAATAACACTCCTTTTCCGCACCTTAACCACACTCTGCATACAACCCATTCATCATCACACAAACATATCAGATTCATTTTCTAGCATTCATATGCATGTCAATATAGTATAGTAATCAGGATCTACCCATTGTCCCCCGTACAGAGCACTCAGAAGTCACGTCAACATGCACAGCAAGAACATCTCATATTTTAATATAACATTCTGTCTGGAATCAACAGCAGTCACACACCTGCTCTCGGTGTCGGAAATCCCTACTTCATGCATTCGTGAGTAAATTAATTAACCCGACTCAATATGGCAACTTAAGATACATGCACTCCATTCATACACAGTTCCATAACTCACACATGCATTCACATACCCAACAGTGTATCTCATAACCACATATATTAAATATAAGAGAACTAACATCAGATTTAATCATCACATGCCTCGGTATTCAAAAGCTGTCAATCATATATACATTTCATAGCAAACACCTTCAAACACACATGCATGAGTAATACTTCACTCAAAGACCGTTCACAAGCTATGCATTTGAGATGCAAAGCGCCCCCTACCTACTGAAGGAAATCAAGGGGTTCCTCTGTTTCCCCGACGTTGGTCCTTTGCCTCTGATTGCTTCGCCCAGGCTCACACTCGTTCAGGCATCCTTGAACATAGTCGCACCGTGGAACAGGGAGCTGTTCGTCTTCCACTCCAATGATCGTCCCTTACCGGCAGAAGAAAGCTTCGAGTCTTCTGCAGTATCGTCATCGTGCGTTTCCAGAAATGGTACAGTGGACAGGGAAGAAGAAGAAGACAAAGAATGAGGAAAAGAAGAGAAGAGAAGAGAAGAGAGAATGAAGCAGTAGAGGAAGAGGGAGTCTGAAGGAAGATGAGTAATATTAGTGACCATGGGCTTATATATATATATGTGCATGAAGAAGAGAAGAGTGGGGTGGGAAAGCGTGAATCCGGTAGCTCCACTCAGCCCCACGCACCAATCACAATCATCCAGCCATCACCATTATTCATAATTAATTAGCCATTATTTTCTTAAGTTAAGTTAATTGAGTTACTTATAATTAACAAGAAATCTCCACTTTGAAATAATCATTTTAATGGCTTAATTCTGTTCGGTAGTTAATTTTTTTTTTAAATTGGGATGTTACAGTAAGCCTTTTGGGATATCCTTAGGGAAGAGATATTTGAATTCACTTAAGATGTTTTGAATCCTTTTGGGTAAAGGAGGAGGGGAAGATCCCATTGCTCACAAAGAAGTGCTAGGGATGTCTTTTGCATACATGAATAAGCAAAGTTTTTGTGAAAACATAGCATATTTCACATCATGTTTATTGGCCAAGTAGTTGGCTCTAGAGTCATCATAGATGACAACTCCTTTTATTTTATCCTTTTTTTTGTTTTTCTTATGTTTTTTCTAGATGATTAGAGGAAGAAGATCCTAACTTTCTATCTCTTTTAAGTTTCATTTGTAGTTGATCTTTAGCTACTTGCTGTGAAGTTAGAGGGTGTAAAACTATCTTCTTACCATCTAACTTGAAGGTGAGGGTGTTAGTGAATCCCTCATGGATGACCTTCCTATCAAATTGCTAAGGTCTTCCTAAAAGGATGTGAGTTGCCTCCATAGGTACAACATCACAATTGACTTTATCATTATATGTGCCTATGGTGAAGTTGATTAAGACTTGCTTATTAACTAACATTTCCCCTTTTTCATTAAGCCATTGCAACTTATAAGGTCTAGGGTGATCTATTAGTTCTAAGCCCATCTTATTTACTAATCTTTGGCTCACTACATTCGCACAACTCCCACTATCCACAATGAGAGAACATAGTTTGTCATTTATGTAACATCTTGTATAAAAGATGCTCTCTCTTTGTGTAGTGTCATCTAGCTTAACATGACTACCAAGCAATCTTCTAATCGTATACAACTCACCATTATCCCCTAAAATATGCTCACTGTCATAGGAATCACTACTTGAGTCATCACTTAAAGAGTGAGAATCAAAATTAGACTCTGATTGACTTGAGTAGGTTCCATTAATTTTCAAAATCATTGTTCTTTTTGTTGGATGGTCTGAAGCAATGTGACCTCTACCAAGACATTTAAAACATTTTATGGTAGAAGATCTAGAGGATTGTGGTTTAGATGTGGATTCATGCTTATCTTTTTGGTGCCTGAAGACTTTACCATTCTTATGTAACTCACTTTGTAATTTGGAAGAAGAAGTGCCCACTTCCTTCTCCCTAGGGTTTCTCTCAAACCTACCCTTATTCTCTTGACCTACCCACTTAGACTTGTAGGCTTTATTCTTCCCACTATAGGATTCTCTCTCTTTAAATTGGTTCTCTACCTTAGTGCATTGGTGTAGTAACTCTTCTATATCTACGTGAGGAAGGAGTTCTACCCTATTTTTGATGTTCCTATTGAGGCCATGTAAAAACCTATGCATTAGGGTTTCTTCGTCTTCTTCTAGATTGGCCCTAATCATGGCTATCTCTAAGGCTTTGTAGTAGTCTTCTACACTTTTTGAGCCTTGGGTGAGTCTATTTAGCTTTGCTAATAGCTCCCCTCGATAATAGTTAGGAACATATCTTTTTCTTAGAAGGGCTTTTAAGTCTACCCAATCATCTATGGGTGGGAAATCATCTCTTTTCCTCTCCTTACATATTTGAGTCCACCACACTAAGGCATAATTTTGGAATGAAAGAGTTGTAATCCTAACTTTCTTTTCTTCTTTTATTTGATAAGAATTAAACAATTGCTCAACTCTCATCTCCCACTCTAGATAAGCTTCAACATCACTCTTGTCATTGAATGAAGGTATTTCAAGTTTTATCTCTCTTAAGTGTCTTCTATGTCTAGGTTCATCCTCACTATCACTATTGTTATGTCTTTGATTTCTTTGATTTCTATGCCTAGTTCTAGGGTTCTCATTATGCTCTAGGTTAGTTAACCTATTGTTGATGTTATTCAAACTTTCTCTTATATTATGAAGCATAAATTTGTTTTCCCTATCACTAGAAGACATCTTTTGAGGTTGTCAAAGAAATTTGAGACAATGAAAACAAAGTTGTAAACAATCTAGTCGAGGATGCTTGATGCAATGCAAGTATTAGAAAACACACAACAATCCTAAAATACAAGTACTAAGTTTCTTTCCTAAGGGGAAATAAGAACCTAAGTTGTCTTGTACTAGGTTGTATCCTAGGATGTAGTACTATGATTAGTTATGCAAGACCTAGGTTGTCTTTACCTATGTTTCTTATAATGATCATAGGTTGTAACTAATCAAGTAACTAACCCTAAACAAGGCTAACTAATTCGGCCAACTAAAGTAGTTAACCAACCAAATTAGTTCAACTAACTAACTAACACCTAACAAACCCTAACTAGAATTAGTTATTTAGTTATGGAAGTTGTAACTAAATCTAAAAACCCAAACCATTAACTAATTTCGGTTATGTGAGTAGTTATGCCAACTAAGAATTAGTTATGATTAGTTATGCCAACTAGGAATTAGTTCCAACTACTAACTAATTAACCAACTTGGTTAAGACAAGCAACTAACTAACTAACTCTAGTTTTAACCAACTAACTAATTAACAAACACTCAAATGCATATGCTACTACAAGCTAGCCGAAATTACTTAGAGTAAAAATTAAGTGTCCAAAGTCCAAACTCCAATAGGTGTCCAAAATACAAGACAAAAACCTACTACACAAAACCTAAGAATTCACAACTTTTCCTAAGTGTCTAATGTTACAAGGCTTTTGCTTCCTTTACAAGGTCTTCACTCTTCTTTACTTGAATTTGTATAAACTTCACCTCACCTTCAAAATAATGTCAACACAAAAACTTCAATGAAATTTAGGTTAGCAAAAAGACAAGACAAAATTTTAAACCTCTTAAGTGTATCTCTCAAGTGTCCTCTCTCAATCCTTACCCTTGCTTTTTAGTCTCAAGTCTACCAAAGCAATTGAACTCTTACCTCAAGTATCCTTAAGATGCTACCCTCAATGGTATAGAGAAGGGAATTATCATAGGAATTATGAAAGGAAGATAACTCAAAGACAAAACTTAAGAAGGAATAAAAGACAAACTAAAAATGTTTAAGAAGGAAAAGCTACTCAAATGGAAATGTTTTTAGATTTTTTTTATTATGACAAGAACAAAACAAGAAAAAGCTCAAAAGAATAAAGGCTAGACTAGAGGAATTCGAAATTGAAAGTATGTAGACAAACAAGACAAGCAACAAAAATAATATGTAAGAAACAAAGGAAGGAAACTTAAGCCTAGAACTCTAGAGTTGCACTATTAAACAAGCAAGTGTAATTGAAACAAGTGTAAAGTATCAACTAGCAAATGGCTTTAGGGTTTCAAAATTGAACTTGGTTTGATGCTCAAACTTCATAAATGTTGTTAAAGAGGTTTATTTTCCATACTTTTTTCTTTTTACACCCTTTTGAATTTTGATTTGTAGGGATTTTACTTTTCTTTTTCTTTTGTACTTTTTCTCTTTTCTTTTTATCTTTTGCCTCTTGCTTTTGTAATGTGCTACACCAAGCTCTAGTTCCAAAACTGAAATCAACTACTAGTCTTAGAATTTTAATGTTCACTCTTTTGCTTAAGGGGAAAATGCAACCTTTTCCAGCAAGATGAATGGAAGGCTTATGATTCTTATTTTGACAAAATTTTCTTTTATGCAAAGTAATATGAAAACTGAATTAAAGATGATCCTAATAGTGCATTCAAACAAAAATTAAACCTAGATGAAAAGCTAAGAAGAGACTTCTAACACTCCTAATGATAAGCTAACTTTGGAGAGCCTAAAATCAAGGTCTCCTTACACAAGAATTATGGAACCTTTAGAAGAGTTCCTAAGGATGATTAGGTAACTCCTAACATGGTTTGCACTTACTAAAGTTGTATCAAGGAAATTTATTAGAACAAAGAAAAGGTTCCAACAATGGCACAACACACCTACTTTGGCTCTAACTACTTAACAAACTTGTAACTACCAAACTAACAACTTGAAAGCTGAATTAACTAAGTGCCAAACTTTGAATTTTAGAAGTCCTAAACAAGAACAAGATCATACCAAACTGAAAATGAAAGGAACAATATGCCAAAATTGAAAGAAAAGAAGAACTACACAAAATTTCACAACAACACAACTTTTTATGGATTTTCTACTATATCATGGAATCAACAACTCAATTATATGAAACAAAAATTGCACAACCAGCCAGCTATTAAAACTCAAAATCAAATGATAAAGGAAGAAGAAGTAAGAAAAGAACCTCATAGGCTCAAATGATACCAAATGATGTAGGAGTTTCTTCAAGCTCCTTAAGAGAAAGGTGGATCTTGGCTCCTTTCCTTGTTCTTACTTCAAGTCTTGGCTGAATTCTTGTCTTCTCAATTTTGAAACCAAAATGAAACAAAGGAAAACTCTAAGGATTTAGACGGAATTTGGATGGAAGAGAAGAGAAAAGTGAAGTGGTTTGGACAAGATGAAAGGAATGGAAGGTGAAGGTGGGAGACCACTTCTAAGGGAAGATAACTCCCTAAATGCTCGCCACCAAGAGGGAGAGGATCCTCTTAGATAAGAGCTTGCTCTGGAGACTCTATCCTAGAGAGAAGGAGGAGCTTCTCACTCTAGAAAATTTACACTCAAGGTGAAAAATCTTAAATGATCATTATTGTGTGAATTTACAAAGGAGAGTTCCCTTATATATCCCTTCTATATTCCGGCCAAGGTAGGAGACATGGGCTTGGATAATGGATCTAAGGCCTAATAGTATAAAAAATGAAAGAACACGGCCTATACATGGCCCAAAGTGAAAGTACATGGACCTAAAATGGCCTAATTGACCTAGCAAGGTCCAAATAAAACCTAAATGTCTAGAGAATCTAATTATGACTTATGCTACAAGATGAAAGCAAGTAGATCCTCATGGTGTCTCCCTTGGGCTTGGGCCCACTAAGCAAAGAGAGGAAGGATGACAAGGCTTTATGGATGCTCTCTTTAGCTTTCTTGGACTTGGCCCTTGTAAGGGGACCCTTGTAAGCCTCTAGTCCTTTGTCTAAGATAGAGTGAGGGTACTCCCTTAGTGTGTCTTCATTAGAAATTGATGAGACTCCTTGGCCATTATGTTGTGAACAATATGAATTGATGCCTTAGAGCTTATGTTACAAGTTGTATGCCTTGGAGAGTACTAGAATTAGTTGCGTACCACTATCTGTAATGTTAAATGTAAAATATACCCCTAAGTGAGAGGATGAGGAATCCTTGCGAGGTTAAGGCTAACATATACATTGTTGCATTTATGGCATGCATGACATAGCATTCTACATATGGTTACGATCACATAAATTATTGAAACAATAAAGATCTTGCGGGATCTTGAGGAAAGTACCCTTGCGTGGGGGAAACAAGTCTATGGTTGCGATCACATGATATATTGAAGAAGGTCTTATGGGATCTTGAGGAAAGTACCATTGTATGGTGGAAATAAGTCTGTGGTTACGATCACATGATATATTGAGAAAGGTCTTGCGGGACTATATAAGGGAGTACCCTTGCATTGGGGAAACCGATATGTGAATAAATGAATGTGGTTATGATCATAAGTGTAATGAAATGATAAAGGTCTTGTGGGACTACGAGAAAGAGGACCCTTGCGGGGGACTTGTATTTGAATGCTCTTCAGTGGTTGTGATCACTTGATATATAGAGATGATACAAATCTTGCAGGATCTTGTGAAAAGCACCCTTGCTGGGGTTAATGGCTTAAGCAACTATGCGTGGTTGCAAATGTTTGAGAAACGATGTGCGCATGGGTTATGAGAAAATATTTTGAATTGGATCCATTGCATATGCATTTCATGTTATGATATATGAATTAGCCATAGAACATGGCATTTAAGTTGGAGATGGCCAAGAAAAGTGATAACCTATTGAGAGAATGAATTGATGAAAGATGTATAACTTATTTATGATACTTATGATAGCCCATAATGATAAAAGGCAAGATAAAGGTGTATGTGTATGTACTTGCTATTATCTTGTAAACAATGAAACTTGTATGCTTATAGAGATGTCTTGATGAAGACTTGATGATAAATTAATGGTTATATTGTAAAACACACATGTTGATTATATGCATGTACACATGATCACAATGTATTCATATTCGTCACTTGGAATGTATAACTCACCCTCCCATGTATAGCTTACTCTCCCATGTTGTCTCTTTTTAGCATTGTGATGAAGGATATGTATGGGATGAGATGCATCTTGTTTTGGAATAAAATGTTTTGGTGGAAAAGGTAAAATAGTTGTATAGGAATGTCTTGGCCGGCAATCATTTTGTAAAGCATATGATATTTATGAATGCTTATTTTGTATATGAATATTGAATGATTATGGATGTATATTATTGGTGAGTCATGTATGAAAATTAGGCCTTGTTGTTAGAAGGCTAATTTATGGTTATGACCTTAATATCGATGAATGACTATTGTAGTACATTGGTTCTATGCCACATTGATGAATAAATGATGTTATCGATGGACCTTGACCTATGATGATGCATAATGCATGATTTATAAGCATGTAGAATGTTGAGATTTATATGTATATTTGTGGAAGTGGATGGGTCATATTTTGATCCAAGAGGTTCTAGGACATGGGACTAGGGTGTATAAACCCTATTACATATTTGAAACTTGTAGGCATTGTTTTGGAAAATAATTGATGTGGTTTGAATGGTTTTAGGTGTGTCATTGTCTTGGAAAATGCCTTTTATGCATAATCCCATGGTTAGACCTCATGGTTATGAATCCTTGAGTGTGATTGAGTCTAGCAAGTCTTATTTGGTGTGTTTTAATCCTCCATAAAGTTTGGCGATGATTGAATATGATTAGGATGGGTTTTGGTAGGCTAGAAACTCACAAAATACGGTTTTTCTGTGAAATTTCTGCATAATTTCTGCATTCTAGTATGGCCTAATCAATTAGCCTAATCGATTAGGGTCATTCTGTAATTTGGAAATTAGTTCACTGGACGGTGTAATTGATTAGCTTAATCGATTACGAACATTCTATTTTAGGCGTAATCGATTAAGGTAATCAATTTCGGACATTCTGGATGGTGGCAATTGTTTAGATGTCAGCGTCATCGATTAGCACCCTGGTAACAGATTATCTTAATCGATTAGATCAGTTTTGAAATTATATTTTTACCAGTTTTGGGTACTTATCTTGTACTCCTTGGTCCCTTATGCCTTGTACTTTAATCCTTCACCCTTGAATACTTATTGTACACCTCCTTAACATGCTTTCCCTAATCAAAGGCATACGTTTCCATTTACCTTAATGAATTAACTTGTATATTCCGCAAATACTTATATGGTGATCATGAAATCAACGATCCTAAGTAAATATTTATTTAAACTACATACCTTCTCATATTGTCATATATGAGATAGGTCTTTAAAAGGTCTGAGGTTAAATGTTAAAGTTTTATTTGTGGTTTTCTTCTTCCAATAATTGTTTTAGAACGTGAAAAATTTACCTTCATTTTTAATATCTAAATAATAATATTTTAATATTATTTACCAGATTAAGGGTGCCACAGTTAGGAAAGTCTTTATTGGTATAACCTTTATTGGTATTGACATGGAATAAAGTTTTTATCGGTATCAACAACATCCAATATCAGGTAGAGGTCGAGGAACACACTGAGGGCCATACCGGTCAACACCCGTAGAGGTGTAAGGAATGTGTGTGTCTATTTAAGTTTTTCCCAAACTTTACGAAAAAGATAGGTCACGTAGGACATAACCACCACCCAACTCTATAAATACTACTCATTTACTACAGTTTATGGGTATGTTTTAACAACCATAACGCTTAGCTCCGATATTGGATATCATATTAAGTGTTTTTACACTTGACACCCTATTTCGACGTGGATATATATGTGTTGCATGAAATCATATCAAGACCTTGAGATTCTCACTGAACTCAAATATATAATACTAGATCCCCATTAGATCAATGGAAGTCATAAGGACACAAGAACTACTAACTACTTAATCTCGTATCCATACTAGAAATTTACCCCCACATCGGATAGATGAATACTAATAGATGATTTGTTTGTATAAAGTTGAGTTATACTAATATTATATCAAAGTTAGTATAATAATTTTTTATTAGTAAAACTCAAAATATCTTTACTAACACTTTATTTTTTATTAGTTAAAAGTTACATCAAGAGAGGCTTTCCTAACAACTTAAAAATTTTGTATGTTAGTAAATGAAACTTTTTTTAATAGTGATATTATCTTTCTATATTTACAAACTTCCAATTTTTATTAACTTAGTAATTTAAATTTTTTATAAAATGAAAAATCAAAATATTAAAAAATAAATTAATAAATATTACATGAATATGTATTTTACTTTTTCTATTTAGGATAAAATATAGATAAGAAATATGAAAATTTCCAAATTTCTAAAGGTAATGTAATTTTAATTGCTATATTTTAAATTTTTAAATATGTACTTGAAATAAAAGAAAAGAATAATAAAAGTAAAAATGTATAACATTGAAAGGTAGGAAACATGAAAGGTAAAGAAATAAGCACTTGAAATAAATGAAAAGTTAAATAGAAATAATTTAAAACTTTAGAGTAAGTATAATTGTTGATTTTCCATAACTTTAAAAAATGTAAGAATGGAATGGCTAGAAGCATTAAAAAATCCTAAAAAATACACTTTAAATAAATGAAAACTTTAAAAGAAAATTTTAATGAAAGAATTAAATAATGAAGAATACAAAAATTTTAAAAAATCATGAGACAATGTTGTTAAGTTCACGAGATTCTATGGACCCCTTAATTGTTTTGATTTATGATACAAACACTAAACTATTTGAAGTTCTAATGTTTAATGTGTAACACCCTCGATTAACTAGAATGACCTCTTCTACTAGGTCCTTCTACTTAACTGAGAGGTTACGATTCTAGAAAAATGTGAAAGATTTTTTTATACAAGGGAATTTGGTGGAACAGACACATTATATACAATTTAATCATATACAATACATGGTCATATTCAACATACCGTACATGCTGAAAATTAGGGAACGCAGGCTCCCACACAAACTCTGAAAAGAAAATCATCTATCCTAATCATTCTCGATCTAATAAGAGTCTGGACGATCCTTGATGCAAAGTCTACGCCGATCTCTCAGGTGTCGAGTGTATGGTCCAAATGAAGGTCTGTAAAAAGTTGTAAGGGTGAGTATATTTCTCCATAACAATTAGAGAGATGTCATTTTTGACGTCCCTCCCACATAGTACAAGCCTATAAAATCTTTATTTCTAACATTCATAACAAAGGTCCCTAATGAATCCATTCTAAGTTATCTATCATCACTCAACCTCCCTATCATCCCTAAATATACAACTTCCTGCTCCCCTCCTCACCACTAATTATTTCCTAAAGTTTTAACACCAATTTCTCAACAAAACATTATTAGTAATATAACAATCGATAACCACAATCAAACACAAACTCAATCAGAGGATGTAATGCAATGCATGGGTTCCATTCTATTTAATTGATCTTTTCTTAGTCATTGATCTGGTCTCGATACCGGTACCAGGATAAGGATATAATTTTATTCATCCTCACTATTCTACCGATGTTGTGGGTATACCTTCGGATTGTAAACCCCGTATCAGGCGCTCTCCCTATACCGGTATGATTAGGTAATCACCTCGCACACCAGAAAACGTCCATGTTACCCGACAAACAGTATAGGGTACAACTGTCAGGGGACATTCGTGAGAGACGCGACTCCTCCTGCGTCATGTTCCAGAATTATACACTACGCAGTGTACTATTTATCCCCTGGCCCCACCTACACCTGACGATTCATTCTCCATACTCACCTATAAATAGTCCATTCTCATACTCAGAAAAGGTTACGTTATTCATTCTTGCTATATACTATTCCATTGCTTAAGCTCTCTTAACTTGAGCTCTTATTCGGTTTACTGACTTGAGCGTCGTAGAATCTTCGCAACTGACACCATCTTTCGCCCATCACTAACGCGAAAGCTTGGTGAGAAGGATCTCCAAGACAACAAGATCGATATCATCCATTGTGATATCAGACTATAATACCAGATACCCACTGTACTAGTGTATAAACACTACCTATAGTTGACTTTTGTGGCTGGTCCCCACATCAGATTGTTGACCCCAGTTCAGACCAATTCAGTCATCATAATGCATGTGGGCCCAAAACCATCTCATCCATCATTATTCTTATTAGAATCCGTCCTGTTCAGGCTGCCCCTGAACACAACGTTTCTGTACTAGAGCGACTGGAGCTCACCAAGTCCTTTCATCACATAATTGGGTATGAAGGACTCATAAGTCTTGCTCAATACTGGATCCATCTCATTATATCAGTCATACTAGGACTTGGCTCTTCACGTCCATAGTTACACTTCGTCTTTACTCAAAGTACATTAGGTTTGCCATGAATTATCCAACATTGGGCGTGAATCCAAGCCATTGTGATGCCTGACCTAATTGTACTCCCAAGATCCTTTATGGGGATCACACGTAAATGTTCTCCAGCGTACCTACGGTGTATGCTCTAGTTTCCATACATTATATGCAAATAATGTATATCTCATATTCTTCCATTTTTCATCATGTTCGTCATCGGTAGGGTCCCCTCAATAGCCACTTTTATTCTTAACATCAGGTTTATTTTATATTGTTCTTTAAATCTCTTCCAATCATCCTTTAAAGAAAATGATACTAGCCATGGATTTATCCTAAGTCAATTATGGTATAATCTTATCAATGTTGGGTAGGATTATTCTAAGGGTATGAGGTGTTTTGGCTGTGTAGGTGTATACTTAGTTCATACTAATTATTGGCTAATCATCTAATTCATTTACCAATGCTATCTTTAGTTATTGCCATGATTTCTCTTTAATGCTCATCATAATGTCCCTCTGATAATTAAGAAGGAAAGAGGATTTGAGTATACATATTCATCATTTATCAGGTATGAATTTGCGTCTCAACATATCATCATCTCATCGGATCCATTCACGTTTCACTATCATTCTATTTTTATATTATATCAGGATCCCTACTGAGACATATTCTTGCTTTCATTCTTTACTTAACATTTTATTAATGCATCATGCAAGATTCATTCCTTTCATCATATATTTCACCAAACTCATCACTTATCATACCAACCAGAACATGTAATCTACTTAATCATGCACTTTAATTGATCAAGCACATATCAACATATTCATCAACCATACATCTTATCGCGCTCACTAATTTATTATACTTATAACTTCACACTAGCATGTATATCACAACCAACAAATAATTGATATAAGCTAATCAAGTATCCTTAATTCAGTCAACATACATATACGGGCACGTAAGTTTACATAGTTCAGTCAAACACATAGTACTTCTATTCAAACCACATACTTAAACACAAATTCAAACACCATACCAATCTATCTAGCCAAACATTTTCATAAAATAGATAGAGCATATTTATATTTTATTTAGTGTAAGTTGGTTAACCTAAAATATTCTTCTAGTCATTCTATTAACATATCTTCCTTTACTTCTTAAATTTGGTTATTTATTCATGATTCACTAATAGTTATCAGTATATGCTTATGTATATATGTGTGCGTGCATGTAATATTCATAGAATTCTTAAAGTGTAATTTGATTATAGCAATTTCATGGGTTGGATTTTATTCTAACTTAACTTGCTATTATTATCATTACTTTTTAGACCCTTGTGTATCTTGGCTAAAATAACATTTAGATTGAAGAGTAAATTATGTATTTCCACTTTATGATTAATAACTAGAATGACAGTAATTTAAACGTTGTCAATTTGACTTAAAAGGTAAAAATGTACTTGGCCATTGCCCTTATCAGTATGTTTCCTTTTGTATTGAACTCATGGAAACATTTGGGGATAAAGTGGCATTTGGCACTTATTTATAAAATACAGATTTTCTTAAAACATTGTTGACCATTACTCTTATTAGTATATATCATTAAATCTGGGAGACTTACGAAGTATTTGGGAATAAAATAGTATCTAGTCATTTGTATGTATTGAGTAAATCTAACTAGACTTACCACGTAACATACTTTATTCGAGTCCTTTTATCGATTTAAAAATATAGGACTTAAGCGTGATTGTCAACTCTAAGTCTGATTTTATTTGGTTTAGAAAAATAATAATGATAATAATAATAGAAATAATAATAATAATAATAATAATAATAATAATAATAATAATAATAATAATAAAGAGGAAGAGCCAACCATTATATTGAGTAATATAAATGACAGAATAAATAAAGAAATTGTGGAGGATAAGGCGGTAGAGCCGACCATTATATCCAATAATATAAATGACAAAAATTAAATAAATAAAGAAAATTACGAGAGCGGTGGCAGAGTCGACCATTATGCTCAATAATATAAATGACAAAAATTAAATAAATAAATAAAATATCAAGAGCGGCGGCAGAGCCGACCATTATGCATAATAATAAAAGTAACAGAAATTTAATAAGAATAAACTACTAAGAGCGGCGGTAGAGCCGATCATTATGCTCGATAATAATTGTTTATAATAATAACAAAAATAATAATAATAATAATAACAATAATAATAATAATAATAATAATATTGATAGTAGTAATGATATAGTTGGTGATAATAATAATTCTTGGTTTCATTTCGTTAGGCATCAAGGTTAACGTGTTGAGGACAAATATGAAGATTTGGATAGTAGTTCATACTTTAAAATAATCATTACAAAATTTTAGGCATAACATGAATTTACATAATAAAGGCCATGTGCCCGTCCATCCTTATATCCCCTAAATCCTTATATCCCTATTTATCATGTTTTTCAAAACTCATTCACCGGAGTCCATATAGACACCCATGGTCCTTAATGTTACAACTCAATACCTAACATGTCCACTTACTCATCATAATTAGTAGTAGTCAACACAACCAATTAATCATATACACGACTATAAAATATTAATAAAATTTAAGTAGTTTATTTTAACAAATGAAAATATCTTAATTTTAACAACAGTTCCTAAACCTGCCCTTGGATAGGTAAGGACAAAAAGTACCTTAACCTTTCCAAACACGTAGTTTACCCCAGGATACCCAAGAATATACCCATTTACCTGAGGTGTTGTATTTTTCAGATACTAGAAGGAGGGGCAAAAACTCAACTTTCAAACAGTAGCTTCGATTGAGGATCTATCTCTATAGTTGGACTCTAAGCGATGATCAGAGCCCAGATTGGCCAACATGCAAATGATCGGCCAAGAGGTGAGGGAGGTGGCATCAATGGCTTCCCATGGTTGTGAAGGGTGGTTCACGGTGACTAGAATTGAAACTCGTCGATAGAAATGAAAGGAAATGAAGATCGGAGGCCGTAGGAAGAAAAAACGGTGAAAACGGAGGTCGTGGGTGGTGTTGGAAGTCATGGTTTTGGGGCTGTTTTCAGAGGTGAGGGTGGTTCTTTATGGTGGTTTTGGGTTGTAGACGTGGTGGAGGAAGAAGAAAGGTAAAGGTTTGTGGTGGTTGGAGGTGGTTTCAGCAAAGAACGGAGGTAATTTTGGAGGTTGGTGGTGGCGTCAATGGAGGAGAGGGGGAGAGAGAGAGAGAGAGAGACACCGTGTGGAGGGCGAGAAAAAGGTACAGTTCTGAAGTGAGGGGGTGATGCCCTATTTATAGGAAAATCTGGCCGTCGGGTATAGATTTAATTAGTACTGGACGAAACCCTAGTTACGGTTTTTAATACTTAAGTTTGAGAGAAAAAGTGAATTTTTGTTACAGTCAGAATCTGAAAAGGTTCCCAACATGAAAGTTGTAGATCTCATTTTTCTCTTTGAAATGATACATGGTACGTGAAAATCTAACACCTAGAGCAAGAGTTATGCCCGAAACAAAGAAAAGTACTTTTCGATGCTCTGGAATTATTTTAATTTGGAAAAATTGGTTCACCAAGAAAAATCCTTTGAGAATCAGCTTTTGGGATCTGTATCAAAGTTGTAGGGTTTTTTGATACAAGGCCATGAAAAAATGAATGAAGTGATTCTGACATCGTATGAGGGAGATATTCACATTTTACCGAGGCTGAGTTACTTAGTTACGAAAATGAATCTTCCCTGGGAAGCTTGGCTTTTCGGGGACGATCGAGCAGGAACTAGCTTTCGAGTTCTTCATGAGTATTGTAAGGGGGTCGATACGAGGATAAAAAAATTACAAAAAGCTGATTCTAAGCTCGTATGAAAGAGTTATGATTTTTCTCGTAGATTAATGAAATTTAATGGGATTAAATAATGAGTTTTTGGAGTACAAATTGTTGGTTTGCCAAGTTGGTTAGGATAGAGTACGAATTAGATTTCGAGACTAGAAATAGAGGTTGCTAGGTTTTTTATAACAAAGAAACCAAGACAAGAATTGCTTAATTCTGATACCATACATTTTTTAACATACAAAGAAAGAGAGTAAAAAGGAATCCCCAGATAAGAAAGTTAGGCTTAAAATACTAAAAGTGTTTGAGCCACACTCAAGGGACTCGATTTAACTGAGTAGTTTTTCCAAGAAACGAGGTTAATGGGGTCCGAATTAGAGTTTGGGCTCTTCAGGGGTCCTGTTTAAATTACCAAAATGGTTCATTAGGGACTGCTCATGCTGGGATCGGACATCCTGAAGTGTATAAATGAACAACCGAGGGCCCTTTTTCTGTATAAAATAGGTGTGTAGGAACTGACTCAATTCTTTCTTGTTTTACATGAACGATGGTACTATTATAACTAGATTATTATCTAGGTACTACATTTGGGATTGGTTAGTCAATTCTTGACTACCCGCGGGGTCCCTTATTTACTCTCCCTAATATTATATTGTTATTTATCGTTAAGTATAACCTTGTGTTATTATTATACACAATTAATATATCTTTTTATCGAGTTTTGTCAACTTAATTATATTATTCTTCTTGTAGAAGGTCTTTACATTGATTATCACTTACAAAACCCTCATATTTGAAAACTCGGGAGGTTGAGACTACTTCTCACACCCCAATTACCCGGGCCCAAATCCCGATGTAATCGAGATAAATAATTAATAAAAATGCGAGTAAATTTTTCATGATTAGAATATTTTTAAAACACCTCAACAATTACATCAATACTCAAACCACAAAAAAACTAAAGAGTAAGATTTAATAATTCATAACTGGATCGCAAGATACGTCGTCCTTATGTGTATAAAAAATATTAGAGTTTACGATAAAAGAAGAATATGTATACAGGGGCACACGCCTAGTCCCATATATGAAGATATGAGAAAAAGCTCGACAAGGCATGCAATTACATAACATGAGTCTATTAAACCATAACCAACCACACGTATAAATCATATGCATGCATTTGAAACAGAGAGTAGCCTCTATATGAGGTATTAATCATCAATTGGGATTATGGACAATCCACTTTAATGAGGACACACAAAGGGAGGACCCTCACACTACCCTAGAGATAGGACTTGAAGCTTACAAAGGTCCTCTCACAAGGGCGAAGACCAAATTATTCTTCTTTCTCTCCCTGAGTAGGCCCAAGCCCAATGAAGACTTCTTGAGGATCTATTAATACTTTACTTGTAATATACTTCTTAGTTAGGTTCTCTAGGCTTATAGATTCTATTTGGGCCTTGCAAGGTCAAAAGGGCCACTTTTGGGCCTTGTACTCTCACCTTGGGCCATGTATAGGCCATACCCTTCTCCATTAACACTATTGGGCCTAGGCATCATGGAGAGGCCCATTCAGGAGTCACTTGTTCGAATTCTCTAAGCTCTATATAAAGAGCTCTCCCTTTGTATTTTATACACAATTAATGCCATTTGAGATTTCACAATTCAAAATGAGTTTTTTTTAGTGAGAGAAGCTCTCCATTCTCTCTAGGTTAGAGTGAGCTCTAGCAAGCTCTCATCCAAGGGGTCTCCTCCATCTTGGTAGCGAGTTAGAGGAGTTATCTCCTTCTGGGAGTGGCCTTCCATTCACCTCCTCCATTCTATCTTCCATCCTCCTCCTTCCTTCCTTCCATTTCCACTATTTCCTTTCTTTTTTCCCTTCCAATTCCATGTAATTTTTCATCTTCTTTCTCATTTCCAATTTGGTTTCCAAGGGAAAGATTCTTTCATTCAAGGCTTGTGAAGGTTAGAAGAAGAGAAGATCCCTAGATCCACCCTTCTTCAAGAAGTAAAAGAAGATCCTACATCATTTGGTATCACTTGAGCTTAGGAGGTTCTTCTTTATTCTTCTTCTTCTTACATAATTCGGTTTTGTTCTTTAGATTGCTGGCTGGAATTTTGTTGTTATGCCTTATACTTGCCTTGTTGATGCCATGTTAAAATAGAAAACTCAGAAAAAGTTGTTGTTCTTTTGAGTTTTTGTGCTAGTTTCTTCATTTCTTCAATTTTATTGCATATTGTTCTTTTCAATTCGGTTTAGTATTGTATAAGTTCTAAAATTTCAGAATTGGAACAATTAGAATTTGGTTGTTAGTTTGTTCATTTGATTGTTAGAAGTTAGTTACTTGTTAGGTGTTAGTTAGAGCCAAGCTAGTTGTTAGTTGTGTCAAGTGGAACCTTTGTTTAGTGTTCTAGGCTTTTGTGTTATTTTTCCATTACTAGAGGTGCATTGTCGTGTGGTGGAGTTTAGTTCAAGCATCTTGACTAATCTCCCAAAGGTTCCATTCTTGTGTTGTTAGTGTTAGGAATCCCTAGTGTATGAGCAGCGAAAATACAAGGATTCCCATAGGATTTGCAAAGCGCCGTGTTTCAAAGCATAAGACAAACACACACAAAAATTATGTTTTAGGATTACCTCTTGAAGAATATCGAAGTAATCGTAGCCTCGTCCTTTAGGAGTCCACACGAGTACTCCCACCAGAAATGCTACACCTTCCAAATGCTAGTTTGACGGCATGTAGCTTTTGTAACTTTTGCGTATTTTTGTGTCTCTTTAGGGTTGCCGCCTATGAGCATCTTATGCTCTATTTATAGGCTTAGGTTTGACCTAATTTGCTCTCTAAAGAGTAGGCTCCTTACTCATTCTAAATGAGTTAGGCCCAATAGTCTTATTTTAGTCCAACTAAAATAAAAAGCTATTTTCTGATGGGCTTACTCTATGTGTGTGACCCTATAGGTAAAATACTCGATTATATTAATAATAAACTATTTTATTATTAATATAAAATAAGAGCGGCATCTAGCAATGCATCATTATGTCTGAATATTATTTATTAACAACATAACCTATAAGTGATAATTATTTTATATGTTTGTTCCTTTTGTCACGATATCCTAATTGGGCCCAAGGCATGGTCATGTCATCCTTGTACGGTCCAATTTATTTTACTTGATACCAGAGTAGACTTTATCTGAATAAATATCCAATATTTATTCTTTCTAGCATGGCCATGCATTTCCTTAGTCTCACTCCATCAAGTGGCCTATAGATATCACTCCTGTCACATAGGAGAGACAAATCCCATCTACATCACCCATATCCCTCTGCATAATTTGTACATTGCCTAACCACAACCTTTATAGTCCTCTTATTACAGAAGACGTTTGATTGTATTAAAACAATAAACTCCTTATGTAGGAATCGTAGTGACTTCAGGTCAAAGGACTACATATACCATTATCACATTGAGAATCGTTTATGACATTCATGTAACGATCCATGCAACGTTCTCATGGTGGGTCTGTCCAGTACATCATTACTCTTAATCTGTACCCGTGTGAAGACTTGATATCATTTATATCCATGATCTGTGAGATCAGATCATCAGTACATTCACACACTAGTCCTAATGTATTTACATGTCCCCACGTAAATACTTGACTAGGGACATTTTAGGAATAACTCTCATATGACCTATTACTCCAAGGATATGTAAAAGTTGTTAAACTATTTAACAAAAAATGACTTATTCAAAATGATGCGAACCTATATAGGCTTTTAGTGCATATTTCCAACAATCTCCCACTTGCACTTAGAGCCGATAAGGTTAATGCCCAACGACGTCTACAGTGCCCTTATGCTTTTACTACGTAAGCGGTTTTACTAGTGGGTTCCCAACAATTTTGTTGGTATGCACATTGCATATTTTCACATCTTCCAAAGATGGAACTATTTAAGTATATGCTTGAATTAATCCACTTCCTTATATTGTTCTATGGTTCCATTGTCATCACAGTGGAAACTCATAGGATACAAAACATTTGGAATGATTAAATGTAAATTGACTTCTTTTGTAATTTAACATAGCAAAATACTTAGATTTGTTAGTAGAACCAATGATTGTTTCTTGCTTTGAACCTTTCAAGAATACATCGTAACCATCTTGACAACACATATATTTTGATTGCAATCTTAAGTCTTTCAAATTACTCAAAAATTGACATCGATGTAACCTTTACAACGAGCTCATCTTCCATTTATCAAGATTAAATCCTTAGTCCTTCTTAAGTGTTTAAGGATACTCTTGACTATAGAATGAGAATATTATTAGTTCTAGAAGAAGCATGTCTTCTGCATGTAACACTAGAACTATAATTGTGCAGTTACTAACCCTTTTATAGTCACAAGATTTATCTTCATTCTTTAATGAAGATTCTAGCTTCTAAAAGCTTGCTTTAGTCCATAAATAGAACATTTGCAGTTCACATACCTTCCTAGATGTTTTAGGCATAAAAGGCCTTTAGGTTGTGTCACATACACATCCTCAAGATGATTTCCATCTTGACATCTATCTACCATATCTCATAATGGTGGTATACTGCTACAATAAGCAGGATCTAAATGGTTTTTAAGCTAATTGAATTTTGTCAATCTTGCTTTTAAAGGTACTTTTATTACCATCCATGTTTAGTTTTCCTTTTGAAAACCCACTTGCATCCTATAGGTTTTACCCTTTAGGTGCGTCAACCAAGGTTCATACCTTGTTAATATACATGGAACCCATTTCAAATCCCATGGTCTTATGCCATGTCTTAGAATCTAAACTTGCATTAGCCTCTTCATAAGAAGCTTGGTTATTTAGCAATATGCCTCCTTCCTAATTTATAAGATATCCATATCTTTCAGGTTTGGTGACATATCCTATTTGATCTTACACAAGTCTTATGCTACCGGAGCTAAGGATTTCACAACACTTTGTGATTTCTGCTCCAAGTCCATCCTTGACTTTTAAATGCTTTGTGATACTTGAATTTCTTCAAGTTCTACCATCCTCCCACTGATTCTTTAAGGGATGTACTCTTATTCAAGAATACAACATTCTAAGCAACAAGCCTTTTATTCTCAGATGGATTGTAGAATTGATAACCCTTAGCTTTCTTTGGGTATCTCACAGAAGACATTTATCTAATTTGGATCCGACCTTGTCAGAGTTGGATGCTCTATAGAAGCATCATAGTTCCAAATTATTAGTAAAGACATACTAGGTTTCTTCCTAGTCCATATCATATATGGTTTCTTTAAGAAAGTCTAAGATGGAACATGGTTAAGTATGGAAATTTTGTTAATAAAGAAACATTGAAGGAGTTAGAGATGTTTGATAATAATCAATAATCAAACTATGTCCAACAAGGTTTGACTTTTCCCCGTAGAGATGCTATTAAGGCATTCCATGAGGAATGAGTTAAGAGGTCTATTAGATAGTTATCAAACTTATAACTCAAATTATTTGCTATCTTGATCTAATCAAGAGCTTTAATTGTCTTGTCAATTTAGTTTTTCACTTCATTATGAATTCTTTGAACTTTTCAAAGACTTTCTAACTTATGTTACATAAATCCATACTCATTGACTTTTCAATTAGTATGTTGAAGTATTGAAAAACATATCTAGTTATTGTTCCAATAGGCCCATATACATCATTATGTATTAGATAATAGATTACTCATCTTTTCAATGAATGAGGTCTCAATTATCTCTCCAATAAATAAGATTTACATGTCTCCATTGATTCCAAAATCAAAAAGAGTCCATATAACCACATTAATGGTATTTAGAAAATGTGTTTCTTATCCATTTGCCTTAGGAGACAATACTATGTGAGTAAGGTTCAAAATCACTTATTTTAACCTACTTTGGCAGTTGTTATAAATGGGTGTTTTGAGATTTAGGATGTGAAATCCATTACTCAATTGTGCATCAACTTCCATTTGAAGAAATAAAGTTATTTTATAATAAGAAAAACATTTCTTGTCTAACAAGAAATAATATGCACAATGTCTAGTTCACTAACTAGCCCAATAGGTAAAGATCTTATCTTTATTGTAGCAACTTTTGCTCAATTTTATTCAGATTTCTCCACCCTTAACAAGTGATCTACTTCCTTGATCTTTCAAAATTTGAGATCTACTACTAGTATCTGATACTAATGTTAATGAAGTAAAATAACTTGACTTCTATAACATGACCTGTAGTGGAAGTCTTACTTCCCTTTCTTTTGAACTCCTTCAAGTTCTTTAGACAAATTATTTCAATGTCTTATTTTGGCTAAAACTGGAAACAATTTCCTTTCTTGATCACCTTATAGACTTCCAGACTAACTTGGCCTTAATAAAGTTTGTATACGATCATATCGTATATCTCCCATATATTCATATTGCCTTTTATAGCTCAGAGTTTATGCAGACTCCATAGGGTATTCAAGACCCAACCATAGATGACATATAAGCCAAACATCACACACTGTCGCTTCATCTTTAATGAAGATAATTCTCAAGTCTCAATACCTATCTAGGCATTTTTTTTAGATAAAGTGTCCTTCCAAATGACAGATTGCAACAAAACAATATTTGGTATATCATGGTTATTCTAAAACAAATTACATGCAAATCTATCACTTCTATTTAAAAACATATTTAAATTTTGGTCATTAAATAAATATGTTGTCTCCCACTATTTTGATTCAAAACAAATACCCTCACTGAATCATAAAAAAAATCCCATTGGAAGATTTTTCTAGTGGGTCAAGATCCATATTTGGCCTAATGTTGAGTCAGCTTTGGCTGATCACCCAACCCTTGGTTATTTAGGTAGGAAACACATTTCGAATTGCATCTCATGCAACTCTTGGATGATTGAGTGGGTAACTCTTTACCTTTATTCATCTTATGAATTTAAGCTCAATCTTTATGCCTCTAAGTTATTTTCAATCCAATTGAAAAACTTAGTTAAGTTTAGGCCTAATAAAAACAATTTGGATATTACAATTATCCTATCGCGCCTTACTAATATAAATGATAGCACCCTGCTTTGGCAGGCCCACTATTTATTGACATTAGTCTCGACGAGTGTTACTTATTAGAAGGCGTTTAAACTTAATATTAACGCTTCTAGGTTCTTCAATCTGATTAAAGTTACCTAGATAAGTCCAATAACAAATGGTTGGATAATCCAATTATCCATCATCCTTTACTAATATCAATAAAAGCACCCTGCTTTGGTAGAACCTACACTTTATTGAAACTAGCATTGGTGACTGTTGTTTATTAGAACACGTTTTAGACTGTTCATACCTTTAGGCTTTTCCAATCCAATTGAAAAAAAGTCTATTTGAATAAAACTTAATAATTCTTGGATAATCCAATTATCCAATCATGTCCTACTAAACATAAATAAAGGCACCCAACTATGACGTGACCTGCACTTTATTTATATCAAGTTAGACGTTATTACTTATTGGAAGGTATGATTGTCGGGCTTGAGAGATTTCAATTTTCTTATTGTTCATTACTAACTTTCATTAAACGCTTTAACACAAAATAAAACCCCAAAACATGCAATCAAAAAATTGTGAGATGGTTATGGTCTTCCTAGAAAATAAAATAAAATAAAATAAACCTAAAGGAACTATGGTGTCTTGACTTCATGAAGTCCTACTTCTTGAAACCACCATCCTCCTAGAGTCACCACTCCTTTGTTCCTTTCAAGGTCATATCCATCACCACTCTAGGTTTCTTCTAGGTCTCCACCTTGTTGGCTTTTCCAAGATTACAATGTAATAAAGAAAACTCGTTTTACATATGAGTGAAGGGTTGAGAGAAGAAATTTAAGAATAGAGTAAGGCACAACACGCAGGCTGTATTTAAAATTAAATAAAAAAAATCTAAGACCATAACCATTCACCGCTGGACGTGTTAATTAATCAATTAATAGAGTAATCAATTGTATTTAAAATAAAATAAATTTTAAAACACATAATTAAACACGCGGGGTCATAAAAGGAAAACTACGCAAGGAAGTTTGGCGGCTCTGTTGACCGTTCAACAAACAGGGTCAAGGGGTGTTCCAACCCAAATATTTAGTACTGTAATCAGGTTAGTTCCCAGGAAAGAGAGGTGGATCCGGAGTGACCACTTAAGTACCAAGTCTTTCCTAGCCAGAACGTCCCACTGACCATTAACAGCTCAAAATATTCGGTTATGATTTCAAACAATTTAAAATCTTTAATTTTGAAACGGCCAAGATTTAACTTTTAAAATTTATATTTTGACCCTTATAATTATCCTAAAATAGGAATAATCAAAGTTTAACTTTTAAACCTTATCTCTAGAGTCTCAACAATCATCCTAATTTTTAGGAACGATCAAGGTTTAAATTTTAGACCTTATCTCTAGAGTTCAAGATATTTTATTTCGAATCCTATTAAATTTGATAAAGATCTTATCTTTAATTTGTAACTTTTACAAATCCTATCAAATTTATTAAGGATTAAATATTTGATTTTAAAATTATTAAATTTAATAAAGATCTTATCTTTTATTTGTAACAATTACAAATCATATTAAATTTAATAAATATGAATCAATTTGTAACTCCTACAAATCACATTAATTTTAAAAAGATCACATATGATGCAAATCCTATTAAAATGAATAAGAATAAATTATTTAAATTTGTAACTCTTACAAATCACATTAATTTTAAAAGGATCACAAACAATGCAAATCCTATTAAAATTAATAAGAATAAATTATTTAAATTTGTAACTCTTACAAACTTTAATTTTAACAAATAATTAAAATTTGATTTGTAACTTTTACAAATCGAATTTAAAATATAATATTAAAATCAAATATTTTATTTGTAACATTTACAAATAAATAAAATACCATTATGACTAGGTTTCAACTTTTGAATCTTAGTTTTCATTACGGCTAGGGTTTAACTCTTAAACTTTCTAAACACAATCTCACATGAACAATTCATATTAGAAAAGAGAAAGCATATAGACGTCATTGCATACAACCCTTGATTTCAATTTAATTAAATAAACATAAAACATGCCTTATAATTAGAACACATATAAAACAATCACCATTGTAACATACAACATGTTCATATAATAAAGCACATCCTAAAAACATGTTCTTTAATTAAAATGTTGAGAAAAGAAATCAATATACATAAAGCAAAATATATTGATATTAGCTTTCAAAAGGTGCAACCTTTACAACATATCTCATAAAAATGTAACCTTTACATAATATCTCATTAAAAATGCAAACTTTGCAACATATCTAATAAAAGATGCAACCTTTGCAAAAGGATTCAAACTTTACAATTCTTTTCATAAAAGAAATTTTATTTTTATTTTTACATGTTCTTTAAACAAATGTTTGCCTAAAACACGGTTTTGCAACCTGGCTCTGATACCACTGTTAGGAATCCCTAGTGTATGAGCAGCGGAAATACAAGGATTCCCATAGGATTTGCAAAGCACCGTGTTTCAAAGCATAAGACAAACACACACAAAAATTGCATTTTAGGATTACCTCTTGAAGAATATCGAAGCAATCGTAGCCTCGTCCTTTAGGAGTCCACACGAGTACTCCCACCAGAAATGCTACACCTTCCAAATGCTAGTTTGACGGCATGTAGCTTTTGCAACTTTTGCGTATTTTTGTGTCTCTTTAGGGTCGCCGCCTATGAGCATCTTATGCTCTATTTATAGGCTTAGGTTTGACCTAATTTGCTCTCTAAAGAGTAGGCTCCTTACTCATTCTAAATGAGTTAGGCCCAATAGTCTTATTTTAGTCCAACTAAAATAAAAAGCTATTTTTTGATGGGCTTACTCTATGTGTGTGACCCTATAGGTAAAATACTCGGTTATATTAATAATAAACTATTTTATTATCAATATAAAATAAGAGCGGCATCTAGCAATGCATCATTATGTCCGAATATTATTTATTAACAACATAACCTATAAGTGATAATTATTTTATATGTTTGTTCCTTTTGTCACGATATCCTAATTGGGCCCAAGGGATGGTCGTGTCATCCTTGTACGGTCCAATTTATTTTACTTGATACCGTAGTAGACTTTATCCGAATAAATATCCAATATTTATTCTTTCTAGCATGGCCATGCATTTCCTTAGTCTCACTCCATCAAGTGGCCTATAGATATCACTCCTGTCACATAGGAGAGACAAATCCCATCTACATCACCCACATCCCTCTGCATAATTTGTACATTGCCTAACCACAACCTTTATAGTCCTCTTATTACAGAAGACGTTTGATTGTATTAAAACAATAAACTCCTTATGTAGGAATCGTAGTGACTTCAGGTCAAAGGACTACATATACCATTATCACATTGAGAATCGTTTATGACATTCATGTAACGATCCATGCAACGTTCTCATGGTGGGTCTGTCCAGTACATCATTACTCTTAATCTGTACCCGTGTGAAGACTTGATATCATTTATATCCATGATCTGTGAGATCAGATCATCAGTACATTCACACACTAGTCCTAATGTATTTACATGTCCCCACGTAAATACTTGACTAGGGACATTTTAGGAATAACTCTCATATGACCTATTACTCCAAGGATATGTAAAAGTTGTTAAACTATTTAACAAAAAATGACTTATTCAAAATGATGCGAACCTATATAGGCTTTTAGTGCATATTTCCAACAGTTAGGAGGTCTCATCTTAAGACTCTCCAAAGGTCATCTCAATTTAGGCTTGTTAGTATTCATTCTTAGTTTCTTTCTAGGTTAATTTTTATTTGTGAATGCATATTAGGAACATATCATATTTTAGTTTTCATATTGCTTGCAGAGAAGAAAATTTTTGTCAAAAAGTTTTAAACATAGTCCTTCCATTCTCTTTGGAAGAAGGTTGCATTGTTTCTCCTTAAGCAAGAAAGTGACATTTGAAATTGTTTAGCCTTAGCTTACTTCAGTTTTGACATTGAATAGTGGTGTTATACATTGAAAATTCAAGAGGCAAGATAAGAAAAAGAAAGTACCAAAAGAGAAAAAGAGTTAGAAAACCCTATACTACAAAATTGAAAAAGGGTGTTAAAAAGAAAAGAAGCCTCATTAAGAAAAAGTGTAAAGTTCAAATACCAAAACAAAGGTCCAATTTTGAAATTCAATATACTTGAAGTGAGTTGTTTGCTAATTACATTTTCCAATACATTTTCAGTTGAATCTTACTTGCTTACTTTGTGTGCAACTTTAGAGTTTCTAAGTTTAGGTTTCCTTACTTTTGTTGATTGCATTTTGTTCTTTGCTTGTCTAGTTTTGTCACCAATTTTTGAATTCCTTCCATAGTATATCCTTTATTCATTTGAACATTTATTATTTTAGTGTCTTGTCAATCAAAAATCTAAAAATATTTTCCATTTTGAGTAGCCTTTCTTATTAAGCCTTTTTAGTTTGTCATTTTGCCTTCTCAAGTTTTGTCTTTGAAGTTGTCTTTCCTTCAAACTTCTTGATAATTCCCTTGTCTATACCATTGAGGATAGCATATTGGAACACTTGAGGTGAGAGTGTAAATTGCTTGAGTGAACTTGACACCAAAAAGAAAAGGGTAAGAGTTGTGAAGAGATATTTGAGAGATACACTTGTGACGTTTAATTTTAGTGAATTCATTAACATCAATTTCGTTTGGAGTGTGTTTTTGTCTTGTTTTGCTAGGTGAGGTGGAGCTTACACATCAAGGAAGAGCTTGAAGAAATTGTAAAGGAAGCAAAAGCCTTGTAACTAGTAGAACTTAGGCAAAATTTTCAATTCTTAGGCTTTGTGATTAGGTTTTGTCTTGTATTTGGACACATCTTTGGACATTGGACTTTTGGACACTATTAACTTTCATTTTCATTTGGTAATCTCAGCTAGATAGTAGAGCATTTGCATCTGGTTGTTAACTACTTTTAGTTAGTTAGTTAGTTGTTGGTTATAACTAATAGTTGTTAGTTATTTGCTTGTCTTAACTAATTAGGTTAATTAGTTAGTGGTTGGAACTAATTCTAGTTACTTTAACTAATCATAACTAAATTAGTTTAGGGTCTTAACCAATCTATAACCGAATTAGTTGTTAGTTAAGGGTTGTTAGACTTAGTTACAACTTCCATAACTAAATAACTACTTTTAGTTAGGGTTTGTTAGGAGTGGGTTAGTTAGTTGAACTAAATTGGTTAGGTTAACTTCCTAGTAACCGAATTTGGTTAGGCTTGTTTAGGGTTAGTAATTGTTAGAAACAACCTAGGACAATCATAATCAACTTAGGTTAAAGGCAACCTAGGACTTACATAAGCAACATAGGACTAACCTAGTAAAAGACAACCTATGATTTTATTTTTCCTTTAGGATAGAAACCTAGTATTGATATTTTAGGATTGTTGTGTGTTTTATTTCACTTGTTTTGCATCCATCCTCCTCAACTGGTTTGTCTACACATTCTTTGTTTTTGTCTTGAATTTTTTTGACAACCTTAAAAGATGTCTTCTAGTGATAGGGAGAATAAAACCATGCTTCATAATATAATGGATAGCCTGAATAACATCAATGCTAGGATAACAAATCTTGAGCATAATGAAAACCCTAGAGCTAGACATAGAAATCAAAAAAATCATAGACACAATAATAGTGATAGTGAAGAGGAGCCTAGACAAAGAAGACACCATGAGCATAAAAGAGAAGATATAGGCTTAAGAGAAGTAAAATTAGAAATACCCCCATTTAATGGCAAGAGTGACATAAAGGCTTATCTAGAGTGGGAAATGAGAGTAGAACAAATATTCAACTCTCATCAAATAAAATATGAAAAGAAAGTTAGGATAGCCACTCTCTCATTTCAAAACTACGCCTTAGTATGGTGGTCTCGAGTGTGTAAGGAGAGAAAGAAAGATAATTTTCCACCAATAGATGATTGGTTAGACCTAAAAGCTCTATTAAGAAAATGTTATGTTCCTAGTTACTATAGAAGGGAGCTATTAACAAAGCTAAATAGACTTACCCAAGGGTCAAAGAGTGTAGAAGACTACTACAAATCATTAGAGATAGTTATAATTAGGGTAAACCTAGAAGAAGATGAGGAAACCCTAATGCATAGGTTCTTACATGGCCTTAATAGGAACATTAAAAATAGAGTAGAACTCCTTCCATATATAGACATTAAAGAATTACTTCACCAACGCACTAAGGTAGAGAGCCAAATTAAAGAGAGAGAAGCCTATAGTGGGGAAAATAAAGCCTATAAATCTAAATGGGTAGGACAAGATAACAAGGGTAGGTTTGATAGAAACCCTAGGGAGAGGGAAGTGGGCACTTCATCTTCCAAACCACAAAGTGAGTTGCATAAAAATGGAAAAGTTTTTAGGAATCAAAGAGAAAATCATGAATCCACATCTAAACCACAATCCTCTAGATCATCTATCATTAAATGTTTTAAATGCCTTGGTAAAGGTCACATTGCTTCTGACTGTCCAACAAAGAGAACCATGGTTTTGAAAACTAATGGAACCTACTCAAGTCAATCAGAGTCTAATTCTGATTCTCACTATTCAAGTGATGACTCAAGTAGTGATTCCTATGATAGTGAGAATATCTTAGGGGATGATGGTGAGCTTTACATGATTAGAAGATTGCTTAGTAGTCATGTTAAACTAGATGATACTACACAAAGAGAGAACATATTTTATACAAGATGTTACATTAATGATAAATTATGTTCTCTCATTGTGGATAGTGGGAGTTGTGCTAATGTAGTGAGCCAAAGACCAGTCAATAAGATGGGCTTAGAACTAATAGATCACCCTAGACCTTATCAGTTACAATAGTTAAATAAAAAGGGAGAGATGTTAGTTAATAAGCAAGTCTTAATAAATTTCACCATAGGCACATATAAAGATGAAGTTAATTATGATGTAGTACCTATGGAGACAACTCATATACTTCTAGGAAGACCTTAGAAATTTGATAGGAAGATCATCCATGAGGTGTCACTAACACCCTCACATTTAAACTAGATGGTAAGAAGATAGTTTTACACCCTCTAACTCCACAACAAGTAGCTAAAGATCAACTATAAATGAAGCTTAAAAGAGATAGAGAGTTAGGATCTTCTTTAACTCATCTAGTAAAAATTAAGAAAAATAAAAAAAAGATAAAGGAAAAGGAGTTGTTATCTATGACAACTCTAGGGCTAATCTTTTGGCCACTAAACATGATGTGAAATATGCTATGTTTTCACATAAACAATGCTTGATCATGTATGCTAAAGATATCCCTAGCACTTCCTTGTGCTCAATGGGCAACCCTCCTCCTCCTTTGCCCAAAGGGATCCAAAATATCTTAAATGAATTTAAAGACCTCTTTTCAAAAGACATCCCAAAAGGCTTACCTCCTATTAAGCGCATTGAACATCAAATAGATTTAATTTCTGGTGCTAGTTTACCTAATAGGCCTGCATATAGATGTAATCCTAAGAAAAGCCTTTGAAATTGAAAATCAAGTGAATGAACTATTATCCAAGGGTTAGATTAGAGAGAGCTTAAGCCCATGTGCTTTACCTGTTTTACTTGTTCTCAAGAAGGATGGTTCATAGAGAATATGTACCGATTGTAGGGCCATCAATAACATCACTATCAAGTATAGGCATCCCATTCCTAGACTTGATGATATGCTTGATGAGCTTAGTGGTTCTACAATATTTTCCAAGATTGATCTTAAAAGTGGCTATCACCAAATAAGAATCAAAGAGGGAGATGAATGGAAAGCCGCTTCTAAAACCAAACTTGGATTATATGAGTGGTTAGTTATGCCCCTCGGCTTGACTAATGCACCAAGCACATTAATGAGATTAATGAATTATGTTTTAAGGGAATTCATTGGGCATTTTGTTATGGTCTACTTTGACGATATTTTAATATATTCAAAGACCATAACCTCTCATCTAAACCATCTTAGACAAGTTATACTTACCTTAAGAATAAACAATCTTTATGCAAACCTTGAAAATGTTCTTTTGGCATGGATAGCATTGTCTTTCTTGGATTTGTAGTAAGTTCAAAGGATGTAGAGGTAGATCACTCAAAGGTTAAGGCCATCCAAGATTGGCTAACACCCAAAAATGTGAGTGACATAAGAAGTTTTCATGGTCTCGTAAGCTTTTATAGGAGATTTGTGAAAGATTTTTCCACCTTAGCCTCCCCTTTAAATTAGTTGGTGAAAAAGAATGTTCCTTTTGTATGGGGGCCAAGGCAAGAAAAAGCCTTTCTATGCCTCACTCATGCTCCAATTTTATCACTTCCAAATTTTTCTAAAACATTTAAGCTTGAGTGTGATACATCAAATGTGGGCTGTGTTATTACAAGAAGGACACCCCATTGCTTTCTTTAGTGAAAAGCTTAATGGGGTAACCATCAACTACCCCATATATGATACAGAACTTTATGCCTTAATTAGAACCCTACAAACTTGGGAACACTACCTGATTCCCAAAGAGTTTGTCACACATAGTGATCACCAATCCCTCAAATTCATTAAAGGGAAACATAAGTTAAATAAAAGGCATGCTAAGTGGGTTGAGTACTTGGAACAATTTCCCTATGTCATCAAGTATAAGAATGGAAAATCTAATATTGTGGCTGATGCTTTATCTAGGAGGCACTCTTTACTTACCTCCCTAGTAGCCATAGTTATTGGGCTTGATGAGATTAGGTCTTTGTATCCAAGTGACCTTGATTTTTCCAATATCTTTAACTCATCTTCCACTTCTTCATCTCATAAAGACTTCTACATTTTACATGGCTATCTCTTTAAAGCCAATAGACTTTGCATTCCTAGAAGTTCTTTAAGAGATATTTTACTTAGAGAAAGCCATGAGGGAGGCTTAATAAGCCATTTTGAAAGAGATAAAACATTATCCATATTAGATGAACACTTCTATTGGCCAAAAATGAAAAAAGATGTTCAAAAACATTGTGCTAGGTGTATTGTGTGTAGAAAAACAAAATCAAAACTTTTGCCTAGTGGTTTATATACTCCTTTACCAACACCCACTGCACCTTGGATTGATATATCTATGGATTTTGTGTTGGGATTGCTTAAGACCGAAAGGGGAATGGATTCTATCTTTGTGGTTGTCAATAGGTTTAGTAAGATGGCTCACTTCATCCCTTGTCACAAGGTAGATGATGCTAGTCATATTGCTAAACTCTTTTTCAAAGAGATTGTAAGACTTTATGGTGTTCCTAAAACCATAATTTTTAATAGGGACACCAAATTCCTAAGCCATTTTTGGAAGACTCTTTAGTCAAGGCTAGGAACGAAGCTTCTCTTTTCCACCACTTGTCATCCTCAAATGGATGGACAAACAGAGGTAGTAAACAGGACCCTTTCTCAACTTCTTAGGGTCTTAACGCTTAAAAATGTTAAATCTTGGGATGGGTGTTTGCCCCACATTGAGTTTACATATAATAGGGTACAACACTCCACAACCAAGCATAGTCCATTTGAGGTTGTCTATGGTTTTAACCCTCTCACTCCTTTGGACCTTTTGCCTATTGAGGTTTTTGATTCTGTCCTTCATATAGATGGAGAGGCAAAGGCCAAATTTATCAAAGCTTTTCATGAGAAGGTTAAAAACCAAATTCAAACTAAAAATGAACACTATGCTTGTTGTGCCAACAAGAGAAGAAATGATATCACCTTTAAGGTTGGAGATTGGGTTTGGTTACACATTCGAAAAGAAAGATTTCCAAAATTACGAAAATCTAAACTCGACCCTAGAGGTGATGGGCCTTTCCAAATTATAAAGAAAATAAATAATAATGCTTATGTCCTTGATTTGCCAGGAGATTATGGTGTGAGTGCTTCCTTCAATATTTTAGACTTGTCTCCCTTTGATTTAGATGAAGAGGATGATTCTTTAGATTTAAGGACAAATCCTTTTGAAGGGGGGAGCATAATGAGGACACACAAAGGGAGGACCCTCACACTACCCTATAGAAAGGACTTGAAGCTTACAAAGGTCCTCTAACAAGGGCCAAGACCAAAAAGGCCAAAGAAAGCATCCATCATCCTCCTTCCTCTCCTTGAGTGGGCCTAAGCCCAATGAAGACTTCTTGAGGATATATTCATACTTTACTTTTAATATACTTCTTAGTTAGGTTCTCTAGGCTTATAGATTCGATTTGGGCCTTGCAAGGTCAAATGAGCCACTTTTGGGCCTTGTACTCTCACCTTGGGCCATGTATAGGCCATACCCTTCTCCATTAGCACTATTGAGCCTAGGCATCATGGAGAGGCCCATTTAGAAGTCACTTGGCCGAATTCTCTAAGTTCTATATAAAGAGCTCTCCTTTTATATTTTACACATAATTAATGCCATTGAGATTTCACACTTCAAAGTGAGTTTTTTTTAGTGAGAGAAGCTCTCCCTTCTCTCTAGGTTAGTGTGAGCTCTAGCAAGCTCTCATCCAAGGGGTCTCCTCCTTCTTGGTGGTGAGTTAGAGGAGTTATCTCCTTCTAGGAGTGGCCTCTCATTCACCTCCTCCATTCCATCTTCCATCCTCCTCCTTCATTCCTTCCATTTCTACCCTTTCTTTTCTCTTTTCCCTTCTATAGTTTTTAGTCTTCTTTCTCATTTCCAATTTGGTTTCCAAGGGCAAGATTCTTCTATTCAAGGCTTGTGAAGGTTAGAAGAAGAGAAGATCCCTAGATCCACCCTTCTTCAAGAAGTAGAAGAACATCCTACATCACACTTCCTAACATTCATACATCTCCTATGGCTCAAATGTATATATATATATATACATATATATATATATATATGCATTTATACAACACACATGTTTGATAATCACATCCCATAATTGACCTCATTCATTCACCAAATCGTCATCAATCCAAATATCACCATCACCAATATATAAACATTACCAAGGTCAAATCCATAAGTATTTTAACTAATCATTCATTTACATATCAAGCATATATCTACCATATGCGTTACAAAGGATTGTTATCACCATCAGCATACACAATTCATTCATTACATCATGTTAACAATCATTGTCAGCCAAGGTATTCCATTACCACTATTTACCTTCTCCCAAAGCTTTAGCTCAAAGGCATACCCGTATCCCATGACAATCTTGAATCACAATGCTAAAAAGGAGACAACATAGGAGAGTGATTTATACATTCAAAATGACGAATTTAAATACATTGTGATCATATGTACATGAATACAAATGTCATGTGTGCTTTGCAATAAAATCATCAATTTATCGAATAACTATCATCAAGATAACATCTTAGGCATACAAGCCTCATTAATCACAACTCATAGCAAGCACATAAACATTCACATGCCCTCATCCTCATAGGCTATCATAATCGTTCATCATTAATTCTTTACATCTTTGATCACTTATTACTCTCAAGAGGTTATCATCTCTCTTGGGGTCATCTCCATCTCAAATGCCATGTACCTATGGCTAATGCATATGTTACACTGTTTAATGCATATGCAATGGATCCATTTCGAAGCAATTCATATAACCCATATGCATATGGTTTCTCAAGTGATCGCAACCACTTATAATCAATCAAGCATATGTCCCCCACGTAAGGGTCTATTTCATAGAATCCCACAGGATCTTTATCATTATGATCACAACAACATGCATCATTCTCATATTGGTTTCACCCACGCATAGGGTACTCCCCTCATATAGTCCCTAAGACTTTCAATTGAATATGCTCATGATCATAACCACGTTCATTCATTTGCCTACACAAGGGTACTCTTTCATTGTCAATTCAATACATGGGTGATCGTAACAACCTTTATCATTTTAGTCTATCGTGTGATCGCAACCACAAACTTATTCCCCCACACATAGGGTACTCGTTCTCATCTAGTCCTGCAAGACTTTCAAAATTGTGATCACAACTACATATACAATGTTATGCCATGCATGCCATGAATGCAATAATGCAATAATGCATATGTAAAACCTTGCAAGGATTCTCTCACCCACTCACTTAGGGTACATGTAACACCCTAAATTTTAAACTAAAGGACTAATTAAGGAAATAATTATCAAATAGTTGAATGTGGGTTATTTAATGTCCTAAAATATTAGAAATAAGTAAATTAAGATTTTTGGGGACTACTCATAATTTATTAGAGCTGAATAGGCTGAAATTAAGCCCGATTAGAATATGAGTGCCAGACCAAGTATCTCCGGTTGGGACAATATTGGTCAGGCCTATTGAGAATATTATTGGGAGTCTGAATGTGTATTTGGAATAATTTTTAGATAAAGTATTGGACCCAAATAGAGATCCTGTTTATAGTAAAACGATGAAATATTAATGAGAGGAATAAAATTAAAAGCAAAAGCCCATATTTTCTCTCCTCTTTTCGTTCATATGCTGAATGCATTTGGCCAAAGCACTCTTCTTTTTCTTCTTTTTCTTTTTCTTCTTCTTCTTCTTCTTCTTCTTCTTCTTCTTCTTCTTCTTCTTCTTCTTCTTCTTCTTCTTCTTCTTCTTCTTCTTCTTCTTCTTCTTCTTCTTCTTCTTCTTCTTCTTTATTCCTCTCTATTTTTCTCTTTTAAAACCTAAGCTTAGTGGTGTATCCTTCTTCCTTCACCATTTTCATTTGAGAAAGCTTGAAGGAGGCCATTGGAGCTTGGATTCTCTTCCTCTCTTCTCTATTTTCATAGTTCTCTCTCTCTCTTTAATAACCATTTTTGTTTTTGGGTGAGGTAAGCTTTTTTCACCATTTTTGATGAATTTAGTGCCTTGGTTATGAGTGATTATAGCTTGGGGGAGTAATGTAGGTGGATGGGGTATTTAATGGAAGCTTTAAATGTGGAACCCTAGAGTGGGTTGTCATAAATGTTAACTTTGATGGTAATAAATGAGGAAGATAAACTTGTTGGAAGGAGATAAGGATTAATGATGCATTTATGAGTGTAGTTGAGTTTGGTGAAAACCCTAACTTTAAGATTTGGGGAAAATGATAAATGTAGTTTGGGTAATGTATTGGAGGGCAAATAAGAGCCATTAAAAGTATGGATAGTAATACAAGATGTATTGTGAATGTTAGACTAAAGTTGTTTTATAGCCTTTATACATAATTCATGAGTCTTGATGGGAAGGAATTCCCGAAGCCTAATAAGTGAGGGAAAATAATGTCTATAACGTGACTTATACATGTTATGAAATTGTAGATATGATTATGGCTAATTAGAGTTGAATTTGTGTCTTGAATAGTTGATTGATTGAGATTTTATATGTATGTTAATGTAGGATCCATTTCGAACGACGAGGCGGGTACGTCGTATCAATCGGAATTCTTCTCTTGAGGTAGGAGAAGAGTCATTATGTTCTAAATGCATGGATTGAATAGTATTTGATTGTCATATGTGACAATATGCATGTTTGCCTTGCTTGTAGTGTTATGAAGAATCGTAATGTTGTGTATGATGTTGGTGATGTGTTTTGGCAACATGCATTGATGCATTTAGAATAATTATGGTGTGTTATATGGTGGTATGGATTGTTTGACAATATGATGTTATACTTATGTCCACCATAAATGTGAAATGAGTATTGTTGAGGTTTGATTGAGAATAGGTGTGAATGAATAGCATAACTTGATTGATAGTAAAAGATTGATGTTGTTGTGTTTGATGGTGGAATTAAATTATGCTAATGAGAATTTCTGAGAATGCCACATGAAAATTTAAACTAATGATAATAACTAACAACAATAAATCCACTAAAAGCCTTGTGGTGATATTGGCGACGATGATGATGATGATTGATGAGTGGCATGATTAGGATGCATAGAGTGAGAAATGCATATGATTGGCATTTGCATCCATGGCATACTACATAGCTGCCAGTGTTGGAATTTTAGGGGATTCCCCCGGTTGGCCCAGTGGGAGGGCGGCTCTGTGCACGAGCGATTTATTGTTTCCCCTGTGACTCGGTGTGTAAGTCATGAAGCTGCCCATGTTGTGCTACGGGGAGCCAAATGTGGTTGACCCTTGTGGGGGGTGGCTCTTGATGAGCAGGTGTCCCCGGTGGTCCTTTGGATCACTGCTGCCATGAAATGACTCATGGTTGGCCCGCAACACCATATGTTGATTATGTTGTTACCGCGGTCATGGTGAAAATGACCAGGTGTTGCAAAATGGGTGATGCGGTTTAGTACCAGTAAAAGACTGGTGAAATGCATGTAATTTGATGATAAGTGTACATATTTTATTACTACAGTAGGGGTATGGTTAGATGATCATACTTGAATCCCACAATTGGTGTTTATATTCCAACAGTCAGATCTGCAATTGTTGAAATAATCTGTTATGGATATGTATTAGCTTAAGAGCATTTCCATATAGCAAGGAAGTATGCCAAAGGTGATGAGATGTGATGATGGTTGTGTTGTGGGTGAGAAAATGTATTAAGACAACATGAAAAGATATGAATACCAAATAATAATTTGAGTAAAATGATGAGAGGTATAATAGTCCAAATTGTTAAAGGACTAGATCATGTGTATGATTTTATACTAGCTTGATTTATAAAGATGTTTGTAATATGTGATGATAGTTGATGATGAAATATGCGTGAATGCAAAGTATACATGTTATGATACATATGCACATGATCACATGGTATTCATATTCATTCTTTTGGAATATATGACTCACTCTCCCATATTGTCTACTTTTAGACTTGTGATGCAGGGCACTCATGGGTGGAGTGAATCTTTTGAAGTATAATTTGTTGAAGGAGGTAAATAGGTGTAGAGGAAACACCTTGGCCGACAAATCTAGATTTTTGTATAGCATATAGTGTATATGTATGCTTATTTTGCCATCTAGATTGTGGTTTGATGATTTTATGGGTCATGTAGGAAAATTGGACCTTGGTGTGTATGGCCAATTTTCATTAATGACCTAAGTGATGTAAGATAATGAATTATGATACTTGTTGATGATAAATACTATGAATGAATGGTGTGTTTCATAACTTGTAGCATTTATGAATATTATGTACAAATGGTTCAAATGTCATACATTGAATGAATAGGAATTGAACTTAATATGTATGACTAATTAGATGAACCTTTGAATGCATGGTTGAATGTATCTAGTGCATTAATATAGGCTAAAATGGCATGAAATGAGATTTGGTTTGCTGAGTTGTGTGAAATTTTGCATGTTTTTGCTGTTCCTGCATAACTCGCTCAAGTGAGATCCTCTTAAATCAGGGGAGTGGCTACTGGCCATAACTCGCTCAGGCGGGAAGGCCTTCACCCGAGCAAGTGAGAGGTGTAAGCTACTGGACCATTTTTGCTCAAGCTAAATGGCCAGTGTATGGCAATTCGCTCAAGCGAGCGAGGAGAAAATTGATTCTGGGAGGTTTTCGCTCAGGTGGGCCTAGACTCGCTCGAGTGAAATGTGGACAGTGAGGTTCTGTCCCATTTTCGCTCAAGCGGTCGCATGTCACCCAAGCAAAATGAGCACATGTTGCTTCTGCGACAATCTCGCTCAAGCGAGATTGGCACCTGATGCTTTTCTCTTCTTCGCTCAAGTGTATTCATTGGCTCGCCCAAGCGTGACTATCGAAACTCGCTCAAGCGAGTGGGGCATCCGCTTGAGCGAGATGCCCCTGATTCCTTCAAATATTGCTGTTTCAATTATTTTGGCTCTCCTTTGCATCAAATCTTCTTTTGCATCATCTTAATAATACCTTTGACATATTATAAAATAATTAAACCTCATGATGCCTAACTTCTTGAACCCAATCATACAACATCAATTTAAATGATTATTTCCGCTGTTCTTAATTAAAAATTTCTCATTAATCATTTTTGACTCACCTTCTCATATCTCCATATATGAGATAGGTTTTTCATAGATCCGGGGAGTTGATTAAGACTTCACCATGTTATTACTGTATCAAATAATGACTTGTAAAACGTGAAAAATTTACCCCCAATTTTTGGGGTGTCACAGTACATATATGTATTTTACATTTGGCAACACAATTAGAGGTACGCAACCAATTTCAAAGCGCCTCAAGGCATACAATTCAGATAATTTGCATTACATTAGCTAAGCTTTCACATTGACATCAATCCACGCATGGCAATCAAAAAGCATGTCAATCCTCATAACATTAATCCACGCATGGAAACCAATAAGGCATATTAATAAGTGTAGTTCAATTTCATAACACCATGTACTTGCCAATACAATTCGAATTACACATACAAGATCACACTTGTATCAAACACAATGACATCATAATTAATAATAATAACAATCACCATTTAATCAAGGGTATGTTCAACAACAGTAACCCCTTTCATTCAATCATCAATATTCATCTCTCAACATGGGTGGTAACTTACATGCATCCACAACAACACTTGTTCTTTATTTATCATCAACATTCTCCATCAAGTATAATTTTAATTCACAATTGTAATTTTATCTTTGTTCATTTTCGACATCATCCCAATTTATCGCTTATAATAACACGTTGTCATTCAATTGTCCCCCCATTAGTCTCATCATTAATCAAGGGTGTGTCATACAACCAAATCATTTAACTTCTATCCTCATTCATCATAACATATCAATAGTGGTGGGACATACATGCTTTCATAACATGACTTAGGCACACACATGTTTTTCACATTTTAAAGTTCTTCACCTTGCCTAAGAGACACCACAAATTAAAGAAAAATCATTTAACATCACGCCCCAAACCTTTGATTAGTCACACTTCCCATATATGAAGATATGAGAAGTGATATGAGAAAGGTTCATTTTTAGTCTTAAAAATAGTGGGACATGTCATAAATATCACCTATTACTCCCAAATTGATAATCATAAAAAGTTGGGTTCAAAACCTTCTTAAATTTGAGTTTTACAATGCAGTAGATCCGGTGTTTTATGCCTAATAAGAATTAGAAAATTCCAATTAAGTTAAGACCAATTTTCACCCCTCCGTAACATAATTATCTATAACTTTCATGAAGAAGTTGGAGGCCAAAAATATCATTAAGATACCCAAAGGAGCCAAAAATAGCAAGGGAAAAGTAGTAGTTGGAAAAATCCTACAGTGGCAAAAAACAAGGCCATGAATCGATTCCTAAATCCTAGGAATCGATTCCCATGTTTCTAGAGGACCATGAATCAATTTCCACGACCTGTGAATCGATTCCCATGCTGCTAGAACACACCTAGGGGCAAACAACAACTCATGAACCGATTCACACCTCCCATGAATCGATTCATGACAACAATTATATAGAATTTGCCCCCAACAAGTTGAAAAATTCAACTTCCAACCACCCTATCTCTTTCATATGAAATCTAATGGCCACCAAATTTTAACACCACCTAATATACATCATTTATGACACGTAGCCACTAACCGCACTTAAAAATTCCCATAAATGAGGGATTTATGCGCATAAATGTGTTTAGCCCATTTTAAGGCATTTTTGTGCAACACAAGGGTCAATTCTCAATGGAATTGGCCCATTCTAGTTTCTACAAGTTCTAAATCATGCATAGGCGCTATTAGGACTATTCTATGGCATCCAAACATACCAAAACTCAATATACCCCTACCAGTTCCATAATTTTGCATGAACATCATAAGCATAGCTTCACATTTTGAGCAATTTATCCATTCATGGATTTCTATCAACAAATAAATCATGCCCATCATGGTGACTTGAAAAAGTTTATTGTCATCAATCATACATATGGCTCTCAAAATCAATAGATTACCAAGTATGTCATTCATCACATAACTAACACAACTATAGCAAGGCAAGCATGAACATTGTCATATACATTAATCATCAATTATTCAAATCATACATTTGAAATGTAAACTCATCTCCTGCCTCAAGAGAACAACGAAGATTCATACGTCCTAATCATTCCGCCTCATTGTCTAGAATATCATCTACACCAACATATATATATATATATATGCATTCAATCAACAAGCCATCTCAAGGCATCATCACAATTTCAAACAACTAAAAACATATCTCAAGGCTTAATATCAAGTCCTAGACTTGTCAAAACACCAATTTACACAATTGTGTTAGGTTTTAGGAATTCTTTTCCTAAAACCAAGATTTTCTAAATCCAAAAGGTTAGTCATACCCTTAACAACATCATATCCATCCTCTATAATTGCATCCAATATCGCATGAATCATCCAATTTTAACACAAGCCCTTTTAGCTTCTTTTAAACCATCACCAATCAATAAATCCCAATTGCATATGTCATGGCCTAAGGCCTCATCAAATCACCATCTTATTTCATTAATCCATCACAACCATCCTAGGTCCCATCACAAAAGGTCATCCACCATTATCATTATCATCTATTATCATAACTAATGACACCCAACATTGAATATTTCATATATTCATTCTTAAAATCAATTCTCCTATTTCCTCACATATTCATTCTAATCCTCTTTAGGATAATACAATTCTCTAACATCATTAACAATACCCACACTCTAGATATCATACATTTCCTCTTAGGATCAACTCTCAAATCAACATTTCATACTTTCCCTAAATTCTTAGGGCTAGGGTTTCATCAAAAACCCAACAACCATTATTAATAATCATCAACCTTCATCAATGGCTTCTCCTCATCAATAACATTTCTTAACATTATTAAATATATATTCCACTCATATTTTATAGTTCCCTCAATTCCTAAAGTTGGGGTTTCATTAAAATCCAACAATTACCATTAATACTCATCATTTTCCAACATCCTACACCATATTTTTGTGTACCCATGTACATCACTATAAAACCACATATCTATCACACCCTACCTTTGGGTTTTGCATAAAAATGGTTTCTAATCCATAGCCCATACATACTTTACACCCTCCCAACAAATAAAATCATAACCAATGACATAAACTCAATAAAAATGGTGAGGAATTTACCTTAAGCCAAGAAATGAGTGAGCATCCAAGTGAAGAATGGGTTACCAAATTGCAAGGAGAGGGAGGGGAGCTTCAATCAACCAAGTTTCCTTCTTGTCCAATGGAGAAAAACAAAATGGAGAGGAAGAAGGGCACACCACCCTTTTAGTTTTTTAGAGGAAGAAGAATGGAGGAGAAATGAGAGTGAAGAGGAATGTGAGAAGAGAAGAAGAAAGTGTATTGCCTCTTAGGAAAATAGAGAGTTTTGTGTTTTAGAATCTAACCTCCCATTAAAACTTCTCTATTTTATAATACATAGGATCTCCGTTTGAGCTCAATACCTCATCCAAAAATTATTCTGAAGACATATTCGGATTCACCATAATATTCTTAACAGCCCTGACCAGCGGTACCTCAATAGGAGATACTTGGTCCGACACCCATATTTTAATCGGGTATAATTTTGTCTCATTAAGTCTTAATAAATTATGAATATCCATAATAAATCCCAATTTAATATTTCCAAATTTTTGGGACATGAATCAACTCATATATAATTATTTATTATTTATTCCTCTCAATTAATTATTTTTATAAATTTTGGGATGTTACACTACTCACCGAAAACAAGGATGTTACACTATTTAAATATAGAATATTTACCAATTATTACTAAATTGAAACCATATAATCATCATTAATTGTTTACGAACACTAATTCATTATTCCTAATTTATTGGGATTATTAATCACTAATCCTATTATTATTCTTTTATTCTCACTATTTTCATGTATTACTACTCATACCGATTTCTTTACTAGTCTCTGTCTTTCTGTTAATCTTTGTACTAAGTCTCCTTACATTTCCTTAGTACTCCTGTATTTCTTATTGTAATATCCTACTGTCCTTATTTCTTGCTAATTTCTCACACTTAGAGTAATTTAGGGATCAGGCCGAAGCCTTAAACTCTCTTCAGGAGGCTTAACATAGCATTTTCAGGGTTCTTGAGAGCAGGCTTCCTACTCCAAAAACCAGGGTTGTTACATAATGAATATTTAAGTTTTGTTTACAAAAAACTATCTAAAGCTAATAAAACAAGCTGACTGATAACTTCTTGAAAGACTGATGTCTGTTTCATGAATAATGACTATTTAAAGATTGATGTCTATTTAAAGACTGATGATCATTTGAAGAAGACATTCTTAAAGTCACATAAGATCAGAAGTATGAAGAATCATTATAAATCATCTCAAGTCAATATTCTGAAGTTCAAATAAGTTTTTAGCCATTGCAACAATGTGTCTATGAAGGAAAATCTCTTGCAGTCTACTTTTCATAAAAAAATGGAAAGATGCAAAAGTATCAGAACTTCAGATGATCATATGATCACCATGTTACACCTACCACTACTTGGTTCAACTCATTCCAAGTAGCCTTTTGTACTTTTCAAATGGATTAACTCTCTTCTCTCTTAATCTCAACGACTCTTTTCAAAGGTCTATATAAAGAGAAATTCCCCTTTGTTGTTACATGCTAAACTAACTAAAACTGCTAAGCTTACAAAAACATTCAAGAAACACTAGTTTCATGCTGCAATCACAACCAATTTCAAAAGCTGTTGTGTATACATTGATAATATGAGGTAAACAACAATCTTAAGAATTTTCTTTCTTTCATATCTTGAACTGGTAGTTTAGTTATCTATAAGCTTAGTTCCTTAGAGTCTTGTTTGTAAGACTTACGACCAAATCTCTTTTTCATACTGCTGTATGTTATAAAGCCTAAAGAGGCCTGTTGAAAGAATACATGTTGTTGTTTGTTGATAAATATCTATTATACATGAATTTCATATGTTAATTGGACCATTTTTATGAGATTTGTTCATTTGGATGATAATTATGCAATAAAAGAGTGATATTTTGAATCCAAATGAACATGTCTAGGTCTTATGGTTTAATTGCCATTGATCCCTATATTGTTTTGGGAAATTTATTAGAAAAGAGGAAGAATTGAAGAAAAAGATTGAAAAGGTCAAGAATTAAAGATATTTAGAGCCTCTCGCTTGAGCGAGGCTTTGTTTGCTCAAGCGAGGAATGGACAGAATGTAATAATTCAAAACTCACTTAAGCGAGGCTTCACTCGCTCAAGAAAAAACAAGACATAATAGAAGATATCTCGCTTGAGCGAGGCCTTGCCTGTTGAAGTGAAAATGAGGCAGAGGATTTAAGTTTTGTCTCCCTTAAGTGAGAAATTTCTCGCTCGAGCAAGACGATGAAGAATAGAGGACTTCCCAAAGACTCCTTCAAGTTGAAGAAAGGTGTCTCGCTTGAGTGAGGCTTAGCTCGCTCAAGCAAGATTGATAATATTTAAGGTAAAATAAGAATCAGATGCAAGGAACTGGTTTTGGAAAAAAGAAGTGACGACCTCCAAGTTTCCAGGATTTGATATAAAAAGCTGTAGAAGTTATGTTTCTTCATCTTTTCCTCATCTTTAAAGTTTGTAATGGCTACCATGCGTAGCTAAACTCTTTTTGGGATTGGATGTAATCGATTTAGTCTGTCGTACTTTGGCTCTCTATATATATATATAGTATTTTTGTTCCATTGATCTTAGTTATTTCATTTTGTATTTAATGCTTGATTCTATTTGATCAATAACATCTTTGATGGTTCAGAGTAAGACTTAGAAGGGGGTTGAATAAGTCTTAGACTTTTTTCAGTAAATTTTGAACCAAAGACAAATGCAAGTAATCAAATGATAAAGAGAAGAAGGAAATAAACACATAGAGTTTATACTGGTTCACTTCCAACACAGAAGCTATGTCCAGTCCCTTCTAACTTCAACGATTTCCACTATTGTAAAAACTCCTTTATAGTATCAGCACCCAACTCGTGCTCCAAGTATTCTTTAAACAAGCCACTTCTGGCTCAACCTAAGTATTCTTTCAATAAGCCACTCCTTGCTCAACCTAAGTATTCTTTCGAAAGCTTCTTCAGGCTAAATTGTTTCCCAACACTCAAACTAGTCCTGGTAACTTACCAGACTTATACAATCAGTAAAAAGATGTTCTAAGAACTTAGTGAATAAAAATGATAGATAAATTTTGAGATCAAACACTAAGTATTTTGACACAAGACTAGAGTCTGCTAGAAGCAGAGCTAGAGAATAATGAGGGTCTTTGTCTTTTTACAAGAAAGTAAACTATGATTGAATGATAAATTGAAGAGCTTCCTTCTTGGATATTTCTTTACTCTTTGAATGCTCAAACTTTCTTGATATTTATAGAGGCTTAAAGGTTATAGTCGTTGATGCTTCTTGAAAGGAGATATATACGTTAGAAATCCTTTGAAGCTATTTTGCTATAGGCTTTTGGAGATCATACCTCGAAGTTGAATCCAAGCTTGAGAGAGTTTTGAATCATATTTTGATATTTTCACGAAAATAGTTTCTTATGTATTTCCATGCACAACACTTTTCGTGAGTGTATTCTTGATTGAGTGAGGGGTTGCTTTCAGAGATGTCCTGGTGAGGTTTCTAACTTGTGATTAGAGTTTGCAGGAGTAGTTACGCTGACAGCTGCTGTTGATAGCTAACCATAAGCGTACAAGGTACCACAATAATAAAAATATCGTTCCCACAAGGATTGTGCCCAAGTACTGGTTTTAACGATAGTTCAATTATCTAGAAAAACCCTTTAACGATGGGAAAAGTGTAGTAAATTAAATGATAGCAATAGAATGATATAAAAACTTAATTCTTTTGGAATGGAAATCAAATGCTTTCTAAGAATCAATTAAAGGAAAACTCTTGGGAGTTAAAAAGGTTTATATGCTAGTATCAAATTTCATGTAATTCATTTCCCCAATTATGAAATTTAGTTTCTAATGTAGATTTTCTTAAAGTAATTAGAAACCTTCTCTCGAAGCCTTACTAATGTACCTAATTCCCAAAGAACCACGTTCAATTTATTAATTAAGTCTATCACGTTTTGTGAAAACCCATTAGCCCTCAAATGGTTTCTCTTACTCTCGTAATTTAAAACCATAGGTTCAATTTCATGCTTTCAAACAATATACCTGCTCTCATAGCCTACATCATTTGGAATCAACTACGCTTCTCTCGAAGTCTTGTAGAGGCATTAAGCATTCATGAAATCAAATAGTAAACATAAATTTCATAAATAAAGAAGATGAAAAACAATCCTTTCAATACACATGCATACTACCCCCTTAATCCCAAGATAAGGGGTTTAGTTTATCATAGAATTAATTGCATAACCAAAAACTAAGAAACTTATTCCCAACATACAAGAAAACCCAAATATAGAAAATAGGGTTTAGAAAATAGAAGACAAGCTCTCACTAACTCTTCTTAATCTTCCTCCCAATCTGTAAATCTAAGTGTTCTTCATGTTGGTCCTTGAATCTCCTCCTAAATCCCTTCAGAAAGCTCTACTTTTTCTTTCTTTTTTCTCTCTTCCAAGGTATGTTCAAAACCCCCTTCAACTGCCCCCAATATGCTTCTTAAAAACCAGGAAACAGGGCTTCATGGGGGCAACCACAGCCAGTGGTGGCAAACCACTGGTAGTGGTTCGGGGACTGGTAGTAGTTTGGGGTCTGATGATCCAAATCTCCTAAAATTCAATGTAACATGGAACCACAGTGACAACCACGACCAGTGGTGGGAAACCACGGCCAGTGGTTATCTCTGTTTGATGGATCTTTGCATAACCAGCACCAACCACGGCCAGTGGTGGTCTCTACCACTTTATTCTCTTCATTTTCTTTATTCTAGTGACAACCACTGCCAGTGGTTTGCCACCACTGCCAGTGGTTTATTCCGACTTTGCCCAATTACACAGCTAAGGTTCCCCAAGGCTTCTTCTTGCATCCAAGTTACCATTTCTCATCAAAATTAACCTGAAACCTCAATAGTCTTGTAAAAATAGAGACAACTGAGTAGTCTATATGGAACTAAATGCAAAATCAAGGAAATTGGGAGGAATAAGGGTAAAAATAAATAAAAACTACATCTAAAAAAACTCCAAAAACAAGACAACATACATACTTATCAGCTGCTTATGTTGATTTTGTTCTTTGATGATAAGCACACAGATATGGTATGATCATTTCTTTCGAAGCATCACCAAAATAGATTTTTGAACGTTGATGAAGAGTTCTTTGTACAAGATGCTTCCGTCAGACTTTTGTGGATCTACCAGACTTTTTAGAGCATACATCTGCTCCCCCTTAGTTTTTACAACTTAATCTTTATATCCTGAAAATTTCTTACTAAGAGAAATTATTGAGCAGTTCAGACTATATTCTTTCAGTGAAAATACTTGATGATTGATATAAATAAATCATAAAGTCTGGGGTCTTAAAACTTATATTTTTGACCAGACTTTTTCTCAACAGTCTTGATTTAGTTTTTCTTGATTTGTTGGAAAATGATTCTAGAAAACTAATCTAAATAAAATACTCGATACGTTTGGTTGTTAGGAATAGCTTCCAACGTATTGAATGCTTAAAACTTCTATTTGTAATGCTGGAAAAGTTCTTAGAATGATTGAGGAATCAACGTTTTGTGAGTTTTCTTATGAATTTCATAGTCGAGGAATAAATGATTTATGAATGTTGCGTCAAAGTTAATAGATTCGAATGCCATTTATATATGTGTATACAGGGTATGATCGGGGAAGATAGACGAACTCCAATCCTAGTTTTCTTTTGTTTGGTGTCATTCAAACATAGGTTGTTACTTTGCTGCTGTTACTAATAATTCTAAATTTTAGCAACCCCCTATGGAACGACATCCGATTTTAATCTGTTACTACAACAAGTAGTGGATAATTTGCCACAGACCCTATATCATTTGTTATCCTGGACAGGCTAAGTATAAGAAAGAGTACTTGTTGCTATTTGTTAGCCTAGAGAGGCTAACTCTAATGATGCATTCTTTTCATATCTATGTATGACAAGTGCAACAATTGTGTAAATTTTGGTATATTTGATATTGTTCCCACAACGATTGATGACACACTACCATAATTGTAACATCCCAATTTTTGAAGTTAAATACCGAATGAAATAAACCATTAAGACCTTGATTTCAGGGTGGGAAGGTAACTGTTAATTATAACCAATTTAATTTAAGGAATAATTACAAATTAATTTAGTTGGTAAAAGATGGCTACTTGTGATTGGTGAGTTACGTGAGTGGACTGCGATTCACGTTCTCCCATCCCACTTCCTTCTCTTCCCATGCATATACATACCCGGTATCACCGTGATATTCATACTTCCTTACTGCTTCGTTCTCTCTTTTCTTCTTCTTCGTCTTCGTCCTCTTCTCTTCCCCTGTTCTATTCTTCATCACTGGGGACCACGACGACGGTACTGGAGAATGGTCATAGCCCCTTCGACTGGCGAAGGACGATCACTAAGGCAGAGAAGGAATAACTCTCCATTCCCGAGCCGATTGCAGGGCACGCCGGTGCAAAAGGGGGGCTGGACGAGTCAGAAAGGGCTTCAAACCAAACGTCAAAGAGCAGAAGAGCTTCTTGAATTCCTTCAGTAGGTAAGGGGCGCTTGTATGTCAAATGCATGGTCCACGAATGGTACCGGATGAATGTACTGCTTTAAGTGTATGCATGTGTCTGTCATGATTGTATATTAAGCATGATTTTTGATCTTGGATTCCATGTGTATGATAAGTTGTTAGATAATAATTGCATGTAAACAAGATAGTGGTAAAGTAGTCTGTTAGCCTTCTGATATAGCCGAGTGAGATGCATGGTTTTACCTCTGTTAATACTGTGAGAATATGAATGTGTGACTGTTAGTTGATTCGTCCGATGTTATTACCTTGATTGTTCGATCACTGTGCATGATGGTGTGATTGACAAAGTAAAAATAGAGACCGTGTTGAATATGCTTCTACCTTGAGGATTACGAGGGAGGTATGAGTTGAGTGATGTTGCTTGCTGGTTAAACGCATAAGTTGCATATGTAGGAATGGGGTGACCCGTGGAAGGTCATGAGCCCCGAGGGAATGACTTCCAGCTACAGCCCTTGGCTAGATCCTGAGAGAGCTCGTGGTAGCCGTAGGAGCTAGAGAGGAGTCTCGAGACGCCAATGGGAGGCCGGTACCACACGGGAAGAGCTGATGGACGAGAGGCCAGTAAAAGGGGAACTGTAACTGAAAGTCATTACTCAAGTCGGATCCACAGGCATGCATGTAGATATGATGTTGAGTAGGATAATACGTGTGGCATGTGTTGGGTGTTATGAATGAATTCCGAGTGTGTGGATGCATGTGCATGTGTGAATAAAGACGAACTTTATGTAGTATGTATGTGAGTGTATGTTATTGATATTATTCTAATTTGCATGGCCTTAACTTAATCTAAATGCGACTGAGTGAATATAAGTGTGCGTACTGACACTGATACCGAGTCCTTGACTGTCATTTTCTATGAAAAGCTTACCCCTACTGTGGCTACATTTCAGTGAATATCCCTCGGAATGAAAGATGAAGGAGGAGCTGAGTACGGAGCAAAGAAATCGAGCGCTATGGGATATATGTGAATATGTACATACTGTGTATAAGGTCTTGTCAAGCCTTGGCCGGCTCGTATTTTGACTTTAGTCTTTATATCAGAACTTGAACACTTTCGGGTAGAAGGAACATGTTAATGCGTTGTAACTATTTAAAATACCTCTCTATGTATATATTGTGTGTTTAGTTTATGCTGTAGGTGATGTCCGAGTGATGAACATGGATGTATAAGTATACTTCCCAGCATAGGAGGCCAGTATGACTATGAGTAGAAGTGGAGCTAAGTTGTTGTTGGGGAAAAACGAGATGGCAAGTCATTCCGAGAGATGAGAGGTTGAATTGCCCGAGTGATTGAGGTCGCATAGTCTGGAGTAGATGTTGGTGCGAATCCTGTGAGAGATAATTGTGAGGCTTTCTGAGGAGAGGATAATTAACGATTCCGAGTGAGAATCCGCCGAGTAAGAGTTCAGCGACTGGGGAATGACACCTGAGACTCTAAGTGGATTTATTGTAACAAATTAGTAAGTAGATAGAGAACCCGAGCGAGTCTTGATTTAGTAGGAAAATTGGTGTAGGAAATATTATGGTTGCCGAGTGAAAAGTGAGTAGAATATCCCGAGTGGCGTGATGGACTTAAAAGTTATCCCGAGTGAGAAGTCTTCATAGTTTCCGAGTGAGCGGCTTGGGGAATCATTCTCGGATTACTAATACGTATACGCATATAAGCCGTTCGAGTGGAGCAGTTGAGTGTGATATGCTGTCAGGGTGAAACTGGCGTGTGTTAAGGTTAGCCCGAGTGGATTAGGAAGTGAACCTTCCCAAGTGAAGGCCGAGCGTGATAATTTACCGAGTGAACCATACAATAAAAATCGAGTGGAATGTCAGAATACCGAGTGTAGCATCGCTTAAGCGTTTTCTTCCTTCGCTGTGCATGAATCCCTTCCTTGTCCCCTTCCCCTCCTTCCTCGTTGGACCCGGTTGTTAATTGAACAGATTATGTACGGTTCATTAACTTTAAAATCTGAAAAATTTCCCTGTTGATTTTATTTATTCATTTAATTAAAAATTAGGGTGTTACATTTTGGTATCACAGCAGACCGAAAGGTCCAAGGCCAAGTTATGCTTGCCGAGTGTGAGCGGTTGCGTGTATTGTGATCGAATGGTCATCATTATTGTGATATTTGTTGAACTTAATTGATACTGTGATATTGATTGGTGGATAAGAGGTTATCTCTCCTGATCCGACTAATTGTGTAACCTATAGAAATGGCATAATATGCTGAGTTACTGAATATTAGGATGAGATACGGTCGGTAGTAAGTGGCTTGGTGTACTTATCCTTGAAGGGGTGTTAATTTCAGGATAAGGGATGACACATCGCCAAAGCATGGAGGCTATAGCCACAACATTCCAACGCTTTGCGGACGTGTTTGAGAGGCAGGGCCAGCCTAGAGCTGAGGATGGCCAAGTGCTAGATCGCTTCCTGAAGAGGAAGCCGAGTGAATTTCATGGAGGACGTAACCCAGAGGCAGCTTTTAAATGGACTCAAGAGTTGGAAAGGATTTTTGGGGGTCTTCATTGTACCGAGGCCCAGAAGGTAGAGTGCACAGTGTATATGCTGTGAGACGAGGCGGAGAACTGGTGGAAAATAGCTAGAAACCGATTTCCTGACGATGACACTCAGCTGACCTGGAACAACTTCAAGACATGCTTCTTAGAGAAGTACTTCCCCGACACAGTAAGGAGTCGGAAGGAGTTGGAGTTTATGGAGTTGAAACAGGGTTCCATGACTGTGGAAGAGTATACGACTAGATTCGAAGAATTGTGTCTATTCTACCCACCCTTCCAACAACCCGGGACTGAGAGCTCCAAATGCCTCAAATTCGAGAATGGATTGAGGTCAGATATTAAGAGAGCCTACAGATATCAAGAGATCAGGAGTTTCCCTGCACTGGTGAATAAGTGTAGAATATTCAAAGAAGATGACAAGGCCCACTCAGGCCAGAACAGTAGAGCAGGTCCCTCCTTGAGGCCTCAATAGTCACGCTTCAAGAGGCCAGGTAACATGGGAGGAAATGGACCCTTTACTAGATATCAAGATCGCAGTGACCGAGGGAGATAGAGGAGTGGACGACCAAAATATGGCGTGTGTTTTAAATGTGGTGTCGACCACTTCGCTCAGAATTGCGATGGTACAAATGTCAAGTGTTTCCATTGCCAGGAGAAGGGGCACACTCGCCCTGACTGCCCCCAACTCCGTCAGACAAGTGCCAATGGGCGTCAGGGAGGATTCCAGGTGAGGAGCAGTAGGAACGATGGTCAACGCTCGGGGGGCGGAGGCAACAGAGCCAGAGGAAATATGATGTTTACCCCGAATAACAGGAGGAGAAACACCGACCAACCCGCAGCTGGAAGAGTCTATGCCATCGGTGCTGAGGAAGCTGCACAGGCGAATGACTTAGTACAAAGTAAGTGCCTACTCGGTAAATATACACTTAATGTGATTTTTGATTCTGGAGCCACCCACTCCTTCGTAGCTGATGAGTGTGTGAGACGATTGCGATTACCGACTGTGGATATGGATCGGATTTTGGAAGTAACCAACCCGACTGGCCCTAAGGTGCTGACATCAACGATGTATAAGGACGTAACGTTTGTGTTGGACGATCGGAGTTTTACCTTCGATCTCGTGTGCGTGCCTTTGAAGGACCTTGATATCGTGCTCGGCATGGATTGGCTTTCAGCCAACAAGGTGTTAGTGGATTGTAGAAACCGAAGGGTAATCTTCCCGAGACAACACAATAAGGGCTACACGGCACAAGGTATAGCTCAACTGTTTATGATGCTTTGTTTAACCGAGGGTGAGAGTAAAGCCCGAGTAAACGAAATTCTGACTGTCTGTAAATTCCCAGAGGTGTTTCCCGAGGATGTACCGAGTGTCCCTCCCAATAGAGAAGTCGAATTCTCTATAGACTTGATTCCTGGAGCCAAGCCAGTCTCCAGTGCACCTTATAGAATGTCCCCAACTGAATTGGCCAAGTTGAAGAAGCAGGTAGATGAGTTACTCGGAAAATAATTCATTAGACCGAGTGTATCACCATAGGGTGCACCAGTGCTGCTTGTTAAGAAGAAGGATGGCAGCATGAGACTATGTATAGATTACCGACAGCTAAACAAACTCACAATTAAGAATCGATACCCATTGCCCAGAATTGATGACCTAATTGACCAACTGCGTGGAGCCTTAGTCTTCTCGAAAATCGACCCACGATCGGGATACCACCAAATCCGGGTGAAGGACTCGGATATTCCAAAGACTACCTTTAGGACTCGGTATGGTCACTACGAGTATGTAGTGATGCCGTTCGGTGTGACAAACGCCCCTGCTGTCTTTATAAATTACATGAACAACATTTTCCACTTATATCTAGACCGATTTGTTGTCGTTTTCATTGATGATATCTTAGTCTATTCTAAGACTCCTAAGGAGCATGAAGAACACCTCCGAGCGGTACTTCAAGTGTTGAAGGAAAAGCAGTTGTTTGCAAAGCTTTCAAAGTGCGATTTCTGGATGGATAAGATCCACTTCCTCGGACATGTGATTTCTGAAGAAGGCGTCTCGGTGGACCCTTCGAAAGTGGCAGCTATAATGGCATGGGAGAGACCCAAGTCGGTCTCAGAGATAAGGAGCTTTATGGGCCTGGCTGGTTATTATAGAAGATTCATTGAAGGTTTTTCTAAGTTGGCTTTGCCCCTGACTAAATTGACTCGGAAAAATATTCCCTTCGTATGGAGTTCTGAGTGCGAGAGCAGTTTCCGAGAGCTGAAGGACAAGTTGACGACTGCTCCAGTGTTGGCATTACCTGACCTGCAAGAGAGCTTCGTGGTTTACTGCGATGCATCAGGACTCAGATTGGGATGCGTGTTAATGCAGAAGGACCGAGTGATAGCTTACGCCTCTCGGCAATTAAGGCCTCACGAACAGCATTACCCGACCCACAACTTGGAGCTGGCAGTCGTAGTCTTCGCATTGAAGATCTGGAGGCATTATTTGTTTGGAGCCAGATTTGAAGTATACAGCGATCACAAGAGCCTACTCAGTATTCACCCGGGTACCATGAAGATGTACCAGGATCTAAGAACACAATTCTGGTGGCCCAGACTAAAAAGGAATATGGCGGAGTACGTGGCCCGGTGTATTACCTGTCAGAAATCGAAAGTCGAGCATCAGAAGCCGTATGGTGTATTGCAACCCCTGGAGATTCCCGTGTGGAAATGGGACTCGATTGCCATGGACTTCGTCTTGGGATTACCAAAAAACCGAGCGGGCCACGATGCGATTTGGGTCATTATTGACCGACTGACGAAGAGTGCACACTTCTTACCTGTGAACATGAAGTACCCGTTGCATAAGTTAGCTCGGATTTACATTCACGAGATTGTCCGATTGCATGGTATACTAACTTCTATCGTATCGGATAGGGATCCTAGGTTCACGTCTCGGTTTTGGACCAGCCTGCACCAGGAATTGGGTACGAAGCTTTGGCTAAGTTCCACTTACCACCCCCAATCGGATGGATAATCTGAACGGACTATTCAAAGTCTGGAGGACTTGCTAAGGGCATGTGTACTGGAGCACGGTGGAAATTGGGAGCAGTACCTTCCCCTGATCGAGTTTACATACAATAATAGTCACCACAACAGTATCGGTATGGCACCCTACGAAGCACTTTATGGTCGAAGATGCCGAACCCCACTCTACTGGTCAGAAACGGTGAGAGTCTGCTATTGGGACCAAAAATTATGAGGCAAACGTCAGAGCAGATCTGAGTGATAAGGGAAAGAATGAAGGCATCTCAGGATAGGCAGAAGAGCTACCATGACAAACGAACCAAACCATTAGAGTTTTCAGTCGGAGACAGAGTGTTTTTGAAGACTTCACCGAGTAAAGGAGTCGGGCGAGCCTTGAAAGGTGGAAAGTTGAGCCCCCGATACATTGGACCCTATGAGGTGTTGGAGCGAGTCGGCTCCATGGCGTACCGGATCGCATTACCGACTCACTTATCCCGATTGCATAACGTGTTTCACGTGTCTCAACTAAGGAGATATCTACATGACCCCAACCGCACAATGCCTGATGATGAAGTAGAAATCAAGGAAAACCTGACCACTGTGACTATACCAATTAGAATCATGGGCCGATCGGTAAAGCGTTTGAGGAGCAAGGACGTACAACTGGTTGAAGTAGAATGGCAGCAAGGCGGTACTACCTCTTGTACCTGGGAACGTGAAGACACCATGAGGCAACAGTACCCCGAGTTGTTTAACCAAGGTGGGTGACCAACTGAATTTCGAGGACGAAATTCTTTTGAGAGGGGGAGAACTGTAACATCCCAATTTTTGAAGTTAAATACCGAATGAAATAAACCATTAAGACCTTAATTTCAGGGTGGGAAGGTAATTGTTAATTATAACCAATTTAATTTAAGGAATAATTACAAATTAATTTAGTTGGTAAAAGATGGCTGCTTGTGATTGGTGAGTTACGTGAGTGGACTGCGATTCACGTTCTCCCATCCCACTTCCTTCTCTTCGCATGCATATACATACCCGGTATCACCGTGATATTCATACTTCCTTACTGCTTCATTCTCTCTTTTTCTTCTCTTCGTCTCCGTCCTCTTCTCTTCCCCTGTTCTATTCTTCATCACTGGGGACCACGACGACGGTACTGGAGAACGGTCATAGCCCCTCCGACTGGCGAAGGGCGATCGCTAAGGCAGAGAAGGAACAACTCTCCATTCTCGAGCCGATTACAGGGCACGACGGTGCGAAAGGGGGGCTAGACGAGTCAGAAAGGGCGTCAGACCAAACATCGGAGAGCAGAAGAGCTTCTTGAATTCCTTCAGTAGGTAGGGGCGCTTGCATGTCAAATGCATGGTCCACGAATGATACCGGATGAATGTACTGCTTTAAGTGTATGCATGTGTCTGTCACGATTGTATATTAAGCATGATTGTTGATCTTGGATTCCATGTGTATGATAAGTAGTTAGATAATAATTGCATGTAAACAAGATAGTGGTAATGTAGTCTGTTAGCCTTCTGATATAGCCGAGTGAGATGCATGGTTTTACCTCTGTTAATACTGTGAGAATATGAATGTGTGACTGTTAGTTGATTCATCCGATGTTATTACCTTGATTGTTCGATCACTGTGCATGATGGTGTGATTGACAAAGTAAAAATAGAGACCGTGTTGAATATGCTTCTACCTTGAGGATTACGAGGGAGGTATCAGTAGAGTGATGTTGCTTGCTGGTTAAACGCATAAGTTGCATATGTAGGAATGGGGTGACCCGTGGAAGGTCATGAGCCCCGAGGGAATGACTTCCAGCTACAGACCTTGGCTAGATCCTGAGAGAGCTTGTGGTAGCCGTAGGAGCTAGAGAGGAGTCTCGAGACGCCAATGGGAGGCCGGTACCACACGGGAAGAGCTGATGGACGAGAGGCCAGTAAAGAGGGAACTGTAACTGAAAGTCATTACTCAAGTCGGATCCACAGGCATGCATGTAGATATGATGTTGAGTAGGATAGTACGCATGGCATGTGTTGGGTGTTATGAATGAATTCCGAGTGTGTGGATGCATGTGCATGTGTGAATAAAGATGAACTTTATGTAGTATATATGTGAGTGTATGTTATTGATATTATTCTAATTTGCATGACCTTAACTTAATCTGAATGCGACCGAGTGAATATAAGTGTGCGTACTGACACTGATACCGAGTCCTTGACTGTCATTTTCTATGAAAAGCTCACCCCTACTGTGGCTACATTTCAGTGAATATCCCTCGGAATGACAGATGAAGGAGGAGCTGAGTGCGGAGCAGAGAAACCGAGCGCTATGGAATATATGTGAATATGTACATACTGTGTATAAGGTCTTGTCAAGCCTTGGCCGGCTCGTATTTTGACTTTAGTCTTTATATCAGAACTTGAACACTTTCGGGTAGAAGGAACATGTTAATGCGTTGTAACTATTTAAAATACCTCTCTATGTATATATTGTGTGTTTAATTTATGCTGTAGGTGATGTCCGAGTGATGAACATGGATGTATAAGTATACTTCCCAACATAGGAGGCCAGTATGACTATGAGTAGAAGTGGAGCTAAGTTGTTGTTGGGGAAAAGCGAGATGGCAAGTCATCCCGAGAGATGAGAGGTTGAATTGCCCGAGTGATCGAGGTCGCATAGTCTGGAGTAGGTGTTGGTGCGAATCCTGTGAGAGATAATTGTGAGGCTTTCTGAGGAGAGGATAATTAACGATTCCGAGTGAGAATCCGCCGAGTAAGAGTTCACCGACTGGGGAATGACGCCTGAGACTCTAAGTGGATTTATTGTAACAAATTAGTAAGTAGTTAGAGAACCCGAGCGAGTCTTGATTTAGTAGGAAAATTGGTGTAGGAAATATTATGGTTGCCGAGTGAAAAGTGAGTAGAATATCCCGAGTGGCGTGATGGACTTAAAAGTTATCCCGAGTGAGAAGTCTTCATAGTTTCCGAGTGAGTGGCTTGGGGAAACATTCTCGGATTGCTAATACGTATATGCATATAAGCCGTTCAAGTGGAGCAGTTGAGTGTGATATGGTGTCAGGGTGAAACTGGCGTGTGTTAAGGTTAGCCCGAGTGGATTAGGAAGTGAACCTTCCCAAGTGAAGGCTGAGCGTGATAATTTACCGAGTGAACCATACAATAAAAACCGAGTGGAATGTTAGAATGTCGAGTGTAGCATCGCTTAAGCGTTTTCTTCCTTCGCTGTGCATGAATCCCTTCCTTGTCCCCTTCCCCTCCTTCCTCGTTGGACCCGGTTGTTAATTTAACAGATTATGTACGGTTCATTAACTTTAAAATCTGAAAAATTTCCCTGTTGATTTTATTTATTCATTTAATTAAAAATTAGGGTGTTACAATAATCCTAAAGAAACATTATCTAAACTTCATAATGGCAAGTGTTCATGTAGTTAGAATCTAAGAAACTAAATGCTTGTTTTTGTTTTTTTTGAGTATATATCAAGTAACAAAATAGTAGAGTTAAGAAATGCAAACAAAGGGATTATGGATAACTTCATCTGAAGTTGATCTTTTGACTCTTGCAATGCTGAATTGAGCATAATTTCCTTGGTAGTTGAAGAGGGATTCACATAGGTCGGTTAAGCCTACTTACTTAGGTCAAAACCCCTAATTTTACCTAATCAGGAACCCTAACTCCTTAGGTATTCAAACTAGGTAAATTTAATTGCTAGAAACTCAAGCTCTCATAATTATAGAAGTCTAACCCCTTAGGTCACCTCCATTTAGGTTAGGAATTCCATTTTTGATTCAAAGACCATGATTCCTCCGTAGCCTTTACTTCTGAATTCAGTCATTGCATGATCAATCCAATGAAAGCCTTAAGAGTTAGAATTCCTAATCAACAACCAAGATTATTGCAACTCAATTACAACAAGATAATTATCTAGGCATTGTTTTGACATTGTTTCAGAATCCATTTACTCCAATCCTAGGGATTTAGTTACACATGTTAGAAGCAGAGAGTGGAAGAACAATGAAGGAGTGCATGTTGTGATAGAGAGAAGAGAGAGAAAATCTAGAAATTACGTTGTAAATTTAGAAACGGTGAAGTGTGTTCAAATCTATGAGCTAAACACCTATTTCTAGGTTACAAGATAATTAAGCTAAGTTAGGGCTTAAATTACATAAATACCCCTAGGCTATAACTGAAATTCAAATAAAAACATGTACAAAATTATTACAACAACAAAGCTACTAGTGTGTCTATGCTCAATACGGTGGGTGTGGTAACGCTCGCATCCAAAGACTCATGGAATGTTTCCTTTAGCTTGGTGTAGTAACGCTACCTCCTAGGCATGGTGACGTACGCTTGAGATTGGGCCATATACATACACATATCAAGCCAGCATGGTGGTACGCTATGCATCAGCGTATCCATATGCAACTGAACCATGGCAATTTGCCTCCTAGCGCTTATACGCATTTCTACACTAAACTCCCTAGCATGGTAACGTTGGTTAACAAGGATGGATACGACTTGAGCGTGGCATGGTATGTCGGCATACGCGTGGTAATGCTTGATCTCTCCTTCTTTCTCTTTGAGAGTAGTTACGTTGGGCACATGGGAGTGGTGGCGCCCATGCCTTACTCACGTTTTTGCTCATTTTCCCTTGCTTTCTATTCCTGTTCTACATTAACACCTATATTTAACCAATTCTAACTTAATCACTATAATTAATTACAAAAATCACACGCATAACAATTTAATGATAATTACACAATCCTTATAATTTAATAAATTAATAACCATAAACTTAAATACTTAATTAAGGGACTTTTTAGGTTAAAACTTAAGTCTTTTTGAGACTTATCATCTAAGAAAGAATACTTGCTATTGTAAATTATCCTGAATAGGCTAAGTGAAGAAAGAATACTTGTATTACAGTGTTGTGGGCACTGTTATCTGCACTATAAAACTCTTATTTAGATGAATAGGGACTGGACATATCCTTTTGCTTTAAGGTGAACCAATATAATATTTATTATGTGTTTTGATCTCCTTCTTTAAAATTGTGTTTAGCTTAATATTCTGTCCATCTTTAAAAGCTTGTGAAAATTCATAAGTGCTTAAACTGTGTCTTTAGCCTTTTTAACTAAGTTTATGAAAAATCAGACGAGCGTTCAAAAACTTAGACGTCTGAAGACTCAGACGAGTATTCGGTCTATTTGGATAAACAGTTTTGTATTTTCAACTAAGACTTTGAGAAAAGTTAGACATATGTATGAAGAGCTATTTTCAAAATGTTTTATAAAAACCTTTTAAGTCACACTACTCAACGTTCTTTTAGCGTGCACATATGAACCTTCAAAAGTTAGTTAGAATACTTTAATATTAATATCATAATGTAAATACATATTTTTGGTCTATAAGATTCTAATGTTGTGTTTGGTTTACCAAAAGGAATGAGAAAGCAATGTGTCAGAAAGAAAATTACAAGAAGTCAATGAGATTCTATTGGTTAGGGTTTAGGGTTGAATAGAAAATAATCAGAAAATGGTATGAAAAGAATTACTTATTTGTTTGTCTTTACATAGAAAGTACGAGACACTACCACAAAAAAAAATAATATTGATGCGGTATGATAACCGTATTTTTTCCTGAGAGTAATAACATGATGTACTATGATAATCTTATTTTGTTATAGTGAGAATGTCAAAATAGAATATAAAAATTTTTATGTGCCCTTTAATGTTGATGTGTTAGAGTACACCAAGTGCCAAATAATATTTCCTTTTATTTAGCATTTTTCCTTCTTAACCTCTTTCTTTTAAACTCTCTAAAGGCTTTAGTGGTTACAACATATATCATGGACATTGCAATGAGTGTCGAAACTAATTTGTTTGGTACAATGACATTGAATGAAAGATGTAGTCGGGTCAACATGGTGGGAGTTATGATTATACCACTCCACATGCTTCTTGTTTCCTATTGCAAACAATATTGTCCATAACAAAAAAAAAATAGACTAAAAGAGGAAATTAGAAGTAGGGCAAAACATATATTTGGAAAGGAAAAAGTTGAAGATCTATCCTATAGCATGACATCAAACCAGGTATTGTATTTGGTGTCCTTTTTCTTGCTATAATGTTAAACTCAATTGAAAATTTTAAGTTTGATGATTTTTAAGATTATTGTTTGACTATTTAAAGATGATATCTTTGTAATTAACTATTAAAGAGTTACAACAAGTAATATCTAATTGAGACACATAAGAGAGGATGCTCCAATCCCTCAAAATTAAAGAGTAACAAGAAACACAAAATAAAATATGCCTTTTTTTCGTTGTAGTAGCGTGCATTCTTGTAACTCAGAATTTCCAACTTTCTCTTGTACACCCAGTGTATGTATATTTCTTTCCCTGATTAAAGAAAGAAAAAAATATCTATAGATTTTATTTTATTTTTAAGAAGCCAAATAAATAATATTAAAAGGTATAAGGGACATTAAACCTGAAACACACTAGGTATAGGATAATCATTGTTGTGGTGTGTGTACACAAACACACACATACACATGTATTAAAATACTTAACTAATTATAAAGGATAAGATTCGTTGTTCTAAAATGTCTCCATACAAACTTTTTCCATCAAATAATGTGAATACACATAATAAGGTTAGGAGAAAGTAGAGATAAAGAGGAGAAAGAAAAGCTTGTTGTTAAATTGTGATCACACTACAACCTTAGTTGGTTTCAAGTCATTATCCTCAGTTTTATCTTTGTAGGAACAATAACAGGCATATAGTATGAGCTAAACAAGTCCAGAGATTGCCAATACCATTGCTAACCTGCAACAATTCATATGAGAGAAAATATTTAATTAAACAACTACAATACTTTAGCTAACTAGGAAATTAGGAAAAATCATACATAAGAGAGAACAAGGTGAAAAGTGAAGTAACAAATTACCAAGACATAAATGTCTAAAGGGTGGATGAGAGCATATGTTGTCCAATACACACCATTAAGAAAGTTAGCCAAAGAGAGCCAAAATGGCATGTATTTCACACTCTTTGTTTTTATAACCTTTGCCTATTCATCAAATATACAAACATAATTAGAACTTAATTAGTATGAAAAAGTATAAATAAATGAAATTTAATTCATACATGATTACGAGCATATGATTCTACCATGCAAATTGTGTACTAGAAACTTAATTAGGATAACCAAGTTATGTGTTTCTTAATGTTGCTTTTGTATCAGAATATGACTTTATTTTGGTAACTTGTCCCGTTCTTTTTCATTTGATAAGGTGAAACTTTAATTAACTAAAAATGCTATTAAAAAGTATTTAAAGATCTATAATATTATTTTGTCAATTATGCAAATGACTTACCATCATTATAAGAGGAGAGACATACATCATCATATTGAAGACATCGCATATAACACCTATCACTAGTGATCTTCCATCAGTCCCATGTAGTGCTAACATTGTAACAAGAACAATGATAGCAAAGAAAATAGTCTCAACAAAAAGAAAAAACATTATCTTCTTCTGAAATTAAGGAAGAGAGGGTGAGTGACATAAAAGGAATAAAAATATTTAATTAATTAAATTTGTCTTAGACCCTTAAGAGTAAAATTTCTTTAATCAAATTGATAACATATTACTTCTTCAAACATGCATGATATATAAGTTTTTTAAGGAATAAGAATAATTTTTCTTTATAAAGAATTGTCATAAATGTATTAAACAAAGAAAAAAACATTAGAAAAATTTCTTTAATCAAATTGATAGCATATTGCATCTCTTCTCATCCATGCATGAATATACCAATTCTTTAATAAAAATAATTTTTCTAAAATATTATTACATAATTATTAATGTATCCAAATGTAATCAAACTCTATCAATATTACAAAGAAATTAAAGCATATTTATAATCAAAATATACACTTATGTTAAAACGACAATAGATATATCAAATTTCTACCCACGATTATGTATGAATAAAAGGAACATCTATTCATACTATTGTTAGAATCAACTAACACACTAGTTTTATTGTAACAACCAATTGTATTAGAAGGAGTTGAAAGATAGAAGGACTGACACTTCTCAAAAAATAAAGATGAAGCTAAAATAACCCTCCCCTAACCCGAGGGAGGACAACCTGTAAAACCAAATAAGAAATGATAAAAAAGAAAAATGTCATCAACTTAGATCTCAACCACCTTATTATTAAATTAGGCTTTTAAGTATTTCATTTTTTGACAAAAAGTTATTTTTTAAATGCATCTTAATTATAAAATATTATAGTAATTCCTACCAATACAAATAAGCTAGAATGCATAAATAAGTCACTACCTAGCCAAAAAGTAAGCACACATACCCCCTTTGTTGGTAGCATAAATGTAAAATATAGTAAGATAAACAAACTCGAACAAAAGCCCAACACTATTAATAGTGACCACTAAAATGTTGTTGGGGTGCACAGCAGGTAGTCCATACAACACCTAAAAAGCAAAATTCAACACTGTAGCTAAGTATGGATCAAGCTTGAACTCCTCCACCTATTTATTCTTTATAATTTCAAAGAAAGTTGGACTGTAAATCATTTCAATAACTAATAAAGGTTTCAATTAATAAACTACATTATTGTGAAATAATCAACATAATTACTATAATCAATTTTTATCACTTTAAAAATTAGAATCATATATGTAATATAGTTAATGAAGAGGAAAAAAATAATTAAGTAAGATTAATGAGTGGGTTTACATTGGTGAGAAGAACAAGCCAAGAGACATAACATTTCCTAAATAAAAAGAAAGTATAAAAAAATGAGAACACCAATACTTTATTATGTGTCGAACTCATATTTGATGTCATAGGGTTGACATGTGTTTTTTATGGGCTAAATACACCTTTAGGTCCCCTATCTCATAAGTTATTATAGATTGGTCCCCTGTCATTTTTTTATTTCAAAGTGGTTCCCTAACTTTTTAAAAAAGGGTCAATTTGGTTTTCCCGTCAAGTCACAACTAACGTCATTTGAGATTGATCTGACGTGGCTTAGAGACATTGGTAACATAGAGTTATGGAAGATTTCCTCCATCCTCCATTAAAGCCCCCATTGAAGCTCTAGGGTTCGTATATTGGCGTTGAAATTGGTCGAAAAGTTTAAGAACATGACCTCTAAATTATAATCCTCCCTCATGGCCAACTCAGGTGGTTCTGTGTTCAACAATGGAAGTAACTCAACACGCGCGGTTTCTCCTTATTGTTAATGCGTTGGGTGTAACATCCCTGATGTTTTAATGAGAATTATAAGAAATGGGAAATGTTAGTAAATGTTTTAGAAGTTTTATTTAATATTTGTTCTGTCTTAGCCAAAGATAAGAAAGTCGGTATCTGAAGCGCGAGCAGGCGGAGTTAAAGATCGGAAGTGTAGGAGAAGAGCGGGCAGGGCTAGGCGGTCTGGTCCAACCGTTGTGAGGAGAGCGCCTCACAGGGGGTCATAGCCCGGATTAACCTCATAATGACTGAAACAACGGATATAAGTAACCAAGAGGTGAGCACGGATGAGGTATCCGATCTCTCAGGTTGTAGCTCGTATTTCTGAGGTATGAACACTAAGTTAGGACGTCGGGGACCGATATTCATATTGGGCCTATACTCTTGCGAAGTATTAGAGAATCATGAATAATTAAACGTTGAGGGAATAAATAAGTATAATTGATTTGATAACTATGCAATAGTTTAATATAGTGAAATTAATTAAATTTAGTAAGAATACAAATAAAATAAAGGAAAAGATGATCTTGCCCATGAGCTATATATATAAGGAAATTCTCTTCCTTCCCTCTTCATTATTTACAAGTTACCTTTGATGTTGGTCTATTCCTTCTCTTTCGTTTTTCTCTCCTCTCTTAACGCTGATTTGCATGCGCTGGAGAGGGACTCCATTTGTGTCTAAACTTCAATTTATTCCCATTCCTGTGATCGAGGCTTCAAGGTGAGTCTACTGATCCGTCCCAATTGTAATTCCCTTATTCCTTTTATTCTTTAGCGGTTTAAAGCCATGCATGGCTATATTCGTGGCTGTTCTCCACTCCTTTGGTGAGTGTGAGCCCAAATGCAGTCCATGAACTAAGGGCGTTGAAGTGACGAGCTGTACTTTATGATCCGTAGGTAGTAGGCTAAGCAACGGAAGACTGAGTGACGGAGTTGAGACTGCAAAACCAGTGTTTAGAGGAAGGAATCGACACAGAGAACAGATCATCGAAGCGTGGAACCAAAGTAAGGGGAGTGTTCGGGTTATAATTAATTAGAATAGGACTTGCTTCTTAAATAGGTCATTGAAGTAACGTAAACCAGTTAAGGAAAATGTTGCTAAACGTAGTTGTGTGTTTATGCTTGTGCATGTGTGACTGAGTACATTAATTGGTGGAGGATCGGGTGTGGATGAGTTTATCATGTATGATCTTGTGATATCTAATGTGAAATGATCAGTGTTATGTGATGTCGGGTTAGCAAGCAGGCTACCTGAGTGATGAGGAATTGATATTATTATGTGAAAGGCAAACTGTTGAATGATTATGTGGTATGGGATGGCCGACGGTATATGATAGCCCCTCATTTCCGGCTCCCGTGGTTTTCGTGCCCAGTTGAGCTACCCAGTGGTCAAGTAGGACCCAGTGGTCGAGGTGGAGAGTCAAGCAGGACTCGGTGAACCAAGCAGGGTTCACGGGGTGTCAAGTAGGACCCCCAGCTGAAGGCCAATCCTTTAGTATCCGGATACTAGAAGTCAGATTGTATGAGAGTCAGTTGTGATCGTGATGAATGTGATGGAATTGTGTAGATGGTTTAATATAGTTACTGTATGTAATACACTATGTTTCGGTATGCCTACTTACAAGTGATGTTTGATGTGTATGTATCAATATGCATGTATAGTGTTAAATTCCGTTCTATATTAATTATAATGCCAAACACTCACCCTTGCATTTTTTTTAGTAACCAGTGACAGGGAGGGGGAAGGAGCCATGGAGCCGCGCCAAGGGGGAGAACGGTGCCAGGGTCCGAGTGACTTCGAGTGACTCTCTATTAAGTCATATGTGTGTATAAAAACTTCTTAGTATAATTGTTAGTTGTGTTTAATTAAGACCGGATCAGATGTAAACCTATATTTTAAAATATATCACTGTTATTTGCATATGCTTTCATGGTACTTATGATAACTCTTTGGGTTCACGGAACCATTTTTAGAGTGAAATTTTGGGAGTCCGGTTGCATGTCTTGTCTAATCCGGTGTGTAAAAGGTATTTGCTCAAGCGAATAGAAACCTCGTTTAAGTGAGAGTCCGGAATCTCGCTTAGACGAGTAGGGGCCTCGCTCAAGTGAGAAGCCCTGACACCCTTTCTCCTATCCATTGTGTTTAAATTAACTTGCTTTTCTTTTCATGACCTCATTTAATTAAGCTAACTGTGACTGCTGTCACTTGAATAAGTCAGTAAAAATAAATGCTTCTTCACTAAATATCAATTAATTTTCAAGAAAAGGAAAAATTTATCGTAAGAGGTAATTGTTTAAATAAAAATAAATGCAAAAATAACCTAGGATGTTACATTGGGCACCAGAAAACAGTGCTTCAAACCTCAAGAACAACGATTAACTATAGAAGATAATTTTGGGGGTGTAGAAAGTATCGGGTAAATTTATTTCATGATTATTACTTTGGTTTTTTACTAGGAAGAAAAGTTAATGCGATTTTCAGTGTGTAATATGTTGTCAATGGTGTTTTTGTAGGGTGTAGCTGGTGATGGGAGTTGTAATTTCTTCCAATAGGTCACAGATATTGCTGAAGCTGAAAAGGATCTGTTGATTATCAAACAAAAAAATAATCGCATTGCAGAAATCTCTTAAGGAATCAACAAAATGGAATAAGTGGATGTATTGTTTTTGTGTGTTGTTAGCCTTATGTAATGTGTTTGTGATATTTCTATGTTGGTTACCGTAAGATAGTGTAGTTTGGTTAAGTTTAGGTCGCGGAGTCTAGTTGTTAATTTTAGTTCTTACTTTCAGTGTTTATTGTAAGATGTTAGTTTGAGTTGTAAACTTGAATTGTTAATTTCAAATGTTTACTTTATAAAGTTGAGTTGCTTATTTGAGATTTGAGTTTTGAATTTTTAATTTAAACATTTTAATTTGAGTTGTTAATTTGAGATAAAAATAATATATAGACCACCAATGAAAATAGAAATAATATTATCATATGCTCTCCACCATTGAAAATAAAAAGGTGGTTATCATGTTTAAAAATTATCGAAAGAGAATAAAATAGAAATTACAATATTGTTCCATCATAGAAAAGGGATGATGCTTCAAATAGTTTTCCTCCTTGATCTTAACTTTTGCCTTTGTTGGACTGGGTATGTCCAAGCAAAAGTGGCATGTTTTCTTTTGGTTGCGGTTGTGGTTGTATTCTCAGTGGGGGTCGTGGTTTGGTTGTTGGAAGATTGTTGGGTCTTGGACTCCTCTGGTGATGGTTTGGAAGGACAAGTAGCCTTGTTGTGTCCTGCAGTTCCATAAATGCTACACTTGGTCTTCAAACCCTTCCTGGACATCTCGATGTCATCTTTTTCAGTCAGGTCCTTGTTCCTTGATCTCTTAGGCTTCCCAGCTTCCCTCTTGAATGGTGGAGGTTGTACAATGTTTTCCTCAACCTTCTCCCACATGTTCTTCCCAATGATGGGTAAGATCACCAGACTGTAACAGCTTGCATAGGTTTATTTTCTGTACATTGCTAGGATGTTGGTCTTTAGAGTTTCATCAACCTGTATTATGCATGCAACTGCATGGTTACATGGTATTCCTGTTAGCATCCACATCTTGCAATTACATTCCCTGGCCTTCAAATCCATAATGAACTTCTCAACATGTTGAATATGGTTAACCTTATATATAGTGTCCCCTGACCACCTGAACAAATCATGAACATTATGGTTTATAACATTCTAGAAAATGTAAAAAACATGCATAGATGAGGGACCAAAACTAACTTGACTTAGAACATGTTTATATTGGATTTAGTTTTGTCAACCCTTTGTTTTATCCTTGGAACGATACCATTAGTGAACTTGAGCAATGTTGTCTTGTTGGCCTATCGTTCCATCATATAAGTCTTAATCGTCTCCAGTATAGTGATGATGGACTTCCCCCTAGCTTCAATGATGACTAAATTAAATGTTTCAGACATATTGTTCACTAATACATCACTCTTGGGTGTAAATGAAAACCATGACTTGCTCCAGTGTCTGGGAGATACTTTGATCAAGTCGTTATAGGCATTCTCATTGACTTCCTTTATCTCTAGCATTGTTTTCTCCCATGCCTTAGTGTAAGTTGACTTTGCTTCCTTTCACAGTAAGTCTTTGAGTTATTTTCCTAGATGTTTTTTTCTAAAGTTATTGTACAGATGCCTAACATAAAACCTTTGGTCAACACCAGGTATAAGCTCTTCCAAGGTATAACACCCCTGATTTTCTGTGCTCGAATCCCGATGCAATCGTCATAATTAATAAAAAAATGAGAATAAATTTTTTTCGCGTTAGAAAACATTTCCAAGACACCACCATGATCACATCAAGACCCGAATCACAGAAAACCAAAGAGTGAGATTTAGAAACCTATAACTGGATCGATAAATAGTCTGCCCATTCGGCATACAAAAATAACAGAGTTTACAGCGGAAGAAGAATGTGTATACCAGGCACACGCCTAGTCCCATATATGAAGATATAAGAAAAGGCTCGGCAAGCATGCAATGGCATATGGTAAGCCTAATATACAACCATCATCATTTTACATAATCACATAAGCATGCAATGCCTACGATGTATGTATATACCTATCTGTATGATCATGCAACATACATCTCCAACATTCATATTTATAATAGATCATAACCAGTTCAGCCTCAGATTCATATATCCACTATTAGTACATTATCCAAATGTATAATTATATTCACAACTCGTCCATCAACAACAATAATTAACAACATTATGATATCCATTATATACATAACTCATTACATTACAATGCTACCGACCAAGGCATTCCTCTACAACTATTTACCTTCTCAAAAGCTTTACTTTATAAACGTCCTCATCCCATGGTTTTCCTGCATCAATACTAAAAAGTAGACCACATGAGAGAGTGAGTTATACATTTCAAATGACGATATGAATACAATTGAAATTATGTGCATATGCATATCAACATCATGTATGCTTTGCTAAACACATCAACAATCATCATATATCATTAACTCATCAATATATATACTCATACGTCAAATCATAGCAAAGCAAGCATATACACATTCATCACATCGCCACAATGGGCCAACACATATCTATCATATCGCCACAATGGGCCAACACATCAATATAGGCCATTCTAGTCTTTCATCAAAGCCACCATGGGCTAACATCATCATTATCAATCATAAACAAATACGCCCTTCATTACATTGGGCCATAACATATATATCGTCATATCCAACATCATTTCATATATTCATAACATTTATTACTTTTATGTGGTCTTTCATTATATTAACTTCTCATCTCATCAATGTCAATACCATCATCTCAATCATTATCAATCATCATCATATTCTGGCATATCTCCATGCTATATGCAGATGCTCTTATGGCTAATGCATATGCACAATAGAATAATCAACAACAAATGCGGATCCGACTGTGGGAAATAAACACCAAGTGTGGGTTCAAGCATGATCACATACCATGCCCCTACTGCAGTAGTAAAATGTGTACACATATATCATAATGCATGCATATTCACCATATTTTTACTGGTACCAAACTGCATCGCCCATCATGCAACACCTGGTCATTTTCACCATGACCGCGGTATACAACATATTCAATATATTGTGTTGCGGGCCAACCATGATTCTCAACAAGGCAGTTGTGATCCAAAGGACCACCGAGGACACCTGCTCCTCAAGAGCCACCCCCCACAAGGGTCAACCACATGCATCTCCCTGTAGCTCAGCATGGGCAGCTTTGTGACTTACACATCGAGTCACAGGGGAAACAACAGAAATGCTCGTGCACTGAGCCGCCCTCCCACTGGGCCAACCGGGGGAATCCCCTAATATTCCAACACCGGCAGCTATGATATGCCATGGATGCAATGCAACGTAAATCAAATGCATTCTCACTCTGTGCATCCTAAATGCCACTCATCAAACATCATCATCATCATCATCATCATAATAACCAACACCACCATACACCTTAGTGGATTTCAACATTGTTTGTTTCTTAGTCATAGCTTTCAAGTTTTATTGTGGCATTTTCATCTCAACATATTTTCATATATATTTCACCTCATACACGCAAGTAGATACTTGCAATCAATCATAATGGCATTTCAATATTATATAATATTCATCAATAATACCTCACTTTCATTTAGTGGGTTTCCATCTCATTATTCATTACCATTGTATCAAGTATACTTTTATTTGTATATATATTTGTGTGGCATTCACAACATTGTCAATTTCATATATCCTACCACACATACAAGACTATGCTTGTATCACAGACAATGGTACACAACAATTCATTAATATCAATATACACCTCTTTGTGCAAGAGAGTGCTCAACATCATGATCTATCATTATTTAATGTCATTTAATTATCCCTTCAATTAATTCCAAATTTGCTCTAGGATATATCTCATAATCCTATCACCAAGTTCTTATTATCATCCCTTTACTATTCTATTTTAAGTGGTAATGGGTTATAATTAATTAGTCTCAATGTACCCATTAACCCCAAACACTACCATGTGATACCATCATCACATTATCCCTCATTCATCCCTATAATTGTCTCGGGTCTGTCCCGTAATACCAAGAAGAGGGTCACACATAAGCCTGCCACCATTAATATTGAGTAACATCCATTCTGGTGGAAACTCGCTCAAGCGAGATTCACATCTGCTTGAGCGAGACAGGCCAGGTTTGCTTGGGCGACTCCCTTTTGCGTAAGCGAAAAACGCCCAGTAGCGTTTTCACGCTCACTCGATCGAGCGAAGCGCCATCACACTCGGTCACCCGCTCAAGCAAAATTACACCAGTAGTCATTTCCCCACTCGGTTTTCACTTTGCAATTCATTCAAAACCGACTCATCTCACTCGGATGTCCACTCGGTAAAATCAATCAAAACCGACTCCCAACATTCAGATTTCCACTCGGCAGAATTTCCCTGAAACCGGCTCAAAGCACTCAGGATTTCCACTCAACAAATTAATCCTGACCGACCCATCATTCACTAAACCAAAACATTCCAGGGCCGACTCACACTCACATAGTCTATCACTCGGCTAATTACTCCAAAACCGACTCATTACCTGATCGGTCCTCACTCGGCAATTTATCCCAACGCCGACTCAACTCCTGATCGGTCCTCACTCGGTGAGTTATTCCAAAACCCACTCTTCTCTCTCGTAGTCTTTCACTCAGCATATTAATTCAAGACCGACCATCACTCACTCGGTCCTCCACTCGGCAAATTCAGTCCAGACCGAGTCCTCTCTCACTCAGACTTCCACTCGGTAAATTCATTCCAAATCCGAGTCTTCACTTACACGGTGTTCCACTCGGTAAAACATTCCAGAAACCAACTCACCACTTAATAAGTCACTCACTCGGGCCTATTTAAGTCTTATCCACTATGATTATATATCTTTATTCACTTAGAAAAGAACCCCTAGGATACCTCAATCAGAACCATCACAATCACTCTCCTCGCAGGAGAGGTTCAATCGGGATTTTCCACTCGGGAATAATTAGACCTATCATTACTCGGGGAATTCTCTCACTAAGATCCCTCTCGGATTAGGTTATTAAAATGGATCTCTCACAGAACATATTTCCCCCGGAGTCCTCTTAAGCCTTCACCACTCGAAAAAGGCCCAATGGCTATGGTCTCACTCGGAATTGCACATTAGAAGGCACTCCACTCGGCACAGGTTACACTGGACTCATAAATTCCCCATTCAGGACTCTACTGCCCAGATCATCACATTCACGAGTCTTCTACTCGAATTATGCCCACTTCCTCACTCGAAAGGTTATGACTCGGACGTGAGTCACTCGGAATTCACCTGGAAATTCCACCACCTCTTAATTCATTTCTAAAACTCCCACTTAGACAAAGTTTGTTCAGAAACTTACCCAATCACCGTTTACTTGTCTCGCCTGGGTGAATGCCATCCCTCAAGACTCTTCGCTCTGGCGAATTTCGTCCAGTAGCTAAATCCCTAATCTACTAACATTCTCACTTGAGCGAACTGGCCATTCGCTTGAGTGAAATCAGAGCAGTGGCTAATTCCTTCATCCTCGCTCAGGCGAAGCCCCATTCGCCTGGGCGAATTTACTCCAGAAGCTAATTTACTGAAGCAGGGGACTCTCGCTTGGGCGGAATCCCATCCGCTTGAGCGAGACTACCAGGACATATGTAGTAATGAAGTTCTAACACTCGGAATCTCATTCTAAGCCAACTGAATCACCTCCAATACATCTACACATCACATGAGGCATATATAACTCACTCTACCCATTCATACTCGGAAAATCTTTATTTCCACTCATCAATCACTCTTTTAAATTCTGATTCATCAACTATAAAATAAAGGCTTTAAAACACCTCTCATTTCCACATTACTTATCTCAAAACAGTCCTCTACACTTTATTTAACTCATTCATTCATAAATTTTTACCATCATTTAGTTCAGGTCCAACCAAGGGACCATGAAACACTTATCATCAACATCATATATATATACATACATTTTCATGACAATCAACATAGCCAAGCCATCATTCATCACTTCATCAAATCAATCATATAAGGCATTTATGGCAAGGCATTGCATGAGTTCACACATTTACATAATTTCCAATTAATCACTCATACAATTGAAATGTAAACTCCTCTCCTACCTTGAGAGAAGAATCGCAATTCCAACACTCCGATTGCTTTGATTATTATACGTCATCGGCCGGAATATAATCCTATCAACAACACACATATATACATGAAATTAATAAGCCATCACAAGGCACCCAATTTCAATTTAAGTCACCATGGATTTTCTTAAGCCATCACTAATCAATAAACCCTTATGGCATTTATCATGGCCTAAGACTTCATCAAGTCAAGTATCCATTATCAATGGTCATCCACTATTATTGTTATCACCAATAACATCATTCAACATTGCCTATCACTTTCCTATTCTCAAGATTTATTCCTCAAGTCATCAAATCTACTCACATGAAAATATCATCAACCTCATTAATCAATCTTAATGATTCTAAAAATCCATTCCTCTCATATACTTCATTCATGGACATCCATAATCATCAAAATCATCAAGTGGGTCAAAAATCCCCAAATTATTAATACTTAGGGTTCTCTTTCCAAACATTCAAGCCTAGGATTTCCATTTCCACCCACATGCAAGGTTTCTAACATCACCATTTTCAACTCAACAACTCAAAACCATAAATAAGACAAGGTGGAGGTAAGAAATCTTTACCTCAAGCTCAAGCTCCACCAAAAATGCAAATGAAGTGAGGAAGAGGAAGAAGATGACCCCACAAGCTCCCAAGCTCCATAAACGCCATTCTAGCCTCACAAATCCAAGCTTAGCTCTCGTTTTTGGCAAGAGAAAAAAGAAGAATGGAGGTGGGCAGTTTTTAGGATGAAGAGAAGACAAAGAAGACGAAAATGAAGAGTGAATGGGGAGAAAGATGGCTGCCGAAAATGAGAGAAAGAGAGAGAGGAAAAAGGTGACCAAAATTGGTCATTACCCAAGAGATAAAGCAATGCCACCATCTACTTTTACCATTGGTCCATATTTATTTTGTCCATTGTGTAAAGGAGGGTATAAAATATGTAAGACTTCACACGGTTAAGGAAAGAAGAGAAGGAAGGATTTCACATTTTCTTTTTAATCCCATTTGGTTCGTATTTTCCCCGTTTCATATCCTACATCGAGTCCAATTAACTATTTCCTTGACACCAAAAATCATTTTAAATATACCATCTTAACCATAATAATTTTCCAAACATTCTAGACCCATCAAATATCTAATTAAATTAAGTGGGTCCCACATCACCAGTTAATTCATCCAGTTCCGGTAAATCTTAATTTACCGATAATTCACCTCTAATGTCTAACAACATCTCCCATAATCATTTGACCATAAACAATCAATTATCATCATCCAATAAATTTATTTTCCTCAAAATCCGGGATGTTACAATCCACCCCACCAACAAGAAACTTCGTCCTTGAAGTTTAACCTCGGCATATATCATAAGGCCACACTTCGGCCACACACCAGTAGAGTCTAATGACACCATAAAATGATTTCGGACTTTCCAAAGTCCAGCAGAACATGATCATCATCACTCCTTTATCCAAATATAAAACTTCACATATATCAAAACCAGTCACCACTCATCAATTCTCAAGTTTGTTCATCATTACCCTCACATTCATATCCAGTACCACCGGATAGGTTCAATACATTTACCATAAGCAGTTACAACACTACACTTGCCCGGTCAATGTGTTGCTGCATCCGACATACAGGAAGGTATCCCAATCCCGTAGTGGTTACCACAAACACATGAGATCGGAGCATAAATGCATGTTGCCACAATGCCTATAGCATGTAGAGACATATCAGAATAAGTACCTTCACGTCATATCGCTCATGTTTCATGTCAATTCAAATAATATTCCTTCACGCACGAGACTTCCTAAGAAGTCACACAAGCCCACGAGTAATTGTTAGTCCTCAAATTTTCAATAAAAGCTTGAATAAAAATTTCATAAAAATTATAAAAATTAGTTTAAATTGTTAGAAAATTAGGATTTAAATTCAATAAATGGATGTTGTTGGAAATAATCTGCCCTTGATCAATTTTCTCTAGTTTTGCAGTGAAAAAGTTAAGAAATCAAGAGAAAATTACACTGGAGGAGCTGACACGTAGCCTCACCCCACGCGTAGCATCAACAGCTATTTTTGATGCTGACGCTACGCATCACAGCCACGCGTAGCGTCAGTGCTGCGTGGTCTCCACCTCCACTTTGACCAACCACTCCACTTGGACCCAATAATGGGCACTCCACTCAGCCACAAGGGCCATCCCACTCACCATGAAAGGCCAAAAATCGGTGGAGACATGTCCATATGGCCAAGCATGATCAAATTTAATAATTTGAAGTGGCCATTATCAAGTGTTTAATGGAGGCTGAGTCAGGGGTGTGACGCGTAGCGTCACAGGGACGAGTAGCGTCAGCACCCTTGCTCAACCCTATAAATAGGGCCATCCAACACCATTCAAATCATCCCATCCCATCCCATTCCATAGCATTTCTTTTCTCTCTTGTGCTAGAATTTGAGTACTTCTTTTGTGAGTTGTAGTTCTAGAATAGTTTTCTAGATACTTGAGTGTGTTTCGGTGTATTGTGATCATTGTATCGTGAAGTTCCCATCGTCTTCGTAATGTCAAAATCTGTAAGTGTTGTTTCTACTTTCACCATGTATAACTAATTTGTTTATGTTGGAATTGGTGAACTAATCTATTGAGTATAATGTTGTGAATTCGACCTCTGCATGTTTATGATTCAAGTCCATGTTAGTATTTTAACCTTTTATTAATATGAACGTCAAACGGGAGAATGATTTTTATGTGTATTGAAACTTAATTTATTAGTATGAATGTCAAACGGGAGAATGATTGTTCATGCCGTATTGAAACTTGTTTTGACGAAAGTAAAAAGTTGGAATACCCTTGGTATCTCAATTCTATAGGGGTTGTTAACCATTGTTGCCATAAGGCCAGGTCTTAATACAAGTTTTTACTGAGAAAGCTCACGAGGGATCGGACTTTACGGTGAATTCTTAGAATTTATATCACGAGGGATCGGTTATAATGATTTTAAGCTGCAATGACATGAAACTTGATGATTAAATATGCATGTCTTGAGTTCCTCATTGTTATTCTAGATTATGGATCCAATTTCCAACATAATTTGTTTATCTGTGTTTATCTCAAGTATCTTACCTATTCTAGATTGCAACTCATTTTTTTTAGATAGATTTTATTTTCTTTTATCTTATGAACCACTCAATCATGCTATCCTGTGAATATTGTATAAATTGTATATAAATTATTCTTTTGTTTATAACTTCCTTCCCCTTTACCATAGTAAATAGAAAATTACTGTTATTATTGGACTTTCAATCCCAGTGGAACGATATCTAAATTTTGAAAACTACAAACGATTGGTGCGCTTGCCAATTAACAAACCCGGTGGTGGAAAAGAACTGTTGAGATGCTATCGCCGGGTTAACAAGTTTTCTGGCGCCGTCGCCGGGGATTGAATTGTTTTAGTAAAACAATAAAATTTTAATTACCGTGGTAAATATATATATTTTTTTTACCTTAGTTAATTTTTTTATTATTTATTTCTTATCATTATTACACTAACTTTCTTTGTCTAGTTTGTGTATGCAAACTCGATCTACCGCAGGTAAAATTTATTTTGATCCTGAGATAGAAAAGTTTGTAAAGAAAATCAAGTCTTTGAAATCTAAAACACAAACTAATTCTTCTTCTACTTCAAAAATTTTTTAAAATTCAAATATGGCTGCTGAAAGGAGAACATTGGGATAGTTTGCTGTTATTAATGGTCCACCCCGAGTTTCAGGAATGTTTCAAGGACCAGTTTTACTAGTGGAAATTAAACCTGCCACTTTAAACATTATTCAAAACAACCAATTTGCTGGTTTAAATCATGAAGAACCATATGAACATTTAACTGTTTTTTATGAGTTATGTAGCACAATTGGTTTTGAACCCAATCAAGAAGAGTCTGTTTACATGAGACTTTTTCCTTTTTCATTGATTGGTAAAGCAAAAGAATGGTTTAAATCTTGTCCACCGGGTAGTTTTGCAAACTGGTCCGATGTTGAAAGAAAATTTTTGGAAAGATTTTATTCTCCTTCAAAATATTTTGAAGCAATGACAGCCATACATTCTTTTTCTCAAAATAATGATGAATCACTAGGAGAGACATGGGAACGATTCAAGGCACTTTTGAGAAAGTGTCCAAACCACAACCTGAATGATCCCGAAAAGGTAAGAATCGTTTACCATGGTCTATTGCCTCAGTTCAAGATGATGTTAGATGCTTGTGCAGGTGGTTCTTTAATGAACAAGACTGTGAGGAAGCCATAGAAATATTGGAATCAATGGCTATCAGTGACCGCCAAGCAAAGCATGAAAGAGGTAATATACAAAGGAAGCCAGGAATGCTCGAATTGGGAGTAAATGATGCAGTGTTGGCTCAGCAAAAATTACTGACCCAACAAATTGAAGTTATGAGCAAGCAATTGGAAAAACTCCAAATTGCTCAAGTAGCATCACCACCCCCTGCTCAACTTAAAACATGTATGCACTGCAAGGGAGAACAACCATGTGGTTACTGTGGAAATGAGCAAGAGCAAACCAATTTCATGGACCATCAAAGAGCACCCTTAGGTAATTTTCCTTTTAATCATGGAAATTCTTTTCCTAACAATTACCTGCAGGGTTGGCAAAATCAGAATATTGGCTGGAGACAGGACACTGGACCTTCCAACAGACCTCCTAACAATCAATTCAAGCAACAACAAACTGACAATGCAAGATTGACAAGAATAGAGGAATCTATTCAACAGTTATTGTAGTTTGTGGAGACAAATAAAGCTGCTCGAAAAGCATCAGACATACAAATGGGTCAGCTTGCAAAAGAGATAGCCGAATTAAAGAGTTCTGGGTTTTCTGCAAACACTCAAAACCCAAGGGAACAATGTAATGCTGTTTCTTTTGATGTTGTAAAAATTGATTGTAAAGAAAAGAGTGAGAAAAAGAAAGAAGAAGAAGAGAAAGAAAGTGAAAAAATAGAAAAAAATGAAAAAAAGAAAAAAGAAAAAAATGTGCAAATAGATACAGAGCAAGAAACAAACTGTATAACCCCGAAAAAATGTAAAGATCCGGGGAGTTTCACCATTCCTGTGACAATCGGAAATATCAACATCAGGAATGCGTTATTAGATTTAGGGGCTAACATTAACTTGATGCCCTTAGATTTAATAAAGCGCATTGGTGAATATGAGCTAAAAGAAGCAAAGACAGAATTACAGTTTGCAGATCGCTCCGTCAAAAAGCCTTTTGGGATTGTGGAAGATGTGTTGGTTAAAGGTTGACAAGTACCACTTCAAGGTTGACTTTATGGTACTGGATATGAAGGAGGATACTGAGATCCCCCTGATCCTAGGAAGACCTTTCCTGAAGACTACAAGGATCAGAGTAGATGTTGATCTAAGTACGGTTGCAGTCAAAGTTTATGAAGAAGAGGTAAGCTTCAGTGCTCATGAACACCTCAGGATAAGTAATGAGGAAAAAGTTTATCCCTCAACCGAACCAGGTATATCTCTTCCCAATCAATTAAATTGTTTTAAATTAACCGATGCTTTGAAAGATGAAAAACAGGTAATTAAGCATCGGAAAAGAAGAAGAAGGAAGAAAAAGACAGGTGATTCCTCAATGAATATTGGGAGACCACCTGATTAATCAAAGGTAATGTCTGGCTGGAGACATTAAACCTAGTGCTCAATGGGAGGCAACCCATTCTTTTTTTTTTGATTTTTTTTTTAAAAAAAAAACCACAAAACAAAAATTTTAAACTTGTTTAAAAGAAAAGGGGTTTTAAACTGAAAAGAAAAGGTTTTGAAAATCAAAAATCTTTGGAAAAATCAAAAACAGAAACCCACGCGTAGCGCCTCTTTGACGCGTAGCTTGGACTCTGAATTTTGGGTCTGACGCGTAGCGTCCCATCCACGCGTAGCGTCAGAGCCTACGTTCAGTTTTTAAAACTGAACCAGAGAGGCCCATCTTAAGGTTTAAAGCCTAAGATCTCCTCTCTGCCTCACTTTAGTTTTCAAAACCCTAAATTTCGAAACCTCTTTCTCTCTTCCAAGCTCTCTCAATCCTATTGCTCCAGGAACCACAAGTAAGTGTTCTAATCCGTTCTCTTTAGTTTTGTTTTTAATTTTCGATTTTTAGAAATAAATGTGGTTAGGATTAGGATTAGAAGACCATTGGGATTGATTGCTGTTAGGAATTAGGAATTGAATGGATATAATGTGGTTTGGAAAGGGGTTGCTGCTGTGCAACCCCTGTTTTTTTTCTCTGTTCTGCGCAGCTCACGCGTAGCGTCCCACTGACGCGTAGCATGAGGATGAACTGTGAGCCCACGCGTAGCGTCCCACAGACACGTAGCGTGGGCAGAACAGGCTGATGCATAGCGTCACGCCACGTGTAGCGTCAGCCTCTGTTTTTAATTTTTGTTAATTTTTGCTGTGTGTTTGTTGTTGTTGTTGTTTTTTTTATATTAATAAATTTTCATATTTAGTATTTGTTATACTTTCTTGCATAAGAATAAATTTGTATGAAATTTTGAATAAATTGTATTATTTGAAAATATGTGTGTTACTTTCTTTATAAAAAAAACAAAAATATGTTGTGGTGTATTTGAATTTCAATTTTAAAAAAAAAATATTTTTGATTTAAATGTTATGGATTGATTGTTAATGTGTGATTTATTGTTTAATGTGTGTTTAATTTTAAATTTTTACTTTTTACAGATGGCACCTAGGAAATCCATTCCCACTGCTGGTCCCTCTAAAAGACAGAGGAAGACCACGGATACCGACACCACCTCTGAGGATCCTGATCTTCAGGGACAGGAGGTGTTAGGATCGAGGGATCCCACTAGATTTCGCACTGATGCGAAATGGGCACGGTTTCATCAAATCAAGGGTCAGAGACTTATCTGGGAGAGGGTCCTTGATTTGAGTGTAGGAGACTATCCTGAGCTTCAGGATAGAGTGCAGCAGAGGAGATGGGGACCTCTATTCTCTCTACCTACTGAGGGGGACCCCATCTTAGTGATGGAATTTTATGCAAATGCCTTCAGGAGTCGCCAGGACGCACCGAACATTGGGCAGCAGCGGACGAGTTGGGTGAGGGGTCGGCATATCTCATATGACCGGGACACCATCAGCACCCTATTGGGTAACCCTTGGGAGCCTACTCCCGAGGATGACACTTGTTTCTGGAAAGAAAACAGAAACAAGATTGCTGCTGAGGGAGAGTTAGGATACTCCCTCGAGGAGGTTGCTCATTTCTTGAGCAAGGATGAAATCTTTTTCAACCTGAGTAGGGTTGGAAGGAGTCCATCTAACCTCCTAAAGACCCAACTGACCCCCATAGCTCAGGCGTGGTCCCACCTTATGCTTCATAATATCACTCCTGTCACCCACCTTTCTTCCCTTCCAGTTGATCGTTGTTGCCTTCTCTATTCTATCCTCCAGGGCCACACCATTGATATTGCTGAGCTTATATCCGAGCAGATTCACTTTTATGCCCTTGGGTATAAAGTGAATCGCCCCATTCCCTTTCCTCTCATCATATCTGCCTTACTGAGGAGGCAGGGAGTCATTGTACCTTCACCAGAGTTCACTAGTTCTTCAGGGAGAGTCCCTAAAGTTCTAGTGAATAGAGATTATTTTGTGCAGCAGTGCGAGCTTCCACCACTAGAGCAGGAGGCTCAGCCCCGACCTAGGAGGAGGAGACCACCAGTGCAGCCTCCATCTACTGATGCTGTCACACAGGGCTTTGCCCGGATATCACTTGAGCATCAGCATATGATGCAGATGATGGCTGCCACTCATAGAGCTTATATTCATCTTCACGAATTTTACCAGTACAGGTTACAGGGAGAGGGAGCACCTTATGTTACTCCGGCCGAGTTTGCAGCACATATAGCTTGGCCCGGAGATTTGCCTACCTACCCTGAGACTGGTGGATCTTCTGGCGCACAGGTTGACTCTGATGGCGATGGTGATGATGAGGAGGATGAGCAGGATGATGATCAGATGGAAGATTGATGATGTCATCTTCTTATTCTTTTGCATTTACTTTGAGTACAGTTGATTCTAGTTTATATTTACATTTACATTTACACTTTATATTATGGTATTTCATTATTGTGTGGTGTGTTTTTACGTAGTTATTCATTTTTGCTTATTTTTCGAAAAAATAATCCAAAAATAAAATTTTTATCTTTCAATCAAATTTTTGTTAGTTAATTTATACACTTAGAGTTTTTACACAATAAAACTTAAATTTGTAAAATCAATTATCGATTTTTTTTATATAACTTAGGAATTTTGATAAATTTAATTACAATAAGTTTATTAACCATCAAGCAAATTTCAATAACCCGGTGAGCAGAGAGATATTTTTTTAACACTTGAGGGTTTAATCGACATATTTTCAATTCGAATTGATTTTGCTTTAATCTCTGATTTGTGTTGTTGTACAGAGAATTCGAGAAAATGATCAAGGCACATTTATTGGTGAAACAAAACCTTGGGCCAAACAGCTTACCTTGGTAAAAAGTCTTTTATCCTTTGCAAAGCCAATTTGAGCCTAAAATAAAATTCTTTGGTACCCTTAAAACCTAAATTTGTTTTAACCATTCCCTATACTTGATTGATTAAAAGAGCAGTTGAAATAAATAAAAAATATTTTGAGTGTTCTCACAAAAATGGGGAGTGAAAATAAGCAACTTGATTCTTTTCAAAAGGAAAGTATGAAAAAGAAAAAAATCAAAAATAGTGAAAAGAATCAAGTTGGGGGTATTTATTTTTCATCAATAAAAGAAAATGAGAAGTTTGGGTCAAGAAAAAGCCTAAGAATTATAAAATGCTCTTTTATGATTTCAGGTTTTTGAATTCCAAGAAAAACCATTACTTCTTGAAAACCAAGCCTCATTACAACCCGTGAAAAGACCTTGTGATTTTCGAATTAACTCGGTATAAATAACCATTGATTAGATGACAAACAAAGTTAAATTCGTTTGATTTTATGATTGATTGAGTGAAATAGGTTACCAATTGCATAGAGATAAACACTTGTGAGGTAAGCCTGAAATTCTGCTTGATTGTTAATAGAATATTGTAAACAATTTTATCATTAGACCTTTGTTATATTTGATATCAATTTTTGATTATTACAAATTAGTTAAATTGTGTAATTATTTTTTGTGGTAAATTTTTAGACTAACTTAAAAATTTGATTCCAAATTTTTATTTTTTTCTTATTTTTCTCTTGCTCGAGGACGAGCAATGTCTCAAGTTGGGGGTATTTGTTAGTCCTCAAATTTTCAATAAAAGCTTGAATAAAAATTTCATAAAAATTATAAAAATTAGTTTAATTTGTTAGAAAATTAGGATTTAAATTCAATAAATGGATGTTGTTGGAAATAATCTGCCCTTGATCAATTTTCTCTAGTTTTGCAGTGAAAAAGTTAAGAAATCAAGAGAAAATTACACTGGAGGAGCTGACGCGTAGCCTCACCCCACGCGTAGCATCAACAGCTATTTTTGATGCTGACGCTACGCATCACAGCCACGCGTAGCGTCAGTGCTGCGTGGTCTCCACCTCCACTTTGACCAACCACTCCACTTGGACCCAATAATGGGCACTCCACTCAGCCACAAGGGCCATCCCACTCACCATGAAAGGCCAAAAATCGGTGGAGACATGTCCATATGGCCAAGCATGATCAAATTTAATAATTTGAAGTGGCCATTATCAAGTGTTTAATGGAGGCTGAGTCAGGGGTGTGACGCGTAGCGTCACAGGGACGCGTAGCGTCAGCACCCTTGCTCAGCCCTATAAATAGGGCCATCCAACACCATTCAAATCATCCTATCCCATCCCATTCCATAGCATTTCTTTTCTCTCTTGTGCTAGACTTTGAGTACTTCTTTTGTGAGTTGTAGTTCTAGAATAGTTTTCTAGATACTTGAGTGTGTTTCGGTGTATTGTGATCATTGTATCGTGAAGTTCCCATCGTCTTCGTAATGTCAAAATCTGTAAGTGTTGTTTCTACTTTCACCATGTGTAACTAATTTGTTTATGTTGGAATTGGTGAACTAATCTATTGAGTATAATGTTGTGAATTCGACCTCTGCATGTTTATGATTCAAGTCCATGTTAGTATTTTAACCTTTTATTAATATGAACGTCAAACGGGAGAATGATTTTCATGTGTATTGAAACTTGTTTTATTAGTATGAATGTCAAACGGGAGAATGATTGTTCATGCCGTATTGAAACTTGTTTTGACGAAAGTAAAAAGTTGGAATACCCTTGGTATCTCAATTCTATAGGGGTTGTTAACCATTGTTGCCATAAGGCCAGGTCTTAATGCAAGTTTTTACTGAGAAAGCTCACGAGGGATCGGACTTTACGATGAATTCTTAGAATTTATATCATGAGGGATCGGTTATAATGATTTTAAGCTGCAATGACATGAAACTTGATGATTAAATATGCATGTCTTGAGTTCCTCATTGTTATTCTAGATTAGGGATCCAATTTCCAACATAATTTGTTTATCTGTGTTTATCTCAAGTATCTTACCTATTCTAGATTGCAACTCGTTTTTTTTAGATAGATTTTATTTTCTTTTATCTTATGAACCACTCAATCATGCTATCGTGTGAATATTGTATAAATTGTATATAAATTATTCTTTTGTTTATAACTTCCTTCCCATTTACCATAGTAAATAGAAAATTACTGTTATTATTGGACTTTCAATCCCAGTGGAACGATATCTAAATTTTGAAAACTACAAACGATTGGTGCGCTTGCCAATTAACAAACCCGGTGGTGGAAAAGAACTGTTGAGATGCTATCGCCGGGTTAACAGTAATATACTCACATCATATTATTATTTAACCGTAATCCGGCATAAATCATGCCATGCAATTCACCAATTGTCATCCATCATAACCATATATGGATACATCAACCATAGATTTCTAATCATCATAGGGTAATCACCCCACCATTGGACTTCACCCATCTCGAACTTAGAATTCATTTATCTAATCCAAACATTGTCGGTTATAATTCGATTTAAGCCTAAACAAATCACCAAATTCGCATAAAAATCTCCCACACTAGTGGGTCTCCCTCATTTATCATAGCCAATTCTAAGTTATACCCCAAATTCATCATCATTATTCACCAAGTACATAGGGGTTTATATTTTCTTTTCAAATCCTATCACACATCAGCTCTAGCCTCAACAATTCATTTCATAATTTATTTCACTATAGTCCGATCGTTCATAAGATTCGATCTCTCATGAGGCTCAAAAATTCAAGGGTCACAGAGTACCCATTGTGGAATACTTCCACCACAAATAAATTCATTTAACATAGCTCATAGCAACATCATAGAGCCTAGACCACCATAAGGTCAAATTCAATAGGGTTCGATCGTTCAAGATCATTTTGAGTCATTCGGGGTTACCACACTTAGTGGGTCACAACTAAATCAATCGTTCACTCGGTTCATAAACATGAAACCGAGTCCAACCCCAATCATGTGCTAATAAAATTTTATATTTCATAAGCATACCATGGCTATGAGCCACTTCATAATTCATACAAGAGACCCAAGCAAATAATTCAATTTCAATATACATACATATCAAGGTCTCAACATCTCATAATTTATTACCATCTCAGTTCACATTTAATATCTCCTATCCGAGATCAACACATGGCATAAGTCCATCCTCAAATCAATTCACATTCAATATATCATATCCATGATCACACATGGTTCAATTTCATCATCATTTAAAGTCATACTCAAATATCAATATTCAAATGCATAATATCAATGTATTCATCATTTGAAGGAAATAGTGTAAGGAACTTGGCCGGACTTACACAAATAACCACATCAATTACATTGAGGAATTCATCCATAAATATATTCAATCTTATGATTCATCAAGTTTTCCAATTGAGCAACTATGCTCCACAAGTACATCATACGACCTTAATGAAAAGACGTACTCCCAATAGTCAACATCCACGTCTTTTGAATCACAATCTCATAAAAGTCCTCAAATAGCATCACTCACAACTCAATAATAATGATTCACAATAGTCCTCAATAAGCAATAATGCCCTCATAATTAATTCGTAATCCTTAGACAATTAGTCATCCTCAAATCCATATAGGGCATTCAATACCTTAATAAGTCATCATCCTCTACATAGTTATCACTCTTAAATCTATACAGAGCAACCATATTCCAATAATCACCAGAATATTTCCCAATCGAGCAATCGTGCTCCAAACATCCATAACATCAACTTTAATATCAAGCAACCATGCATCGACAATGATCAAGAACTCTAATTCAGAGCAAAATACGCTCTGATACCAGATTATAACACCCCTAATTTTCTGTACTCGAATCCCGATGTAATCGTCATAATTAATAAAAAAATGTGAATAAATTTTTTTCGCGTTAGAAAACATTTCCAAGACACCACCATGATCACATCAAGACCCGAATCACAGAAAACCAAAGAGTGAGATTTAGAAACCTATAACTGGATCGATAAATAGTCTGCCCATTTGGCATACAAAAATAACAGAGTTTACAGCGGAAGAAGAATGTGTATACCAGGCACACGCCTAGTCCCATATATGAAGATATAAGAAAAGGCTCGGCAAGCATGCAATGGCATATGGTAAGCCTAATATACAACCATTATCATTTTACATAATCACATAAGCATGCAATGCCTACGATGTATGTATATACCTATCTGTATGATCATGCAACATACATCTCCAACATTCATATTTATAATAGATCATAACCAGTTCAGCCTCAGATTCATATATCCACTATTAGTACATTATCCAAATGTATAATTATATTCACAACTCGTCCATCAACAACAATAATTAACAACATTATGATATCCATTATATACATAACTCATTACATTACAATGCTGCCGGCCAAGGCATTCCTCTACAACTATTTACCTTCTCAAAAGCTTTACTTTATAAACGTCCTCATCCCATGGTTTTCCTGCATCAATACTAAAAAGTAGACCACATGGGAGAGTGAGTTATATACATTTCAAATGACGATATGAATACAATTGAAATTATGTGCATATGCATATCAACATCATGTATGCTTTGCTAAACACATCAACAATCATCATATATCATTAACTCATCAATATATATACTCATACGTCAAATCATAGCAAAGCAAGCATATACACATTCATCACACCGCCACAATGGGCCAACACATATCTATCACATCGCCACAAGGGGCCAACACATCAATATAGGCCATTCTGGTCTTTCATCAAAGCCACCATGGGCTAACATCATCATTATCAATCATAAACAAATACGCCCTTCATTACATTGGGCCATAACATATATATCATCATATCCAACATTATTTCATATATTCATAACATTTATTACTTTTATGTGGTCTTTCATTATATTAACTTCTCATCTCATCAACATCAATACCATCATCTCAATCATCATCAATCATCATCAATCATCATCATATTCTGGCATATCTCCATGCTATATGCAGATCTTCTTATGGCTAATGCATATGCATAATGGAATAATCAACAACAAATACGGATCCGACTGTGGGAAATAAACACCAAGTGTGGGTTCAAGTGTGACGCCCCAAACCCCCAAATAAAATAGAGGAAAATTTTTCACGTTTTTGAGAATATTAATAATCCAAATAATTAAAGTGGTGAAACATTTTTCACCAAACCCCTGGATCTAAAATGAACCACTCCCATATATGAAGATATGAGAGGGTAAAACTAACTATATATTTTTCAATCAGAAGCAGCGGAAGAATTATTTAATTTGGTTTAATTAGTGGCTAATTGATTTTCAAGAGGAGTCCATTCATAAAAATATGGGATACAATTTATATAATCTAGAAGGCCTAAATATACTCCTCAATACCTTAAAATAATATCTAAGGAAGAAATAATGCATAACATTTTAAAATTTAATTTAAAATAACAAAATGAGAATCAGGGGCATACTCGCTCAAGCGTGACTCAAGTCGCTTGAGCGAGCCAGCGTACCCACACTTGGGCGAACGCTGAGCGACCTTGAGCGAGGGAGGAAAATAAATATCAGGGCTCAACTCGCTTGAGCGAGCCCTGCCTCGCTTGAGCGAGACACGAAGGAATGCTTGAGCGAAGGAAGCGAGACGCTTGAGCGAAGAAGGAAAGGAGTATCAGGGGTCGATCTCGCTTGAGCGGCCCAAGGCTCGCTTGAGCGAGATTGGTCCAGAAACGTTGAGGACTCTCTGGCCGATTTTCGCTTGGGCGAGGCACCACTCGCCTGGGCGAAAATCGTCCAGAATCCATTCTCCTTCTCCCTCACTTGAGCGCTGCCCTTCACGCCTAGGCGAAAATTGTCCAGAATCAAAACACTGATTCTGTGGCAATCTCGCTTGGGCGAAATGCAACTTCGCTTGAGCGAATTTGGGGCAGAAACGAATCCCCTGTTCCACAACAATCTCGCTCGGGCGAGACTACTACTCGCTTGAGCGAGTTCTGCAGAAACTCAGCAGAAAACGTGAACTTGCATTGCTAACACTCAACCTACCATACTAAAACTCAATCTATGGCAATTCATTCAGTTCCTACAAGATTTATACATTATATAACACCCTTGGAACCTGCCTCATTCACCATTAACCATCATCATGCTAACATTAGCTCATGCATATAATTTAAATTCATCATCAAACCACATGCACTCCCTACATACATCTATATTCCACATCATTCCACAAGCTCCATAATATAGCATAAAAACACAGCATCCATTCATTGATCAAAGTCAAGTATTCAGATTCATTCTTTACATCTTTTGGGTCATGTGGGAAAATTGGCCTTACACACACATATCCAATTTTCTCCCATGACCTCCAAAATTACCAACATTACAAAAATTGAGTATATAAACCTCATACACTCTACCAAAACAGATTTTCATGCCGGCCAAGGCGCACACATTCCTATCCATATTTACCTCCTTCAAACTCGGCCTTCAAAAGCTGTAGGATTTAAGTCATACCTACATCAACTTTAAAAATGGCAACGGGGAGGTGAGTAACATAATCCAAATGAATTAAAGTCATACATTATGATGAAATACATGTATACTTGCACAATTAGCAATCATTACACCATATCATACATTATACACAATACATCTTATAATTTCAAGTATACATTCACAATATCAATCATTTGGATTGCCAAACACACACATCGGGTTAGTATTCAACTCTTTCCCCTTTCAATTCTCAATCATCCGTTGCCACCATGGGCTCTCAACTAGGCATATCTCCAGCTATATGCAAATGCTCTTAAGGCTAATGCATATGCACAAGAATTTCTTATCAAACAATGCGGATCCGGCTGTGGGAAAATATATCATTAAATCAATTGTGGGACAAGCATAGGTGTGCTACTATGCCCCTACTGCAGTAGAAAAATTGTGTACACATATATCTCATTTTAAGCATGCTCACATTTTCATAATTTTACTGGTACCAAACCGCTATCGCCCATCTGTAGCACTAGTCACCCTGTGACTTGCGGATCAACATCGTGGCCTCAATTACCACAAGTGCTACGGGCCCCTCCCGAACACACATCGAGAGAGCCGTGTCCCGTCGGACACCGAGGTAAACTCGCTCACCATAGAGCCGCCCGCCCACTGGGCCCGCCATATAGGGTGCCTCGTCACCAAACTATGGACAGCTTCGTGACTCATACACCGAGTCACAGGGGAAAGTCACAATACGCTCGTGCACTGAGCCGCCCTCCCACTGGGCCCGCCTAGTGGAACCCCCTAATATTCCACATAGACAGCTATGATATGCCATGGATACAATGCAAATGCAAATCAAGTGCATCCTCACACTATGCATCCTAGATGCCACTCCATATTTAATCATTCACCACAACCACTTGGCGGATTTCAATATTCTCATTATTCTTATCCAATCCCAATTCTCTTTGAACTTATTCTCATCAATAGTTAGTGGCATACACATTCCATAACTCATACACACATATTTGGGACATTCATATCACAATCTCAATTTACATATGGTTTCAAACCATCATCATACTTCATTAATATAATATTACCACATCATTAATTTTATCCCAAACACAATGCCACATAACAATCATCATTCTAAATGCATTCAAATCACACCTATCATATCATCCATTCAAACAACCATTAACATAATCACATATACATATTTTCACATCACCGATGGATGAAATCATGCATTTAGAAAAGTTACCCCCTCCTACCTCAAGTGAAGTAGTGATCAACGCGGTTCGATGGTCCCGCTTCGTCAATGGGGTCACTTCCTACATCACAATACATTATACAATCAATTTTCTACTTACTCATTAAGATTCAAATACTTATATATCAATAAATACTTGCTGTTTTTATTATTATAACTCTCAAAACTCTTTTATTTCATTTTATCCACCATAACCACCATGGGTTAGGTGCTACCATTTATTATTATGTACTCAACAACCAACCCTTTCATGGGTTTCTCCATTAATGACTTCCATCAACCAAATACCATCACCATTGACCCTTATGCATCATAACTCACATTTATTACCAATAATTAATACTCATCAACCTCCATTATGCATTTCCCCCCAAATTCATAAAGTTAGGGTTTCATAAAATTCCAACAACCATCATAAATACTCTTCTCTTTTCAACCATAAATGCATCCACTTTATTACTTCTCAAAGAAACCTCATTCTCATACAAACCCACATTAAACTCTTGCATTAAATACTCTCCTAAAAACATTCATACACATGCATGGCTTCCAAACTCATAAATACCATATACCCATAACCAAAACCTTAGCAAAAATGGGTATACTTACCTCAAAACCCAAAAACGAAAATGGGTTCCTTTAGAGGGAGAGTAAGCTGCGAAAATAAGGAAGAGGAGAAGGAAAAACAACAGCTCATAAGCCTCCTTCAAGCTCCACCAACGAAAATGGGAAGGAGATGTGGAAGATGAACTCAATGTGTTAGGGTTTGGAGGAGGAAAAGAAGAGAATGGAGAAGATGATAATGAAGAGAAGAAGAAAAATGAAGTGTAAGTGAAATGTTCACACCTTCAGCACGCCTACGTGAATAGAGAGGGAAAAATAGGATTTTCAATTTTTCTTTTAATCCAATTCATTAAAACTTCATCGTTTTATAACCAACAGGTTCTCCGTTCGGGCTCAATACATCATCTGAAAATTATTCCGAATACATATTCGGATTCCCAATATTATTCTCTACAGCCCTGACCAATATCATCTCATTCCGAGATACTTGGTCCGACACCCATATCTCAACCGGGCTTAATTTCAACTTAACCGGTCTCCATAATTTTCTAACAGTTCCCAAAATTATCAATTTAATTATTCTCAATAGTTTGGGACATTAAATACTCCATATACCAATTCCTAATATTTATTTCGGTAATTAATTCTCTCATTTTAAAATTCGGGATGTTACATCAAGCATGATCACATACCATGCCCCTACTGCAGTAGTAAAATGTGTACACATATATCATAATGCATGCATATTCACCATATTTTTACTGGTACCAAACCGCATCACCCATCATGCAACACCTGGTCATTTTAACCATGACCGCGGTATACAACATATTCAACATATGGTGTTGTGGGCCAACCATGATTCTCAACATGGCAGCTGTGATCCAAAGGACCACCGGGGACACCTGCTCCTCCAGAGCCACCCCCACAAGGGTCAACCACATGCAGCTCCCCGTAGCTCAGCATGGGCAGCTTCATGACTTACACATCGAGTCACAGGGGAAACAATAGAAATACTCGTGCACTGAGCCGCCCTCCCACTGGGCCAATCGGGGGAATCCCCTAATATTCCAACACCGGCAGCTATGATATGCCATGGATGCAATGCAATGCAAATCAAATGCATTCTCACTCTATGCATCCTAAATGCCACTCATCAAACATCATCATCATCATCATAATCACCAACACCACCATACACCTTAGTGGATTTCAACATTGTTTGTTTCTTAGTCATAGCTTTCAAGTTTTATTGTGGCATTTTCATCTCAACATATTTTCACATATATTTCACCTCATACACGCAAGTAGATACTTGCAATCAATCATAATGGCATTTCAATATTATATAATATTCATCAATAATACCTCACTTTCATTTAGTGGGTTTCCATCTCATTATTCATTACTATTGGATCAAGTATACTTTTATTTGTATATATATTTGTGTGGCATTCACAACATTGTCAATTTCATATATCCTACCACACATACAAGACTATGCTTGTATCACAGACAATGGTACACAACAATTCATTAATATCAATATACACCTCTTTGTGTAATAGAGTGCTCAACATCATGATCTATCATTATTTAATGTCATTTAATTATCCATTCAACTAATTCCAAATTTGCTCTAGGATATATCTCATAATCCTATCACCAAGTTCTCATTATCATCCCTTTACTATTCTATTTTAAGTGGTAATGGGTTATAATTAATTAGTCTCAATGTACCCATTAACCCCAAACACTACCATGTGATACCATCATCACATTATCCCTCATTCATCCCCATAATCGTCTCGTGTCTGTCCCGTAATACCAAGAAGAGGGTCACACATAAGCCTGCCACCATTAATATTGAGTAACATCCATTCTGGTGGAAACTCGCTCAAGCGAGATTCACATCCGCTTGAGTGAGACAGGCCAGGTTCGCTTGGATGACTCCCTTTCGCGTAAGCGAAAAACGCCCAGTAGCATTTTCACGCTCACTCGCTCGAGCGAAACGCCATCACACTCGGTCACCCGCTCAAGCAAAATTACACGTTTCCCCACTCGGTTTTCACTCTACAATTCATTCAAAACTGACTTATCTCACTCAGATGTCCACTCGGTAAAATCAATCAAAACCGACTCCCAACATTCAGGTTTCCACTCGGTAGAATTTCCCTGAAACCAGCTCAAAGCACTCAGGATTTCCACTCAACAAATTAATCCTGACCGACCCATCATTCACTAAACCAAAACATTCCAGGGCCGACTCACACTCACATAGTCTATCATTCGGCTAATTACTCCAAAACCGACTCATTACCTGATCGGTCCTCACTCGGCAATTTATCCCAACGCCGACTCAACTCCTGATCGGTCCTCACTCGGTGAATTATTCCAAAACCCACTCTTCTCTCTCGTAGTCTTTCACTCGGCATATTAATTCAAGACCGACCATCACTCACTCGGCATATTAATTCAAGACCGACCATCACTCACTCGGCATATTAAATCAGTCCAGACCGAGTCCTCTCTCACTCAGACTTCCACTCGGTAAATTTATTCCAAATCCGAGTCTTCACTCACACGGTGTTCCACTCGGTAAAACATTCCAGAAACCGACTCACCACTTAATAAGTCCCTCACTCGGGCCTATTTAAGTCTTGTCCACTCGGATTATATATCTTTATTCACTTAGAAAAGAACCCCTAGGATACCTCAATCAGAACCATCACAATCACTCTCCCCGCAGGAGAGGTTCAATCGGGATTTTCCACTCAGGAATAATTAGACCTATCATTACTCGGGGAATTCTCTCACTAAGATCCCTCTCGGATTAGGTTATTAAAATGGATCTCTCACAGAACACATTTCCCCCAGAGTCCTCTTAAGCCTTCACCACTCGAAAAAGGCCCAATGGCTATAGTCTCACTCGGAATTGCACATTAGAAGGCACTCCATTCGGCACAGGTTACACTGGACTCAGAAATTCCCCATTTAGGACTCCACTGCCCAGATCATCATATTCACGAGTCTTCTACTCGGATTATGCCCACTTCCTCACTCGGAAGGTTATGACTCAGACATGAGTCACTCGGAATTCACCCGGAAATTCCACCACCTCTTAATTCATTTCCAAAACTCCCACTTAGACAAAGTTTGTTCAGAAACTTACCCAATCACCATTTACTTATCTCGCCTGGGTGAATGCCATCCCTCAAGACTCTTCGCTCGGGTGGATTTTGTCCAGTAGCTAAATCCCTGATCTACTAACATTCTCGCTTGAGCGAACTAGCCATTGGCTTGAGCAAAATCAGACCAGTGGCTAATTCCTTCGCCCTCGCTCGGGCGAAGCCCTATTCGCCTGGGCGAATTTACTCTAGAAGCTAATTTACTGAAGCAAGGGACTCTCGCTTGGGCGGAATCCCATCTCGCTTGAGCGAGACTACCAGGACATATGCAGTAATGAAGTTCTAACACTCGGAATCTCATTCTAAGCCAACTGAATCACCTCCAATACATCATACACATCACATGAGGCATATATAACTCACTCTACCCATTCATACTCGGAAAATCTTTATTTCCACTCATCAATCACTCTTTTAAATTCTGATTCATCAACTATAAAATGAAGGCTTTAAAACACCTCTCATTTCCATATTACTCATCTCAAAACAGTCCTCTGCACTTTATTTAACTCATTCATTCATAAATTTTTACCATCATTTAGTTCAGGTCCAACCAAGGGACCATCAAACACTTATCATCAACATCATATATATATATATACATACATTTTCATGACAATCAACATAGCCAAGCCATCATTCATCACTTCATCAAATCAATCATATAAGGCATTTATGGCAAGGCATTGCATGAGTTCACACATTTACATAACTTTCAATTAATTATTCATGCAATTGAAATGTAAACTCCTCTCCTACCTCGAGAGAAGAATCACAATTTCAACGTTCCGATTGCTTTGATTATTATGCGTCATCGGCCGGAATACAATCCTATCAACAACACACATATGTACATGAAATTAATAAGCCATCACAAGGCACCCAATTTCAATTTAAGTCACCATGGATTTTCTTAAGCCATCACTAATCAATACACCCTTATGGCATTTATCATGGCCTAAGACTTCATCAAGTCAAGTATCCATTATCAATGGTCATCCACCATTATTGTTATCACCAATAACATCATTCAATATTGCCTATCACTTTCCTATTCTCAAGATTTATTCCTCAAGTCATCAAATCTACTCACATGCAAATATCATCAACCTCATTAATCAATCTTAATGATTCTAAAAATCTATTCCTCTCATGTACTCCATTCATAGACATCCATAATCATCAAAATCATCAAGTGGGTCAAAAATTCCCAAATTATTAATACTTAGGGTTCTCTTTCCAAACATTCAAGCCTAGGATTTCCATTTCCACCCACATGCAAGGTTTCTAACATCACCATTTTCAACTCAACAACTCAAAACCATAAATAAAACAAGGTGGAGGTAAGAAATCTTTACCTCAAGCTCAAGCTCCACCAAAAATGAAAATGAAGTGAGGAAGAGGAAGAAGATGACCCCACAAGCTCCCAAGCTCCATAAACGCCATTCTAGCCTCACAAATCCAAGCTTAGCTCTCGTTTTTGGGAAGAGAAAGAAGAAGAATGGAGGTGGGCGGTGTTTAGGATGAAGAGAAGACAAAGAAGACGAAAATAAAGAGTGAATAGGGAGAAAGATGGTTACCAAAAATGAGAGAAAGAGAGAGAGGAAAAAGGTGACCAAAATTGGTCATTACCCAAGAGATAAAGCAATGCCACCATCTACTTTTACCATTGGTCCATATTTATTTTGTCCATTATGTAAAGGAGGGTATAAAGTGTGTAAGACTTCACACAGTTAAGGAAAGAAGAGAAGGAAGGATTTCACATTTTCTTTTTAATCCCATTTGGTTCGTATTTTCCCTGTTTCATATCCTACATCGAGTCCAATTAATTATTTCCTTGACACCAAAAATCATTTTAAATATACCATCTTAACCACAATAATTTTCCAAACATTCTAGACCCATCAAACATCTAATTAAATCAAGTGGGTCCCATATCACCAGTTAATTCATCCAGTTCTGGTAAATCTTAATTTACCAATAATTCACCTCTAATGTCTAACAACATCTCCCATAATCATTTGACCATAAATAATCAATTATCATCATCCAATAAATTTATTTTCCTCAAAATCTGGGATGTTACACAAGGCATGTAGCAGACCCTAAAGATCTAAATGAAACATCAAAGACCAGTTTGAAACCAAATCAGTGAAGTATTAAAACATCAGGGACTAGTTTGAAACCAAAGCAGTGAAGTAACAGAACATGAGGGACCAATATGAAACCAAAATAGTGAAGTACCAGAACATGAGGGACCAATTTGAAACTAAATCAGGCATGAAATAGAACATGGGGGATCAGTTTGAAACCAAATAAGTGAAGTAACATAACATAGGGGACTAGGTAAGCTATGGTATAGAATCAGTTATGGTATGTTGCATGTGGTGAGCTATGCTGTAGAATCAGTTATGGTATATTGCATGTGGTCAGGTATATTGTATAAATCAGGTCCAATGCAAAAATCACAATCATAACATAATCATATTGCAAAAACCATGTCCATTGCACAAATCACAATCACCATGAAGTCATGTTACACAAAATTAGGTCAAATACACAAACCATACTCTGCATAGAGTATAGAAGAATATAGTTGAATTGCACAAATTAGGTCCAATACACGGTCATATTGCACAAATCAGGTATGGTTTAATGACTTTGCATAGAATACGGGTTCCTATATTGCACAATCAGTTATGTTGCACAAAATAGAATATGCAGTAAAACCAATCACCATGCACCAAAACTCATTCTTTGAATCAAATTAGGAATAAATCAGTAATCAACATACGCACATGCATAATTCAAATCAGTAAACTTCATTCACTAAATCAGTAACCAACATACACACATGCACAATTCAAATCAATAAACTTCATTCACTAAATCAGTAACCAATACACACACACATGCATACTTTATTCACTAAACCAGAAATCACTAAACCAACTCAATAACACCCTTCAATGCACACTTCATTCACTAAACCAGAAATCACTAAACCAAAATCAGTAACACCTTTCAATGCACATATGGACCCTTCACTAACCAGAAATAACTAAACCAAATCAATATAACAAACACTACACACCAACAGGATGCACAAATTCACTAAGACAAATCTTCAACCAATGAGAATGCATAAATTCACTAAGCTAGATCAGTGCTTATAACTGTTTACCATGACAAATCAGAATGCACAAGTCAGAAACATATCCTAATCCAAATTAGAATACACTACAGACCAAATTGCATATACCTTCTGTTGGTCAGATATAAACGTGATGCCACTATAGACCTGGGAGCCACCTAAATAACCAACAAGTAACTCCAAAAACCACCTCCAAGACTATGTTTTCACACTCCACCACCCCAACTACAATTGGTAGCATTTAATTGTTTGGGTCTCTACCAACTGCACTTAAAAGTTGCCCACCAAAAGGCCATTTAAAAAAGCATCCATCTAACCCAATGATCTTTCTACAATGCTTAAAGCTGTCTTTGCTCCCTTTCAAAAAAACATACATCCTATGAAAAGATGTTATAACTGGTTCATCAGTGACTATTCTTGTTGTTGTAACTAGTTGTACATTCAACTTCACAGTTGAACCAGGGTTGGAGTTAAGTTAAGTAGTGTAATAGTCCCACAGTTCTATGTATTACTCAGTAAAGTCACCATCAAGAATCCCCATTACAACTTTTCTAGCCTTGTATGCCTTTGAGCCTTGTTGCATATATATATGAAAGTTTTAACTTTGGGTTCTTCTTCACACCACTGACCAATTTTTTAGAAAGCCATTTTGAACTCAAAAATTTCATCATATGCTACCTACCACAAGTATGATTATAAATAATGGTCCTTATCTGCCATGTATCCTCACCTGACAGCTTCCCACAATAGGCATAAAACTTACACCCTTTAATGCACCTTACCCTCACTCTTTTTTTATCATTTTTTTCAAACCTCAAATCCTTACCATTTGTATTGGCATATACAATAGTAGTTTCTTTGAACTGCTCTTTAGTCAAGAATATAGTACCCTTCTCCCAATGATAACCCTTCATGTTTGTTGGCATCTTGAAAGTTGGGTACCCTTCACCTTCACTATCTTCTGAGCTACCACTATGTAACTCCTTAGAATCCTCATCAATGTCAGATACCACCTCTTTGCCTTTGCTTGTGTTTTTTAAACAACTGGAGAATTTTTTTCCTCTACCATTTCTTTTTTTGTAACAGCCTGTGCAGTTGGCTTATCAGTGCCAGTACCACCTCCACCATCACCTACTGCATTCTCTTGATCCATCACTTCCACATTTTTTAGGCATTACATCCTCTTGATCTATCACCTCATCAGTGGCTTCAACATGTGCCCCAGTATTAATCACATCCTCTTGATTAGGGATGGCAAAAAAACCCGCGCCCGCGGGTAATCTGTGGGTTACCCGTAATGGATACCCGTATATTTACTAAACGGGTGGGTAGCGGTATCACACTACCTGCCCCGCGGGTATCTGTTAATTATTAATATTTATTTTTTATTAAATATATTTAAATATCTAAGTATTTTTTATTATTTTATAATGAGATAAGCAAAATTTAATATTTTTCAATGATAATACTTTTAATTTATGTTGTAATGTATAATACAATATTAATTTGAATTATATTTTACTAAAATAATATTATGTTTAGTATATTACCACCATATTTTCTTCTTTGATATTATTTTATAAAAATAATAAATATTCATAAATACTTGTGGTTACCCGCTACCCGATCCGCGAATACTTGTTACCCGTCTAAAACCCGTGGATAAGGATAGCGGTAACATACTACCCACGCCTGCCCCACCCCATTGACATCCCTACTCTTGATCACCCCTTCATCATCCGAATTATGGAAATGAATTTTCATTACACGATCATCATCATTTTCTATTCTTATATCATCTACAACTGCCTTAGTATCTGTTTCATCACCCTTGCTTTCATCACCTTCATCATGTGGCTCATTACCCTTATCCTCAAAACCTTCATCATGTTGTTCATCAAAATCAACATCAACATCATTTGTTTTCTCTGGGCCAGTTGGGTCCAAAATAACCTCTGGCGCATTAAGAGCGTGTACAACAAACATCTAAACCTTCCCCTGAGAGTGTGTAATCCTTGCTATCTCTAAACAATCCTTAATCGTCCACAAATTGATTTAGACCAACATCAAACTCTTTCCCTTTGATCTTGTACCATAACTCTTCAACATTCACGTACCCCGTGTCCTTTATTATTCTCATAACTTCAAAATAACTCCATCTGTCCTCATCGATGTCCTATTTAGAGTCAGTACTACTATACCTAAACTTCTTTCCATTTTCTTTAACAAAAGACCCCCATGAAAAATCTCTTACTTGAAACGAGGATTCATCCTACAATGTCTAACACAAACTATACTAAATCAGTAAATGCCAAAAATAGTTTGAAATTTGTAAAGCGTAAACCCCATACTATGCCTTGACAAAATTATTTTTCCCCCTAAACCAAGACTACGTGTATATTAACACACAACGACCACCAGGCAAACCAAAAACAATGACATTCAAACTCAAAATGAAGGAGAGAAGGATTAGAGGACTTATCTACACTATTTAATAAGAGGACACAACTAAGAACTGTTTGGCTATCTCATCGAAACTATGCTTTACTTATACCTTAGGTCACCCTTTAAACACATAACAACAAAAGGAAGCAAACGATGGGACCAATTTAAAAAACCTTTATTCTCTTTCCTTAAAACGCTTGTTTTGCCAATGCCACCATAACAAAAAAAATGACACATAGCATACATGTTAGAATCCTTGTCCATATAAGCAAATGTCATAGATGTTGGAAGGGCCACATTAACACATTTTTAAAAAGTTAGGGTACCACTTTGAATTAAAAAAATGATAGGGGACCAATCTGGGAATAACTTAAGAGATAGGGGACCAAAAGGTATAGTTAGCCATTTTTTATATGTAGGATTGAAAATTTTTTGATGAATTAATTTGTCATATTTTAATGATATGAGTTCACTCAACAATGATAAAATTAGACCATCTTGTGATGAATTATCTTGATCCATGTGTTACCAAAATGTTTTTTAAAATTAAAAAGTTAAATATAAGGATTTTACTTTTTAAATTTTTTCCCATTATTATAGATTTTACTCGAAAAAAGATACTTTCAACCTAGTCCCATCCACACGGGTTAGGAAAGATACACCACCTAACCATAAGCCAACCAGATTCGGTTCACATAAGCTTTGAGTCATTCAACTCGAGCCCTACTCGACGCTTGTGACTAGAGGGCTTCTGTTCCCTCCATGCTTGGTAGTGGACCACGTGCCCATATCCTCCCCCCTCTCCTAGAATATAGGAGATTCGATGCCCATTTTTATCCCATGACCCTAACCGAGTGCATCGGATCCCATTCCTTACATCCCTCTAACCCTGATTTGTATAAATGGCTTTGAAGCCCTACATTGCAATTTACCACCGTGCATTGTAGTGCTTCCACAATGCTTCTGAGTTGTTATAGTTGGTCATTGTGACTAGATTTCAGGTGCTATCCATCATCTCCATCATGACGAGTGTTACGGGTTATCACCACTAGATAAAGGGCAGATGGTTACGCCTCCCAACAGACTTAGGGCATGACCAAATATGAGCTCGCCCTACGCTGCCCATCCATTTGTGGAACAAGTTATGGATGCCCCGACCCCGCCAAATTACAAACCCCGAACCATGGAGAATTATGATGGCATAGGGGACATGGAAGAACATCTCACGATGTTCACCACCACCATGTTGATCACAAGGGCCTCAGATTGCCTGTTCTGTCAAACCTTCCCTACCACACTGATAAAATCTATGCTGCGCTGGTTTTCACACCTCCCTCAAAGAAGTATAACAAACTTCTCTAAATTGACTAAGAAATTCCTAAGTCAATTTGCCACTAGCTGAGCAGTGTAATAAACTTCCCTTAGCTTGGTGAACTTAAGGTAGCTCCCCAATGAAACCCTGAAGCAATATATAGCTCGCTTTTTTGAGTAGGCCATCCAAATACGTGATTTAAGCTCCGAAGTCGCTCTACATACCGTGTAAACCAGTCTCTGCCCTGGTTAATTTTCTGACTCCCTGGCCAAAAGACTGGCCCTTGACATGGAACTCTTTAAGAAGCAAGCAGCCCGATATATTAGCATGGAGGAGAGAGAAGCGGATCGTGTGGGGCACTCAGAGTGAACCGCTCACCGAGCAGAGCCTAGGTAAAAAAGCCCTAAACCCAACCAAGACAAATATTTCAAAGCTTATGTGACTCCCAACTACAGCCGATTCACTTCACTGAATGACAGACACAATTGGATCATGCATGAGGTCTATAGTACGGGCCTGCTCAAACTTCCCTCTCCCGGGGAAGGGCCCAAGGTCATAGATCTGAGTAAGCTAGATTTTACCTACATATATAAAACCCTTTTTTCTTACCTCTTTCTGTCTTTCCCTTTTTTTGAGTTTGAGATCGAGGTTCTAAATGCTCTGAACATTTCCCCCACTTAAATCCACCCTAACGGGTGGGCATTCATGAAGGCTTTTGAAGTGTTGTTGGAGCAGATATTTCAGGTAGCCAAAATTATGACTGGAAAAACATGGATGACCCTGATCACAAGTTTTCTTCATCATGGAACCCTCTCGGAGGACTCTTTACAGGCCAAGAAACTCTAAGTACAAGCGGCAAACTATATGCTGTTAGACAGACAGTTTTATAAGCGAGGGTATGTAATGCCACTTTTGGAGTACCTTGACGAGGAGCAAGCCAATTATACCATGTGGGAACTTCACTCAGGAGTTTGCAGTATCCATGGGGGTGTCCACCTCCTCACTTTCTGAGTTCCCAAAGTAGGCTATTTCTGGCAGACTCATCATGCAGATTGTGCTGAATTCATCAAGAAGTGTGACCCGTGCCAATGAAACGCCTATCAGATTAATAGTCGCCTAGAGCCTTTGCATGAAATTCTTTCCCCTTGGCCCTTCAACACTTGGGGAATGGATATCCTAGGGCCATTTCTGCCCCGAAAAGGTCAAGTGAAATTCCTCCTCGTCGTGATTGCTTTCTTTATAAAGTGGATCAAAGTAGAACCCTTTGCCATAATCACCGCTGCTAAGGTGAAAACCCTTACATGGAAACATATCATTTATCGGCACGGGCTCCCCCACACCATCATCTCTAATAATGGATGATAATTCACATACAAGGGCTTCGTACGATTCTGTGAGAACCTGGGTATTAAGCGAAAGTTCTCGTCAGTCGAGCACCCACAAACAAACGGACAAGCTAAAACGGCCAACAAAATCAACCTCCAAGAGTAGAAGTGGCATCTTGGACAAGCCAAAGATAGGTGGGAAGAATAGCTACCGGGAGCTTTGTGGGCATACTATACGACCCCATATTTCTCAACCCATGAAACTCCATTTTGACTCACCTAGGGGCCCATGTTATGCTTCCAGTAGAACTCGGGGAACCTTCCCTTTGGCGAATAGTCTACAATGAGGAAAACGGCGATGAAGGGGGAGCCAAAGACTTGGACCTCAATTTGGAAGAACGTGACGTAGCCTTTATCAAAATACAAGCCTCCAAGCAAAAGTCTGCCCTAAAATAGAACTTCATGCTCTAACCCTGAACACTACAAAAGGGGACTTGATCTTACACACTGAGGACAACAATCGAAGAGCATGGGAAGACAGAGAATTCACCGCTAGTTGGGAAGGCCCATATAAAGTAAGAGAAATCTTAGGCAAAGGCTATATCCATTGAAGAAATTAACAAGAAAAGACATTCACTACTAAAAAAACCACTAACAGCTACCTAAATTTAGCGACCGCCTGACACCGTCGCTAATTAGCGACCAAGTTAGCGACCGCCTTGTGAAAAGGGACCCAAAAGGAATGTTAGTGACTATCTTAGCGACCCAAAAATGTGTAAAACTCTGTTGCTAGTGCGGTCACTATCGTTGGCGTCCCTCCTTGTTTGGTTTCCCTCCAAGAGTTTTTGTTGGCGTGTAAATGTAGCGACCGCTGTGTGCCATCGCTAAATACAGGGAAAATGTACCGACGGTGGTAAAGGTCATCTCTAGTCCTAAATCGTTGCTAGTACAGTTGCTATCTTTTATTTCCCTCCTTTTTGGTTTCCTTCCAAGGGTTTTTGTTGGCACGTAATGGTAGCGACCGCGTTGTGTCGTCGCTAACTCCAGGAAATTTGACTCCCATTCAATTTTTTGCTTTCCCTCCAAGGGTTTCAGACATAGCGATGATAGTAACACTTTGTCGCTACTGTACAACGCGTAGCGACGGGGTCGGTCATCACTATATGTTAGTATACATCGACGGATGTATCTGCAGTCGCTAAGTTAAACTCTTGATTTTGTTTTGCCTCTAAAGTAGCGAAGCTATATGCCGTCGCTATGTCAAATTAATGTTGGTCACCGAGATAGCGACGAAGGATTCCGTCACTAAGGTTAATAACTTACTCGAGTGAAGCCTTTCCCCTCTATCATTTTCCATTTTCCTATGCCCTAAATCCTCTTCCTCTAATCCTTCTTCCCCTCTCTCAGCCTCCTTCGCCTTCCCCTATCTCCAATGAGTTCCTCCGTCTGACAAGGTCCAGCCTCCGACCGCTGACCCCCTTCCCCTCTCTCTCAAAAACAGCTTCTGGCTTCTCTCTCTCACTATCCAAAAATCATCTTCTCCTGTCTCAGGCCTCCTTCGCCTTCCCCTCTCTCCGATGAGCTCCTTCGTTCGACAAAGTCCAACCTCTGACCGGTGACCCTCTTCCCCTCTCTCTCAAAAATAACTTATGGCTTCTCTCTCTCACTATTCGAAAATCATCTTCCCCTATTTTGCTCATGGATGCCTCACCTCACTCCTTGGACTCATTGTCATCTGACTCTCAATAGCAAGGTATGTCTCTCATCTCACACTTTCTCTCAAATGCATGTTCTTGTTGTTGGCGTATTAAGTTTTAGTGCTGAGCAGATTTGTTTGGCACCTGACAAATGTATATGTTTTTTTTTCATGTTTTTTGGGTTATGCATTGGATGATAGGTATAATGGATCGAAAGATTGAGATATGTTGAAGTAATAATAATACTGTACGGGCTGAAATTATTTTGATATCATCTTGAATTTTGGATTTTCTTTTGTGCGAGTGATACTGTATTTTTATAGGAAATGCTCTCTACTGGTGTTGCCTCATTGTTTAATTGTTTGAGTTTTTATTTAATTAAGTGTTTGTTGATTATGTGAAAGAGAAATTGGCTAACCGAGAGAGAAGTTATCATTGTTTAAGGTGTGTTCCCAGCTTGAGCTTTTGAAATTAGCACTTCTGGCACGAGGTCTTATATTGTGAATTTTACTGTAAAAGTTGTTGGAAATTAGCACTTCTTCTGGTCAAGCTCACTCACGCGTCTTTGGTCAGGCTGAGTCCCTCGTCTCCCTCAGGTGAGTTCTCATCTCAATAGTTTCTTTGCCCATTTTTTTCAATTGAATGATGATTGTTGAAGTTGAAATAAAATATCTGTATGTAACAATTGGTATTACTATACTTGACAAAAATAAAAAAATATAACCACCTTTTTTGTAGATAAAAGATTCCAATATGCAATATAAACTGTCATGAATTAGTGCAAATTGGATACTGGATTTGGCTAAGAATCTTGTAACTCTAATTTTCTGAAATTCTGATAACCTCTGTTGTTTTATGTTTTTCTCCTAAACTGTGTGGAATTAAGCTCTGCTTTTTATTTGTCTAAATTATAGATGCTAGGTTGATAAAAAGTTACAAGTAGTTTGAAAATGTTCTCTCACACATCTCAAATACATAATTAGTTAGATTATAACTTTACAAGTATTTATGAAGTTGGCATTCATTAAAAATGCAAAAATAGGATATATATATATATATATATATATATATATATATTACTTTAACTTTCATTGCCAGGCATAGAAAATGTGTAAGGGTAGATACGGTGAAAATTCTCATTATTACAAATAGGTTTAGATTCAAATTGCAAGAAGAAAACTCAGAACTAGACCAAAGCACGTGTGCTTATAACATAATAATCTTATTGAGTTAATATTCATTCTATTATAAAAGAACGTGGATATAATGATCAAGCATATTTACCATAAAAAGTTTAGAAGCATGGGCAAAAACTCTATGACAACAGAATTATAAAAACTATTTTTTCCCTTTGAATTTGAACATTGACATTTTGGGGTTTTCTTTAAGGAGAACATTATTTCCCTCATACTTTCCAGAATTATATATATAAAAAACACTAATTAGATATATAGTTTCCAATGCTATTATACTGTGTGACACCCATACTATGCAACCAGCACTCGATCTCTTGTAGTATTTCCAACAAGTGACAACACCTACCCATCCTTCCTCTTTTCTTTGTTCTAACTTTGAATAATCTGCCCTCCAAATTCTAAACACTCAATCTCCTCTGCTCTTTCTTCTGTGTATGACACCCGACCGTACTTTGATTGAATAATTCAGAACTCATGTAAAAGAAACATAGATGTCTTTTCAAATTCTGTTTATTTGCTTATGACTTTTCATTTTTAGTTATAAATATGTCATGAACTGTGAGCTTTTGTAAAAAAAAGCTAGCATGGATATGCTATAGAATATAAATAATTATTTGATGATCTATATATAAAAAATTTCAAAATAGCAGCTATCCTGCTATAGCATTTTTTGGGTCAGCCAAGCTCTATCCAAGATTAGTAACTCGAATAACAATTTATTACATTAAAAAACTTTAAAATAGTACATCACTGTTAGGAACAAAAGCAACTAAAAGAAAAAGAAAGAGAGAAATGACACAAGAACTTTACGTGGTTCAGCACATAGTGCAGTAATAAATTTTCAATTCTCATGGAATTGATTTATATTTTGAACATGTGGCTAATCTGCTTAAGCAATTGATGCTTTCAGTTTTTTTGGAAAGGGTATATAGGAAGAGCACATAGGTATATATATATATATAAGATGTTACAGGTTGGCAGGAGAAGATCAAACTCCTTGATTGTTACAATTTGATATTAAAACATTGAAAAGAAAAAAATATATAGTATGTATTTGTAAGGTTAAACCAGAGTTGTAAAAATAAATAGAATTTAATAATTAATATTAATTTTATACATTATTTGATAAAGTTATAATTTTATTGAGTTAATGATTTTGTTTTTCTTGACTCAATGCTAATTTAATTGACTAATCAAACAAACACATAATTAGGAATAGATGAGAGCAAAGAAGCTTCTATCTTTTTCCATCTACATTCCTCTTTTTCAAGTAGGGCCTTCCTCCTTTCTTTCCCCCTCCCCTCTTCTTCACGCCTCTGCGTGAAGATTTCCTCTTCCATCTCCTTTTGTCTTATGTAACTGAAAAATTTATCACCAAATATTTAGATAATGTTTGAAGTCCCACATCGCCTGCCTTATAATATTTCGCATGAACAGATAGAAAAAACAAGGTAAACCTATGATTAACATATTCATATTAGATATTCAAGATAGCACCTCTCCTAGATGATTTCAAATTGCCTATGATCCTCTAGCATCCACTTCTTTATTTTTTTGGCAGTTAAGTCAGAAAATCCAATGTTGTCAAGATAGAGTCTTAAATGAACTTCATCCTAAATAAAAAAATAGATTATCATTACAAAATGAATAAAAAAATAGATGTCATCCATTACATGTAAAGCAATTCTGATTATATATTTACCTGCACTCGTTCTGCCTTCGATGTCAAACCAAGCAACAAAAGTAAATAATCACCAAACTTGTCCCACATGTACACCCACTCAGTATTAATGGCCTCTTCTAGCTAGAATTCGAGCATGAGCACACATAACACTTCTATGATCTATATCACTAGTTGGATTATGGCAGAATGTCCATTTATATCTTAATATTCTAAAGAATAAACCTACAACTAATTCTTCATTTCTCAAAGGGTCTCTAAATTTCATGACATCAGCTCTAGGAAGCACAAAGTTCCCTTCCCTATCACGCATAATGGTAGGGTCTCCAATCAACAGTGCAGCAAAGCTAGCTGACCTCTGTGGTGTTGAAAAAGTTCCAGATAATGTATTTTTGGTCTGCAAAGCAAATAAATAACAAAAAGTCAGTTAAATTACACTTATATTGACAAATGGCAAGGTACGTTCTTTTCCAACACTCAATAACGCATTCAATAAAGCAATCTTCAAATAGAGAAAAGCGTAACAAATATTGTCATTCAAAAATTGAGTATCAAGATGAAAGATCACAGTTCAAGAAATTAATAATATTTAAAAACTAAACAAAGTCCTATCAAATCCAAAGCTACATTAAAGCATAAGCTTCTTTTTCTCTTCCTATTGCTAAGCAATATGTAACATCCCGATTTAAAACAAAGTACCGGGTGAAACAAAGCCATTAAAATAATAATATCAGAAGTGGAAAATTATTTATTAATTACCATTAACTTAATTAATCAAATGAGGGCTGATTAAGTGTGTTTAACTATTGATTGTTGCTGATGGTGACTGGGTGACGTGAGCAGACTGCTGCTTCATGTTTTCCCACCCCACCTTTCCATTTCTTCATGCATGCATATATGATTGGTCGATGGGTCTCTTTGCCATTCATTCCTTCAGATTTCCCTCTGCGACTTTTCTCTTCTTCTTCCTTCTTCTCTTCTCCTTCGTTCTTCTTCTTCTTCTTCTTCTTCTTCTTCTTCTTCTTCTTCTTCTTCTTCTTTGCTCTCTGTTCCAATTTCCTGCTTTCGGAAGCCACGTTGACGGTACTGCAGAGGAGTCGGAGCTCCCTCATGCTAGTGAAAGGCGATCATCGAAGTGGAAGAAGAAACAGCCCCTGTTCTTGAGTCAATCGTGGAAGACAACAGTGTTCAAGAGGAGGCTGAACGAGTGGAAGTAACGAGCGAAGCAGCAAGGCAGAGGACCAACATCCAAGCGGAACAGTCTCTCGGAGTTTCGTAGTTGGTAGGGGGAGTACCTTATATTTTAAATGCATGGGTTATGGACGAGTTCCGGGTGCTGATGATTGTTGTTTTTGTATTTTGTTTATGTGTTGTGCTTGCATGAGGAGTGTGTAATACCCGGGTGCATGATGAGTGAGAGCTGAGTGTTGCATGTTTAGTCTCGTCCTTAAAATACATGCTGATAGCTTTGAGAATGTCGAATGATTGCATGGAAAGGGTGTGATGAATTGTTGATGATGATTACCGTGTGGTTTATGTGACATGTAAGTTGTTACGAATATAAAATACTGACTGTATGTGATTGAATGTTGACGTAGTAAATCGGGTAATATATCACACTGATGCATGTGTTGTCTGAGTCCTGATATTACTGAGTACCGATTGCATGATATGCTTGTGTTGTTGGATTAATTCATTGAATCCTGATACTGCTTGACACCGACTACATGGGACGCGTGTGTTGTTGTATTCATCTATTTGAGCTATGACACTGATTGCATGAAGAGCATGTGTGTAGGGCTAATATATTGAGTTCTGAGAATGCTTATTACCGATTGCATGTGATGCTTGTATGGTTGAGTGTAAGGTTGTGTATATGAATTCTGTGTTGTGTGATGAATCCGCGTGTGGCGCATGGGATGCGTTATGCTGGGAGCACGTAGTGTGGGACACTACCATCGGTTAATTAACAAGCATGGGACGCTGTGAAATCCTTTGAGTAGGACTCAAGGTAGCCTCTGAGTGGGACTCGGGCTGCCCGTGAACACCTCAGTTGACGCTGAGAGCGTTGGTGTCACCTTGTGGGCAAACGGTTGGGTACCTGTAAAATGGCCAAGCAGCTGGGAGTTGAATAGATAGCTGAGAGCTATGTATAAATAGGCTGGGAGCCTACGTTGCAACATCAAAAACCGATTACACACGAATACGGAACCGAGTGAATTATTCTGTGTGCATTTATTGTTAACATCGATAGAAATCTATTCTGTGAATAATTGTTAATGTCATTGTATTGTTATGTGCATATATCCGAGTGAGACTGATGGACTCTGATCGTGAAATGTTGAATGAGCACGTTCTGGTTAAATTGGTATTGTGTTTATTTGATAGTAGCTATGTACTTTATATTGCTGCATGATTAAGGATAATCTGAGTCAGTATCTATCATTTAATATCTAAGATACTCACCCCTACTGTGGCAATTTTTCAGTGAATATCTCTCGAAATGAGGAGTGGAGGAGGAGCTGAATACCGAGTGAAGTGCTGGTGCACTATGGAAATTATGTGTTTATATATATGCTGTGTATATGTCTTGTTAAGCCTTGGCCGGCTCGTATTTCAGTCGTAGTCTCTTTATACTAGAACTTGAACCCTCTTGGGTAGAAGACAAGACCGTGTGCCTGTACTTATTTATATCCCTCTCTTTATCCTTCATACTGTGTCTTGTTCTATACTGTGTGAATGATCTGAGTAATATATGTATGTGTACTTACTGAGTGTATGAGGTTAGTATAACCATGGGTAGAAATGGAATTAAGAGTTGATAGGGGGAAGTGAGACAGTGATTTATTCTGAGTGCCGAAGAGTTTAAGTATTACCAAGTGAATGAGAGTACGGTGTAACACCCTAATTTTAATTAAATAAACAGAATCAACAGGGAAAATTTTTCCAAAATTTTAAAGTTAATAAACCGCACATAATCTACTCGGATTAACAAATCCGACCCATCAAGGAGAAGAAGGAGGAAAAGACAAGGGGAAAGAACTCTCGCGCAGCGAAGGGAAGAACGCTTAAGCGAAACTACACTCGGCATCCTGTCACTCCACTCGGTACTTTCCTCACTCGGATTTCAGTGTATGGTTCGCTCGGGAAGGTCCACTTCTTAGTTCATTCGGATTGACCTTAATGCACCCCAGTTTCTTCCAGACAGTATATCACACTCCACGTTTCCCATCGATTGGTTTATATATATATATATATTGGCAACCCGCAAATGATTCCCACAGTCGCTCACTCAGAATCTATGAAAACTTCTCACTCGGAAATACTCCGTCGCTCCTCACTCGGGAAACCTTACAGTTGTCACTCTAAGGGTATCAGGGTCGATTATCGCTTGGTACCCATAATCTTTCCTAAAATCTTACCTGGGGGAATTGACTCACGAAGCTTGAAACATAAAAATGCATTAAGTACGAGAAACCTAAGTGAGATATGTTCACGTGGGGGAAATGACTCATGAAACATAAAATTCGTTAAGTATGAGACACCCGAGTGAGATACACTCACTCAGAAGGACAATTCCTGAAGCCTGGAAGGTACGATAC